>CM057467.1:119620654-120900368 GCA_030035585.1 Dugong dugon | reverse complement strand
TGGCAGTTCCCTATTGTTTTACGTCTGCAGCCGCTTTTGAATGATCTTCAGTAAAACCTTACTTGTGTGTGACATTAATGATATTGTTCGGTAATTTCCACATTTGGTTGGATCGTCTTTCTTGGGAATAGGCATGAATATGGATCTCTTCCAGCTGGTTGGCCAGTTAGCTTCTTCAAATTTCTTGGCATAGGCGAGTGGGCACTTCCATGGCTGCATCCGTTTGCTGAAACATCTCAATTGGTATTCTGTCAATTCCTGGAGCCTTGTTTTTCGCCCATGCCTTCAGTGCAGCTTGAAATTTTTCCTTCAGTACCATCGCTTCCTGATCATATGCTACCTCCTGAAATGGTTGAACGTTGACCAATTATTTTTGGTACAGTGACCCTGTGTATTTCTTCCATCTTCTTTTGATGTTTTGTTTCCTGTGACTTTTAATATTTTCCCTGTAGAATCCTTCAATATTGCATCTCAAGGCTTGATTCTTTTTTTCAGTTCTTTCAGCTTAAGAAATTCCGAGTGTGTTCTTCCCTTTTGGTTTTCTATCTCTAGCTGTTTATACATGTCATTATAATATTTTACTTTGTCTTCCTGAGTCACCTTTTGAAATCTTCTGTTCAGCTCTTTTACTTCATCATTTTTTCCTTTTGCTTTAGGTACTCGATGTTCAACAGCATGTTTCAGAGTCTCTTCTCACATCCATTTTGGTCTTTTCTTTCTATCCTGTCTTGTTAACGACTCTCTTGCTTTCTTCATGTAGGATGTCCTGATGTCATTCCACAATTCATCTGGAATGACAATGTTATGGATAACATTGTGAAGAATGGGAATTCCATAACACTTAATTATACTCATGAGGAATGCGTGCAAAGATCAAGAGGCAGTCTTTCAAACAGAACAAGGGAAGACTGCAAGATTTAAAGTCAGGAAAGGTGTGAGTCAGGGTTGTATCCTTTCACCATACCTATTTAATCAGTATGCTGAGCAAATAATCCAAGAAGCTGGACTGTATGAAGAGGAACAGGGCATCAGGACTGGAGGAAGACTCATAAACAACCTGTGTTATGCAGACGACACAACCTTGCTTGCTGAAAGTGAAGAGGACTTGAAGCACTTACTGATGAAGATCAAAGACCAGAGCCTTCTGTATGGATAACACTTCAACATAAAGAAAACAAAAATCCTCACAACTTGACCAATAAGCAACATCATGGTAAATGGAGAAATTACTTGGCTGCATAATCAACACCCATGGAAGCAGCAGTCAAGAAATCAAAATACGTATTGCATTGGGCGAATCTGCTGCAATACCTCTTTAAAGTGTTGAAAACCAAAGATGTCACTTTGAAGACTAACGTGCGCCTGATCCAAACCATGGTGTTCTCAATTGCCTCATATGTATGTGAAAGCTGGATGATGAATAAGGAAGGCCAAAGAAGAAATGACACCTTTGAATTGTGGTATTGACAAAGAATGTTGAATATACCATGGACTGCCAAAATAGTGAACAAATCTGTCTTGGAAGAAGTGCAACCAAAATGCTCATTGGAAGCAAGGATGGCGAGACTACGTCTCACACACTTGGGACGTGTTGTCAGGAGGGACCAATCCCTGGAGAAGGACATTATGCTTGGTAAAGTAGAGGTTCAGCAAAAAGGAGGAAGACCCTCAACAAGATGGATTGACATAGTGGCTGCAATGATGGACTTAAGCATAACAACGATTGTGAGGATGGCACAGGACAGGGCAATGTTTCATTCTGTTGTACACAGGGTCACTATGAGTCGGAATTACTCAATGGCACCTAACAACAACAACAGTTTGATGAGTACAGTCTAGGGGCTTAACAGCTTGCAAGTCCCCATGTAAGATACAGCTCCACTCATCTGGAGAAAAAGAGAAGGAAACTAAAGACTCAAAGACGAAACCAGTCCACAGGACTAATATCCCACATGAACCACAGCCTCTTCTAACCTTAGACCAGAAGAACTAGATTGTGCCCCACTACCACTACTGACCATTCTTACCAGGGACACAGTAGAAGGTACCTGATAGAATGGGACAAAAATGTGGAACAAAACTCAAATGCCTAAAAAAGACCACAACTACTGAACTGATGGAGATTAGAGGAAGCCCCAAGACCATCACCCTGATACCCTTTAAACATGGCACTGAAGCCACTCCTGGAGGTCAACTTTCAGCCAAAAAAATAGATTGGCTTATTAAATAAACAATATCACCTGTGAGCAATGTATCCCTTATACAATAAACTATATGAGACAAAATGATCAACATCTACCTGAAAGCAACGATGAGAAGGCAAGGAGGGAAAGAAAGCTAGATCAATGGAAACAGAACATACAGAATGGAAATAATAAGAATGCTAACGAGTTATAAGAAGTGTAACCTTCTGTTTGCTTCTGTTTTGAAGGGAGTAGCTATGAGTTGGAATCTACTAGAAGGCACTTAACAACAACAATGGCTAATGACCACGAACATATTTCATGTTTGTTGGCTGCTCAAGTGTCCTCTTTGGTGAATGTTCTGTTCACGTCCTTTGCCCATTTTGTGATTGGGCTGTTTGTCTTTTTATTGTTGAGTTGTTGCAGTTTCTATAGATTTTATAGATTAGGCCATTATTAGACAAGTCATTTCTGAAGAATTTTTCCCAGTCTGTAGATTATCTATTTACTCGTTTAATGAAGTCTTTTGATGAGCATAAGTTTTTAATTTTTATGAGGTCCCAATTTTCTGTTCTGTCTTCTTCTGTTTGTTCATGTGTCATTATTATGTTTGTTATCCTATTTTTACAAAATATTAGGTTCCATAATTTTCTCCCTGTGTTTCCTTCCAGGGATTTTATGGTTTTAGGTTTAATATTTAGGTCTTTGATTCATTTTGAGTTAATTTCTATGTATGATGTGAGGTACGGGTCCTGTTTAACTTTTCTACAGATGGGTACCTGGTTTTGTCAGTACTATTTATTAAAGAAACTGTTTCTGCCTCACTGAATGGACTTTGTTTCCTTGTTGAAAATCAGTTGTTCCTAAATGGATGGGTTTAGTTCTGAGTTCTCAATTCTATTCTACTGGCCTATGTGTCTATTGTTGAACAAGTGCCAGCCTGTTTTGATCACAGTGGCTGCATAGTATGTTTCGATTTTGGGGAGGGTAAGGTCTCCTGCTTTTTTCTTTTTTTTTTTTTCTTTTTCAATATTGCTTTGGTTATTCAAGGTTTGTTTCCTTTCCATATGAAGTTGGTCATTAGTTTTTCCATTTCAGTAAAGAATGTTGTTGGGATTTGTATCAGGATTGCATTGTATCTGTATATCGCTTTAGGTAGAATTGACATTTTCACTATACTGTCTTCCAATCTATGATCACAGGATGCCTTTCCTTTTTTCTAGGTCTCTTTTAGTTACTTGCAGTAACGTTTTATAATTTCCATTGTATAAGTCTTTTATGTCGCTGGTTAAGTTAATTCTTGGTATTTTATCGATTTGCGAGCTAATGGTATTGTTTGCTTGGTTTATTTTCTGGAGTAGTGTTTGTTAGTATAGAGGAACCCAACTGATTTTTATGTGTTAATGTTATACCTTGCAACATTGCTAAATTCTTCAATTAGTTCCAGCAGTTTTCTTTTCTTTTTTATAATTTTTTTATTGTACTTTAGATGAAGGTTTTACAGAAGAAACCATCTCTCATTAAACAGTTAGTACACATACTGTTTTATGACATTGGTTAACCACCCCATGACATATCAACGCTCTCCTTTCTCGACCTTGGGTTCCCTATTACCAGCTTTCCTGTCTCCTCTTACCTTCTAGTCTTTGTCCCTGGGCTGTTGTACCTCATTAGTCTCATTTTGTTTTATGGGGCTGTCTAATCTTTGGCTGAAAGGTGAACCTCAGGAGTGACTTCCTTACTGAGCTAAAAGGATGTCTGGGGGCCATACCCTTGGGGTTTCTCCAGTCTCTGTCACATCAGTAAGTCTGGCCTTTTTTTGTGAATTAGAATTTTGTTGTACATTTTTCTCCAGCTCTGTCCAGGACCCTCTGTTGTGATCCCTTTCAGAGCAATCAGTGGTGGTAGCTGGGCACCACCTAGTTGTACTGGACTCAGTCTGGTGGAGGCTGTGGTAGTTGTGGTCCATTAGTCCTTTGGACTAATCTTTCTCTTGTGTCTTGTTTTCTTCATTCTTCCATGCTCTCAAAGGGGTAAGACCAGTGGAGTATCTTAGATGGCTGCTCACAGGCTTTTAAGACACCAGATGCTGCTCACCAAGGCAGAATGTAGAACATTATCTTTATAAATTATGTTATGCCAAAAGGTCTAGATGTTGCCCGAGACCATAGTCCCTATAGCCTTCAGCCCAGCAATTAAGTCTCTCAGGAGTTTGGATGTGACTACGGAGCTTCCATGAACTTTCCTTGTACAAGTTGTGCTGGCTTCCCCAGCATCATGTACTGTCTTACCCTTCACCAAAGTTACCACTTACCTATTGTATATTTAGTATTTCCCCCTCCCGCCCTTCTCATCCCTCATAACCACCAAAGATTGTTTCTTTTTGTGTGTAAACCTTTTCATGAGTTTTTACAGTAGTAGTCTCATACAATATTTGTCATTCTGTGATTGACTTATTTCACTCAGCATAACGTCCTCCAGTTTCATCCATGTTATGAGATGCTTTGCAGATTCATTATTGTTCTTCATCATTCCAGCAGTTTTCTTATGGAATCTTTAGGGCCTTCTATGAGACTAGTTTTTGTGGGTTATTTTTTTTTTTTTTTGTAATGAGAAATGTGGCACCAAATGTGGATGTAGTGATCAAAGCACAACCAAAGTAAAATATGAGTCTTTGAACACATATGGATGGGTATAGTCATATAGGTATATGGATAGGTACATAGGTGAGAACAGATGGAAATATCTATAGGTACATGTAAATACAAATATCTGGGTGCAAGCACATAGATTCATTGAAGACACAAATACAGATACTGCACAGACATAACCAAACTCCTTCCATGATTGATTTTCAGGGTTTGAAAGCTTAGGACCATAGTCTCATAGGACAACTCAGTCAGTTGTCATAACCTAGTTCACAGGCATCATCATCTGCATCCTAGTGTAGTTAGTATTGTCCGGAATCTTAAAAGCTTGGGAGCCAACCATCTAAGACACAATTAGTGGTCTCTATTCTCCAGGAGTAAAACAGTAAAGAGGTAACCAAAGGCTCAGAGAAGAAAAAGTCTACATAAGCCACAACTTCATCTACTCTGAGACCAGAAGAACTAGATAGTATCTGGTTACCACCACTGACCATTATGACTAGGGTGACAATAGATAGTCTCTGATAGAATGAGAGAAAAAATGTAGAACAGAACTCAAAATCCTATTTTAAAAAAAAAGCAAGACAAATTGGAACAGTAGAGAACAGTGGAATCCCTGAGATTATCTCCCTGAGACACTCTTTAAACCTAAAACCAAGCCTATTCCCTGAGATCACCTAGTAGCAAAATAGAAGAGTGGCACACAAAATAAAAGATATTACCTGTAAGATCATTACTCTGCTTAAAAACATCAGTATGAGACCAAAAAGTCAAATAATTACTCAAAAGCAAAGTTGAGTATGTAAGGCGACAGGAATACTAGAGTACTGGAAATGGAACAAGCAGAACACAATTAAAGAGAATGTTAACACATTGTGACAAATGTAACTAATGTCACTGAACAATTTGTGCAGAAATTGTCAAATAGAAACCTAACTTGCTGTGTAAACTTTCACCAAAAACTCGTTCAAATATTATATATATATGTATGTACATATATTTTCCTCTAAATAGCAATAGAAAAATGGTGACTGCATGCTGTCAAAGGAAAAAAAAATTGTGAGACTGGAAAAGCAAGGAAGTCCTGTCAAATTCTGGCTCTCACAAGTTTCATTGTACTATAAATAATACTATATTCCTTGACTGTATCTGAATTTTTAATATTGTATATCACAAAGATAAAATTCCTTCACCAACATTCTGAGTATTTGTTTCCATTAAGAGTAGTTTTGCATTAAATCAGCCATCTAAGATATGTCAATTGGTCCCAACCCACCTGGAGTAAAGGAGAATGAAGAACAACAAAGACACAAGGAAACTATTAGCTCAAGAGACAGAAAGGGCCACATAAGCAAAAGACTTCACAGCCTGAGACCAGAAGAACTAGATGGTACCTGGCTACCACCAATGACTGCCCTGACAGGGATCACAACAGAGAGTCTCTGGTGGAGTGGGAGAGAGGTGGGGTGCAGAACTCAAACTGTAGTAAAAAGACCAGACTTAATGGTCTGAATGAGACTGGAGGAAAGCTGGAAAGCATGGCCTCCAGACTCTCTGTCAACCCAGAACTAAAAACATTTGCAAGGCCAACTCTTCAGACAAAGATTGGACTGGACTGTGGGACATAAAGTGATACTTGTGAAGTGTGTAATTCTTAGCTCAAGTAGATACGTGAGACTAAACAGGCAACTTCTGTCCTGAGGTGAGATGAGAAGGCAGAGACGGTTAGGAGCTGGTTGAATGGAAATGGAAAATCAGGGATGGAAAGGAGGAGTGTGCTGTCACAGTATAGGGAGAGCAATTAGGGTCACATAACAATGTATGTATAAATTTTTGTATGGGAGACTAACTTTAAATGTAAACTTTCACTTAAACTACAACAATAAACAAGCCAAAAAAAAAAGAGTAGTCTTGCGTTGAACATTAAAATTCGTAACATTGAAGTCTGAAGCTCATCAAAATGGAAACATTGGGAGAAAAGTTCAGAAATTGCCTGCCAGAGTTTCATCTTCTTGTTCCACCATGGAGTAACTATGGATCAGGACTGATCTTCAGATTTACAGCACAAAAATGTAATCTGTTCATTCTCAGCGATGAACAGCCTTCATGGACTGGCTCATTTTGATCAAATATAAAAGGGCCAGAAATATAAACCAAAATATGAGGTTAATAAATATCTGAGAAAATATGATTAGAAAACATGCCTACATATTCAGTTACCTACTGTAGTTATCTACTGCTGTGTAACAAATTACCATAATTGAGTGGCTTAAAATAACACACATTTATTTTCTCACAATATCTGTGGGGCAGGAGTCCAGGCATGGCTTAGCTGGTTCTCTCCTCACAAGGCATCAGCTGGGGCTGTGGTCTCATCTCCAGACTACTGGGGAAGGATCCATGCCCAAGTCATGTGACTGTTGGCAGTATTCAGTTCCTTGCAAGTTGTTGGACTGATGGCCTCAGTTTCTTGCTAGCTATCAGCCGGAGGCTACCTTCAATTCCTCTCTATTTGGCCATTTCCAAAGGGCATTTTCCAGCCTCACAGCTTGATTCATCAGAGCCGACGAGGGAAAGAGTCTATGACTAAGACAGAAGTTGTAGTCTTATATAAAATAATCATGGAATTGTCTTCCCATTACCTTTACTGTATTCCATTGGTGATAAGAAAATTACATATTCTGTCCACACTCAGGAGAAGGCGTTCCACAAGGTACTAATACTAGGAGGCAGGGATAATTGGGCATCACACTTAACCCTGGTCATTAGTCAATACATGGCTTTTTATGGGAAAAAATCCTCATACACATGTAAATTACCATAGGAAGCTTTCTTGGTAAGGAAATAACCATTAAAGAGACAATACTGATACATTTCAATGATTAATGGGCCTTAGACAATCATAATCAACTTGGCCAGAATCTTGCCTAACTCTAAATCACCATCCTCATATTAAGTCTTGTGTTTTGTTTATATTTTTCTATGTGCATATACAGTTTAATTAAAAAACTGTTTTTCTACTAAACATGCTTTCATTTTCTAAAGAATAGAGCAAATTTTTTAAATTTAGAGTGATATATACAACTTTTTTGAAGGAAAATATTGTCATGAACTCCAAGGTTAAATTAAATGATTTATAATATGTTACTAACATATGCATAAACATTAAAAGAGCTAACAGTGCCTTATGCTTATAGCTCTTATGTTGTTGTTACTAGGTGCCATCGAGTCAGTTCTGACTCACAGCGACCCTATGTACAACAGAACAAAACAGTGTCTGGTCCTGCCCTGAGCCATCCTCACAATCATCGTTAAGCTTGAGCCCATTGTTGCAGCCACTGTGTCAGTCCGTCTTATTGAGAGTCTTCCTCTTTTTCACTGACCCTCTACTCTACCAAACATGATGTCCTTCTCCAGGGACTGATCTCTCTTGATAACATGTCCAAAGTATGTGAGACAAAGTCTCGCCATCCTTGCTTCTAATGAGCATTCTGGCTGTATTAACTCTTACAGAAATTTAAAACTAAATCAAATTTACAAATATAACTACTACAACAATACCAGGAAAATTTTAATTAACAAATGTAATTTAATGTAGCTATTCATTGTTATAGTAAAATTGTCACATACACAGACATGTAGCAAAAGTCATTTGAAGTTTGGCAAATCAATGTTATTACCAATTCTCTCTATCTAATATATTGTGAAATCGTTGTCTTGCACGCCACAATTATTTGACATGCATTTCACACAAATTCTTTTTACTCACTTACCAGGTTCATCTCTACTTGCTTCTTAGCTTCCAAACACAACATAGCAGTGTTTGGCACCACCACACTAGTGAGCATGCTCCAAACCAAAAAAAGAGAGAAAACAAACCCATTGCTGCGGAATCGATTCCAATTCATACCAACTCCATAGGACAAAGTAGAACTGCCCTATAGAGATCTCAAGGCTTTAATCTTTAAGGAAGTAAATTGCCTCATCTTTCTCCCACAGAGCAGCTGGTGGTTTGAACTGCCAAGTTTTTGGTTAGCAGCCAAGCACTTAACCACTGTTAAGTGCTTAGGCACTAAATTATGTGGTTATATATGCACATAAGTTGGTCATCAGATCGGTCAGAATGTCTTGCTATTGTTAGTGTCTGTTGAGTTGATTCTGATTCATGGGGACTCCATGCATTGCAGAGTAGGGCTTTCAAAGGTTATAGGGCTTTCAAAGCTGTGACCTTTCAGAAGCAGGTGGCCAGGCCTATCTTCTGAGGCATCTCTGGATGGATTCGATCCACCAACCTTTTGGCTAGTAGTTGAGAGCTTAACCCTTTCCACCATCCAGGGACTCTGACTCAAAATGTACCAATATGTATTTTGAAATCATCATCCAAATGAAAATGCAAAATTAAGCATTCCTATGAGAATGAGTAAATCCTAGTGTTAGGATTTCTGGTTTAGATTCTTACAATTTCAATAACTCAATAACAAAAATTAACTATCTCAAATATATAATGAGTTCATGCTATGTTCCAATCATTCTACAACTGGCTTGGGATATATTCCTGAACAAAATAGACAAAGACTCTTTTTGGAGCTTGCAATTCTAGTGGATAGAGACAAGAAAAAGTAATATAAGAAGTGGGTAAATTAAATAAATGTTAGGAGATAATAAATGCTATTTAAAAAGAAAAAGTAGAGTAACATAAGGAGTTAAGGAGTGCTAATGGGAATGCAGTATTAAATATGTTGATTCTGGAGACCTCATTGAGGGGAGACTAATGTCTTATGGAGATGAGGCTATTAGCCAAGCACCTTACTGAAAGTTTCTTTTAAGCAGAGAACACAGCTGGGACAAATTTCATAGATGAAAGCTTGCCTGGTGCAGTCAAGGAAGAGCAAGGAAACCAGTGTGACTGGAGCTAAGAGAGGGAGTGTGTGAGCAGCAAGAAAGAAGGCCAAAAAAGTCACAGAAGGTCAAATCATTGTAAGGATTTAGGCTTTTCCTCTGGATGAAATGGAGATATTTCAGGGTTTTAAGTAAAAGAGTGACTTTATCTGACTCAAGTTCTAAGAGGAGTGTTTGGCTTCTGTGTTGAAAGTGGCCATAGTGGGACAAGAGTAGAAGCAGGAAGAATGTTAGTGTCTATTGCTATCATCTAAGTGAGATATAATGGTAGATCACACCAGGATGGTAGGGGAATTGGTGAGACAATATATCAGATTCTGCCTATCTTTTGAAGGTCAGCATTTTCTTTTACTAATTGTTTCGGTGTGAACAGTTAGAGCATTTTTTTTTTATTATTCCAATGTTTTCAGCCTGTGCAGCAGGAATAATGAATTTTCCTGTGGAAGGCTGCAGATAGAGCATGTTTGGGCAAGAATGATAGGTCATTAATTACTCAGACAACTTCTAGGTATATAAAGAAAGATGTCAAGTAAGTTGTTGAATACAGATGTCTGGTATTCATGTAGAATGTCTGCAGTAGAGAGATAATATGAGCATCATCAATACAGAGATGGTATTTAATGTCACAAGAAGCCTTGATTTCAATTATAGGGTTTTAATATAATGTATAAAATGGAATCGCCTCTCTGAACTTTGATGTTCTAAATGCATGTGTGTCCAGAGTAATCTCGGTAAATCTTAATTAATGAAAATATGAACGTTTCCTGTTCATCAACGTTGTTCCACAAACACCAATGCCCAGAGGAGATTCCTGAAATACAAAGTGAATACTTTTTTCCCTGTCTTAGTTATCTACTGCTGCTATAACAGAAATACAGTAAGTGGATGGCTTTAACAAAAAGAATTTTATTCTCTCACAGTCTGGGAGGCTAGAAGTTCTAATTTAGGGTGCCAGATCCAGGAGAAGGCTTTTTATCTCTGTAGGCTCTGGAGGAAGGTTCTTGTCCTCAATCATCCCTGGTCAAGGAGCTTCTTAGTGCAGGGACCCCGGGCCCAAAGATGTGCTATTCTCCTGGTTCTTGTTTCTTGGTGGTATGAGGTCCCACGTCTCTCTGCTAGCTTTTCTCTTTTGTATCTCAGAAGAGATTGGTTTAAGATACAACCTAATCTTGTAGATTGAGTCCTGCCTCATTAACATAACTGCCCCTAATTCCATCTCACTAACATCATAGAGATAGGATTTACAACATACAGGAACATCACACCAGATGACAAAATGGTGGACAATCACACTATACTGGGAATCATAGCCTAGCCAAGTTGACAGATATCTAGGGGACTCGCATTTAAATTCATGACATTCCACCCTTTGCCCCCCAAAAATTCATGTCACTGTCACATGTAAAACACATTCACACCATCATATCATAGCAAAAGTCTTAATTAACTCCAAGTCCAAACCCTTATCTTCTGCAAAATTCCTCTTCATCTGTGAAATCTAGAATACAAGTTATCTGCTTCCAAAGTGCAATGGGGAAACCGGCACAAGCTAGACATTTCCATTACAAATGGAAGAAATCGGAGGGAAAGAAGGAACAACAGATACCAAGCAAGTGAGCAGAGCACATTACATTAGCCCTCAAGGTTTGAAAATAATCCTCTGTTCTCTGAGATCATTGACACAATGGTCCTGTCCTCCAGACTCTATGTATTGGCCACACTCTCCGGATTCTTAGTGGAGGCCCTTTGGCCCTGGGCTTTAGCTCCACTTTCCAGGCCCACTGGAAGGGCAACTCTGCTCCCTCTGCTTTGTGTGGCCCCATTCTCCTAGTCCCCCACATGTCTGTCAGTTTGTCATACTATGGGGGTTTGAACGTTGCTGTGATGCTGGAAGCTATGTCACCAGTATTCAGATACCAGCAGGGTCACTGTCTTAGTCATCTAGTGCTGTTATAACAGAAATACCACAAGTGGACGGCTTTAACAAAGAGTTTATTCTCTCACAGTCCAGTAGGCTACAAGTCCAAACTCAGGGTGACAGTTCCAGGGGAACGGTTTCTCTGTCAGCTCTGGAGGAAGGTCCAAGTTATCAATCTTCTCTTAGTCTGGGAGCATTCTCAGCACAGGAACGTCAGGTCCAAATGACACTCTGCTCCCAGCACTGCTTTCTTGGTGGTATGAGGTTCCCATGTGTCTCCGTTTGCTTCTCTCTTTTATATCTCAAAAGAAGTTGTCTTAAGACACTATCCAATCTTGTATACCTCATCAGTATAACTGCCACTAATCCATTTTATTACATCATAGTGATAGAGTTTACAACTCATAAGGAAATCACATCAGATTACAAAATGGGACACAATCATACAATACTGGGAATCATAACCCAGCCAAATTGATACACATAGTTTTGGGGGGACATAATTCAATCCACGACAGTCACCCATGATGGACAGGTTTCAGCTGAGCTTCCTGACTAAGACAAACTAGGAAAAAGGACCCATCAGTCTACTTCTGAAAAGAATTAGCCAGTGGAAACCTTATGAATAGTAGGGGAAGATGAGCCCCCCAGGTTGGAAGACACTCAAAAGACTGGGGAAGAGATGCCTCTTCAAAGTAGAGTTGACCTTAATGACGTGGATGTAGTCAAGGTTTCTGGACTTTCATTTGTTGATAGTCATACATTCAAAGTATGAATCTAGGAAATTTGGAAATCGTCAAAAATGAAATGGAACACATAAACGTCAATACCTGAGGCATTAATGAGCTGAAACGGACTGATATTGGCCATTTTGAATTGGACAATCATATGGTCTACTATGCCGGGAATAACAAATTAAAGACAAACGGCACTGCATTCTTCATCAAAAAGAACATTTCAAGATCTATCCTGAAGTACAACGCTGTCAGTGATAGGATAATACCTATACACCTACAAAGAAGATCAGTTAATACAACTATTATTCAAATTTACACACTGACCACTCAGGCCAAAGATGAAGAAACTGAAGATTTTTACCAGCTTCTGGAGTCTGAAATTGATCAAATATGCAATCAGGATGCATTGATAATTACTGGTGATTGAAATGCAAATGTTGGAAACAAAGAGGAAGTATTGGGAGTTGGAAAATATGGCCTTGATGACAGAAACGATGTTGGAGATCGCGTGATGGAATTTTGCAAGACCAATGACTTCTTCATTGCAAATACATTTTTTCATCAATATAAACAGCACTATACACATGGACCTTGCCAGATGGAATACACAGGAATCAAACTGACTACATCTGTGGAAAGAGACTATGGAAAAGCTCAATATCATCAGTCAGAACAAGGCCAGGGGCCGACTTCGGAACAGATCATCAATTGTTCATATGCAAGTTCAAGTTGAAACTGAAGAAAATTAGGACAAGTCCACGATAGCCAAAGTATGACTTTGAGTATATCCCACCTAAATTTAGAGACCATCTAAAGAATAGATTTGATGTGTTGAACACTAATGACCAAAGACCAGACAAGTTGTGGAATGACTTCAAGGACATCATACATGATGAAATCAAGAGGTCATTAAAAAGACGGGAAAGAAAGAAAAGACCAAAACTGATGCCAGAAGAGACTCTGAAACTTGCTTTTGAATGTCAAGCAGCTAAAGCAAAAGGAAAAAATGATGAAGTAAAAGAACCGAACAGAAGATTTCAAAGCGCAGCTGGAGAAGACAAAGTAAAGTATTATAATGACAAGTGCAACAACCTGGAGATAGAAAACCAAAAGGTAGAACACATCAGGCATTTTTCAAGCTGAAAGAGCTGAAGAAAAAATTCAAGCCTCAAGTTGCAATAGTGAAGGATTCTATGGGGGAAAATATTAAACAACACAGGAAGCATCAAAAGAAGGTGGAAGGAATACACAGAGTCATTATACCAAAAAGAATTGGTCGATGCTCAATCATTTCAAGAAGTAGCATACGATTAGGAACCAATGGTACTGAAGGAAGAAGTCCAAGTTGCACTGAAGGCACTGGCAAAAAAAAAAGTCTGTGGGAATTGACGGAGTATCAATTGAGATGTTTCAACAAATGGATGCCATGCTGGAAGTCCTCATTTATCTATGCCAAGAAATTTGGAAGACAGCTACCTGGCCAATTGACTGGAAGAGATCCATATTTATGCCTATTCCTAAGAAAGGTGATCCACCCGAATGTGGAAATTATTGAAAAATATCATTAATATTACATGCAAGTAAAATTTTACTGAAGATCATTCAAAAGTGGTTGCAGCAGTATATCGACAGAGAACTGCCAGAAATTCAAGCCAGATTCAGAAGATGCAGAAGAGAACTTGGAACCAGGGATGTTGTTGCTGATGTCAGATGGATTCTGGCTGAAAGCAGAGACTACCAGAAAGATGTGCACTTGTGTTTTATTGACTATGCAAAGGCATTCACCTGTTGAAGCATAACAAATTATGGATAACATTGCAAAGAATGGGAATTCCAGAATACTTGACTTTGTTTATGAGGAACCTGTACATAGACTAAGAGACAGTTGTTAGGACAGAACGAGGGGATACTGCATGGTTTAAAGTCAAGAAAAGTGTGCGTCTGGGTTGTATCCTTTCCCCATATCTATTCAATCTGTATGCTGAGCAAATAATCCGAGAAGCTGAACTATATGAAGAAAAACCTGGCATCAGGATTGGAGGAAGACTAATTAACAACCTGTGTTATGCAGATGACACAAGATTGCTTGCTGAAAATGAAGAAGACTTGAAGCATTTACTGATGAAGATCAAAGACCACAGCCTTCTGTATGGATTACACCTCCACATAAAGAAAACATAAATCCTCACCACTGGACCAATAAGCAACATCATGATAAATGGAGAAAAGATTGAAGTTGTCAAGAATTTCATTTTGCTTGAATCCACAATCAATGCCCATGGAAGCAGCAGCCAGGAAATCAAAAGACGCATTGTACTGTGCAAATCTGCCACAAAAGACCTCTTTAAAGTGTTGAAAAGCAAAAATATCACCTTGAAGACTAAGGTGCGCCTGACCCAAGCCATGCTATTTTCAGTTGCATCATATGCATGCGAAAGCTGGACAATGAATAAGGAAGACCAAAGAAGAATTGATGCCTTGAATTGTGGTGTTTGCGAAGAAGATTGAATATACCATGGACTGCCAAAAAAAGGAAGAAATCTGTATTGGAAGAAATACAACCAGCATGCTCCTTAGAAGCAAGGATGGCGAGACTACATTTCACATACTTTGGACATGTTGTCAGGAGGGATCGGTCCCTGGAGAAGGACATCATGCTTGGTAAAGTAGAGGGTCATCAAAAAAGAGGAAGACCCTCAATGTGATGGATTCACACAGTGGCTGCGACAATGGGCTTAAGCATAACAATGATTGTGAGGATGACACAGGACTGGGCAGTGTTTCCTTCTGTTGTACCTAGGGTCGCTATGAGTAGGAACTGACTTGATGCCACCTAACAAAAATAACAATAATAGTAAAAGTCTAAATTTCCTTGAAAAGTCTGTTGGTGGAATTATGGACATCAAAGACAATTTTGGTGAGGACTTAGAAGGAAATGAGGACAACTGTTACACTAAAGAGCTATTAATCACTTTAAAACTCTTCCAGGCTCTATCCATTCAGTTTCAAAACAATTTCCACATTTTAAATACCTGTTAAGGCAGCACCCTACTCCCGGTACCAAATTCTGTCTTCGTTACCTAGTGCTATAGTAACTGAAATACCACAAGTGGATGGCTTTAACAAAGAGAAATTTATTCTGTCACAGTCCAGGAGACTAGAAATCTGAATTCTGGATACCAGCTCCAGGGGAAGATTTCTCTCTCTATTGACTCTGGACAAAGGTCCTTGTCATCAATCTTCCCTGGTCAAGGAGCTTCTCAGAGTAGGAACCCTGCATTCAAAGGACATGCTATTCTCCTGGCCCTTGTTTCTTGGTGGTATGAGGTCTCTCTGCTAGCTTCTTTCGTTTATATCTCGAAAGAGATTGGTTTAAAACACAACCTGATCTTGTAGATTGAGTCCTGCCTCATTAAGATGACTGCATCCAATTCCATCTCATTAACATCATAGAAATAGGATTTACAGCACATATCAAAATCACATCAGATGACAAAATGGTGGACAATTACACAATACTGGGAATCATGGCCTAGTCAAGTTGACAGATATCTTGGGGGTACACAGTTCAATCCAGTATACTCCCCTTTGTTACCTCATCTCCATTGCTACTTCTTCTTTCCTCCTTTTCTGTTTTCTCCAATCCCAAATCTTCCCTATTGTCTTATAGCAATGCCAGCCTATACCAATGAATAGCAATGCTAAACTTGTGGCAAGGCAAGTGACTTGTTGATATTTTATGCTACAAACCAGGAAACTCTTGCCTCACTGTCTAAAAAACTTACACTTTGAGAGTTTTTACAGTAAAGCATCTAGCCTTTAAATAAATCATTCAGAATTTTAGTATCAGAGATTAAATGTCCATCTGTGAACTTACCTCCAAGGATAATTCTTGCAAAGGCTCTTAATGTGCAAACTGACATTACATTATATAGTTATATGTGTGATATATATATAATAGTTGGTTATTATGTATGTATACATTTATATTTATTAAAATATATGTATTTAATTATATAAATCTTTACTTTCATATAAAGAACATCAAAATGCTTATTTTGGTTACTGGTCAATATCTTTCTCTCCAGGAAGGAAAGTCTCTATAGGAAGCCCAATTACCATATGAAATTTGCTTGAAAAACCTGGGATTTGACCAAAGGGCATTATTGATTATGGTCTTAAGTAGTCACAGCCTGAAATATACCTCTTCACACAGAAATGTACCTACCAGGCAGACAGGCCACTAATCAGTGACATAGATCCCCTGCACTAAGATTGTGCCTGATACCTAATAAGAAGTTTTACTTCTTCGATATATTTAGTTCTGTATTTCCAAGCTGGGAGTCTCATTTCTGTGGACATCTTCTCTCTTTGGATGTATTATTATAACATTGGCTCTTTTTCTGTATATGTCAGTTGCTGTCTTTTTTTTTTATTACATATGGTCTCATCCATGACATGTTAATTATTGTAACTCTCACAGTTTTATAAAATTGTCACCAAAGCACTAACCAAAACATTTGGTCAGTGTCCATTGACTTAAGTTTCAACAAAAAATGTATATAGAACTAAAGTTTATAAATGAATAATGATTAACATGATGAACAAATAAAAAAGATATTGAGGGACATAGGAAGAGATTATGGCTCAGTACAATTAATATTTATTATAACTAGAATTGTCTTTATTTGAATAGAAGTTCATGAGTTGTCTCACTGTATATGTTCAAGAGGCAAGTGAAAGAATGATCTTTTTTTTATTTTTTTAGGACATTACAAAAGAGAGCCAAGCATCAAGTAAATAGGGGCTTAATTAGCTAATATTTATGCTTCTATGAGATTCTTGTGGTGACCTTACCCTACTGACTGTTGAACAATAAAAGACCAGATTCCGTAGTGCCAGATATTATTGGCCAACAAAATAAATCAATCAGAAATCAGGGACAAATTATGAAACTTGGATGAAAAACATGGAGAAGAGAATCTCGAACCAGAGTGTACAAAAAAGTGAGGTGAAGCTATATACACAACAGGATCCAGCTGACATACTGCAAAAGAACAGGGGTATCAACCCCAGAGAGTAGAAGTGGGGAGTGGACTTGTGCTCCCACAAATATTACCATACTTGATGTTCTGTTAGTTTATCTGATATTGACTCAAAATAAAATGGGTCTGTGTTCACTCTACCAATATCCCCAAACGTATTTCTGGGAGAGAATTCTATTGTCCACATCAGGATAGGAATATTTTCTCTACTCTATCAATGCAATTTCATTTAAATAGTTACAAAATTAACAACTAGAATCTTCTGATCTTTGCCATCTCAAGTCATAGTTGGTTGCACCATAACTTTCTCATGGCATTTTTTACATCTGCATTCTTCAAAGTGTAAATCAGAGGGTTGAGCAAGGGTGTCCCAATAGTGTAAAACACAGCCACCATCTTGTCCACAGGAAATGTGATTTGAGGGCGAGTGTATGTGACTATACATGGAACAAAGGATAAGATAAGAATGATAATATGGGAAGTGCATGTAGAGAGGGCTTTCTTTCTTCCTTCTGCACTCTTATTACGCAGAAAGCGTAAGATGAAAATATAGGAGATGATCAGGATTATGAAACTCAACATGCATATTACACCACTATTAAACACTATGAGTAGATTTATGACATAAGTATCCATGCAGGCAAGTTTCAACAAAGGTTGCATATCACAGAAATAGTGGTCAATAACATTGGGGCCACAGAAGGGTAATTTCAAAATCAAGAAAATCTGTACTAATGCATGGATGCAAGAACCCACCCAGGCCAGATTCAACAATGCACCACAGACACGTTGGCTCATAATGGTCATGTATCGCAAGGGCTTGCAAATGGCCACATAGCGATCAAAGGACATGAGTATGAGCACAAAGATCTCCATGCACCCAAAAAAATGGGCAGCAAAAGTCTGAGTCATGCACTCATTGTAGGAGATGACTTTCTTCTTAGATAGAGCATCTATAATCAACCTGGGAGCTGTGGTTGTTGAGAGACAGGCATCAGCAAATGATAAGTAGAAAAGGAAGAAGTACATGGGGCCCCCTAACATCCGACTGTACCTGATGGTCATCACAATAAGTAAGTTTGCCAACAGAGTTGCAACATAGAGAAACAAGAAGACCACAAACACTATTTTCTCCTTCAGAACATCCTGTGTTAATCCAAACAGAATGAACTCAGTCACAGTGCTGTTTAACTCCATGGTTATAGTTGATATAAAAAGGATGCAGCTGAGAAATGGTTTCTCTGCAAAGAAAAGTGTGTAAGTGGTGACTTGGCAATAGCAATGGACTTGGAGTCTAAACTACAACGTTATCATTCTAAATTCTGTGGTGGTTCAGTGATAGAAATCTCACCTTAAAGTAGAAGACCGGGTTGGTTCCCAGCCAATGCACCACATGTGCAGCCACCAATCCATCTGCCAATGGAGGTTTGCTTTTTTCAATGATGCTAAACAGTTTCAGCAAAGCTTCCACACTAAGAAAAAGTAGAAAGAAAGGTCTGGCAATCTACTACTGAGTATCAGTAAATGAAAACCCTATGGATCATGATGGTGCAATCCCATGTTGTGCATGAGGTCCCTGTAAGTCAGTGGTGACTTGATAGTGGCTAACAACATAATCAGCTGGGATTTTTGTTTTTTTGTTTTTTTTATGTTGATGCCCATACTTTAACCATAGGTGTTGACTAAATGTCTTCCTTGCGGGTCCAAGACATTTTGGGGGGAGAAAAAAACCCACAGGCGATTTTGCTCTCTGACAAATTCTGAGAACTGCTTATTTTGCTTTATGACCTTGAACAAGTCACTTTAATAGCTTGAACTGTTTCTTCATATAAAATTTAGATTGTAACAGATACTTTATAAGTGTATATAAGAAGCCCTCGGAGCCCTGTTGGTGCAGTGGTTAAGAGTTCAGCTGCTAACCAAAAGATCAGCAGTTCAAATCCATCAGCTGCTCCTTATAAACCCTATAGAGCAGTTCTACTCTGTCCTACAAGGTTGTTAAGAGTCAGAATAGACTTGATGGTAACTTTTTTTTTTTTTTCCAGTTAAGAAGCCCCTGTTGTGCAGTGGTTAAGTGCTAGTCTGCTAACTGAAGGATTGGCCGTTGGAACCCATCAGCCCTTCTGTGGGCAAAAGATGTGGCAGTCTGCATTCCTAAAAATAAGTTTTGGAAACCTTATGGGGCAGTTCTACTCAGTCCTGTAGTGTTGCTACAAGTCAGAATCGACTTGATGGCAACAGATTTTTTTTTGTACGCAAATATATATGAAATATATGTGTATATCTCAATATTTGGAAAACATTATTTCTATATAATTCAAACATTAAATTTGGAAATTTCCTATTGAGAAAAAAACATTCCTTAATTTGGACACAAGTTTATGCCTATTATTCTTGACCTCTTCAGTATCTTAGTTGGGTTATGCTTTTTCATTTACACTGGCCTAAATGGTATTCTAGGCACTTTTTATGCCTCTGGACCTCAGGGGTAAGGCTTTATTCAGGTTCTGTTGCATTTAATGTCAAGGTGGGTCCCTTTTGAAATGCATGAAGCTCAGCTGACTGGAGTAGAGCCTCATCGTTGTGTAGGTTGAGCATTCTATTAGATGACGCTTCCTGGATCTGTTATTTTTGCAAATGTTTGTCTTTTTTTCCTTTATTTCTGTGACATAGGCTTGCAAACATCATTATGGCTTTCCTGTGTGATAGTTGGGGACCCTGCTGGGTTTGTTTTGGTTTTTCTGTGTCATATTTGGAAAACCAGAGGTTTCCCATGTAACCTAATGGAAAGGTGCCAGCAATAAATTATCTACCTAGTTACCAGTGGTGTACTATCATGCCACAGATTGGTGGCACCAAAATGCCACTGGACTCACTGGCAGATTGTATTGCCAGATCATGTTTCTCAAAATCCATATTGCCAACCATAAATTTAAACACACTCAATTAGTAAGCATTCCAATTCTGAAAACACATGCCATCAAAAAAAAAACTTTTTAAATAAAAATTTAGTAAAGAAAGGGTTAAGAAGAAATGATATCTCCAACTTTTGACTCTTGGTTTTGCCTTCATTGTCAGTCAGGACACATGAGATATTTGAATAAACCATTGAGGCTGGTATTATTGAGCAGAATGACTATATATGTGAAATCGTCCACTACTCACGTTAGCTACATAGTATTGAGTTTCACATCCTGTGGATGCAACCTGATACACCACTTCTTATATTTCTAAAAACTGAATGTCATCACTCAATATGATTCTCCTACTACTATCTTACAAAATGTTTGTTTTCTGCCAATTTTTGTTTCCCTTAAAATAAATTTAAAAAATATATTTCATAATTTTACCATGCAGATATCTTCCCCTATGTCCTACCCTATTTTTTGCTTACATAAATACATATCTATAGAATTGCAATCATTCAATAATATTTTAAATATTCTGTTTTTCATTTGGGATAGTTAAAAGCTTTTTCCTATATAAAAGTATCTATGATGTATTCATTTATTTTAGGAGTTGTAAATTAACATATAAAAAATTCATAATATATTTTTAGAACTTTTTTAATCAATTAATTTGTTTTCAAATGTTCACTCTCATAAAAGACCTTTGAATGAATCTCTTCTCATGGATAGTCTTTATTTTTAGTCATTTTAGAAAGTAAATTTCAAGATTATTGAGGCAAAAGCTATAATTATTTTCATATTTATTGGTAACTAATGTCAAATAACCTTACAATTTTGTTTATCAGTATTTATTAGAAATATTTTACTCATACAACAAACATATTCACATAATAAAATATCCAACCATTACAATAAATTACAGGATAAAAAAAGTATCCTCCTAAAATTAATAATTTCCCATTCCCACTTTGCAGAGGTAACTAACAGTTACTTACATATTTTTCCAATTTTTCACAGTTATACACTTACATATTTTGTTTAAATATCCCTTTTGATGTAAAAATTGGGTTGTTTGTTCCTTTTGTTTCTAAAATTACAGGAATATGAGACAGATTTCTAATGAAAATGTAACTTGGAGCATTATCTTATTTGTTTGATGAGTATAATTAAAACTATGGTATACATTTCCTTGATTACTGGTGATAGTTTAATTTTTGTACAGTTATTACTTCTTATATTTTATCTTTCTGGTTTACATATCTTCATCAGTCAGTTTTTTAATACCTTTAAATTTGAGCTCTTTCCCTTTTTTCATGTTTACGGACATCAATCTTCAATTTGGGGAGTTGTATCTTAACCAGTCTTATATTATTTCTATAATTTTTATTATTAATCTCAAAGCATCTAGAATTTATTGTAGAATGAATTTTGAGGTACTTTTCCTTTTTCTGGTTAATCACCAATCCATCAATGAATCAACAACAACTTCAAGTCAGCCTTCATATGTACAAAGAAACTAATCAGATCTGTGGTAGATATAGTGGCACATAGATATGTGTCTTCAAGCTCTTTACTATCAAATTGGAGGAATAACATTCCTCTGAATAAGATAATTAATTACAAAAGAATTACACACGACTGTATATAGTAATAACTAATGAATTGTGGTTCCAAAAGTAGAGAGAACCCTAGAGAATAAATTGAGGGTCAGTGAAGTTTCAAAAATGAGAAAGAAATGGAGTTAGGGATTTCAAGGTATGAAACTAAAGCTTCCCACTAGATTTTCTGGAACCAAAGTACTGAAAAAGCTTATACTGAATTTTACCAAATAGAATTAATGTTTCAAATTAGTAAAGCAAATTATCCCTCTTATAAAGCTGCACAAAAATAAATAAAACTTTAATTTTTTTTGTGGTCCAGCTCAAATAATATTAACTCAATGTGATAACATTAGTTATAACAACAAAAAGTTCTGACCAGTAGTTCCGATTATTGCTGACAAATATAAAGAGCAAGTGAATTAATTATTAGTTTTGATACACTAAGTTCCTAATAGGGGCTAAAGACAACAAAAGCGTGTCATTTTCTGTGAGGAGAGGAGCAATTAGGTTAGCAAGTGAGTAAAAGATGGTAAGGAGGGGGAGAAGCCTGAACTCATTCAGGTAAACATAGAGACGATTGTCAAAAAAAACTATTATTAAATCAAGAAGTTGTAAGAGGTAAGTTTGTGGGCTGAAAAATGGACAGCTCTGAAAGCCAGGTAATGCAATGCTATTTGGTTTTGTTTTAAATGAGCAAAGATGATTTGAAACCTGAAGGTAGGCAAGCAGCAGCACTTCACTAAGATGTTTACATTAGCTCAGATCAACAGTACCTCAGAGTTCTATTACTGAGCTCAGCCATTATTTCCCAACACTCCTGAACTATCCTACCTTCCTCATATTGAAGGACACCACAGTAGGGGAACTTGCTATTTGCTGTTCTTTAGGATCGTTAATTTTAACTTTATCTGATGAAATGTTAACAGTTCAAATTATATCTTATCCCAGATTGCTATATATGGCCCCAAAAGTCTTCCCTTTTCTTCCCAGACAAATAGGCATCTACCTCTAGCCTCTATACTCTAATATTACTATGTACTTTATTAGATATGTATTGAATAGAAGAAGGTAATCCTAGATTATATATTATTTTTGTGTGACCTGAATTTAAGCAGGTTTTCACTTTTATTATTTAATTTAACCTGCACACTTTTTCATGAAGTGATGTAGCCATTTGTCTTGTTTTCCTTATGTACAAAGACTGACCTGTAACAGAGAGTTTTGCCAAGTACAATCAGGCTATAAAAAGGCTTGGATGATGCTAGATAGCTTCTCTCTCTAGCATCTAACAACAATCCCATAAATCATCAAATCCCAACCACTCATGTGGATTGCATCCTAGAAAAGAGAAGTCCCAAACTAGCAGAGAAGGATGCCAACTCACACCTTAAGCTTTTGTCCTGACTTCAAAATTAACCGCTATAAAGTTCATGGTGGGACAAATATCAAAGCAGAAAACTAGGTACATAACAAATAATAGTGAAGGGAGGGGAAGGGCAGAGACAGGATGAAGTTAAAGCAGGAGAGAGGAGAGTGACAGTGAGTAAATGCCGGGGAAGGAAGAAGAGCAAGAGTATGGGATACGGAAAGATACATGGGAGGAGGCGAACAAAGAATGTTATTGAGGGCAGTGTGACACAAGATTTCATCACAGAGTCCAACTTTTTTCTCCCTGACCCACTGCACTACCACTTGTCTCCCAAACTGAGAGCAGATGCCATTCTAGGTCATGACTGAGGGTTGCCATGGGTCTTGAAAGTCCAGGATAAATGTGTAGAAGTGAGCCCTCTTCTATACCCTGTCTCGGAAACATCACCACTGAACTTCAAGATCATTAAATGAGAGGACCCCGAAGAATAGAAATTTCTGCCAGGACAACTTCAGTGCCATAGTGTAGTTTCTTCCCTCTTGTGTAAGCAGGAAGGTCTTTGACAGATAGTGTACTTGCTCTGAGGCCAGGGAAAGCTTAGGAATTCTGGACCTTCATCACCTTTCCTTAGTGGAAATACTCCCTGGGAACTCCATTTCTTTCAGAATGAAGACTGTGTATAGATTCCATCAGAGTATAGATTCCACAAGATAAGTTATAAGGAGGTATTGTGAAGAAAATATTTCTAACAGACTTGAAAAACTTACCTCTTTTCTTATGAGCAGATATATGATTTCCAATTAAGTATATTTTTCATATCTTCATCATTAATTTGCTTAGAATATGAATCATATTAAGCCCATTTGAAACGTGGAAACAGTACTTTATTAACATTTATTGATGCTTTCTATTACCAGAGGTTATGGAAAGTGGGGAGGTTATGGAGACAGGCGACTCTACATATGCAGACTTCACATCATTGCTTCCCAGAAGCAGTAGCTTAGACAAAACAAGTGGGTCGATGACCTGGACAGTGTGGTTTAAAAAAAAAAAAAAAAAAAAGTAAATGTTTATCGATCTTGTTCTTTAAAGGACATTTTTGGGGAAGAAACAATTACGGTACATTGAGAGAAAGATAACTCTGAGGCCAGTCCTCTTCCCACAAGTATTTTTGGGAAAACATAAGTTAACGTTTCTGTTTTTACTGCATTGAATATTTATTGCAATTCACACAAAAGTTTGCAAAAGCCTATGGCAGGCTTTCAGCCTCAGGAGCTCCAAAGAGACCATTACTCACAGCCCAATCCCTAAGGATATTCCAATGGGCTACACAGCTCAGACAGTTGAAGAGCAAAAGGAAACTTTGGGGCCAATTAGTTAAACTCCAACTCACTCTGAATGCATGTGAGGAAACCGCAGTCCCTTATCCATAGGATTGCTTGAAACCATCTCTTCTAGAAGCATAAAAGTCTTGAAGCCAGTTAAAGGCTCAGATGAGTAAAATATGTGTGGTAGACATGAATTCAAGCTTCACCACTTATGTGCTATGTGAACTTAAACAAGTTTCTTAACCTCTTTAATTTCAGTTTCCTGTTTTGTAAGAGGTAACTGGTAGTAATTATTATTTGTTACTTTTAACATTATTAATATTACATCCTACTGTTTATAACCACATTTATGTTTTAAGTTAGTTCATAAAGGAAGAAAGGAGACAGAAGGAAAAGGGAAAGGAATTATTGAATATTTGTCTTATGTATTTTCTTTTTATTTTTAAATATATATATATTAAATTATTAAATAATTATTAAATATATATATATATATATATATATATGCTTTCCCACTCATAGCCAAGAAAGCTAGACTTTTGCTTTTTTAATGTGGTTGCAAGTTATTAAAGATGGGACAGATTACATTGTAAAATTGCTTTCCTATTTGGGAGACCATGCTTCTACCCAAAACTCTGACCTCAGAATTTCCTGCTAGGCACATTAGTGCCTGCCAGGTAACTTCAATGAGGAAGACATGAGAGATCCAAAGGAGGGGTGAGGGAGAGAGACGGGAGACAGAAAAGGAGGCAGGAGAAAGCCATGAATACACACTGCAACATGATCTGCACTTTTGCTGAATGGCCTAGTGGCAAAAAGTAGGCCAAAGCTTCTTGGATAATATCATGCCAAATTTCTGGACTTTTTCATTATAAACAGAGGAATAGACTCATGAGGAAGGTTTTCGGTGAGTCATTTGAAGTCTATGAGCCTCAGTTTCCCCATCAATGAAATGGCAACAAGAAGATTTTAACTTTAAAAAGTTTCTGTAATAACTGAAAGATAGAATATATGAAAAAGGAAGCATCCCTGGCTCAGAAGTGTGCAGAAGAAATATTTATATGTTTTTATTAATCCTCCCTAAACATGTAAAGGAAACCCTGGTGGCATCGTGGTTAAGAGCTATGACTGCCAACCAAGTGGTCGGCAGCTCAAATTCACCAGGTGCTCCTTAGAAACCACAGAGGCAGTTCCACCCTGTCCTATAGGGTCACAATGAGTTGGAGTCGACTGGATGGCAACAAGTTTTTTTTTTTTTTTTTTTTTTTTTAAAAAGATGTGAACTATATGAAGAATGTGACATCAGGATGGGAGGAAGACTCATTAACAACTTTCAATATGCAGATGTCACAACTTTGCTTGGGAAAGTGAAGAGGACTTGAAGCACTTACTGATGAAGATCAATGACCACAGCCTTCAGTATGGCTTATACCTCAACATAAAGAAGATAAAAAATCCTCACATCTGGACCAATAAGCAACATCATGATAAAGGATTAAATGATTCATGTTGTCAAGGATTACACTTTACGTGGATCCACAATCAACGTCAATGGAAGCAGTAATCAGTAAATCAAAGGATGCATTGCACTGGACAAACCTGCTTAAAGCTTTGAAAAGTAAAGATGTCACTTTGAGGACTAAGGTGCACCTGACCCAAGCCATGGTGTTTTCAATCGCCTCATAGCATGTGAAACCTGCATAATGAGTAAGGAAGACCAAAGAAGAGCTGTTGCCTTGTAATTATGGTGTTGGTGAAGAATACTGAATATACCATGGACTGCCAGAAGAACGAACAAACCTTTCTTGGAAGAAATACAGCCAGAATGCTCATTAGAAGAAAGGAAGACTTTGTCTCACATAACTTGGACATGTTAACAGGAGGGCCAGTCCCTGGAGAAGGACATCGTGCTTGGTAGAAGGTCAGCGAAAAATAAGAAAACCTTCAAGGAGATGGATTGACACAGTGGCGGCAACAACGAGCTCAAGTATAACAAGGTTTGTGAGGAAGTCGCAGGACCTGGCAGTGTTTAGCTGTGTTGTACATAGGGTCGCTATGAGTTGGAACTGACTCAATGGCATCTAACAACAATAACAACAAACATGTAGACTTCAGGCCTAGGGAAGGGAAATAACTCACCTAAGATCAAACAGTAAGTCAGTGACAGAACTGAGCCTAGAATAAAATCTCTTAATTAAAATCTAAAGCTCTTTTCTTTTGATAAGATATGTACAGTAAAGCCATGAAATTTCTTGGTCTGGAAAATGGCAACGGTCGAAGGAGGAGATCCTGGGTGGTGCAAGTGGTTAAGAGCTTGCCTACTAATTGAAAGGTTGGTCATCCCATGAGACAGAATCAACTCAAAGGCAACTAAAAAAACAAAGTCAAAGGAGATCATTAAACTGCCCAAGGCAAGAAGCTAAGTAAATGATCCCTTGAGGTTATTTCAAGATCTGAGGTGAACTGACCAAGAGTGCTCATTAAATATTCATTGTACACTGAATGACTGTATTGTCCGACTGGACTGCAGATTAAATGTCAGGGTATTATTGAATGTGGTTGACCATGGGAACCTTTCAATTACAGGAACTGAGAATAGATGATAACTGATATATTTTGGGTTTTGATCCATTTGTTTTTCACGTGTAGTTTTAGGATGAATTACAGTCCTATTTTAAACCCTATTCATTTGCATCTTATCAAGGTGAGGCTTGTCGTGAATAATTCAGAAACTATGGCAAGATTCAAACCCAATTAATAAAATGAAAAATTGGAGTAAGAGATGATTTTATTGGAATCAAAAATGCATTCAGAATAAAATTCAAATCATTAATAAAATTTATTTTGGCAGGGGATTGGAGAGGAATGGAGAATGAGAAAAAGGGTAGATAGAGGATAATACTTTTATTTTCTATTTTAATTTCTTTTATTGTACTTCAGGTGAAATTTACAGAACAAATAATTTCTCATTAAACAGTCAGTACACATATTGTTTTGTTTTAGGACATTGGTTAAAAACCTCACGACATGTCAACCCCCTCCATTCTCAACTTTTTTTTGGGGGGGTGAGAATATACATAGCCAAAGATACACCATTTCAAAAATTTCTACACGCAGAGTTCAGTGACATCGATTACGTTCTTCCAGTTGTGCTGCTATTCTCACTTTAGATGAAGGTTTACAGAACAAAATAGTTTCTTATTAAACAGTTAGTGCACAATTGCCCTATGACAATGGTTAACAACCCCACTACATGTCAACACTGTCCTTACTCAAACTTGGGTTCCCTATCACCAGCTTTCCTGTCCCCTTCTGCCTTCTAGTCCTTTTCCCTGGACTGCTGTGCCTCATTAGTCCTGTTTCATTTTATGGGGCTGTCCAATCCCTGGCTGAACAGTGAACCTTGGAAGTGACTTCACCACTGAGCTAAAAGGGTGTCTGGGGGCCATAGTCTCGGGACTTTTCCAGTCGCTTTCAGGCCAGTAAATCTGGTCTCTTTTGTGTGTGTTAGAATTTTGTTCTGCATCCTTCTCCAGCTCTGTCCAGAAACCTCTGTTTTGACCCTGGTCAGAGCAGTCAGTGGTGGTAGCCTGGCACCATCTAGCTGTACTGGACTTAGTCTGGTGGAGGACTTGGTAGCTGTGGTCCATTAATCCATTGGACTAATCTTCTCCTTGTATCTTGTTCTCTTCATTCTTTCTTGTCCCTGAAGGGGTGAGACCAGAGAGTATGTTAGATGGCTGCTCACAGGCTTTTAAGACCCCAGACGCTACTCACCAAGGTAGAATGGAGAACATTGTCTTTATAAACCGTATTATGCTAGATGTTCACTGAGACCATGGTCCCCACAGCCTCTGCCCAGCAATTGAGTCCCTCAGGGAGTTTGGATACAAGTTGTGCTGGTTACCCCAGTATTGTGTACTGTCTCACCCTTCACCCAAGATATCACTTATCTATTGCCTGTTTAGTATTTCCCCCCCACCCCTCCCATCCCTCGTAACCACCAAAGATTGTTACTTTTTGTGTGTAAACTTTTTCATGGGTTTTTACAATAGAGGTCTCATATAATATTTGTCCTTTTGTGGTTGACTTATTTCACTAAGCATAATGTCCTCCAGTTTCATCCATGTTATGAGATGCTTCACAGATTCATCATTGTTCTTTCTTGTTGCATAGTACTCCATTGTGTGTATGTACCATAGTTTGTTTATCCATTCATCTGTTGATGGGCATCTAGGTTGTTTTCATTGTTTTGCTATTGTGAACAATGCTGCCATGAACATGGGTGTGCATATGTCTATTTGAGTGACAGCTCTTATTTCTCTAGGATATATTCTTAGGAGTGGGATTGCTGGATCATATGGTATTTATATTTCTAGCTTTCTAAGGAAACACCAAATCATTTTCCAAAATGGTTGTATCATTTTGCATTCCCACCAGCAGTGCATAAGAGTTCCGATCTCCCCGCAGCCCCTCCACCATTTGTTATTTCCAGTGTTTTTAATTCGTGCCAGTAATGCCGGGTTGAAACGGTATCTCATTGTGGTTTTAATTTGCATTTCTCTAATGACTAGTGATCGCGAGCATTTCCTCATGTGTCTGTTGGCCGCTTGAATGTTTTCTTTGGTGAAGTGTCTGTTCATTTCCTTTGCCCATTTTTGAATAGGATTATTTGTCTTTTTGTTGTAGAGGCATTGGATTTTCCTGTAGATTATGGAGATTAGACATTTGTCTGACTTGTACTGTGCAAAAATTTTTTTCCAGTCTGTAGGTTCTCTTTTGACTCTTTTGGTGAAGTCTTTGAAGAGCATAGGTGTTTGATTTTTAGAAGATCCCAGTTATCTAGCTTACCTTCTGGGGTTTGTGTGTTGATGGTTATGGTTTGTATCTGGTTAATGTCATATATTAGGGCCTGTAGTGTTGGTCTTATTTTTTCTTCTATGAACTTTAAAGTTACTGGCTTTATATTTAGGTCTTTGATCCATTTTAAATTAGTTTTTGTATATGGTGTGAGTTATGGGTCCTGTTTCATTTTTTTGCAGATGGACATCCAGTTTTGCCAGCACCATTTGTTAAAAAGAATGTCTTCTCCCCATTTGATGGACTTTGGGCCCTGGTCAAAGATCAGGTGACCATAGGTGGATGGATTTACATCTGGGTTCTCAATTCTGTTCCATTGGTCAATGTGTCTGTTATTGTACCAGTAGCAGGCTGTTTTGACTACCCTGGCGGTATAGTAGGTTCTGACATCAGGTAGTGTGAGTCCTCCAACTTTCTTCTTCTTCTTCAATAGTGCTTTACTTATTTGGGGCTTCTTCCCTTACCATATAAAGTTAATGATTAGTTTTTCCAACTCTTTGAAGAATGTTGTTGGTATTTGGATCGAGATTGCATTGTATTTGTAAATTGCTTTGGGTAGAATTGTCATTTTCACAATGTTGAGTCTACCTATCCATGAACATGGTATGTTTTTCCATTTATGTAGATCCCTTTGGGTTTCTTGCACTAGTGTTTTGTAGTTTTCTTTGTATAGATCTTTTACATCCCTGGTTAGATTTATTCCAAAGGTTTTTTTTTATCTTTTTAGGGGCTATTATAAATTGTATTATTTTCCTGATTTCCTTTTCATCATTCTCTTTATTGATGTATAGGAATCCAACTGATTTTTGTATGTTTATCTTATATCGTGCTACTCTGCTGAATCTATTAGTTCCAGTAGATTTCTCGTGGAGTCTTTAGGGTTTTCTATGTATAGTATCATGTCTTCCCCAAACAGGGACAGTTTAACTGCTTAATTAACAATTTGGATGCCCTTTATTTCCTTTTCTTGCCTTATTGCTCTAGATAGAACTTCCAGCACAATGTTAAATGGGAGTGGTGATAAAGGGCATCCTTGACTTCTTCCTATTTTCAAGGGGAATGTTTTCAGCCTCTCTCCATTAAGAATGATGTTGGCTATTGGTTTTGCATAGATGCCCTTTATTATGTTGAGAAATTTTCCTTCTATACCTATTTTATTGAGAGTTCTTATCAGGAATGGGTGTTGGACTTTATCGAATGCCTTTTATGCATCAAATGAGATGATCATGTGATTCTTTTCTTTCCTTTTATTTATGTGGTGGATTACGTTGATTGATTTTCTAATGTTGAACCATCCTTGCATACCGGGTATGAATTCTACTTGGTCATGGTGTATTATTTTTTTGATATGATGCTGAATTCTACTGCCTAGAATTTTGTAGAGAATTTTGGCATCTATATTCATGAGAGATATTGGTCTGTAATTTTCTTTTTTTGTGGCATCTTTGCCTGGTTTTGGTATCAGTGTTATGCTGGCTTCATAGAATGAATTCAGAAATGTTGCTTCCTTCTCTATGCTCTGAAATAGCCTGAGTAGTACTTGTACAAGCTCTTTTCTGAATGTTTTGTAGAATTCTCCAGTGAAGCCATCTGGGCCAGGGCTTTTTTTCGTTGGGAGTTTTTTTGTTGTTTTTTTTTTTTTAATTACATTTTCAATCTCTTCTCTTGTTATATGTCTCTTCAGATTTTCAACATCACTTTGTTGTAGTTTGGGTAGGTAGTGTGTTTCTAGAAATTTATCCATTTCCTGCAGGTCTTCAAATTCGTTGGAGTATAGTTTTTGTATAATATTCTGTTATGATCCTTTTTATTTCAGTTGGGTCTGTTGTAGTGTTGCCCATTTCATTTCTTATTTGGGTTATTTGCATCCTCTCCTGTTTTTCTTTTGTCAGTCTGGCCAGTGGTTTGTCGATTTTGTTGATTCTTTCAAATAACCATGTTTTTGTTTTGTTTATTCTTTCTATGTTCTATTTCATTTATTTCTGCTCTGATCTTTATTATTTCCTTTCTTCTGGTGGCTGTAGGCTTTTTTTTTTTTTTTTTTTTTTTTTTTTTTTTTTTTTTTTTGCTGTTCTCTTTCTATTTGTTTGAGTAGTGTAGTTAATTTTTTGATTTTGTCCCTTTCTTCTTTTTGATGTGTGCATCTATTGCTATAAATTGTCCTCTGAGGCCTGCTTTTGCTGTGTCGCAAAGGTTTTGGTATGATCTGTTTTCATTCTCATTTGACTGTAGGAATTTTTTGATTCCATCTGTGATTACCCAGTGTTACCCAGTGGTTTATAAGCAGGGTGTTATTCAGTTTCCATGTAATTGAACTTTTTTCCTTGCTCTTTCTGTTGTTAATTTCTACCTTGATGGCATTATGGTCAGAGAAGATACTTTGTATTATCTCCACGTTTTGGATCTTGTTGAGGATTGTTCTGTGGCCTAATATGTGGTCTATTATGGAGAACATTCCATATGCATTGGAAAAGAATGTGTACTTTGCAGCTGTTGGATGGAATGTTCTATATATGTCTATGAGGTCAAATTGGCTGATTGTGCCCTTTAGGTCTTCTGTATCTTTGCTGAGTTTTTTCTTGGTTGTTCTGTCTTTTACTGAGAGTGGTGCATTGAAGTCTCCTACTATTATCGTGGAACAGTCAATTTCTCTTTTCAGTGATGTTAGAGTTTGTTTTATGTATTTTTGAGCCCTGTCATTGGGTGTGTAGATGTTTATTATGGTTATGTCTTCATGATGGATCATCCCCTTAATCATTATATAGTGTCCTTCTTTGTCTTTTATGGTAGATTTTGTTTTAAAGTCTATTTTATCTGAGATTAACATTGCCACTCATGCTCTTTTTTGGTAATTCTTAGCTTGATATATTTTTTTCCAACCTTTGATTTTTTAATAGATTTACATCTTTGTTTCTAAGGTGTGTCTCTTGTAGACAGCATATTGATGGATCCTGTTTTTTTACCCATTCTGTCACTCTCTGTCTCTTTATGGGTTCATTGAGTCCATTTACATTCAGTGTAATTATTGATAGATGTGAGTTTGTTGCTGTCATTTTGTATTGCTTTTTTATGTGATGCTGACATTTTCTTTGTTCTTCTTACTCTCCTGTGCCAAATTCCTTTTGTTTGTGGATTTTTTTTCATTTGTTTTGTTTTTGTAGGTTTTGTTTTTGCTGAGACTTTATGTTTTTCCTCTATTTTTATCAGTATGTTTGTTAATTTTCTTTGTGGTTACCTTGAAATTTACCCTTATCGTTCTAAGTTCGAAGCAGTTTATTATTACTTGGTATCACCTTGCCATCCTCTCCATTAGAAGGGTTTATACCTACACCGTTTATTCCCTCTTTATTGTTCTGATGTTGTTGTCATTTACGGATTAACTGCTCTGATTCCCTGTTGTATTTCTTTCGGTGTTGGATAGTCCCTGAGAGTTCATTTCCTAGATATATATCTGGCTGGTATGATCCTGTGTCCTAGATTCAGCCTGTGAGCTGAAGTTGTTTGTTCTCAGATCAAAGGACTCCTTTTAATAATTCTTGTAAATTTGTTTTGGTTTTTACATATTCCCTTAACTTCTGTTTATCTGGAAATGACCTAATTTCACCATCGTATTTCAATGAGAGTTTTGCAGGATATATTATTCTTGGCTGGCAATTTTTTTCTTTCAAAGTTTTATATATGTCATCCCATTACCTTCTTGCCTGCATGGTTTCTGCTGAATAATCTGAGCTTAGTCTTATTGTTTCTCCACTCTATGTGACTTCTTGTTTTTCTTGAGCTGCTCTCAGGATTCTTTGTTTGTTTTTGGTTTTGGTGAGTGTGATTATGATATGCCTTGGTGATTTTCTTTTGTGGTATCTCCTATATGGGGTTCTTTGAGCTTCTTGGATGGCCAGCTTTTCATCTTTCATGATACTGGGGAAGTTTTCTGTCAGCAGTTCTTCACTGATCGTCTCTGTGTTTTCTGTTTTCTCCCCCGTGTTTTGGAAATCCGATCACTGGCAAATTTTTGCTTTTGATTGTATCCCACATAACTCTCAATGTCTCTGCATTTTTCTTTGTTCTTTTTTCTGAGTTTTCCTCAAACTGAGTTGTATCCAAGTGTTTGTCTTCAATTCTGCTGATCCTGTCTTCCACCATTTCAAATCTTCTCCTCACCCTTCTTTGACACTGTCCATTTCTGAAATCTTGTTGTTTATCTTTTGGATTTCTAATTGTTGTTTTTGTATAATTTCTAGTTGTGAATTTATTTTGGCATTTTGTTTCTGCATTATTTTCCTGAATTCTTCCATTTTTTTGTCTGTATTTTCCATGAATTTGTCTGCCTTTTCCATGAATTTGTCTCTTTTTCCTCATTTTTGTCTGCTTTTTGCTTCAACTCTTGGATAATTCTGAGTATCAGAGATCTGAATTCCCTGTCAGGTAGTTCTAGTGCCTTTTCTTCCACTGGAAAGTTATCTGGTGTTTTATTTTGGACTCCTACTGGAACCATCCTGTCCTGTTTTTGTAAATGTTTTGATATTGTCTGCTGTCTTCGGGGCATTCAGTAGTTATTTTTCTTGTTTATTTATGGTAGATTTGTTTGCTTTGTCCTTTTTTTTTAATTTGGCTGTGTCTGACCATATGGGCTTTGTGTTCTTTGTTGGTTGCACATCTGTGGGCATGATACTTTTTGCCTCCTTATCTTATTGGCAGGGTCCATCGCTCAGATATGGTACAGCAGGGGAGGTCTAGCTGAAGAGGAGTTGCTGGGATGGATTGTTTGTGGTACTTACTACAGCCACCAGGGCTGGTCGGTACAGTAATCAGTGCAGGGCAGATTCCAGTAGGCCATGCCTGTGCTGCTTGGTGATGTGATGTTAAGCTCAGGGTACAGGTAGGCAGGATGGAGGGACGAGATTTTTATGTCTGGAGCTAAGATGGATATGGGAGAGTGGAGAGAGGAACAGGAGCCAAAAACATACAAACAAACAAAAAAGAGTGCTAGGGGAGCTTGCCGTTGGATTGGAGAGATGAGAGACTATGAAATGGAGAAAAACAAAAAGGGGAAGAAGAAGAAAGAAAAGAAAAGAATGAATAAATAAAAATTAGAAAGAAAAAAAAACAGCAAAGCTCCCAAGGATCCCACCAGTGTGGCTACAAGGTCTGGAGATGTTGTTCCCAGGTGTTGAAGTACAGCCTGGCTAGAAGGCGTAGATGTATTCAGCACCAGGTATTCGGGGGACAGGAAGAGAAGGAAGGTATAGAGAGTCGAGAAACTGAGTAATGAAGAAAGACAAAAAGGGAAAAAGAGGGAGAAGGAAACAAAACAAATTTTAAAAAAAGAACAAGAAAAGCTCTCCAAAAAAAACAGAAAAAAAAAAAATCACTAAAAAAGATATGCCCTCAGGGATCCCTCTGCTTGTGTTCACAAGCTGAGGGGGTAGGTCCCAAGCTGCATAGCACTGTCTGGCCAGAATGGGTTCCCAACTCGAAAAAAGAAAAAGAAAACAAACAAACAATTCAAAACAAGCAAACAAAAAAAAAAAAGCCCCAGTATCCCACCAGCGTAGCAGCACAGACTGGGAAGAAGTTCCACACTCGAACCAAGCTCCATAGCCCCTTAGGAAGAAGCAAAGATGGCACCTGGAGCCAAGTATTTGAGTGAAAGGAGGGGGAGGTGGTGAGAGGTAAGGAAGAAATCAAAAGAACTGAGGAAATGCAACACCAACAGCCAACAAATGGTACTCAGCTGGTCGGCCAGTTTGGGCGGGTGGAATCCAAGCAGCCGGTGTTTCCTGGCCAAGAGACTGTGGTTGCATGAAGCAGAGGAGGCTGAGTGGGGGTGAAGAGGGGTGGGGGGTGGGAAAGCCTATATCACCAGTTACAGGCTGTTCTGTCTTCTGCTGGAAGCCCCGTGAAGCTGCTTTTTCATACCCCCTATTTACTGGTCTCTGATAGAAGTCCAAGATGGCGGATCCATGCTGCGTTAGTTGATAGGGGACTTCTGTATGAATCTCTCCTCGCTCTCCGTTCTCTGTCAGTTTCTCACTTCATTTGGTGCTTGGCTGAGCTGTTTATCTCTTCATTTGATGTTTTAGGGTTTCAGGATTGCTGTTTTCTCTGTTTGGCTTAGATTTTCAGATCTTTGCTGTGAAGGGACAGGGTGGGGCTTTTGCCTAGAGTGCCATGTTGCCAGAAGTCTCTATTTTAATTTTTATATAGATTTGGGAAAATAACTAGAGAATTTATTTGTAATATTTTCAAGATCAAGGGACTAATCCCAGCAATAGCTACTTTCATTTGCCAAACTTAACATTTTAGTAGATTAATATTGTAAATACATTTAAATTTGAAAAGAGGAAGATACGTCACTTATTTTCATTTACTTAACAAATATTTATTAAGCTCCTGTAACAGGCTGTTCGAGATACTAATGATACTTCAGTAAATCACATAGGAAAAACTTCTCTGTCTCACAGTTTATTCTATGAGAGGAGGCAGATAAAACACAATAAGGAAATAAACTATATAGAAGGTTATAGAGTGAAAAGTGTTATGGAAAAAAGAAGAGTAGATAGGAGAAATTATAAAAGCCAGGTTGGGTATTACCATTTTTAAAAATATAGGCAGAGTTCAAATGTGTTTGATTTGAATTATCTCTATATTGACTAATGCTCAAATAGAATTATTTTCACTTGGATAGACTAAGTCAACAAACTTCAAATCAATGACTAAATTGATGTAATCTCCTTTTGAAATCTAATTTTTATTCTCAGATATCTCTGGCCTCTGTTTACCCTGTAGTCAGCTCACAACATCTGCAACTTTGGTATTGGTTTTGCTAGGAAAATGATCTATCAAAAGTCTTCTTTGATGGAAATCAAATGAAAACTACTCATCAATGGTTCCCTTATAAAATCCACTTCCCTTCCTCTCCTACAGATGATTGGTGTGAGGTGGTCACCTGAACCAAAAGGAACTCATCCATTTGCAGGAAATGGCCAAGCAGGTGTTATCTCTCAAGAATTTTAACAAGTGATTCATATCTGTGGTTGTTGTTACTAGGTGCCATCGAGGCAGTTGCCACTCATAGCAACCCCATGTACAATGGAAGGAAACGCTGCTGGGTCCTGTGCCATCCTCACTATTATTGTTATGCTTGAGCCCATTGTTGCAGCCACTGTGTCAATCCATCCTGTCAAGCGTCCTCCTCTTTTTCGATGGCCCTCTACTTTACTAAGCATGATGTCCTTCTCCAGGGACTGATCCCTCCTGATAGCCTGTCCAAAGTATGTGAGATGTGGTCTCGCCATCCTTGGTTCTAAGGAGCGTTCTGGTTGTACTTCTTTCAAGACAGATTTGTTTGTTCTTTTGGCAGTCCATGGTATATTCAATATTCTTAACCAACACCACAATTCAAAGGCATCAGTTCTTCTCTGGTCTTCCTTATTCATTGTCCAGCTTTCTCATGCTTATGATGCAACTGAAAATACCCTGGCTTGGGTCAGGCGCACCTTAGTCTTCAAGAGGACATCTTTGCTTTTCAGCACTTTAAAGAGGTCTTTTGCAGAAGATTTTCCCAATGCAATGTATCTTTTGATATCTTGACTGCTGCTTCCATGGGTGTTGACTGTGGATCCAAGTAAAATGAAATCCTTATCAAGTTCAATATTTTCTCTGTTTATCATGATGTTGCTTATTTGTCCAGTTGTGAGGATTTCTGTTTTCTTTATGTTGAGGTGTAATCCATACTGAAGGCTATAGTCTTTGATCTTCATCAGTAAGAGCTTCAAGTTCTCTTCACTTTCAGCAAGCAAGGTTGTGTTATCTGCATAACACAAGTTGTTAAATGAGTCTTCCTCCAATCCTGTAGCAGATAGTAATGGGCCCGTGTTAAACGATGAAGTCATGTGTTCCAGTAACACCTACAGTTGAGTTTCTGAGAATGTTCTTGTCTCTGCCCTTCCTAAGTCCTGAATGTTTTTCCATCCGATTGACTGTGATCACCTCCCATAGCCATCTAATCCATTCTGACTCATCACGAACCTATATGACAGAGTAGAACTGCCCCCACAGACTTTCCAGTGTTGTTATATTCAGGGAAACAGACTGCCACATCTTACACTTCTGCAGCAGCTGGTAGGTTCAAGCCACGCCACTTTCAGTTAGCAACCGAACACTTAACCACTTGGTCACCAGGGATCCTTAACTGGGATCAGTGCCCCAAAATGAAACTTTTTTCCGTTGAAAGAGTTTCAGTTCCTGTTCTAATCTGGACGATATTATTGTCTTCTGTCCATGAATTATTTTCAAAGCATGGTGTGAATGGCAAGCAGTTTAATAGATAATCTGATTCCTCTCTTCTCCTGATTTCTTTTCATTATTGTATTCTAAATAAGCATAAAATTCAACTCTCTTTATATATAACGATACTGAGCTACCAACTCTGAAATGATGAGTGATTTGAGGGTAGAAAAAGCATTTTCTGACCTCCACTAAGTGTTTTTCTATTGCATTACATTACTTTCTGTCTTACAAGGTGATCCCCTATGAAGTTTTTCTCTAAGCCCATTCTGATTTCCTTCTTCTGAAATTTTTATTTTTTATAAGTTTAATGTTTTATTTTTAATCAGAAACCACCACCAATCTCATCCACAACTTCCTCATGGAATTTTTCACTTCCTTATTCCTGAAAGTATAAATCATAGGATTGAACAAGGGAGTTAGGATGGTGGAAAATATGGCCACCATCTTGTCAAAGGAGACAGCAGATGGAGGTCGTGCATATACAAATATGCAAGGTACAAAGAAGAAAACTACAACAGCAATGTGAGATCCACAAGTGGAGAGAGCTTTCCGCCGACCTTCAGAGCTATGAGTTCTCAGTGAGAACAAGATGACACCATAGGAGATAAGTAACAATGAGAAGTTTATGATGCAGATTAATCCACTATTAGCAATAACAAAAAGGCCAAGGATGTGAGTGTCAGTGCAGGCAAGCGCCAATAATGGGTACAAATCACACATGAAGTGATCAATGACATTGGGCCCACAGAAGGGCAGCTGGAAAGTAAAGAACATTTGTATCATAGAATGGAAGAAGCCCCCTGTCCAGGCTACCCCCATCAGAATGCCACAGAGCCTCCGGTTCATGATGGAGGGGTAGTGCAATGACTTGCAAATGGCCACATAGCGGTCATAGGCCATGGCAGTGAGGACAATCACCTCTACTCCAGCAAAGAAGTGTTCAGCAAAGAGCTGGGTCATGCAGCCCTTGAAGGAGATGGTTTTCCTCTCATAGAGGGAGTCCACGATCATCTTTGGGGCAATGGCAGAGGAGAAGCATGCATCCAGGAAGGACAGGAAAGCCAGAAAGAAGTACATGGGGGAACCCAGGAGTGTGAAGCTGCTGCTGATGGTCACCACAATTAGAAAATTGCCCCCAACAGTTGCAATGTAGATAAACAAAAATACGACAAATATTATTTTTTGAGTATTTGGATTCTGTGAAAGCCCCAGGAGAATGAATTCAGTTACAAAGCTTTTGTTTCACATGATTTCAGAGGAAAAGATTAAAGTTACTACGGTGACCATGTAGAATCTGAAATTATTAGAAAAGATACTTGCCTCAGACAAGTTCATAGTATTACTAGTCATCAACATGTTGGTGCATCCATATGCAAAGTTATTTTAAATGCTTCTGTTTTTGTTGAGAATACAAAATGATAAATTTCTTGAAGGCGGTAGTGAGACACCAGGCAGAATCAAGATTAAATACTTTAAAATATTCAGGTTTCAATATGGGGAACAGAACCATTCATATGCGGTAGGGATGACAAACAGTTTTTATCTTAAGTGTCAACTCTGATTAGTTAGTAGTGGCTACCTAGAGTGAATTATTGAGAAGGATTCTGAAACATATCCAAGCTCTGAAGAAAGGAGGGCTGTACTGTATTAGTTATGCCTGTCATTGACATGGCATGGGAACCAGGATGATCTGCATGGGAAACGCATCTGTCTCCAGGAGACTGCCTTACCTACAAATAGAAGACAAGACAACATGCAGTTTAACATGCACTTGGAAATCATGCCTACTACCACAGATACTTCTTTAAAACTCTGAGCTGAACTGGGCCTTTAAGATGAATTAATTCATTCCTTATAAAAAATAAAGGCCTCTGGAAAAGCGGCTAGCTGTATGCTTAGCAAATAATAAGTATACATTAAGTGTTGGGTTGCTTTTTTTTTTTTATTCATCATTTTAAAATGAAAACAGAAGCTGGTAAAAATAATAAAACCTACTTCAGAGCACTATGTTGATGACTAAGTGAAATAATGCAAGGATAATTGCTCAGTGCCTTGTCTCTAGGATACAGTCCATGTTAGGTCTTACTATCCCTATGTTATTGGTGACAAATTCGTGCTTTGAGAGGTTAAGGTCAAAATATTAGCACAAAGTGGATCAGGCATTTTCTGGTTCCAGAGCCCAAGTGCATTCTACTTGATCAATAAGGAAAGGAGTGAGAATATTTCTTTTCTAAGGAGAACTTCAGAGTAAGGATGGCCTTTCTACAGTTTCCATCCACCTCTCAAGGTTAAAACCTTCTGATTCCTTTGTTCATGTATAAATGAGACACATCAGGGGAACTATCTGCAAATGATTTATAAGAGGGTAATGGCCCCACCATATACATACACATATTATACATACACAAAATAACACAACCATATTAGCAAGGAATAGAAACAAGTTGTGGAATATAAACCAGTCTTAAAGCTTTATCAGTTATTAACCAATTACTTATACAATGTGGCTCAGTATGATTAAGTGCAACTCCTCACGGTATATCTGCTTCAAAATTATATAACTTTATTGTAAAATAGTTCAAACATACCTTACCTGATCATCTCAAAGGATAATGATGAAGGCCAATTATGAAAGTGTGACGATGTTGCTTAGGATAAAGAACTGTTGCAAACTGTGGTTATTATTATCCCACTAAATAAGCCAGTTGCTTTACTCATTGAAAGCATTTCCATGATTCAACCAGATAATTAACTCAACTTTGGACTTCATATTCCATAAGCAGACACAGCTTTGAAGGATGAGTGTGTCCTCACCTGTACATTTAGCAGACACTTATCACTCAAATAGTTTACGTAATTATACATTTGCTAAAAAGATGAATTTAAAAAAATAGTGGGGCTTGTTGTGAGAATTATCAGTAAACTGATTTTGTTGAATGCCACTTAGAATTAACAAATAAAATTAACAAATATACGATTGGATAGGTTAATGTCTTCGTTTACTTGCTTTAAAACAGCCATTTCCTTATATTCTCAGAGTCTAGGCAATCCTAGGGAAAGCTGGTGGTACAGTGGTTAAGGGTTTGGTGCTAACCAAAAAGTCAGCAGTTTGAATCCACCAGCTGCTCCTTGGGAACCCTATGGGGCAGTTCTACTCTGTCATATAGGCTCACCTTGAGTCAGAATTTGTTTTTTTTTAGGCAATCCTAAATTGTGCCACCACTATTAACTCCATATCCAGCGACACGCTGTTACCCAGAAAACAAGAGTGGAAAACAAACCCAAGATCTTTGGGTCTGTCAACAATCATTTATTAAAAAATAAAGAATATCAATACATGATTCAACCATGGTCAGGTTAGCCTAGGATCAAAGCAGGAGAAACAATGAAATGAGTAAGACCATCAACTGCAGACTCATACAGGCCCAGGTTCAAATCCAGGCTCTTCTATTTAGTTATGTGTCATGGAACAAGTTACTTAAAATCCTTGGTTTCTACTTCTGGAAAGTGAGTATAATAAGAATGTCTATTGATAAAATCAGATAACACTACACACATAAAAACATTTAATAGGAGTTCAAGCCCCCAGACCACTGGCACAGAGAATTGTTAATATTTTTATTTATACTTAACTCCCACTTTACCACGAACAAGGCATATAAGTGCTTTTACTGATAAGCTCTTTGAATCATCTTTTTATTACTTTAAATGTATAAATTATTTTGTTTCATCACAGTGTAGACATGCTAATTTTTTAAAGGCATAGCACTTTTAAATGACCTTTGTAATCCCTTAGTAACACTCAAACCCATATGAGTCCACTTCTACTTCACGTAGCTTCTTTATACAAAGAAAATCAAATTGACTCTACATTAATCTATGCTAATCTATACAAATGATAAAATAATTCTTTATATTTCCTCTTCCCTATATGGGGAGTTCTAAGAGTAATACAATTTTAGAACTAAAATGTTCATTAGATGTAAACAAATCAGCCCTCCCTGTTTTCGGATGAAAATAATTCCCAAAATTAGCATTAAAATGTTGACAATGGAGAATACAATGTCCTCATGGTTTATGATCTTTAAATCGTTTAAAAGGTGATTGGCCTAAATTGAGTCCTAGAACAGAAAAGGAAAGCAGTGGAAGGAGTAGTGAACTATGAATAAAATCTGGAATTTGTTGATGCTGTTAGGTGCTGATGAGTAGGTTCCAACTCATAGTGACCCTATGTACAACAGAACAAAACACTGCCTGGTCCTGCGCCATCCGCATGATCTTTGTTATGCTTGAGCCAATTATTGCAACCACTGTATCAGTCCATCTCTTTGAGGGTCATCCTCTTTTTCACTGACTCTCTACTAAGCTTGATGTGCTTCTTCAGGGACTGATCCTTCCTAATAACATGTCCAGTGTATGTAAGATGATGTCTGCCATCCTTGCTTCTAAGGATCATTCCAGTTGTACTTTTTTCAAGACAGATTTGCTCGTTTTTTAGCAACTCATAGTATATTCTATACTCTTCACCAACGCCACAATTCAAAGGTGTCACCTCCTCTTCGGTCTTCCTTCTTCATTGCCCAGCTTTCTCATAAATATGAGGTGATTGAAAACACCATGAGTTGGGTCAGGCACACCTTAGTCTTCCAGGTGACATCTTACCTTTTTTAACACTTTAAAGAGGTCTTTTGCAGCAGATTTGCCCAATGCAATGCATCCTATGACTTTTTTACTACTGCTTCCATGAGTGTTGATTGTGGATGCAAGTAAAATGAATTCCTTGACAACTTCAATCTTTTCTTCGTTTATCATTATGTTGTTTATTGGGCCAGTTGTGAGGCTTTTTGTTTTATTTATGTTAAGGTGTAATCCATACTAAAGACTGTTGTCTTTGATCTTCATCAGTAAGTGCTTCTAGTCATCTTCACTTTCAGCAAACAAGGTTGTGGCATTAGCATAACTCAGGTTGTTAATGAGTCTTCCTCCAATTCTGTTTCTCCATTCTTCTTCAGCTAGTCCAGCTTCTCAGATTATTTGCTCAGAATACAGATTAAATAAGTATGGTGAAAGAATACAACCCTGACACACACTTTTCCTGACTTTAAACCATGTAGTATCTCCTTCTGTTTGACTGACTGCCACTTAATCTATGTACAGGTTCCTCATGAGCACAGTTAAGTGTTCTGGAATTCCCGTTCTTTGCAATGCTATCCATAATTTGTTATGATACACACAGTCATATGCCTTTGCATAGTCAATAAAACACAGGGAAACTTCTGGTCTTGTCTGCTTTCAGCCAGGACCCATCTGACATCAGCAATGATATCCCTCATTCCATGTCCTCTTCTGAATCTGGCCTGAATCCTTGGCAGTTCCTTGTCTATGTACTGCTGCAACTGCTTTTGAATGATCTTCAGCAAAATCTTACTTGCATGTGATATCAATGATATTGTTAGATCTTTTCCTCTTTCAGTTGGATCACCTTTCTTTGGAACAGGAATAAATATGGATCTCTTCCCATCAGTTCTCCAGGTAGCTGTCCTCCAAATTTCTTCGTATAGGTGAGTGAGCACTTCCAGCACTGCATCCATTTTTTGAAACATCTCATTTGGCATTCCGTCAGCTCCTGGAGCCTTGTTTTTCACCAATGTCTTCAGTATAGCTTGGACTTCTTCCTTCAGTTCCATTGGTTCCAGATCGTATGTTACCTCTTGAAATGGTTGAATATCGAACAATTATTTTTGGTGCAGTGACTCTGTGTATTCCTTCCATCTTCTTTTGATGCTTCCTGCATCTATCTTGAGTTTAATTAATAGTAATATCCCAATGTGTGTTTCATAGGTTTTGCAAATGTACTTAGGTTACATTCCCCTTAGTGACCTTAACATTAGAGGGAACTAGGTGAGGGGTATACAAGAACTCTGTAGACTATCTGTGCAGCTTCTCTGTAAATCTAAAATTATTCAAAATCAAAACTTCATTAAAAAAAAAAGATAATTGTTCTATTTCTGCTATCAAAAAGGTAATCATCCCAACTTCATCATGGAATAGCCATGGGCCCTAGAACAAACCACTAAGCCTGTGTTCTCTCCTATAAAGTAGGGATAGTAATACTTGTTCAAGCTGCCTCACTTATAAGAGTCCAATAAGTCAGTTATTATGAAAATGATTGGCAAAATACAAAGTTTAAAAAATGTGAAGTAGTGATGTCAATATTATTTTCAAACAGTGACTACACACACAAAGTGAGCTAGAAAACTGAATCAGCCTTAAGAATAAACTGTGTGTTTAAAAAAATTTTTTTAAATTATTATCATTGCTAAAAATGCAATGAAACTTTTTCCATTCATGTAACCTTTTTGGAAAACACATTAGTAAATATTTCCAGTTTGATAAATATGTTCATATCATTTATACTTGTTACCTCAACTCTAAACAATTCTTTAATAATAGAAAGAAGTTTATGTAATTCAGACTACTTCAAATTAGTAGGGGATAATGCTGTGAATAAAATGCTAATTAATAATTAATAATATAAATAGAAGAAAAAATGAAATACTCGTGCCCATTTTTATAGATATTATAATTTTAAAATCTGGAATGGAACATATGAAAATGGTAGAGATTTTTTTCTTTTTAATATGTATCTTTAGAGAATCATATGAATATTTTAAATTTTTATTTTTAACCAAGGTTAAACTCACAACACTATATTTTCCATCAACTAAATAGTTCATAAAAGTACGTGGGGTTTGGGATAATTTTATTATTTATCCAATACAATTTGTTTGTATAGGTGGAATTATCACGGTAACATAATATGGGTTAGACTGTTTCTTTAAAAGCAAAGTTGTTGTAAACATTCCATAAATAGCTATACCATGAGTTCCAGACTTACCAAGCCGCTATACTCACTATGGTATCAATTTTAAATTCATGTCTCTGTCTTAGGAAGCAGCTTATTCTGTCCATATTTTTCCTTGAAGATTCCATGATCTTTCCTTTCTTGATAGCCATACACTGCAACAGACATTGCTTAGGGTCTTCCCCAAGGCCAGCTGTGAACTTGCTTTCTAGGGTATCTCTTGGGGAAGTGACCTTGGAAGTCTGTCTCCCCACCCCCCAATAATCTCATTGCCCACTATTTTTTCTATTAGTTTTAATAGGAAACAATAAAATTAATTCTAATGTCAATCATTTGAAAGTAGTAGAAGCTTCTGTTTCAACTTTGAAGTACATATAACATTAAAAAATAAATGCAGAGTTAGAAATAAGGTTGTCATCATAAGTAGCAGTTTTGTAATTATCTTTCAAGCAATAAAGATATAAACGTATATTTTAGAATCATTTATATGTACGTATATTTGCATATCATTCGTATCTGTATATGAATATGCATTTCTAAATAAATACGGTTATTACAAATTAAAAGAAGAGGTTAAAAATCCATTCTTAATTACTCTCTTTGTTAAGTTTGTTAGTGCACTGTGGTTTTGATCCAGGATTATTATTATCATTTATTTCAGCTATATTTATATCTTGTCTAGCTACCTAAGCATATTCCCTTCTGTGACAACCTAGGAATTTTCTTTACATTGCAGATGCATTTCTTTCCCTCAATGTTGCTCTGCTGATTTCTCTAAACATCTCATCTTATACTCCTGCTATTTCTGGAATTAAAAAAAAATAACCTGACTCTGTTTCTACCTGCGTCCTTCCTGATGGATGCCTGAGCCTTCTTTGTTCTCTCTTAGCAGTTTAGCTCATTTTAGGAAAGAGACACAGGGCACCCCAACTAGCACCACAGCAGTTCAGAGCTTCGGTCATTTAAACATTCTTGAACAATTATCAGACAGAAACCTAACACTATCTATGACATCAAATGCACTTTGTGAAAATTTCAGATCAGAAGACTCTGCTCTGTAGTTTAAATAAATCTCTTTCCTATTCTTAATGCCCTGCCTTGTGCTATGTGTGGAAAAACTAAAGGATATATTATATACAGGAATTCTGTAAATGATAAAGCAGCACTCAGGGTAACATGCTCCTCCATCCATATTCTTTATAGTTTCAGAAAATCCTACTTTTCAATCTAAAATACCAGGATGGGGAGTGTGTTTGGGGATAAATGATAAATGAGAATATATCCAGAAAAAAATTAATAAAATTTCATATAGAGAGCTATAACAAAATATTTACTTGTCACACATCTAAGTTATTTGGATTTGACTTGAAAATTACAAGCTGAAGATAGATTTAATTGCATTAGAAGAGAATTTAAGTAAATGGCACTCCCAACACAGAAAAAGATTTGCATTACATTAGCTGCTATTTATGGAGCATTTACTATGCATTAATTCACATATTTCCACAAATCTTGCTAATATCATTATCCCCTTTAAAGATGAGGCATCTGAGAACCAGAAAGGTGACATAACTAGCCCAAGTGTTCACATCACTGATGGACCCATGCATTAAACTTGGCAGTCTGACCACAACACTCACACTTTTAAGCACTACATCCCACTTTTGAAATCCCCTCAGAAAATGAAAAATGTGAATTATATATCTCACTGTGTATCAGTTCCTTGAAAACTCTGGTGATGGCAATCTCCTTTTTTTATAGAGAAAAGTCCGTTCAGTGGCTGGATTAAATGTGAAGGTTGTTTCCAATTCTTATTTCTGCAGCTAAGAGAGAGAGAAAGAGCCTCACAGGCACGCAAGGTAGAGGATGTTCCCTGCAGCTTCTTAACTGCTGCTTTCAACACGGTCTCAGGGAACAAAAAATAAAGAAGCAAAATTTCCTCCTTTAGTTCCAACTGGAATCTAAAGAGGTTTCCCTGGGGACATGAACCTATAGTACTGCCCCTCAGTTGGCGCCAGTGTTATGAACATTTCCCATTAGTATGATTCTCCAAGACGCTGTTCGATGTGCTTTGTTTTGCTTAAGTGTTTGCAAATCTTTTATGTCCCTGAGCAATTTTTTTTTTTAACTGCTCCAGAGTTTCTATTTGAAGATGCTTTCATTTCCCTTTATGTTTAGGAATAGAACACTATGTACGCTGGGATGGAAATGCGTATGTTCTTACTCAAGGCAAGAGCTGAGTTCTGGGATAAGGCACAGCATCGATGGATGAGGATAGCATGTGCTTTTCTCCGGCTGGGGTAGCAATGAGTGTTTCTTAAAGAATAACATATTTTATGTATAAATATGAAAAAATGTATTGATTAATCCAAACGCTGTTTTTTTCTCTCAATACCTGAACTTGATATTCCACAACTTTGAAATGAAAAGCCTGATTCTGTCCCTGAGCGGTTCAAATGGTTAATGCACTCAGCTGCTTACAAAAGTTTGGAAATTCAACTCCACCCCAAGGCACCTTAGAAGAAAGTCCTGGCCCTCTATTTCCAAAATATCTGTCCTTAAAAACCCTATGGGCCACATTTCTACTTGGACACACATGGAGTCCCCATGAGTCAGAATCAACTCAATAGCAATTGTTTGTTTTTTAAAATTTTTTTCTTTTGTCATTTTATTTGAAAAGAATGAGTGACAGATCTGCTTATTCTGATGGTATGTAGTATTGTGACTGAAGTTTGAGGGAAAACCAAGAGTTGGCCCATCAGAATAATACAGAAAAGGTCCAGACCAAATAGTTTATGGTTCTATACAATCTTTAAACATTTTACTCTACCTATTTATATGGCTATTCATACCACACAAAAGCAAAATTGAAGTGATTCATCAGAAAAGTCAAGGCCCAGAATAAACGTCACATCAATCACCTATGGAATTAAAGAACAAGTGTTACTTTCTTTTTTATTAAGATTTTATATGTTTGCCCTGACCCAAAGAACTGGCTGACATGGACCACATTCCTTGTGATCCATGGACAGAAATCCCCAGAGAACTGCTTGACACATGGCATGGAGCCTGTGGAAGGACTGGGTGATCTCGCTGGATAGCAGCAAGAGGGACACTCTGGGTGAAGGATGTCTTCCCCCACTCTAAACACCCTCAGTTAGGGCTTTAACAGGTGAGAGCTAGTAAAGGCCCACACACATGACCCGAGGCCAAGGTTCAGCAGAGGACCATTTTCGACCCAGAGCCCTGAACTTGTGCTGTGTCACCCAAACTCAGCATGTCAGCACTACTCTGGTAACCCAACGCAGTGCTATCCTGTGAAAAAGAAATAAAGATACAACCTGCAGAGGCCATTTGCTAACTGTACCACCCAACAGAAACTAGGGTCCCAGTCACAGGACCAAGAATAACTTCACTGTGGCTAAATAAGATCTCCTGGAGGCTTCTGGCTGACTCCATGGATATGATGGAATAAGGGGAGCAACCTGAAAAGAAGAAAGAGGGAGGGGCCCATGCAATCAGTTCCAAGTTGGGGTGCCCCAAACTTAAGGCACTACAGACTTACCAATCCCAGGCACTGGCGAACTTACAAATTTTTGCAGAAGGTACTCCAAATTGTGGAAGCGAGGACAGGGCTCTGTTTGCCCAGGTCTAAGTGTACTGCTATAAAGTATCAGTTCTTCAAGTCTATGAACATAAAGTGAGAAGTAAGCCATTTAGAGAGACCAGGAGAAGGAAATGTGTTCCAGAAAGAAGGAATAGCCAGTGTATGTACAGACCCTATGGCAAGAACATAACTCATCAGTAAGAGGATGAAAAAGGGGGACATAGACTGAGTCAGTGAGGGGTCAGCCATGAGAGAGGAGTTCAGAGAGGTGTGAGGGTGCCAAGATTACTGCTGCCTGGTCTTTAATAATTGTAAGTTTTTACCTTTTACCCTGAGTGACATGGAAAGTCATTGCAGTAGAGTTATGATATGATCTGACTTATGGGTTTAAAGATGACTATAGCTGCCTTGCTCAGGATAGAATATTGGAGAAAGGGATGCAAAAATAAAAGCATGGAGATAGGTAAGAGGCAATTACAATAATCCAGGTAAAAGATGATGGTGGCTCAGAATTAGATGACAGCTCTAAAAAATGATAAGAAACTCTTGAATTTGGGATATATGTTAAAGTTAAAGCCAACAGGATTTCTGGATAGAGTGGATGTCATGAATGAGAAAAACAAATAGACCAAATGTGCCATCAGATGAGATGGAGAACAACATGAGTGAAGTCAGTCTGGGAATGGGAGCAGAACCAGGAATAGAGCTTTGGATTTGTTCAGTTTAAGAAATATCTTTGTCATTTAGGTGGAAATACCATGAAACAGTTGGATTTTCAGGTCTCGATTGTTAAGAAAGAAGTCTGGGAACCGTGGTCATGGGATAATGAAGGAAGTGGAGTCAAAGAAAGATTTTTTTATTGATGAGAGAGGTAATGGATTGCTTTTTTATAGATGTAAATGATCCAGTAGAGAGGGAAACAGAGATGAATTAAGAGACAGAAGATATTCTTATACAAGTGTCCTTGAGTAAGCAGTGAGGAGATGAAGTCCCATGCAAAAGTAAAGAGAGTTTGGTTGCCCTTGGTAAGGGTCACAGATACTTCACTTATAGTAGCAGTTAAGAAGGCAGCATATAAGTGAATGCATGTTGGCAGATTGATATAGTTGTAGGAGTCTTGAAGTTCCCTTTCGATGGTTTAAATTATCTCAGTGACAGGAAGCAAGTTCATAGGTTTCCCATTAAGTTTAATGCCTGTGGTAGTTTTTTAGGCAGATACTTTTCTTCAACTTAAAGTATCCTTCTAGTCCTACTTTGCTAAACCTTAGTATCATCAATAGTAGTGAATTTTTCAAATTCTAACACAGATGTAATCATTTAATTTAAAACCTAATATTAGTAAGAGCAAGTCTGTATAACTAAGCAGTAAGACTAAGATTTGTTTCAGAAGTCAGTGTCAGAAAAATAAAAAGTCAAACATTGAGCTGTTAAATAATATGTTTAATATTAAAGACTATTTAATATGAATTAATGTGGGGATCCCATAGAACAAATAAGAAATTTGTGAAATCTAATTACAGCATAAATGGTCAGAACAGCTCATATCTATAAAAAAGACGTAGATTCTGAGTCTACTTTATTTTTTACAGTAACTTAAACAAGATGGAAATTTATTTCCCTCTTACGTAAAGGAACCCTGAGACAAGTAGTATGGTGCCGGTAATGACAGCTACACAACATCAGGGTTAAGGGTCTTTCAGTCTTGTTTTTCCACTAACCTTAATACACATCTTCATGCTCCAAAATGGCTGCTTGAATTCCAGTCATAATTCCACATTCACAGAATTGCCATTTACATTACCACTTTCATTTACATTTTATTGGCCTAAACTTAGTCACATGGTCCCACCTAGCTACTTAAGATGCTGAGAAATGTAGCCTTTTAGCTAGGCAATAATGCATCTTAAAACAAAAACAAAATAAAACAAAAAAACATTGTTGTCCAGTCAATTTGGACTCATAGCAGCCCTATAGGACAGAGTAGAACTGCCCCAAAGTCTTCCAGGGTGTGATCTTTAAAGAAGCACTGCACCACCAGATTCCTTAACTGGGTTCAGTGCCCCCAAAATAAATTTTTTTTAGTTGAAAGAGTTTCAGGGAGTTCCTGTACCTAATCTCTAAGATATTTTTTGTCTTCCCTCCATGAAGGTTTTCCAAAGCACAAGGTGAATTGCAAGTAATTTAATAGATAATCTTATTCCTCTTTTCCTGATTTCTTTTCATTGTTATATTCTAAATAAGTATAAAATTCAATTCTCTTTAGTTTATATATAAGGACATTGAGCTGCCAACTCTGAAATGATGAGTGATCTGAGGGTGGAAATAGCATATCCTGACCTCCATGTTAGTTTTTTGTTGTTTTTTTTTTTTTTTTTATATAACCTTCTATGTTACACGGTTCATCCTCTACAAAGTTCTTGTCTAAGCTCTTTTTGACTTCCTTCCTCTTGAAGTTTTACTTATTTTAAGTTTAATTTTCTTTTATTTATCGTCAGAAACCTCCACCAGTCTGGTCCACAACTTCTTCATGGCATTTTTCACTTACTTATTCCTGAAAGTGTAAATCAAAGGATTGAGCAAGGGAGTTAGGATGGTGTAAAATATGGCCACCATCTTGTCAAAGGAGAAAACGGATGGAGGTCGTGCATACACAAATATGCATGGGACAAAAAACAAAACCACTACAGTAATGTGAGATCCACAAGTGGACAGAGCTTTCCGCCGACCTTCAGAGCTGTGAGTTCTTAGCGAGACCAAGATGACACAATAAGAGATAAGTAACAAGGAGAAGTTTATGATGCAGATTAACCCACTACTGGCAACCACCAAAAGGCCAAGGACGTGAGTGTCAGTGCAGGCAAGCTCCAATAATGGGTACAAATCACACATGAAGTGATCGATGACATTGGGCCCACAGAAGGGCAGCTGGAAAGTAAAGAACATTTGTATCACAGAATGCAAGAAGCCCCCTGTCCAGGCTACCCCCATCAGAATGCCACAGAGCCTCCGGTTCATGATGGAGGGGTAGTGCAAAGGCTTGCAAATGGCCACATAGCGGTCATAGGCCATGGCGGTGAGGACAATCACCTCTACTCCAGCAAAGAAGTGTTCAGCAAAGAGCTGAGTCATGCAGCACTCGAAGGAGATGGTTTTCCTCTCATAGAGGGAGTCCAGGATCATCTTTGGGGCAATGACAGAGGAGAAGCACGCATCCAGGAAGGACAGGAAAGCCAGAAAGAAGTACATGGGGGAACCCAGGAGTGTGAAGCTGCTGCTGATGGTCACCACAATTAGAAAATTGCCCCCAACAGTTGCAATGTAGATAAACAAAAATACGACAAATATTATTTTTTGAGTATTTGGATTCTGTGAAAGCCCCAGGAGGATGAATTCAGTTACAAAGCTTTTGTTTGGCATGATTTCAGAGGAAAAGGTGAAAGCTACCACAGTGATCATGTAGAATCTGAAATTATGAGAAAGATATATTTGCCTCAGACTAGTTTAAGGTGTTAGCATAATCATCATCAGGTTAAAATAAGCAAAGTTATTTTAAGTGCTTCTGTTGTGGATGAGAACATAAAATGATAAATTTCTTGAAGGCTGTAGTGAGACGTCAGGCAGAATTGAAGTTAAATACTTTAAAATAGAGTTTCAATAGTGGGGAGGGAAATATTCATACGTGCTAGGGATGACAAATAGTGTTGATCTTAGGTGCCAACTCTGATTGGTTAGTAGTGGCTACCTGGAGTGAATTGTTGAGAAGGATTCTGAAGCACATCCACACTCTGAGGAAAGGAGGTCTGTAATGTATTAGTTATGCCTGTCATTGACATGGCATAGGAACCAGGATGATTTGCATGGGAAATGCATCTCTCTCCAGGAAACCACCTTATTTACAAATAGAAGACAAGACAATATGAAGTTTAATATGCACTTGGAAATCATGCCTACTACCACAGATATTTTTCTGAAAGTCTGAGCTGAACTGGGCTTTTAAGATGAATTAATTCATTCCTTATAAAGACCTATGGAAAAGTGCTTATCTCTATGCTTAGCAAATACTAAGTAGGCATTAAATGTTGAGTTGCTTTTCATGATTCATCATTTTAAAATGAAAACAGAGGCTGATAAAAATAATACATACTTCAGATTGTTGTGCTGTTGACTAAGTGAAATAATGCAAGGAAAGCAATTTCTCAGGCGCTAGTGTCTAGAATATAGTTCATGTTAGGTTTTAGAATCCCTATGTCACTGGTGACAAACTCATGCTTTGAGAAGTTAAGGTAAAAAAAATTAACAAAATGCGAATATGGATTTTCTGACTTCAAAGCCCAAGTCCAATCCACTGGATTTATAAAGAAAGGTGTGAAATGTTTCTTTTCTAGGGAGAACTTCAGAGCAAGGATGACCTTCTACAGTCTCCACCCACCTCTCAATGTTAAAACCTTCTGACTCCTTTGTTCATGTATAAATGAGATACCTCAGGGAAAGAAATTACAAATGATTTATAATTAGAAGATAATGGCCCCACACTAATACACTTCATAAAAAAAAATAAAAAGTAAGAAAACATTTCCCAGGAGTGGCTTCTGACTCATAGCAACCCAGTAAGGGTCGTATCCATATACATATTGACAACAACCATATTATCAAGGAATAGAAACAGCATGTTGAATATAAACCAGTCTTAAGGCTTTACCAATTATTAACCAATCATTTATACAATGTGGCTGCACATGATCAAGTATAATTCCTCAAGGCTTTAAGTTATAGCTGTTTCAAAATTATATAGCTTTGTTACAAAATAGTTCATATATAGCTTAGCTGATCATCTCACAGGATTATGACAAGGGCCAATTTTGAAAATGGGAAAATGTTGCTTATGATAAAGAACTGTTGTTGCAAACTGTGGTTATTATTATTCCACTTAATGAGCTAGTTGCTTTACTCATTGAAAACATTTCCATGAGTCAACCAGATAATTAATTCAACTTTGGACTTCATTTCCCATAGGTAGACGCAGCTTGGAAGGATGAGTGCATCCTTACCTGTACATATAGCAGAAATTTATCAATCAAGTAGTTCACAGAATTACTTGTTTGATAAAGACATGAATAAAAGAACAGTGGAGCTTATTGTGACAATTATCAGTAAACTGATTTTGTTAAATGCCACTTAGAATTAACAAATATACAATTGTATAGGTTAATGTCTTCTGTTCCCTTGCTTTATAACAACCATTTCCTTATGTTCCCAGGGGCCTAGACAATCCTAAATTGTGCCACCACTATTAACTCCATGTCCAGCTACAAGCTGTCATCCTGAAAACAAGAATATAAAACACACCTAATAAGGTCATTGGGTCTGTCAACAATCATTTATTAAAAATTAAAGAATACTAATATATGATCCAACAGTGATCAGTTTAGCCTAGAACCAAAGCAAGAGAGAAAACAAAGTGAAATGAATAACGACATCAACTCCAGACCTGGTTTCAAATCCAAGCTCTTCTATTTAGTTATGCATTATGGAACAAGTTAATTAAAATCCTTGATTTCCACTTGTGGAAAGCGAGTATAAGAACGTCTATTGATAGAATCAGATAACACTATACACATAAAATCATTTAATAAGAGATCAAGTCCCCAGACCATCGACACAGAGAAGAATTGTCAACATATTCATTTATACTTAATTCCCACTTCAACTTGAACAGGGCTAATTTAAGTGCTTTTACTGATAAGCTCTTTGACTCATCCTTTTATTACTTTAAGTGTATAAATTATTTTATATGGTCACAGTGTAAATGTGCTTATTTTTTTAATGCATAGCACATTTAAATGAACTTTGTACTCACTTAGTAGCTCTCAAACCCTCTTGAGTCCACTTTTACTTCAGGTAGCTTCTTTAGACAAAGAAAATAAAATTGGCTCTATATTAATCTATACTAATCTGTTTAATACTTAAATAATTCTTACTTTTCCACTTCCCCTTTACCACTTTATGGGGGTTCTAAGAGTAATACAGTTTTAGAACTAAAATGCTCATTAGATATAAATAAAATAGATCTCTATGTCTTCAAACAAAAGAATTTCCAAAATTAGCATTAAAATGTTGGCAACAGAGAATACAATGTCCTCATGGTTTATGATCACAAGCCCTATGATTTTAAGTCATTAAAAGATAATTGTCCTGAATTGAGTCCTAGAACAGAAAAAGGACAGTGGTGGAAGAACTAGTAAATTATGAATAAATTCTGGAATTTAATTAATATATCTCAATGTTTTGTAGATTTTACAAATGTACTCAGGGTTACATAAGATCTTAACGTTAGGAGGAGCTAGATAAGGAGTATACAGGAACTCTCTATACTATCTGTGAAACTTCTCTGTAAATCTAAACTTACTCAAAATTAAAACCTTGTTAAAAAAGGGTAATTGTTCTGTATCCGCTATAAAAAAGGTAGCCATTCCAGCTTCATCACCGAATAGCCACGTGCCCTTGAACAAACCACTCAGCCTCAGTGTTCTCTCCTATAAAGCAGAGATAGTAACACTTGTCCAAGCTGTCTCACTTACAAGAGTCCAATAGGACAGTTATTGTAAAAGTGACTGGCAAAGCATAAAGTTTTAAACGTGTGAAATAGTGATGTCGGTATTATTTTTAAGTAGTGCCTACACACACAAAGTGAGCCAGAAAACTGAATCGGCCTTAAGAATAAACTGTTTATGTTTTTAAAATTAAATTGTTTTTGTTTGTTCTTTTGTTTTTTTTAATTATACCCATTGCTAAAATAGCAATGAAACGGTTTTTATTCATGTAATCCTTTTGGAAAACCCTTCAGTAGATATTTCCAGGCTCATAAGCATGTTTACATCATATATAGTAGTTACCCCAGATCTAAAGAATTCTTTAATAATAGTAAGATGCTTATATAAATCAGACTACTTCAAATTAATAGGCATGATACTGTGAATAAAACACTAATTACTAATAAAAAGACATAGAAGGTGAAATATTTTTATAATATGTTAAATGAGAAAAATTGTAATACTCCTGCACATGTGTATAGATATATTAATATAATTTTAAAATTTAAAAGGTAGCATATGAAAATGGCGGAGATTATTTCTTTTCAATATTTATCTTTATATAATCATATAAATAAATTTTTTTATGTTTAAACAAGGGTAAACCCACCACCTCATATTTTCTACCAATGAAACAGTTTGAAAAAGGAGGTGGGATTTGCTGATAATTTTATCACTTATCCAATATAATTTGTCTGTATCGGTGGAATTATGATGCTAACATAATATGGGTTGGACTGTTACATTAAAAACTAAAAATTATTGTAAAAGTTCCATAAATAGCCGTACTATGAGGTCTAGCCTTACTCAGCCCCTGTGCTCACTCTGATAACAATTTTAAATTTATATCTCTGTCTTAGGAAGCAGCTTCTTCTGCCCATATTTCTCCTAGAAGATTCCATGGTCTTTCCTTTCTTGACAGCTGTATGCTACACAAGAGATTGTTGAGGGTCCCCTGAAGGCCAGCTGTGAACTGTGGCCTCTGGGACATCTCTGGGGACTGTGACCTTGGAAGTTTCCCTCCCAACCCCCACTACCCTTATTTCCCACTATTTCCTTCCTATTAATTTTATTGAGAAACAGAAAATTAATTTCTAATGCCAATCTTTCTGAAAACAATAGAAGTTTCTGTTTCAACTTTGAAGTATATATAACATTAAAAAATAAACGCAGATTTAGTGTTAAGGCTGTCATCCTAAGTAGTGATTTTGTAATTGTCTTTCAAACAATAAAGCTATCAATCTATATTTTAGAATCATTTATATGTACATATATTTGCATATCAGTCATATCTGCATATGAATATGCATTTCTAAATAAATATGGTTATTACAAATAAAAAGAATAGATTAAATCCCATTCTAACTTTCCAATGTTAATGTCGTTAGTCCACTGTGTTTTTGACCCAAGATGATGATGATTATTTATTTCAGTAATATGTATCCCATCTGTCTACTTGAGCATATTCCCTTTCCTGACAACATGGGAAATCTTTTCTCTTCACATTGCAGGTGCTTTTCTCACCCTCAGTGTTGCTCTGCTGACTTCTCTAACCATCTCATCTTAAACTCTTGCTATTTCTGGAATTAAAAAATAATAATAACCTCACTGTGTTTCTACTTGCGTCCTTCCTGATGGATACCTGAGCCTTCTTTTTTCTCTCAGCAGTTTAGCTCATTTTAGGAGAGAGACAAAGGGCTAAAGTTCACAGCTTTAGTCATTTAAACATTCTTGAACAATTCTGAGACAAAAACCTAAGGTACCTATGCTATCTATGACATCAAAGGGACTTATTAAAAATTGTGTCAGAAGAATGTGATCTGTGATTTGAGTAAATCACTCTTATTTATTCTTAATGCCCTGCTCTGTGATATTTGTGGAAATATTAAAGGATATATTATATATAGGAATTCTGTAAATGATAAAGCAGCATTCAAGGTTCCATGCTCCTACATCAATATTCTTTACCGTCTCAGAAAGTCCCACTTTTCAATCTAAAACACCAGGATGGACAAAGTGTAAGGGGATAAATGATAAATGAGCATACATACTGAAAGAACAAATAAAATGCTATATATAGAGCTAGGACAAAATACATACTTGTTGCACTCCTAAGTTATTTGGATTTAACTTGAAGATGACAAGCTGAAGATAGATCTAATTTCATAAGACTTTTAGTAATTCGTACTCCCAATTCAGAAAAAGTTTTATATTACATTAGCTGCTATTTATGGAGCATTTATTACGGATCACTTCATATATTTCCACAAACCTTGCTAATATCATTACCCCCTTTAAAAATGAGATGTCTGAAAACCAAAACAGTGATGTCGCTAGCCCAAGTGTTCACGTCATTGATGGACCCATGCAGTAAATTTCATATTCTGACCTCTACACTCACACTTTTAAGCACTACATTGCACTTTGAAAAATCCCCTCAGAAAATGCAAACATATGAATTATAAATCTCACCATGAATCAGTCCCCTGAAAATTCTGGTGATAGCAATCTCCTATTCTTTACCTAGAAAAGTCCATGCAGTAGCTGGATAAAATGTGAAGGTTGTTTCCAAGTCTTATTTCTACATCTAAGAGAAAGAAAGAGCTTAACAGATACACAAGGTAGAGGGTGTTTCCCACTGCTTCTCAAGTGCTGCCTTCAACATGATCTCAGGAACAAAAAGAAACAAAAATTTCCTCCATTAGTTTCATCTGGAATTTAAAGAGGTTTCTCTGAGAGGACATGAACATGTAAAACTGCCTCTCAGCTGTCTCCTGGGGTTTGAAAATTTCTCATCAGTATGATTGTCCAAGACACGGATTTATGTGGTTTTACTTGCTTAAGTGTTTGGAATACTTTCATGTCCCTGACCAATTAGGTTATTTTTTTATTCTGCTCCTGGGTATCAATTTGAAGATGCTTTCATTTCCCTTTACATTCAGGAACACAACACTATGTACACTGGGATGGAAGTGCATATGTTCTTAATAATGCGAGAGCTGAGTTCTGGGATAAGGCATAGCATCATTACACGAGGAGAGCTTGCGCTGTTCTTGGGCTGGGATAGCAATGAGTGCTTATCAAAGAATAATATATTTCATACATAAATATGTAAAAATGTATAGATTAATCCAAATGTTATTTTTTTCTCTCAATACCTAATCTTGATATTCCATGATTTTGAAACTAAAAGCTTGATTTCTGTCCCTGGGTAGTACAAATGGTTAACACACTCAGCTGCTAAACAAAAGGTTGGAAATTCAAGTCTACCTCCAGGCACTTCAGAAAAAAAAGACCTGGCCATCTACTTCCAAAAAATCTGTCCTTGAAAATTCCATAGAGTATAGTTCTACTCTGACACATATGGGGTCCCCATGAGTCAAAATCAACTTGATAGCAACTGTTTTTGTTTTTAAGAATTTTTTTCTCTTGTCAATTTATTTGAAAAAGATGACTGACATATCTGTTGACTCTGTGGAATGTAGCATTGTAGCTTCGCTCTTTTATATCTTAAAAGAGATTGGTTTAAAATACAACCTAATCTTGTAGATTGAGTCCTGACTCATTAACATAACTACATCTAATTCTGTCTCATTCACATCATAGAGACAGGATTTACAACACATAGGATAATCACATCAAATGACAAAATGGTGGTCAATCACACAATACTGGGAATCATGGCCTAGCCAAGATGACTTATATTTTGGGGGGACATAGTCCAATCCATGACAAAGGGATATCATTGCTGATGTCAAATGGATCATAGCAGAAAGCAGAGAATACCAAAAAGATATTTATCTGTGTGTTATCAATTATGCAAAGCATTCGACTATGTGGCTTATATAACAAATTGTGGATAACATTGCAAAGAATGGATATCCCAAACACTTAGTTGTGCTCATGTAGAACCTGTAGATATACCAAGAAGCAGTTGTTCGAACAGAACTAGAGGATACTGTGTGGTTTAAAGTCAGAAAAAGTGTGCATCAAGGTTGTATTCTTTCACCATATTTATTCAATTTGTGTGCTGAGCAAATAATCTGAGAAGCTGGACTATATGAAAAGGAATGTGCCATCAGGATTGGAAGAAGACTCATTAACTACCAGCAGTATACAGAGGAGACATCCTTGCTTGCAGAAAGTTAAGAGGACTTGAAGCACTTACTGGTGAAGATCAAAGACTACTGCCTTCGATATGGATTACACTTCAACATAAAGAAAATAAAACTATTCACAACTGAACAAATAAGCAACACCATGATATATGGAGGAAAGATTAATGTTATCAAGGATTTCATTTTTATTGGATCCATGGTCAATGCAGTCAGGAAATCAAAGGATGTACTGCATTGGGTAAATCTGCCACAAAAGACCTCTTTAGAGTGTTACAAAGCAAAGATGTCACTTTGAGGACTAAGGTATGTGTGGCTCAAAGCATTGTAGTTCAATCCCCTCATATGCATGTAAAAGCTGGACAATGAATTAGGAAGACCGAAGAAAAATTGATGCCTTTAAATTATAGTGTTGGTGAAGAATTTTAAATATACCATGGACTGCCAGAAGAATGAACAAGTCTGTCTTGGAAGAAATACAGCCAGAGTGCTCCTTGAAAGCAAGGATGGCAAAAGTTCTTTTCAAGTACTTTGAACATGTTATCATAATGGACTAGTCCCTGGGAAGGACATCATGTTTGGTAAAGTAGAGGGTCAGCAAAAAAAGAGGAAGACCCTTGATGAGCTAAATCGACACAGTGGCTGCAACAATGGGCTCAAAAATAACAACTGTTATGAGAATGGTTCAGGCCCGGGCAGTGTTTCGTTCTGTTATATATAGGGTCACTATGAGTCAGAACTGACTGGATGGCTCCTAAAAACAACAACAACCTATTGTGAAATCTTTGTACTGCACTCCACAATTATTTGCAATACACTTCACCCAAATCCTTTTTATTCACTTAACAAGTTCATCTCTACTTACTTCTTAGCCTCCAAACATAACATAGAATTGTTTGGCACCACCACACTAGTGATCATGCGCCAAACCAAAAAAAAAAAAGAAATACAAACCCATTGCTGTGGAGTCTATTTCAATTCACAGGAACCCTATAGGTCAGAGTACAACTGTCTCATACTGTTTTCAAAGTTGTAATGTTTAAGGAAGTAGATTGCCACGTCTTTCTCCTGTGGAGCAGTTGGTGAGTTAGAACTACAGAACTTTGGATTAGTAGCCAAGAATTTAACCACTGTGCATACTGAGGAACTGAAATTGTGTGGTTATATATGGACATAAGTTGGTTATCAGGTGACTTAGAATGTGTTGCTGTTGTTAGTTGCCATCAAGTTGATTCTGATTCATAGCAACCCCAAGTGTTGCAGAGTAGATCTGCTCCATAAGGTTTTCAACTCTGCAACTTCTCAGAAGCAGATCAGCAGGCCTGTCTTCTGAGGTACCTCTGGGTAGGTTCAAGCTGCCAACCTTTTGGCTGGTAGTTGAGAGGTTAATCATTACCACCTCCAAGGGACTCCTACTCAGAAGTACCAGCATGTATTTTGAAATTATCATCGAGATTAAAACGCAAAATTAAGCATTCTTATGGAACTCACCAGGTCCTAATGTTAGACTTTCTGGTTTAGACTTTTCAGATTCCAAGAATTTAGTAAAAGCAACTATCTCACATGTTTAATGAGTTTCTACTATGTTCCAATCATACTACAACTGGCTTGGTCTATATTCCTGAACAAAATAGACAAAGACCTGATCTTCTTGGAGCTTGCATTCTAGTGGAGAATGATAAGAAAAATAAAAGTAACAAGTAAGTAAATTAAATAATATGTAGGAGATAATAAATGCTATTTAAAAAGAAGAAGTAGAGTAATATAAGGAGTTGAGGAGTGCTAATGGGATGCAGTATTATATATGGTGATTTTCTGGAGACCTCATTCAGGGGAAACTAGAGTAATGTCTTATGGAGATGAAGCTATTAGTCAAGTACCTTACTGAAAGAGTGTTTTAAGCAGAGAATATAGCTGGAACAAATCTCATAGATGAAAGCCTGCCTCGTGCGGTCAACGAAGAGCAAGGAAGCCAGTGTGACTGGAGCTAAGAAAGAAGAGGAGACCCAAAAGGGTCACAGAAGGTCAAATCATTGTAAGGATTTTGGCTTTTCCTCTGGATGAAATGGGGGTATTTCAGGGTTTTAAGCAAAAGAACGACCTGATTTGACTCAAGTTTTAAGAGGAGTCTGTGGCTGCTGTGTTGAAAATGGCAAAAGCAGGAAAGAATAGAAGCAAGAAAAATGTTAAAGTCTATTGCTGTAATCCAAGTGAGAGTTAATCGTTAACTCAGGCCAGGACGATAGGGGAATTGGTGAGAAAATATATCAGATTCTGTATATCTTTTTTGAAGCTCAGTATTTTTTTTCCTAGTAGGTTAAGTATGAACTGTTATAACATTTTTTGATTCCAGCATTTTCAGCTTGTGCAGCAGGAGGAATGGGTTTTCCTGAGGAAGACTACAGATACAGCATGTTCGAGCAAGAATAATAAGTCATTAATTATGAGGACACCTACTAGATATATAAAGAAAGATGTCAAGTAAGTTGTTGAATACAGACGTATCCCATTCATGTACAAGGTCTAGAGTAGAGAGATAAATATAAGAATCAGCAATATAGAGACGATAATTAAAGCCCCAAGAACCCTTGATTTCAGTTTTAAGGTTTTAATATGACATAAGGAATGGAATTGCTTCTTTGAACTTTGAAGTCCTAAATGCATGTGTGTCCAGAGGAATCTCAGCAAATCTTAATTAATGAAAAAAAAAAAAAGTTTCCTGTTCATCAATGTCAGTCCACAAACACTTATGTCCAGAGGAGATTCCTAAAATACAAGGTGAAAACTTTTCTCCCTTTTATTACCTCATCTCCATTGACACTTTCTCTTTTCCCCTTTTCTGTTTTCTCCAATCCTGAATCTTCCCTGTTGTCTTACAGCAATGCAAAACTACACCAATGAATAGCAATGCTAAACTTGTGGCAAGGCAAGTGACTTGTTGTTACATTACGTTACAAACCAGGGAACGCCTGCCTCTCTGTAAAACTTACACTTTGAGAGGTTTTCCAGTTAAGCATAAGGCCTTTCAATAAGTCTTCTAAACATTTAGCATCAGAGTTTGAAGGTCCATCAGTGGAGTTACCTCCAAGGATAACTCATGCAAAGGCTCTCAGTGTTCAAAGTGACATTACATTATAGAGTTGTATGTGTGATATATATATATATATATATATATATATATATATATACATATACACATATATGTATGTTGTTGTTAGATGCCGTTGTCGAGTCCTTGAGTAGATCCAACTCATAGTGACCCTATGTACAATAGAACAAAACACAGCCTATTCCATCACCATCCTCACAAACATCAGTATGTCTGAGTCCATTGTTGCAGCAATATGTCAATCCATCTTGTCAAGGGTCTTCCTCTTTTTTGATGACCCTCTACCTTAGGAAGCATTATGTCCACCTCCAGGGATGGCTCCCTCCTGATAACATGTCCAAAGTATGTGAGACAGTTTCACCATCTTTGCTTCTGAGGAGCACTCTGGCTGTATTTCTTCCAAAACAGATTTGTTCGTTCTTCTGGCAGTTCATGGTATATTCAATATTCTTCACCAACACCATAATTCAAATTCATCAATTCTTCTAAGATCTTTCTTATTCATTTTCCAGCTTTCATATGCATATGAGGAGATTGAAAATATCATGGGTTGTGTCAGGAGCAACTTAGTCCTCAAAGTGGCATCTATGCTTCTCAACACTTTAAAGAGGTCTTTTGCAGCAGAGCTGCTCAATACTATATGTCCTTTGATTTCATGACTGCTGTTTCTATGGATATTGATTGTGGATCCAAGTAAAATGAAATGGTTGACACCCTCAATCTTTTATCTGTTTATCACGATGTTGCTTATTGGTCCAGTTGTAAGGATTTCTGTTTCCTTTATGTTGAGGTGTAATCCATACTGAAGTCTTTGATTTTCATCAGTAAGTGCTTCAACTCCGCTAAGGTTGTGTCATCTGCATATCACAGATTGTAAATGAGTCTTCCTCCCTTCCTGATGCTGCATTCTTCATATAGTCCAGTTCCTGGGATTATTTGCTCAGCAAATAAATTGAATAAGGACAGTGAAAGGAAACAACCCTGAAACACATTTTTTCTATATTTCCTGGATACCATCCAATATCTCATTGTTCTCTTTGAACTATTTCCTCTTGGTCTGTGTACAGGTTCTGGAATTCCCATCCCTCTCAATGTAATCCATAATTTGTTATGATCCACACACTTGCATGTCTTTGCATAGTTAATAAATCACAGGTAAACATCTTTCTGGTATTCTCTGCTTTCAGCCAAGATCCATCTGACATCAGCAATGATATATCTCATTCCACTTCCTCTTCTGAATCTGGCTTGAATTTCTGGGGGTTCCCTGTTGATGTACTGCTGGAACTGCTTTTGAATGATCTTCAGTAAAATTTTACTTCTGTGTGAAATTAGTGACTTTGTTCAATAATTTCTGCATTCTGCTGGATCACCTTTCTTTGGAATGGGCACAAATATGGATCTCCTCCAGTGGGTAGGCCAGGTAGCTGTCTTCATAATTCCTTGGCATGGAAAAGTGAGCACCTCCAGAGGTACATTCGTTTGTTGAAACATCTCAGTTGGAATTCAGATGATTACTGGAGGCTTGCTTTTCGCCAGTATCTTCAGGGTTACTATAGGGTCGCTATGAGTCAGAATCGACTCCACAGCAACGGGTTTGATTTTTTTTTTTTTTTTTTTCAATACAGCTTGGACTTCTTCCTTCAATACCATCAGTTCATGATCGTATGCTACCTCCTGAAATGTTTGAACACCGACCAATTCTTTGGGTACAGTGACTGTGTATTCTTTCCACTTTCTTTTGACGTTTCCTGCTTCATTCTATACTTTGCCCATAGAAGTCTTCAAAATTGCAACTTGAGGCCTGAATTTTTTCTTCAGTTCTTTCAGCTTGAGAAATGCCAGGCGTCTTCTTCCCTTTTGGTTTTTTAACTCCAGGTCTTTGCACATTTCATTATAATATTTTACATTGTCAAGTCATTCATTGAAATTTCTGTTCAACTCTTTTACTTTGTGGTTTCTTTCCACTCACTTTAGCTATTCTACATTCAAAAGCAGGTTTAAGAGTCTCTTCTGATGTCCATTTTTGTCTTTTCTTTCTTTCCTATCTTTTTAATGATCTTTTGCTTCTTTCCTGTATGATGTCTGTTTTAGGCTGGGTTCTCTAGAGAAGCAAAACCAGTAAAGCTTATAAGTATATATAGAGAGAGATTTATATCAAGGAAAATGGCTCAATGATCACAATGTCCTTGATGTCGTCTCACAACTAGTTGTATCTTTGGTCATTAGCTTTCAATGTGTCACATCTATTCTTGGGATGGTCTCCACATTCAGGTGTGATATACTTAAGGTCGTATTTTGGCACAGACTTGTTTCTTTTGACTGATGATATTGAGTTTTTCCATCGTCTCTTTCCACAGATGTAGTTGATTTGATTCCTCTATTTCCATCCTGTGAGGTCCAAGTGTATAGTTGCCATTTATGTTGTTGAAAAAGGGTATTTGCAATGAATAAGTCATTGATCTTGCAAAATTCTATAGTGTGATTTTTGGCATCATCTCTATCACCAAAGCCATATTTTGGCGCTACCAATTCTTTGTTTCCACCTTTCGCATTCCAATCACCAGTAATGATCAATGCATCTAGATTGCATGTTTGATCAGTTTCAGACTGCAGAAGTTGGTAAAAATCTTCAGCTTCTTAATCTTTGGCCTTAGTGGTTGGTGTGTAAATTTGAACAATAGTAGTATTAACTGATCTTCCCAGTAGGCATATGGATATTATCCTATCACTGACAGCATTTTACTTCAGGATAGATCTTGAAATATTCTTTTTGACGATGAATGTGCTGCCTTCCCTCTTCAAATTGCCATTCCCAGCGTACTAGACAATAGGATTGTCTGATTCAAAATGGACAATACCAGTCCATTCGAGCTCACTAATGCCTAGGATATAAATCCTTACGTGCTCCGTTTCCTTTTGGAGGACTTGCAATTTTCCTAGATTCACACTCAGTACATTTCACGTTCCGATTATTAATGCATGTTTGCAGCTGTTTCTTCTCATTCTGAGTCATGCCACATCATCAAATGGAGGTCTGGAAAGCTTTACTCCAACGTTATTAAGTTCAACTCAACTTTGAGTAGACAGCTCTTCCTCAATCATATTTTGACTGCCTACCAAACTGAAGGGCTCATCTTCTGGCACCACATCAGACAATGTTCTGCTGCTATTCACAGAGTTTTCACTGACTAATTTTTTCAGAAGTAGACTGCCACTTCCCTTCTTTCTAGTCTATCTTAGTCTGGAAGCTCCGCTGAAACCTGTCCACCATGGGTGACCCTGCTGATATTTGAAATAGTGGTCGTATAGCTTCGAACATCACAGGGACGTGCAAGCCACCACAGTACAACAAACTGGCAGACACATTGTGGTATATATGTGTGTGTGCATATATATATATATATATATATATATGTATGTATGTATGTATGTATGTGTGTGTGTGGTTATTATATATACATGTTTATGTTTATTAAAATATATTTTAAATTATATAAATATTTACATACGTATATAGATCTATCAAGAACATCAAAATGCTTATTTTGTTTGTAGGTCAACATCTTTCTCTCTACGAAGGAAAGACTCTATAGGAAGCCCAATTACCATATGAGATTTGTTCGATAAAGCCAGGATTTGAACAAAGGGTGCTGTTGTTTATGGCCTCAAATAGCCATAGCCTGAAATATTCATCTTCACACAAAATGTAGAGCTGTACCAACCAGGCAGACAGACCACTAATCAGTGAAACACCTCCCCTGCACTAGGACTGTGCCTGATACCTAATAAGAAGTTTTGCTTCCTTGATATACTTAGTTTTCTGTTTCTAAGCTGGGAGTCTCATTTCTGTGGACATCTTACTTCTTTGGATGGATTATTATAACGTTGGCTCTTTTTTTATATATTAGTTGTTATTTTATTGCATATGATCTCATCAATGACATATTAACTGCTACAATGTAACTCTTGCAATTTTATAAAATTGTCACTAATTCACCAACCAAAAGATTTTGGCAGGGTTCATTGACTTAAGTTACCAAAAAAAAACCCAAAAAACTACATACTAAATTTTATGAATGAATAATGGTTAACAAAAAGATATTAAAGTACATAGGAAGAGACTATTGCTGAATACAGTTACTATTGAATATAACTAGAATTGTCCTCATTGGAATACAAAGTCATGAATTACGCCCTTGTGCATATTCCAGAGGCAACTGAAAGTTTTTTTTTTTTTTTAAGGATGTTACAAAAGGGAGCAAAGCATCAAATAGGGGCTTAATTAGCTAATATTTATGCTCCTATGAGATTCTTGTGATAATCTTACCCTATCAATTGTTGAACAAGAAAAAAACTAGATTCAGTTGTGCCAGAACTTATTGGCCAACAAAATAAATCTGTCAGAAATCAGAGATAAATTATTAAACTTGGATGAAAAACATAGAGAAGACAAGCTCAAACCAGAATAATGCACAAAAGAGTGAGGCGAAGCTATACTTACAATAGGATCTGGCTCACATACTGCAAAAGAACAGGGGTAGCAATCCCTGAGAGCAGATGTGGGGAGTGAGCTTGTGTGCCCACAAATATTACTGTACTTGATGTTTTGTTACTTTATGTAACATTGGTTCAAAAAAAGGAAAGAAAGAAAAATGAGTCTGTGCTCACTCAACAATGCCCTCAAATGTCATTCTGGGAGAGAAATCTATTGTCCACATCAGGATGAGAACATTTTCTCTTCTCTATCAATCCAATTTGATTTAAATTGTTAGAGAATTATCAACTGGAGTCTTCGGTTCTTTGCCATCTCAAGTCACAGTTTGTTGCACCACAACTTTCTCATGGCATTTTTTATATCTGTGCTCCTCAGAGAGTATATCATAGGGTTAAGCAAGGGTGTCCCAATAGTGTAAAACACAGCCACCATCTTGTCCACTGGAAAAGTGATTGGAGGGCGAGCATATGTGAATATACATGGAACAAAGAATAAGATGACAACAATAAAGTGGGAGGTGCAGGTGGAAAGGGCTTTCTTTCTTCCTTCTGCATTCTTGTTACTCAGAGAGTGTAAAATGGGAATATAGGAGATGATCAGTATTATGAAACTCACCATGCATATTACACCACTATTAAACACTATGAGTAGATTTATGACATAAGTATCCATGCAGGCAAGTTTCAACACAGGTTGTATATCACAGAAATAGTGGTCAATAACATTGGGGCCACAGAAGGGTAATTTCAAAACCAAGAAAACCTGTACTAATGAATGGATGCAAGATCCCACCCAGGCCAGATTCAACAATGCACCACAGATACGCTGACTCATGATGGTCATGTATCGCAGGGGCTTGCAAATGGCCACATAGCGATCAAAGGACATGAGTACTAGCACAAAGATCTCCATGCACCCAAAAAAATGACTTGCAAAAATCTGAGCCATGCACTCATTGTAAGAGATGACTTTCTTCTTAGATACAGCGTCTATAATCAACCTGGGAGCTGTGGTTGTTGAGAGACAGGCATCAGCAAAGGACAGGTAGAAAAGGAAGAAGTACATGGGGCCACCTAACATCTGACTGCATCTGATGGTCATCACAATAAGTAAGTTTGCCAACAGAGTTGCAAGGTAGAGAAACAAGAAGACCACAAACATAAATTTCTCCTTCAGAACATTCTGTGTTAACCCAAACAGAATGAATTCAGTCACACTGTTGTTCAGCTCCATGGTTACAGTCGATCTAAAAAGGAGGCAGTTGAGAAATGGTCTATCTGCAAGGAAAAGTATGTAAGTGGCGACTTGATAATAGCAGCAGTCTTGGACTCTGAACTACAACTTTATATTTCTAATTCAGTGGTGGTTCAATGTAGAACTCTTGCCTTCAGAATGGGAGAGCCAGTTCATTCCCAGCCAATGCACTACATGTACAGTTACGACCTATCTGTCAGTGGAGGCTTTGTATTACAATGATGCTAAACAGGTTTCATCAGACCTTCCAGATTAATGAAAAAAGGAGTAGGAAGAAAGGCCTGGGATCTGCTTCTGAATATCAGTCAATGAAAACTCAGTGGATCACAATGGTGCAATCCCATGTTGTACATAAAGTCAGCATAAATCGGGCAACTTGATGGCAGCTAGGAACAACAACACAATCACTTCGGTTTTGTTTTTTTTTTTAATTCTGATGCCCTTGCTTTAACCTCACACATTGACTCAAAGTCTTCTCTGTAGGACCGAGAAATTTTGGAGGAGGAAAAAACCCACAGGCAATTGTGTTCTCTGACAAAGTCTGAGAACTGCTTATCTTGCTATAAGACTGTCATGGATTGAATTATGTCCCCCAAAAGTATCTGTCATTTTGGCTAGCCCAGGATTCCAGGTATTGTGTAAGTATTCATCATTTTGTCATCTGATATGATTATCCTATGTTGCAAATCCTACTTCTGTGATGTTAATGAGGCAGGATTAGAGGCAGTTATGTAAATGAGTCAGGACTAAATCTGCAAGATTAGGTTGTGTCTTAAACCAACCTCTTTTGAGATATAAAAGACAGAAGCAAGCAGAGACACATGGGGACCTCATACAACCAAGAAAGCAGTGCTGAGAGCAGAGCGCTTCCCTTGGACCCACAGTTTCTGTGCAGAGAAGCTCCTACACTAGGGGAAGATTGATGACAGGGACCTTCCTCCAGAGCCTACACAGAGAGAAAGCCTTTCTCTGGAGCTGACACCCTGAATTTGTACTTCTAGCCTCCTAGACTGTGAGAGAATAAATTTTCCTTTGTTAAAGCCATCCACTTGTGGTATTTCTATATAGTAGCCTGAGATGACTAAGACAATGACCTTGAACAAGTCACTTTAATATCTTGAAACTTTTTTGTCATATAAAACTTAGATTCTAACAGACCTTTTATAATCATATGAAAGGAACCCTGGTGGCACACAGCAGCAAAGCCCTAGGCTGCTAACTGAAAAGGTTGGAGGTTGAAACACAACAGCCCCTCCACGGGAGAAAGGTGTGGCAGTTGGCTTGCCTAAAGATTACAGCTTTGGAAATCCAATGCGGCAGTTCTACTGTGTTCTATATGGTTCGTATGAATCAGAATTGACTCAGTGGCAATGGATTTGGTTTTCTTTTTTTATGCAAGCATATGTGGAAAATATGTGTACATGTTTCTCAATACCTGAAAAACAATATTCCTGTGTAAATTACATATTAGTTTTAGAGATTCGCTACTGGGAGAAACATTCCTTAATTTGGACACAAGTTTGTGCCAATTATTCCTGACCTCTTCCGTGTCTTGGTTGGGTTTGGCCTTAAGAAGAATTCATTTCTCCAACTTTTGACTCTTGGTTTTACCTTCATTGTCTGTCAGGACACATAAGATGTTTGAATAAATAGTTGAGGCTAGTAATATTGAGCAAAATTATTATACATGAGAAATCATCCATTACTCACGTTAGATACGTAGTACTGAGTTTCACATTCTATGAAAGCAACGTGATATACCACTCCTTATATTTGTAAAACTAAATAATGTCTTCACTCAGTATGATTCCCCTATCAATGTCTTCCAAAAGTTTTGTTTTCTGCCAATTTTTGTATCTCTTAAAATATAATTTAAAAAAAATTCATAATTTCACTATGCAGATATCTTCCCCATTGTCCTACTCTATTTTTTGCTTATATACAAAAGTATCTTTAGAATTGCAATCATTCTGATTTTTTTTAACATTCTGATTTTCATTTTGTGATGTTAAAAGCCTTTTCCTATGTAAAGAATATCTAAAATGTACTTATTTATTTCTGCAGTTGTAAATTACCATATACAAATTCATAATATACTTTTAAAACTTTATTCATTTAACTTGTTTTCAAATTTTCACTCTCAGAAAACTTCTGACTGCACCTCATGTATAGTCTTTTCTTTATTTTTAGTCATTTCAGCAAGTATGTTTCCAGGGGATTATTGAAGCAAAAGGTACAATTATATTCATAAGTATTGGTAATTATTGTCATATAACCTTCTAATTTTGTTGTTTCAATATTTATTGGAAATATTTAATTATACAATGAATATATGTACATAATAAAATACCCAACATTTACAATCAAGTACCGAGTGAAAAATAAAAGTCTTCTTCTAAAGTTCATGATTTCACAATCACGCTTTACAGAGGTAACTAGTAGTTCCTTACATATTCTTCCATGTTTTTTCAGAGTTATACATGTACCTTTATTGTTTAAATATCTCTTTTTAGGTAAAAATTGGATTTTTTCCATTTTTTTTCTAAAATTACAGGAATATGAAACACACTTCTAATGAAAATCTAACTTGGAACTTTATCTCATTTGCTTGCTGAGTATAATTAAATCTATGATATACATTTCCTTGATTACTGGTGATAGTATAATATTTTTGTATATTTTTTACTTCTTATATTTTGTCTTTCTAGATTATATGTATATATATATATCTTTATCACTTAATTTTTTAATATCTTTAAAGTTTGAGCTCTTTCCTTTTTTTTCATATTTATATAGTTCAATCTTCAATTTGGGGAGTTATATCTTTATCCTGTCTTATATTATTTCTATAATTTTTAATACTAATCTCAAAAGATCTAGAATGAGGTACTCTTCCTTTTTCAGATTAATCACCAATCTATCAATGGGCCAATAACACCTCAAGTCAGTCATCATATGGACTAAGAACCTACTCAGATCTGTGGTAGCTATAATGGGACATAGAAATATGTCTTTAAATCCTTTACAATCAAATTGAGGGGAAAACATACCTCTGAATAAGATAATGAATCGCATAAGAATTATGCATGACTGTATAAGGTAATACCTAATGAATCGTGGTTCCAAAAGTAGAGAGAATCCTAGAGAACAAATTGAGCAGATGTGAAGGTTCAAAAATGAGAAAGAAATGGAGTTACAGATTTCAATGTTAGAAAATGAAGTTTCCAACTGGGTTCTCAGGAACTAAGGTATTGATTAAGCTTATTTCCCTAGGCATTTCCCTAGGCAGAATTAATATTTTAAAACTAGTAACTCAAATTGTCCCCCTAATAAAGCTGAACAATATAAATAAAACTTTAAGTTTCTTTGCAGTCCAGCTGAAATAATATTAACTCAATGTGATAATATTAGTTATGATAACTAGAAGCTCTGACCAGCAGTTCCAATTATCTCTGACAAACACAGAAGAGAAGGTGATACCTTAAGTTTCTGTCCTGACTACAAAATCAACCACTGTAAACTTCATGGTGGGACAAATATCAAAGCAGATAACTAGGTACATAACAAATAGCGGTGGAGGGACGGAAAGAGCAGAGACTTGATGAAGTTAAAGCAGGAGAGTGGAGAGTGACAGTGAGCGAATTCCAAGGAACAAAGAAGAGCAAGAGTATGGGATACAGAAAGACACATGGGAGGAGACAAAGAATGTTATTGAGGGTAGTGTGACCCAAGACTTCGTCACAGAGTCCAATTTTTTTCTCCCTGACCCACTGCACTACCACTTGCCCCAAAATCTGACATGGGATGCTGTTGGAGGCTATGATCAAGGGTTGCCTTAGGTCTTGAATATCCAGGACGAGTGTGTAGAATTGCAGTGCTGTTTTATACCCTGTCCCAGGAACAGCACCAATGAACTTCAAACTATTTAAATAAGAGCACCCCCAAGAATAGAAATTTCTGCCAGGCTGGTTTCAATACCATGGTGTAGATTATTTCCCCTTGTGTAAGCACGAAGACCTTTGACAGATAGTATAGTTTTGCTCAGAGGACAGGGAAGGCTTAGGAATCCTGAACCACCGTTGATAGAAATGCTCCCTAGGTGTTCTATCTTTTTCAGAATACAGACTGAGTATAGAATCTATCAGAGTATAGATGTCGCCAAGTCAATTTTGAGGAGATATTGCAAAGAAAATATTTCAGACAGACTTGAAAAACTTACCCTTTTTCTTATGGGCAGATATATTACTTCCAATAAAGCATATTTTCATATTTCAGCTTTAATACACTTAGAAGATGAATCATGTGAAGCCCACCTGAAACATGGAAATGATGCTTCGTTGACATTTATTGATGCTTTCTATCACAGGAGGTTATGGAGAGTGGAGAGTTTATGGAGACATGGGAGTCTGTATATGCAGACTTTACATCATTGCTCCCCTGAAGCAGTAGCTTTGACAAAACCATCAGGTCAATGACACTTGCTGGTGCAGTAAAAATAATAGTAAAAGTTTATCAATCTGGTTCTTGAAAATACCTTTATGGAAGAAATTATTTCAGTACACTGAGAGAGAAATGCCTCTGAGGCCATATGCTTTTTACAGGTCTGTTTTAGAAAACATGAGTTAATGTTTCCCTTTTTACTGTATTGGATATTTATACTCATTCACACAAAAGTTTAAAAAAGCTTATGGCAGGCTTTCAGCCTCAGGAGCTCCAAAGAAACCCTTACTCCCAGCCCAGTCCCTAAGGATGGTCCAATGGGCTACCCTGCTCAGACAGCCCAAGAGCAAAAGCAAACCTTGGGACCAATTAGTTAAACTCCAACTCGCTCTGAATGCGTGTGAGGAAATGTTAATCCTTTTCCATAGGATTGCTTAAAACCATCTCTTCTAGAAGCATGAAAGTCTTGAAGCCAGTTAAAGGCTCAGATGAATGACATATGTATGGTAGACATGAATTCTGGCTTCACCACTTCTTTGCTGTATGAACTTAAACAAGTTTCTTAACCTCTTTAATTTTCAATTTCCTCTTTTGTAAGAGGTAACTGGTAATAATTATTATTATTACTTTTAGCATTACTAATATTACATTCTCCTGTCTCTAACCCCATCTGTTTCAAGTTAGTTCATAAAGAAGAAGCAAGACAGAAGGAAAAGGGAAAGGAAATATTGAATACTTGTCTTATGTGTTTTCTTTTTATTTTTAAAGATATATGACTTTCCACTCATAGGGAAGAAAGTTGGATTTTTAGTTTTTTAATGTGGTTACAAGTTATTAAAGATGGGACAGATTGCATTGCAAAATTACTCTCCTATTTGGAAGACCATGTTACTGTCTGGAAGTCTGACCTCAAAACTGCCTGCTAGGCACACCAGTGCCTGCCAAGTACCTTCAATGAGGATGACATGAGAGGTCTGAGGTGGGGGAGAGGGAGAGAGATGAGAGACAGAAATGGAGGCAGGAGAATGGCATGAATGTACACTGCAACATGCTTTGCACTTTTGCCGAAGGGCCTAGTGGCAATCAGCAGGCCCAGTCTTCTGGGAGAAAAGAAGCCCAACAACTGGACTTTTGTGTTACAAATAGGGGGGCAGACTCATGAGGAAGGTTTTCATGAGTAATTTAGAGTATGTAAGCCTCAGTTTCCCCAAAAATTATATGGGAACAAGAAGAGCGAACTTTAAAAAGTTTCTGTAAAAACTAAAAGATATATGAAGAGAAAGCAGCCCTGGCTCAGAAAAGTGCATAAGAAATATATATGTGTTTTTCTTAATCCTCCCTAAACATATAGACCTCAAGCCCAGAGAAGTGCCATAACTCACCTAAGGTCACACTGTTAGTTAGTGACAGAACTGAGTCTAGAATCCAAATGTCTTAATTAGAGGCCTAAAACTTTTTTGTTTTAATAAGTTATGTACAATAATGCCATAAACTTTCTTGGCCTGGAAAATGACAATAGCCTATTGGGGAGGCTCTGAGTGGCACAAATTTCTGCCAGGCTGGCTTCAATGCCATGGTGTAGATTATTTCCCCTTATGTAAGCAGGAAGGTTGGTGGTTTGAACTCACCCAGAGGCCTGGGAAGGAAAGCCTGGCAAAATGCTTCCAAAAGGCCCCTGCCTTGAAAATCTTATCGAGTGCAATCCTACTCCACACACATGCAGTCACCATGTGTCAAAATCCACTTGAAGGCTACTGAAACAAAAAAAAGTTTCAAAGGAAACTATCGAAATGCTCAAAGGCTAGAAGCTAAGTAAATGATCCCTGAACGTTCCTTTAAGATCTGAGGTGAACTGACCATGAGTGCTCATTAAATACTCCTTGTAGACTGAATGCCTAGATTATCTGACTGGACTGCAGGTTCTGCCGTAGCAATGCCAAGGTGCTATTGAATGCAGTTGATGATGAGAACATTCAGTTATGGAAACTGAGAATAGGTGACAACTGAGGTACTTTGGATTTTGATCCATTTGCTTCTCACATGTAGTTTTAGAATGAATTAGTGTTCTACTTTAAACTCTATTCATTTGCATCTTATCGAGGTAAGGTTTCTTGTGAATAATTCAGAAACTCTGAAAAGATTCTAACCCTATTAATAAAATGGAACATTGAAGCAAGGCATGATTTTATTGGGATCAAAAATGCCTTCAGAATAAAATTCAAATCATTAATGACAACATTTCTTTTTCAGGGGATAGGAGAAGGAATGGAGAATGAGAAAAACTGTAGATAAAAGATAATAGCTTTATTTTCTATTTTATTTTTTACATAGATATGGGAAAATAACTAGAGTGTATAATTTATTTGAAATATTCTTCTGTGTTATGTTAAAGCATAGGCTGTGGTTATCTTCAAAACAAGGGACTAATCTCAGCAATAACTATATTCATTTGCCAATCTTAAAGTTCTTGTGTGTTAATATTGTAAACATATTTAAATTTGAATAGGAAAGATATCTCACTTTCATTTGCTCAGCAGATATTTATTGAGCTCCTGTGATGGGCTGTTCTAGACATTAGTGATACATCAGTGAACCATGTACCAAAAAAGTTCCTGCCTCATAGTTTAGTCTATGAGAGGAGGCAGAAAAAAACAAAATAAGTAAATAAACTAGATCATTGGTCAGAGGCTGATAAGTGCTGTGGAAAGATGGAGAGTAGGTAGGAGACATTATGAAAGCCAGGGAGGAGATTGCTATTTTTAAAAACATAGGCAGAGTTCAGATGTGTCTGATTTGAATGATCTCTTTATTGACTAATGCTCAAATAGAATTATTTTCACTTGGGTAGACAAAGTCAACAAAATTCAAATCAACAAGTAAATTTAATGTAATTCTCTTTTGAAATCTAGTTTGTACACTCAGATCCCTCCAACTTCTATTCACCCTGTAGTCAGCTCACAACACCTGCAATTTTGGGGTTGTTTTTGCTAGGAAAGTGATTTTGCAAGATTTCCCTTTGATTGAACTCAAATGAAAGCTACTTATCAATGCTTCCCTTATGAAATCTCCCTCCCTTCCTCTCCCACAGATGATTGGTGTGGGGTGGTCACCTGACCTGAAAGGAATCCATTCATAGGCATGAAATTGCCAATTAAATTTTATCTCTCAAGAAATTCACCAAAGTGAGTAGCGTCTGGGGTCTTAAAAGCCTGTGAGCAGCCATCTAAGATACTCCACTGGTCTCACCCCTTCAGGAGGAAGAGAGAATGAAGAGAACAGGATATAAGGACTAAATGACCACAGCTACCAAGGCCTCCACCAGACTGAGTCCAGTACAGCTAGATGGTGCCCGGCTACCACCACTCACTGCTCTGACAGGGATCACAGCAGAGGGTTCTGGACAGAGCTGGAGAAGGATGTAGAACAAAATTCTAACACAAAAAAAAGGCCAGACTTACTGGCCTGAAAGAGACTGGAGAAACCCCGAAAGTATGGCCCCCAGACACCCTTTTAGCTCAGTGGTGAAGTCACATCTGAGGTTTACTGTTCAGGCAGGGATTGGACAGCCCCATAAAACAAAATGGGACTAATGAGGCACAGCAGTCCAGGGACAAGGACTAGAAGACAGAAGCGGACAGGAAAGGTGGTGATAGGGAACCCAAGGTTGAGTAAGAACAGTGTTGACATGTAGTGGGGTTGTTAACAATTGTCATAGGGCAACATGTGTACTAACCGTTTTATGAGAAACTATTTTGTTTTGCAAAACTTCATCTAAAGTGAGAATAGCAGCACAACTGGAAGAACGTAATCAATGTCACTGAACTGTGCATGTAGAAATTTTTGAAATGGTGTATCTTTGGCTATGTATATTTTCACCAAAAAAAAGAAAAAGATCAAGAAGGAAGAGGGTTGACATGTCATGGGATTGTTAACCAATGTCATAAAACAATATGTGTACTGACTGTTTATTAAATGCAAAACTATTTGTTCTGTAAAACTTCACCTGAAGTACAAAAAAAAAAAAGAAATTCACCAAGGGATTCAGATCTGTAGTGGATGATAATGTTAAATGATGAAGTCATGTGTTCCAGGAATACCTACCTACAGTTTAGTTTCAGAGAATGCCCTGGTCTCTGCCCTTCCTGAGTCCTGATTGTTTGTTTTTCTATCAGATTTACTGGGATCACCTCCTATTGCCAACCAGTTAATTCCGACTCATGTTGTTGTTGGTGTTAGGTACTTTCCAGTCAGTTCTGACTGATAGCAACACTATGTACAACAGAAGAATACACTGCTTGGTCCTCCACAATCGTTGTTATGCTTGAGCCCATTGTTGCAGCCACTGTGTCAATCCATCTCATTGAGGGTCTTCCTCTTTTACACTGAGCCTCCACTTTACCAAGTATGATGTCTTCCAGGAATTGATCCCCACTGATAACATGTCCAAAGTATGTGAGATGTAGTTTTTCACCAGCCTTGCTTCTAAGGAGCATTCTGGTTGTACTTCCTCCAAGACAGATTTGTTCATTCTTTTGGCAGTCCATGGTATATTCATTATTCTTCACCAGAACCACAATTCAAAGGCATTAATTCTTCTTAGGTCTTCCTTATTCACTGTCCAGCTTTCACATGCCTATGAGGCAATTGAAAACATCACGGCTTCAGTCAGGTGCACCTTAGTCTTTTAGGTGACTTCTTTGTTTTTTAACACTTTAAAGTGACCCTATAGGACAGAGTAGAACTATACCATAGGGTTTCCAAGACTGTAATCTTTATGGAAGTAGACTGCCCCATTTTCCTCCAGCATAGAAGCTAGTGGGTTCCACCTGCCATCTTACTGGTTAGCAGGGAAGTGCTTAACGCTGTGCCAGCAGTGCTCTTAAACTGGGATCAGTGTCCTAAAAATAAACTTTTCTATCAGCTGAAATAGTTTCAGAAGTTCCTGTGCCTAATCTCTAAGACGTTTTTTGTCTTCCCTCTATGAACGTTTTTCAAAGCATGATGTGAATCGCAAGGAATTTAATAGAAAATCTGATTCCTCTCTTTCAGTGATTTCTTTACATTATTATATTCTAAGTAGGAATACAATTCAATTCTCTTTAGTTTACATGTAAGTATACTGAGCTGCCAGCTTCAAAATGATGAGTGACCTGAGGGTGGAAATAGCATTTCCCAAACCTCCATGTTGCTGTTGCATTACATTACCTTCTGTCTTACAAGGTCCATCCCTATAAAGTTCTTGACTAAGCTCATTTTGATTTCTTTACTCTTGAAGTTTTATTTTTTTAAGTTTAATATTTTATTCTTCATATGTAACCACCACCAATCTGGTACACAACTTCCTTCTTTCTGGAAAAGAGTTCCAGACAGAGGGAATAGCCAATTTATGTACAGTTCCTATGGCAAGAGCATACCTGGTCAACAAGTGGAACAAAAAAGGGCCACATGAACTGAGGAATCAGTGAGGGATCAGACATGAGAGAGTTCAGAGAGGTGTAGCAAAGGGTAGCAAGATTACTGCTGCCTTATCTTTAACAATTGTATGGTGTTAGTTTTTACCCTGGGTGACATGAAGAGCCATCACAGTAGAGTAGTCATCACGTGATCTGACTTACGAGTTTAAATGGTAACTCTAGCTGCCTTACTCAGGACAGATTATTGGGGAAAGGATGCAAAGATAAAATCAGGGAGACTAGGTAAAATCAATTGCAATAATCTAGGTGAAAAATAACGGTGGCTCAGAATTAGGCGACAACTTTAAAAATGATAAGAAGCTCTTTAATTTGTCATATATGTTGGAGTTAAAGCCAACAGGATTTCCTGATACAGCAGATGTAAGGAATGAGAAAAACAAATAGACCAAATGTGCTCAGTCGCATTGGAGGATGACATGGGTGGAGTCAGTTTGGGGATGGGAGCAGAATCAGGAATACAGCTTTGGATTTGTTCAGCTTAAGAAATCTATTTATCATCTAGATGAAAATACCATGGAAGAAGTTGGCTGTTCATGTTCAACCTCAAGGAAGAAGTCTGGGCCTGAGACATTAATTTGGAAATCTTGGTCATGTAAAGAGAGTATGTGAAGGAAGAGGGATAGATTAACTGAGTTAAATGCAGCCATTGGATTTAATAAGATGAGAAATGAGCAACTGCTGTTAGATTTAATGATAGAGATGTCAGAGGTGACCTTGAGAAGAGGATTTTTCAGAAAGCATTAGGTTTTGATATGTGACTGAAGGGGGTTTAAAGAGAATGGAAGGAGAGAAATGGGAGGATACAAGAATTATACTGATGTCTTGAGTTTTGCTGCAAAAGAGGGAGAATGAAATGGAATATTAGATGATGAAGGATGTGGAGTTAAGGAAAATTTTTTTTTAAAAGATGAGAAAGTTAATTAATTGCTTCTTTGCTGATGTAACTGATCCAGTAGAGAGGAAAACAGATGAAATAAGACACAGGAGAGATCCTTAGAGCAGTATCCTTGTGTAAGCAGGAAGAGACGTCCCATGTAAAAGTAAAGAGAGTTTGGTTGCCTTTGGTAAGGATCACAGCAGTTAAGAAGGCAGCATGTAAGTGAATGAAAGCTGTCAGATTGGTAGATATAATTGTAGGAGTCTGGAAGTTCTCTTTTGGTGGTTTAAATTATCTCAGTGAAATAGGAAGTCACATCATGTAATGTTACCCATAAAGTTTGATGTTTGTGGTAGTTCTTTAAGCAGATACCTTTCTTCAACTTAAAGTATCCGTCTATTCCTACTTTGCTAAACCTTAGCGTCATGAATAGTAGTGAATTTTTCAAATTCTAATATAAATGTCATCATTTAATTTAAAAGCTAATATTAGTAACAGCAAGTCTCTATAACAACATTAAGACCAATATTTGTTTCAGAAGTCAGTGTCAAAAAAAAAAAGTATCAGACATTGAGCTATTAAATAATACGTTTAATGAGTAAAGGCTATTTAATGTGAATTAATTTGGGGATCCCATAAAACAGAAAGAAATCTGGGAGATCTAATTAACAGGTAATATTACAGCATGAATGCTCCAAACAGCTCACACAGGTAATAGAAGATGTAGATTCTAAGCCTACTTTTTTTTTTTTTAAAGTTACTTAAACAACATAGAAATTTATTTCCTCTTACATAAAGGAAGCCTGAGGAAAGTAGTGTGGAGCAGTTCATACAGCTAAACAGCATCAGGATTATAGGGTCCTCAATCTTGCATATCCAGCAACCTTAACACACATCCTCATGGTCCAACATGGCTATCTGAATTGCAGACACAATTCAACATTCAAAGAAGTATTATTTACATTACCACTTTCATTTAGATTTTACTGGCCAGAACTTAGTCATTCAGTCACATCTAGTTACATGAGATACTGAGAAATGTAGTCTTTTAGCTAGGAAGTAATGAGTCTTAAAAAAAACAAAACAAAACACATTGCTGTCCAGTCTATTCTGACACATAGCGACCCTATAAGACAGAGTAGAGTTTCCTCTTAGGGTTTCCAGGGCTATGATCTTTATGGAAGCCGACTGCCACATCTTTCTGCTGTGGAGCAGGTGGTGGGTTCAAATCAATGCCATTTCAGTTAGCAGCTGAGTGTTTAACCACTACACCAACAGGTTTCTTTAACAGGGATCAGCACCCCGAAAAAGAATTTTTTTAAGGTGGAAGAGTTTCAGGAAGCTCCTGTTCCTAATCTCTGAGATATTTTTGTCTTCCCTCCATGAAGGTTTTTCAAAGCATGGTGTGAATGGCAAGAAGTTAAGTAGATAATCTGATTCCTCATTTTAGTGATTTCCTTTGATTATTATATTCTAAATAAGGATAGCATTCAACTCTCTTATGTTCATGTATAAGGATACTGAGCTGTCTACTCCCAGATGGTGAGTAACCTGAGGGCGGAAGTAGCCTTTCCGGACATCAATTTCAGTGCTTTTATGCAGCATTATATTACCTTCTGTCTTACAAGGGCATCCTCTATAATGTTCTTGGCTAAGCCATTTTGTTCTTTGTTTTTTGGTTTTTTTTTTTTCCCTTTTAAGTTTATTTTTTTTAATATGATATATTATTTTTCATCAGAAACCACCACCAATCTGGTCCACAATTTCCGCATGGCATTTTTCACTTCTTGAAAGTGTAAATCAAAGGATTGAGCAGGCGAGTTAGGATGGTGTAAAATATGGCCACCATCTTGTCAAAGGAGAAAGCAGATGGAGATCGTGCATACTCAAATATGCAAGGGACAAAGAACAAAACCACAACAGCAATGTGAGATCCACAGGTGGACAGAGCTTTCCGCCGACCTTCAGAGCTATCAGTTCTCAGTGAGAACAAGATGACACAATAGGAGATAAGCAACAAGGAGAAGTTTATGATGCAGATTAACCCACTACTGGCCACAACCAAAAGGCCAAGGATGTGAGTGTATGTGCAGGCAAGCTTCAATAATGGGTACAAATCACATATGAAGTGATCAATGACATTAGGGCCACAGAAGGGCAGCTGGAAAGTAAAGAGGATTTGTATTACAGAATGCAAGAAGCCCCTTGTCCAGGCTATCACAAATCATCTTTGGGGCAATGACAGAGGAGAAGCATGCATTCAGGAAGGCCAGGAAAGTCAGAAAAAAGTACATGGGGGAGCCCAGGAGTGCTGGGCTGCTGCTGATGGTCACCACAATTAGCAAATTGCCCCCAACAGTTGCAATGTAGACCAACAAAAATACAACAAATATTATTTTTGAACATTTGGATTTTGTGAAAGCCCCAGGAACATGAACTCAGTTACAAAGCTTTGATTTTGCATGATTTTAGAAAAAAGGTGAAAGCTACCGCAGTGACCAAGTAGAATCTGAAATCATAAGAAAGAGAAGTTTTCCTCAGACTAGTTTATAGTATTAGCATAGTCATCAATAAGTTGGTGCAGCCATACACAAAGTTATTTTAAGTGCTTCTGTTGTTAAGAATAAAAAATTAGAAATATGTTGAAGATGATAGTGGGACATCAGGCAAAATAGAGATTAAATACTTGAAAATAGCTAGTTTCGATATGAGGGAGGGAAATAGTCTATGTGGTAGAGAAGACAAATAGTGTTTACCTTAGGTGCCAACTGTGATTAGTTCATGGTGACTATCTAGAGTGCATTGATGAGAAGGATTCTGAATCACATCCAAGCTCTGAGGAAAGGAGAACTGTAATGTACTAGTTATGCCTGTCACTGGCATGGCAGGGGAACCAGTATTACTTGCATGGTAAATGCATAGCTCACCAGGAGACTGCCTTATCTACAAATAGAAGAAGAGATAACACACAGCTTACAAGACACTTGGAAATCATACCTACTCCCCCAAATATTTCTTTAAAAATCTGAGCTGAACTGGGCCTTTAAGATGAATTGATTCATTCCTTATAAAAAAGAAAGGCCTGTGAAAAAATCTAGCTGTATGTTTAGCAAATAGTAAGTATTCATTAAGTGCTGGGTTAATTTAGTTTTTATTCATCATTTTAAAATGAAAACCAAAGCTGATAAAAATAATAATACCTACTTCAGAGTGTTGTGTTGATGACTAAGTGAAATAATGCAAGGAAAGCAATTGCTCGGTGCCCTGTGTCTAGGATACACGCCATGTTTGGTCTTATTATCTCTGTTACTGGTAACAAACTCATGCTTTGAGAGATTAAAATAAAAAAAAAATCAACAAAATGTGGACCTGTGATTTTCTGGTTCCAAAGCCAAAGTCTCTTCCACGGGATCAATAAGAAAAGTGGTGAGAATGTTACTTTTCTAGGGAGAACTTTAAAGCAAGGATGCCCTTTCTGCTGTCTCCACCCACCTCTCAAGATTAAAATTTTCTGATTCCTTTGTTCATGTATAAATGAGATACCTCAGGGAAAGAAACTGTAAATGATTTATAATCAGAAAGTAATGGCCCCACTGTATACATACACATCATATACATATAAGTTGACAGCAACCAGATAGGTAAGGAATAGAAACAACATATTTAATATAAATCTGTCTTGAAGCTTTATCAATTATTAACCAATTATTTATATGATGTGGCCAATATGATCAAGTACAACTCCACAAGGTATATCTGCTTCAAAATTATATAACTTGGTTGTAAAATAGCTCATACATAGCTTTCCTGAACATCTCTCAGTATTATGAGGGCCAATTTTGAAAATGTGGAAATGTTGCCTCTGATAAATAACTGTTGCAAATTGTGATTATTATTATCTCACTCAATAAGTCACCTGCTCTACCCATAGAAAGCATTTTGATGAGACAATCGGATAATTACTTCAACTTATGACTCAACTTTCTATAGGTAGAGCTTTTAAGGATGAGTGTGTCCTCACTAATAGATATAACAGAAATTTATCAGTCAAATACTTTACATAATTACATGTTTGCTAATGAGATGAATAAAAGAACAGTGTGGCTTATTGTGAGAATTATCAATAAGCTGACTTTGTTGAATATAACTTAGAATTAACAAATAAAACTAACAAATATACAATTATGTATGTTAATGTCTTCTGTTTGCTTGCTTTTAAAACAACCATTTCCTTATATTCCCAGGGTCTAGACAATCCTAAATTGTGGCACCAGTGTTAACTCCACATCCAGCTACAAGCTGTCACTCAGAAAACAAGAGTATTAAACAAATCCAATAAGGTCCTTGGGTCTGTCAGAAACCATTTATTAAAAATTAAAGAATATCAATATGTGATCCAACAGTGGTTAGTTTAGCCTAGGACCAAAGCAAGAGAGACAGTAAAGTTAAATGAGTAAGAACATCAACTCCTGACTCATACAGGCCTGGGTTCAAATCCAAGCTCTTCTATATAGTTATTTGTCAAAAAGCACATTATTAAAATCCTTGGTTTCTAGTTCTGGAAATTGAGTATAATAAGAATGCCTATTGATAGAATCGCATAACACAATACACACAAAAATGTTCAGTAGGAGATCAAGCCCCCAGACCACAGACACAGAGGAGAATTGTCAACATTTTTATGAATTCCCATTTTACCATAAACAGGGATGATGAGTACTTTCACTGATAATCTCTTTGACTCATCATTTCATTAATATAAGTATGTAAATTGTATTTGGTCACAGTGTAGGTATGCTTACTTTTTAATGCATAACACTTTCAAATGCTCTTTGTAATCCCTTAGTAGCTCTCAAACGCACATGAGTCCACTTCTACTTCAAGTAGTTTCTTCATGCAAAGAAAATCAAATAGACTATATGCTGTTCTGCACTAATCTATATCAATGATTAAATAATTTTTAATTAAATTTAATTAAATAATTTTTAATAGTTTTTACTACCCTAAATGGGGAGTTCTAAGAATAATACAATTTTAGAACTAAAATTCTCATTACATATAAACAAACCAGCTCTCTCTGTTTTCAGACAAAAAGATTTTCCAAAATTAGCGTTAAAATGTTGACAATGGAGAATACAATGTCCTCATGGTTTATGATCACAAGGTTTATGATTTTAAGTCAGTTAAAAGGCAATTGTCCTGAATTGTGTCCTAGAACAGAAAAAGGACAGTGGAGGAAGAACTAGTGAATTATGAATAAAGTCTGGAGTTTAATTAATAGTAATATCCCAATGTTTTTTTCATAGACTTTACAAAAGTACTCAAGGTTACATAAGACTTTGGCATTAGGGGGAGCTAGGTGAGGAATATATAAGAACTCTCCATACTATCTGTGCAACTTCTCTGCAAATTTAAAAGCTTTATTAAAAACAAAGGAAGTAATTGTTCTGGTTCTGCTACCGAAAAGGTAGCCATCCCAGCTTCATCACAGAATAGTCACGTGCCCTTCAGCAAACCACTCAGACTCTGTGTTCTCTCCTGTAAAGTAGGGACAGTAACTTGTTCAAGCTGCCTCACTTAAAAGAGTCCAATAAAAGTAGTTATTACGAAAGTAACTGGCAACATATAAAGTTTTAAAAATGTGATATAGTGATGTTGGTATAATTTTCAAGCAGTGCCTACACACACAAAGAGCTAGAACATCAAATCAGCCTTAAGGATAAATTATGCATTTTTTAAATCTTCTTTTTTTTTTTTTTTGAAAATTATACTCATTGCTAAAATTGCAATGAAACTGTTTCCATTCATGTAATCCTTTTGACAAACACCTTAGTAAATATTTCCAGACTGATTAATATGTTTGTATCATTTATACTAGTTACCCCAACTGTAAACAATTATTCTAAAAGAGAAATGAGGTGGAGAAAATCTTATAACAAAAGGTGATGCAGTGTCATTTATAAAAATAAAATTTTAGAGATACAGGCAAAATGGCACTCCAGGCAGAAGCACCATGCCATCCCTCCACAGCAAAGATCCGAAAAACTAAGCCGAACAGACAATACAACAATCCTGAAACCCTAGAACACCAAATGAAGAGATAAAGAACTCTGCCAAGCACCAAATGGAGTGAGAAACTGACAGAGAACAGAGAGCAAGGAGAGATTCATGCAGAGGTCTTCTACCAGCTAATGCAGTGTGGATCCACTGTCTTGGACTCCTATCGGAGACCAGCTAACGGGGGTATGAGAAAGCAGCCTCACTGAGCGTCCAGCGGGAGACAAAATCGGTAATTTGCGGTGTGCGCTTTCCCACCCCCAACCCCTCTTCGCACTGGCTAGGCCTCCTCTGCTTCCCACGGCCACGGTCTCTAGACCGGGAAGCACTGGCTGCTTGGATTCCACACACCCAAGCGGGTGGCTATCTGGGTGCTATTTGTTGGCTGCTAGTGTTGCTTTTTTTTTCTGCTTCTTTTGATTTCTCACTTGCCTCTCGCCACCTCCCCCTCCTTTCACTCGAGTGCCTGGCTACGTGCGCCATCTTTGCTTCTTCCTGAGGGGATGCAGAGTGCCAGCAATTTGTGATATACGCTTTCACACTCTCGACCCTTCATCACGCACACTCTTCTGCTTCCCGTGAACACAGTCTCTTGTCCAGAAACACCAGCCCGCACTGGCTGGCTCTCTGAGTGCCATTTGTTGGCTGCTGATGTTGCTTTTTTTTTTTTTCTCTGCTTCTTTTGATTTCTTGCTTGCCTCTCGCCACCTCCCCCTCCTTTCGCTCGAGTGCCTGGCTCCGTGCGCCATCTTTGCTTCTTCCTGAGAAGCTGCAGAGCTCCATTCGAGTGTGGAGCTGCTTCCTGGTCTGGGCTGCCACGCTGGTGGGATCCCTGGGCTTTTGTTCATTTTGTTCGTTTTGAATAGTTTGTTTGTTTTCTTTTCCTTTTCTTGGATTGGGAGACCTTTCTGGCCAGGCGGAGTTGTGTGGCAAGGAACTCCCCTTCAGCTTCCACAGACGTACAGAGGGATCCCTGAAGGCGTTTCTTTTCTCGTTGGTTTTTTTTTTTCCCCCTGTTTTTTGGGGGGCCTTTCATGTTCTTTTTTTTTTTTTAATTTGTTTTGTTTTCTTTTCCCTCTTTTTCCCTTTTTGTCTTTCTTCATTGCTCAGTTTCTCATCCCTCTATATCTTCCTTCTCTTTATGATCCCTGAATAACAGGCGTTCTATACCTCTGCGCCTTCTAGCCAGGCTGTATTGCAACACCTGAGACCGACTTCCCCAGACCTCATAGCTGCACCGTTGGGATCTCTGGGAACTTTGCGGTTCTTTAACATTTCCAATTTTTATTTATTCATTCTTTTCTTTTCTTCCTCTTCCCCTTTCTGTTTCTCTCCATTACATAGTCTCTCATCTCTTCATTCCAAAGGCAAGCTCCCCTAGCATTCTTTTTTGTTTGTTTGTATGTTTTTGGCTCCTGTTCCTCTCTCCTCTCTCCCATATCCATCTTAGCTCCACAGACAACAATCTCCCCACTGCATCCTGCCTACCTGCACCGTGCGCTTGACATCACACCACCAAGCAGCACGGGCACGGCCTACTGGAACCTGCCCTGCACTGATTACTGACCCGCTCTGGTGGCTGTAGTAAGTGCAACAAACAAGCTGCCCCAGTAACTCCTCTTCAGCTAGACCTGCCCTGCTGTACCATATCTGAGTGAATGACCCTACCAGTTGGAGAAGGAGGCAAAAAGTATTGAGCGCACAGACGAGCAAAGAACTAAGAACACACAGTCCACCTGCTCAGACATAGTCAAATTTTTTTTTTTAAAAAAGGGACGAAACAAACAAATCTACAATCAGTAAATGAGAAAAATAACTACTGAATGCCCCCAAAACAGCAGACAATAACTAAACATTTACAAAAACAGGATAGGATGGTTCCAGTAGGCATCCAAAATAAAACACCAGATGACTCTCTTGTGGAAGAAAATGCACTAGAACTACCTCATAGGGAATTCAAATCTCTAATACTTGGAATTCTCCAACAAATGAGACAAAAAAATGACAAACATGAGGAAAAAATAGACAAATTCATGGAAAATACAGACAAAAAATTGGAAGAATTCAGGAAGATGATGCAGGAACAAAATGCCAAAATAAATTCACAACTAAAAATTATACAAAGACAATAATTAGAAATCCAAAAGATAAACAACAAGCTTTCGGAAATGGATGATATCATAGAAGGGCTGAGAAGCAGATTTGGAAACAGTGGAAGACAGGATCAGTGGAATTGAAGACAAACACTTGGATACAACACTGTTTGAGGAAAACTCAGAAAAAAGAACAAAGAAAAATGAAGAGACACTGAGAGTTATGTGGGACACAATTAAAAGCAAAAATTTACGAGTGATTGGAATTCCAGAACATGGGGAGAAAACAGAAAACACAGAGAGGATCATTGAGGAACTGCTGACAGAAAACTTCCCCAATATCATGAAAGATGAAAATCTGGCCATCCAAGAAGCTCAACGAACCCCATATAGAAGAAACCCCAAAAGAAAATCACCAAGGCATATCATACTCACACTTGCCAAAACCAAAGACAAACAAAGAACCCTGAGAGCAGCTCATGAAAAACAAGAAGTCACATACCGAGGAGAAACAATAAGACTAAGCTCAGATTATTCAGCAGAAACCATGCAGGCAAGAAAGCAATGGGATGACATATATAAAATCTTGAAAGAAAAAAATTGTCAGCCAAGAATAATATATCCTGGAAAAACTCTCGTTCAAATTTCATGGTGAAATTAGGTCATTCCCAGATAAAAAGAAATTAATGGAATATGTAAAAGTCAAACCAAACTTACAAGAATTATTAAAGGGAGTTCTTCGATCTGAGGACAAAGAGCTTCAGCTCAAAGGCAGAACCTAGGACGCAGGATCATACGAGCCAGACACCAATCTAGGAAATGAGCTTTCGAGGACTATCCAAAACCAAAAGAAATACAACAGGGAATCAGAGCAGTTAATCAACAAAAGACAACAACACCAAAACAATAAAAGAGGGAATAAACAGCAAAGGTATAGAACCATCTAATGAAAAGGAAGGCAAGGCAATACCAAGTAATGATAGACTACTTCAAACTTAGAAAGATAAGGGTAAAATTCATGGTAACCACAAAGACAGTTAACAAACCAACTCATAAAAATAAAGACGAAAAACATAAAGTCTCGGCAAAAACAAAACCTACAAAAACAAAAGAAATGAAAAAAAATCCACAAACAAAAGTAACTCAGCACAAGAGAGTAAGAAGAACAAAGAAAACTTCAGCACCACAAAAAAAAGCACTACAAAATGACAGCAACAAACTCACATCTATCAATAATTACACTGAATGTAAATGGACTCAATGCACCCGTAAAGAGACAGAGAGTGACAGAATGGATAAGAAAACAGGATCCATCAATATGCTGTCTACAAGATACACAACTTGGAAACAAAGATGTGAATTTATTAAAAGTCAAAGGTTGGATAAAAATATATCAAACTAACAACTACCAAAAAAGAGCAGGAGTGGCGATTCTAATCTCAGATAAAATAGACTTTAAAACAAAATCTACCATAAAAGACAAAGAAGGACACTATATAATGATTAAGCGGATGATCCATCATGAAGACATAACCATAATAAACATCTACGCTCCAAATGACAGGGCTCCAAAATACATAAAAGAAACTCTAACAACATTGAAAAGAGAAATTGACAGTTCCACAATAATAGTAGGAGACTTCAACACACCACTCTCAGTAAAGGACAGAACAACTAAAAAGAAACTCAGCAAAGACACAGAAGACCTAAAGGACACAATCAGCCAACTGGACCTCATAGACATATATAGAACAATCCATCCAACCGCTGCAAAGTACACATTCTTTTCCAATGCACATGGAACGTTCTCCAGAATAGACCACATCTTAGGCCACAGAGCAATCCTCAACAAGATCCAAAATGCTGAGATAATTCACAGTATCTTCTCTGACCACAATGCCATCAAGGTAGAAATTAACACTAGAAAGAGCAAGGAAAAAAAATCAAACACATGGAAACTGAATAATAATCTGCTTACACATCAATGGGTAATAGAAGAAATCAGAGATGGAATCAAAAAATTCCTAGAATCAAATGAGAATGAAAACACATCATACCAAAACCTTTGGGACACAGCAAAGGCAGTCCTCAGAGGACAATTTATAGCAATAGAGGCACATATCAAAAAAGAAGAAAGGGACAAAATCAAAACATTAACTACAGAACTCAAACAAATAGAAAGAGAACAGCAAAAAAAGCCCACAACCACCAGAAGAAAGGAAATAGTAAAGATCAGAGCAGAAATAAATGAGAACAGAAAAACAATAGAAAGAATCGACAAAACCAAAAGTTCCTTCTTTGAAAGAATCAACAAAATTGACAAACCACTGGCCAGACTGACAAAAGAAAAGCAGGACAGGACACAAATAACCCAAAAAAGAAATGAAATGGGGGACTTTACAACAGACCCAACTGAAATAAAAAGGATTATAACAGAATATTATGAAAAACTATACTCCAAAAAATTTGAAAACCTAGAAGAAATGGATAAATTTCTAGAAACACATGGCCTACCCAAACTACAACAAAGTGATGTTGAAAATCTGAACAGACCCATAACAAGAGAAGAGATTGAAAAGGTAATAAAAAAACTCCCAACCAAAAAAAGCCCTGGCCCAGATGGCTTCACTGGAGAATTCCACAAAACATTTACAGAAGAGATTGTACCAGTACTACTCAAGCTATTTCAGAGTATAGAAGAGGAAGCAACACTTCCAAATTCATTCTATGAAGCCGCCATAACGCTGATACCAAAACCAGGCAAAGATGCCACAAAAAAAGAAAATTACAGACCAATATCTCTCATGAATATAGATGCCAAAATTCTGAACAAAATTCTAGCCAATAGAATTCAGCATCATATCAAAAAAATAATACACCACGACCAAGTAGGATTCATACTAGGTATGCAAGGATGGTTCAACATTAGAAAATCAATCAACGTAATCCACCACATAAATAAAAGGAAAGAAAAGAATCGCATGATCATCTCAGTTGACACAGAAAAGGCATTTGACAAAGTCCAATACGCATTCCTGATAAAAACTCTCAATAAAATAGATATAGAAGGGAAATTTCTCAACATAATAAAGGGCATCTATGCAAAACCAATGGCCAACATCATTCTTAATGGAGAGAGGCTGAAAACATTCCCCTTGAAAACAGGAACAAGACAAGGATGTCCTTTATCGCCACTCCTATTTAACATTGTGCTGGAACTTCTAGCTAGAGCAATAAGGCAAGAAAAAGAAATAAAGGGCATCCAAATTGGTAATGAAGAATTTAAACTGTCCCTGTTTGCAGATGATATGATACTATACATAGAAAACCCTAAAGACTCCACGAGAAATCTACTGGAACTAATAGAAAGATTCAGCAGAGTAGCAGGAAACAAGAGAAAAATACAAAAATCAGTTGGATTCCTACACACCAGTAAGGAGAAGGATGAAAAGCAAACCAGGAAAACAATACCATTTTCAATAGCCCCTAAAAAGATAAAATACTTAGGAATAAATCTGACCAGGGATGTAAAAGACCTATACAAAGAAAACTACAAAACACTATTGCATGAAACCCAAAGGAATCTACATAACTGCAAAAACATACCATGCTCATGGATAGGCAGACTCAACATTGTGAAAATCGCAATTCTACCCAAAGCAATTTACAAATACAACGCAATCCCGATCCAAATACCAACAACATTCTTCAAAGAGATGGAAAAACTAATCATTAACTTTATATGGAAAGGGAAGAAGCCCCGAATAAGTAAAGCACTACTGAAGAAGAAGAATAAAGTTGGAGGACTCACACTACCTGACTTCAGAACCTACTATACAGCTACAGTAGTCAAAACAGCCTGCAACTGGTACAACAACAGATACATTGACCAATGGAACAGAATTGAGAACCCAGATGTAAATCCATCCACCTACAGTCACCTGATCTTCGACAAGGGCCCAAAGTCCATCAAATGGGGAAAAGACAGTCTTTTTAACAAATGCTGTGGGCAAAACTGGATATCCATCTGCAAAAAAAAAAGAAACAGGACCCATACCTCAGGCCGTATACAAAAACTACTTCAAAATGGATCAAAGACCTGAATATAAAGCCTAAAACTATAAAGTTCATAGAAGAAAAAATAGGACCAACACTTCAGGCCTTAAGACATGGCATTAACAGGATACAAACCATAACCATCAACACACAAAACCCAACAGATAAACTAGATAACTGGGATCTTCTAAAAATCAAACACCTATGCTCTTCAAAAGACTTCACCAAAAGAGTAAAAAGAGAACCTACAGACTGGGAAAAAATTTTTGGACGGTACAAGTCAGACAAAGGTCTAATCTTCATAATCTACAGGAAAATCCAACACCTCTACAACAAAAGGACAAATAATATTAAAATATGGGCAAAGGAAATGAACAGACACTTCACCAAAGAAGACATTCAAATGGCCAACAGACACATGAGGAAATGCTCGTGATCACTAGCCATTAGAGAAATGCAAATCAAAACCACAATGAGATACCATCTCACCCCAGCATTACTGGCACAAATCAAAAACACTGCAACTAACAAATGTTGGAGGGGTTGTGGGGAGATCGGAACTTTTATGCACTGCTGGTGGGAATGCAAAATGATACAACCATTTTGGAAAATGATATGGCACTTCCTCAGAAAGCTAGAAATAGTCATACCATTCAATCCAGCTATCCCACTCCTAAGAATATATCCTAGAGAAATAAGAGTCGTCACTCAAATAGACATATGCACACCTATGTTCATGGCAGCATTGTTCACAATAGCAAAATGATGGAAACAACCTAGATGCCCATCAACAGGCGAATGGATAAACAAACTATGGTACATACACACAATGGAGTACCATGCAACGAGTAAGAACAACAATGGATCTGTGAACCATCTCATAACATGGATGAAACTGGAGGACATTATGCTGAGTGAAATAAGTCATTCACAAAAGGGCAAATATTGTATGAGACCTCTATTGTAAAAACCCATGAAAAAGTTCACACACAAAATGTAACAATCTTTGTTGGTTACCAGGGATGGGAGGGGTGGGGGGGAAATACTAAATAGGCAATCGATAGATGGTATCTTGGGTGAAGGTGTGAGACAGTACACAATACAGGGAAAACTAGCACAACTTTTACAAGGAAAGGTCATGGAAGCCCCATAGACACATCCAAACTCCCTGAGGGACTGAATTGCTTGGTGGAGGGCTCTAGGGACCATGGTCTCGGGGAACATCTAGCTCAATTGGCATGACACAGCTCATAAAGACAATGCTCTACATTCTACCTTGGTGAGTAGTGTCTGAGGTCTTAAAAGCCTATGAGCGGCCATCTAAGATACTCCACTGGTCTCATCCCTTCTGGAGCAAGGGAGAATGAAGAGAACAGGATAGAAGGAAAAGATTAGTCCGAAGGACTAATTGTCCACAGCTACCAAGGCCTCCACCGGACAGTACAGCTAGATGGTGCCCAGCTACCACCATTGACTGCTCTGATCAGGATCACAACAGAGGGTTCTGGACAGAGCTGGAGAGGGATGTAGAACATAATTCTAACTCACAAAAAAAAAGACCAGATTTACTGGCCTAAAGGAGACTGGAGAAACCTCGAGAGTATGGCCCCCAGACACCCTTTTAGCTCTGTGGTGAAGTTACCTCCAAGGTTCACGGTTCAGCCTGGGAGTGGACAGCCCCATAAAACCAAATGAGACTAACGAGGTACAGGAGTCCAGTGACAAGGGCCAGAAGGCAGAAGGGGACAAGGAAGCTGGTGATAGGGAACCCAAGTTTGAGTAAGGATATTGTTCATGTGTTGTGAGATTGTTAACAATTGTCATAGGGTAACTTTTGTAGTAACTGTTAAATGAGAAACTATTTTGTTCTGTAAGCCTTCATCTTAAGTGAGAATAACAGCACAATTGGAAGAGCATAGTCAATGTCACTGAACTGTGCATGTAGAAATTTTTGAAACGGTGTATCTTTCGCTGTGTGTATCTTCACCAAAAAAAAATGGTTGAGAAGTTAGAGGGTTAATATGTTGTGGGATTGTTAACCAGTGTCATAAAACAACATGTGTACTACTGTTTTATGAGAAACTATTTGTTCTGTAAGCCTTCACCTAAAGAACAATAAAATATAATAATAATAATAATAAAAAAATAAAATTTTAGAAATACTCAAAATTTTCAACAATAGTAAGATGTTTATGTAAATCAGACTACTTCAAAGTAATAGGGCATAATACTGTGACTAAAATGCTAATTAATAACATAAAGACACAGTAGATGAAGTCTTTTTACAATATGTGAAATGAGAAAACCAGAAGAAAAATTGTAATACCAGTGCCCATTTGTATAGATATTCTAATATAATTTTAAAATCTAGAAGGCAACACATGAAAACAGTAGAGATTTTTTTCTTTTCCAATACGTATCTTTATATAATCATATGAATACTTATAATTTTTATATTTAATCAAGCTTAAACCCACAACACCATATTTGCATCAATTAAACAGTTCAGAAAATGGAGGTGGGATTTGGGGATAATTTTATTATTTATCTAACATAATTTGTTTTTATTGGTGGAATTATCATAACTAAAATAACCTGGGTTAAACTGTTACATTAAAAACTTAAAATTGTCATAAACTTTCCATAAATAGTCATACCATGAGGTCCAGCTTTACCCAGCCCCTATCCTCACATTGGAGCCCTGATAATGCAGTGGTTAAGAGCTATGGCTGCTAACCAAAAGGTAGGCAGTTTGATTCCACTAGCTGCTCCTTGGAAACCCTACTGGGCAGTTCTCTGTTGTATAGGGTCCCTGTGAGTCGGAACAGACAGGATTGCACCTAACAAAAACAATATACTTACATCGATACCCATTTTAAACTCGTGTCTCCATCTTAGGAAGCAGCTTATTTTGTCCATATTTCTCCTAGAAGATTCCATGGTCTTTCCTTTCTTGATAGCCATACATTGCACCAGACACTGTTTAGGGTTCCCTCAAGGCTAGCTGTGAACTGTAGGCTCTGGGGCATCTCCCAGGGCTGTGACCTTGCAGGTTTGCCTCCCCATCCACCACTAACCCCACTGCCCTCTATTTCCTTCCTATTACTTTTCATAGGAAACAGCAAAATTAATTCTAATGCCAACCTTTCTGAAAACAGTAGAAGCTACTGTTTCAACTTTGAAGTATGTATGTTGTTGTTAGGTGCCCTCAAGTGGGTTCCAACACATAGCAACCCTATGTACCACAGAACAAAACACTGCCCGATCCTGGGCTATGCTCACAATTGTTGTTATGCTTGAGCCCATTGTTGCAGCCACTGTGTCAATACATCTGGATGAGGGTCTTCCTCTTTTTTGATCATCCTCTACTTTACCAGGCATAATGCCCTTCTCCAGGGACTGATCCTCCTGATAACACATCCTAAGTATGTAAGAGGTAGTCTCACCATCCTTGCTTCTAAGGAGCATTCTGGTTGTACTTCTTCCAAGACAGATTTGTTCATTCTTTTGGCAGTCCACGGTACACTCAATATTCTTTGCAAACACCACAATTCAAAGGCATCAGTTCTTCTTTGGTCTTCCTTATTCATTGTCCAGCTTTCATATGATATGACTGAAAATACCATGGCTTGGGTCAGGCCCACCTTAGTCTTCAAGGTGACATCTTAACTTTTCAACACTTTAAAGAGGTCTTTTGCAGCAGATTTGCCCAATGCAATGCGTCTTTTGATTTCTTGACCACTGCTTCCATGGGTGTTGATTGTGGATCCAAGTAAAATAAAATCCTTGACAACTTCAATCTTTTCTCCTTTTATCATGATGTTGCTTATTGGTCCATTTGTGAGGATCTTTGTTTTCTTTATGTTGAGGTGTAATCCATACTGAAGGCTGTGGTCTTTGATATTCCTCAGTAAGTGCTTCAAGTCCTCTTCACTTTCAGCAAGCAAAGCTGTGTCATCTGCATAATGTAGGTTTTTAATGAGTCTTCCTCTAATCCTGATACCAGGTTCTTCTTCATGTAGTCCAGCTTCTCCGATTATTTGCTCAGCATACAAATTGAATAGGTATGGTGATAGGATGCAACCCTAACACACCTTTGACTTTAAACCATGCAGTATCCCCTTGTCCTGTCTAAACAACTGCCTCTTGATCTATGTACAGGTTTCTCATGAACATAATTCAGTGTTCTGGAATTCCCATTCTTGAATTATATATAGCATTCAATGTGTATATAAATGATTCTAAAATATACATTTATATCTTTATTGCTTGAAAGACAATAACAAAAACACTACTTATAATGACAACTTTACTACTATTTCTGCATATATTTTGAATGCTATATATATATATATTTGAATATATTCTTTGAATATATATTTTTGAAGTATATATAGCATTCAAAAATGTATGCAGAAGTAGTAGAGTAGTAAAGTTGTCATTATAAGTAGTGTTTCTGTTATCGTCTTTCAAGCAATAAAGATATAAATGTATATTCTAGAATCATTTATGTAAAATACATATGCATATCAGTCACACTGGCATATGTATATGTATTTCTAAATAAATATGGCTATGACAAATTAAAAGAATATATTTAAACTCCTTTCTTAATTACTCTCCCTGTTAAGTTAGTCCACTGTGTTTTTTATTATTATTTATTTCAGCGATATTTATATCTTGTCTGTCTACCTTAGCATATTTCCTTCCCTGACAACCTGGGAAACCTCTTCCCTTCACACTGCAGATACTTTTCCCTTCTGCAATGTTGTTCTCTAAACATCTCATCTTATACTCTTGTTATTTATGGAATTAAAAAAATAGTAATAACCTCTCTCTGTTTCCACCTGTGTCCTTCCTGATGGATGCCTGAGACTTTTTTGTTCTCTCTTAACAGTTTAGCTCGTTTTAGGAAAGAGACACAGGGCACCCCAACTAGCACCACAGCAGTTCAGAGCTTCAGTCATGTAAACATTCTTGAGCAATTCTGAGACAGAAACCTAACACTATCTATGACATCAAACGCACTTAGTGAAAATTTCAAGTCAAAAGACTCTGCTCTGTCATTTGAATAAATCACTCTTTCTTACTCTTAGTGTTCTAACTTGTACTTTCTGTGGGAAAATTAAAGGATATGTCATTGGCACAGTTGTTAAGAGCTGCTGCTGGCTACAACTGCCAACCAAAAAGGATGACAGTTTGAATTCACCAGCTGCTCCTTGGAAACCCTATGAAGCAGTTCTACTCTGTCCTATAGGGTTGCTGTGAGTTGAATTCAACTCGATGGCAACAGTTTTTGTTTCTTTTTTTTATTTCCTGGTGGCACAGTGGTTAAAGGATCAACTACTAACCAAGCACCACTCAAGGTACCATGCTCTTACAACAGTATTCTCTATAGTCTCAGAAAATCCCACTTTTCAATCTAAAACACCAGTATGGGGAGTGTGTTCGGGCATAAATGATACATAAGAATATATTCAAAAGAATAAACTAAAATGCCATAGAGAGAGCCTGTATAAAATATATGCCTGTCACACTCCTAAGTAATTTGGATTTAACTTGAAGATGAGGAGCTGAAGATATATCTAATTTCATTAGACTTTAAGTAATTGGTACTCCCAACCCAGAAAAAGGTTTGTATTACATTAGCTGCTATTTATGGAGAATTTATTATTCATTACCTCATATATTTCCACAAACCTTGCTAATGCCATTATTCCCTTTAAAGATCGGGTGCCTGAAAATCAAAGAGACGATGTCACTAGCCCAAGTGCACGCATCATTGATGGACCCATGAACTAAATTTGATAGTCTGACCTCAACACTTACACTTTTAAGCACTGCATCACACTTTGAAAACCCTCTCAGAAAATGTAAAAATGTGAATTGTAAATCTCACCATGTATCAGTTCCTTGAAAATTCTAATGATGGCAATCTCATATTATTTATCAAGAAAAGTCCATTCAGTGTCTGGATAAAATGTAAAAGTTGTTTCCAACTCCTATTTCTACACCTAAGAGAGAGAGAAAGAGTTTCAAGGCACACAAGGTGGAATACGTTTCCCACTGCTTCTCAAGTGCTGCCTTCAACATGGTCTCTGGGAACAAAAAATAAAGTAGCAAAAACTTCCTCCTTTAGTTCCAACTGGAATTTAAAGTGGTTTCCCTGAGAGGACATGACCCTGTAGAACGGCCTCTCAGTTGCCCCCACCCCCCAGGGGTTTGAAATTTTCCCATCAGTGTAATTCTCCAAGACACTGTTTTATGTTGTTTGACTGGCTTAAGTGTTTGCAAAACTTTTATGTCCCTGACCAATTAGGTTATTTTTTTTCCTTAACTGTTCCTAAGTTTCTATTTGAAGATGCTTTCATTTCCCTTTATGTTCTGGAATAGCATACTGTGTATGCTGACATGGAAATGCCTATGTTCTTACTAAATGCAAGAGCTGAGTTCTGGGATAAGGCACAGCGTTGATCCATGAGGATAGCATGTGCTGTTCCTAGGTTTGGCTAGCAATGAGTGCTTATAAAAGAATAACACATTTCATGTATAAATATGCAAAAATGTATAGATTAATCTAAACGTTATTTTTTTTCCTCTCAATAGGTGTTCTCAATATTCTATGACTTTGAAGCTAAAAGTCTGATTTCTTTCCCTGGATGGTGCAAATGGTGAATGCACTCAGCTACTAACCAAAATGTTAGAAGTTTAAGTCCACCTCCAGGCACCTCATAAAAAAGTCCTGGCAATCTACTTCCAAAAAATCACTCCTTGAAAACTCTACGGAGCACAGTTCTACTCTGACACACACGGGGTTCCCAAGAGTCAGATTCGACTTGATAGCATCTGTTAGTGTTTTTGTGTTTTAAGAACTTTTCTCTTGTCATTTTATTTAGAAACAATAAATGACATATCTGCTGATTCTGTGGAATGTAGCATTGTGATTGAAGTTTGAGGGAAAACCTGGAGTTGGCCCATCACGCTGCTTCAGAATGGGTCCAAACAAAACAGTTTGTTACTCCATACAATCTTCAAACATTTTACTCTACTCACTTATATGGCTATTCATACCACAGAGAAGATGCAAAATTGAAGTGATTCATCAGAAAAGTCGAAGTTCAGACACAACTTCCTATCAATCAACTATGGAATTAAAGAACAAGTGTTACTTTATTTTATATAAATTTTAGACTTTTGCCATGACCAGAAGAACTACCCAACATGGACCACACACATTATGATCCATGGACAGAAGTTCCCAGAGAACTGGCTGACACATTGCATGGAGACTGTGGAAGGACTGAGTGATCTTGTTAGGTACCAGCAAGTGGGACACTCAGGGTAAAGATGACTTCACCCACTCTAAACACCTTCAGTCAGAGCATGGACAAGTGAGAGCTGATAAGTGCCCACACACACAACCAAAGGCCAAAGGTCAGCAGGGGACCATTTTCATCCCAGAACCCTGAACTTGTCCTGTGTCACCTAAACTGAGCCTGTCAGCACCACTCTGGTAAGCCAAAGTAGTGCAATCCTGTGAAAAAAATAAAGATCCAGACCGTAGAAGTCATTGGCTTACCTGACCATGCAACTGGAACTTAAGTCTCAGCCACAGGACCAGGCTTAATGTCACTGGGGCTGAATAAGAGATCCTGGAGGCTTCTGACTGATGCCATGGATGGGATAGAGTGTGGAAGAGCAATCTGAAAAGGAGAAATAGGGAGGGGCCCATGCAGTCAGGTCCAAGTTGAGTCCCCCTCCCAGAAGTCACCACGAACTTCCCAATACCAAGCATTGGATAACTTAGAAAATTACGCAGAAGTCAAAGTGTGGAATCTAGGACAGGGTTCTGCTTTCCCAGATCTAAGGGTAGTGCTGTCTAAAATATCAGTTCTTTAAATCTATGCACATAAAGTGAGAGTTTAAGCCATTGGGAGAGTTGGGGAAGGAAATGTATTCCACACAGAGGGAAGAGCCTATGAATGTACAGGCTCCATGGCAAAAGCATACGTCGTCAGTAAGTGGAACGAACAGAAAGGGGCCACATGGACTGGAAGATCAGTGATGGGTCAGCCATGAGAGAGGAGTTTAGAGAGATGGGAGGGTAACAAGATTACTGCTGCCTGATCTTCGGCAATTGTAAGGTTTTAACTTTTACCCTGAGTTACATGGAGCGCCATTGTGGTAGAGTCATGATATGATCTGAATTATGGGTTTAAAGGTGCAGAGGTTAAGAACTTGGCTGCTAACCACAAGGTCAGCAGTTTGAATCCACCAGCTGCTCCTTAGAAACCCTATGGGGCAGTTCTACCCTGTACTACAGGGTCGTTATGAGCCGGAATCAACTCAACAGCAATGGGTTTGGTTTAGGTTCTAGCTGCTGTGCTAAGGATAGACTATTGGAGCAGACGATGCAAAGTATAAAAGCAGGGAGACTATGTAACAGACAATTGCAATTATCCGGGTGAAAGATGATGGTGGCTCGGAATTAGGTGACAGCTCTAAAAATGATAAGAAGCTCTTGAACTTGCGATGTATGTTATGCTTACCTAGAATATGAAAATCAAATAACTAAAAAAGAGGAATCCGTTACCTCTCTTATCATTAAAAAAATATTTCTTTTGATTCCACTTGACTCCATGTGCCATCATTCGAAATGGAGGATGATGGGAGTAGAATCAGTTTGGGGATGAGAGCAGAAACAGGAATACAGTTTTGGATTTGTTCTGTGTAAGATATCTGTCATTTAGATGGAAATACCATGGAAGCAGTTGGATTTCTGGGTCTCGGTCTCAGGGAGCAGTCTGTGGGGAGATGTTAATTTGGAAATTTTTGTCATGTAAAGAGAGTATATGAAGCAAGAGGGATAGAGCAACTGAGTTAAACTCTGGTAATGGATTTAATAAAAAGAAAAATGAGCAACTGCTGTTAAATGTAGTGATGCAGAGGTCCGTGGTGATCTTGAGAAAAGGATTTTCAGAAAGTATTAGGTATTGAAGTGTGACTGAAGGGAGTTTAAAGAGAATGGAAGGAGAGAAATAGAAGACAGGCATTATAGAAATCTCTTGAGTTTTGCTGCTAGAAAGGGGAGAATGAAATGAGATATTTGATGATGACGGAAGTGGAGTCAACTGGAGTCAAAAAAGAAATATTTTTTTTAATGATGAGACAGGTAACAGATTCCTCTTTTTTAGTTATTTCTTTTGATTTTCATATTCTAAGTATAAAATTCAACTCTCTTTAGTTTATATATAAGGATACTGAGCTGCCAATTCTGAGATGTTGAGTGATGTGTTTGTGGAAATAGCATATCCTGATCTGACCTCCAAGTTAGCGGTTTTTTTGTTGCATTAAATTGCCTTCTGTTTTGAAAGGTCCATTTCCCACAAAGTTCTCGTTTAACTTTATTTTGATTTATTTCCTCTTGAAATTTTATTTTCTTTTAAGTTTAATGTTTTATTTGTCTTCAGTAACCACCACCAATCTGGTCCACAAATTCTTTATGACATTTTTCACTTTCTTATTCCTGAAAGTGTAAGTCATTGGATGGGAAAGGGCAGTTGCTGTTGTTGTTAGGTGTCACCAGGTCATTTCAAACTCATAACAACCCTATGTACAACTGAAGGAAACACTGCCTGGTCTTCTGCCATCCTCACAACAGTCGCTATGTTTGAGCCCATTGTTACAGCAACTATGTCAATCGATCTTGTAGTCAAGCAGCTTCTTCTTTTTTGCTGAGCCACTACCTTGTGAAGCATAATGTCCTTCTGCAGGGACTGGTCCCTCCTGATAACATGTCCAAAGTACATGAGATGAAGTCTTGCCAACATTGCTTCTAAGGAGCATTCTGGTTGTACTTCTTCTGAGACAGATTTATTTGTTCCTTTGGCAGTCCATAATATATTCAATATTCCTCGCCAACACCATAATTCAAATGCTTCAATTCTTCATCAGTCTTCTTTATTCGTTGTCCAGCTTTGACACGCATATGAGGTAACTGAAAACACCATGGCTTGGATTAGGCACACCATAGTCCTCAAAGTGACATCACTGCTTTTTAACACTTTAAAGAGATCTTTTGCAGCAGATTTGCCCAATGCACTATGTCATTTGTTTTCTTGATTGCTGCTTCTATGAGCATTGATTTTGGATCCAAGATAAATGAAATCCTGGACAACTTCAATATTTTCTCCGTTTATCAAGATGTTGCTTATTGGTCCAGTTGTGAGGATTTTTGTTTTATGTTGAAGTGCAATCTATACTGAAGGCTGTAGTCTTTGATCTTCATCAGTAAGTGCTTCAAGTCCTCTTGACTTTCAGCATGCAAAGTTGTATCATCTCTATATCGCAGGTTGTCAATGAGTCTTCCTCTAATTCTGATGCTTCATTCTTCTTATAGTCCAGCGTCCTCAATTATATGTCCAGCCTCCAGATTGAATAAGTACAGTGAAAGCATACAACCCTGATACACACCTTTCCAGACGTTAAACCACGCAGTATCGCCTTGTTCTGTTTGAACAACTGCCTCTTGGTCTATGTACAGGCCCTGCATGAGCAAAATTCAGTGTTCTAGAATTCCATTCTTCACAGAGGAGTTAGGATGGTGAAAAATATGACCACCATCTCGTTGAAGGTAAAAGCTGTTGGAGTTCATGTGTACACAAATATGCAGGGAACAAAGAACAAAACCACAACAGCAATGTGAGATCCACAGGTGAGGAGAACTTTCTGCTGACCTTCAGAGCTATAAGTTCACAGCAAAAGCAAGATAACACAACAAGAAATAAGCAACAAGGAGAAGTTTATGATGCAGATAAACCTATCACTGGCAAACATCAAAAGGGAAAGAACGTGAGTTTCAGAGCAAGCAAGCTTCAATAACGGATACAAATCACGTATGAAGTAATCAGTGACATTAGGACTACAGAAGGGCAGCTGGAAAGTAAAGAGAATTTGTATAACAGAATACAAGATGCCCCCTATCCAGGCTACCCCCATCAGAATGCCACAGAGCCTCCAGTTCATGATAAAAGGGTAGTGCAATGGCTTGCAAATGGCCACATAGTGGCTATAGGCCATAGCAGTGAGGACAATCACCTCCACTCCAGTAAAGAAGTTTCAGCAAAGAGCTGGGTCATGCAGGTTTCAAAGGAGATGGTTTTCCTCTCATAGAGGGAGCCCACAAACACCTTGAAGGCAATGATGGAGGAGAAGCACACATCCAGGCAGGATAGGAAAGCCAGAAAGAAGTACATGGAGGAGCCAAAAAATGCCGAGCTTTTGAGTTACTACAATTAGCAAATTTCACGAAATACTTGCAATGAAGCTGAACAGAAATACAACAAATACTATTTTTGAACACTTGGAAACTGTGATCCAGCAATTCCACTCCTAGATATATATCCTAAACCAAAACCAAACCCATGGCCATCAAGTCAATTTGGACTTATAGCGGCCCTATAAGGCAGAGTAGAACCGCATCGTTAGGGTCTCCGAGGAGCCAGCTGGTGGATTTGAACTTCCAACCTTTTGGTTATCAGACGAGCTTTTAACCACCACACCACCAGGGATGCCACATCTACCCTACAGACCAAAAAATAATGACACGAACAGACATATACACACTTATATTCATTGCTTCTTTATTCACAGTAGCAAATCAATGGAAACAACAGAAGTGTCCATCAATAGATCAATTGAAAAGCAAATTGTGATACATAAATACAATGGAATACTATGTAACAACAAAGAACAATGATGAGTCTGTAGAACATAGTATAACATGAAGGGACCTGGAAGACATAATGCTAAGTGAAATAAGTCGAACTTATACGGACAAATATTTTATGATCCCTCATTTTTAAGAAGACAAAAATAGATAAATAGAGACCAATGCTCATTAGTGGTTTCCAGGGAGTGGAGTGGGGGAAGTAGGCTATAGAATGTAGAAACTTGTTATTTATTTTTGGTGATGGGAAAATTGTCACCAAATGTGGATATAGTGAGCACAGCACAACCAAAGTAGAAACGAGTATTTGAACACATATGGAAGTGTACAGACATACTGGTATATGGGTAGGTACCGGTGTGTACATAGGTGAGAACAAAGGCAGAGTAGAACTGTCCATACAGTTTCTAAGGAAAGCCTGGTGGATTCGAACTGCCAACCTTTTCGTTAGCAGCCGTAGCTCTTAACCACTACACCACCAGGATTTCTGAGGTATCTATAGGTAAGTGTAAATACAAATATGTGGGTGCCGGCACATATATTCGTTAAAAACACAAATAGTGATACTCCTCAGTGTTGTAGAGAAACAATTTTCACCAAAGCCTTCTGCAACAAAGAGATTTTTATTGTGATATATCAGAGAACAAAGATGGGAAATTGGCTGCAAGGACTCGGGCTATAAGCAGATCAAAATCCACAAAAGTACAATCTATAAGTGCTTTTTATACAATTTTGAGAGGTGCTGATTCATTATGAGTAAATGACTTACAGACCATGCTTGCTTAAATTAAAGGTAAAGAACTAAAATCATGATTGTGTGATCTTGTTTTTCTTTTCTAACAATTTGTTCTCTTGGCTTAGGGGTTACAAGTCGATCATAGGACTTCTTTTTTTTGTAATCTGGGCTAGATCTTTAACTTGCTTCATGGGGTAAATTTTTGTTTAGTTTTGGTACCCACTTCCACTGTCCATTGATCCAGTTAGAGAACTCTCTCCCACTTCTTTGATGTAGTTTATCCCTACTGTTCTAAGCTTTTCAGATTCTGACAAACAAGTTGGCCTTTTGTGGTTATGGTGTGCTATGGTTAGGTTAACCCTTTATCAAGCCCTCCTTTTGATCACTGATTACTGTAAGTACATCGATGATCACAAGATGATGCCTGGACTTTGCTGGGCTCCTAGAAAGCAACCACAGCAGGCACTATAAACTCACAATCTGGTTTTCACCAGATACCATCTAGTTCTTCACCAGGATCATTAGGTAAGGGTTTCAGCTCTGTCGATTGTATTGCAGAAGTGGGCAGAATCAATATACATTATTGGTTTAGGAGTTGGATGTGCTCTAGGGTGCTGGCATTTATTAATTCCAGTGACTGCACATTTGAACAAATTATAGATTAATCCAATTAATTAATATTATTATCATTAAAATTCCTTGCAGGAGCAAGCAAGCCCAAGATCCTGTCTCTTGGGGTAGCCTTCCAAATAAATCTGGGGTTTGTAAAGAAGGAATAGAGTGCAGTCAAACAGCCTGCTGTCTAATTTGAACCATATCTTGTTCTACAATTCCAGAGGTATTTATCCACGAGCAACAGTATGTATTGGCTGTCACACATACCCTTCCTTGTTGTGCCAATAAGAAGTCTTACACAATCTGATTGTCCAGGACCACATTTGACAAAGAGGTTAATGATTTTTGCTAAGCTGACATTTCATCAGCAACATTATCAGCTATTTTGCCACTGTGGCAGACAGATTTTGTAATGATTTTTCTAATTCTACTATACCATATGAGGGAATTAATGCTCTTAAAAATGACCAACCCACCCTGGCTGTTCTGCTATGGGATTTTCATATACTTCTCTTTTGGTTATTGCAATTAGTTTGCTATCAATCATCCAATGCTGGCTAGCATTTTTGGAATAAATGTCAAAGGGAACACCCATTGATCCTAAGGTATTTTGCCCTTGCATTCTCCACCCATCTGCACACAGAATAGCCCGTGCATAAAGCCTATCCCTGGGAAAGGGATTGCTTAAACCACTGTAATTAGATCTCCCGTGTAGGAGCATGTATCCATAACGGGCAATGACAGCATTGGTACAAGGTTCAGGAATAGAAAAATTTACATGAATTATCCATGTCTCAACAAGATTGTTATTACATATTTGAAGTCTTTCACACTTAAATTCTATCTTAGTATAATTCCTAGAATAGGGATTGTCATAAATAGGATTATTGTATTTGTCATACTTAGGATATACTTCATTTAAGATTGTTAAACAATCCTGAAACCAATAATCATAATACCTAGGTGATTCAGGACAGTGTTCAATCAAATATAGTCCTAATTTTCCTTCCTATACACAGGGAACTTGGGAGTTAACTGCCTTTTCTCCTTTACAATCTGTAACTAGACTTCATATACCTGTGAGATATATTCCTTGAAGCAAGGAATATTTGGATGAAATGGCATGTTAGGGGATGCCACAACTTAACCCTTATTGTTTATTTTAGGGCAGAGCTAGAATTTGTTGTTGGTGAGGGGATAACACAACAGTTTAATACTGAAGCTAAAGGATCTGAATTGTCTTGTACAGATTTAAGATTATGATAACATATCCAATAATCAGTTAAATTCCCTGTACCGGCAACTGATTGAGCTAATTTTACAAATACGTTTTCTTCCCAGGCTAAAGTTAAGATACACATGGAGAAGATTAGAGATATCTTAATTAAACCCATAATAATATACATGAATAATAGGCAATGGATAAATTTTAGCAACTATCAGGATTATTCCTCTGATTAAATAGACTAAAGCACAAACTTCAACTGGAAGAATGTAATCGATGTCACTGAATTGCATATGTAGAAACTTTCAAAATGGTGTAATTCTGGCTATGTATATTTTCACCGAAAGAAAGGTCCTCAAGGTTGAGAAGGGAGAGTGTTGACATGTCGTGTGTTTGTTAACCAATGTCATAAAACAGTGTATGTACTGACAGTTTAATGTGAAACTATTTGTTCTGTAAACTTTCATCTAAAATACAATTAAAAAATTTAAAATATATATATATACAGGAGATGATACCTTTTGTTTTCAGTTCCTCCAGCCATTAGCATTCATCTAAATTCCGACATTAGCCCACTTCCTACCTCATATGGATAAAGAGATGCTGCCTTAAAATTTCCCCAGAAACTTTGATCTAAAAAGGCAATAATATCTTTCTCCCATAAAGATTTTATTTCAAATAGACAAGTTAATAATAATGTAAGGTGGAGACCTTGAAGTATTACTGGTCTATTTCTGGGCCTCATCCATGATTTGGGTGGTAGCATCTAGGTAACACTCTCTTGTCACCCAACAAAATACTTCTTCTTCTGGGGCTAACTGCTGACTTTGTTTTATTATTTGAAAATGTGAGTACTCTATGAATGGTGATTGAGAGTTAATATGATGAGGAGAAAGACCTCTAATTCTTCAGTCTTGAATTTTTTGAGAACTTGTGCTAATTCCCTTAAAATGAGTTGAGCTCCTATTTTGCTCAGTTCTTGACACTAAGTATTCCTGAATGGAGGTCTGAGTAGTCAGTTTAGCAGCTTCGTCAGACAGTCGATTTCCCTTTACTTCCTCTGTTTGGTGGCTCCATTTGGGTTGATGAACTTGTATTTTTATTACTGCTATTACAGAGGGTAATGAGAGATCATCAAGAAAATCAGCCACTAAAGTACCATTCTGTGTGGATTGTCCTGAGGAAGTTAAAAATTCCCTCTGTTACCATAACATTCCAAAATAATAAATTGTTCCATAGCTGTAATGAGATTCAGTGTGTATATTGACTGACTGGCTTTGTGTCAACCCACATGCACTTGTTAAGACTATAAGCTTGGCTTGTTGGGCTAAGGTTACCTCAAACAAGAATCCATTATCCAACACCTCTACTGCAATAGTGATGGCATATCCTCCTTGAAATCTAGAGCCAGAAGTTTCATGTTTTAGGTAGGAGCCATCTACAAACAGCACAAGTGAAGTGTTGGAGAGCAGAGATTCTTGCAGATCTATTCTAGGAGATAAAAGTTGGTCTGTTAAATCAAAACATTCATGATCCATGTCATTATCATTGGGGTGAGGCATGAGGGTAGCTGGATTTAAGGCCTCTACGATTTGTAATCTAAGGTTGAGGGCAGCTAGAAGAAGAGCTTCATATGAAGTTAGTGGGCTAGCAGAAAGTTGTTAGGTTAGAGTATAATTTAAGATGGCAGAAACTGGATGTGGAACGTATACATCTAGACTAGTTCCCAATACTATATCTGCTGTTCTTTCTACTAATTTGGCAGTAGCTTCAACCACTCAAAGACATGGAGGATAAGCTCTGGCTACTGGATCTAATTGTATACTGTAGCACCCTACAGGTCTCTGTCTGTCTTCATGCTTCTGAGTTAAGACACCTAAGTTATTCCTTAGTCTTTCAAAAAGGAAATGAGGGAAATCTAAACAATAGGAAATCCAAGAACTGGAATGTGAGTTAGAGATTCTTTTAATTTAGTCATGGCTTGCACAGCTTCCACAGACAGCTCAAAAGTTCAGACGTATTACCCTTAAGACATACATAAAAAGGTTGTGCTAACAAAGAGAAATTTGATATACAGGCTCTATAATATCCACGCAATCCTAAAAATTCCCTTATTTATTTGTTGTAAATATAGGGTAGGAATAGATTGCTTTTTTTTCATTTGGAGTCAGTTGAGATTCCTTCTGATGAGATTAAATGACCAAGGTATTTTACTTGTGGAAGTGCAAACTGTAATTTTTCCCTGTATGCCTTATGCCCTCTATTGACCAGATGATGTAATAAGACTATCCTGTACGTTACTTGCTTGGTGTTTGAACGGACTAAGAGATCATCAGCATACTGGAGTAACACAGACTTATGTTCAAGACGAAAAGGCAAGAAGTTAGCATGTAAAATCTATGGACAGTAGGTGGGGCTTTCAGTGAATGCTTGGGACATGATAGTCCAAGAATATTGCTGATTATCCCACGTAAAGGCAAAGAAGAAAAAAAAAGGCCATCTGGATGAACTGGAATACTGAAAAAAGCATTACAGAGGTCAGTGAATGTAAACAAGGCAGCATCTGGTGGAATTTGGGCTAATGGTAAATGTGGGTTTTGAACAACAAGGGTTCGAGAAATAATAATGTGGTTAATAGCACTAAGACTTGTACAAATTGCCAACCACTGTCATTAGGTTTTCTAACAGGAAATACTAGGGTATTAAAAGGGATAGTACATGGAACAATTAGTCCTTTTTCTAAAAAAAAATCTTGGATGTTAGGTTTCAGTCCTTCCTTTGCCTCTGGTTTTAAAGAGTGTTTAGCTACTGTAGGTTAGGGTATAGTGGGATCTACTTGAACGTTAATAAGTTCAGCTGTTAGAATGCAGCTGACATCAGTCGATGAGAAGGCCCATAATTGTGACAGTATTTGATTAGGAATTTGAGTCTCTTTTTCTAAGGACAGGGTGTCCTCGTCCTCCAATACCAAAAGACCTTGTAATAAACAAAAGATTTCTTCTATCTCAGGCATCTGGATCTTATCTTCATTTTCAACATCAAGGAAGTTGAGTAATATATCCCTGCTTCTGTAAACTGAATGTGGCATTTCTATTTGGAAAGAAAGTTACACCCTAACTTTACATGAATTTACATGAATACTAACATTTAGTAAAAATGGGTGGAAATAGTCTACTGGCCCTAAAGAAACTGGTATGACTAAAGAATGGGCTAAAATTTGTTCCTCATTGGAAATCCCTCTGACACAAGAAAATCTGAGTACTCCAGGGAAGACGCCTTTGCAAACTCCTAGGATTCATTACCGATAGTGTTACACCCGTGTCCACAGGAAGGTACAGGGTTCCTCATTTACTTGGAGCATTGTTTCTCCCCATTATGACAACAGGACTGCTGCCAAAGCCTCTCTAAGCTCCCCAGAGCATCATCACATTCATTTTTCTAAAGATGGCACTGAAGGATTCACTCTTTTTTATTCTTAAGCTTAAAACAATCCATTTTAAAGTGACCAGTTTCTTACAATAGTTACAGACCATGCGAGCAGTGTTACTGGTGAGAGAATTCCCTTGCTTTGGCTTTACTCCCACAGGTTTCTGTAACTGATGCAATTGGAGAGCCATTAACTTTTCTTTCGTTTATTTGGTTTTTTACTCAGCCTTTTTCTTTTGCTGTTCCATAGTTTGGTCTAATTTATAGGATAAAGTGTATAATTTAGAAGTATCAATACTTTCCTAATTTAACTGATGTCTTTTTCTTTTTTATCATTTGGGCTAATTCAGGACCTAATCCACCCACAAATATTGAATTAAAGGAGACCTTACTCCCTTCATCAGTAATTTTTAACCCCGAATGTTCTATAATCATTTTAGTAACCTGTTGGAGCCCTGGTGGCACAGGCAAGCTACGATGGCTAACCAAAGAGTCAGCAGTTCAAATCCACTCCTTGGAAACCCTATGGGACAGTTCTACTCTGCCCTACAGGATCACTATGAGTCAGAATCAACTCGACAGCAACTTTCTTTTTTTTAATCTTTATAATTATAGATAGATTCAACTTTTTTCTTGATTGTAAGCTTGTAATTTTTCCAAAATGACTTCTGGGGAGAAAACTTTGAAGAAACAGCTTAGAGGTTGTCCTATTAATTCCTTGGTTTCTCTTCTGACAGTTGTACTTGAGACACATATAGCAATACTTAAAGTTTTTTCAGGATCTACCCATTTTGTTGCTTCCATCTACCAATGGGCATCACTAGCACCTAACAACATTTTTATTAAATCATATATATTGGCAGCACCGGGCTCATATGTTTCTGCTAATATCCTAAATTCATGAATAAATCTGTGGGGATTTTATGATTTTGCTCTTGGAGCAGGGAACTCTTTTACAGTGGACCTAAGTTCAGCCTTAGACTATGGATACAAGAAGACCTCAGGTTTCCCGTCTTTGGCCCTTTGTTTAATGACAAGGGCATGGTGGGTCCAATATCTTCTGACCTTGCAAATGGCATTTCAGGTAAGGCCGAATTCTCTAAGTCTGCATAGAGATTGGAAGGCAATTATTTGACTGAGTCCAATGTTGTATTGCCTTTCAATCTCTTTTGCAATATTTGAATTTGTTTGGTTTGCTTAGATACTACTTCCTATAGGGAGGCAAATTTGTCATGATGTTGATGTCTCGAAGTCTCAAAATACCAATTATAAAAAGATTTCCCGCTGTGGTTGCTTTACATAAGACCCTTGACTTTCTAGTTTACATCTCAAATATAATATTTTAGCCAAATCAAAACTTCTCCATAGGGGTCACTGTTCAGCCTCACAGACCTTAGTGAGACTGTGCCATTTTTCTAAATACTGATAAGCAGCAGCACTAAAGTTTTGAACTATGTAAGCATCAGGTGTCTCAGATGAGGGGCTTTTGTCACTCTTGTTATTATTAACTCCCATTTTCTTTTGTTAGCTAACACAGAAGAAAAAGAGAAATAGACAAACAACCATAAAATCAAGAACGGCAGTTTTACCAAAAGACCCCCAGATGGAGCTCTCAAACAAAAATCTCATACTGAAGCTTCAGACAAAAAGTTGCCAAACCAGTATTTCTAACAAAAACAACAACAACAAATATGTCACAACAATATTTCCTATTATGCAGAAAGGCAATAAAGTTCCTACTCGATAGCGCTTACCTCAGATGGAGGATCTCTGAAGGGGACACAGTGCAAGAAGCAGAATACAATGGATCTGCTGTGGCATCAACAAGAAGTCCTGGTATCCTGTAGATGACCCTTCTCACACTGTGCCAATCTGCTGTAGAGAAACAACTTTCACCAAAGCCTTCTGCCATAAAGAGATTTTTGTTGTGACATATCAGAAAACAAAGATGGGAAAATGGCTGAAGCACTCAGGCTATAAACAGAGCACAATTCAAAGAAGTACAGTCTACAAGTGCTTTTTATACAATTGTAACAGGTGCTGATTGATTATGAGTAAATGACTTACAGACTATGGTTTGTTAAAGTAAAGACGAAGAACTAAGATCAGGATTGGGTGACCTTCTCTTGTTTTTGTTTTCTAACAATTTGTTCTCTTGGCTCAGGAGTCCCGGGTCTGTCATATGATGGTTGCTTTTTGTTTTTTACATAGGCTACATATGATATGGTATTTAACTTGCTTACTGGGGTATTTTGATATTTAGTTTTGGTACACATGTCGACTGTCCATTTAACCAGTTAGGGCATTGTGTCCCACTTCTTTGTTGTAGTTTTTTCATATTGTTCTAAGTTTTTCAGATTCTGACAAACAAGTTGGTCTTTTGTGGTTATGGCCTGCTGTGGATAGGTAACCCTTCATCATCAAACATAACCAAACTCTTTCCAAGATTGTTTTCCTGGGTTGTAAAGCTAAGGATCATAGTCTCATGGGACAACGTAGTAAATTAATATCAGATACTTCACAAAAATCATGATCTGTATCTGTGATGGTTAAGATTGTGTATCAGCTTGGCTAAGCCATGATTCTCAGGGTTTATATGTGATCACTCCCATGATGGAATCTGCTGTGAGCAGCCAATCAGTTGAAAGGGAGTTTTTTGGGGGGTTTAGCCTTCATCTGAATATAAGCAAGCAGACGTGCTGGCTTTTTTCCTCACTCCGGATCCTGTGGCTGCCTCCTGTTCCTCTGACCTCCAGTTCTTGGGAATTGAGCTAGCAACTTATCTGCTGATCTTGGGATTCATTGATCTTCACATCCTGTGAATGGGAGCCCTGCTCTCCGACCTGCCAATCTTGGGTTTGCCAGTCCCTGTAGCTACATGAATCAGGAGATGTCTTTTGGTGTTGCCTGCTATTCTTGGGATTCATCAATCTTCACAGCCTGTGAGCAAGAGCCCTGCTCTCCAACCTGCCCATCTTGGGTTTGCCAGCCCTTGCAGCTATGTGAATCTTGAGAAGCCTCTGTCCTGATCCATGGACTTGGGATGTTCCAGCCTCTACAATCACATGAGCCATTTCCTTGATATAAATCTATATATATATATATATATATATTTATATGCTTTATTGGTTTTGCTTCTCTAGAGAACCCAGCCTAAGACAGCATCCTAGTGAAGTGAGTAGCATCTTGGTTGTTAAAAGCTTGTGAGTAGCCATCTAAGACACAACTAATGGTCTCTATTCACCAGGAGTACAATAGTAAGAAGGTAACCAAAAGCTCAAAGAACAAACAAGTCTACATGAGCCACAGCCTCATCTACCCTGAGACCAGAAGAACTAGATGGTGCCTCACTACCACCACTGACTGTTCTGACAGTGGTCATAAAAGATGATCCTATAGAAAGGGAGAAAAATGTAAAGCAGAACTCACACTATTATTAAAAAAAAAAAAAAAAAGCCAGACAAACTGGAACAGTAGAGAACAGAGGGCTCCCTGAAACTGTTGCCCTGAGACACCCTTTAGACCTAAAACCAAGCCTAACCTCTGAGAGCAAAATAGAAGAGTGGCACATAAAATTACAGATATTACCCATAAGATCAGTATTCTACTTAAAAACCATCTGTATGAGACCAAAAGGTCAAGAAATTACTCAAAATCAGATATGATATGATAAGTGGGCAGGGAAACTAGAATACTGGAAATGGAGCAATCAGAAAATAATTAAAGAGAATGCTGGCACATTATGATAAATGCAACTAATGTCACTGAAGAGTTTGTGCAGAAAATGTCAAAAGGGAGCCTAACTTGCTGTGTAAACTTTCACCAAAAACTCAATAAAATAATATTTAAAGTATATATATGTGCATATTTTTTCCACTAACTAGAGAGCAATATGACATATTTTGGCTACATAATACCCGATAAGGGTCTAATCCCTAAAATCTGCAAGATACTGCAACACCTCAACAACAAACAGACAAATAACCCAATTAAAAAATAGGTGAAAGAGATGAATAGACACTTCACCAAAGAAGGCATTCAGGCTGCTAACAGACATATGAGGAAATGCTCACAGTCATTAGCCATTAGAGAAATGTAAATCAAAACTACATCGAGATACTATCTCACCCCAACAATGCTGGCACTAATCCAAAAAACACAAAATAACAAATGTTGGAGAGGTTGTGGGGAGAATGGGACTCTTATGCACTGTTGGTGGGAATGTAAAATGGTACAACCACTTAAAAAGCTAGAAATAGAAATACCACATGATCCAGCAATCCCACTCCTAAGAATACACGCTAGAGAAATAAGAGCCATCAGATGAATAGGCATATGCACGCCCACGTTCATTGCAGCACTACTCACAATAGCAAAAAGATGGAAACGACGTAAGTGCTATCAACAGATGAAATGGATAAACAAATTATGACACATACAGACAATGGAATACTGTGCAACGATAAAGAACAATGACAAATCTTTGAAACATCTCACAACATGGATGAATCCAAAGGGCATTTTGCTGAGTGAAATAAGTAAGTCACAGAAGGACAAATATTGCATGAGACCACTATTATAAGAACTAAAGAAAAGATTTACACACAATAAAAAACATTCTTTGATGGTTACAAGGGTGGGGGAGGAGGGAAAATCACTAACTAGATAATAGACAAGTGTCAACTTCAGTGAGGGGAAGGTCACCACACAATACAGGAGAAGTCAGCATAACTGGACCAAAGCAAAAGCATAGCAGTTTCCTAGACATATCCAAACACTTTGAGGGACCAAATACCTTGGGCTGGGGCCTGGGGGCCATAGTCTCAGCATCACAGCAACAAGCAAGCCACCACTGTACAACAAACTGACAGATACATTGTAGCGTGTGTGTGTGTGTGTGTGTGTGTATGTGTGTGTGTATATATATATATATATATATATATATACGTATGCATATATATATTTATTAAAATGTTTTTAATTAAATAAATATTTACATAAAGTAGACAGATGATAGATAGATAGATAGATAGATCAAGAACATCATGATTATTTCATTGATCAATATCTTTCTCTCCAAGGAGGAAAGTCTCTGTAGGAAGCCCAAAGACCATATGAGATTTGGTTAGTAGAACTAGGATTTGACCAAAGGGCATTATTGATTATGGACTCAAGAATCCACAGCCTGAAATACTCCTCTTCACACAGAAATGTACCTACGAGACAGGCCACTAATCAGTGAAACACATTCCCTGCACTAGGACTGTGCCAGATTCCTAATAAGAAGTTTTGTTTCCTTGATGTACTTAGTTCTATATTTCCATCTGGGTGTCTTATTTCTGTGGATAGCGTCTCTTTGGATGAACTATTATAACATTGACTTTTGTCAATATGTCAGTTGTTGTCTTTTTTTTATTACATGTGATCTCATCCATGACATGTTAATTGTTGGAACTCTCACAATTGTATAAAATTGTCAACAAATCATCAACCAAAAGATTTGGGCAGCGTCCATTGACTTAAATTGCAACAAAAAATGTATATTGAACTAAATTTTATGAATAAATAGTGATTAATATGATGAGCAAAAAGATATTAAAGTACATAGGAAGAGATTACAGCTCAATACAGTTAAATTGTCCTTATTTTAATAGAAGGTCATGAGTTATTTCCCTGTACATGTTCAAGAGACAAGTGAAAGGATTTTTTTTTTTTTAAGGATGTTAAAAAAGGGAGCCAAGCATCAAATAGGGGCTTAATTGGCTAATATTTACACTCCCATTAGATTCTTGAGGTGACCTTATTCTTTTGATTGTTGAACCAAGAAAGACAGGATTCTGTAGTGCCAGAACTTATTTGCCAGCAAAATAAAGCAGTCAGAAATTAGGGACATATTATTAAACTTGGATCGGTAACATGGACAAGAGAAGTTCAAATCAGAATAATGTACAAATGAGCGAGGTGAAGCTGTATACACAAAGTGATCTGGCTCACATACTGCAAAAGATCAGGAGTATCAATGCAGAGAGCAGAGGAGGGGAGTGGGCTTTGCTCCCACAAATACTAGTGTACATGATGTTCTATTACTGTATATGTCTTTGGCTCAAAATAAAATGGGTCTCTGCTCACTGTACCAATGTTCTCAAACATATTTCTGGGAGAGGATTCTATTTTGTACATCAGGATGAGAACATTTTCTCTTCTCTATCAATCCAATTTCATTTAAATTGCTAAAGAATCAGCAATTACTGTCTTCTATTCTTCCCCATTTCAAGTCATAGTTGGTTGCACCATAACTTCCTCACAGCATTTTTGAGGTCAGCATTCCTCAAAGTGTAAATCAAAGGGTTGAGCAAGGGTGTCCCAATAGTGTAAAACAGAGCTGCCATCTTGTCCACTGGAAATGTGATTGGAGGGCGAGTATATATGAATATACATGGAACAAAGAATAAGATGACAACAATAATGTGGGAGGTGCAGGTAGAAAGAGCTTTCTTTCTTCCTTCTGCACTCTTGTTACTCAGAGAGCATAAGATGAGAATATAGGAGATGATCAAGATCATGAAACTCACCATGCATATTACACCACTATTAAACACTATGAGTAGATTTATGACATAAGTATCCATGCAGGCAAGTTTCAACACAGGTTGTATATCACATAAATAGTGGTCAATAACATTGGGGCCACAGAAGGGTAATTTCAAAACCAAGAAAACCTGTACTAATGAATGGATGCAAGATCCCACCCAGGCCAGATTCAACAATGCACCACAGACACCCTGGCTCATGATGGTCGTGTATCGCAGGGGCTTACAAATGGCCACATAGCGATCAAAGGACATGAGTATGAGCACAAGGGTCTCCATGCACCCAAAAAAATGACCTGCAAATATCTGAGTCATGCACTCATTGTAGGAGATGACTTTCTTCTTAGATACAGCATCTATAATCAACCTGGGAGCTGTGGTTGTTGAGTAGCAGGCATCAGTAAAGGACAAGTAGAAAAGGAAGAAGTACATAGGACCCCCTAACATCTGACTGTATCTGATAGTCATCACAATAAATAAGTTTGCCAACAAAGTTGCAAGGTAGAGAAACAAGAAGATCACAAACACTATCTTCTCTTTCAGAACATCCTGTGTTAACCCAAACAGAATGAACTCAGTCACACTGCTGTTCAGCTCCATGGTTACAGATGATGTTACAAGGATGCAGCTTAGAAATGATTTATCTGCAAAGAAAAGTGTGTAAGTGTTGACTTGGCAATAGCAGGAGACTTCGACTCTGAACTATAACTTTACAGTTCTAATTCCACGATGGTTCAGTGGTAGAATTCTTGCTCCAATGTGGGAGACTCAGTTGATTCCCAGCCAATGTGCCACATGTGCAACCACCACCCATCTGTCAGTGGAGGCTTGCATGTTGCAATGATGCTGAACAAGTTCCAACAGAACTTCCAGACTAAGACAGATCAGGAAGAAAAACCTGACGAGCTAGTTCCGAAAATCAGTGAAAGCCCTATGGATCACAATGGTGAGATCCTATGTTGTGCATGAGGTCACTGAAGTCAAGGGCAGCTTGAAGGCAGCTAACAATAACAACAGAATCACTTGGGATTTTTTTTACTGCTGATGTCCATTCTTTAACAACAGGAACTGACTCAAAGTCTTCCTGTAGGACCAAGACATTTTGGGGGAGAAAAAAACTCACAGGTAATTGTGCAATCTGACACAGTCTGAGAACTGCTTATTTTGCTGTATGACCTGAACAAGTCACTTTAATATCTTGAAACTTTTTCTTCATATGAAACTTATATTCTAATAGACGCTTAGTAAGTGTATGTAGGGAGCCCTGGTGGTGCAGTGGTTAAGCATTAGGCTTCTAACTGAAAGGTCGGAGGTAGGAAACTACCAGCTGCTCCACAGGAGAAAGATGTGGCAGTCTACTTCCCTAAAGACTGCAGCCTTGGAAACCCTATGGGGCAGTTCTACTCTGTCCTATAGGGTCGTCATGAGTCAGAACTGACTTGACAGCAATGGGTTTGAGTCTTTTTTTTTTATGCAAACATATATGAAATATATATGTATATGCATCTCAATATTTGAAAAGCAATGTTCCTATATAATTCAAATATTAAATTTGGAGATTCCCTATTGGGAAAAACATTCCTTAATTTGTACACAAGTTTCTGCCAGTTATTCCTGACCTCTTCAGTATCTTAGCTGGGTTTGGCTTTAAGAAGAATTCATTTCTCCAACTTTTGACTCTTACTTTTACCGTCATAGTCAGGAAACACAAAATATTTGAATAAATCATTGAGGCTTGTATTCATTGGGCATAATTACTATATATGTGAAATCATTCATTACTCATGTTACATGGCATTGAGTTTCGCATCCTATGTATGCAACCTGGTGAATCACTTCTTATATTTCTAATACCTGAATAATGTCTTTACTCCATATGATTCTCCTACTAATATCTTCTAAAAGTTTTGTTTTCTGCCAATTTTTGTTCTCTTAAATCATAATTTAAAAAATATTTCAGAATTTCACCATGGAGATATCTCCCCCACTCTCCTATTTTTTGCTTATATACATACATATCTATAGAATTGCAATCATTCCATAAAACTTTAAACATTCTAATTTTCATTTTGGATTGTTAAAAGCCCTTTCCCATGTAAAGAATACCTATAATGTATTTATTAATTTTAGTAGTTGTAAATTAACATATCAAAAATTCATAATATATTTTCAAAATGTTTGTATCATTTGTTTACAAATTTTCACTCTCATAAAAAAGTTTTGACTGAATGTCTTTCTTCTCACTCAAACTCTTTTCTCTGTCTCTAGTGATTTCAGATATTAAATTTCCAGGGGATTATTGAGGCAAAAGTTATGATTATTATTATCAAATAAACTTCCAATTTTGTTGTATCGGTATTTATTATTTATTAGAAATACTTTAATTATTCAATGAATATATGTACATATTAAAACATCCAACATTTACAATAAATTACAGGTTAAAAAATAAAAGTGTCTTTCTAAAATTCATAATTTCCCAATCCCACTTTACAGAGGTAATATAAATAAAACTTTAATTTTCTTTGTAGTCCAATTGAAATACTCTTCCAGATTTTTTCAGAGCTATACATATACATATTTTGTTCAAATATCCCTTTTTAAGTAAGAATTGGATTTTTTTCCATTTCTTTCTAAAATTACAAGAATATGAAGCACATTTCTAATGAAAATCTAACTTGGAGAATTATCTTATTTGCTTGCTGAGTATAATTAAAACTATGGTATACATTTCCTTAATTACTGGTGATAGTATAATATTTTTGTATATTTTCTACTTCTTATATTTTATCTTTCCAAATTATATATATCTTTGTTAGTTAATTTTTAATATCTTTAAAGTTTGAGCTCTTTCTTTTTTTAATATTTAAATAGTTCAGTTTTCAGTTTGGGGACTTACATCTTTGTCCTGTCTTATATTATTTCTATAATTTTTAATATTAATCTCAAAGGAGCTATAATTTATTTTACAATGATTTTGAGATACTCTCTGTTTTTCTGATAAATCATCAATCCTTCAATGAACCAATAACACATTCAAATCAGCCATCATATGTACTAATAACCTACTAATATCTGTGGTATTTATAGTGGGACATAGAAATATGTCTTCAGACTCTGTACAATCAAATCAGAGGGATAACATATCTCTGAATAAGACAATTAATCACATAAAAATTACACATCCCGGTATATGATAATATCTAATAAATTGTGTTTCCAAAAGTAGAGAGAACACTAGAGAGCAAATTAAGGGGCTGTGAAGGTTCAACAATGAGAAAGAAATGGAGTTACAAATTTCAGTGTGTAAAAATGAAGTTTCCAACTAGGTTCTCCGGAACTAAGGTGTTGAATAAGCTTATACTGAATTTCCCTAAATAAAAGTAGTATTTGAAAATTAATAACTCAAATTTTCCTTCTAATAAAGCTCTACAATATAAATAAAACTTTGTTTCTTTGTAGTCCAGCTGTAATAATATTAACTCAGTGTGGTATAACTCATTATGATATCTACAAGCTCAGACTGAAAGTTCCAATTATCTCTAACAAATATAAAGTGAATTAATTATTACTTCGTTTCGATAAACTCAGTCCCTGATAGGGGCTAAAGACTTAAAAAAAAAAAAGTGTCATTTGTTGTGAGGAGAGTAGTTAGGTTAGCAAGAGAGTAAAAGATAGTAAGAAGATGCACTGCTTCAGGTAAACATAAACACGAATGTCATAAAAACTATACTCTCACTAAATCAAAAGTTGTAAGAGGTAAGTTTGTGGGCTGATAATGGACAACTGGAAATCCTAGTGGGCTTCCTATAGGGTCGCTATGAGTCAGAATTGACTCGACGGCAACTGATTTTTTTTTTTGTTTGTTTGTTTGTTTGTTTTGTTAATGGACAGCTATGAAAGCCAGGTGATGTTATTGTATTTGGTTTTGTTTTAAACGAGCAAAGAGAAGATCTGGAACCTGAAGATAGGCAAGCAGCGCTTTACTAAGATGTATGCATTAGCTCAGATCAAGAGTACCTCAGAGTTCTATCACTGAGTTCAGCCACTATTTCCTAATACTCCCGAAGTCTCTATCCTACCTCCTTGATTTTAGGGGACACCACAGTCATGGAGCTTGCTATTTGCTCTTCTATAAACAAAACAAAACCAAACTCCTTTGCCAACCAGTTGATTCTGACTCATAGCGACCCTATAGGACAGAGTAGAGCTGCCCCATAGGGTTTCCAAGGAGTAGTTGGTGGATTCAAACTGCCAATCTTTTGGTTAGCAGCCAAAGGCTTAACCACTGTGCCCCCAGGGCTCCTGCTCTTCTACAGTATCCCTCATTTTTATTTTACCTGTTGAAATGTAAAACAATTCAAATTATATCTTGTCCCAAAGCTCTATCTCTGGCCCCAAAATCTTCCCTTTTCTTCCCAGACAAATAGATGTCCACTTCTATCCCCTATGCTCTTATATTACTATGTACTTTATTAAATATGTGTTGAATTGAATAAGTTAGTCTTAGATTACATATTACTTTTGTGTGACCTCAATTTAAACAGGTTTTCATTTTTGTCATTTCATTTGACCTGCGCAATTTTTGGTGAGGTAACTATGGACATTTGTCTTGTGTTCTTTATACACACAGATTGATCTCTACTAGAAATAAAGAGTTTTGCCAAGTACAATCAAGCTATAACAAAGATTGAACACTGCTAGATAACATTTCTTTCTAGCATCTAGCAACAAGTTATATAAATCATCAAATCCCAACTCTTCGTGTAGATTATATCCAAGATAAGAGAAGTAACTAACCAGCAGAGAAGGGTGCCAACTGACACCTTAAGTTTCTACCCTGACTCCAAAATCAACCATTGTAAACTTCATGGTGGGACAAATACCAAAGCAGAAAACTAGGTACATAATAAAAGTGAAGATAGGGAAAGGACAAGGACTGGATGAAGTTAAAGCAGGAGACAGTAGAGTGACAGTGAGCAATTAATTGCCAGAGAAGGAAGAAGAGCAAGAGTATGGGATACAGAAAGACATATGGGAGGAGGCGAACAAAGAATGTATTGAGGGTAGTGTGACACAAGATTTCATCACAGAGTCCAACTTTTTTCTCCCCGGACCACTGCACTACCACTTGCCCCAAAACCTGAGAGGGGGTGCCGTTGTAGGTCATGATCAAGGGTTCCTGTGGGTCTTGAAAATCCAGGACAAGTGTGTAGAAGTACAGCCTTCTTTTATACCCTGTCCCAGAAACATCACCACTGAAATTCAAACTTTTTAAATAAAAAGACCCCCAAGAATAGAAATTTCTTTGGGGTTGGCTTAAATTCCATGGTGTGGTTTATTTCACCTTGTATGAACAGGAAGTCCTTTGACAGAGAGTGTACATTGCTCAGAGGCCAGGGAAGGCTTAGGAATCCTGGACCACCTTCACCCTTGTTTAGTGGAAATACTCTCTGGGAGCTCCATCTTTTTCAGAATAAAGACTGAATATAGATTCCATCAGAGTACAGAAGACACCAAATCAGTTCTGAGGAAGTATTGTGAAGAAAATATTTCAGATAAACCTGAAAAACTTACCTATTTTCTTATGATCAGATATATGACTTCCAATAAAGTATATTGTTCATATCTTCAGCTTTAATTTACTTAGAAGATGAATTATACGAAGCCCAGCTGAAACATAGAAAGGATACTTCATTGACATTTATTGATGCTTTCTATCAGAGGAGGTTATGGAGAGTGGGGAGTTTATGGAGAGAGGCGACTCTGAATATGCAGACTTTACATGGTTTCTCCCCCGAAACAGTTGCTTAGACAAAAGAAATGGTAAAAAAAAAATAAAAAAAAAAGCAAAATGTTTCTCAATCTTGTTCTTGAAAATGTCTTTATAGAAGAAACTATTTCAGCACCCTGAGAGATAAATGAGTCTGAGGTGAAATACCTATCTTCAGGTTCTTTTTGGAAAACATGATTTAATGTTTCTCTTTTTACTGCATTGGGTATTTATAGTAATTCACAAAGAAGTTTACAAAAGCCTGTGGCAGGCTTTCAGCCTCAGGAGCTCCAAAGAAACCAGTACTCCCAGCACAGTCCCTAAGGATGGTCCAATGGGCTACCCAGCTCAGATAGTCCAAGAGCAAAATCAAACCTTGGGGCCAATTAGTTAAACCCCAACTTATTCTGAATGCATGTGAGGAAACCTCAATGCCTTCTCCACAGGATTGCTTAAGCCCATCTCTTCTAGGAGCATGAAAGTCTTGAAGCCAGTTAAAGGCTCAGATAAGTGAAATATGTATGGTAGACATGAATTCTGGCTTCACCACTTATGTGCTATGTGAACTTAAACAAGTTCCTTAAACTTTTTAATTTTCAATCTCTTTTGTTAAAGGTAACCGGTAATAATTATTATTTATTACGTTGAACGTTATTAATATTGCAGTCTTCCATTTCTAACCCCATGTATGTTTTAAGTCAGTGCAGAAAGGAAGAAAGAAGACAGAAGGAAAAAGGAAAGGAATTATTGAAAACTTGTCTTACATGTTTTCATTTTTAAAGATATATGCTTTTCTATTCATAGGGAAGAAATCTGGATTTTTGCTTTCTTAACGTCACTGCAAGTTATTAAAGATGGGACAGATTACATTGCAAAGTTACCTTCCTATTTGGGAGACCATGTTGCTACCCAGAACTCAAACCTCTGAATTGCCTGCTAGGAACACCAGTGCCTACCAGGCAGGTACTTTCAACTAGGATGAAGTGAAAGATCCGAGGTAGGGATGAGGGAGAACATTGGGAGACATAAATGGAGGCAGGAGAATGCCATGAATATACATCACAACATGGTTTGCACTTTTGCTGAATGGCCTAGTGGCAACTAGTAGTCCCAAACTTCTTGGGGAAAATCACACCCCACATTTGGAGTTTTTTGTTACAAAGAGAGGGGCAGAATTATGAGGAAGATTTTTGGTGAATCATTTGAAGTCTATGAGCCTCAGCTTTCCCATCAAATAAATGGGAACAAGAAGACCTAACTTGGAAAAGTTTCTGTAAAAATTAAAAGGTATAATACATGGAAAGAAAGAATCCCTCACTCAGAAAAGTGTAGGAGAAATATTTACGTGTTTTTATTAATCCTTCCTAAACATGTAGACTTCAGGCCCAGGGAAGGGAAATAACTCACCTAAGCTCCGCAGGTAATGACAGAACTGAGCCTAGAATCCAAATCTCTTAATTACAAGTCTAAAGCCCTTTTCTTTTAATGAGATATGTACAGTAATGTCATAAACTTTCTTGGCCTTAAAAAAGACAATAACCAAAGAAGGAGACCCTGGGTGGAGCAAAAGGTTAACACTCACTTACTTGCTGACAGGTTGGTGATTTGAACTTACTTAGGGCACTGCGAAGAAAGGCCTGGCAAAATGCATCCAAAAGCCCCAGCCTTGAAAACCTTATGGAGTGCAATTCTAGTCTGTACACATGGGGTTACCATGAGTCACAATCAACCAGAAGTCAACAAAAAAAAAAATTTTTTTTCAAAGATCGTTGAACTGTCCAAAGGCGAGAAGCTAAGGAAATGATTCTTTGAGGTTCTTTCAAGATCTGAGGTGAACCGATCATGATTGCTTATTAAATATTCATTGTAGACTGACTGGATTCTCCAACCGCACTGCAGGTTCTGCCATAGCAATGGCAGGTGCTCCTGAATGCAATTGACCATGGGAACATTCAAGTACGCAAACTAGGAATAGACGACAACTGAGGTGTTTTGGGTTTTGATCCACTTGTTTCTCATGTGTAGTTTTAGGATGAATTAGTGTCCTACCTTAAACCTTATTCATTTGTATCTTATCAAGGTGAGGTTTCTAGTGAATAATTCAGAGATTCTGGCAAGATTTAAACCCAATTAATAAAATGGAAAATTGAAGCAAGAGATGATTTTTTTCAGATCAAAAATACCTTCAGAATAAAATTTAAATCATTAATAATAACATTTATTTTTGTAGGGATAGGAGAAGTAATGATAATGAGAAAAAGAGTAGGTAGAGCATAATACCTTTATTTTCTGTTTCAATCTTTTATATAGATATGGGACCATAACTAGAGTAGAGAATTTGTTTGAAATAGTCTTCTGTATATTATGTTAAAATAGAGTCTGTGGTTATCTTCAAGATCAAGGGACTAATCTCAACAATAATTATATTCATTTGCAAAACTTAATGTTTTGTTGTTGTTAGGTGCTGTTGAGTCAGTTCTGACCCATAGCAACCCTATGTATAACAGAACAAAACACTGCCCAGTCCTGCGCCATCCACACAATCGTTATTATGCTTGAGCCCATTGTTGCAGCCAATGTGTCAATCCATCTTGTTGAGGGAATTGCTCTTTTTCGACAACCCTCTACCAAACATGATGTCCTTCTCGAGGGACTGGTCCTTCCTGATAACATATCCAAAGTATGTGAGACAAAGTCTTTCCATATTTGCTTCTAAGGAGCATTCTGGCTATACTTCTTCCAAGACAGATTTGTTCTTTCTTATGGCAGTCCATGGCACATTCAATATTCTTCGCCAAGAGCATAATTCAAAGGCATCAATTCTTCTTGGTCTTCCTTATTTATTGTCCAACTTTCAAATGCATATGAGGCGATTGAAAACATCATGGCTTTGGTCAGGCAAACTTTAGTCCTGAACGTGACATCTTTGCTTTTCAATACTTTAAAAAGGTCTTTTGCAGCAGATTTGCCCAAAGTAATGCACCCTTTGATTTCTTGACTGCTGCTTCCATTGGCCTTGATTGTGGATCCAAGTAAAATGTAATCCTTAACAACTTCCATTTTTTCACCATTAATCATGATGTTGCTTATTGGTCCAGCTGTGAGGATTTTGTTCCCTTTATGTTGAGGTGTAATTCATACTAAAGACTGTGGTCTTTGATCTTCGTCAGTAAGTGCTTCAAGTCCTCTTCAGTTTCAGCAATCAAGGTTGTGTCATCTGCACATCGCAGGTCGTTAGTGAGTCATCCTCCAATCCTGATGCCCCATTCTTCTTCATGTTGTCCATCTTCTATGATTATTTGCTCAGCATACAGATTGAATAAGTAAGGTGAAAGGATACAACCCTGACACACACCTTTCTAAACTTTAGACCATGCAGTTTCCCCTTGTGCTGTTCAAATGTCTGCCTCTTAGTCTAAGCCCAGGTTCCTCATGAGCAGAATTAAGTGTTCTGGAATTCCTAGTCTTTGCAATGTTATCCCTAATTTCTTATGATCCACACAGTCAAATGAATGCCTTTGCATAGTCAATAAAACATTGGTAAACATCTTTCTGATATTCTCTGCTTTCAGCCAGAGCCATCTGACATCAGCAATGATGTCCCTTGTTTCACATCCTCTTCTGAATCCCATCTGAATTTCTGGAAGTTCCCTGTTGATGGACCGAGCAACTGCTTTTGTATGATCTTCAGCAAAATTTTACTTATCTGTGATATTAATGATATTGTTTGATAATTTCCCCGTTCAGTTGGATGACCTTTCTTTGGAAAGCGTACAAATATGGATCACTTCCAGTTGGTTGGCCAGGTAGCTGTCTTCCAAATTTCGTGACATAGATGTGTGAGCACTACCAGCGCTGCATCCATTTACTGAAACATTTCAGTTGGTATTCCATCAATTTTTGGAGCTTCGTTTTTTCCAATGCCTTCAGTGCAGCTTTGATCTCTTTCTTCAGTGCCGCTGGTTTTTGAGCATATACTACCTCCTGAAATGGTAGAACGTTTACCGATTCTTTTTGGTACAGTGGCTCTGTGTATGCCTTCCATCTGCTTTTGATGCTTCCTGCGTCGTTCAGTATTTTCTCACAGAATCCTTCACTATTGCGACTCAAGGCTTGGAATTTTTCTTCAGTTCTTTCATCTTGAGAAATGCCAAGCATGTACTTCCCTTTTGGCTTTCTGTCTCCAGGTCTTTGCACATGTCATTATAATACTTTACTTTGTCTCCTCAAGCCACAGTTTGAAATCTTTTGTTCAGCTGTTCTACGTCATATTTCTTCCTTTCACTTTAGCTACTTGATGTTCAAGGGCAAATTTCAGAGTCTTCTGACATCCATATTTTGGTCTTTTCTTTCTTTCCAATCTTTTTAATGACCTCTTGATTTCTTTATTTATGATGTCCTTGATGTCATTACACAATTCCCCTGGTCTTTGGCCATTAGTGTTGAATGCCTCAAATCTATTCTTGAGATGGTCGCTAAATTCAGAAGTGATATATTCAAATTTGTACTTTGGTGCTCCTGGATTTGTTCTAATTTTCTTTAACTTCAACTTGAACTCACATATGGGCAATTGATGCTTTGTTCCACGCTCAGTCCCTGGTCTTGTTCTGTCTGATTAAATTGAGCTTTTCCATTGTTTCTTTCCACAGATGTAGTTAATTTGATTCCTGTGTATTCTTTCTGGTGAGGTCCATGTGTATAGTTGCCATCTACATAGTTAAAAAAATGTATTTGGAATGAAGAAGTCATTGGTCTTGCAAAATTCTCTCAGGCGATCTCCAGAGTCATTTCTATCACCAAGGCCGTATTTTATAGCTAGTGATCCTTCTTTTTTGTTTCCAACTTTAGCATTCCAATCACTAGTAATTATCAATGCATCTTGTTTGCATCTTTGATCAATTTCAGACTGTAGAAGTTGGTAAAAAATCTTCAATTTTTCCATCTTTGTCCTTAGTGGTTGCTGTGTAAATTTGGATAATAGTCATATTATTATTCCTCTTTCTTGTAGGCATATAGATGTTATCTTATCACTGACAGCATTGTACTTCAGGATAGATCTTGAAATGTTCTTTTTGAGGTTGAACTTGATGTCATTCCTCTTCAATGTGTCACTACTGACGTGGAAGACCATATGACTGTCTGATTCAAAATGGCCAATACCAGTCCATTTTAGCTTACTGATGTCTAGGATATCAATGTTTATGTGTCCCATTTCATTTTGGATGACTTTCAATTTTCCTAGATTCATACTTCATACATTTCATGTTCTGATCATTAATGGATGTTTGCAGCTGTTTCTTCTCATTTTGAGTCATGCCACATAAGTAGATGAAGATCCTGAAAGGTCAACTCTATCCATGTCATGAAGGTCGACTCTACTTTGAGGAGGCAGCCCTTCTCCAGTTGTAATTTGAGTGCCTTCCAACCTGAGGGGCTCATCTTCCAGCACTATATCAGATAATGTTCCACTGCTATTCATAAAGTTTTCACTGGCCAATTTTTTCAGAAGCAGACTGCCAGATCCTTTTTCCTAGTCTGTCTTAGTATGGAAGCTTCACTGAAACATGTCCACCAAGGGTGACCCTGTTGGTATTCGAAATACCAGTGGCAAAGTTTTCAGTATCAAAGCAATGGGCAAGCCACCACAGTACTACATCCTGACAGACACATGGTGGGCTAACAGACATGTAGTGAATTAACACATTAATTTAGTGGGCTAAAATTATAAACACATTTAAATTTGAAGAGGAGAAGATATCTCACTTATTATTTACTCAACAATCATTTATTGAGCTCTTGTGACAGGCTGTTCTAGACATAAGTGATACATCAGTGAACCACATAGAAAAAAATTCCCTGCTTTAGAGTTTACTCTATGACAGGAGGCAAAAAAAAAAAACAAATACAATAAGTGAATAAACTGTATAGTAGGTCAGCAGGTGATAAGTGCTGTGGAAAAATGAAGAGCAGGTAGGAGAGGTGATGAAATCCAGGCTGGGGATTTCTATTTGTAAATACATAGGCAGAGTTCACATGTGTCTGATTTGAATGATCTCTTTATTAACCTATGCTCAAATAGAGTTATTTTCACTTGGGTAGACAAAATCAACAACATGTAAATCATCAAGTAAATTGAATGTAATTCTCTTTTGAAACCTGCATTTTACTCTCAGATACCTCTGGCTTCTATTCACCCTTTATTCAGCTCACAATACTTGCAACTTTGGTATTGGTTTTGCTAGGAAAGTGATCTCTCAAGAGTTCTCTTTGATTGAACTCAAATAGACATATTCATCAATGATTCCCTTCTGAAATCTACCTCCCTTCCTCTCACACAGATGATTGGTGTAGGGTAGTCAACTGACCCAAAAAGAAACCATCCATAGGCAGGTATGGCCAGTCAGGTTTTCTCTCTCAGACATTCACCAAGGGATTCAGATCTGTTGCAGATAATAATGGCTCCATGTCAAATGATGAAGTCATGTGTTCCAGGAATACCTACAGTTGAGTTTCTGAAAACTCCCTGGTCTCTGCCCTTCCTGAGTCCTGATTGTTTGTTTTTCCATCACATTTACTGGGATTACCTCCCATTGCCCTTCGGTTGATTCCAAATCATAGAGAACCTATAGGACAGCATATAACTGTACCATAGGATTTCGAAGCCTGTAATCTTTATGGAAACTGACTGCTATGTTTTTCCACCACACAGCAGCTGGTGGTTTCCACCTGCTGCCTTTTCAGTTAGCAGCGGATTCCTTAGCTACTGTACCACCAGGGCTCCTTATCTGGTATCAGTGTCCTAAAAATAAACTATTTCAGTTGAAATAGCTTATGGAAGTTCCTATTTCTCATCTCTAACATATATTTTATCTTCCTTCTTTGACTGTTCTTCAAAGCATGTTGTGAATGGGAAGCAGTTTAACAGATAATCTCATTCCCCTCTTTCAGTGATTTCTGTCGATTATTATATTCTCAGTAAGCAGAAAATTCAACTCTCTTTAGTTTACATATAAGGAGACTGAGCTGCCAACTTCCAAATAATGAGTGATCTGGGGATGGAATAGCATTTCCTGACCTCCAAGTTAGTGTTTTCTGTTGCATTACTTTACCTTCTGTCTTCCAAGGTCTATCCCCTATAAATTTCATGGCTAAGTCCATTTTGGTCTCTGTTGTCTTGAAGTTTTATTTTTTTAAGTTTAATGTTTTATCTTCATAAGAAACCACCACCAATCTGTTCCACAACATCCTTCTTTCTGGAAAAGAGTTCCAGAGAGAGGTAATAGTCTATGTATGTACAGCCCCTATGGCAAGAGCATATCTTGTCAGTTAGAGGAACACAAAGGGGCCACATGGACTGGAGGAGTCAGTGAGGGGTCATCCATGAGAGAAGAGACCAGAGAGGTGGGAGGGTAGCAAGGTTACTGCTACCTGATCTTTAGCAATTGTAAAGTTGTAGCTTTTACCCTGAGTAACAGGGAGGGCCATTGCAGTAGAAGTAGGAGTCATGATATGATTTGACTTATGACTTTAAAGGATAAATCTACCTGCCGTCCTGAGGATAGACTACTGGGGAATGAGAAGAAAAGGTAAAAGTAGGGAGACTAGGTAAGAGGCATTTGCAATAATCCAGGTGAAAAATGATAGTGGATAAGAATTAAGTGACCACTTTAAAAATGACATGAAGCTCTTGAATTTGTCATTACGTTAGAGTTAAAGCCAACAGGATTTCCTGATAGAGTGGACATGGGTGATGAGAAAAACAGAATAAATATGCCATCAGTTGAGTTGGAGGATGATGTGAGTAGAGTCAATTTGGGGATGGGAGAACAACCAGGAATACAGCTTCACATTCGTTCAGTTTAAGAAATCTATTTGTCTTTTAGATGACAATACCATGGAAGCATTAGGGTTTCCAGGTCTCAACCTCAGGAAGAAGTCTGGCCAGAGATATTAATTTGGGAATTTTTGTCATGTAAAGAGAGTATGTGAAGGAAGAGGTATAGATTAATTGGGTTAAATGTTGGTAATGGATTTAATAAGACAAGAAGTTAAGAATTGCTGATAGATTTAATGATGCAGAGGGCCGTGGTGACCTTGAGAAGATGATTTTCAGAAAGCATTACTTATTGACGTGTGACTGATAGAGGTTTAAAGAGAATGGAAGGAGAGAAATGGGAAACAAGCATTATAGTGGTCTCTTAAGTTTTGCTGCAAAAGAGGGAGAAAGCAATTGGGTATTAGATGAGAAAGGAAGTGGAGTAAAGGAAACTTTTTTTTTTTTTTTTTTTAGATGAGAGAGGTAATGAATTGCTTATTTGCTGATGTAACTGATCCAGTAGAGAGGGAAACATAGACGAAATAAGAGACAGAAGAGATTCTTAGAGCAGTGTCCTTGTGTAAGCAGTGAAGAGATGAGGTCCCATGCAAAAGTAAAGAGAGTTTGGTTGCCTTGGTAAAGGTCATAGATACTTCATTTATAGTAACAAGTAAGAAGCAGCATATAAGTGAATGAATGCTAGCAGACTGATAGATATAGTTGTGGGAGTCTGGAAGTTGTCTTTTGTTGGCTTAAATTATCTCAGTGATATAGAAAGCAAGTTCATCTAATGTTTCCTATTAAGTTTGATATTTGTGGTAGTTTTTTAGGGAGATACCTTTCTTCAAATTAAATTATTCTTCTATTCTTACTTTGCTAAATCTTTGTATCATGCATAATAGTGAATTTTTCAAATTCTAATATAGAGGTAACCATATAATTTACAAACTAGTATTGGTAACAAGTCATTAGTAACAGCAATTCCCCATAACAACATTAAGACCAAAATTTCTTTCAGAAGTCCTCTTGTCAAAAAAAAAGTCCTGGCATTGAGCTGTTAACTAATGTTTAATGGGTAAAGTTATTTAATGTAAGTTAATTTGGGGGTCCCACAGAACAGGTAAGAAATCTGTGAGATCTAATTGACAGATAATATTACAGCATAAATGGTCAGAACAGCTCATATATGTAACGGAAGATGTAGATTCTGAGCCTACTTTTTTTTTCTTGTATAAAGGAAGCTGGAGACAAATAGTATGGGGCTGGTATGACATGCATAACATCAGGGTTATAAGCCCCTTCAGTCTCGCATTTTCAGTAACCTTAACACGCATCCTCATGGTTCAACATGGCTGCTTGAATTCCAGCCACAATTCAACATTCACAGAATTACCATTTACATTACAACTTTCATTTACATTTTATTGGCCAGAACATAGTCACCTGGTAACACCAAGGTACATAGGATGCTGGGAAATGCAGTCTTTTTCAGTTGAAAGAGTTTCAGGAAGCTCTCCTGTTCCTAATCTCTGAGATATTTTTTGTCTTCCATCCATGAAGCTTTTTCAAAGCATGGTGTGAATGGCAAGAACTTAAGTAGATGATCTGATTGCTTTTTTTTCTGATTTCCTTTATTATTATATTCCAAATAAGCATAAAATTCAACTCTCTTAATTTCATGTATAAGGATGTTGAACTGCCAACATCAGGATGAGGAGTGGTCTGAGGGCAGAAGAAGCATTTCCTGACCTCCACTTTAGTGTTCTTCTGTTTCATTACATTACCTTCTGTTTTACAAGGTCCATTCTCTACAAAGTTCTTGACTAAGCACATTTTGATTTTTTTTAATCTTGAAATTATACATTTTTTTTAGATTAATGTTTTATTTGTCATCAGAAACCACCAGCAATCTGGTCCACAACTTCCTCATGGCATTTTGCACTTCCTTATTCCTGAAAGTGTAAATCAAAGGATTGAGCAGGGGAGTTAGGATGGTGTAAAATATAGTCACCATCTTGTCAAAGGAGAAAGCAGATGGAGGTCGTGCATACTCAAATATGCAAGGGACAAAGAATAAAACCACAACAGCAATGTGAGATCCACAGGTAGACAGAGCTTTCCGCCGACCTTCAGAGCTATGAGTTCTCAGTGAGAATAAGATGACACAATATGAGATAAGCAACAAGGAGAAGTTTATGATGCAGATTAACCCACTACTGGCCACAACCAAAAGGCCAAGGATGTGAGTGTCAGTGCAGGCAAGGTTCAATAATGGGTACAAATCACATATGAAGTGATCAATGACATTAGGGCCACAGAAGGGCAGCTGGAAAGTAAAGAACATTTGTACTACAGAATGCAAGAAGCCCCCTGTCCAGGCTACCCCCATCAGAATGCCACAGAGCCTCCAGTTCATGATGGAGAGGTAGTGCAAAGGCTTGCAAATGGCCACATAGCGGTCATAGGCCATGACGGTGAGAACAATCATCTCCACTCCAGCAAAGAAGTGTTCAGCAAAGAGCTGGGTCATGCAGCCCTTGAAGGAGATGGTTTTCCTCACATAGAGGGAGTCCACAATCATCTTTGGGGCGATGATGGAGGAGAAGCACGTATCCAGGAAGGACAGGAAAGCCAGAAAAAAGTACATGGGGGAGCCCAGGAGTGCTGGGCTGCTGCTGATGGCCACCACAATTAGCAAATTGCCCCCAATGGTTGCAGTGTAGCCAAACAAAAATATCACAAATATTATTTTTTGAACATTTGGATTCTGTGAAAGCCCCAAGAGGACAAACTCAGTTACAAAGCTTTGATTTTGCATGATTTCAGAGGAAAAGGTGAAAGCTACCACAGCGACTATGTAGAATCTGAAATTAGGAGAAAGAGATATTTGCCTCAGACTGGTATAGTCTTAGCATAGTCTTCGACAGGCTGGTGCATCTATAAGCAAAGTTATTTTAAGTGCTTCTGTTGTTGTTAAGAATACAAAATTAGAAATTTGTTGAAGGTGGTCGTGAGACATCAGGCAGAATTGAGGTTAAATACTGTAAAATAGAGTTTCAATATGGGGGAAGGGAAACATATGTAGCTGGGATGGCAAAAATTACTTATCCTAGGTGCCAACTCTGATTGGTTAGTAGTGGCTACCTAGAGTGAATTGTTGAGTATTCTGAAGCACATCTAAGCTCTGAGGAAAGGAAGACTGTAATGTATTAATTATGCCTGTCATTGACATGGCATGGGAATCAGGAAGACTTACATGGGAAATGCATCTCTCCTCAGGAGACTGCCTCAGCTACAAATAGAAAAAGAGATAATATGCTATTTAAGAGGCACTTGGAAATCATGCCTATTTCCTCAAATATTTCTTTAAAAGTCTGAGCCTAACTGGGCCTTTAAGATGAATTAATTCACTCCTCACAAAAAAGAAAGGCCTATGGTAAAGTGTGTCTCTGTAGGCTTAGCAAATAGTAAGTATATATTAAGTGTTGGATTGCTTTTTCTTATTCATTTTAAAATGAAAACAGAAGTTCATCAAAATAATAATGCTTACTTCAAAGTGTTGTGCTGATGACTAAGTGAAATAACGCAAGGAAGGCAATTGCCCAGGGCCTGGTATATAGGATACAGTCCATGTTAGGTTTTATTATCTCTCTCTGTTAATGGTAACAAACTCATGCTTTGAGAAGTTAAGTTCAAAAAATTAACAAAAGGTGGATCTGGGATTTTCTGGCTCCAAAGCCCAAGTCCATTCCTGTGGATTAATAAGGAAAGGGATGATAATATTTCTTTTCTAAGGAGAACTTCAGAGCATAGATGGTCTTTCTACAGTATCCACCCATCTCTCAAGGTTAAAACCTTCTGATTCCTTTGTTCATGTATAGATGAGACACCTCAGGGAAAGAAACTACAAATGATTTATTATCAGAAGGTAAATTCCCACCATATACATCACATCATACATATACAAATGACAGCAAACTTGTAGGTAAGAAATAGAAACAACATATTTAATATAAACCAGTTAAGGCTGTAGTAATTACTAACCAATTATTTACACAATGTAGCACAATATGTACAAGTACAACTCATCAAGGTATATCTGTTTCAAAATTGTATAACTTTACTGTAAAATAGTTCATCTATAACTTATCTGATCATCTCACAGGATTATGATGAGGGCCAATTTTCAAAATGTGAAAATGTTGCTTATGATAAACAACTGTTGCAAATTGTGGTTATTACCACCCCACTTAATAAGTCAGCTGCTTGATAGGAAGCATTTCCGTGAGTTAACCAGAAAACTACTTCAAATTTTGACTTCATTTTCCACAGGTAAACAGAGCTTTGAAGGATGAGTGTGTCCTCACCTGTACGTATAGCAGAAATTTATCACTTGAATAGTTGACATAATTATATGTTTGCGAAAGAGATAAATAAAAGAATAGTGCGGCTTATTGTGAGAACTATCAATAAACTGACTTCGTTGAATGGCACTTAGAATTAACAAATAAAACTAACAAACATACAATTGTGTACGTTAATGTCTTCTGTTCACTTGCTTTAAAACAACGATTTACTTATATTCCCAGAGTCTAAGCAAACCTAAATTGTGCCAGCACTATTAACTCCATATCCAGCTACAAGCTGTCACCCTGGAAACAAGACTATAAAATAAACCCAATAAGGTCATTGGGTCTGTCAACAACCATTTACGTAAAAGTAAATAATACTGATATATGATCCAAGAGTGGTTAGTTCAGCCTAGGACCAAAGCAAGAGAGACAATGAAGTAAAATGAATAAGAACATCAACTTCAGACTCATACAGACCTGGGTTCAAATACAGGCTCTTCTATTTAGTTACGTGTCATGGAACAAGTTACTTAAAATCCTTGGTTTTCACTTCTGAAAGATGAGTATAATAACAACGCCAATTTACAGAATTAGAAAACACAATACCCACAAAAACATTCAACGGGAGCTCAAGCACCCAGACCACTGACTCAGAGAAGAATTGTCAGTGTTTTCACTGGCACTTAATTCCCACTTTACCACGAACAACACTCGTAAATGCTTTTACTGATAAGCTCTTTGACTCATCATTTTATACATTTAAAAATGTAAATTATTTTATTTGGTCACGGTGTAGATGTGCTAATTTTTTAAATGTATAGCACTTTTAAATGACCTTTGTAACCCTGTAGTAGCTCTCAAACCCACATGAGTCCACTTTCATTTCAAGTAGCTTCTTTTTACAAAGAAAATTAAATTGGCTTTATACTAATCTATATTAGTATTTAAATAATACTTAAACTTTCTGTTTCCCCTATAAGGGTAGTCCTAAGAGTAATACAATTTTAGAACCAAAATTTTCAGCAGATATGAACAAATCAGTCCTGTCTTATTTCAGACAAAAAAGAATTCCCAAAATTAGAATTAAAATGTTGACGAAAGAGAATACAATGTCTTCATGGTTTATCATCACAAAGTTTAGGAATTTAAGTCATTTGAAAGTTAATCGTACGGAATTGGGTCCTTGAACAGAAAAAGGAACGTAGTGGAAGAACTAGTGAATTATGAATAAATTCTGGAGTTTAAACAATAGCCCTATCCCAAAGTTTGTTTCATAGATTTTACAAAAGCACTCAGGGTTACGTAAGACCGTTAACATTGGGGGAGCTAGGTGAGGAGTATACAAGAACTCCCTGTACGATCTATGCAACTTCTCTGTAAATCTAGAATTACTCATAATTAAAACTTCACTTAAAAAAAGAAAGCAATTGTTCTGTTTCTGCTATCAAAAAGGTAGCAATCTGAGCTTCATCACGGAATAGCCGTGCGCCCTTGAGCAAACCACTCAGACTCTGTGTTCTCTCCTATAAAGTAGGGACGGTAACACCTGTTCAAGCTGTGTCACTTACAAGAGTCCAATAAAACACTTATCATGAAAGTGATTTGACCAAGTACAAACTTTTTAAAATGCAAAATAGCGATGTCCTGTTATTTTCAAGCAGTGACTTCACACACACAAGTGAGCTAGAAAATCGAATCAACCTTAATAAGCTGTGTGTTTTTAAAATTTAGTTATTTTTTTAAATTAAACCCATTGCTAAAATTGCAATAAAACTGTTTCTATTCATGTGATCCTTTAGGAAAACGCTTTAGTAAATATTTCAAGACTCATAAATTTGTTGGTATCATTTAGTTACCCAAACTCTAAACAATTCTTCAATAACAGTAAGATGTTCATGTAATTAAGACCACTTCAAATTAATAGGGCGTGATGCTGTGAATAAGATGCTAATTAATAAGAGAAAGACATAGAAGGTGAAGTATTTTTACAATATGTTAAATGAGAAAAACAGAAGAAAAATTGTAAAACTCCTGCGCATTTGTATAGATATTTTAATATAATTTTAAAATCTAGAAGGGGTCATACATAAATTGTAGAGTTTTTTTTTTTTTTCAATATGTGTCTTTATATAATCATATGAATATTTAAACTTCTTATTTTTTAATTAAGGCTGGATGGCACATGACTGGGCGGTGTTTGGTTCTGTTGTACACAGGGTGGCCGTGAGTCAGAACTGACTCCTCAATGGCACCTAACAACAACAGCAAAAAAAACCCACACCACCATGTTTTCCATCAACTAAACATTTCATAAAAAGGATGTGGGATTTGTGAATAATTTTATTATTTATCCAATATAATTTGTTTACATAAGTAGAATTATCATGCTAATACAACATGGGTTAGTCTATTACATTAAAAACTTAAAATTATTGTAAACATTCCATAAATAGCCATGCCATGAGGTCCAGCCTTGCCCAGCCACTATACTCACTCTGATAACAATTTTAAATTCATGTCTCCATCTTCGGAAGCAGCTTATTCTGTCCATATTTCTCCTAGATGATTCCCTGGTCTTTTTTTCTTCACAGCCCCAGGCCGTACCCGAGATTGCTTAGGCCAGCTGTGAACTGTGGACTCTGGGGCATCTCCTTGGTCTGTGACCTTGCAAGTTTGCCTCCCCATCCCCCACTGCCCACATTGCCCAGTATTTCCTTCCAGTTGGTTTTAATAGGAAACAGTAAAATTAATTCTAATGTATATCTTTCTGAAAACAACAGAAGTTTCTGTGTCAACTTTGAGGTATGTATGACATTCAAAAATACATGCAGATTTAATGGTAAGGTTGTCATCATAAAATAAGAAGTGTTTTTGTAATTGTCTTTCAAGCAATACGGCTATTAATGTGTATTTTAGAATCATTAACATGTACATAAATATACATTTCAGTCATGTCTGCATATGAATATTTCTAAATAAATATGGTTATTACAAATTAAAAGAATAAATTAACATCCATTCATAATTCCCCTCCTTGTTAAGTTCTGTGGTCCACTGTGTTTTTGATCTAGGATTATTATTATTATTTATTTCAGCAATATTTATATCGTGTCTGTCTACCTGAGCATATTCCCTTCCATGACAACCTGGGAAATCTCTTCACACTGCAGATGATTTTCTCTCCCCCAATGTTGCTCTGCTGATTCCTCTAAACATCTCCTCTTATACTCTTGCTATTTCAGGAATTAAATAATAATAACAACCTCTCTCTGTTTCCACCTGTGTCCTTCCTGTTGGATGCCTGAGCTTCTTTGTTCTCTCTTAACAGTTTAGCTCATTTTAGGAGACACAGGGCACCCCAACCAGCACTATAGCAGTTCAGAGCTTCAGTCATTGAAACATTCTTGAAAAATTCTGAGACAGAAACCTAACACTACCTATGACATCAAACGCACTTTGTGAAAATTTCAAGTCAGAAGACTCTGCTCTGTGAATCTGCATAAATCATTCTTTCTTACTCTTAATGCCCTGCCCTGTGATATTTGTGGAAATATTTAAAGGATAGATCATAGATAGGAAATCCGTAAATGTTAAAGCAGCATTGGAAGCACCGTGCTCCTTCAACAGTATTCTTTACAGTCTCAGAAGATTCCACTTTTCAGTCTAAAACTTCAAGGTGGGAAGAGTGTTTGAGGATAAATGATGAATGATAATACATTCTAAAAGAATAAATAAAATGCCATATAAAGAGCTAGGACAAAATAGGTACTTGTCACATTCCTAAATTATTTGGATTTAAATAGAAGATGACAAGCTGAAGATAGATCCAATTTCATTAGAGTTTAAGTAATTGCTATGCCCAATTCAGAAAAAGGTTAGTATTATATAAATATTTATGGAGCATTTATTATGCATCACTTCATGTATTTCCACAAACCTTGCTAATATCATTATCCCTTTTAAAGATGAGGTGTCTGAAAACCAGAAAGGTGACGGAACCAGCCCAGGTGTTCACATCATTGATGGACCCATGCATTAAACTTGGCAGTCTGACCACTACACTCACACTTTTAAGCACTACATCTCACTTTGAAACCCCCCCAGAAGATACAAAAATGTGACTTATAAATCTCACCATGTTATCAGTTCCTTGAAAATTCTGGTGATGGCAATCTCCTGTTTTTTATCAAGGGAATTGAGTTCAGTGGTTAAATAAAATGTAAAGGTTGTTTCTAACTCTTATTTCTACACCTAAGAGAGAGAAAAAGAGCCCACAGGCACACAAGGTAGAGAATGTTCCCACTGCCTCTCAAGTGCTGCCTTCAACACAGTCTCAGGGACCAAAAATAAAGAAGCAAAAGTTTCCTCCTTTAGTTCCAACTGGAATTTAAAGAGGTGTTCCTGAGAGGACATGAACATATACAACCGCCTCTCAGTTGCCTCGCAGGGGTTTGAAAATTTCCCATCAGTACGATTCTCCAAGAGACAGTTTTATGTGGTTTGACATGCTTAACTGTTTGCAAACTTTTATGCCCCTGACAAATTAGGTTCCTTTTTTCTCCTTTTTAACTACTCCTGAGTTTCTATTTGAAGATGCTTTCATTTTCCTTTATGTTCAGGAATAGAACACTATGTACGCTGGGATGGAAAAGTCTATGTTCTTACTAAATTCAAGAGCTAAGTTGTAGGATAAAGCACAGCATCCATCCATGAGGATGGCATGTGCTGTTCTTGGGCTGGGGTAGCAGTGAGTGCTTATTGAAGAATAACGCATTTCATGTATAAATACAGAAAAAAGTACAAGTTATTCCAAATGTTATTTTTTTTCTCTTAACACCTGATCTCAAAATTCCTTGACTTTGAAACTAAAGCCTGATTTCTGTCCCTGGGTGGTACAAATGGTTAATGTACTCAGCTACTAACCGAAATGTTGGAAGTTCAAGTCCACGTCCAGGCACCTCCAAAGAAACATCTGGCCATTTACTTCCACAAAATCAGTCCTTGAAAACCCTATGGAGCACAGTTCTACTCTGATACACATGGGGCCCCTGTGAGTCAGATTCAACGCGATAGCAACTGCCTTTGTATTAGTTTTTTAAGACATTTTCTCTTGTCATTTTATTTGAAATGAATGAATGGCAGATCTGTTGACTCTGTGGAATGTAGCATTGTGATTGAAGTTTTAGGGAAAACCTGAAGTTGGCCCATCAGGCTGCTTCAGAAAGGGCCCAAACCAAACAGTTTGGTGCTCCATTCAATCTTTAAACATTTTGCTCTATCTATTGATATGCCTATTCATACCCCACAAAAGATGCAAAAATGAAGTGATTCATCAGAACAGTCAAGGCCCAGAGGCACCTTCACGTCAATCACCCATAGGATTAAAGAACAATGTTGCTTTCTTTGTATTAAAATTTTAGATGTTTGCCTTAACTGAAGAAATGGCTGACATGGACAACGCTCCTTGTGATCCATGGACAGAAACCCCTAGAGAACTGCCTGACATATGGGGTGCAGCCTGTGGAAGGACTGGGTAATCTTGTTAGGTAGCAGCGAGAGGGACACTCAGGGTAAAGAATGTCTTCCCCCACCTACAACAACCTCAGGGCTCTAGACCAGAGGTAGCACTACTGTCAGAGCATGGACAGGTTATAGCTGATTAGGGACCCCACACATGGCCCAAACCAAGGGTCAGCAGGAGACCATTTTTGTTCCAGAGCTCTGAACTTGTGCTGTGTCACCCAAACTCAGCATGTCAGCACCACTCTGGTAACCTGATGTAGTGCAATCCTATGAAAAAAATAAAGATCCAATCCAGAGGGCATTATGCTGAATGAAAGAAGTCAATCACAAAAGGACAAAATTTGCATGAGACCACTACTATAAAAACTCGTGAAAAGGCTTACACACAAAAATAAATAATTTTTGATAGTTACGAGGGAGGGGAGAGGTGGAGATGGAAAAACACTAAATAGACAATAGATGCATGGTGACTTTGGTGAAGGGTAAAACAGTACACAGTACTGAGGAAGCCAGCACAACTTGTATAAGGCAAGGTCATAGAAGCTCCAGACACATCCAAACTCCCTGAGGGACCAAATTACTGGACTAGGGGTTGTAGGGACCGTGATCTCAGGGAACATTTAGCTCGATTGGCATAACATAGTTTATAAAGAAAATGATCTACATTCTACTTTGGTGAGTAGTATCTGGGGTCTTAAAAGCCTGTGAGCGGCCATCCAAGATACTCCACTGGTCTCACCACGTGGGGAGCAAGGGAGAATGAAGAAAACTAAAGAGACAAGGGGAAGATTAGTCCAAAGGACTAAAGGACCACAACTACCACAGCCTCCACCAGACTGGGCAGACTGAGTCCAGCACAACTGGATGGTGCCTGGCTACCACTGACTGCTCTGACAGGGATCACAATAGAGGGTCTTGCAGAGTTGGAGAAAAATGTAGAATAAAATTCTAACTCACAAAAAAAGACCAGACTTATTGCCCTGACAGAGACTGGAGAAATCCCAAGAGTAAGGCCCCCGGACACCCTTTTAGCTCAGTAATGAAGTCACTCCTGAGGTTCACCCTTCAGCCAAAAATTAGACAGACCAATAAAACAAAACAAGACTAAAAGGGGTACACCAGCCAAGATGGAAGGACTAGAAGACAAAAGGAGACAGGAAAGCACAGCATCGATCCAGAAGGATGGCATGTGCTGTTCTTCTTAATCGGCTTCAATTACTGGCAGTTCCCTGTCCATGCACATCTGCAACCACTTTTGAAATATTTGCAGAAAAACTATACTTGTGTGTGATATTAATGAGAGTGTTCATAATTTCCACATTCCATTGGATCACCTTTCTTTGGAATGGGCACAAATATGGATCTCATCCGGTCAGTTGGCCAGGTAGCTGTCTCTCAGATTGCTTGGCCCAGAGGAGTGAGCACCTCCAGTGCTGCGCTCCTTTGGTGGAACATCTCAACTGGTGTTCCAGCAATTCCTGGAGCCTCGTTTTTCACCAACACCTTCAGTGCATCTTGTATTTCTTCCTTCGGTACCTTCAGTTCTTGATCATATGCTACCTCCTGAAATGGTTGAAAGGTCATCAATTATTTTAGGTACACTGACTGTACTTCTTCAATCTTCTTTTTTTCTTTCTTTTTTTTTCAATTGTACTTTAGATGAAGTTTTACAGAGCAAACTAGCTTCTCATTAAACAATTAATAAACATATTGTTTTGTAACATTGGTTGCCAACCCCACGACATGACAACACTCTCCCCTTCTCGACCTTAGGTTCCCCATTACCAGCTTTCATGGCCCCTCCTGCCTTCTAGTCCTTGCCCCTGGGCTAGTGTGTCCATTTAGTCTCAATTTGTTTTGTGTACCTGTCCAATCTTTGGCTGAAGGGTGAACCTCACGAATGGCTTCATTACTGAGCTAAAGGAGTGTCCCAACAGCCCTCAGCCCAGTAATTTGGTCTCTTAGGGAGTTTGGATTTATCTATGGAGCGTCCATGACCTTGTCTCAGACAAGTTGTCCTGGCTTCCCCAGTATTGTGTATTGTGTTACCCTTCACCAAAGTTACCACTTATCTGTTGTCTATTTAGTGTTTCCCCACCCCCACCCCTACCCTCCCTTGTAAGCATCAAAGATTGTTTATTTTTGTGTGTAAATCTTTTCATGAGTTTTTATACTAGTGGTCTCATACAATATTTGTTCTTTTGTGATTGACTATTTCACTCAGCATAACACTCTCCAGATTCATCCATGTTGTGAGATGCTTCACAGATTCATCATTGTTCTTTATTGTTGCATAGTATTCCACTGTGTAAGTACCATAGTTTGTTTATCCATTCATCTGTTGATGGGTGCTTAGGTTGTTTCCATGTTTCTACTGTTGTGAATAATGCTACAATGAACATGGATGTGCATATGTCTATTTGTGTGACGGCTCTTATTTCTTTAGGATATATTCCTAGGAGTGGTATTGCTGGATCATATGGTATTTCTCTTTCTAGCTTTCTAAGGTCATGCCATATTGTTTTTCAAAATGGTTGTACCATTTTGGATTCCCACCAGAAGTGCACAAGAGTTCCAACCTCCCCCAGCCTCTCCAGCATTTGTTATTTTCTATTTTTTTGATTCTCACCAATAAAGTCAGGGCGAGATGGTATCTCATTGTGGTTTTGATTTGCATTTCTCTAATGGCTAGTTATTCTGATCATTTCCTCATGTGTCTCTTAGCCACTTGAATGTTTTCGTTGGTGAAGTGTCTGTTCATATCCTTTGCCCATTTTTTAATTGGATTATTTGTCTTTTTGTTGTAGAGATTTTAGATTTTTCTGTAGATTTTAGAAATTAGACTTTTTGATTTCTCATAGCCAAAATTTTTTTCCCAGTCTATAGGTTCTCTTTTTACTCTTTTGCTGAAGTCTTTTGATGAGCATAAGTGTTTAATTTTTAGAAGTTCCCAGTTATCCCAGCTTATCTTCTAGTGTTTGTGTATTGTTATAGTTTGTATCCTGTTAATGACATGTATTAGGGCCTCTAGATTTTATCTTATTTTTTCTTCTGTGATTGTTATAGTTTTTGTTTTATATTCAGGTCTTTGATGCATTTTGAATTAGTTTCTGTGTATGGTGTGAGGCATGTGTCCTGTTTCTTTTTTTTTTTTGCAGATGGACATCTAGTTTTGCCAGCACCATTTGTTAAAAAGAATTAATTTTCCCCATTTGATGGGCTTTGTGGTTCTTTGTTGAACATCAGGTGACTGTAGATGGACGGATTTACATCTGGGCTTTCAGTTCTGCTCTGTTAGTCAATGTACCTGTCATTGTACCGGTACTAGGCTGTTTTGATTACTGTAGCTTTATAGTAGGTTCTGAGGTCAGGTAGTGCAATTCCTACTTTATTCTTCTTCTTCAACACTGCTTTACTCTTCCAGGGTCTCTTCTCTTTCCATATAAAGCTAATGATTAGTTTTTCCATCTCTTTAAAGAAGGCTGTTGGTATTTGGATTGGGATTGCATTGTATTTGTAGATTGCTTTGGGTAGAATTGACATGTTCACAATGTTAATTCTACCTATCTATGAGTATGGTATGTTCTTCTGTTTATGTAGGTCTCTTTTGGTTTCTTGCAGCAGTGATTTGTAGTTTTCTTTGTATAGGTCTTTTATATCCCTGGTTATACTTATTCCTAAATAGTATTTTTGGAGGGGGGGAGGGTGCTATCATAAATCGTATTGTTTACCTGATTTCCTTTTTGTCATTCCCTTTATTGGTATATAGGAATCCAACCAATTTTTGTATGTTTATTTTATATCCTCCTATTCTACTGAATCTTTCTATTAGTTCCACTAGTTTTCTCACAGAGTCTTTTGAGTTTTCTATGTATAGTATAATATTATCTACAACTAGGAACAGTTTTAGTTTTTCCTTCCCAGTTTAAATACCCTTGATTTCTTTTTCTTGCCTTATTGCTCTAGCAAGGACTTCCAGCACAACGTTAAATAAGAGTGACAATAAACGGCATCCTTGCCTTGTTCTTGTTCTCAAGGGGAGTGTTTTCAGCTTCTCACCATTAATAATGTTGTTGGCTGTTGGTTGTGTATAGATGCCCTTAATTATGTTGAGGAATTTCCCTTCTTTACCTATTTAATTGAGAGTTTTTATCAGGAACGGGTGTTGGACTTTATCAAATGACTTTTCTGTGTCAATTGAGATGATTATCTGATTCTTTTATTTATGTGGGGATTATGATGATTGATTTTGGTATCAAGGTTATGCTGGCTTCATAGAATGAATTCCAAAGCATCCTTTCCTTCTCTGTGTTTGAAATAGTTTGAGTAGTAATGGTGTAAGCTCTTCTCTGAATGTTTGGTAGAATTCTCCAGTAAGCCATCTGGGCCAGGGCTTTTTGTTGTTGTTGTTGTTGTTGAGAGTTTTTTAATTATCTTTTCAATCTCTTGTATAGGTCTCTTCAGATTTTCAACTTCAGTTTGTGTTAGTTTGGGTAGGTAGTGTGTTTTTAGAAATTTTTCCATTTTTTTCTAGGTTTTCAAATTTGTTGGAGTAGAGTTTTTCACAGTACTCTGATTTTTTTTATTTCAGTTTGGTCTGTTGTAATTTCTCTATTTCACTTCTTATTTGGGTTATTTGCATACTCTTCTGTTTTTCTTCTGTCAGTTTGGCTACCGGTTTGTCAGAAAGGATCAACTTTTGGTTTTGTTGATTCTTTCTGTTGTTTTTCTCTTCTCTATTTCATTTATTTCTGCTCTGATCTTTATTATTTTCTTTCTTCTGGTGGCTATAGGCTTCTCTTTCTATTTGTTTGAGTTGTGTAACTAATGTTTTGATTTTGTCCCTTTCTTCTTTTTTGATATGTACATCTATTACTATAAATTGACCCCTGAGCACTGCCTTTGCTGTGTCCTAAAGATTTCGGTATGATGTGTTTTCATTCTCGTTTGATTCTAGGAATTTTTTGATTCCACATTTGATTTCTTCTGTTACCCAGTGGTTTTTAAGCAGGGTGTTATTCAGTTTCCATGTATTTGATTTTATTTTATTTTCTCTTCCTGTTATTAATTTCTACTTTTATGACATTGTGATCAAAGAAGATACTTTGCATTATCTCAGTGGTTTAGATTTTCTTTAGGGTTGCTTTGAGGCCTAAAATGTTGTCTATTCTGGAGAACTTTCCATGTGCTTTGGAAAACAATGTGTACTTTGCTGATGTTGAGTGGAGTGTTCTGTATATATGTGTGAAGTCAAGTTGGTTGATTGTGGCCTTTAGATCTTCTGTATTTTTTTTGTGTGTGTGGTGCTGATGTTTTCTTTGTTCCTCTTACTCTCCTATGCTGAATTCCTTTTGTTTGTTGATTTTTTTTCATTTCTTTCATTTTTATAGATGTTGTGTTTACTGAAACTTTGTTTTTCTTCTTTATTTTAATGAATAGATTGTTTATCTTTCTTTAAGATTACCTTGAAATTTGCCCCTATCTTCCCTAAGTTCAAACCAGTCTTTTATTACTTGATATCGCCTTGACTTCTCTCAGTTTGAAAGTTCTATACCTACACTATTTATTTCTCTTTTACTGTTACAATGTTGTCATTTACAGATTAACCTCTCTGGTTCCCTGTTGTAAATATATTAGTTTTGTTTTATCCTTGAGAGTTCATTACCTAGGTTGGTATATGGCTGATTTGGCTTTGTGTCCTAGATTCAGGTTGTTGGTTCTCTAACCAAAGGACTCCCTTTAATAATTCTTGTAAGTGTGGCTTGGTTTCTACATATTCCCTTAGTTTCTGTTTATCTGGAAATGTCCTAATTTTGTCATAATATTTGACTGAGAGTTCTGCAGAATGTATTATTCTTGGTTGGCAATTTTTTTTTTTTAATTTCAAGGTTTTACATATATCATCCCATCCCTTTCTTGCCTGTGTGGCTTCTGTCGAGTAATCAGAGCTCAGCCTTATTGTTTCCTCTCTGTATGTGACTTTTCATTTTTCTGGAACTCCTCTCAGGATTCTTTCACTGTCTTTAGTTTTAGCAAGTGTTATTATGATGTCTGGGTGATTTTCTTTTGGGTCTATCCTGTATGGGGTTTGTTGAGCTTCTTGGATGGTCAGCTTTTCATCTTTCATGATGTTAAGGAAGTTTTCTGTTAGCAAGTCTTCAGTGATCCTCTTTGTGTTTTCCATTTTCTCCCCCTGTTCTGGAACTCCAGTCACTCCCATATTTTTGCTTTTAATTGTATCATAAATCGTTCTGAGTGTTTCTTCATTTTTCTTCATTCTTTTCTCTGATTTTTCCTCAAAGAGATATCCAAGAATTTGTCTTCAATTTCACTGATCCTGTCTTCCATTGTTTCCAACTCACTCCTTAAACCTTCTATGACAATGTCCATTTCTAAAATTTTGTTTAGCTTTTGGATTTCTAAATGCTGTTTTTGTATGATTTCTAATTGTGTGCTTATTTTGACATCTTGTTCCTAATTTTTTGAATTCTTCCTTTGTTTTTCCTGTCTTTTCCATGACTTTGACTATTTTTTCCTTACTCTTACCTACTTTTCCATCATCTCTTGGATAGCCCCAAATATTAGAGTTTTCAATTCTCTATCAGGTAATTCCAGTGCTTTTTATTCTACTTTAAGGTCATCTGGTGTTTTATTTTGGAAGCATACTGGAACTAAACTATCCTGTCCTTTTTTTTTTTTTTTTTTTTTATGTTTTGATATTGTCTGCTGTCTTCAGGACATTCAGTAGTTATTTTCTTCATTTATTGATTGTAGATTTGTTTGTTTTGTCCTGATTTTTTGTTTTATTTGGTTACGTCTGGGCAGGCAGGCTGGGCATTCTTTTTTGTTTGTTCATATGGGCATGATACTTTTTGCCACCTTGTCCAATGGGCAGGACCAGTCACTCAGCCATATTGCAATAGGGAAATTCCAGCAGAGGGGGAGGGGCAGGGATGGGTAATTTGTGGCATGCACTGAGGTGGAAAGGAAGGAGCCAGGAGGCAGTGCAGGGCAGGGTCCGGTGGTCCACACTGTGCCACTTGGGGCTGCAGTGCTCAGCACGAGGTGTATATAGGCAGGAAGAAAGGAGAAGATGTGATGTGTGGAGCTAAGTGGTGTGGGGAAGAAGGGAAAGAAGAGAGAGAAACAGAATCCAAAACAAAACAAAAATGTACTGTGGGAGCCTGCCTTTGGAGTAGCTCAGACCAGAGGAACCTGTGTGCCACTGGCTTTCTAGCGAGGCTGTGTGGCACAGCCCATCAAGAAGGGGCAGAGTCAGCACAGGCGGCTAGGTGGTGGGGAGAAAGGAAAGTAAGGAAGGGAAAAAGAGATTAGAAACTGAAAATAAAAGAAAGAAATGCACACACGGCCAGGTGGTCAAGAGAAAAGAAGGAAGGAAGGTAGAGAGAGACAAGAAACAGAGAAAAAAAATGTCAGGTGGTTGGGAGGAAGGAAGGTAGAGGGAAAAAAGAAACTGAGGGGAAAAAAAGAAAGAAAAAACAAAAAAAATGCCCCAAGGCAGCCCACTGGAAGCAGCTCCCCAATCAAGCAGCAATGCACAGTCCATCAAGAAGGATCAAAGATGGCATATGGTGCCAGGTATTCTTGAGGAATGAAAGGGAGTAAGATACAGGGAAACAAGAAACTGAGAAACAAGAAAACAAATAAATAAATAAAAATGCCCCCAGGGAACCCACTGGTGTAGCGGCAAGGACTGGAAGGAGCTCCCCAGTAGAGCGGCGCTGCACAGCCTGTCAAGAAGGAGTGGACATGGAACACCTACAATTGAGTTTCTGAGAATGTCCTGACCTCTGCACTTGCTGAGTCTTGATTGTTTGTTTTCCCATCACATTGACTGAGATCACCTCCAATTGCTGTCCGGTCAATTCCAACTCATAGCTATCCCGTAAGACAGAGTAGAACTGCACCACAGAGTTTCCAAGGCTGTAATGTTAAGGGAAGCAGACTGCCACAACTTTCTCCTGCACAGCAGATGGTGGTTTTTTTCTGTTAGCAACAGCATGCTTAACCACTGTGCACCTAGGGCTTCTTAACTGTGATCAGGGTCCTAAAAATAAACTTTTTTTCTGTTGAAATAGTTTCAGTAAGTTCCTGTTCCTAATCTCTAGGATATTTTTTGTCTTTTCTCCATGAAAGTTTTTCAAAGCATAGTGTGAATGGCAAGAAGTTTAACAGATAATCCGATTCTTCTCTTTTAGTGATTTATTTTCATTATTATATTCTAAACAAGCATAAAATTCAACTCTCCTTAGTTTATGTATAAGGATACTGAGCTGCCAATTCTAAGATGATGAGTAATCTGAGGTGGAAACAGCATTTCCTCACCTCCATGTTAGGGTTTTTGTGTTGTATTACATTTCTTCCTGTCTTACAAGGCCCATTCCCTATAAAGTTCTCGTCTGAGCCCATTTTGATTTCTTTCCTCCTGAAATTTTAATTTGTTAAGTTTAATGTTTTATTTTTCATCAGAAACCACCTGCAATCTGCTCCAAAACTTCCTCCTGGAATTTTTTTGCTTCCTTATTCCTAAAAGTGTAAATCAAAAGACTGATCATGGGGGTTAAGATGGTGTAAAAACCATCTTGTTGAAGCAGAAAGCAGATGGAGGTTGGGCATATAGAAATAGGCAGGGGACAAAGAACAAAATCACAACAGAAATATGAGAGCCACATGTGGCAAGAGCTTTCTGCCGACCTTCAGAGCTATGAGGTCTCAGTGAGAACAAGATGGCACAATAGGAGATAAGCAACAAAAAAGAAATGTATGATGCAGATTAACCCACTATTGGCAACCACCAAAAGGCCAAGGATGTGACTGTCAGTGCAGGCAAGCTCCAGTAATGGGTACAAATCACATACGAAGTGATCAATGATATTGGGCTCACAGAAGGGCAGCTGGAAAGTAAAGAGAATTCGTATCACAGAATGCAAGAAGCCCCCTGTCCAGGCTACCCCTATCAGAATGCCACAGAGCCTCCAGTTCATGATAAAGGAGTAGTGCAAGGGCTTGCAAATGGCCACGTAGTGGTCATAGGCTATGACGGTAGAATAATCTTCTCTGCTCCAGCAAAGAAGTGTTCGGCAAAGAGCTGGGTCATGCAGCCCTTGAAGGAGATGGTTTTCTTTGCATGGAATGAGTCCGCAATCATTTTCGGGACAAATGCAGAGGAATAGCATGCATCCAGGAAGGCCAGAAAGAAGTACATGGGGGGAGCCCAGGAGTGCCAGACTGCTGCTGCTGGTCATCACAGTTAGCAAATTGCCTCCAACAGTTGCTATGTAGGAGAATAAAAATACGACAAATTTTTTTTGAACATCTGGATTCTGTGAAAGCCCCAGGAGGATGGACTCAGTTACAAAGCTTTGATTTTGCAATTTAGAAGAAGAGGTGGAACCTACCACAGTGACGATGTAGAATGTGAAATTATGAAAAAGAGACATTTGCCTCAGACTAGTATATGGTATTAGCATAGTCACCAACAGGTTGGTGCATCCATAAGCAAAGTTATTTTAAGTGCTTCTGTTGTTAAGAATATGTAATTAGAAATTTCTTGAAGGTAGTAGTGAGACATCAGGCAGAACTGATGTTAAATACTTTAAAATGCTCAAAGTTTCAATATGAGGGAAGGGAAATATTCATACGTAGTAGGGGTAACAAATAGTTTTATCTTAGATGCCAACTCTGATTAGTCATATTGGCTATCAAGAGGCAATTGTTGAAAAGGATTCTGAATCACAAGCTCTGAGGAAAGGAGGACTGTAATGTATTAGTTATACCTGCCATTGACATGGCCTGGGAATAAGGATGACTTACATGGGAAATGATATCTCATCAGGAGACTGCCTCATCTACAAATAGAAGAAGAGATAATATGCTATTTAAGAGGCACTTGGAAATCATGCCTACACCCTCAAATATTTCTTTAAAAGTCTGAGCTGAACTGGGCCTTTAATTAATTCCTTATAAAAAATAAAGGCCTATGAAAAAATGCCTAGCTGTATGCTTCGCAAGTAATAAGTGTACATTAAGTGTTGGGTTGCTTTTTTTTATTCCTCATTTTAAAATAAAAAACAGAAACTGATTAAAATAATACCTACTTCAGAGTGCTATACTGATGACTAAGTGAAATATGCAAGGAAGGCAATTGCCCAGTGCCTTAAATCTAGGATACAGTCATGTTAGGTCTTATTATCCATACGTTACTGGTAACAAATCCATGCTTTGAGAGGTTAAGTTCAAGAAATTAATTTTTTTTTTTTTAAATTTTGGTGGATCTGGATTTTCTGGCTCCAAAGTCCAAGCCCATTCCACTGGATTAATAGAAAAGGGTTGAGAATATTTCTTTTCTGTGGAGAACTTCAGTGCAAGGGTGGATTTCTACAATCTCCACATGCCTCTCAAGGTTAAAACCTTCTTATCCCTTTGTTCATGTATAAATGAGACATCTCAAGGAAAAAGAAGGTGATGACCCCAACTATACATACTCATCATAAAACCAAAAAAAAAAAAAAATGGTGGCATGGAGTCAATTCTGACTCATAACAAACTATAGGACAGAGGAAAACTGCCCCATAGAATTTCCAAGGAGTGGCTGGTAAATTCAAACTCCTGAACTTTGAGTTAGCAACTGAGCTCTTAACCATACACGTAGTATATACATGTATTTATAAACTGACAATAACTATGAGTCAATCAGACAATTAAGTCAACTTTTGACTTCATTTTCCGTATGTGTGCACAGCTTTGAAGGATGAGCATGTCCTCCTCACCTGTACATATAACAGAAATTTATCAAATTGTTTACAGAATTATACATTTGCCAAAGAGATGAATGTACATAGATGAATGTACACTTTTATTCTAAAAGTGAAGTGAGGTGGAGGAAGTTTTACAACAAAAGATGATTTGGTGTCATTTATAGAAATAAAATTTTAGAAATATCCAAAATGTTCAATAATAGTAAGATTTTTATGTAAATCAGACTACTTCAAGTTAACAGGGCATGATACTGTGCATAAAATGCTGTTGTACATCGGCTCACTCGCTGTGAGTCGAAACCAACTTGATGGCACCTAACAACAACAGTAACGAAAAGATGAACAAAAGAATAGTGGGGCTTATTGTGAGAATTATCAATGAACTGATTTTGATGAATGTCACTTAGATTAAAGTATAAAACTAACAAATATACAATTCTGTAGGTTAATGTCTTCTGTTCCCTTGCTTTAGAGTAGTCATTTCCTTGTGTTCCCAGGAGCCTAGGCAATCCAAAGTTGTAACAGCACTATTAACTCCATATCCAGCTACAAGCCGTCACCCAGAAAACAGCGTATTAAACAAAACCAAAAAAGTCTTTGGATCTGTCAACAACCACTTATTAAAAATTAAAGAATATCAATATATGAGCCAACAGTGGTCAGTTTAGCCTAGGACCAAAGCAAGAGAGATGATGAAGTAAAACGAGTAAGAACATCAACTCCAGACTCATACCGACCTGGGTTCAAATCCAAGCATGTCCATTTAGTTATATCTCATAGAACAAGTTATTTAAAATCCTTGATTTACACTTCTGGAAAGTGCGTATAATAAGAATGTTTATTGAAAGAATCAGATAACACTATACACATAAAAATGTTCAATAGGAGTTCAAGTCCCCAAACCACTGACACAGAGAAGAATTGTCAATATTTTTATTTACACCAAATTCCCACATTACCATGAACAGGGCTAGTAAGTGCTCTTATTGACAAACTCTTTGACTCATTCATTTATTAATTTAACAATGTATATTGTTTTATTTGGTCACAAGGTAGATATGCTAATTTTTTAATGCATAGCACTTTTAAATAGCACTTTTAGTAGCTCTCAAACCCAGGAATCCACTTCTATTTAGGTAGCTTCTTTAGACAGAGAAAATCAAATTGAATCTGTATTAATCTACACAAATCTATGTTAAAAATTAAATAAACCTTAATCTTTCCACTTCCCCTATATGGGGAATCCTAAGAGTAATAAAATTTTAGAACTAAATGTGCTTTAGATATAAACAAATCAGTCCCCTCTGCTTTTAGATTAAAAAGAATGTCCAAAATTAGCATTAAAATGTTGATAATGGAGAATACAATGTCCTCATGGTTTATGATCACAAAGTCTATGATTTTAAGTCATTGAAAAGCTAATTGTCCCGAATTGCGTCCTAGAACAGAAAAAAGACAGTAGCGGAAGAACTAATGAATTATGAATAAAGTCTGGAATTTAATTAATAGTAATATCCCAATGTTTGTTTCATAGATTTTACAAACGTACTCAGGGTTACATAACATCTTAACATTAAGGCTAGCTGAGTGAGGAATATACGAGAACTCCCTATATGATCTGTGTAACTTCTCTGCAAATTTAAAATTACTCAAAATTAAAACCTTATTTATTTATTTTTTTATAAAAAAGGTAATTGTTCTGGTTTTGCTATCAAAAAGACAGCCATCCCAGCTTCATCACGGAATAGCCGTGCGCCTTTGAGCAAACCACTCAGACTCTGCGTTCTCTCCTATAAAGTAGGAGCTGCCTCACTTACAAGAGTCCAATAAGACAGTTATTATGAATGTGAATGGCAAAGTATAAAGTTTTAAACCCGTGAAATGGTGGTCTCGTATTGCTTTCAAGCAGTAACTACACACACAAAGCTAGAAAACTGAATCATCCTTAAGAATAAACTGTTTTTAAAATCATTTTTGTTTTTTTTAATTATACCTATTGCTAAAATTTCAATGAAACTGTTTCCATTCATGTAATCCTTTTGAAAAGCACCTTTGTAAATATTTCCAGGCTCATAAACATGTTTGTATTATTTATACTAGTTACTCCAACTCTAAACAATTATTCTAAAAGTGAAATGAGTTGGAGGAAGTTTTAAAACAAAAGATGATGCAATGTCATTTATAAAAATAAAATTTTAGAAATATACAAAATATTCAAGAGCAGTAAGATGTTTATGTAAATCAGACTATTTCAACTTAATAGGGCATGATACTGTGAATAAAATGCTAATTAATAGTATACAGACACAGAAGGTGAAGTATTTTTATAATATGTTAAATGAGAAAAACAGAAGAAAAATTGTGATACCCATGCTCATTTATATACCTATATTAATATGATTTTAATATCTAGAAGGGAACATATGAAAAGGGTAGAGATCTTTTCCTTTACATTAGGTATGTTTATATAATCATAAGGATATTTCAAATATTTATAATCAAAGTTAAATCCATGACACCGTATTTTCCTTCAACTAAAAGGTTCAGAAAAAGGAGGTGGGATTTGGGGATTATTTTGTTATCAATCCAATATGATTTGTTTGTATAGGTGGAATTATCATGCTAAAATAATATAGGTTATGCTATTACATTACAATGTTAAAATTATTGTAAATTTTCCATAAATAGCCACACCATGAGGTTCAGCCTTACCCAGGTCCTACACTCACTCTGCTATCAATTTTAAGTTCATGTCTCCATCTAAGGAAGCAGCTTATTCTGGCCATATCTCCTAGAACATTCCATGGTCTTTCCTTTCTTGAAAGTCACATGCTGCAACCGACGTTGCTTAGGTTCCCCTCAACACCAGCTGTTAACTATGGGCTCTGGGGCATCTCTTGGGGCTGTGATATTGGAAGTTTGCTTCCCTGCCCCAAACTACTCCCATTACCCATTAGTTCCTTCCTGTTAGTTTTAATAGGAAACAGCAAAATTAATTCTAATGCCAATCTTTTGGTAACAGTAGAAGCTTCTGTTTCAACTTTGAAGTATATATAACATTCAAAGCTATATGCAGAAATAGTAGGAAGGTTGTCATTGTACGTGGTGTTTTTGTAATTGTCTTTGACGCAATAAAGATACAAATGTAAATTTCAAAATCCTTTATGTGTTCATATATGTGTATATCAGTCACATCTGCATATATATGCATTTCTAAATAAGTGTGGTTATTATAAATTAAAAGAAGACATTTAAATTGCGTTCTTAATTACCCTCCCTGTTAAGTTTCTTAGTCCACTGTGTTTTTGATCCAGAATTATTACTGTTACTTATTTTCAGCAGTATTTATACCTTGCTTGTCTACCTAAGCATATTCCCTTCCCTGACAACATGGGAAATCTCCTCTTCACTTTGCAGATGCTTTTCTCTCCCTCAATGTTGCTCTGCTGATTCCTCTAAACATCTTGTCTTATACTCTTGCTATTTCTGAAATTAAAAAATAGTAATAAACTCACTATGTTTCTGCCTTTGTCCTTCCTAATGGATACTTGAGCCTTCTTTGTTCTCTCTTAGCAGTTTACTTGATTTTAGGAGAGAGACACAGGGCACCCCAACAGCAGTTCAGAGCTTCAGCCACTTAAACATTCCTGAACAATTCTGAGACAGAAACCGAACACTATCCATGACATAAATGCACTTAGTGAAAATTTCAAGTCCAGACTGCTTTGAGATTCTTAATGCCCTGCCCTGAAATATTTGTGGGAACATCAAAGTATATATACAGGAACTCCGTAAATGATAAGCAGCTCTCAAGCTACCAGGCTGCTACAGCAGTATTCTTTAAAATCTCAGAAAATTCTACCTTTCAGTCTAAAAGTCCAGGATGGGGAGAGTGTTAGGGGATAAATGATAAATGAGAATATATTCAGAAAGAATAAATAAAATGCTATATAGAGAGCTAGGGGAAAATAGGTACTTCTTGCACTTTAAGTTGTTTGGAATGCCCTTGAAGATGACAAGGTAAACATAGATTTAGTTTCAGTAAGTTTTAAGTAATTCGTACTCCCAACCCATAAAAAGATTTGTGTTACATTAGCTGCTATCTGTGGAGCATTCATTATGCATTACTTCATATATTTCCACAAGCCTTGCTAGTATCATTATCCTCTTTAAAGATGAGGCGTCTGAGAACCAGGAAGGTGATGTAACTAGCCCAAGTGTACACTTCATTGATAGATCCATGTATTATGCTTGGTAGTCTGACCCCAACACTCACACTTTTTAAGCACTACATCACACTGTGAAACTCCCTCAGAAAATGCAAAATGCGAATTGTAACCCTCACCATGTATCAGTTCCTTGAAAATTTTGGTGATAGCAATCTCCTATTCTTTATTGAGGGAAGTCCATTCAGTGGCCAGATAAAACGTAAAGGTTGTTTCCAAGTCTTATTTTTACATCTAAAAGAGACAGAAAGAGCTTCATGAGCACACAAGGTAGAGAATGTTCCCCACTGCTTCTCAAGTGCTGCCTTCAACATGGTCTCAGGGAATAAAAAATAGAGAAGCAAAAGTTTCCTCCTTCAGTTCCAACTGGAATTTAAAGAGGTTTCCCTGAAAGGACATGAACATATACAACTGCCTCTCGGTTGCCTCCCAGGGGTTTGAAAATTTTCCATCAGTATATTCTCCAAGAGACAGTTTCATGTTGTTTGACTGGCTTAACCGTTTGCAAAACTTTTATGCCCCTGACCAATTAGGTTATTTTTTTCTCCTTCTTTTTTTTAAATACTCCTGAGTTTCTACTTGAAGATGCTTTCGTTTTCCTTTGTGTTCTGGAATAGAACACTATGTACCCTGGGATGGAAATGCCTATGTTTTTACTAAATGCAAGAGCTGAGTTCTGGGATAAGGCACAGCACCGATCCATGAGGACAGTGTGTGCCATTTGAAGCTGGGGTAGCAATGAATGCTTATTAAAGAACAACATATTTTGTGTATAAATATGCAAAAATGTATAAATTAATCCAAATGTTATTTTTTTCTCTCAGTATCTGATCTTTATTTTCCATGACTTTGAAACCAAAAGTCTGATTTCTGACCCTGGGTGGTGCAAATGGTTAACACACTCTGCCACTAATCAAAAAGTTGGAAGTTCAAGTCAACATCCAGGCACCTCAGAAGAAAGGCCTGGCCATCTACTTCTGAAAAATCAGTCCTTGAAAACTCTATGGAGCATAGTTCTACTTACACACATGGGTTCACCATGAGTCGGATTAGACTTCAGAGCATCTGTTCGTGTTTTTCTTTTCTAAGAAGTTTTTATCTTGTCATTTTGCTTGAAATGAAATAATGACAGATCTGATGACTCTGTGGAATATAGTATTGTGATTGAAGTTTGAGGGAAAACCTGGAGTTGGCCCATCAGGCTGCTTCAGAAAGGGGCCAAACTAAACACTGTGTTGCTTCATTCAATCTTTAAACATTTTACTCTACCTATTTATATGGCTATTCACACCCCACAAAAGATGCAAAATTGAAATGATTTATCAAAACAGTCAAGGCCCAGAAGCACCTTCACATCAATCACCCATGGGATTAAAGAACAAGTGTTGCTTTCTTTTTATTAAAATTTTAGACATCTGCCTCGACCAGAAGAACTGGCCGACATGAACCACACACACTGTGATCCATGTACAGAAATCCCCAGAGAACTGCCTGAGACATGGCATGGAGCCTGTGGAAGGACTGAGTGATCTCGCTAGGCAGCAGCAAGGCAGACACTCAGAGTAAAGAATGGCTTCCCCTACTCTCAACACCCTCAGTCAGAGCATGGACTGGAGAGAGCTGATAAGGCCCCATACACATGGCACAAGGCCAAGGGTAAACAAGGGATAATTTCTATCCTAGAACCCTGAACTTGTACTGCATCACCCAAACTGAGCATGTCAGCACCACTCTGGTAACCCAATGTAGTGCAATCCTGTGAAAAAAAATAAAGACCCAGCCTGCAGAAGCCATTGGCTTGCCAGATGACCCAACTGGAACTAGGGTCCCAGCCACAGGACCAGACATAACATCATTGAAGCTGAATAAGAACTCCTGGAGGCTTCTGGTTGACCCCATAGATGGGATAGAGTATGGAAGAGCAACCTGAAAGGGAGAAATAAGCAGAGGTTCATACAGTCATGTCCAAGTTGGGGTGCCTCACCCAGAAGGCACATCAGACTTCCCAATACCAGGCACTGGAGAACTTAGAAAATTTTTTAGAAGGCACTCCAAAGTGGGGAGGCAAGGACAGGGTTCTGCTGCCCCAGGTCTGAGGGTAAACCCATTGCTGTCGAGTCGATTCGGTAGTGCTATCAAACGTTTCAGTTCTTCAACTCTATGAACTTAAGGTGACACTTTAAGTCATTTATAGAATCAGGGGAAAGAAAATTGTTCCAGACACAGGGAATAGCTTATAATGCACAGCCCCTATGGAAAGAGTATACCTTGTCACTAAGAGGAACAGAAGGACTGGAGGATCAGTGAGGGGTCAGCCATGAGAGAAGAGTTCCAAGAGGTGGAAGGGTAGCAAGATTACTGCTGCCCGATCTTCAGCCATTGTAATGCTTTAACTGTTACACTGAGTAACAAGGAGCACCACTGCAGTAGACTCGAGTCATGATATGATCTGATTTATGCATTTAAATGGTAACTCTAGCTGCACTGCTGAGTGTAGACTATTGCAGCAGAGGATGCAAAGGTAAAAGCAGGGAGACTTGTTAAAAGGTAATTGCAACAATCTAGGTGAAAATGATGGTGGACGGGAAGTAGGTGGCAGTTCTAAAAATGATAAGGAGCTCTTAAATTTGGGATATATGGTAAAGTTAAAGCTAACAGGATTTCCAGATAGAGTGGATGTAAAGATCAAATATAAATAAATCAAATGTGCCATCAATCGACATGGAGTATGATGTGAGTGGAGTCAGTTTGGGGATGGGAGCAGAACCAGGAATACAGCTTTGGCTTTGTTCAGTTAGAGAAATTTATTTGTCATTTAGATGGAAATACCATGGAAACAGTTGGATGTCCAGGTCTCAACCTCAAGGAAGAATCTGGACCTGAGATATGAATTTGGGAACCTTGGTCATGAAGAGAGTATGTGAAGGCAGAGGGACAGATCAACTGTGTTAAATGCTGCTAATGGATTTAATAAGACAAGAAATGAGCAACTGCTGTTAAATTTAATGATGTAGAGGTCTATGTTGTCCTTGAGAAGAGGATTTTCAGATAGTATTAGGTATTGAAGTGTGACTGTTAGGAGTTTAAAGAGAATGGAAGGAGAGAAATGGGAGATGGGCATTATATCGATCCCTTGAGTTTTGCTGCAAAGGAGGGAGAATGAAATGAGGTATTAGATGTAAACGAAGAAGAGTCAAAAAAGATTTTTTAAACTATGAGAGAGGCAATGGATTGCTTCTTTGCTGATGCAACTGATCCAGTAGAAAAGGAAACATAGATGAAGTAAGAGACAGAAGAGATTCTTAGAGCAGTGTCCTTGTGTAAGCAGTGAAGGGATGAGGTCCCATGCAAAAGTAAAGAGACTTTAGTTGTCTTTGGTAAGGATCACAGATACTTCATTTATAGTAGCAATTAAGAAGGTAGCATGTAAGTGACTGGATGCTGGCAGATTGATTGAGATAGTTGTAGGAGACTGGAAGTTCTCTTTTGATGGTTTAAATTATTTCAGTGAAATAGGAAGCAACTTCATGTAACGTTTCCCATTATGTTTGCTGTTTGTGGTCGTTTTTACGCAGATATCTTTCTTCAAATTAAAGTACCCTTCTAGTCCTACTTTGCTAAATCATGAACAGTTGTGAATTTTTCAAATTATAATACAGAGGTAATCATATAATTTACAAGCTAATATTAGTAACAGCAAGTCCCCATAACAAAACAGTAAGACCAAAATTTGTTTCACGTGTCAGAGTCTCAAAAAAAAAAAAAAAAAAGATCAGGCATTTAGCTGTTAAACAACATGTTTAATGAATAAAGGCTATTTAATGTGAACTAATTTGGGGATCCTATAGAACAGATAAGAAATTTGTGAGATCTAATTACCAGGGAATAATACAGCCTTAATGGACAGAACAACTCATAAATGTAATAGAAGATGTATATTCTGATACTACTTTATTTTTTAGCAGTGACTTAAACAAGATGGAAATTTATTTCCCCTTTACATAAAGGAAGTCTGAACCAAGTAGTATGGGGCTGGTATTATAGCTCTACAACATTAGGGTTATATGTTCCTTCTGTCTTGGTTTTCCACTAACCTTAACACACACCCTCATGGTCTAAGATGGCTGCTTGAATTCCTGCCAAAATTCCACTAACACAGAGTTACCATTTACTATATCACATTCATTTACATTTTATTGGCCATAATTTGTCACGTGGTCACGCTTAACTACATTGGATGCTGGGAAAAGTAGTCTTTTAGCTAGAAAGCAATATGCCTTAAAAAAAAAAAAAAAGTGATCCCTTGGATTCTAACTCAGAAGGTGTCTAGGTTTGTGATCTTTATAAGGAAAGCAGACTGTCACATCTTTCTGATGTAGAGTATATGGTGGTGAAATGCCGCCCTTTTGGTTAGCAGCTGAGGGCTTAACCCTGTGCCACCAGAGCTCATTAACTAGGATCAGGGCCCTGAAAATAAACTTTTTCAGTTAAAATAGTTTCAGAAAGTTCCTATTCCTAATATCTAAGATTTTTTTTTTCTTCCTTCCATGAAGGTTTTTCAAAGTATGGTATGAATGGTAAGAAATTTAACAGCTAATCTGATTCCTCTCCTTTAGTGATTTCTTTTCATTATTATATTCTAAATAAGCATAACATTCAACTTAGATTACCCTTAAGGATATTGAGCTGCCACCTCCAAGATAATGAGTGATCTGAGGGTGGAAATAGCATTTCCTGACCTACAAGTTAGTGTTTTTCTGTTGCATTAAGTTAGATTCTGTGTTACATGTTCCAGCCCCTATGAAGATTTTGGTTAAGAATACTTTGATTTCTTTCTTCTGGAAGTTTTAATTTTTTATGCTTAATGTTTTATTTTTCATCAGAAACCACCAACAATCTTGTCCAAAACTTCTTCATGGCATTTTTCACTTCCTTATTCCTAAAAGTGTAAATCAAAGGATTGAGCAATGGAGTTACGATGGTATAAACTAAGGCCACCATCTTGTCAAAGGAGAAAGCAGATGGAGGTCGTGCATACACAATTATGCACGGGACAAAGAACAAAACCACTACAGTAATGTGAGATCCACATGTGGCTAAAGCTTTCCGTCGACCTTCAGTGCTATGAGTTCTCAGTGAGAACAAGATGACACAATAGGAGATAAGCAACAAGGAGAAGATTAAGAAGCAGATAAACCCACTCTTGGCCCCAACCAAAAGTCCAAGGATGTGAGTGTCAGTGCAGGCAAGCTTCAATAATTGGTGCAAATCACAAAGGAAGTGATCGATAACATTGGGACCACAGAAGGGCAGCTGGAGAGTAAAGAGAATTTGTATCACAGAATGCAAGAAGCCCCCTGTCCAGGCTACCCCCATCAGAATGCCACAGAGCCTCCAGTTCATGATGGAGGGGTAGTGCAAAGGCTTGCAAATGGCCACATAGCGGTCAAAGGCCATATTGGTGAGGACAATCACCTCTACTCCAGCAAAGAAGTGTTCAGCAAAAAGCTGGGTCATGCAGCCCTTGAAGGAGATGGTTTTCCTTTCATAAAGGGAGTCTACATTCATCTTTGGGGTGAATGCAGAGGAATAGCATGCATCCAGGAAGGACAGGAAGGCCAGAAAGAAGTACATAGGGGAGTCCAGGAGTGCCAGACTGCTGATGATAGTCACTACGATTAGCAAATTGCCTCCAAGGGTTGCAATGTAGCAGAACAAAAATACAACAAATCCTATTTTTTGAACATTTGGATTCTGTGAAAGCCCCAAGAGAACAAACTCGGTTACAAAGCTTTGATTTTGCATGATTTCATTGGAAAAGGTGGGAGCTACCACACTGACCATGCAGAATCTGAAATTATGAGAAAGAGATATCTGTCTCAGACCAGTTTATGAGATTAGCAGAGTCACCAACAAGTTGGTGCATTCATAAGCAAAGTTAGTTTAAGTGCTTCTGTTGTTGTTGAGAAGACAAAATTAGAAATTTGTTGAAGGTGGTAGTGAGACATCAGGCAGCACGGAGTGTAAGTACTTTAATATAATCAGAGTTTCATTATGAGGAAGGGAAATAATCATATGTGCTAGGGAAGACAAATCATTTTTAACTTAGGTACAAACTCTGACTAGTTAGTAGTGGCTACCTAGAGTGAATTGTTGAGAAGTATTCTGAAACACATCCACACTTTGAGGAAATGTAAACTGTAATATATTAGTTATACCTGCCATTGACATGGCATGGCAACCAGGACGACTTGCAAGGGAAATGCATCTCTCTCCAGGAAACTGCCTTATCTACAAATAAAAGCAGAGATAATACGCATTTTAAGATGTAATTGGAAGTCATGCCTAGTCCCCCAAATATTTCTTCCAAAGTCTGAACTGAACTGGCTTTTAAGATGAACTAATTCATTCCTCATAAAAAATAAAGGCCTATGGGAAAGTGCCTGCCTGTATGCTTAGCAAATAATAAGTATACATTAAGTGTTGTTTGGTTGTTTTTCTTTTAATGCATCATTTTAAAATGAAAACTGAAGCTGATTAAAAAAAAATACCTACTTCAGAATGTTATGCTGATAACTAAGTGAAATAATGATAGGAAAGCAATTGCTCAGTGCCTAGTATCTAGGATACGGTCCATGTTAGGTCTTATTGTTTCTATTTCACTGGTAGCTAAGTCATGCTTTGAGAGGTTTAGGTCAAAAAATTAATAAAAGTTGGATCTGGATTTTCTGACTCCAAAGTCCAAGTCCAATCCACTGGATCAATAAGGAAGAGGGTAAGAATGTTTCCTTTCTAGGAAGAACTTCAGAGCAAAGATGACCTTTTTAGCTTCTCTAAGCACTTCTCAAGGTTAAAACCTTGTGATTCATTTGTTTGTGTACAAATGAAACACCTCAGGGAAAGAAACTGCAAATGATCTGTAATCAGAAGGGAATGGCCCTACCATATACATACACATCTCATGCATATACAAACGACAACAACCATGGAGGTCAGGAATAGAAACAACATGTTGAATATAAGCCAGTCTTAAGGTTTTATTAATTATTAACCAGTTATTTAAACAATGTGATCCAATATGATCAAGTGCAACTACTCAAGGTACAGCTGTTTCAAAATTATATAACTTTACTGTAAAAAAGTTCATACACAGCTTACCTGATTATCTCACAGGATTATCATGAGGACCAATTTTGAAAATGTGAAAATGTTGGTTATGATAAAGAACTGTTGCAAATTGTGGTTATTATTATCTCACTCAATAAGCTAGTTTATTGAGTCAACCAGATAATTATTTCAGCTTTTGACTTCATCTTTCATAGGTGGACATAGCTTAGAAGGATGAGTGTGCACTCACCTGTACATACAGCAGAAATTTATCACTCAAATCATTTACATAATTATATGTTTGCTAAAGAGATGAACAAACATAAACTGATTTCGTTGAATGCCACTTAGAATTAACAAATAAAACCAACAAATATACAATTGTATAGGTTAATGTCTTCTGTTTGTTTGCTTTCAGACAACCATTTCCTTATGTTCCCAGGGACCTAGGCAATCCTAAATTCCACCAGCACTCTTAACTCTGTATGCAGCTACAAGCTATTATCAGACAACAAAAATAAAAAACAAACACAAAAGAGTCATTGGATCTGTCAACAACCATATATTAAAAAATAAAGAATATCAATATAATAAAGGGTTAACTTAACCACAGAGGGCCCTAATCACAAAAGGGCAATTTGTTTGTCAGAATCCACAGGGCTTCAAACAATAAGAAACTATATCAAAAGGGTAGGACAGGGTGCTCTAACCAGTTCAGTGGACTGTGGACATGCATACCAAAACTAAATAAAAATTTACCCCAGGAAGTGAGTTAGAGATCTACCCAATATCACAGGAAGAGGAAGCCCACATTAAAAATATATATATATATACCATACGACAGACCCAGGACCCCTGAGCCAACAGACCAAATTGTTGGAAAAGAAAAATAAGAAAAGGTGACCCAATCATGATCTTAATTCTTTGTCTTTACTTTAACCAATCATATTTTTTATGTAATTTAATCATAGGTAATTGATCTAATGATTATAAAGGGCCCCTTGAAACATCTTTACTCATAATGAATCAGCACCTGTCAAAATTGTACAAAAAGCACTTATTGATTAACCTTCTTTGGATTTTCGTTTGTCGCCTGAGTGCTTGCAGCCAATTTCCCATTTTCGTTTTCTGATACGTCACAGTAAAAAACTCTTTGTCACAGAAGGCTTTAGTGAAGGTCGATACTGTACAACAGATATATGATCCAATAGTGGTGAGTTTAGCCTAAGAGAGACAATGAAGTACAATCAGTAAGAACATCAACACCAAACTCATACAGGACTGGGTTAAAATCCAAGCTCTTCTATGTAGTTATGTCTCGTGGAACAAGTTACTTAAAATCCTTGGTTTCCACTTCTGAAAAGTGAATATAATAAGAATGCCTATTGATAGACTCCCCCCACGTGTCTGTCAATTTGTCATACTGTGGGGCCTATTGCTGTGATGCTGGAAGCTATGCTACTGGTATACTTCTGAAAAGAATTAGCCAATGAAAACATTATGAATAGCAGTGGAACCTTGTCTGATATAATGTCAGAAGATGAGCCCCTCAGGTTGGAAGGCACTCAAAAGACGACTGGGGAAGAGTTGCCTTCTCAAAGTAGAGTTGACCTTAATGACATGGACGGAGTCAAGCTTTCGGGACCTTCATTTGCTGATGTGGCATGACTCAAAATGAGAAGAAAGAGCTTCAAACATTCATTAATAATCAAAATGTAGAATGTATAAAGTATGAACCTAGGAAATTGGAAATTGTCAAATATGAAATGGAATGCATAAACATCAATATTCTAGGCATTAGTGAGCTGAAATAGACTGGTATTGGCCATTTTGAATTGAACAATTGTATGGTCTACTATGCCAGGAAAGACAGCTCGAAGAGGAATGGCGTTGCATTAATTGTCAAAAAGAACATCTCAAGATCTATCCTGAAGCACAACACTGTCAGTGATAGGATAATATCCATAGTCTACAAGGAAGGCCAGTAAATATGACTATTATTCAAATTTACACACCAACCACTAAGGCCAAAGATGAAGAAATTGAAGATTTTTACCAACTTCTGCAGTTTGAAATTGATCTAACATGCAATCAGGATGCACTGATAATTAAATTACTAGTTATTGGAATGCGTAAGTTGGAAACAAAGAAGAAGTATCAGTAGTTGGAAAATATGGCCTTGTTGATAGAAACAATGCTGGAGATCTCCTGATAGAATTTTGCAAGACCAATGACTTCTTCATTGCAAATACCTCTTTTTCAACAACAAAAACTGTGACTGTACACATGGACCTGGCCAGATGGAATACACAGGAATCAAATCGACTACATCTGTGGAAAGAGTCGACGGAAAAGCTCAATATCATCAGTCAGAACAAGGCCACGGGCCAACTGTGGAATGGACCATCAACTGCTCATATGCAAGTTCAAGTTGAAACTGAAGAAAATTAGAGCAAGTCCACGAGAGCCAAAGTACAACCTTGAGTATATCCCACCTGAATTTAGAGATCACCTCAAGAATAGATTTGAAGCACTGAAAACTAATGACCAAAGACCAGATGAGCTGTGGAATGACAGCAAGGACATCAGACATGAAGAAAGCAAGAGGTCATTAAAAAGACAAGAGATAAAAGACCAAAATGGATGTCAGAAGAAACTCTGAAACTTGTTCTTGAAAGTCAAGTAGCTAAAGCAAAAGAAAGAAATGATGAAGTAAAAGAGCTGAACGGAAGATTTCAAAGGGTGGCTAGAGAAGACAAAGTAAAGTATTATAATGACATGTGCAAAGATCTGGAGATAGAAAACCAATGGGGAAGAAAATGCTGGGTGTTTCTCAAGCTGAAAGAACTGAAGAAAAAGTTCAAGCCTCAAGTTGCAATAGTGAAGTATTCTATGGGGAAAATATTAAATGACACAGGAAGCATCGAAAGAAGATGGAAAGAATACACACAGTCATTACACCAAAAAGAATTGATCAATGTTCAACCATTTCAGGAGGTAGCATATGATTAGGAAACGATGGTACTGAAGGAAGAAGTCCAAGTGCACTGAAGGCAGTGGTGAAACACAAGGCTCCAGGAATTGATGGAATACCACTTGAGATGTTTCAGCAAACAGATGCAGTTCTGGCAGTGCTCACTCACCTATGTCAAGGAATTTGGAAGAGAGCTACCTAGCCAATCAACTGGAAGCGAGCCATATTTATGCCTATTCCCAAGAAAGATGATCCAATTGAATTCGAAAATTATCGAACAATAACATTAATATCATACACAAGTAAAATTTTGCTGAAAATCATTCAAAAGCTACTGCAGCAGTATATCGACAGGGAAAAAAGCAGCAGTATATCGACAGGGAAATGTCAGAAATTCAGGCCGGATTCAGAAGATGTGTGGAACCAGGGATATCATTGCTGATGTCAGATGGATCCCGGCTGAAAGCAGAGAATACCAGAAAGATGTTTACCTGTGTTTTAGTGACTATGCTAAGGCATTAGACTGTGTGGATCATAACAAATCATGGAGAACATTGCAAAGAATGGGAATTCCAGAACACTTAACTGTGCTCATGAGGAACCTATACATGGATCAAGAGGCAGTTGTTCAGACAGAACAAGGGGATACTGCGTGGTGTAAAGTCAGGAAAGCTGATCCTTTCAGCATATCTGTTCAATCTGTATGCTGAGCAGATAATCCAAGAAGCTGAACTATATGAAGAACAGGGCATCAGGATTGGAGGAAGACTCATTAACAACCTGTGTTGTGCCGATCACACAACCTCGTTTGCTGAAAGTGGAAAGGACTTGAAGCACTTACTGATGAAGATCAAAGACCACAGCCTTCAGTATGGATTACACCTCAATGTAAAGAAAACAAAAATCCTCACAAATGGACCAATAAGCAACATCATGATAAACAGAGAAAAGTCTGAAGTTGTCAAGGATTTTATTTTACTTGGATCCACAATCAACACCCATGGAAGCAGCAGTCAAGACATCAAAAGACTCATTGCATTGGGCAAATCTGCTGCAAAAGACCTCTTTAAAGTGTTAAAAAGCCAAGATGTCACCTTGAAGCCTAAGGTGCCCCTGACCCAAGCCACGGTATTTTCAATCACATCATATACATGTGAAAGCTGGATGATGAACAAAGAAGACTGAAGAAGAATTGACGCCTTTGAATTGTGGTGTTGGCAAAGAATATTGAATGTACTATGGACTGCCAAAAGAACGAACAAATCTATCTTGTAAGAAGTACAACCAGAATGCTCCTTAGAAGCAAGGATGGCAAGACTACATCTTACAGACTCTGGACATGTTTCAGGAGAAATCAGTCCCTGGAGAAGGACATCTTGCTTGGTAAAGTAGTGGGTCAGAGAAACAGAGATAAGCCCTCAACCAGATCGATTGACACATGGCTGCAACAATGGGCTCAGGCATAACAACAATTGTGAGCATGGCGCAGGAATGGGCAGTGTTTCTTTCCGTAGTAAATAGGGTCACTATGAGTCAGAACTGACTTCATGGCACCTAACAACAACATTGACAGAATCAGATAAAACTATACGCATAAAAATGTTCAGTAGGAGGTCAAGCTCCCAGATCATTGAGACAGAGAAAAATTTTCAACATTTTTACTTACACTTAACTCCCCCTTTACCATGCACAGGGTTGATAAGAGCTTTTACTGATAAGCTCTTTGACTCATTATTTTATTACTTAAAAAATGGAAATTATTTTATTCAGTCACAGTGTAGGTATGCTAATTTTTTAATGCATAGCACTTTTAAATGAACTTTGTAATCCCTTAGTAGCTCTCAAACTCACATGAGTCTACTTCTACTTCTGGTAGCTTCTTCATACAAAGAAAATCAAGTTGTCTGTATGTTAATTTATACTAATCTATATTAATAATTAAAAAATTCATAATCGTTCCACTTCCCCTATACAAAGGTTCTAATAGTAATACAATTGTAGAACTAAAATGCTCTTTAGATATAAACAAACCAGCCCCCTATCTTCAGATAAAAAGAATTTCCAAAATTAGCATTAAAATATTGACAATGGAGAATACAATGTCATTATGGTTTATGATCACAAGGTTTATGATTTTTAAGTATTTAAAAGGTAATTATCCTGAGTTGGGTGCTAGAATAGAAAAACGGTAATCGTGGAAGAACTAGTGAATTATGAATAAAATCTGGAGTTTAAGTAATAGTCATATCTAAACGTTTGTTTCATAGTTTTAACGAATGTATTCAGGGTTACATAAGATCTGAACATTAGGGCGAGCTAGGTGAGAAGTATACAAGTACTCTCTATACTATCTGTGCAACTTCTCTGCAAATCTAAAATTACTCAAAATTAAAACTTTATTAAAATAAAAAGAAAAGTAATTGTTCTGTTTCTGCTATCAAAAAGGCAGCCATCCCAGCTTCATCACGGAATAGCCATGTGCCCTTGAACAAACCACTCAGCCTAGGTGTTATCGCCTATAAAGTAGGGATAGTAACACTTGTTCAAGTTGCCTCATTTACAAGAGTCCAGTAACACAGTTATTCTGAAAGTGATTTGGCAAATTATAAAGTTTTAAACATGTGAAATAGTGATGTCGGTATTATTTTCAAGCAGTGACTACACACACAAAGTGATCTAGAAAACTGAATCAGCCTTTAGAGTAAACTGTGCATTTTAAAATCAAATTTTGTTTTTTTTTTTTTAATTATACTCATTGCTAAAATTGCAATGAAACTGTTTCCATTCATGTAATCCTTTTGGAAAACACTTTAGTAAATATTTCCATGCTCATAAACATGCTTGTATCATTTATACTAGTTACTCCAACTCTCCACAAAGCCCTAGTGATGCAGTGGTTAAGAGCTTGACTGCTAACCAAAAGGTTGGCTGTTCGAATCCACCGGTTGCTCCTTGGAAACCCTGCGGGGCAATTCTCCTCTGTCCTATAGGGTCGCTATGAGTTGGAATGGACTCGATGGCAATGAGTTTGTTCATTTTTTTTATTTTTGAAATATTTATGTCAATCAGACTGCTTCAAATTAATAGGGCATGATGCTGTGAATAAAATGCTGATTAATAATATCAAGACAGAGAGTGAAGTATTTGTACAATATATTAAATGAGAAAATCATAAGAAAAATTGAAATACTTTTGCCCACTTGTATAGATATTTTAATAGAATTTTAAAATCTAGAAAAGAACAGATGAAAATGGTAGATTTTTCTCTTTTCAATATGTGTATTTACATAATTATAGGAATATAAAACTTTTTTTTTTTTTAATCAGAGTTGAACTCACAACACCATATATTCCACCTGGGATTTGGGGATCATTTTATTATTTACAATACACCTTGTTTCCACAGGTGGATTATCATGCTAACACAATATGGGTTAGGCTGCTACATTTAAAACTTAAAATTATTGTAAACTTTCCATAAATAACTGTAATATAAGGTCCAGCCTTACCCAGCTCCTGTACTCACTCTGATACCAATTTTAAATTCATGTCTCCATCTAAAGGAAGCAGCTTATTCTTCCCATATTTCTCCTAGAAGATTCTATGGTCTTTCCTTTTTTGATACCATATGCTGCCCCAGAAATTGCTTATGGTCCCCTCCACACCAGCTGGGAAATGTGGGCTCTGGGGCATTTCCTGCAGTTGTGACATTGGAAGTTTGCCTCGCTGCCACCCAGTACCCTATTGCCCACTATTTCCTTGAAATTAGTGTTAATACAAAAAGCAAAATTAATTCTAATGCCACTCCTCTGAAAACAATAGAAGCTTCTATTTCAACTTTGAATTATATATAACATGCAAAAATATATGTAGAAATAGTAGAAAGGTTGTCATTATAAGTAGTGTTTTTGTTATTGTTTTTCAAGCAATAAAGATATAAATGTTTATTTTAGAATCATTCACATGTAGAGAGTTGCTGTGAGTTGGAATCGACTCAACGGCAACGGGTTGCAGTATATCAGTCACATCTGCATCTGTATATGCATTTCTGAATACATAAAAATACTATAAATTAAAATAATAGATTTAAACTCCATTCTTAATTACACTACCTGCTAAGTTCCTTACTCCACTGTATTTTTGATCTAGGATTATTATTATTATTTGTTTCAACAATGTTTATATCTTGTCTGTCTACCTAAGATATTCCCTTCCCTGACAAGCTGGGAAATCTCACATTGCAGATACTCTTCTCCCCAGTGTTGCTCTGCTGACATCTCATCATATCCTTTATGACGGATGCCTGAGCCTTCTTTGTTCTCTCTTCACAGTTTAGCTCATTTTAAGAGAGAGACACAGGGCACCCCAACTAGCACCACAGCAGTTCAGAGCTTCAGTCATTGAAACATTCTTGAACAATTCTGAGACAGAAACCTAACTATCTATGATATCAAACGCACTTTGTGAAAATTTCAAATCAGAAGACTCTGCTCTGTAATTTGAATAAATCACTCTTTCTTACCCCTAAGGCCCTGCTCTGTGATACTTGTTGAAAATTAAAGGATATATCATATATAGGACTTCTGTGAATGATAAAGCAGCACTCCAGGCCAGGCACCATGCTGCTACATCAGTATTCCTTGTAGTCTCAGAAAATCCCACTTTTCAATATAAAACACCAGGATAGGGGTGGGGGGATTGGGGGATAAATGATAATTGAGAATATATTCTGAAAGAATAGATAAAATGTTATAAAGTGAGCTAGGACAAAATATGTGTTTGACACACTCCTAACTTTATTTGGATTTAACTAGATGATAATAAACTAAAAATAGATCTAGTTTCATTAGACTTTAAATAATTGGTGCTCCCAACTCAATAACAAGGTTTTTATCATAAGCTGCTGTTTATGGAGAATGTATTATTCATCACTTCATGTATTTCCACAAACCTTGCAAATGCCATTATCCTCGTTAAAGATGAGGCGTCTGAGAACCAGAGAGGTGATGTAACTAGCCCAGGTGTTCACATCATTGATGGACCTATGCATTAAACTTGGTAGTCTGACCACAACACTCACACTTTTTAAGCACTGCATCACACTTTGAAAACCCCCTCAGAAAATGCAAAAATGTGAATTATAAATCTCACCATATATCATGTTCCTTTTGAAAATTCTGGTGATGGCAATTTCCTATTATTTATAAAGTCCATGCAGTGGCTGAATAAAATGTGAAGGTTGTTTCCAAGTCTTATTTCTACATCTAAGAGAGAGAGAAAGAGCCTCACAGGCACACAAGGTAGATGTTCCCCACTGCTTCTCAAGTGCTGCTTTCAATATGGTGTCATGGAACAGAAAATAGAGAAGCAAGTTTCCTCCTTTAGTTCCAACAGGAATTTTAAAAGATTTCCCTCAGAGATCATGAGGCTGTAGAACTGCCTCTCAGCTGCCCCCCAGGGTTTGAAAATTTCCCATCAGCATGATTCTCCAAGACAGTTTTATGTGGTTTGAATTGCTTAAGCATTTGCAAAACGTCGATGTTCCAGATCAATTAGGATTTTTTTATCTTCTTTTTTTAACTACTCCTGAGTTTCTATTTGAAGATGCTTTCATTTCCCTTTATGTTCAGGATTAGGACAATGTGTATATACTCTGGGATGAAAATGGCTATGTTCTTTCTAAATGCAAGAGCTGAGTTGTGGTATAAGGCATAGCATCGATCCATGAGGACAGCATGTGCTTTTCTTGGGCTAGGGTAGCCATGAGTGCTTATTAAAGAATAACATATTTCATATATAAATATGCAAAAATATGTAGATTAAGCCAAATGTTATTTTTTTCTCTCTATACCTGACTTTGATATTCCATGACTTTAAAAGCCTGATTTCTGTCCCTGGGTGGTACAAATGGTTAATGCACACATCTGCTAACCAAAAGGATGGAAGTTCATGTCCACCTTGAGGCACCTCAGAACAAAGTCCTGGCCATCTACTTCCAAAAAATCACTACTTGAAAACTTTATAGAGCATAGTTTTTCTCTGATACACATGGGGTTCCCATGAGTCAGAATCAACTCGATAGTAACTGTTTTTTTGTTTTGTTTTGTTGTAATAATTTTTTACTTTGTCATGTTATATGAGAAGAATGAATGACAGATCTGTTGACTCTGGGGAATGTAACATTGTGATTGAAGTTTGAGGGAAAACCTGGAGTTGGCCCATCAGGCCACTTCAGAAAGGGGCCAAACCAAACAGTTTGTTGCCTATTTCAGTCTTTAAACATTTTACTCTACCTACTTATATGGCAAGTCAAACCCTACAAAAGATATAAAATTGAAATGATTCATCAGAAAAGTTAAGGCCCAGAAGAACCTTCCAGTCAATCACCTATGGGATTAAAGAACAAGTGTTGCTTTATTTTTATTAAAATTTAAGATGTTTGCCCTGACCAGAAGAACCGGCCGACATGGACCACACTCTTTGTGATCCATGGACATAAATCCCCAGGGAACTGCCTGACACTTGTCCTGGAACCTGTGAAATGACTGAGTGATCTCACTAGGTACCAGCAAGAGGTATACTCAGGAGAAAGGATGACTTCCCCTACTCTCAACACCCTCAGTCAGAGCATGAACAGGTGAGAGCTGATAAAGGCCCACACACATGGCCCAAGGTCAAGGATCAGCAGGGGATCATTTCTATTCCAGAGCCCTGAACTTGTGCTGTGTCACCTAAACTCAACTTGTCAGCACCACTATGGTAACCCAATGTAGTGCAATCTGTAAAAATAAATAAATAAATAAAGATCCAACCTGCTGAAGCCATTTGCTTGCCAGACCATGTAACTGGAACTAGGGTCCCAGCCACAGGACCAGGCATAACTTCACTGGCGCTGAATAAGAGCTCCTGGAGACTTCTGGTTGACCCCATGGATGGGATAGAGTATGGAAGAGCAACCTGAAAAGGAGAAATAGGCAGCTGTCCATACTGTCATGTCCAGGTTCGGATGTTACACCCAGAAGGTACTACAGACTTCCCAATCCCAGGCACCAGAGAACTTTGGAAATTTTGCAGAGGGCACTCCAAAGTATGGAAGCAGGGACAGGGTTCTCCTTGTCCAGGTCTAAGAGTAGTTCTATGTAAAATATCAGTTCTTCAAATCTATGAACATAATATGAGCTTGTAAGCCATTTAGTGAGTCCAGGGGAAGGAAAAGTGTTTCAGATAAAGGGAACAGCCTGTGGATGTCCAGGCCCTATGGCAAGAGCACACCTGGTCAGCAAGCAGAACAGAAAGGGGCCACATGGACTGGAGGATCAGTGAGGGGTCAACCATGAGAGAGGAGTTCAGAGAGGTGGGAGGGTGGCAAGATTACTGCTACCTGATATCTAGCAATTGTAAGGTTTTAGCTTTTACCCTGAGTCACATGGAGCTCCACTGCAGTTGAGTAGAGTCATGGTATGATCTGACTGTTGAGTTTAAAGGATAACTCTAGCTGCCTTGCTCAGGATAGAATTGGGGTATTGTATGAAAAGGTAAAAGCAAGGAGACTAGTAAGAGGTAATTGCAATAATCCAGGTGAAAGATGATGGTGGCTTGGAATTAGGTGACAGCTCTAAAAATGATAAGAAGCTCTTGAATTTGGGATATATGTTAAAGTTAAAGCTAATAAGATTTCCTGGTAGGGTGGATATGGACAATGAGAAAAACAAATAGACCAAATGAGCCATTAGATGATGTGTGTGGAGTCTATTTGGGGATTTGATCAGAACCAGGAATACAGCTTTGGATTTATTCAGTTTAAGAAATATACTTGTCATTTAGATGGAAATATCATGGAAGCAGATGAATGTCCAGGTCCCAACTTCAAGGAAGAAGTTTGGGCTGGAGATACTAATGTGGGAAACTTGGTCATATAAAGACAGAATGTAAAGGAAGAGAGAAGAGATCAACTGGGTTAAATGAAGCTAACAGATTTAATAAGATGAGAAATGAACAACTGCTGTTAAATTTAATGATCCAGAGGTCTGTGGTGAGCTTGAGGAGAGGATTTTCAGATAGTTTTAGGTATTTACATGTGACTGAAGGGAGTTTAAAGAGAATGGAAAGAGAGAAATGGGAGATGGGCATTATAGCAATCCCTTGAGTATTGCGGCAAAGGAGGGAGAATGAAATGGGGTGTTAGGTATAAAAGAAGTTAAGTCAAAAAAGATTTTTTTTAAAGATGAGAGAGGTAATGGATTGCTTCTTTGCTGATATAAATGATCCAGTAAAGAGAGAAACATAGATGAAAGAAGAGACAGAAGAGATTCTTAGACCAGTGTCCTTGTATAAGCAGTAAGGGGATAAGGCCCCATGTAAAAATAAAGAGAGATTGGTTGCTTTTGGTAAAGGTCACAGATACTTCATTTACAGTAGCAGTTAGAAGGCAGCATATAACTGAATGGATGCCGGTGGATTGATAGCTATAGTTGTAGGAGTCTGGATGGTTTAAATTGTCTCATTGAAATAGGAAGTTCTCCTAATGTTTCCAATTAAGTTTGATGTTTTGGGTAGTTTTTTAAGCACATATCTTTCTTCAAATTAAAGTATCCCTCTATTTCCACTTTACTAAACTTTTGTATCATGAGTAGTAGTGAAGTTTTCAAATTTTAATATAGAGGAAATCATATAATTTACAAGCTAAGATTAGTAACCCCGAGTACCTATAGTAATCCTGGTGGCACAGTGGTTAAGCGTTTGGCTACTGTCTTAGTTATCAAGGGCTGTTATAACAGAAATACCACAAGTGGTTGGCTTTAACAAACAGAAATTCATTCTCTCACAGTCTATGAGACAAAAAATCCAAAATCAGAGCACGAGCTCCAGGGTAAGTCTTTCTCTCTCATCTGCTCTGGGGGAAGATCCTTTTCATCAATCTCCTCCTTGTCTAAGAGTTTCTCAGCACAGGAACCCTGGATCCAAAGGATGTGCTGTCATCCCGGGTCTTCAATCTTGGTGGCAAGAGATCCTCCTCCCCTCTGCTCGATTCTCTCGTTTATATCTCAAAAGAGATTGACTCAAGATACAATCTAAACCTGTAGATTGAGTCCTGCCTTATTAGCATAACTGCCTCTAATCTTGCCTCCGTCCATGGGTCTGTCAGTTTTCCATACTGTGGGGGCTTGCATGTTGCTGTGATGCTGGAAGCTATGCCACCGATATTCAAATACCAGCAGGGTCACCCGTATGGGCCAGGTTTCAGCTGAGCTTCCAAACTAAGACAGAAAGTCCTGGTGGTTTACATCTGAAAAGAATTAGCCAGTGAAAACCTTATGAATAGCAGCACAACACTGTCTAATATAGTGTGAAAAGATGAGCCTCTCAGATTGGAAGTCACTCAAAATATGACCAGGAAAGAGCTGCCTCCTCAAAGCAAAGTTGACCTAAACGACGTGGATGGAGTCAAGCTTTCAGGACCTTCATTTCCTGATGTGGCACAACTCAAAATGAGAAGAAACAGCTGCAAACATCCATTAATAATCAGAACATGGTACCTATTAAGTATGGATCTAGGAAAACTAGAGATCATCAAAAATGAAACGAAATGCAAAAACATCGATATCCTAGGCATCAGTGAGCTGAAATGGACGAGTACTGGCCATTTTGAATTGGACAATCATATAATCTACTATGCTGGGATTGACAACTTGAAGAAGAATGGTGTTACATTCATTATCAAAAAAAAAAAGTTTCAAGATCTATCCTGAAATATAATGCTGAGTGATAGGATAATATTCATAGGCATACAAGGAAGACCAGTTAATATGACTATTATCCAAATTTACACACAAACCACTAAGGCCAAAGATGAAGAAATTGAAGATTTTTACCAACTTCTGCAGTCTGAAATTAATGTGACATGCAATCAGGATGCATTGATAAATAGTGGTGATTGGAATTGGAAAGCTAGAAACAAAGAAGAAGGATTGGTAGATGGAAAATATGGCCTTGGTGATAGAAATGATGCTGGAGATCTCATGACGGAATTTTGCAAGACCAACTACTTATTCATTGCAAATACCTTTTTTTCAACAACATAAACTGCTACTATACATGTGGACCTCGCTAATGGAATACACAGGAATCTAATCAACTACATCTGTGGAAAGAGACAACGGAAAAGCTCAATATCATCAGTCAGAAAAAGGCCAAGGGCCTACTGTGGAACAGATCATCAATTGCTCATATGTAATTTCAAGTCGAAGTTGAAGAAAATTAGAACAAGTCCACAAGAGCCAAAGTATGACCTTGAGTATATCCCACCTGAATTTAGAGGCCATCTCAATAATACATTCGACATGCTGAACACGAATGAGCAAAAACCCGACCAGCAGTGGAATGACATCAAGGACATCATACATGAAGAAAGCAAGAGGTCATTAAAGAAAACAGGAAAGAAAGAAAAGACCTAAATGGATGTCAGAAGAGACTCTGAAACTTGCTCTTGAACTTAGAGTATTTAAAGCGAAAAGGAAGAAGTGAAGTAAAAGAGCTGAACAGATTTCAAAGGGTAGCTCAAGAAGACAAAGTAAAGTACTTTAATGAAATGTGCAAAGACCTTAAGTTAGAAAACCAAAAAGGAGGAACCTGCTCAGCATTCCTCAAGCTGAAAGAACTGAAAAAAATTCAAGCCTCGAGTTGCAATATTGAAGGATTTTACAAGGAAAATAGTAAAATGATGCAGGAAGCATCAATAGAAGATGGAGGGAATACACAGTCACTATACGAGAAAGAACTGGTCAATGTTCAACCATTTCAGAAGGCAGCATATGATCAGGAACAACAGATGGCACTGAAGGAAGAGGTCCAAGCTGCAATGAAGGCATTTGGGAAATCAAGTCTCCAGGAATTGAGGGAATATCAACTGAGATATTTCAACAAATCTATGCAGTGCCAGAAGTGCTCACTCACCTATGCTAAGAAATTTGGAAGACAGATACCCGGCCAACTGACTGGAAGAGATCCATATTTATGCCTATTCCAAAGAAAAGTGTTCCAATCGAATGAGGAACTTATTGAACAATATCATTAATATCACATGCAAGTAAAATTTTGCTGAAGATTATTCAAAGGTGGCTGCAGCAGTATATCGACAGGGAACTGCCAGAAATTCAAGCCAGATTCAGAAAAGCACATGGAACCAGGGATATTATTGCTGATGTCAGATGAATCTTGGCTGAAAGCAGGGAATATTAGAAGGATATTTACCTGTGTTTTATTGACTATACAAAGGCATTTGACTGTACAGATCATAACAAATTATAGATAACATTTTGAAGAATGGAAATTCCCGAATACTTGATTGTACTCATGAGGAACCTGTACATAGATCAAGAGGCAGTTGTTTGAACAGAAAAAAAGGGATACTGTGTGGTTTAAAGTTAGGAAAGGTGTGCATCAGTGTTGTATCCTTTCATCATACTTATTCAATCTGTATGCTGAGCAAATAATCTGAGAAGCTGGACTATATGAAGAATGGGGCATCAGGATTGGAGGAAGACTCTTTAAAAACCTGCATTATGTAGAAGACACAACCTTGCTTGCTGAACATGTAGAGGACTTGAAGCACTCACTGATGAAGATCAAAGACTACCACTTCAGTATGGATTACACCTCAACATAAGGAAAACAAAAATCCTTACAACTGAACCAATAAGAAACATCATGATAAATGAAGAAAAGATTGAAGTCAAGGACTTCATTTTAATTGGATCTGCAATCAATACCCATGGATGCAGCAGTCAAGAAATCAAAAGACACATTGCACTGGGCAGATTTGCTGCAAAAGACTCTTTAAAGTGTTAAAAAACAAAGATGTCACCTTGAAGACTAAGGTGCGTCTACCTAAGCCATGGTGTTTTCAATTGCCTCATATGCTTGCAGAAGCTGGACAATGAATATGGAAGACTGAAGAATTGGGGCCTTCAAATTGTGGTGTTGGCAAAGAATATTGAATATACCATGGACTGCCAGAAGAGCAAACAAATCTGTCTTGGAAGAAGTACAACCAGAATGCTTCTTAGAAGCAAGGATGGTGAGACTATGTCTCACATACTTTGGACGTGTTACCAGGGACAATCAGTCCCTGGAGAAGGACATCATGCTTGGTAAAATAGAGCGTCAGCGAAAAAGAGGAAGACCCTCAACCAAATGGATTGATACAGTGGCTGCAACTTTGGGCTCAAGCATAACGATTATGAGGATGGTGCAGGACCAGGCAGTGTTTCATTCTGTTGTACATAGGGTCACTATGAGTCGGAACCGACTCGACAGCATCTAACAACAACAACAATTTGGGGGACGCATAGAACAGATAAGAAATGTGTGAGATATAACTGACAGTTAATATTACAGCGTGAATGGTCAGAACAACTCATATAAGTAATAGAAGATGTAGATTCTGAGACTAATTTTTTTTTAACTATGACTTAAACAAGACAGAAATGTGTTCCATGTTAGATAAAGGAAGCCTTGGGCAAGTTGTGTGGGACTGGTATGGCCGCTCCACAACATCAGGGTTACAGGCTCCTTCCATCCTGCTTTTCTACTAACTTTAACAGACATCCTCATAGTCCAACATGACTGCTTGAATTTCCACCACAATTCCACATTCACAGAATTACCGTTTACATTAGGACTTTCATTTACATTTCATTGGCCAGAATTTAGTAACATGGCCACACCTAGATACATGGGATGTTGGGAAATGTAGTCTTTTAGCTAGGCAGTAATATGTCTAAAAAAACAAAAAAAAAGACAAACCTGTTGCCATCCAGTCGATTCTGACTCATATCAACCCTAAAGGACAGGGTAGAACTATCTCATATGGTTTCCAAGGTTTTGACCTTTATGGAAGCAGACTGCCACATTTTTCTCCAATGGAGCAGTTTTGGTTTGCAGCTGTGCATTTAACCACTGTGCCACCAGGGCTCCTTTGTTATATGTCTAGCTAGTAATGTAAATGGGAGTTCTATTACTAAAAGGGAAGAAAATAACAGATGTTAACAGATGTTATAGAGTGAACTGTGTCCCCCAGAAATACATGTTTTAATCCTAACTCCAATACCTGTGACTGTAATCCAGTTTGGGAATGGGTTTTCTTTGCTATGTTAATAAGGCAATATTAGCGTAGGGTATGTCTTAAATCAATTTCTTTAGAGATATAAAAGAGCAGATTGAGCACTTAACAAAGCAAATAGAGTTGGGGGAAGAGAAAAGCCATGCCACTTGAGATCTCCAAGGAATAGAAGCTAAAAAGACACAAAGACCTTCTCCCAGAGTCAAAAGAGAAAGACTTCTCCTACAGCCGGTGCCCTGAATTCAGACTTCCAGCATCCTAAACTGTGACAAAATAAATTTCTGTTTGTTAAAGCCATCCACTTGTGGTATTTCTGTTATCACTGCACCAGATAATTAAGGCAATAGATAACTAAAAACCTCTGCCTCACCATGATTGCCTTAGACCAGAGATTGGCAAACTAAGTCCAAATTTGGTTTTCAACCTGTTTTAGTTGGTTTTTTCTTTCTTTTTTTTTTTAATTGTGGTAAGTATATTTATAACAAAACATTTGCCACATCAACATTTTTTGCATGTACAATTCAGTGATATTCATGCTGTACAACAATTACTATTATCCATTTCTAAATATTTTCATCATCTTAACAGAAACTCTGTGCCCCCTAAGCAATGACTCCCCTTTTTCTCCTCCTTCCTGTCCCTGGTAACCAGTAATAAACTTTACACACTTGCCTATTCTAGATATTTCATATAAGTGGGATCACATAATATTTACTCCTTTTGTAACTGGCTTATTTTATCAGCATAATGTTTTCCAGCTTCATCCATGTATCAGGACTTCATTTCTCTTTATGGTGAGTAATACTCCACGGTATGTAGGTACCACATTTAGTTTATCTATCTGAGCCTACTTTTAACACTAGGAAAATTACCCAACAGATCACAAATATTTGAAGTTAAAAATCTTATTTTGGTCCCTCCAGTTATTAAATTCTATAAATGAAATAAGAAAATGATCCTCGTAAGGTTCTTACATATACCAGAATTATCACTCTGTCATATACTTTTTCTTCTTCTTAGACATGGTGCAAGGTGCATAAATATAAAATGAACCCAGGTATTTAATTCTAAAATATTGTAAGCAGGTGGCAAACATTATATTCTGCTATTGACATAACAAAAGTTAAATGGAAGCTATGTGCAAAGGTTTTGATACCAAGTTTCTGGAGTCATCTATAAACCCATGACAGATTTCTTTTTTAGTTGTTACTGCAATAGAGTCATTCTGACGTTCATGCTTTTTTTGGACTTAAGGGTTAAAAATTAAAAGGACCCCCGTTATCAAGGCCCTGCCTAGTTTCCAATCTCATCCTGTACCAAATTCCCCCTTACCCTCTGTGCACTGGTTACCCAGACCTTCTTCACTTCACCTCAGGCCAGTTCCTGCCTTAGAATTTCTGCATAAGGATTTTTTGTTTTTTTCTTTTTTGCCTGGGATGCTTTTCCCACTGATATGTTTCATGCCCCTTCTGTCTCATCATTCAGATCCTAATTTAGAAATCACCTCTCAAAAAAGCCCAATGTCCACCTAAATAGAATGCTCACTCAGTCACAAATATACCACTCCATTATAATTTTCTAAGAGTCAGTTATCACTATATGACTTTATTATCATCTCATATGTATTTTTGTCTCCTGTATTAGGATGTAAGCTCCAAGAGAAAAGCAAAACTGATTGTCTTATACACCAATGTATACCCAACACAAACTCAACAATTATACTTCAGTGAATGAATAAACCTGGTGGTTAATGAAAATCGGTGGTGGTTGTCATAGCTAGATAACTATTGTACATATAAATTTTGTACTTAAAGATAAAAATACTGACTTAAATGCTGTGCTTTGTTTGAAATACTGTAACTGATATTATAATTATTGTCATCATATTTATCATATATATTTGTCTTAATAAGAAAATTATAAAAATGCAAAATCATGCTATGACCGTATACTTCCCATAGACCTAGTCAGGGGAGGCCATTTAGAAAAGCAACAGTGTCTCTCTGGTGACAGCTTTTCCATAGCAGGATCTGGAAGAAAACACACACCCTTTGGATTTAGAAACCCAAGTCTAGAACGTAACAGCAGGAATCGACTCCCATAGTTAAAAATAAAATAGACCAATACCGTTTCTCCTGTCCATACCCATTGCCATCAAGTTGATTCCAACACATAGCGACCTTATAGGACAAAGTAGAACTGTCCCATAGGGTTACCTAGGCTGCAATCTTTACAGAAGCAGACTGCCACATCTTTCTCCCACAGAGCAGCTGGTGGGTTTGAACCATCAACCTTTCAGTTAGCAGCCGAGCACTTAAGCACTGTGCCACCAGGGCTCCTTTCTTGTCCAATAAAGAATGTATAACTTCAAGACACAGACGTCAGATTCTAAAGTATCTTGACTCCTGCGTGAGTGACTCTTAGTCTGTTTCTCTAAAGGATGACAAAAGACAGTGGAGAATTATCGCTAAGGAGCAAGTCTACTCCGTCCTATAGGGTGGCTGAGTCGGAATAGACATGACAGCAGTGAGTTGTTGTGTTTGGAGGTGGCTCCATATTAAATAGTACACTACTAAACTGAGATTATACTTGCCTCCAAAAAGGACACTTTGCAGCACGCAAACCAGGGGAATTCTAACTCCTTAAGTGTTTGTATCTATTTATCTTGCCCAATTTTTCCCAACCAGTGAATACAAAAAGGTTAAAAAACAAGAATTAAATCTCTTTTAGACTTGTATTCATTCGATAATATTTATTAAGCATTTACTAGGTGACTGGAGGAGTTCCTGAGTAGTGCAAATGGTTAATGCTCTCTGCTGCTAACCGGAAGTGTGAAGTTTTAAATCCACCCAGAGGTTCCTCAGAAAAAAGACCTGGCAATCAATTTCTGAAAAAATCAGCCATTGAAAACCCTACAGATCACAGTTCTACTCTTAAACGCATAGGATCACCATGAGTCAGAATCAACTCCAACTTGTTAGCTGACTTGGAGTATTTGAACCACTAAGTTTACAGTATAATGAATAAACACTAACCCTGTTCTAACAGAGATTATAATCTTGTGGAGAAAACAGAGAAAATTAAAATGTATGTACTTATAAAGTAAGTAAAGCTTGTAATCATTCATTTCAAGACTATAAACGGGATGAAGATCTAGGGAATAACTGAAAGGAGTTACTAGAGAAAAGACTTCTTGAGGAGGTGGGCGGTTATCTGAAAATTAAAAAAAAAAAAAGAGAGAGAGGGTTTGATTCAGATGAAGCATCTGGGAAAGGAGATTCCAGCAGAGAGAAGAGTGAGAACAAAAGCCATGAACTGGGAAAAGCCTGAATTGTTCAAAAACAGGTTAAAAAGAAAGAAAGCTAAAGATGGTCAGAGCCTTGTGAGAAAGGATGAAGTACAAAATGAATAGGAGAGATAGGCAGTAATGTGGTTAGGCAGAGCACTGCAGTATCTTGAACATATTTGTGTGTTTAAAGATGCCACTAGGTATTGTGTGTGTAAGAGATTTCATTGAATGGGGAGGATGAGATCTCATTGTACCTATAGGAAAAATTGGTTCTTGGCATGGAAGCTAATGACCATCCAGGATTTGTTATTTCCTCCAAAGTTTCTTCATGGCATTTTTCACCTCTGCATTTCTCAGGGTAGAGATCAAGAGATTTAACATGGGGGCAGCAATGGTAAAGGACACAGCCGCTGCCTTGTAAGGTAAGTTGCCACAGGTCTCATATATAAGAAAACGCATGGCACAAAAAACAAGACAACCACCATGAGGTGGGAGCCATAGGTGGAGAGAGCTTTACTCCACCCTTCAGAGGTGCAAGACTTCAGGGAGCAGAGAATGACCACATAGGAGACAATGAGGATAAGGAAGATGGTCACACACATCACCCCACTGTTGAGGATGACCAAGAGGCCCAAGACGTGGGTGTCCATGCAGGCCAGTGTCAGCAATGAAAACAAATCACACATAAAGTGATCAGTGACATTGGGACCACAGAAGGGTATTTGGTACCTGAAGAGAAGCTGTATTGTTGCATGCACGGACCACCCTACCCGGGCCCCTCCCAACAGCAGGCAGCACACCCTAGGATTCATGATGGTCATGTAGTGTAGGGGCTTACAGATGGCCACATAGCGGTCATAGGCCATCACAATGAGAAGTACGATCCCTACCCCACCAAAGAAATGTTCTGCAAAGAGCTGGGTCATGCAGCCTTCGAGGGAGATGGTAGTACTTTCAGACAGGGAATCCACAATCATCTTGGGGGCGATGACAGAAGAAAAGATGGCATCCATGAGGGACAAGGAAGTAAGGAAAAAATACGTAGGTGACATCAGACTCCGACTTGCAGTCATAGTTACCACAATGAGTAGGCTTCCCAACACAGTGGCCATGTACATGATTAGAAACACAGCAGAGAATATTTGCCGCAGCTCTGGGTTCTTCGTTAAGACCCAAAAGAACGAATTCAGTCACATTGTTTTGATTGTCCATTTACTGTAGGCTGATTGAAGCACATAGCTATGAGCTGGAAAATCTGCAAGAGCAATATTTTTGTTAAGTATTGTAAAAATGTTAATAACACAACATTTGTCAATTCAGTATTTTCACACGTACAATTCAACGATACCAATTACATCAATCATGTTGTGCAACCATCACCAATATTCGTTGTGAAATTTTCCATCACCGTAAACAGAAACTCAATGCTTCCTAAGTAATGGTTTCCCCTTTCCCCCTCTCTCCTGTCCCTGGTAATTACTATTAAACTCTGATCTCTATATATTTGCCTATTCTAGGTATTTCGTATTAGTCAAAATACACAACATTTGTCCTTTGCAAAAGCAATATTATTATTTTTTCTTTATTGTGCTTTAGAGGAAAGTTTACGGCTCAAGTTAATTTCTCATTCAAAAATGTATACACATTGTTTTGTGACACTGGTTGCAATCCCCACAATGTGACAGCAATATTATTTTTAATTGATAATCACTGGGTGCATTAGAGATTTTTTGTGCACCATGTCACACCCTTGTGACCTATCTTTTTCTCCAACCATTGCTATCACAACCATCTGTCCCCAATTATATCCTGACAGTAGCTTGAGTCTAAAGATTCACCCAACACCACCTCCTTCACAGGCACATTTCTTGCTTTCTGTCCTTGCACTTGCAGTTTGAGATATTTCTGAGACCCTGAAGCATCATTCTGATGCAAACACACACTTAGAAATATGAGGGTGTTCACATCGCATAGGGAAACCTTGACCATTTAGATATAGGAGCCAGTAGATAAACGGTAACCAGCTTAACACAACCTTGGGTTAAGTTTCTTTCCTTCCCTATTTCACTCTCCCCAGTTCCTCCTTTCCCCAAATAAACTACCTACATACAAGCTCTTCTCTCAGCCTCTTCTCCTTGGGACCCAAACTAGGATGCTGACCTTCATTTATAACTAGGCACCCAAGAACTTGGAAATTTCCATATGAGTTTTCATTCATTTATTTCACGTATTTATTGAGCCCCTAGGATGTGCTACGTGGAAAGCCTACAAGACAGATAGGTCATATCCCAAGGGCTCTCTGCTTACTAAAGCCTATTCTCTGCTCCTTCCATCTACATTTCTTCTTTTCCAAATTGGCTTAGTGTTGTTGTTGTTGTTATTATTAATGTCATTACATATTTATAATATGCACTGAGTCCTTACTGTCTCAGGCAGTGGAATATCCTATGAGATATTTTCTTAATTTTAGAGTTAAGCTACGGAAGCTTAAAGGAGTGAAAAAAGTGACACCAAGGTCACACAACTAGTAAACACTGAAGCCAGCTCTTACTGGTTCCAAAACCATTTCTATTAAAAAATTATATTGCATCTCTTATGCTGGTATCAAGTGCACAATATATGTGAAACACTGTTTCATGATGTAGTTTCATTTTTCTAATAATCCAGTGAAATAGATGTATGCTTCCTGTACTCACCTATTCAACAAGACAATTCTACAGTAAAGAATATGTTCTGATTATATACATTAAGTATCCAATCCTGAACCTATAAATTCCAGCCTTTGACTAAGTGCCCAAATGTTTCTAGTAATTTTCCGCATGTGCTGATTATAGAAACTAAAATGGAATTCTCTTTCTCTGTTCCAGGAAGATCCAAATACACAACTTGATAGGCACCATCTTTGCACATAGGCACAGTGCATATTATTCCTTCCATTCTTCCTCTTGCAGGGGTGCTGTCAGATAGAACAAAAGGTTCTAAAGATGAATCAAAGTATCAATAAATCAACTTCTTTATTTTTTAATTTACTCTGTGCCAGCAGTGTGCTTGGTCTACTATATGCGTTATCTCCTTTTTTTTCCCTTATCACACAAAGTGGGTACTATCACAACTCCCATCTTGAGGATGAGAAAACTGAAGCTGAGAATCATTAAGTGTCTCATCTATGATGAGTGGGGTTATGAATCCAGGTAGTCTTATTTTGAAGCGCAAGTGCTTCACCATTACACTCCACCACTGAAGAAGAGATCAGCAGCCTCTACTAGCTAGATGCAACTGTTTCCACAGCAAAAAACAAATGATATGGTAAAACCACTGCTTCAGTAGGCAGCAAACTCCCCTTTGCTAAGGGTAGCTGAGCACTTGGCAGGATGTACAGAGGGCATTGCTTTAAATGGGGATGTAAACAACATGTCCTCTAAATACTAAGAGGCCCATTCTTAGCATCTCCCCTGCCCCTTACTAAACAAAGTAAGCAGCTTCCAGGAAACTCTTTTCAAATCTACAATATGGACCAACCCAAATTTCTTTCATCTTCAGCTCAAATAATTCAAAATGCCTTGAATAGCTCTAATTAAATAGAACACATTCCACATTATCCCTCTACCTCCCCAGGACACCTTGTTACGAAGCTTACACATCGGGCTTCAGTTTCCTCCCCTGGAGTATGACTTGGTTTTGACAGATGACGGAATCCTAGGGGTTCAAGGGAGACATCTCAAGGACTCTCTCTCTTTCAAACACAGCAGCTCACCTCACCTTCACTAAATGTTTATTCTTCCAAGTAAGATTTCCTTTTAGCCAGCTCAGCAGTTGAAATGTTTTAAAACAACATACTCTAGAATAAATAAAAATGCTCCTCTGTGGGAATCTACTAATTTCTCACAATTCAATTTTGACTGCTAGTGCACATCTACACCTCTCAGCCTGACATTTAAGTCTCTCCCCACACTAGTCAACCTGCTATTTTTGTACTTCTCCTTCCACTGCAGCCAGGCCCATCTTCTGCTGCTGGAACACATACCTCAGCCTATTTTATACTCTGGGAAAGGCCATGGATTCAGAGTGAGCAGACTTAGTTTTCCTTCCAGTTAGGCGCTTAAAAAATCAGTTGCCGTTGATTCCAACTCCCAGCAACCCCAAGTATGTCAGAGTAGAACCACGTTCCATAATGTTTTCGATGGCTGATTTTTTGGAAGTAGATCACCATGCCTTTCTTCCAAGGCACTTCTGGGTGGACTTGAACCTCCAGTTTTTCAGGTAGCCACTGAGAGCGTTAACCATTTACACCACCCCCATCAGGCATTTATTTGCTAGGTAATATCAACTTTCCTAACCTTCAAATCTTGCAAAAAAAATAAAAGAATGCGATAGTAATTAAAGTCAATATGTGTCAAGTACTTATTATTTGAGGGTACTGTACTAACAGCCTCATGATTTTCTCTTTTAATTCCCACAAAAATCGTGTGAGATAGGAACTATGCTTATCATTTTCTGAAATCCCAATCTGACTTTCTGATGCAGTGGATGAGGCTTAGGAACTTGTGAAACTTGCTTAAAGCCTTTTGGCAGGTACAAGATCAAGCTCATAGCACAGGCTACCAACCACTATGCTCTATAACTCTTCCAAGAATTTTATACCCTGCCTCACAATACTTTTGTGAAGACCAAAGGAAGTAAAGAGCATGAGATTCTTTGGAGAGCACTACTCACATATTCATCATGATTATTTTCCATTCATATAAGCTACTACTTCCTGCTGCCTCTGCCCATACCCTCTGCTGTCAACCATTCCATCACCACCCTCCTTCACGCCTCACTCCTCTCTAATATCCCCTTCACCACAGACTTCCTGAATATTTTGCTTGACATTTATGGTATTCCTAGTGCTCTGCCTTTCACACAATGCAGCAATGAACATCACTTTGCAGATATCTTTACTTACTAGTTTGAATATTTTTATTGGAGAAATTCCTAGAAATGTCATGACCAAGACCAGAGGTGTATCTACAGAAAATAGCACCAATGGCAATTAGTTTTAAGTTGCTGAATGATCTCTCACTGCTGGTGATGAAAACTGCAATGGTGAATTATAGAAACTGCTCATTGGTGGCCTTTCCCCTCCCCAACCCTCAAGTGGCGCCCAGAGCACATCCCATACCTGCCATACCCTAGATATTCTTCCAACTGAGACAAAGAGTATATGCATTTCTAACTTTCATAGATTTTGTAACATTAAAACCCTTTGCCATGGAGTCAATTCGGACTCATAATGACCCTACAGGCAGAGTTGAACTGCCCCGTAGTTTCCAAGACTGTAATCATTACAGAAGCAGACTGCCACGTCTTCCTTCCACTGAGCAGCTGGTGGGTTCAAATCACCTACTTTTAGGTTAGCAGCTGAGCTCTTAACCACGGAGCCACAAGGGTTCCTTTCTATAGTATTATTCTCTTAAAAATCTGTTTTATTCCCATCAGTAGTGTATTAAAGAGTCATTTTCCCTGCATTCTTACTAACACTGTTGTTGTTGTTGTTGTTGGGTGCAGCCAAGTAGATTCTGACTCATAGCGACCCTATGAACAACAGAAAGAAACGCTGCCCTGCCCTGTGCCATCCTCACAATCGTTGTTATGCTTGAGCCCATTGTTGCAGCCACTATGTCAATCCATCTCATCGAGGGTCTTCCTCTTTTTTTGCTGACCATCTACTTTACCAAGCATGATGTCCTTCTCCAGGGACAGACCCCTCCTGATATCTTGTCCAAAGTATGTGAGACTTAGTCTCACCATCCTTGCTTCTAAGAAGCATCCTGGCTGTATTTCTTCCAAGACAGATTTGTTTGTTCTTTTGGCAGTCCATGGTATATTCAATGTTCTTCCCCAACACCATAATTTAAAGGTGTCAATTCTTCTTCGGTCTTCCTCACTCCTTGTCCAGCTTTCGCATGCCTATGAGGTCATTGAATACACCATGGCTTGGGTCAGGAGCACCTTAGTCTGCAAGGTGACATCTTTGCTTTTTAGCATTTTAAAGAGGTCTTTTGCAACAGATTTGCCCGACGCAATGCGTCTTTTGATTTCTTGACTGCTGCTTCCATGGGGGTTGACTGTGGATCCAAGTAAAATGAAATCCTTGACAACTTCAATCCTTTTTCCATTTGCCATGATGTTGCTTATTGGTCCAGTTGTGAAGATTTTTGTTTTCTTTATGTTGAGGTGTAATCCATACTGAAGGCTGTAGTCTTTAATCTTCATCAGTAAGTGCTCCCAGATCTCTTCACTTTCAGCAAGCAAGGTTGTGTCATCTGCATAATGCAGGTTGTTCATGAGTCTTGCTCCAATCCTGATGCCCCATTCTTCTTCATATACTCCACATTCTCAGATTATTTGCTCAGCATATAGACTGAATAAGTATGGTCAAAGGATGCAACCCTGATGCACACTTTTCCTGACTTTAAACCACGAAGTAACCCCTTGATCTGTTCGACTGCCTCTTGATCTATGTACAGGTTCCTCATGAGCACAATTAAGTGTTCTGGAATTCCCATTCTTTGCAATGTCATCCATAATTTGTTATGATTCACACGGTTGAATGCCTTTGCATAGTCAATAAAACATAAGTACCACTAGATAGTATCAATCTTGATTATATTCAGCAAACTATAGGGTAAAAAATAGTGTCTCATTTAATTTGTGTTCATTCAATAATTCATTCAAAGAATTTCATTGATGACATACATAACAACGTATTATTGATATCCAGATAAAGCTAGATGAAATACAATGTAACATCTATATAGAGGTATACTGTCTATACACAGCTATCTGTATCAAAATAATAATAATAAATTGTTAAGCACCTGCATTTTTTTTACTTTGCTAGTTCTTTATATATATTCTCTTATTTAATCCTCACATCTGGCAATGATGAGGCACACTTTACCACTGAGGAAGAGCAAAATAATCAAATTGCTCAAGGCCTTTCAGTTAGTGACAAAGTCTGGATTTGAATCCAGAAAGCCAGCTTTATAGCTGATGTACCTTTCTTGTGTCTGAACTTCTTACAGAGATAATTTCTCCCATGAAATCCTGGATAACAAGACAATGCTAGCAATGTGTTTGGTGAGTCCCCCTGGGTCATCATTTTGTTACTGAGCAATCAGTAGCCCTGTGTTGTTGGGAACATCTGTGCCCCAAGCATATACACCATCAATAAGGGCTTCAAAGGACTGTTTCTGTCTCTAAGACTTCCTAATTCAACTTGCTTTTTTTGAGAGATAAGGACAGGTTAGTGGAGACGGAATTATCTCCAGTAGCACTTTTGTAGAATGGAGGTTACTATACCATTGTAGATACAAATACTAATGTTTACTTGGAATGCTTCTGCAGGAAGAGTCGCTAAACAAACTTTCTTAACTTCTCCACCCTGTTCCTGAGCAAATCACTAGCACCACCCCCGACACACCACTACCACCACCCACTTGAGCAGAGATGCTCATAAATAGATGCATAGATTTTTATATTGATCTAGAAATGTATTTTAAAGATTTCAAATCACTATTACATTGATAATGAAAACCAGAAATCTGAAGGATCGTTAACTAATTAAAACAGAAAAAAATAAAAATACCACAAAATTTTTTTCTCAGGAACTATTAGTAGAAAAATTAAGATTAAAGAAATTGGTAAAAAAGAAAACTAGATATGTATATGTATGTATATATGTATATGTATATATTATGTATTATATATATATATATATATAGAAAGAGAGAGAAAAAGAGAGTCCCGGTGGGACAGTGGTTAAAGCACTCGGCTACTAACCAAAAGGTCAGTAGTTCAAATCCACCAGCCATTCTGCAAGAGGAAGATGTGGCAGTATGCTTCTGTAAAGATTACAATCTTAGAAACTCTACGAGGCAGTTCTAATCTATACTATAGTGTCTCTATGAGTCGGAATTGACTCAATGGCAATGGATGTATATACACACATATATATATACAATATGTATATATATTTAAATACTATATTTTAAATGTATGCAAATTTGTTTGAATATATGCAAACATATTAAACTATATGTGAGAGAATAGAATAGAATGAAAGAAGGGAAACAAATTTTTTCTAAAACTATCCTCATTACACCAAGTATTCCCCTTCCTCTCCTTTCTATAAGCTCATCTCTGAAGCATATATACACACTCTTTTATTTGCTAATATTCACATATGGCTAGAAGCCAAAATAGAGACGCTTAAGTTTTGATAATGTGCCAAAAGTAATTAAGGTAAATCAAGCTAAAAATGGTTGATAGCTCAAGGCTCTCCACCGTGAGATCACAATTTATGTAAACAGAATCAAACAAACAGGTGAAGTATTAACACATTTTACATATAACTGTGTGTGTGTTTAGGTGATTCAATTATTTCAACAATTTCAAAATAGCAACTCAAATTAACAGGAACATGTTTAATACTTAAGTAAGTTTTTAAGGCCACCTCCAAAGCTCAGTCTGGTGTCATCTCTGTGACTTCTGAGAACCCAGCCAGTTACCCAATGGTCCTGGTAGGTAGAAGGTAGAAGACTGTTGAGATAAATTTTCTAGGATCACATCAGAGTAACCAAAGGTCTGACTCCATCCAGGATTTACTCACATGAAGCTTCTTTTATAGAAGAGCTAGAAATCATGACACGTGAAATTTCAACTTGGTTGTTCTAAATGTAGAGGCAAGTAAATCAGGACCTGTACAGCCAACAAATCATCCTATTACTTAATGGGGAATTAGTTTCATAGAACTTGATTGCAACGGGTAGAGTATCTAATGATTTTCAAAGGAAAGTTAAAACAGATGCTCTAAGTACCCAACAACTCAAATAGAAAACAACCTTTGTGGTTGGCAGAGTAATTTAAATTTCCTCCAAATAGGAAAGATTGCCAAAAGGAAGCCAGTAACACTATTTACAAAATTATTCAAGGGACTGTGCCTGCCATCTGGCTGTATTTCAAACTTAATTTGAAAGCAGTGTCCAATCCACATCTTAGAAGAAGCATCATTAACAAGATGTCCTTCTTCGGGTAATGGACCTGTACTAAAAGAGGACAGAGTGCTATTTTCAAAAACTGGAAACGTGCCGACTTGCATCATTGCAATTGCATCCCTTTGAGGTTGGGTCTCTACTGACTAAGGAGCTAATCACCATGCAGTGAATTCCCATCTACCCTGCAGTGGCAGATCGTTCCCAGGAGGTGAGCATCACTGGAGCCAGGCCAACCTGATGCTCCACAAGCACAAATTCAGATCCTGGTATTAACCATTCAATTATTTACCCCAGAACGAAGCTCTGTCCTTCAATAACAAAATGGTCACACAATGATACTTCGGCTTGATAATACAGATCCAAAGAAAAAAGGAATATAACTTATTCTTGGCCATCTAGCCAAGGACTGAATTTTTCTATCACTTAGACTGATAATCATTTCACCTTTAAAGACTATCATTAAAATTATATCACATCTGACTTTGTGTATTCCAAAGTCAAGAAAGACAGACCCTCTGTGCTTTGGGTTGCTGACCTTTGAATTAAACTTTATCCCTTTAGAATATCTCATTTCTAAATACATTTATTCAGTCAGTATTTCTATAATTACTTAGCATTTGATAGAATTTTTTCTTGATATTTTTTACCATAATGCCTCAGTTGCATATTAAATTATGGAAGAATATGTGATCATCTCCTACAACAACTTTCTAATCTTCTGTGGCAATGCCCTACTGGATTAAAGAAAGAAGTTCTTAGATTATTCATTTTATATTTGAATTTTTATCATAAGACTCATTTAGTTGTATTTTCTTTCCCAAATTGAGAAACAACGTGAATAATTATTTTAAGGGCAAATAAAAAGTTGGTGCAGAACTGGGCAAACTTCCTTCTGTTATGCATAAGGTTGGTATGAGTAAGAGCCAATCTATGGCAATTAACAACAACAACAACAAAAAGTTGGTTAAAGCAAAAAAAATAGTCTCCACTATTAAGGACTGAAGAAAGTATCTCAGCCAGACAAAATAAGGATTAACTCTCTCTTACTTCATAACAAATTGTATTCTCAAATAACTTGTTTCCAATTTAGATCTATTTGGGGTTATAGCCTTTATTCTTTTTCTGCCTTCAATAATAACAAATATTAATATCCTACTTTTGCAACATACTTTGGAGTTTACAACTGGTTTATTAACACATTTGACCTTATACTTTGGAAGTCTTCCGAGAAGAAATTTTACAAAATACTTTCCTCACAGATGATGGACAACCTCTGCGTTTGGATCATCTTTATTAATCTTCTATAATTACTCTACCTTCTCACCTAACGATTTACACCTGGAGCCTTCCAAGGTCACTCAATGGTGCAGACGGTTAAGCAGTCAACTACTAGCCGAAAAATTGACCGTTTGAACCCACCCAAAGGGTCCTTGGAAAATAGGCCTGGCAATCTGCTTTTGAAAAGAGCACAACCTTGAAAACCCTAAGAAGCAGTTCTACTGTTATACACGTCGAGTCAGAATCAACTCAACGGCAACTAACAACAATGAGACATTCTTTTCCTAATCACACACAGATATACTGTCTACCTATTTATGTACTTTATGTATCTCTGTGCTTTATATATATAAATATATGTATATATATATACACCCATATATGTATGTATATATATACACACACATACATATATATGAGAACATACACACACATATATATATAAAGCAAGAGTTTTTTCATCCCCCAAGAAACAATTTTTTTCTACTTGCAGGAGATATCATCCTCATTACAAATGCGTGTGTTAGGGTAACCTACTTAAAGAAAAAAAAGGAAGAAATGTGGTTATTTAAATTTGAACCTAACTAAAATTCTAGCTGTGCTTCAAACAACTACACAAATCTACATCTAATTCTTATCTTTTGCATCACTCCTTTATAAAACTATTTTCCTCATTATACTTATTACTAACAAACTTACATTGTTCATTGATTTGTTTACTTGTTTATTACTCATCTAATCCTCACTGGAATTTAGGTTCCACACAAGCAGGACCCTTGTCTACAGTGTTCAACACTGTATGCCCAGTCCCTAGAACTGTCTGGCACACTGTAAGCACTGAACAATATTTCTTGATAAAGAAAATAAGCCATAATTTCCTAAACTTAATTGGCCATAGAGCCATTTTTCAAGTAATATATTGCATACAACACAGTATGCAATAACACTGGGAAAAACCCTAAAGAAACAATATTTACCTCTTCAAGGTGCTGCCTTCATGCCCAAGCAGAGTATCAATTCGCCTCCATGGTTTATGCTTATTTTTCCTCCAAACATCTCTGTTACCCATGTGTCACTTTCTTTTAAATTCAACCATTATTTATTCATTCCTTGAGCCGATTACATCCCACTTTTTAAATACACATACTCTCATGAAGCGTAATACATTTATAGGAATGAGGTCATTTTCTCTGACACAAGGGAATCAAGAGACTGTGATTAACCTGGGAAGCAGAGGTCAAGAGATAGCTGAAGGGAAGAAAGTGGCTCCCTCAAAAACAGTGGAGGAAAGCCTCAAGGACAATATTTACAAGGATAAGGTCTGCATTTTGATATTTTAGTATCATGCCAGGAAGCAGTTTGTGAAGTGAGAAGAATAAAGGAGACAGAATCTAAAAGACTTGAGAGTGTTGCTTAACCTCATTGAGACGTATTTTCTTCTTCTATAAAATGGGGTAAAGACCTGGCTAACTATGTTGTTGTTGTTAGGTGCAGTGGAATAGGTTTTGGCTCATAGCAACCCTGTGTACAACAGAACGAAACACTTCCCAGACCTGCACCATCCTCACAATCATTCTAACAATACTTGTGGCTAGAATGAAGAGAGTTACAGTATATGAAGACCCTAACAAAGTGTATGCCTCATAACTGGTCTTCAATAATGGTTAACTCACTCCTTTCAAGTAGATAATGACCAGCATTTTCACTGATTAAACCAAAGTATCTTCACACAAAAGATCCAAATATGATTTATCATATTCATTTTTAGGAGCAAATATACATATTCCTTTTAAGTTGTTTTATTTTTAATAACCATAAATAATCAGATGGGGGTTGGTCCCCCTAAGAGATTCTTCATGATAAATACAAAAGAATATATAATTCTTTAGCATTATTCCCAAACCAGCAGGACCCCACCCATTGAGAATGTCAGACTGCCTTACATTTCTTTAAGTTCTTATGCCTTCCAAGTTTCCTAGTGACAATTTATAGTCTTCTCACTCCTTCACTCAGCACTTATTTTCTCCCCTAAGACATAGTCATTGACCTTGAGTTTCTTCTTCAAATACTCCCTTTTTTTCTTAGAGTAGAAATGACATGTGTTTAATACTTCTTCTATACTTCCCTTGGCTTATTCTCTTCTCTAACAGTCATAACACAAAATGAACCCCGACTCATGTAGTCTAGATTCTGTTGAAACATTTAATTGTCTCCGGCAATTGCGACTTTGGTCATTTTTAATATATAAGTGCTGATTTTATCCTGTCCAGGACTGTGCATTGTGGGAGCAGGCTCTGTTTCTTAGAAATTAGAGACAGCCATCCATAAGATAGGATACACATCCACCCCAAAGAATGGCTTTACCATGCTCTGGTGTTACTATGTAGCCAAATGATAGAGGAAATAGCTCCAGATGACCAATGAGTTTGAAAACGGGGACACATGTGAGAGGTAACAGGAATTGGAGAGATGTAGCCAAAAAAGCTTTGATTCATAAAGTCTTATGTAGTAATGTAGAATGACTGCATAAAGAAGCATTATAGCTGAAAGGTATTGCTACATAAGAGAAAAGTCTGCAACAAATTTGGCATCATTTTTCTTGGAGGACAAAGTGAATCATTAAGACTGAAAATAAGATTCTTATATAGAGACATAAACATACCACAGAAAGTGTATTTTATTTGAAAGAGAATATGACTGAGATATGGAAGACCTGGATTTAGATTCTGTAGCTGAGACTCTTAGATGTGTGACCTGAGGCAACTAAGTTACTAAACCTCTTTAAGCTTCAATTTGCTTACCTGTAGAATGGACACATACTACTGAAACTACCAATTGAGTACATTGATGAAATCACCTAATTTTCATTTAATATAAATACATCTACAGAGCAATAGCTTTGGAACCTCACCATAAGTCTTTGTGTTGAGATTAAATTAAAAAAAAAAAATGTTTACCTTCATTGCTTTAAATAGCTCCTCAAGTCCTGGTATAGAAAAAAAAAAAATCCTTATAGTCATGAAAAACTAAGCACTATGAGGATATTTGAGAAAATAAGACAAAATTAGGGGTAAATTCAAAATGTCTGGCTTATATTTTGTGCTGAAAAAAAAATTTAGAGACAGGATACTAACTGTTTCTTTCTTCTGTTAGCATCTCTCTTTTTTCTTGGTAGATTAGTGGTGAGCAACAAAAAAATCAGCAATGGTTCTTTCATTCCCAACTGTCTACCCTTTCCCCCTATATATCCATCTAAGAACTTCTTTTCTCTTTTTTGCTTACTGCAGGCAAAACCAAATATACCAAAAAAAAAAAAGAAATTCGGAGACCAAGGATGCTGTGGAAAAGCCAATTTCATCCAAGTAACGTGTGCATGAAGAATTTAATACAAGAGTAATGAAACTGGAGCAAAACATACCCTAGAATCACCAAACTAGGGGCTTACAGTTCTTTCTCTTATGTATATATCCTGACTGTATACCCAACGAGCATTGGAGCGTCAGTAAAGTACATGAAAAGCTATCAAAAGCACCTAGCAAAGGGCCTAACCACTATTAAACACTCAATAAATGTTCATTTCTGGGCCTTTTTTTCATCAATAATCTGGAAAACTTGAAAATCCTCTTTCACAGTTTACCACAGATATGATCCTTCCTATTTATTTACATCATCACTTTCTGGCGTAATAAACAGCCTAAGTTACCCGTGTCTTCAACAAACTCCTCATGGCATTTTTTACCTCTGTGTTTCTCACTGTATAAATGATAGGATTTAACATGGAGGTGAGGATTGCAAAAAACACAGTCACCAACTTGTCCACTGGGTAAGTGGCCACAGGACCCATGTAAGTGAATATGCAGAGCACAAAGAAGAGTACAACTACAGTAAAATGGGAGCCATGGGTGGAGAGGGCTTTGTGCCTCCCTTCAGAGCCATGAGATTTCAAGGAGCTTAGGATGACTATGTAGGAGATGAGTAACATGGAAAAAATGAGCAAGCACATGGCCCCACTGTTGGCAGCCACCACCATTCCAAGCATGTAGGTGTCTCTGCAGGCAAGCTTCAGCAGTGGGAAGAGGTCACACATGAAATGGTCAGTGATACTGGGGCCACAGAAGGGAAAGTTGATCATAAAGAGAATCTGCCCTGTGGCATGAAGAATCCTACCAATCCAGGCCACGACTACCAGGAGGTGGCAGAGCCCCTGTCACATGATGGTGGTGTAGTGCAGGGGCTTGCAGATGGCCACATAGCGGTCATAGGCCATGACAATGAGGAGGATGATCTCTGACCCTCCCAGGAAGTGTTCCACAAAGAGCTGAGTCAGGCAGCTGCCCAACAAGATGATTCTCCTCTGGTAGAGCAGGTTGATGATCATTTTAGGAGTGGTGACGGAGGTGTAGGAGGCATCTATAAAGGACAAGTAGGTGAGAAAGAAGTACATGGGAGCTGAAAGTGCAGGGCTGAGGGAGATGGTGATGACAATGAGCAGATTGGCCAGTACAATAAATAGGAAAATGGACAAAAAGACAATGAAAAGTATTTTCTGCAAATGTGGATTCTGTGTGAGTCCTAGGAGAATAAATTCAGTCACATTGTTGGGAGGTATGAGATGATCCATTAAGGGAATGATGCCTTTCTGAGACCTGAATGATCTGCAAAAAGATAAAGAAAGATACCTAATTAATCGTGAAAGGGTTATAGTTTGAATTTAACAGTATAGAAATAGGGTAGTTGCCATAATCATGCAGCATGTCCTTGGCACTCTTCACCACAGTAATTGCTTCAATTATTCTGTCCTGCTTTCTCCATATGCTTTCTCCTTATTTTCAGACACCTGTCAACTATAAGGAAACCCTGGTAGCATAGTGGTTAAGAGCTACTGCTGCTAACCAAGAGGTTGGCAGTTCAAATGCACCAGGCGCCCCTTGGAAACTCTATGGGGCAATTCTACTCTGTCCTATAGGGTCGCTATGAGTTGGAATCAACTTGACAGCAATGGGTTTCTTTGTCTTATTTTATCAACTATAAAGCATATTCTATAGGGCAATATTTGATGTGTAATTTACTGAGAAAATACTTGGCAGTGTACCTGAGGGGAACTGGATTCTTATCCTATGTCCACCCCCATGTGACTTTGCTAAATCCTTTCCCTAAGCTTCTGAGCCCTCCTCTGCACCTGTGAGCTTAGAAATTGTAACTGTGAAATGTATTTTGGAGGCTTCTAAAGGCTGCACACAGACAAGAGTTATTCCTTCTTCCAGGAGAATTTACATTTGATCCCCCAGCTCTAACTGTGGAATGAAAGACATTGTCTCCTGGTCAAGAAATATCTATCATAAGGAGTCAGATTAGGGAATTTTGTAAGTAGTTGGAAACACCCTCCTTGGCATCTACCACAACGCATGTGCTTTTCATGTCTGTTTCCTTGCTGTGCCCAGTAAAGAGGCTGGCATCGTGTCTGCAGTGTCTGGCACTTACCAAGTGACAAATAAATTCTTGGTGAATTGCCACACTTCCTACATATTCCTGTTTAAGAATACACATGCCTCACCAGTCCATAAACCTAGGAACTCAAGTGGTCTGGTCCTTCCAATCTGTTTATCATTACTCTCCACTTTATGAGAAACATAAATAATCTTTTAGAAGGAGACTGCATTGCAGTTCAATAGTTTTCAGCATATTTTGTAGGGTGAGTATGAAAACGTTAATTGGCTCTAGGAAACAGCATATTACCAGTCACTGACTTTCAAGATAATTACAATGTAGGTTAACTAATATTGTTTCTTTTATAAAATTAAATTCCACACGCAATTTAACTTAGTCCCACTCAGTAAATTTACAGCCTTAAGAAAATCTGATTGGAAAACCAAACAAACAAAAGAAACTTTTAGATAGGTTTTCAGTCCAGGAAGTTCTATCAAGCGAAGGGAACATTTATTTTAGTTTTAAAAATAGAATTTTAACTTGGAGAAGAGAAAGAAATATATTTTTGGTAAGATAAACAAAATTCTGTATACACATGCATACATAAATGCATATATATGCACATACATATACATACAAACCTATAAAACCTACTTATTACATGTTGACTCATTCAATACATATTTATTAGACTCTCATTATGTATATTAATATATATATGTGACTACATAAAGTCATAAAAAAGGCTCTTGTTAATGATTGAGTGATCCCTCCCCCTAGGACTTTATTAGCAAAGAGTAATGGCTCATCCCTACACGAGATGAATGATCCTCCTATGTCCTTTGTGTTCCTACTATAAGAATTTTCATGCCTTCTTCTCCCATCCTGCCCAGCAGGTCCATCATCCATCACTCTTAGTCACTAGACATTGCATTATTTATAGAGTGGGGAGAATCATCCCAATTTGGGGGCATAAAATTCCCGAAGAAAAGAGAAAATATAAATAAAGTGTAATTTTTTATGCAAAAAAAAAAAATTTCCTTTCAAAGATAATCAGACAAAGGGCTTCTATTTTTTAATTAGCCAAGATGAAAATCTTACACCTACTTGAAAACAAAGTGTAGCAGCTTCTTTGCAATCCCCTTGTTATGAGGTCGACTCTGCCAGAAAGAGTATGGTGTACATAAAGGAAAAATAAGTCACTATTTATAAAAGTGGTTTAGAAATAGCTATGAAGAAATAAAAATAATTTTGTCTTCTTTTTTTTTTTTTTTTTTGGTACAATAGTACTCTTCCTAGGAATAAACCCTAAAGAAAAATATTTTAAAAAAAGAAAAAATTTTATGTACAAATATGTTCAACTCAGTTATTATTAATAGTCATAGAAAATTAGAAATTGCATGGCATGTCCAGCATTAGAAACATGATGAAATATAATATTTTGTACCTCATGGAATGGTGGGTAACTTTTAAAAGAAATTCTTTTTTTAAGAATTGTGTAATATCGTAGTAATATCGTAACTCTTTTCTTGTCATTTAAGAGAGAAAAATCTGCATACAAATTTGAACATATAATTTGATTCTAACTAAATATATTTCAGTAGAAAAAAAGGAAAATAATTCAAAATGTTATTGGTGGGGGTGTTGGAAGGTGACCATATAATTTTTAAGGTCCATTTAAACCTGAGATTCTATAATTATATGCTTTCCTCAAGAAAAAAAAAATTCTCACCTATAAACTTATTTGACCCAGCTCCATGGTCAGGGCCCCAGGCCACTGTGAAATCACCCAGACAGAAAGAAGTAAAGTTGCAAGATTTAAAGTGCCAATAGCTCAGCTGCTATAAGTCTCTTTGTTGATTTATAAATAGCACCTTTGGATAGTGTCTTTCTCTTGAGCCTTTGAAGTGTTACTGCATATACTGTTTGCAGGCAACTTTTGTGAAGTTTCTTAGCTGTGGCTAATGAGACTTCAAGGGTATTTCATCATCATTAGCAGAACTTGCCAACCACCCAACTATTTCCAATTACCTGAATGAACAACAGAGAACTTTTATAACAATTCATCTTTAATTTTTAACTACTTCCTGAAGTCTACGCAAAGACAAATCACCATGACAAAAGAAAAAAATGAGCTAACCACTTAATAATTTCCTAAAAGACACTAAGAATTTGGATATTTGATAACAAATTAGCTTAGTGGACAGTTTCTAGATGTTTGGCATTATATAAACAGGTACACAGTTCCAGCAAAATGGCGCTCTAGGCAGAAGCACCACACCGTCCCTCCACAGCAAAGATCCGAAAAACTAAGCCAAACAGAGAATACAACAATCCTGAAACCCTAAAACATCAAATGAAGAGATAACGAACTCAGCCAAGCACCAAACGGAGTAAGAAAACTGACAGAGAACAGAAAGCGAGGAGAGATTCATGCAGAGGTCCCCTACCAGTTAACACAGCACGGACCCACCATCTTGGACTCCTATCGGAGACCAGCAAACAGGGGGTACGAGAAGGCAGCCTCACGGAGCGTCCAGAGGGAGACAAAACAACCGGTAATTTGCGGTGTGTGCTTTCCCACCCACCACTCCTCTTCACCCCGACTCGGCCTCCTCTGCTTCCTACTGCTATGGTCTCTCGACCAGCAAGCGCTGGCTGCTTGGATTCCACACACCCGAACAGGCGACAATCTCGGTGCCATTTGTTGGCTGCTAGTGTTGCTTTTTTTTTTCTGCTTCTTTCAATTTCTTCCTTGCCTCTCGCCACCTCCCACTCCTTTTGCTGGAGTGCCTGGCTCTGTGTGCCATCTTTGATTCTTCCTGAGGGGCTACAGAGCGCTGGCCAATTTGTGATATACGCTTTCCCACTCTCTACCCTTATTCACCCACACTCGGCCCCCTCTGCTTCCCATGGACACAGTCTCTTGTCCAGAAACACCAGCCTGCACTAGCTGGCTCTCTGAGTGCCATTTGTTGGCTGCTGGTGTTGCTTTTTTTTTTTTTTTGCCTCCTTCTTTTGATTTCTTGCTTGCCTCTTGCCGCCTCCCCCTCCTTTCACTCGAGTGCCTGGCTGCGTGCACCATCTTTGCTTCTTCCTGAGGGGCTGCAGAGCTCCATTTGCATATGGAGCTGCTTTCCGGTCTGGGCTACCGTGCTGGTGGGATCCCGGGGCTTTGGTTCCTCCATTTGTTTTGAATTGTTTGTTTGTTTTCTTTTCCTTTTCTTGAGTTGGGAGCCCTTTCTAGTCAGCCAGAGCTGCGTGGCAAGGAGACTCCCCTTTGGTTTCAACAGACTTGCAGAGGGATCCCTGAGGGCATTTCTTTTTTCATTGGGGTTTTTTTTTTTTTCCTGTATTTTTGGGGGGCCTTTCTTGTTCTTTTTTTTTTAATTTGTTTTGTTTTATTTTCCCTCTTTTTCCATTTTTGTCTTTCTTCGTTGCTCAGTTTCTTATCTCTCTGTATCTTCCTTCTCTTTCTGATCCCTGAATACCAAGCGTTGTATACCTCTGCGCCTTCAAGCCAGGCTGAACTTCAACTCCTGAGAGCAACTTCCCCAGACCTCATAGCTGCATCAGTGGGATCCCTGGGAAATTTGCAGTTCTTTAACCTTTCTGATTTTTGTTTTTTCACTCTTTTCTTTTCTTCCTTTTCCCCTTTCTGTTTTTCTCCATTTCATAGTCTCTCATCTCCATTCCAACGGCAAGCTCCCCTCGCATTTTTTTGTTTTTTTGTATGTTTTTGGCCCCTGTTCCTCTCTCCTCTCTCACATATCCATCTTAGCACCACACATAACAATCTCCCCACTGCATCCTGCCTACCTGCACCATACGCTTAACATCACACCACCAAGCACCACAGGCACAACCTACTAGAACCTGCCCTGCACTGATTACCGACCTGCTCTGGTGGCTGTAGTAAGTGCCACAAACAACCCATCCCAGTAACTCCTCTTAAGCTAGACCTGCCCTGCTGTACCATATCTGAGTGACTGACCCTGCCAGTTGAAGAAGGAGGCAAAAAGTATTGACTGCACAGATGAGCAAACAACAAAGAACACACAGTCCGCCTGCTCAGAGGTAGTCAAAATTTTTTTTAAAAAAAGGGATGAAAAAAACAAATCTACAATCAATAAATGAAAAAAATAACTACTGAATGCCCCAAAACAGCAGACAATATCAAAACATTTACAAAAACCGGACAGAATGGTTCCAGCAGGCGTCCAAAATAAAACACCAGATGACTCTCCTCTGGAAGAAAATGCACTAGAACTACCTGATAGGGAATTCAAATCTCTAATACTCAGAATTCTCCAAGACATGAGGCAAAAAGCTGACAAACATGAGAAAAAAAACTAGACAAATTCATGGAAAATAAAAAACAAAAAATTGGAAGAATTTAGGAAGATGATGCAGGAACAAAATGGCCAAAATAAATTCACAACTAGAAATTATACAAAGACAACAATTAGAAATCCAAAAGATAAACAACAAGATTTCAGAAATGGACGATGTCATAAAAGGGCTGAGAATAAGATTTGAAACGGTGGAAGACAGGATCAGTAGAATGGAAGACAAACACTTCAATACAACTCTGTTTCAGGAAAACTCAGAAAAAAGAACAAAGAAAAATGAGACCCTGAGAGTGATGTGGGACACAATTAAAAGCAAAAATTTATGAGTGATTGGAATTCCAGAACAGGGGGAGAAAACAGAAAACACAGAGAGGATCATTGAGGAACTGTTGACAGAAAACTTACCTAATATCGTGAAAGATGAAAAGCTGGCCATCCAAGAAGCTCAACGAACCCGATTTAGATGAAACCCCAAAAGAAAATCACCAAGGCATATCATATTCACACTCACAAAAACCAAAGACAAACAAAGAATCCTGAGAGCAGCTCGTGAAAAACAAGAAGTCAAATACACAGGAGAAACAGTAAGACTAAGCTCAGATTATTCAGCAGAAACCATGCAGGCAAGAGGAAGTGGGATGACATATATAAAATCTTGAAAGAAAAAAATTGTTAGCCAAGAATAATATATCCTGGAAAACTCTCGTTCAAATTTGATGGTGAAATTACGTTATTTCCAGATAAACAAAAATTAAGGGAATATGTAAAAGTCAAACCAAAGTTACAAGAATTATTAAAGGGAGTTCTTTGATCTGAAGACAAACAGCTTCAGCTCACAGGCAGAACCTAGGATGCAGGATCGTACCAGCCAGATACCAATCTAGGAAATGAACTCTCGAAGATTATCCAAAACCAAAAGAAATACAACAGGGAATCAGAGCAGTTAATCAACAAATGACAACAACATCAAAACAATAAAAGAGGGAATAAACGGCATAGGTAAAGGACCTTCTAATCGAGAGGAAGGCAAGGCGATACCAAGTAATGGTAGACTGCTTCAAACTTAGAAAGATAAGGGTAAAATTCATGGTAACCACAAAAAAAGTCAACAAACATAAAAATAAAGAGGAAAAACATAAAGTCTCAGCAAAAACAAAACGTACAAAAACAAAAGAAATGAAAAAAAAAATCCACAAACAAAAGTAACTCAGCACAAGAGAGTAAGAAGAACAAAGAACACTTCAGCACCACAAAAAAAAGCACTACAAAATGACAGCAACAAACTCACATCTATCAATAATTACACTGAATGTAAATGGACTCAATGCACCCATAAACAGACAGAGAGTGACAGAATGGAAAAGAAAACAGGATCCATAAATATGCTGTCTACAAGAGACACACCTTAGAAACAAAGATGTGAATTTATTAAAAGTCAAAGGTTGGAAAAAAATATATCAAGCTAACAACAACCAAAAAAGAGCAAGAGTGGCAATTCTAATCTCAGATAAAATAGACTTTAAAACAAAATCTACCATAAAAGACAAAGAAGGACACAATATACTGATTAAGGGGACAATCCATCATGAAGACATAACCATAATAAACACCTACGCACCCAATGACAGGGCTCCAAAATACATAAAACAAACTCTAACAACACTGAAAAGAGAAATTGACAGTTCCACAATAAGAGTAGGAGACTTCAACACACCACTCTCAGTAAAGGACAGAACAACTAAGAAGAAACTCAGCAAAGATACAGAAGACCTAAAGGGCACAATCAGCCAACTTGACCTCATAGACATATATAGAACACTCCATCCAACTGCTGCAAACTACACATTCTTTTCCAATACACATGGAACAGTCTCCAGAATAGACCACATCTTAGGCCACAGAGCAGTCCTCAACAAGATCAAAAATGTTGAGAGAATTCAAAGCATCTTCTCTGACAACAATGCCATCAAGGTAGAAATTAACAATAGAAATACCAAGGAAAAAAAGTCAACTACATGGAAACTGAATAATACCAAGTTTACACATCACTGGGTAATAGAAGAAATCAGAGATGGACTCAAAAAATTCCTAGAATCAAATGAGAATGAAAGCACATCATACCAAAACCTTTTGGACACAGCAAAGTCAGTCCTCAGAGGACAATTTATAGCTATAGATGCACATATCAAAAAAGAAGAAAAGGACAAAATCAAAACATTAACTACAGAACTCAAACAAATATAAAGAGAACAGCAAAAGAGGTCCACAACCACCGGAAGAAAGGAAATAGTAAAGAACAGAGCAGAAATAAATGAAATAGAGAACAGAAAAACAACAGAAAGAATCAACAAAACCAAAAGGTCCTTCTTTGAAAGAATCAACAAAATCGACAAACCACTGGCCAGACTGACAAAACAAAAACAGGAGAGGACACAATTAACCCAAATAAGAAATGAAATGGGGGACCTTACAACAGACCCAACTAAAATAAAAAGGATTCTAACAGAATATTATGAAAAGCTATACTCCATCAAATTTTAAAATCTAGAGGAAATGGATAAATTTCTAGAAAAACATGGCATACCCAAACTACAACAAAGTGATGTAGAAAATATGAACAGACCCATAACAAGGGAAGAAACTGAAAAGGAAATAAAAAAACTCCCAACCCAAAAAAGCCCTGGCCCAGACGGCTTCACTGGAGAATTCTACAAACCATTTACAGAAGAGCTTGTACCAGTACTACTCAAGCTATTTCAGAGCATAGAAGAGGAAGCAACACTTCCAAATTCATTCTATGAAGCCACCATAATTCTGATACCAAAACCAGGCAAAGATGTCACAAAAAAAGAAAATTACAGACCAATATCTCTCATGAATATAGATGCAAAAATATTCAACAAAATTCTAGCCAATAGAATTCAGCAACATATCAAAAAACATAATACACCACGACCAAGTAGGATTCATACCAGGTATGCAAGGATGGTTCAACATTAGAAAATCAATCAACGTAATCCACCACATAAATAAAAGGAAAGAAAAGAATCACATGATCATCTCAATTGATGCAGAAAAGGCATTTGACAAAGTCCAACACCCATTCCTGATAAAAACTCCCAATAAAATAGGTATAGAAGGGAAATTTCTCAACATAATAAAGGGCATCTATGCAAAACCAATGGACAACATCATTCTTAATGGAGAGAGGCTGAAAACTTTCCCCTTGAAAACAGGAACAAGACAAGGATGCCCTTTATCACCACTCCTATTTAACATTGTGCTGGAAGTTTTAGCTAGAGCAATACAGCAAGAAAAAGAAATCAAGGGCATCCAAATTGGTAATGAAGAAGTTAAACTGTCCCTGTTTGCAGATGATATGATACTATACATAGAAAACCCTAAAGACTCCATGATAAATCTACTGGAACTAATAGAAAGATTCAGCAGAGTGGCATGATACAAGATAAACATTCAAAAATCAGCTGGATTCCTATACACCAGTAAGGAGAACGACGAAAAGGAAATCAGGAAAACAATACCATTTTCAATAGCCCTTAAAAGATAAAACACTTAGGAATAAATCTGACCAGGGATGTAAAAGACCTATACAAAGAAAACTACAAAACACTACTGTATGAAACTCAAAGGGATCTGCATAAATTGAAAAACATACCATGCTCATGGATAGGTAGACTCAACATTGTGAAAATGACAATTCTACCCAAAGCAATTTACAAATACAACGCAATCCCGATCCAAATACCAGCAACATTCTTCAAAGAGATGTAAAAACTAATTATTAACTTTATATGGAAAGGAAGAAACCCCGAATAAGTAAAGCACTACTGAAGAAGAAGAATAAAGTTGGAGGACTCACACTACCTGACTTCAGAACCTACTATACAACTACTGTAGTCAAAACAGCCTGTTATTGGTACAATGACAGATACATTGACCAATGGAACAGAATTGAGAACCCAGATGTAAATCCATCCACCTACAGTCACCTGATCTTCGACAAGGGCAAAGTCCATCAAATGGGGAAAAGACAGTCTTTTTAACAAATGCTGCGGGCAAAACTGGATATCCATTTGCAAAAAAAAAAGAAACAGGACCCATACCTCACACCGTATACAAAAACTACTTCAAAATGGATCAAAGACCTGAATATAAAGCCTAAAACTATAAAGTTCATAGAAGAAAAAATAGGACCAACACTTCAGGCCTTAAGACATGGCATTAACAGGATACAAACCATAACCATCAACACACAAAACCCAACAGATAAGCTAGATAACTGGGATCTTCTAAAAATCAAACACCTATGCTCTTCAAAAGACTTCACCAAAAGAGTCAAAAGAGAACCTACAAACTGGGAAAAAATTTTTGGACAGTACAAGTCAGACAAAGGTCTAATCTCCATAATCTACAAGAAAATTCAACACCTCTACAACAAAAAGTCAAATAATCCTATTAAAAAATGGGCAAAGGAAATGAACTGACACTTCACCAAAGAAGACATTCAAATGGCCAACAGACACATGAGGAAATGCTCGCGATCACTAGCCATTAGAGAAATGCAAATTAAAACCACAATGAGATACCATCTCACCTGGCATTACTGGCACGAATCAAAAACACTGGAAATAACAAATGTTGGAGGGGCTGCGGGGAGATCAGAACTCTTATGCACTGCTGGTGGGAATGCAAAATGATACAACCATTTTGGAAAATGATATGGCACTTCCTCAGAAAGCTAGAAATAGACATACCATTCGATCCAGCCATCCCAATCCTAGGAATATATCCTAGAGAAATAAGAGCCGTCACTCGAATAGACATATGCACACCTATGTTCATGGCAGCATTGTTCACAATAGCAAAACGATGAAAACACCTACATGCCCATCAACAGATGAACAGATAAACAAACTATGGTACATACACACAATGGAGTACTACCCAACGAGAAAGAACAAGGAATCTGTGAACCATCTCATAACATGGATGAAACTAGAGGACATTATGCTGAGGGAAATAAGTCAATCACAAAAGAACAAATATTCTATGAGACCTCTATCATAAAAACCCATGAAAAAGTTCACACACAAAATGTAACAATCTTTGTTGGTTACCAGGGATGGGAGGGGTGGGGGGGGGAATACTAAATAGGCAATAGATAAGTGGTATCTTGGGTGAAGGGTGAGACAGTACACAATACAGGGGAAACTAGCACAACCTGTACAAGGAAAGGTCACGGAAGTCCCATAGACACATCCAAACTCCCTGAGGGACTGAATTGCTGGGGGGAGGGCTCTGGGGACCATGGTCTTGGGGAACATCTCGCTCAATTGGCATGACACAGCTTATAAAGACAATGCTCTACATTCTATCTTGGTGAGTAGTGTCTGGGGTCTTAAAAGCCTGTAAGCAGCCATCTAAGATACTCCACTGGTCTCATCCCTTCGGGAGCAAGGGAGAATGAAGAGAACAGGATACAAGGAAAAGATTAGTCCAAAGGACTGATGGTCCACAGCTACCAAGGCCTCCACCGGACTGAGTCCAGGACAGCTAGATGGTGCCCAGCTACCACCACTGACTGCTCTGACCAGGATCACAACAGAGGGTTCTGGACAGAGCTGGAGAAGGATGTAGAGCATAATTCTAACTCACAAAAAAAAGACCAGATTTACTGGCCTAAAGGAGACTGGAGAAACCTCGAGAGTATGGCCCCCAGACACCCTTTTAGCTCAGTGGTGAAGTTACCTCCGAGGTTCACTGTTCAGCCTGGGAGTGGAAAGCCCCGTAAAACCAAATGAGACTAACGAGGTACAGGTGTCCAGTGACAAGGGCCAGAAGGCAGAAGGAGACAAGGAAGCTGGTGATAGGGAACCCAAGGTTGGGTAAGGATATTGTTCATGTGTTGTGAGATTGTTAACCATTGTCATAGGGCAACATTTGTAGTAACTGTTAAATGAGAAACTATTTTGTTCTGTAAGCCTTCATCTTAAGTGAGAATAACAGCACAATTGGAAGAGCGTAGTCAATGTCACTGAACTGTGTATGTAGAAATTTGAAACTGTGTATCTTTGGCTATGTGTATCACCAAAAAAAAAAAAAAAAACAGGTTGAGAATTTAGAGGGTTAATATGTTGTGGGGTTGTTAACCAATGTCATAAAACAACATGTGTACTACTGCTTCATGAGAAACTATTTGTTCTGTAAGCCTTCACCTGAAGTACAATAAAATATAAAAAAAAAAAAATTAACCAACTCTGCTATCCATTAAAATAGTCCTAGTAATGATATCCAGTTACTCTTGAAATCCCCGTTGACATTTACTTCAATATCTGAAGTCATAATTCTACTGTATCTCCTCTTCACAATACATGGATTTTTTGTGTTTCCACGGCCAAACTCTCTGTGGGTGCCCTAGATCCTATCCTAATTATCTCCTCCATTTCTTACAATAAACAATTTTCCTCTCTATATTTATACAGTATAGTATCTCCATTGTTTAAATAATTTATCCTTCTACTCCACATCTTCTTTAAGCAAGCAACCCAATTCTCTGTTCTTTATAAAAAATACCTTTGATTTACTAAGCCTACAGATCAATTTCCGTCCTCTTCTTACCTAACCTATCACTCCTATAAATAGAAGTAAAGACCTGCTTCCATAAGTATCATCTTAGGTCCTTGAAAGTCAGTCATTCAAGGTTTATAGATTTTCGTCATTCTCTAATTATTAACAGATTAACAAACAATGCTTACAGAGCACTTTCATTGATCCTGTATGGGATTTACAAATCGGTGTCCATTAAAATATCCCCCAAATTGTTACCCCTGGGATTAATTTTATGAATACTGATGTTAGAGAAGGTAAATGTACTCTAGATCTTTATTATATGGAAATATTCAAAAGGATATTACAGAATTAAGTCAATTCCATATTTTTATCGACCAGAAAGGTTCTCTAACATGGCTGGTTATCAGAATCACTTAGGAGAAGTTCAGAAAGACTATGACTTTCCAAAGCACACTACCGCTGTACTCTTGCATAATGTAAGCCTAGTGAAGACTCTTATGTATAAAAATACATCCGCTGTTACTTGCATAACGAGACAGTCATTTGACCAAGTTCTGGATTGTGGTGCCTTCTCCCTTGTCCTAAAACATAATAGCTTCATACACTGATGCCATGTCTGTGAACACAGACATTAAGATAGTACATACACCATCACCGGAACTGGAAATGATTCTCTGTGGCCAACACTTTCCATGCTTCAGGAAGTCTATCTGATCTCAGTCTTTCATAAAATTGTTACTTTTTAAACTATTGGGACTTTTAATACAAATATCAAAAATATCCTCTAACCAAAAGAAGTCTGAATCTTCATTACACGTAAAGAGAGCCAAAAACCACATTGCTATTATAATTGGTCTTAAATAAAATCAAACGTTAAATAAGTAGTATGAGGTTAAAAAAAAAAAAGTAAATTTTTGGGGAGAGAGAATAATGAATAGCTTAGAAAATATTTTGCATTTTGTGGTTTACAAGTGAAATAGCCTTTGTAACATTTCGATTCTCAATCGGTTATACTGGTCTGACTTCATACAACATGGTCAAACTTTGGTTTGCCTGAAAGATGGAGAAGAATTTCATGTTCATATTCTGTTATGTTTTGAGTTCATCATTTTCAATTCTTGAAAAAGCCAGTCTTGTAAATGTTCACAGAGTGGTAAAGTAAGAAGTCTATGGACATTTTATTTACATTTGAACTACAACAAGTATTGTTGAATCATTTAACTGACACATCTCAAAGGATGACTCTTCTATCATTAAACTCATTGGGACCTTCATCACAATTCTGAGAGAAGGTTCTGCATCTCCAGAGATGCTACAAGAATAATCACCCACACAGAACAGGATTTACAGGACCGGGTCCTCAGGGGAGAAAAGTCACAAAAGTATAACCTCAGGTCAAATCATCCAAAGGGAAGAGGCCTGAATGGGAAGAATTTGAATATGTACAAATTCTTTTTTTCAAATCATGACCTTCAAAATAAACGAACCTGTTGAATGTGTAAGTTTACATTATACCTTTGCAGATGACATCCGAACTCACTCTCAGTGGACTAAGAATGTGGATTTCAGAACAAGTCATTGGAAGCTTAATTCAAATGCATATACATCAGCGTTCTCACCTGCTATGGATTGAATTTGATTCCTCAAAAAGATACGTCGAAGTCCAAACCCCTACACTTGTGAATGTGACTCTGTTTAGAAATAAGGTCTATGAAGATGTTATCAGTTAGGTTAACATGAAATTTTATTGGAGTAAGGTGGGTCACACCGTTGTCTTATAAAAGAGAAGATACACAGAGACAGAGAGAGAGATGAAGGATAATATGTGGTGCTGCAGTAGCAGAGCAGATTTCCTGGAGCTCTGAGGAGCTAGGAGAGAGGAGTAGAACAGATCTCCATCAAAGCATCGGAAGGAATCAACACAGCTGACACCCTGATACTGAACCTCCACCTCCAGAACCAAGAGAATAACTTTCTGTTGTTAAAGCCATCTATTTTGTAGAATTTTGTTATGGCAACCCTAGGAAAGTAACATATCACACTAGCAGTAAGATTGTTAAGTTTATCGCAGAAAGAGTTTCAGACAGGCAGATTGGTAAAATATGTATTGAACATGAAAAAAATGTATAAAACATTTAAGGAAATAGCTTGAAAATTGATGAATTCTAAGTTCTTATCACACAGCCCTTTCTGAGGAAAACATGACCAACTTTTTTTTGTTTTTTGTTTTTTTTACACAAAGTTTCAAGGAACTGTGTGCAAAGTGAGAGGAGGAAATTCCATCACTTGGAAATGGGCATAAAGAGAAAGAAAATTTGTAGAAATTGTAGAGGTCCAGTTGCCTTGTTTATATTTTCTCCCCCCTTCACCTTAGTGTTAGACCTTATATTTCTAGGGAAAGCAATATTCTCAGATTTAAAAAATTAAATTTTAATTAAATTAAAAATTAAGATGGCCTATAAGATATAAATTCATTCATTAAGTGAGACATGCAGGAAGTGAGATGATTCAGTTGGAAGCCAAACTCCCTTTCACCCTCCTTGATGCTTCTCTAGATCTCTGACAAGTTGTGCAGAGCTCCAACAGCCATTCCGTGACCATGATCATACCACAAGAATGAAGTCAAGAGATGGAGAGGTGAGAGTCCTCCTGCTGAGTTTTTCCTTTTCAAGATTGCCTAGGCTATTCGGAGCCCTTGGCATTTCCACGTATATTTGAGGATTGATTTTTCAATTTCTGTAAAGAAGGCTGTTGGAATTTGGAGGGGGATTTCCTTGAATTTATAAAGTGCTTTAGGTAGTAGTGACATCTTGACAATATTGAGTCTTCCAATCCATGAGCATGAAATGTCCTTCCATTTATTTAGGTCGTCTTTAATTTCTTTTAGTACTCTTTAACAGTTTTCTGTGTACAAGTCTTTCACTTCCCTGTCTAAAATTATTCCTAGAAATTTTAATCCTTTAGATGTTATTGTAAAAGGGATTTTTTTTTTCTTTGTTTCCTTTTCAGCGTGTTCATTGTTGATATAGAAAAACTGAACTTACATGCGTGAGTTGATTTTCCACTCATGGTGACCCATGTAACAGTAGAACTGTCTCATAGGGTTTTCTTGGCTGTAATCTTTATGAAAGCAGATCTCCAGTTCTTCTCCCATGAAGTCACTGGGTGGATTCGTACTGCCAGCCTTTTGGTTAGTAGCCAAGCGTTTATCCATTGCGCAAACCTGCTATAGAACAATTATAAACAGAGAAGACACCTGTGATTTATCACCTAAGTCAACAAGAATGCATAGTCTATTTTACAGAGAATCAGAAAGGCATTCATTATGTAAAACTAAACAATCTGTTGCAAAAATAATTAATATTTATTGTGCGTCTTAATTACCTAGTGCTGCTATAACACAAATACCACAAGTAGGAGAATTTAAAGAAAAGAAATTTATCTTCTCATAGTTCTGGAAGCTAAAAGTGTAAATCGGGGTCTCAGCTATGTCAATTCCTTCCTTGTCAGTAGCCTGAGCATTCCTTGGTTCCATGACATTCTTCGGCTTGTAAACAATCCTGATATGATTTGTGTGTCTGTGTGTATCTGGTCTTTTAAAAAAGTCAGACATGATTAGGTTTAAGATCCACCCTACACTTTTATGACCTCATTAACATAACAAGAGAAAACTGCTATTTCCAAACAGGAACTTATATACAAGTACAGTGGTTAGGATTTCAACACATATTTTGGAGGAGGCAGAATTCAATTCATACCATTGTGTTAAAAAAAAAAGTTTACCCAGAGAGTTTAAAGTAGGTAGATTCTGAAGCTCTGCTCTGTGATATGTTGCTGTTGTTGTTAGATGCCATCAAGCTTGTTCCAACGCATAGTGACCCTATGTACAACAGAACAAAACATTGCCCAGTCCTATGCCATCCCCACAATTATTGCTATGTTTGAACCCATTGTTGCAGCCACTGTGTCAATTCATCTTGTCCAGGGTCTTCCCTTTTTTTTGGCTGACCTTCTATCTTACCAAGCATGATGTCCTTCTCCAGGAACTGGTCCCTCCTGGAAAACATGTCCAAAGTATATGAGACAAAGTCTTGCCATCCTCCCTTCCAAGGAGCATTCTGTCTCTACTTCTAAGACAGAATTGTTCATCCTTCTGACAGTCTATGGTACTTTCAAAATTTTGCATCAACACCATAATTCAAAGGCAACAATTCTTCAGTCTTCCTTATTCATTGTCCAGCTTTCACATGCAAATGAGTTGATAGAAAATATTATTGCTTGGGTCAGGCACATCTTAATACTAAAAGTGACATCTTTACTTTTCAACACTTTAAAAAGATCTTTTGCAGCAGATTCACCCAGTGCAATATTTCATTTTATTTCTTGACTGCTGGTTTCATGGGGGCCGACTGTGGATCCAGGTAAAATGGAATCCTTGATAGCTTCAATCTTGTTTCCGTTTATCATGATGTGGCTTATTGGTCCAGTTGTGATTTTTGTTTTCTTTATATTGAGGTACAATCCACACTGAAGGGTGTGATCTTTGATCTTCATCAGTAAGTGCTTCAAGTCCTCTTTGTATTCAGCAAGCAAGGTTGTGTCATTTGCATATCTCAGGTTATTAATGAGTCTTCCACCTATCCAGATACCGCATTCTTCTTCATATAGTCCAGTTTCTTGGATTCTTTGCTCAGCATACAGATTAAATAAGTATGGTGAAAGGATACAACAATGATGCACACCTTTCCTGATTTTAAACCACACAGTATCCCCTTGTTTTGTTCAAATGACTACATCTTGGTCTATTTACAGGTTCCTTAACAGCACAATTAAGTGTTCTGGAATTCCGGTTCTTTGCATTGTTATCCATAATTTGTTATGAACCACACAGTCAAATGCCTTTGAATAGTCAATAAAATACAGGTAAACAGCTTTCTGTTATTCTCTGCTTTCAGATCCATCTGAAATCAGCGGTGAAATCCCTCCTTCCACATACTCTTCTGAATCTGCCATGAATTTCTGGCAGTTCCCTGCGGATGTACTGCTGCAACCATTTTTGAATTATCTGTGATATGAATAACTTTAAATACTTCAATTATTGGAGGAGGCCAATTAACCTAGATGTATTAAATCGGGTTCAACAATCTTTCTGTCCAAAATTCAATCAGAAGACACAAGATCAACTGTATGCTACCTAATTATCTTTGCTTCATCACAGTGTGAGGTTAACAAAGTTCATTTCATATGGATTTATCCTCATCATGAAAATTTAATTATTTTGGCCAAGTCACATTTTTTTTTTAATTAACTTTTTAAAAATCTGAATTTTTAATTTTAAAACCTCACTGTCTTGGACTAAAAGAAATAAGTTCAATCAGGTCACATTTTTATGTTAGGTAGGAAGGTGTCATGCTTCACAAACAAGAATCTGAAATAAAACCAGCAATTGTTGCCCACCAAAGAAACAACACAGTATGATTCCACATATAGGGGATTAAACCTATGACATTTTCTTTGTCTCTAAGGGCTATAACATATCCCACTTATCTAAAGAATAATTTCTATGTAAGTCTAAAAAAAATGGGTGAAGAATTCAAAGAAAATGAAAAAACAGTGAGATCACTGATAGTGATAGTATTCCTTGCTTCCGTGAAATAATGAATATCAGGTTTTGGCTGAGAGTTACAGCCCTCTTCCAACTAAGGTCATTTTTTTTACTCCAAAGTGTCCTCATGGTATTTTTCATTTCTGAGTTTCTCAGGGTATAGAACAAAAAGGGTTAACACAGGGGTTATGAAAGTTAAAACACAGTCATGAATTTATCAACTGAAAATGGAGATTTGGGCCTTGTGTACAGAAAGATGCAGAGAATAAACAATAAAATGACGACAGTGATATGGGATGCACAGGTGTTTCCCTTCCAAATCATTAGTCTTCAAGGAGTGTAAGATAACCCCATAGAAGACTGTAGGATGAAGAAGACCACAGTGCAAATTGCCCCTCCATTGGCTATAATAGAAAGTCCAGTAAGGTAGGTATTCATGGAAGCAAATTTCAATAAGGGATAAACATCAAACTTAAAGTTGTCAATGACATTGAGGCCAAAGAAAGGGAACCAATAAATAAAGAGAAATTGAAACCAAGAGTGTAGAAATCTTCCAAATCAGGCTACCAACAGCATGAGAACACACACCCGCCAATTTATGATGAACAAATAACGAAGAGGTTTACAGACAGCCATAAATTAGTCATAGGCCATTACCAGCAGAAGAATAACTTAAGCACCAGCAAATAAATGATCTGTAAATATTTGTGCCATACAAGCAAGGAAAGAAATGATCTTTTTCTCATAGAGCATGTATATGATCCTTTTGCAAGAAATAGAAGTAGAATACACAGAAAATATAAATGATAAATAGGTGAGAAAAAAATACATGGAGAACTCAGGGATTGGCTGGCCATACCTGTCACCATATTGAGCAGATTGCCCACTACCATCACAATGTAGATGGGTAAGAATGTGACAAATGAAACTTTTTGCCCCTCAGGATACTGACTGAGTCGCAGGAGGACAAACTCAATCACAATGTTCCTATTTTCTACGTGTCCTTCTGAATATGTTGAACTCAGGTATCAGAACCTGCAAACCAAAGGGCCAATAATAAATTTGAGAAGATCACAAGTTCTATGCCAAAAATTTGATGCCCCACTCAACAATGTTTCCTCCCCAGAGCCTTGCGCACAACAGCTCTTTGGAAAATGAATACTTGGAATCTTCTCCCACAATAATTTCCCCATTCATTGTCTCATGTTTTTTGCTTCACTCTCAATGATGGGACTTTGGTATTAAAACTGGGATCTATATGTGAGTGGCTACATTTGTGACATGATCTACTGAAAATAAGAAAGCTTTCTCCAAAATGTCTTTCAAAATACTGAATTTAACATTGTATATCATTTATCTCATTTTATGAGCTCTATATTATAACCTGTGTTATGCAGATTACACAGCCTTGCATTCTGGAAGTGAAGAGGGCTTGAAATACTTACTGATGAAGATCAAAGGCCACAGCCTTCAGTATGGATTACATCTCAATACGAAGAAAACAAAATTCCTAACAACTAGACTGATAAGCAACATCACGATAAACAAAGAAAAGACTGAAGTTGTGAAGAATTTCCAGGGTTGCATCTATTCTTTGAAACATCTCAGCTGGTATTCCATCAATTCCTGAAGCCTTGTTTTTCACAAATGCCTTCAGTGCAACTTAGATTTCTGCCTTCAATACCATCAGCTCTTGATTACATGACACCTGCTGAAATGGTTGAACTTCGACCAATTCTTTTGGTACAGCAAGTGTATTTCCCTTCCATCTTCTTTTTTCAATAGTTTATTTTATTTTGTTGTTGTTGTTGATAATATACACAGCAGAATATACACCAATTCAAAATTTTCTACATGTATAATTCAGTTACACTGATCATATTCTTGAGTTGTGCAACCATTCTCATCTTCCTTTTGCGAGTTGTCCCTCCACGGTTAACATAAACCCATTGCCTTCTAAGCTAGGCTAGGAACAGATTGTCAGGTCTTTATCCTGCAGAGCCAATAGATGGGTTTCAACCACCAGTCTATCAATTATCAGCTGAGTGCTTAAGTATTGTAGCATGAGGACTCTTTCTTTTAGTAATAAACAAACAAAAACCAAACCCATTATCATCGAGTCCATTCCAACTCATAGTGACCCTATAGGACAGAGTAGAACTGCCCCATAAGGTTTCCAAGGCTATAATTTTTACAGAAGCAGACTGTCACATCTTTCTCCAGTCCATGTTCTTTTGATGCTTCCAGCATCATTCAATATTTCTCCTACAGAATCCTTCGATATTGCAAATTGAGGCTTAAATTTTATTTTTAGTACTTTCAGCTTGAGAAATGCTGAGCATGTTCTTCCCTTTTGGTTTTCTAACTCCAGGTCTTTGCAAACTTCATCATAATACTTTGTTTTCTCTATCCATGCTTTGAAATCTTCTGTTCAGCTCTTTTACCTCATCATTTTTTCCATTTCCTTCCTCTATTCTACATTCAAGAGGAAGTTTTAGAGTCTCTTCTGACATTCATTTTGGTGTTTTCTTCCTTCCCTGTCTTCTTAATGACCTTTTGCTTTCTTCATGTGGGATTTTCTTGATGTCATTCCACAACTCTCTGATCTTTGGTCATTAGTGTTCAATGCATCAAATCTAGTCTTGAGATGGTCTCTAAATTCAAGTGGGATATACTCAAGGTCGTACTTTGGCTCTCGTGGGCTTGTTTCAATTTTCTTCTGCTTCAACTTGAACTTGCATATGGCCAATTTATGGTCTATTCCTCAGTCAGCCCCTGTCCTTGTTCTGACTGACAATTTTGAGCTTCTCCACTGTCTCTTTCCACAGATATAGCCGATTTGATTCCTGTGTATGCCATCCCTGAGGTCCAAGTGTACAGTTGCCGTTTATGTTGTTGAAAAAAGGTGTTGCCAATGAATAAGTCTTTGGTCTTACAGAATTCTATCGTGCAATCTCCAGCACCATTTCTATGGCCAAGGCCATATTTTCCAACCACTTTTCCTTCTTCCTTATTTCCAACTTCCACATCGAGTCACCAATAATTATCAATTCATCTTGATTGCGTGTTTGATCAATTTTAGTCTGAATCTCCAATTTCTTCATCTTTGGCGTTAGTGGTTTGTGGTTAAATATGAATAATAGTCATAATAACTGGTCTTCCTTGTAGGTGTAAAACTATTACCCTGTCGCTGACTGTGTTGTACTTCAGAACAGATAGATCTTGAAATGTTCTTTTTGACAGTGAATGTGATGCCGTTTCTCTTCAATTTGTCATTCCTGGCATAATAGACCATATGATTGTCTGATTCAAAATAGCCAATACTAGTCCATTTCAGCCCAATAATGCCTAGAATATCAATCTTCAAATATTCCATTTCCTTTATGATAACTGCCAATTTTCCTTGATTCATACTTCGTACACTCCATGTTCTGATTACTAACTGATGTTTGCAGCTGTTTCTTCTCATTTTGCGTTGTGCCACATCAGCAGATGAAGGGCCTGCAAACTTGACTCCATCCATGTCATTAAAGTCATCTCTACTTCGAGGATACAGCTCTTCCCAGTTGCATCTGGAGTGTCTTCCAACCCGAGGGGCTCAGCTTCTGGCACTATATCAGGCAATGTTTTCCTGCTATCCACAATATTTTCACTGGCCAATTTTTTTGGAAGTAGATCACCAGGTTCTTCCTCCTAGTCTACCTTAGTCTGGAAGCTCTGCTGAAACCTGTCCGCTATGGGTGACCTTGCTGGTATTTGAAATACCAAAGATATATTTTCCAGCATCACAGGAACACGCGAGCCACCACAGTACGACAAACTGACAGACAAGTAGTTGCTATTATTATTTTATTATATTATACTATCATTATATTAGACCTAGTCAATCATGAAAGAGACAGTGATTTGTCTTCACAGGAAGAGATATATGTTCTGTTTTTAGCTCCACTGTATGTAGATTTGCAAGATACTTTTTATTCATTGCCATGAAGTCTCACCAAAGATTACCCATGACCAAGAAATCCATTTCACAGCAAAGCAATCATCTAACATGCATGAACTTTACTGGTCTTACCAATGCTCCCATTACCTATCTGACATGATAAAATTATGGATTTGGTTCTGAATACTCTAAGACAGTGCGCCTTGAAGACAAAAAGACAACAAAAATAGCATTGATATGCTATCTTACAGAATGTGGTATATACTTAAACCAAGATCATCTCTCCTGTAGCCAGAATAAAAAAACCTGTGAACCAAATGTAGAGGTCGGAGTGGCCTGGTTACTATTATGCCTAATACACAGAATAACCCACTTAACGTATTTCTGCTTTGTGTCCTCAAAATTTTGAGCTTGGTATGTTTGGAAACCCTAGTGACCATGGAAGAAATGTGTCTGCCAGTGAACACAGTCATTGTTCCACTACATTTAAATGGAATTTGTCCCATTGTTATTTGGGGCTCTTATGCTGATGAAAAAGTCAGAAAGAATAGATTACTGTACTGACATCATCTTTAGCTACAAAAATAAAATATTCAGTCAATTAAAATAGAATATTAAAAATACAAAATTTTACAACCTTTAGAAGACAATATAGAATATGTTCCTGTCGTTGTAATAGAGGATGGCACTCTGGTGGTGCATTAATTAAGCGTTTGACTGCTAACCAAAAGGTTAGCTGTTCGAATCCACCAGTTGCTCCTTGGGAACCATATGCGGCAGTTCTACTCTGTCTTATAGGGATGTTATGAGTCAGAATTGACTCAACGGCAATGAGTTTTGCTTTTATAATAGACGATATCTGAAGAAAGACATAGAAGTGCTAACCAAACACATAAAGACTGATAAATTTAACTCCGTTAAGAAGTTACTATTTTTCAAATGAAATGATAAAAGTGTAAAAAGAAAAACCACAAACAAGAAAAAGACTTTTGTAGAATCTATAAACAAAGAATTAGTACACAGGGTACATAAACAATTTAATAACAGAAAAACAACCCCATAGAAAATCTAGCAAAAGACATGAATATCCATTTCACAGAAGAGGGGGGAAAAGGTGATGTGTAATAAACATATGCAGATATGCTCAACTTCAACAGAAATAAGACATTCAAATGAAAACCACAGTGAAATCACAATTTATACCCACTGAATGATCAAAATACCAAACTTCTGACAATATCTGGTGTCAGTATGTATATAGAGTAATGGAACTGGTAAACCCTGCAGCCAGGAGTGTAACTGATGACACCACTTTGGGAAAGAATTACAACCTTCTCTAAAAGTGAACATGTAAATACCCTATTTAACACAAAATAATTTCTTTTAGAATGTCCACAGTGACACTGCATATGATAACTAAAACTGGAAACAATCCACATGAGCACTGACTAGAGAACGGGTACATAACCTATGGTATAGTCAACCAATGAAATAATATGCAGTAGGAGAAATAATTGGACAAGAGCGACATGCAGCAATATAATCAAATCTTAGACAGTTAACATTGAGTGATAGAAGTTAAGACTCAGAAAACTATGGGCTACATAATGTAATTTTAATAAAAGTAAGGAATAAGAAAACCTAAACAATATACTTTAAGGATATATACATACGAAGTGAAACTATTTTTAACTATGATTAAAAAATTAGGATTGGGATTTCTCCTGAGAAGAGGTGGAGAAATGGCATCAGAGAAGTGTAGTCTGATAGTTTCAATGAGATTGATAATATCCTAGGTAAGAGGCTACAATATTTATAAATAATTGCATATGTTGTTGAATATACATGAAAAATTACACATTAAAATTTAAAAATAAGAAAAGTACTAAAATCTTTCTTTCAGTTGGAAAAGTAAACTCTTGTTAAGCATAGATAAAGTTCCATATTACACTGATAAAATTCTTTTCTTCTTTCTGGTTTTGGGATGTTCCTGTATGGGTCGTAGACTGAGAAAAACTTATTTTTTTACAAAAAATTGAAACAACAAAATTTTGTTTTTGTCAAAACAAATTATTACCAGGCCTACTTATAAAAAGTATTTACGTTTAATATAACTTTTAGGGAATACGTTGTTTACGCAAAATAACACCTTTCTTTCCATATCTTCAATTTCATGGAGATAAAATCAGAAGCTCTACATACTCTTTTCAGAATCACAAAAAATGCACATAATAACTAACGAGGAAAATACAAAATATGTCTACAACTTAGATTCATGTGCTTTTCAAATCAAAAATCAAAGCAAAATAGTATCTGTCCTCTAATCAGGAACTAGAATCAGTTTTCTTCATCAACCACATCCCATTTTTCAAAATTGCTCACTGATGGTTTCTCAAACCAAACACAATCTCATGTCCCACTAAATACGCAGAATTGTAAATGAATAGACATTGGCCAAAGGAACAGGGGTAATCAGAAACACAAAATGCACAATGTAGCTAAAAAGCTGTTGTGCTAATAGAATAACAAATGGTAAAATTTTAAAACTAGTCTCTTGGACTCAGAAACTTGCTCTAAGTATTAGCCAAATTGTTTTCTTATTAATTTGGATGACAGAAAATTTTCTACAGTACTTCTGAATTGACTAAATAGTTCATTGTAATAATTTATTGTCCATTTGTTGCTTTAGCATTAGCAATGGTATTTTCAGTGTGGATGCACATTCTTATTCTACCTGTGGTTGACATTCTACTCCAGATTTTTTCCATAGCATTTTTCATCTCAGAATTTCTCAAGGTGTATATCAGAGGATTCAACATGGGAGTGATAACTGTATAAACCACAGTCATGCATTTGTCAATGGGAAAGTTGGAAACAGGTCTAACATACATGAAAATACAGGGGACAAAACAGAGGACAACCACTGTGATGTGGGAGCTGCAAGTAGACAGGGCTTTGCGCCTCTTTTCCTGACTGTGAGTCTTCAGGGAGCTGAGGATGACCCCATAAGAGATCAGTAGAAGGATAAAAATTACCATACAGATGGCTCCACCATTGGCAACCATGGTGAGACCTATAAAATAGGTGTCAGTGCAAGCAAGTTCCAATAATGGGTACACATCACAAACGAAGTTATCAATGACATTGGGGCCACAGAAGGGGAGACTATACACAAAGAGAAGTTGAACCACAGAGTGCAAAAAAACCTCCAACCCAGGCCACCACCAGCAACAGAATGCAAACCTGTCAATTCATGATGGTCAAGTAGTGCAGTGGCTTACAGATGGCCACATAGCAATCATAGGCCATTGCCACCAGAAGAAAGACCTCAGCACCACCAAATAAGTGTTCTATAAAGAGTTGGCCCATGCAAGCTGGGAAAGAAATAGTCTTTTTATCACAGAGTAAGTCTACAATCATTTTGGGAGAAACGGCAGTGGAATAAACAGCATCCATGACTGACAGATAGGCAAGGAAGAAGTACATGGGGGAGCCCAGAGAGGGGCTGAAAATAACAGTCATGACAATGAGCAGGTTGCCGACCATTGTCACAATGTAGATGAGCAAAAACATGACAAATAACACGTTTTGGCCCTCAAGATCCTGAGTGAGTCCCAGAAGGACAAATTCTGTTACATTGTTACTGTGTCCCATTAACTCTTCTGCAAGACTTGTTACAGAGATGAGAACTCAGGAGAACAAGACCTGTAATGAAATCATGAACAATACTATGAATATGTCCATTATGTCACGGGGCATTTCTTCACTATTAATCTTCTACAGAGGTTATACATAATAAACATTTAGAAATATCTACTGAGTTTTTCTTCCAAAGATTCCAATTCCCTCAACAATTCTACTTCTCAGATGACTGGATTGAACCTACAAAAAACAAGTTCTATCTCTAAATCTAAGTGGATCTTCTATAGAGAAGAACAGTCAGAGGCCCAATAGTTAATCATGTTTTGAAAGATGACAGTACTTGGCACAGAAGTCAGCAACGATAAAGGGGGAGAAGACTTCTACCCTCAACAAACTTATTGTCTGCTGGTGAAGATAAACTCTAAATAAATAAATTGACAGAGAATCAGTACTTTGAGTTGGTAGTATTTGTGGTGAGTACCCTTACAATATGATGTATATAGCACCAAAAATAAGCCCTCTTCAGGAATATCTCACTAAATATTATGATATTCCACTACTAGAAGCAGGGGCTTCAACCCGGTGTAGCTTGGATGCCACCTGCCCACACTGGCTGGCTCCCTGAATGCCATTTGTTAGGCTGCTGATGTTGCTTTTTTCTGCTTCATTAGATTTCTTCTTTACCTCTCACCACCTACCCCTTCATTCTCTCAAATACCTGGCTCCATGTGCCATTTTTGCTTCTTCCTGAAAGGCTGCAAAACACTGCTGGTCTGTGAAACTGCTTCCCTGCCAATGTTGCCAAGCTGCTGGGACCCCTGGGGCTTTTGTTTGTTTGTTTGTTCTGTTTTGATTGGTTTGTTTGTTTTCTTTTTCTTTTCTCAGCTTGGGAGCCCCTTCTAGCCAGGGATACCATGCAGCTTGATAGCTACTCCCTTACTCTGTGCAGACACATAGTGATACCCCTAGGGGAAATTATTTTTTCTTGTTTGTTTGTTTTTTCTTATCTCTTTTTCCCTTTTTTGTCTTCCTTCATTTCCAGTTTCTCATCTCTTTATATTTACCTTCTCTTCCTGTCTCCTGAAAGCCTGGCTGTGTGACAACTCTACCCTTCTAGCCAGGCTGTACTTGACGGACTGGGATCAACTTCCTGAGTCATAGCAGCTGCACTGGGGGGATCCCAGGGGGCTTTTATTTCATTTTTTCCCCCTCTAATTTTTATTTATTCATTTTTTATGATTTTATGCTTTTCCCTTTTTTTATTTTTGTTTTTCTGCATTTATCAGTCTCTCATCTCTCCACTCCAGTAGCACTCTTTTGTGTTCATGTGTATGTTTTTGGCTCCTGTTCCTCTCTCCTCTCTCTCCTCTTTCCCCTACCCATCTTAGCTCTACACATCACAATCTGCCCCCTCCTTCCACCCTACCTGCACCATGCGCTGAACATCACACTGCCAAGCAGCACAGGCACCGCCTAATGGAACCTGCCCTGCACTGATTTCTGGTCTGCCCTGTCGGTCCTAGTACATGCCACGAAAAACACATCCCAGCAACTCCCCTTCAGCTGGACCTGCCCTGCCGTACCATACCTGAGTGACTGACCCTGCCCACTGGAGAAGGAGGTGAAAAGTATCGTGCTCACAGATGAGCAAACAACAAAGAAGGCACAGCCTGCCTGCTCAAACATAACCAAATAAAACAAAAAATCAGGATGAAACAAACAAATCTACAATCAATAAACGAGGAAAATAACTACTGAATGCCCTGAAGACAGCAGACAATATCTAAACAAAAACAGGACAGGATGGTTCCTGTAGGCATCCAAGATGAAACACCAGATGACATTCCAGCAGAAGAAAAGGCACTAGAACTACCTGATAGGGAATTAAAATCTCTAATATTCAGAATTATCCAAGAGTAGAGGCAAAAATCAGACAAAAATGAGGAAAAAATAGACAAATTCATGGAAAACACAGACCAAAAAAATGGAAGAATTTAAGAAAATAATACAGGAAAAAACGCTAAAATAAATTCACAACTAGAAATCATACAAAAACAACTATTAGAAATCCAAAAGATAAACAACAAGATTTCAGAAATGGACAGTGTCATAGAAGGACTGAGGAGCAGGTTTGAAACGATGGAAGGCAGGATCAGCAAAATTGAAGACAAACACTTGGATACAACTCTGTTTGAGGAAAAATCAGAAAGAAGATAGAAAAAAAAAAATGAAGAAACCCTGAGAATTATGTGGGATACAATCAAAATCAAAAATCTGTGAGTGATTGGAATTCCAAAACAGGGGGAGAAAACAGAAAACGCAGACAGGATCACTGAAGAAGTGCTAACAGAAAACGTCCCCAATATCATGAAAGATGAAAAGCTGACCATCCAAGAAGCCCAACGAACCCCATATAGGGTAGACCCCAAAAGAAAATCACCAAGGCATATCATAATCTCACTCACTAAAATCAAAGACAACCAAAGAATCCTGTGAGCAGCTCAAGAAAAACAAAAAGTCACAAACAGAGGGGAAACAGTAAGACTAAACTCAGACTATTCGGCAGAAACCATGCAGGCAAGAAGGCAATGTGATGACATATATAAAACCTTGAAAGAAAAAAATTGCCAGCCAAGAATAATGTATCCTGCAAAACTCTCATTCAAATATGATCATGAAATTAGGTCATTTCCAGATAAACAGAAATTAAGGGACTATGTAAAAACCAAACCACACTGACAAGACTTATTAAAGGGAGTCATTCGATCTGCGAACAAACAACATCAGACCACAGGCTCAATCTAGTACACAGGATTGTACTAGCCACATACCAACCTAGAAAATGAACTCCTAAGGACTACCCAAAACCAAAAGAATTACAACAGGGAACCAGAGAGGTTAATCCGTAAATGACAACAGCATCAGAAGAATAAAAGAGGGAATAAAAGGTGCAGGTGTAGAACCTTCTAATGGAGAGGAAGGAGCAACATAGACACAGAGAGAAGCAGGCAGAAATCAGAGAAAGACAGATGCCACGTGGAGACTGTAAAATAACACAGGAATGCTGGGGCTAGAAAAGCTGAGACAAGTATCTTCCCCCAGAGCCAACAAAAAGAGAGGACCAGATCCTTCCCCAAGACCTAGTGCCCTGAATTTTGACTTGTAGCCATCTAAACTGTGAGAAAATAAATTTCTGTTTTTTAAAACCAAAAAAAAAAAAAAAAAAAAAATCACAGAGCCCATCCTAGAAAATAAAGAATAAAAAAGAAAAGGAAGGGGCAAAGGGAGAGGAGAGAAAAAGAAAGAAGAAAGAGGAGAGGAGAGAAGATGGGAGGAGAGTAGAGGAGGGGAGAAGGAAAAGGAAGGAAAGAGAAAGAGGAAGGAAAGGGGGGAAAGGAAATTCAAAAGGGAAAACAAACACACTGATTCCTCAGAGTCCCTCCCTGGCTTTTACGGTCAAGGACAAACTCAAAGAAGAGAGAATTGTACATACATAGACGCAAACACAAACTTTAGGGTTATTCTTTGTTGGAGAAAATTGCTGAGTTACTAAACCTCAAGTACAGACAAGCTGATTTCATTCATACTGATTTTGCTGGAGTGCGGGAACACATGTAGAAGAATTTTGAGCTTTCTTTTAGAAACTAGCTGTAATGAACATTCTATATGTCCAGGTGATTCAGGAGTTCTACCATTTTTGAAGCTATAGATTGATAAAGGCATAGCTGCTGAAGAGTACAATGGTAAAGCTACTTCATGTATCTAATTGTTTTTTCACTACTTATTTTCTGCAGGGTCTAGTGCCCTTAATTTTATTAATAGTCAATGCTAGATTTCAGTGGAATAAATATTCTATTGGCCAGCTAAATTATTTACACGTAAAAAAATGAGTATGTAAACTATCCACTATAGTTTCAGTCATCGAAATGTGATACTTTAAAAACTAAAAATATTACTAGGCTTTCAACTTAAACCACTAAGTTAATACTTTTCTAGAAAAAAATTATTTAATTTATTTTTATAAGAACATGGCTTTTTACAAATAGAAATTAAAATACCATAGTAACAGAAATACCCTCTCCAGTACATTGCAATTACTGTTTTATAAGTCTCTCTAAGTGGCAGTAGGCAAGGTAATTCCTGATCACCAGTTTATTTTTGTACATATGCTAATAAGGTTGTTGTCATAATTTTAAAAATCACACATAAGAGCACATATTAAGCTTCCAGACATAACAGGCATTTGTTCTTTACACCCTGACACACTTGATAAAATTCAGTTTTAAATGCTCTCATTCCAAATAAGGAGCCTTGCTGGTGCAGTGGTTAAGTTCAGCTGTTAACTGAAAGGTCAGCAGTTTGAATCCACCAGCCGCTCCCTGGAAACCCTATGGGGCTGTTCTACTGTGTCCTATATATATATAAATATATCACATAAGTTTTTATGAGTTGGAATCCACTTGACTCGATGGCAATGGTTTTGGTATTTAGATTTAGTTCAAATACATCTAAATTAGTTATAAATCTTTATTAACATATCACAAAAACTATGAACCAAGATTACAAATCTATTAACTTATTTTTAATGCACAACACCCTTGTTTTCTTATGTGGCAAATGGACAGTAAATATCTATCAGGCTAAACTACTAAAGCCAAATAGACTACGTATGTTCTGGTTAATTTCTGTGTTTCCCTTGCTTAATTTTACAAATTCAGAATTAAGCTAATGAAATATATTTAAGACGTTAGCTATATTTCAATATATCACATAAGTTTTTAATGAGTGTCCTCTGTCAGATATTTCAAAATCTCACCTCTTGGGTCTTGTCTTTGGTCCTGAAAATCAGGGCTTCTTTCATCGAGAGAAATTGCAGATACCTCATGTATTTATCTGCAGCCACAGAACACATGACAATGTGTGGCTGATCAGTGGGATCAAGAAATAGTTCCAAGTGGTTATGCTTTTCATACTTCCACACAAGCTGCCCATCAAATCTTTTTTTTTTTCCACACAAGTGTAGAAGTGTTTATGTATCCAAAGTGGATGACTGGAATATGAAGATGTTTAAAAATAATGTCAATTTTTACAAAACAAAGATAGTAAATAGTGGAATGTTCTCATCTGTTGGGAAAATGTATTCAAAAAACAATCAAGATGCAATGTTTGCACAACTGTGTGAAAACTGGGCAAATTAATGGAAATTAACCTGGTCAACCCTGTTATTTAGTGACACAAAAAAAAAAAAAAAAAAACCTGGAAAAATCACTGAAATTAGTTATTTGAATTTTTCTCTTTTTAATCAATTATAATAAAGCAACCAAAAAGTATTTTACTTTGATTGAGGATTTAGGGTGGCATTCATGTTCTTAGTCATTAAATTCTGTACCTAACAAGGAAAATACTGGGATTTAACTTCCCAAAAAAGTCAATGACAGAGCCTTCTCACAGATAAGAGTAGAACTTCTCAGCCTTTCAGGCATTCAAATAGCATATCCAAAGACCATTTCTTTCCTCATTAAAAGACTGACCCTACATCTCTCCAACCTTACCCCAGAAAATCAGGACCTTCCACAAATTCCTAAAAGCAATGAGTGATATGTGTCAACAGAAAATACAACAAGAAAACATCTACAGGACTAGATACCAATTAAAGAGAGTCTCCAGCCTGCATGGGAATTTGAGTTTTCAGAAATCTCTTGGGTCATTCCATCAGGAAATAATTCTTCCATTTATATGTGTAGACAGAGTCTATGACTTTTTACATCATCACTGTTTTAAATGAAAGACAATGCAAGTTCATTATAAATTAGTTTGTTAGAATATTTGGAACAAATTCAAATGAAGTAAACTCCCTGGACAGTTTTCATCCCTAGACAATCCCTAGAGGAAAACGGACTTGGGTCTTGTCAAGAAAAAGTGGCAGACAACAAAGTAATGTAAAAAGTCTGTAAAGTGAAGAGAAAATTCTAAAATAAAGTGAATAATAAATTATGAGTTTTATATTAGTAAATCTTTACTTAAGGCAGATAATATTTATTCCAAAATGAAGGGAGAACCAGCCCTAGATTCTCTTGCTTAACTAACCACATTCCTAGCAGAGGAATGCCTTACTCTGACTGTTAGAGGCGCTATACTCAGTAAACCCTAAGGCTCAGAGGCAGAGAACATTGGGACTAAGGAAGTCACTGAAATTTACCTTCCAATTCTTGAAAAGGCAGATAATCACAGTTTTGTAGGTCTGCACTGGAGCAGATGATGTTGATCTAAGCCTGAATCTAGATGAGCTGGAATCAGAATGATTTATTTCTCAAACACAGTCAGTAACTGCTTTCATGAGTAGTCACAAGGTGAAGATTTATGTCCTGATCCAAGAGGATGTGTCTTAACTTAATCACTTTATTTTCAATTGGACCAAGACTTTACTTGACTAGGACTTCAAACTGATTCCTTAACTTTGAGTCAGCTAAAATTTTGCTTGCATGCATGGCTCCTTTATACAATATTGATACATTTTATCAACTAACTCTTAAGCATGCCATAACTTTGACCTTTGTAGTTATGATGGTCAATTAATAAATACCTATATAGTTCAAAAAGTGTTTAGTTGTTTTTTCTGTCATTTGCAACCAAAAGTATCCTAACTGAAACACCCTGATCTTAAATGTGTATATGAAATTAGGTTAATTTGTATATGTGTGTGTGTGTCTTGAAGCAGTATCACATAATTTTAATTTTTACATTATAATCTGTCTTATTATCAAGAATAGTTTATTACTCTTTCAAAATTTGATTGCAATTTCCGTATTGCTCTGTTTCTAAATGAACTTTTAGAATTAGAGAAATGGTAGGCATAGTTATCAGTGGAAGGAAATGAAATGTATATTTACATTTTTCCCCAAGGATTTACTTAGCATAGTATCAAAATTTTATGAGATAAAATTTAGGTATGATCATACTCAAAGAAAGTTAATTCATTACATTCTTCTGGTAGTCCATGGCATATTAAATATCCTTTGCTAACACCACAATTCAGATGTATCAATTCTTCGCTCTTCTTTTTTTCTTTCTATAGCTTTTGCATTAGAAAGTCATAACACTAGTTCTCAATAACTTTGAAAATGTCTATTATATGAACATATACATACCGGAGACACTACAGAAGCCTAATACTGCCACCCAGTGAGGGACTCTAGGAGGTGGGATTCAAAAGTACCCTGATAACAATAGCAAGATGTACATTATTTGAAAGAAAACTACTGAAAGACCATTGGACTTCCGTAAAGACACAGGAAATGACATCATGAGTGCTCCTGATGTCATGGGTGATGTCAGCGGATCATTCACAAAAAAACTGAGCCACACAAAAAGCTCCTTAATAAAAAAATAATAATCATACAGATATATGTAATGGGATGTGGCTCAGGTGAAGTATATCATGCTCATAAGTATAACTTTCAGAACAAAATGGAACCTCTGGCAAGATGTCCACTTCCATTGTTGAATGATATAAATGCAATATTCACTTCCTGTTAAAGGAAAACAAAATACTTTGTTTCCGAAAGAAACTTCTCAAATCGAAGTGTGTGATTCAATAAGGAAATCTGCTGAAATTCTCCCTCTGAATGGTACAGAGGCAAAGAAGTCATAGTTAATTCTACCCAATGGCCAGATGTATGAGCAGCATATTTAGCAGTGCAGGGAGCACTTGGTTCTCACAGTCAGAGCAATATATGGCTATTTACACAATAATCGGTTGTGGTTAATACACTCACCAACAATCCCTTGAGGAATGGACAATCAAGAAATGCAGTGATACCTTTTAGCTCAGTGGTGAAGTTACCTCCGAGGTTCACTGTCCAGCCTGGGAGTGGACAGCCCTGTAAAACCAAATGAGACTAATGAGGTACAGGAGTCCAGTGACAAGGGACAGAAGGCAGAAGGGGACAAGGAAGCTGGTGATAGGGAAACCAAGGTTGAGTAAGGATACTGTTGATGTGTTATGAGATTGTTAACCATTGTTGTAGGGCAACATTTGTAGTAACTGTTAAATGAGAAACTGTTTTGTTCTGTAAGCCTTCATCTTAAGTGAGAATAACAGCACAATTGGAAGAGCGTAGTCAATGTCACTGAACTGTGCATGTAGAAATTTTTGAAATGGTGTATCTTTGGCTATGTGTATTTTCACCAAAAAAAAAAGGTTGAGAAGTTAGAGGGTTGATATGTTGTGGGGTTGTTAACCAATGTCATAAAACAACATGTGTACTACTGTTTCATGAGAAACTATTTGTTTTGTAAGTCTTCACCTGAAGTACAATTAAAAAAAAAAAAAAGAAATGCAGTGATAGGGAATGTTGACGACCCCATGGACATTCTGAGGAAAGATTAAAGTGGGTCATGCAGATGCCAGCAAAACACCCAGGCATTGGCTCGAAGAAGAATAGAATGCCTTTAGCATAATCTCCAGAAGTGGTCACTTGAATATATAAGAAGAATGGCATACAATTATGCCTAGAATAACAGAATATTCCACTAAACCAACCAAAGTCCCTGATGTGGTGGGAGACCATGCTGAACAGCAATGGCAGGAAAGCTCTTAAAATAGCTTTGAGGAGGATTCCTCAGGGCCAAGGACCAACACATAGTTGTAGAGAAATTGCAAAGAACCATGAGCTACAACTCCTGGTGGCTTAGAATGAGTTTATACTGAAATAAATTTTTTTTTCTGAAAAATTTTTAATTCCACTTTAGGCTTCACTTCTTCTATAATACAAACCACAACTGAAAACACTACTAGCAAGCTATTGGAATAATACATTGTGTACCAGTTTGTTCCCCTAAATTATATCTCACTGGACCAAGCCAAAAATTTTCCCATGGCCAGAACCAAAAACCAAATCCCTTGCCATCAAGTCAATTCCACCTCATAGTGATCCCACGAGTGTTACAAAGTAGAACTGCCACATAGTTTTTTTTTTTTTTTTTTAACTGTAATTATTACAGAAGCAGATCACCAGGCCTTTCTTCCACAGTGTCACTGGGTAGGTTCAAACCACCAACCTTTAGGTTAGCAGTCAAACACAAACTGCTTGCACCACACAGGGATGGAATATGCATGTATGTGTGGTTATAACAAAACCCGTGTGTGATTAGATATAGAGCCATATACAGTTGAATACAGACCCTTGTAAGGTCAGATAAAGAACCATGTGTGGTTGAATAGAAGCCATAATGATCAGATACATGCCAGTGTATGGTAAGATATAGCATCATGTGTAAATAGATACAGACATGTGTGTAGTCAAATAGACTTCTCAATAGTCAGATACAGGCCCATTTGTGGTCAGAAACAGATCCATGTGCGTTCATACACAAATGTGTGTGTACAGTTGCACACAGACCTAAGGATCACTGGAAACACACCCGTGTATGGTTGTACAGACCCACATGAGGTCAGGTACAGATGCAAGTGTGTCATTGGACACAGACCCATGAGTGATTGGATACAGATACATGTATGTGTTGGATACAGAGCTATGCATCATCAGTTAAAATCTGCATGTGGTCAGATACAGACCCATGTTTCATAAGATACAGACATATGCACGGTCAGATAAAGGCCCAAATTGGGTAGAATACAGTATGTGTGCTGTCAGATAAAGATCTATACGGTCAAGTGAAGACACTTGTGTGGCTGGAGATACACCAGTGTGTGGCCAAATATAAATCTTTATATAGTCAGATACATGCTTGTTTGTGGTAAGATACCCACCAAACCAAATCCATTGCTGTCATTTCTGACTCATAGAGACCCTACATGACCTCATAGAATTGCCTCACAGAGTTTTCAAGGCTGTAAATCTTTATGAAAGCAGATTGCCACATCTGTCTAGGAAGTGCTGAGCTGCTGGATGATTCAAATTGCCGAACTTTCAGTTGGCAGTGGAGCACTTAACCACTGTGCTACCAGGGCTGCTTTGTGGTAAGATACAGACCTATATATTATAGGATACAGATCCGTGTATGGTCAGATAGACCTGTGGTGGTTCCGTACGGAATCATGTGTGGTCAGATATGATAAAGACCCGTATGTGGTTGGACACACACCCACATGTGAATGGATACAGATCCATGTGTGGTTGGATACAGACTAGCTTATGGTCAGGTACAGATCTGTTGAATGGTTTGAAACAGACTTACGTGTGGTCAGAAACAGACTCATGTGTAGTCAGACACAGACCCATATGGTTTATATATTGACTCGCCAGTTGTCAGACACAGATCCCTGTGTGTTCATATATATAACCTTGTGTGACCTTAATACAGACCCATATACGTTCAGATACAGGTCAGTGTATGTTTGGATGCAGACCTGTGCCCATGGCTTTGAGGATTGTGCAATAACTCACACCAGCAAAAGACAGTGAGTCCTTTCAGATAAACTAATTGAAAATATGAATTAAATGTAAATAAAAGAATTCCCTTTATAAATAATAAAAACAAAAGTCAATTTCTATGTACACTCTATAGCTGATTACAAATTTTCATCAAGACTTATAAATCAGGCCTTCACGATATGTCTCTTATTCTGGATTAAAAACCTAGACAGGATAGCATAGCATTTTATCAAAATAGGTATTTTAAGACATGAAATTCTATATGTAATTTTATAGGAAGTTTTGAACCTTACAAAATGACCTTAATCTTTATGAAGATTATAAAAGTTTTGGAAGTATATAGAAATTGTTGAAATAGGTGAGTAATTAGTGGAGATTATCACCACCAGGTGGCGACGTGGTTAAGAGCTTGGCTGCTTAACAAAAAGTCATCAAGTGAATCTACAAGCTGCTCCTTAGAAACCCTATGGGACAGTTCTACCCTGTTCTATAGGGCCGCTATGAGTTGGAATTGACTTCATGGCAACAGGTCTGGTTTCTTTTTAATAACTACCAGATATAAATAACATTAAAGATCTTTGATTACTGAAATAGCGTATTAGTGGCAGAGAAACTAAACAACAACAACAAAAAAGTATTTTACTGATTTGGAAAAAAGAGATTTAGATATCCTTCATCACAAACAAAAATAAATTCTAGATGGGTTAAAAACAGATTCATTTGAAAAGTTATTTACCAAAAAAAAAAAAAAGAAAAAGTTAAACTGTACAAAGTCAATGAAAGGGAATGGAATTCTCCAAGTATATGTAAATGAAGAAATAAAAAAGTAATTTTTAAATATAACATCTGGATATAAAAACACCCATAATTATAATATGAAAAACATGGTAAGCTAAACATTTATAGCAAATATCAAAGAAAAATGGTACATATATTTAATATATAAAGAGTTCATCAAAATTCATCAGTAAAAATTCTGACTCCAATAGATCGAGAATTAAAGAATACAAATAATTTACAAAGCTCCTGGGGTGATTTCCATATCCCAGACATTGCGCAAAAACAGAGAGCACAAAAATACCTCACTTTTCTGCTTTCGGGTAACTTATAAATCAGTGAACATAAATAGACAATTGACCAGGATTTTTATCTCATCATTTGAGATAACTATACCAATTTGAAAATTGACTAAACTTACAAAAATGGAGGATTTAGTTATGTTAACTCAGACCAACCGAATGTTTAATATTATTTGATGAATAGTGTTATGCTTAGGAAAAGTTGAGATGGTATAAGAAATCCCCATGAAATAATACTGGGGATAAATACCAGGATGCAAAGTCACGCATACAGTGTGCTTTACCAGTAAAATGAACCCCATCCCCCATTGCCTCAAACCCTGATGAAACAAGACTAAATAGGGGCTGCAGGGACCATGAGTGTCTTCGACCACAAGTTTCTTACTATATCACGGGCAGATAATATTTTAAGCCTGATTCAAAAGAGAAATGTTCATAAAGATGCAATGAATGACGACTCTGTCAAATAAAACCATAGATTCCAATCTCTTCATTACCTAATAATCTGCATTCCCATAAGAAGAGATCTGAGAATGGAAACAGCATGAATGGTCAGCATCTTTCTTGACAATGAAATCATGCAAAATAATCCAGTGTCAAGTTCTGAACTGTATATTCGAAGCTCATTGATTATGGATTTTTCTAATTTCACATGTGTAAGTCAGGCTCTAGGTCCTTTTAGAAGACCATGAAACACCAGCAGCAAGAAGGAGATGGGATATTGAAAAATAACAAAGCTCTCATCAGATATTTTAAATGATCTTGGAAGATGAATGCATCATCTTTATGAAAATATAACACCAAACAAAGCTGCTCCATTTGAGTAGATAAGATGCTTGAAGACTGAGTCCTTTTTCTGCCTATCTGCCTTCTTCATTCATGTTCTTTTTGTGTATTAACCTTCTTATGAGTAATTTAGAATTCTGAAGCATTCGTTCTCATAAACCTTTACACGCTAACCAATAAGCAAAACTACATATTTAAAATATCTTGCAGATATCAAAATAAAAATATAAACTTCTAATGTAATATGAGCTATCTCCGTATGCAGGGGTGAAACATACATTTATGTCATATTTCAAAATGCATTATTCTGAAATAGGCAATGAGCACTATTAGTTATGAAAAAGGATTCGATTTATTTAAGAAAGAGACATGAGAAAATCTTCCATCAACTAGAATAAACTTCTGGCATTAGCTGTAGCATAAGTCATCACATAGAACATAAATTTATAGACTCATCAGAAACATTCTACATCAAAAAAAAAAAGTACATATGTTCCTAGCAAATGAAAATCTTAAAAATATATCTTGAACTAAATTAATCATTGGAAGTATCCTAATAAATGTTTTCCATCATGCACAAGTCATGTTATATGAGGAAATATTTACCGCAATTAAATAATTATACGCAGCTTTCCTGGAATCAGCTTGATGGGAATGGATTTCAGCGTTTTGTTTCGTTTTCCTTGAAGGGACAATTCTTTTTTGAAAGTAGGTGATGCATTTGTCTACGACCTCATTTTCTTTTTCTGGTGCAAAGCTTCTTCATGGCATTTTTCATCTCTGCATTTCTCAGAGTATAGATTAAGGGGTTCAACACAGGGGTGAAAACAGCGCAAAACACGGTCAAGAATTTATCGATGGGTAAGGTAGAAGGAGGTCTCACATGCAAAAAAATACAAGGGACAAAGAAGAGGACCACCACAGTGATGTGGTAGCCACAGGCAGATAAGGCTTTGCACCTCTCTCCCTGACTAAGGTTCTTCAGGGAGTGCAGCATGACTCCACAGGAGATGAGTAACAGCATAAAGATGACCACACATATTGCCCCATCATTGGCAATCACGGTGAGACCAATGACATAGGTGTCAGTGCAGGCAAGTTTTAATAAGGGGTACATGTCACAGCAGAAGTGGTCGATGATATGGGAACCACAGAAGGGAAGATTGTAGACAAAGAGTAGGTGAAGTACAGCATGCACAAAACCTCCAACCCAGGTCACCAGCAGCATAAGAACATACACCCGTTGGTTCATGATGGTCATATAATGCAAGGGTTTGCAGACAGCCACGTAGCAGTCCTAGGCCATGACCACCAGAAGTAAAATCTCAGAACCACCAAATAAGTGTTCTGCAAAAAGCTGGGTCAGGCAAGCTTGGATGGAAATGGTTTTCTTCTCATAGCGTAAGTCTATAATTATGTTTGCAGTAACTGTAGTAGAATGAACAGCACCCATAAATGATAAGTAGCCAAGAAAGAAGTACATAGGGGCATCCAGTGTTGGGGTGACCACCACAGTCACAACAATAAGTAGGTTGCCCACCACTGTCACAATGTAGATGAGTAAGAACACAACAAATAATATTTTCTGACCCTGGAGACTCTGAGTGAGCCCCAGGAAGATAAACTCAGTCACATTGTTCCTTTGTTCCATGTGTTCTTCTGTGCCCTTACTTCAGAGTTCAGGACAAATTTACCTGTAAAGATAATGATGACCAGTGAATTTTTGAAGTCTTAAGCTGATTTGTTTATTCATTGAACAGTTATTATAATTTATTATGTTTCAGCACTGTCCAATATTTTAAGAATATAAGACTGATGAAAACAAGGTCCATAACCTCAGTGATCATATCAAATGATGAAAGACAAACAGGTAATTAGAAACATATGGGAAAAGAGCAGATTATGAAATATATGGGGTTACCACACTACCTTGCCACATCTGGTAGAAAATAAAATTGTGTATATATAGTTAATACTATTTATAAAAATAAAATATAAATAAAGTTTTAACCTAAAAATAAAGGAAGATTTACTTAATATTCACTTTCATGTTAATGAATGAGATTATCTTCTATGTTCTAGGAATGACAGAATCTTTTTAACTAATAACTTAAATTCCCAAGGGACATATTTCACAATTTCAAAAATTGATACTGACCAAGTACAGTTGAACGATAAAGAAATAAGCATAAATCTATGTATAATACTATTATAAAACAAAATAAAAATAATTATATAAATATGAATAAAACATGGAAAAACACAACTTTTGTTGTAAACAGTTTACTTTTTTGCTGGTGATGTGTGTGCAGGAGTGAAAAAGATGACAGAAGAGATTCCAAGGAAAAGAAAGAGAAATAAGACCATACACACACACACACAAACTATATCGTGAATATCATCAATATTAACCAACGCTGCTATCTCTTAAAATAATCCTAGTAATGATATCCAGTTACTCTCTAAGTCTCTATTGACATTTACTTCAAAATCTGGCCTCATAATTCTACTGGACCTCCTCTTCTCAATGCATGGATTTTCTGTTTCTATGGCCAAACCCTCTGTGTGTGCCCTAGATCGCATCCTCTTTATCACTCTTAAAATAGTCCTCCTGTAATTAACACCTAAATTTCCTACATTAACTATTTCCCTCTCTATATTTATATATATCCATTGTTTAAATAATTTATCCTTCTACTCCACATCGTTTTCAAGTAAGCAACCCAATTCTCTGGTCTTCGTTATAGAAATACCTTTGATTTGCTAAGTCTACTGATCAGTTTCAGTCCTCTTCTTCCCCAACCTGTCACTCCTATGAATTGAAATAATAACCTGCTTCCATAAGAATCATCTTAGGTCCTTGAAAGCCACTCATTCAAGGTTTACAGATTTACATCATTCTCTAACTATTAATAGATTAACAAACAAGGCTTACAGAGCACTTCCATTGATCCTACATGAGATTTACAAATCTATGTCCATTAAAATATTCCCCAAATAGTTACCCTTGAAATTAGGTTCTAAGAATACGATGTTAGAGAAGGTAAATGTACTCTAGATCTTTGTACTATGGAAATATCAATCCCCATATTTTTATCGACCACAAATGTTGTCTAACATGGCTGATTATCAGAATCACTTAGGAGAGCTTTTAAAACGCTATGAGTTTCCACAAAGCACACTATCAATGTACTCTTGCATAATGTAAAGCCTAGTGAAGACTCTTATGCATAAAAACACTTGGGAGGTTACCTGAATAATCAAACAGTCGTTTGATCCAAGTTCTGGATTGTGGTGCCTTCTCCCTTGTCCTAAAATATAACAGCTTCATACGCTGATTCACACACTGATGTGTGAACACAGACAGTAAGATAGTACATGTACCATCACTGGAACCAGAAATGATTCTGTGGCCAGCACTTTCCATGCTTCAGGAAGTCTGTCTGATCTCAGTTTCTCATAAAATTTTTACCTTTTAAATTATTGAACTTTTAATATAAATATCAAAAATTTCCTCTAACCAAAAGACGTCTGAATCTTCATTATAAGCACAGAGAGTCAAAAACCCCATTGTTGGCATAATTGATCCTAAAAAAATCAAATGTTAAGTAAGTAGTATGAGGTTAAAAAAAAAAAAAGTAAATTTTGTGGGAGAGAGAATTGTGAATAGTTTAGAAAATATTTTGCATTTTGTGGTTTAGAAGTGAAGTAGCCTTTATAACATTTTGATTCTCAATTGATTATACTGGCCTGACTTCATACAACAAAGTTAAACTTTGGTTTGCCTGAAGGATGGAGAATAATTTCATGTACCTATTTTGTTATGTTTTGAGGCCATCATTTCAATTCTTGAAAAAGCCAGTCATGTAAATACTCATGTAGACAAGCGCTCTCTGTGGTAAGGTAAGAGTCTATGGACATTTTATTTACATTTGAACTAAAACAAGTATTGTTGAGCCATTTAACTGATGCATCTCAAAGGGTGACTCTTCTATCATTAAACTCATTGGGACCTTCATCACAATTCTGAGAGTAGGTTCTGCATCTCCAGAGATGCTACAAGAATAATCACCCACCTAGAACAGGATTTACAGAACCAGGTCCTTAGGGGAGAAAAATCACAAAAGTATAACCTCAGGTCAAATCATCCAAAGAGAAGAGTCCAGATTGGGAAGAATTTGAACATGTAAAAATTCTCTTTTTAAAATGATGACCTTCAAAATAGGCAAAACTGTTGAATGTGTAAGTTTAAGTTATTCATTTGCAGATGACATCTGAACTCACTCCCAGTGGACTAAGAAAGTGGATTTCAGAACAAGTCATTGAAAGCTTAATTCAAATGCATATAAAGCAGAGTTTTTGCCTGTGATGAACTGAATTGTGTTCCTCAAAAAGATAGGTTGGAGTCAAACTCCTATACTGGTGAATGTAACTTTGTTTATAAATAGGGTCTATGAAGATGTTATCAGTTGGGTTAACATGAACTTTTATTGGAGTAGGATGGGTCACACTGGTGCTCTAAGAGAAAGAGAAAATACACAGAGACAAAGAGAGAGAGATGAAGGATGCCATGTGATGCTATAGAAGCAGCCCAGGAGTTCCTGGAGCTACAAGGAGCTAGGAGAGAGGAGTAGAACAGATCTCCATCAAAGCCTCAGAAGGAATCAACACAGCTGACACCCTGATGCTGAACCTCCACCTCCAGAACTGAGACAACAAATTTCTATTGTTAAAGCCCTCTACTTTGCAGAATTTTGTTATGGCAACCCTAGGAAAATAATATATCACACTAGCACTAAGAGTCACAGAAAGATTTTCAGACAGACCAATTGGTAAAATATGTACTGAACAAAAAAAAATGTATAAAACATTTAAAGGAACAGCTTGAAAATCGTGAATTCTAAGTCCTTATCACACAGCCCTTTCTGAGGAAAACATTACCAACTGTTTTTTTTTTTTTTTTCCCCCCCACAAAGTTTCAAGGAACTGTTTTCAAGTGGAAGGAGGAAATTCCATCACTTGGAAATGGGCATAAAGAGAAAGAAAATTTGTAGAAATTGTAGTGGTCCAGTTGCCTTCTTTATATTTTCTCCCCCCTTCACCTTAGTGTTAAACTTTATATTTCCAGGGAAAGCATTAGTTCCAGATTTAAAAAATTAAATTTTCCAGCATCCTTTGAAAATTAAGGTGGCCTGTAAGATACAAGTTAATTCATTAAGTGAGACATGCAGGAAGTGAGATGATTCAACTGGAAGCCAAACTCCTTTTTACCCTTCCTCCTTGATGCTTCTCTAGATCTCGGACAAGTTGTACAGAGTGCCAACATGACCATGATCATACCACATGAATGGAAGTCAAGAAATTGGGAAGTGTGAGCCCTCCTACTCTGTTCTTTTTCAAGATTGCTTAGGTTATTCGGAACCCTTGGCAATTCCACATACATTTGAGGATTGATTTTTCCATTTCTGTAAAGAAGGCTGTTGGAATCTAGAGGGGGATTTCCTTGAATTTATAAATTGCCTAAGGTAGTAGTGACATCTTGACAATATTGAGTCTTCCAAACCATGAGCATGAAGTGTCCTTCCATTTATTTAGGTCATCTTTAATTTCTTTTATTACTCTTTTACAGTTTTCTGTGTACAAGTCTTTCACTTCCCTCACTAAAATTATTCCCAGGAATTTTAATCCTTTATATGCTATTGTAAAAGGGAACGTTTTTCCTTGTTTCCTTTTAAGAGTGTTCATTGCTGATGTAGAAAAACTCAACTTACATGCATGAGTTGATTTTCCACTCATGGTGATGCATGTAACAGTAGAACTGTTCTATAGGGTTTTCATGGCTGTAATTTTTATGAAAGCAGATCTCCAGGTCTTCTCCCATGCACTGGGTGGATTCGCACCGCCAACCTTTTGGTTAGCAGCCAAGTGCTTAACCATTGCACAAAAATGTTATAGAACCATTATGAATAGAGAAGACACCTGTGATTTATCACCTAAGTCAACAAGAATGTACAGTCTATTTTACAGAGAATCAGAAAGGCATTCATTATGTAAAACAAAACAATCTGTTCCAAAAATATTTAATATTTATTGTGTGTCTTAATTACCTAGTGCTAGTGCTGCTGTAACACATATACCACAAGTAAGTGACTTTAAAGAAATTTATTTTCTCATAGTTCTGGAAGCTAAAAGTGTAAATCAGTCTTGGCTATGTCAGTTCCTTCCTTCTCAGTAGCCCTCAGCGTTCCTTGGTTCCATGACATTCTTCGGCTTGTAAACAGTTCTCACATGGTTTGTGTGCCTACATATCTTCTGGTCTTTTAAAAAAGTCAGACATGATTAGGTTTAAGATTCACCCTACACTGGTATGACCTCATTAACTTAAGAGAAGAAAACTGCTATTTCCAAGTAGGACCTTATATACAAGTACAGGGGTTAGGATTTCAACACATATTTTGGATGGGCAGAATTCAATCCATAACATTGTGTTAAAAAAAAAAAAAAGTATACCCAGAGAGTTTAAAGTAGGTAGACTCTGAAGCTCTACTCTGTGATATGTTGTTGTTGTTATTAGATGCCATCAAGCTTGTTCCAGCTTATAGTGACCCTATGTACAACAGAATAAAACATTGCCCAGTCCTATGCCATCCCCACAATCATTGCTATGTTTGAACCCATTGTTGCAGCCACTGTGTCAATTCATCTCGTCCAGGGTCTTCCCCTTTCTCGCTGACCTTTTATCTTAGCAAGCATGATGTCCTTCTCCAGGGACTGGTCCCTCCTGAAGAACATGTCCAAAGTATATGAGACAAAGTCTTGCCATCCTCCCTTCCAAGGAGCACTCTGTCCCTACTTCTTCTAAGACAGATTGTTCGTCCTTCTGGCATTCCATGGTACATTCAAAATTCTTCATCAACACCATAATTCAAAGGCATTAATTATTCAGTCTTCCTTATTCATTGTCCAGGTTTCACATGCAAATGAGTTGATAGAAAATATTATTGTTTGGGTCAGGCACATCTTAGTCCTAAAAGTGACATCTTTACTTTTCAACACTTTAAAGAGATCTTTTGCAGTAGATTTGCCCAATGCAATACTTCATTTTTTTTCTTGATTGCTGCTTCCATGGGTGTTGATTGTGGATCCAAGTAAAATAGAATCCTCGACAACTTCAATCTTGTCTCCGTTTATCATGATGTTGCTTACTGGTCCAGTTGTGAGGATTTTTGTTTTGTTTATACTGGGGTACAATCCATAATGAAGGGTGTGGTCTTTGATCTTCATCTGTAAGTGTTTCAAGTCCTCTTTGCTTTCAGCAAGCAAGATTGCATCATCTGCATATCTCAGGTTATTAATGAGTCTTCCACCTATCCAGATACCACATTCTTCTTCATATAGTCCAGTTTCTCAGATTCTTTGCTCAGCATACAGACTGAATAAGTATGGTGAAAGGATACCACACTGATGCACACCTTTCCTGATTTTAAACCACACAGTATCTCTTTGTTCTGTTCAAATGACTGCCTTTTGGTCTATTTATAGGTTCCTTAAGTGCTCAATTAAGTTGTTCTGGAATTCCGATTCTTTGCAATGTTATCCATAATTTGTTATGAACCACATAGTCAAATGCCTTTGTATAGTCAATAAAATACCGGTAAACAGCTTTCTGGTATTCTCTGCTTTCAGCCAAGATTCACATGACATCAGCAATGATATCCCTCCTTCTACGTATTCTTCTGAATCTGGCTTGAATTTCTGGCAGTTCCCTGTGGGGGTACTACTAAAACCGTTTTTGAATTATCTGTGATATGAATGACTTTAAATATGTATTTCAATTATTGGAGGAGGCTAATTAATCTAGATGTACTAAATGGGGTTCAACAACTTTTCTGTCCAAAATTCAGTCAGAATACACAAAATCAACCATATGCTATCTGATTACTTTGCTTTATCACAGTACAAAGTTAACAAAGTTCATTTCTTATGGATTTATCCTCATCTATGAACATATGCCATGAAAACTTAATTAATTTGACCAAGTCACTTATTTTTTTAGATTAACTTTTTTAAAAATCTGAATTTTTAATTTTAAATACTCACTGTCTTGGACTGAAAGAAATAAGTTTGATTAGGTCACATTTTTATGTTATGCAGGAAGATGCCATGCTTCACAAACAAGAATCTGAGATAAAACCAAAAATTGGTGTCCACCAAAGACACAACACAGTATGATTCTACATACAGGGGATTAAACCTATGACATTTTGTCTCTAAGGGCTATAACATATTCCACTTATATAAAGAATAATTTCTATATAAGCCTAAAAGCAAATAGGCTAAAGAATCCAAAGAGAATGGAAAAAGAATGAGATCACTGATAGCGATAGTATTCTTTGCTTCCGTGAAATAACGAATATCAGGTTTTGAATGAGAGTTACAGCCCTCTTCCAACTAAGGTCATTTTTTTACTCCAACGCTTCCTCATGGTATTTTTCATTTCTGAGTTTCTCGGTATAAAACAAAAGGGTGAACACAGGGGTTATGAAAGTTAAAACCACAGTCATGAATTTATCAATGGAAAAGACAGATTCGGGGCTTGCATACAGGATGATGCAGAGAGTAAAGACTAAAATTACCACAGTGATATAAGATGCACAGGTGTTTCCCTTCCAAATCATTAGTCTTCAAGGAGTGTAAGATAACCCCAAAGAAGACTAGTAGGATGAAGAAGATCATAGTGCAAATTGCCCCTCCATTGGCTATCACAGAAAGTCTAGTAAGGTAGGTATTCATAGAAGCAAATTTCAGTAAAGGATAAACACCACACATAAAGTTGTCAGTGACATTGAGACTACAGAAAGGGAACAAATAGATAAAGAGAAATTGAACCCAAGAGTGTAGAAAGCTTCCATTTGAGGCTACCAACAGCATGAGAACACACACTCGCCAATTCATAATGCACAAATAATGAAGAGGTTTACCGATGGCCACTTATTAGTCATAGGTCATCACCACCAGAAGAATAACTTCAGCACCAGCAAATAAATGATCTATAAAGACTTGTGCCGTACAAGCAAGGAAGGGAATGATCTTTTTCTCACAGAGCATGTATACGATCATTTTGGGAGCAACAGAAGTAGAACACACAGTATATATAAATGATAAATAGGTGAGAAAAAATATACATGGGGGAACCCAGGGATTGGCTGGACATATCTGTCACCATGATGAGCAGATTGCCCACTACCATCACAATGTAGATGGGTAAGAATGTGATAAATGAAAATTTTTGTCCTTCAGGATACTGAGTCCCAGGAGGACAAACTCAGTCACAATGTTCCTATTTTCCGTGTGTCATTCTGAAGAAGTCGAACTCAAGTGTCAGAGCCTGTGAACAAAAGGGCCAATAATAAATTTGAGAAGATCACAAATTATATGCCAAAAATTTGATGCCCCACTCAACAATGTTTTCTCCACAGAGCCTTGCACACAACAGCTCTTTAGAAAATGGATACTTGGAATCGTCTCCAACAATAACTTCCCCATTCATTTTCTCATGTTTTTTGCTTCACTCTCAATAATGAGACTTTGGTATTAAAACTGGGTTCTATATGTGAGTGGCTACATCTGTGACATGATCTACTAAAAATAAGAAAGCTTTCTCCAGAATGTCTTTCAAAATACTGAATGTAACATTATATACCATTTATCTCACTTTATAAAATGGAACCTCTGGCAAGATGTCCCCTTCCATTGTTGAGTGATATGAATGCAATATTAACTTCCTGCTAAAGAAAAACAAAATACTTTGTTTCCAAAAGAAACTTCTCAAATAGAAGTGTGTGATTCAATATGGAAACCTGCAGATATTCTCCCTCTGAATGGTACAACCTCAGTCAAAGAAGGCATAGTTAATTCTACCCAATGGCCAGATGTATAAGCAGCATATTTAGTAGTGCAGGGGGCACTTAGTTCTCACAGTAGGAGCAATGTATGCTATTTACACAATAATGGGTTGTGGTTAATACACTCACTATTTGGTCAGGCAAACAATCCCTTGAGGGATGGATAATCAAGAATGTAGTCATAGAGAATGCTATTATGGAAAGTCTCATGGGTATTCTGAGGAAAGATTAAAGTCAGTCATGTAAATGCCAGCAAAAAACCCAGGCTTTGGCTCAAAAAAGAATAGAATGCCTTTGTCATAATCTCCAGAAGTAGCCACTTGGATATATAATATAAATAGCATATAATTATGCCTAGAATAACACCATATTCCACTAAACCAACCAAAGTCTCTAATGTGGTGGGAGACCATGTTGAATAGCAATAGCAGGAAAGCTCTTAAAACAGCTTTGAGGAGGATTCCTCAGGGCCAAGGACCAACATACAGTTGTAGAGAAACTGCAAAGAACCATCAGCTACAACTCCTGGTGGCTTAGAATGGGTTTATACAGAAGTAGATTTTATTTTCTGAGAGATTTTTAATTCCACTTTAGGCTTCACTTCTTCTATAATCCAAACCGCAACTGAAAACACTAGCAAGCTATTGAAATAATACACTGTGTACCAATTAGTTCCACTAAGTAACATCTCACTGAACCAAGCCAAAAATTTTCCCAAGGCCAGAACCAAAAATCAAACCCATTGCCATCGAGTCTATTCCAACTCACAGTGATCCCATGAGTGTTACAAAGTAGAACTGCCACATAGGGCTTTTTTTTACTGTAATTATTACAGAAGCAGATCACCAGGCCTTTCTTCCACAGTGCCACTGGGTGAGTTCAAACCACTAACATTAAGGTTAGTTGTCGAACACAAACTGCTTGCACCACCCAGGGAAGGAATACACATGTATGTGTAGTTATAACCAAACCCGTGTGTGGTTGGATATAAACCCACATATGGTTAAATACACACCCTTGTAAGGTCAGATAAAGAACCATGTGTGGTTGAATAGAAGCCATAATGATCAGATACATGCCAGTGTATGGTAAGATATCACATAAAGTGTAAATGGATACAGACCTGTGTGTAGTCAAATGGACATCTCAGTAGTCAGATACAGACACACTTGTGGTCAGAAAGAGATCCGTGTGCATTCACATACAAATGTGTGCATGCAGTTGCACATAGACCTGAGGATCACTGGATACACACCTGTGTATGGTCACACAGACCCACATGAGGTCAGGTACAGATGCAGATGTGTCATGGACACAGACTCATGAGTGATTGGATACAGATATATGTGTGTGCTGGATACAGATCTATGCATCATCAGTTAAAATCTATATGTGGTCAGATACAGATCTGCATGTGGTCAGATACAAACTCATATGTCATAAGATACAGACATGTGTGTTCAGGTAAAGGTCCATATTGGGTAGAATACAACACGTGTGCTGTCAGGTGAAGATCTATATGGTCAAGTGAAGACACTTGTGGTTGGAGATACACCAGTGTGTGGCCAAATATAAATCTTTTTATAGTCAGATACGTGCTTGTTTGTGGTAAGATACACTCCAAACCAAATCCATTGCTGTCGAGTCATTTCTGACTCCTAGCGACCCTACAGGACTGGGCAGAACTGGCCCAAAGAGTTTCCAAGGCTGCAAGCAGATTGCCACATCTTTCTAGAAAGTGCTGAGCTTCTGGATGGTTCAAACTGCCAAACTTTCAGTTGGAAGCCGAGCACTTAACCACTGTGCTACCAGGGCTCCTTTGTGGTAAGATACAGACCTATATATTATAGGATACAGTGTATGGTCAGATACCGACCTGTGTGTAGTTGTGTACTGAAACGTGTGGTCAGATATGATAAAGACCCATATGTGGTTGGAAACACACACACACACACGTGAGTGTATCCAGATCCATGTGTGGTTGGATACAGACCAGCTTATGGTCAGGTACAGACCTCTGAATGGTTTGAAACCGACCTGTGTGTGGTCAGAAACAGACTCATGTGTGGTCAGACACACTCATATGTGCTTATATATTGACTCATGTGTCGTCAGATACAGATCCTTGAGTGTTCGTATGTATACCCTCGTATGACCTTAATACAGACCCATGTATGATCAGATACAGTTCAATGTATGTTTAGATACAGACCTGTGCCCATGGCTTTGAGGATTGTGCATTAACTCATGCCAGCAAAAGACAATGAGTCCTTTCTGATCAACTCATTGAAAATATGAATCGAATGTAAATAACAGAATTCCCTTTATCAGAAAAACAAAAGGCAAGTTCTGTGTACACTCTATGTAGCAGATTACAAATTTTCGTGGAGACTTATACATTAAGCCCTAACAATATGTCTCTTATTCTGGATGAAAAACCTAGACTTGATAACATAACATCTTATCAAAATAGGTATTTTAAGACATGAGATTCTACATGTAATTTTATAGGAAGTTTTGTTCCTCTGCATTTCAAATTGTGCTATTCTGAAATCTGCAATAAGTGCTATTAATTGTGAAAATGATTGGATTTATTTAAGAAAGAGACTTGAGAAAATCTTCCATCAACTAAAATAAATGACTGGTATTAACTGTAGCGTAAATCATTGCATAGAACGTAACTTTATAGACTCAACAGAACCATTCTATACCAAAAAAAATGATCATATGTTTTCCCAGGAAATGAAAAATCTTAAAAATATATTTTGAACAAAATTTATCATTGAAAGTATTCCAATAAATGTTTTTCATTATGCACAAGTTATGAAACCTGAGGAAATATTTACCGCAATTAAGGAACTACACATTGGTTTCCTGGAATCAACTCAGTGGCAATGGATTTGGGTTTTTTGTTTTATTTTGTCATCCTGGAAGGGGCAATTATTTATGGAAAGTAGGTGATGCATTTGTCTATGACCTCATTTTCTTTTTCTGGTCCCAAGCTTCTTTACGGCATTTTTCATCTCTGCATTTCTCAGAGTATAGATTAAAGGGTTAAACATAGGGGTGAAAACAGTGTAAAACACGGTCAAGAATTTATCAATGGGTGAGGTGGAAGGAGGTCTCACATACATAAAAATACAAGGAACAAAGAAGAGGACCACCACAGTGATGTGGGAGCCACAGGTGGATAAGGCTTTACGCCTCCCTTCTTGACTCACGTTCTTTAGGGAATGCAGAATGACTCCGTAGGAGATGAGTAACAGCATAAAAACGACCACACATATTGCCCCATCATTGGCAATCACAGTGAGACCAATGACATAGGTGTCTGTGCAGGCAAGTTTTAATAAGGGGTACATGTCACAGATGAAGTGGTCTATGACATTGGGACCACAGAAGGGAAGGTTGTAAACAAAGAGAAGCTGAACTACGGCATGCACAAAACCTCCAACCCAGGCCACCAGCAGCAGCAGAACACACACCTGTTGGTTCAGGATGGTCATATAATGCAGGGGTTTGCAGATAGCCACATAGCGGTCATAGGCCATGACCACCAGAAGTAAAATCTCAGCACCACCAAATAAGTGTCCTACAAAAAGCTGAATCATGCAAGCTTGAAAGGAAATGGTTTTCTTCTCATAAAGTAAGTCTATAATCATATCTGGAGTAACTGTAGTAGAATAAACAGCATCCATAAATGATAAGTAGCCAAGAAAAAAGTACATGGGAGCATCCAGTGTTGGGCTGACCACCACAGTCACGACAATTAGTAGATTGCTCACCATTGTCACAATGTAGATGAGCAAGAACACAACAAATAATATTTTCTGACCCTGGAGACTCTGAGTGAGCCCCAAGAGGACAAACTCAGTCACATTGTTCCTTTGTTCCATGTGTTCTTCTGTGTGTCCTTACTTCAGAGTTCAGGACAAATTTACCTGTAAATATAATGAAGACTAGTGATATTTTCAAATCTCGAGATAATTTGTTTATTCATTCAACAATTAGGCATTATGATTTATTACGTTTCAGCAGTGTCCAAGAAAATAAGAATACAAGGCTGATTTATTTAAACATGGCCCATAAACTTAGTAATCTTACTGAATAATTACAGGCAAACAAGTAATTAAAAACATATGGGAAAAGAGCAGATTATGAAATAAATTGGGCTGCCACACTAACTTTACATCTGGGAGAAAATAAAATTGTATATATATAGCCAATGCTATATATAAAAATAAAATATAAATAGATTAATTACAATGTAAAAATAAATGCAGATTTACTTAATATTCACTTTCATGCTAATAATTGAAATTATTTTCTACATTCTAGGAAAGACAGAATCATTTTAACAGTAACAAATTCTGAATGGACATATTTCACAATTTCAAAAATTGGTACTGACAAAGAAATAAGCATACAACTACGTATAATACTGTTTATAAAACAAAATACAAATAATTACACAAGCATGAAGAAAATACAGAAAGATACAATTTTTTGTTATAAATGGGATACTTTTGTCCTGGTGATGTGTGTACAGGAGTGAGAAAGATAATAAGGGAGATTTCAAAGATAAGAAGAAAAAGAAGACCGCATACACACACACGCACACACAAACTATATCATACACATTATGAATATTAACCAACCTGCTATCTCTTAAAATAATTCTAGTAATGATATTCAGTTACTCTCCAAGTCTCTACTGACATTTATTTCAATATCTGACCTCTTAATACTGCCAGATTGCCTCTTCACAATCCATGGATTTTGTATCTTTCTATGGCTAAATCCTCTTTGTGTGCACTAGATTCCATTCTCTTTATCATTCTTAGTACAATCCTCCTATAATTGTCTCCTCCACTTCCTACATTAACAAGTTTCCTCTCTGTACTTATACAGTACGGCATTTCCATTGTTTAAATAATTTATCCTTTCACTCCGCATAGTTTTCAAGCAAGCAACCCAATTCTCTGTTCTTCTTTATAAAAACGCCTTTGATTTGCTAAATCTAGTGATCAATTTCAGTCCTTTTCTCACCCAACCCATCACTCCCATGAATTGAAGTAATAACCTGCTTCCATTAAGTACCACCGTAGGTCCTTGAAAGTCACTCATTCAAGGTTTACAGATATACGTCATTCTCTAATTATTAACAGATTAATAAACAATGCTTACAGAGCACTTCTATTGATCTTCCTTGAGATTTACAAATATCTGTTAACAGTTACCCTTGAAATTAGTTTCTAAGAATACTAATGTTAGAGAAGGTAAATGTACTCTAGATCTTTATACTATGAAAATATCCAAAAGGGAATTACAGAATTAAGTCAATCCTCATGTTTTTACCCAGCATAAAGGATCTCTTACAGAGCTGATTATCAGAATCACTTAGGAGAACTTTTAAAAGACTACGGCTTTCCAAAGCACACTACCACTGTACTCTTGCATAATGTAAAGCCTGGTGAAGACTCTTATGTATAAAAACACATGCAGGGTTACCTGAATAACAAAACAATCATTTGATTCAACTTCTAGACTATGGTGCCTTCTCCCTCATCCTAAAACATAATAGCTTCGCACACTGTTGCCATCTATGTGAACACAGACAGTAAGATAGTATACTCACTATCACGGAACTGGAAATGTTTCTCTGTGGCTGACTCTTTTCATGTTTCAGGAAGTCTGTCTCATCTCAGTCTTTCATAAAATTGTTACTTTTTAAATTATTGGGACTTTTAAGACAAATATAAAAAATGTCCTCTATCCAAAAGAAGTCTGAATCTTCAGTATAAGAGAGCCAAACACCACATTGCGGGTATAATTGGTCCTAAAACAATCAAACGTTAAATAAGTAGTATCAGGTAAAAAAAAAAAATTAAAAAGTAGATTTTGTGGGAGAGAGAATTGTGAATAGTTTAGAAAATATTTTGCATTCTGTGGTTTAGAAGTGAAATAGGCTTTACAACATTTCGATTCTCAATTGGTTATACTGGCCTGACTTCATACTACATAGTTAAACTTGGGTTTGCCTGGTCATGTAAACACTCACATTGACAAGGATTCGCTGTGGTAAGAGTAAGAGTCTTTGGACATTTTATTTATATTTGAACTACAACAAATATTGTTGAGTCATTTAATTGATGCATCTCAGAGGGCGACTCTTCTATCATTAAACTCCTTGGGACCTTCATCATAATTCTGAGAGTAGGTTCTGCATCTCCAGAGATGCTACAAGAATAATCACCCACATAGGACAGGACTTACAGGACGAGGTACTCAGGGGAGAAAAATCACAAAAGTATAACCTCAGGTCAAATCATACAAAGGGAAGAGTCCAGACCGGGAAGAATTTGAATATGTAAAAATTCTTTTTTAAATTATGAGCTTCAAAACAGGCAAAGCTGTTGAATGTGTAAGTTTAAGTTATTCGTTTGCAGATGACATCTGAACTCACTCCCAGTGGACTAAGAAAGAGGATTTCAGAACAAGTCATTGAAAGCTTAATTCAAATGCACATAAGGCAGGGTTCTCACCTGTTATGGATTGAATTGTATTCCTCAAAAAGATACACTGGAGTCCAAACCCCTACACTTGTGGATGTGACTGTAAATAGGGTCTATTAAGATGTTATCAGTCAGGATAACTTGAGATTTTATTGGAGTAGGGTGGCTCACAATGGTGCTCTTATAAAAGAGAAGATACACAGAGACAAAGAGAGAGAGATGAAGAACACCATGTGATGCTGCTGTAGCAACCTAAGAATTCCTGGAGCTACTAGGAACTAGGAGAGAGGAGTAGAACAAATCTCTATCAAAGCCTCAGAAGGAATCAACAAAGCTGATACCCTGATGCTGAACCTCCACCTCCAGAACTGAGACAATAACTTTCTGTTGTTAAAGCCATCTGCTTTATAGAATTTTGTTATGGCAGCCCTAGGAAACTTATATATCACACTAGCAGTAAGAGTCTTGGGTTTGTCACAGAAAGAGTTTCAGACAGGCAAATTGGTAAAATATGTATTGAACATGAAAAATACATATAAAACATTTAAAGGAACAGCTTGAAAATCTATGAATTCTAAGTTCTTTCACACAGCCCCTTCTGAGGAAAACATTACCAACCGTTTCTTTTTACACAAAGTTTCAAGGAACTCTGTTTGTGTGGGAGGAGGAAATTCCATCACTTGGAAAAGGGCATAAAGAGTAAGAAAATTTGTACAAATTGTAGAGTGTCAGTTGCCTCCGTTATGTTTTCTCCCTCCTTTACCTTAGTGTTAGACCTTATATTTCCAGGGAAAGTAATAGTCCCAGATTTAAAAAATTAAATTTCCCAGCATCCTTTGAAAATTAAGATGGCCTATAAGATACAAGTCATTAAGTGAGACATGCAGGAAGTGAGATGATTCAACTGGAAGCCAAACTCCCTTTCACCCCTCCTCCTTCATGCTTCTCTAGATCTCAGACGAAGTTGTACAGAGCTCAAACAGCCATCCCATGACAGTGACGATGATTATACCACAAGCATGGAAGTAAAGAGACAGGGAAGTGAGAGTCCTCCTACTCTGTTCTTCCTTTTCAAGACTGCCTAGGCTATTCGGAGCCCTTGGCAGTTCTATATACATTTGAGGACTGATTTTTCCATTTCTGTAAAGAAAGCTGTTGGAATTTTGAGGGGGATGTCCTTCAATTTATAAACTGCTTTAGGTAGTATCGACATCTTAATAATACTGAGTCTTCCAATCCAGGAGCATGAAATGTCTTCCCATTTGTTTAGGTCATCTTTAATTTCTTTTAGCACTCTTTTACTTTTTTCTGTGTACAAGTCTTTCACTTCCTTGGCTAAAATTATTACTATTAATTTTATTCCTTTAGATGCTATTTTAAAAGGGAATTTTTTTCTTAGCTTCCTTTTTTTTTCATCAGTGTTCATTGCTGATGTAGAAAATCTCAACTTATATGAGTGAGCACAAGAAACTTTGTCCCTGAGATAATCTTTAAACTTTAAATCTTAAACCAAAAGTATACCCTGAAGTCTTCTTTGAACCAAAAAAACAGATTATTTTAATTAGCAAATTACCTCTGCTTTGAGCATTGTGCTCTTTTAAAGAATTTTCTACATGAGCTCAAACTTACAAATGGTAACTCAAGACATTGGATGGGAAACTTAGGCGGCAGTTAGTTCAAGATAATGGTGGTGAAATAATGTGAGAATGGTAGTACAATTTGAAGAATATAACCAATGTCACTGAAATGTACGTTTAGAAATTGTTGAAATGATGTATATTTGGCCCAGTATACTTTCTCCAAAATAAAGAAATTTAAAATAATAAAATGACATGAAAGTCAAGAGCTAGTAATTGCCCACAACTGGACTAAACCAAAGCTAGGAAGTTTTCTGAATATAATCAAACACTTTGAGAGACAGAGTAGCAGGGGTAGGGGTCTTGGACCATACTTTCAGGGGACATCTAGGTCAATTGGCATAACAAAGCTTATTAAGAAAATGTTCTGCTCCTACTTTGGTGAGTGGTATCTGGGGTCTTAAAAGCTTGCAAGCAGCCATCTAAGATGCATCAACTGGTCCCAACCACCTGGACAAAAGGAGAATGAAGAACACCAAAGACACAAGGAAAGTAGTAGCCCAAGAGACAAAAAGGGCCACATAAACCAGAGACTTCCATCAGCCTGAGACCAGAAAAACTAGATGGTGCTCGGCTACCACCAATGACCTCCCTGACAGGGAACACAACAGAGAGTCCCAGATGGAGCAGGAGAAAGGTGGGGTGCAGAACTCAAATTCCAGTAGAAGACCAGACTTAATGGTCTGACTGAGACTGGAGGATCCCCAGAAAGCATGGCCCCTGGATTCTCTATCAGCCCAGAACTAAAACAATATCTGAGGCCAACTCTTCAGACAGGGATTGGACTAGACTGTGGGACAACATAAAGTGATACTCGTGAGAAGTGTGTCTCAGCTCAAGTAGATACAAGAGACTAAACAGCCAGCTTCTGTCTGGAGATGAGACAGGAAGGCAGAGAAGGTTAGGAGCTGGTTGAATGGACATGGGGAATCAAGGGTGGAAAGGAGGAGTGTGTTGTTGCAGTATGGGGAGAGAAATTAGGGTCACATAAAATGTATGTATAAATTTTTGTACGGGAGACTAACTTGAAATGTAAACTTCATTTAAACTACAACAATTAAAAAAAGAAAAAGAGCTAGTAATTTCTGAGTAGAAGAAATCAGTGTCCAAAAGCATTTTGGACTAACTTCAGTCAACCTACTCTGTATTTCTTTTATAGACAGAAAATCCAAATTCTACCTTGTTAATATCACAGTTCTTTTAGATCTTTGTTACTAGCAGCCCCCAAATCATCTTAATTACACTTCAGAAAGTATGCTGAAGGATTTTGTGGCATGTTCCCGTTCTCCTTCAGGCTCATCAGTCTTGACAGCAATGAAATTTGTTACACACATTGATGGTTCCTCCATTATCTAATTGCCCTTTGTAATCAATCCCTATTGTCAAAAATCACATCAGTGTGTCTATTTACAAGTCAAAACACATAGCTTAAATTTTTTAAACATTTCATACAATTTTATTAGCCAGTGTCTATAAAAGTGTGCTTAAATTGACAATTTCCTATATTTCTTTCTAAAGAACTTTATAGAAACAAATATTTTTAGATTGGAATATAATTATAGATATAAATTTCATTTTAGAATTCATTTTAAGGAAATAATAACAAAAGTATTCACTACAATCTATACTGCAATAAGAATATGTATACTATCATCTCTTAACATTAAATCTGATTACAAAACTGAACCCAAAATTCCTATAATAATTCTAAAAGGAGAAGTTATATTTTGTAGAATAATATGCTTGGTAATTATAATTTGAATCTAAAGCTTTATATAAAACAAATAAAGACAAAAATAAGGTGATAGTATGGCAACAGAGAAGAGAAAGAAAATGCAGGACTATTCTATTTATCTCAAAGTGCTTACGGAACATTCAGCAAAATAGACAGTATTCTAGGACACAAAACAAGTAGTAATGCATTTCAGAGGACTTATACAGAAATATGTCTGATAATAACATTCAACTAGAAAATTTGATTAAAAAAAGAACTATACACTCCCCAATGATTTACAAATTAAACAACACAGTTCTTAAATAAGCTATGGATCAAAGAAGAAATCACAATAGAAATTAGAAAATATTTTTAACAGAAATATAATAAAAACAAAATATACTAAAATTTATTGTATGCAGCTAAGATGGTGCTTAGAGAGAGATGTATAGCTTTAATTGCAAATACTACAAAATAGGAACAATTATAAAAAATGAACTAACTTTCATCTCACAAAGCTAGAAAGGAAGGGGCAAACTAAACACAGAGCACACTGTAGAATGGAAACAGTAAATACAAAAGAGAAATCATTAACATAGAAATTAATTTAAAAATAGAGAAAATATATAAAGCTAAGAGTTGGTTTTTGACAAGATGAATAAAATGGATAAGTATCTAGCAAAATGAATTTTAAAAAATCAGAGAAAAAACAAACTATCAGATTTGGTACAGAAAAAAAGGGCCATCACTGCAGATTCTGTATTCTAAAAGGATATTATAAACAAATTTATTACAATATTTTTGCCAACTGAGAAGAAGTGGACCATATCTTTGAAAAACACAACTTTCTGAACACACACACACAAAATTGAAAATCAGAATAACATGATACCTGTTAAATGAATTGATTCTTTAATTAATATATTCCCACCCCACCCCCCTCAAAAAAATCCATTCACATATAGCTTTATCAATGATTTCTACTTAGCATTTAGGCAAAAAATACTTTTGGGACAAGAGGAAATTAAAATACTTTCAAACGCATTTTATACACACAGCATAACTCAAGCAAAGATGAAAAAAGGAGTTACAAAATTCTGTAAAAATTTACCAGCATAAGCTCAAAATTTCTCAACTATTTAGCAATTCAAATATAGTCATATGTTTAAAAAATCTAATATGACAAAGTAGGTTTTGTTTTAGGAATAAAAGTTGACCTTAATGTTTGAAATAAATTGATGTAATTCAATTGACTACAGGAAGCATCATAGCCTTCTGCTTGCCACTCTTCTGTAAAGTAGGGTCTACTTTGGTTATCTTGCATTCCCTATCATTGTACGTTGTGTGTGTGGAAGAGAGAACATGTCTCCAGTTCATATATCTTTAAATAAAGAGAAACAATAATTGAGGAGCTGCACAAAATGAACTGTACCCAAGGAGTCTCATCCACACCTGATATGGATTTAGAAGTTGACGTCCTGAACTTCAAGCTGATGCCATGATGGAATGAATTGTTGGTGAAGAGGATTAGTGTACCTTGCCTGTGTGATTACATGTGTTATTGTGACTATAGGTGAACTGGTACAAATTGTATTTCTAAAGGCGGACACAACATCTTCTTTCCCATGCTTTTCTACATGTTACGTTACCACTACCCCAAGATACGGAGTCAATTTCTTCACCCCTTTCAATCTGAAAGTCTATGGTTGCTTTGATCACTAGAATATGAAAGAATGTTTAGCCAGTTGTGGAGACAGCCCTTACCTAGCCTGGCAGCTTCAGCCTTCACCCTCTGAGAATCCTGAGCAGCCATTCCAGAGTCTAACAAGATTGCTGGAGAAATCTTATCTCCATAGGTCTACATGGAGAGGGAGAGGGATCCAACACAGCCCAGTCTTCAAGCCATTCCTGCCAGGGCACCATTCACATGAGTAAAGTCATCTTGGACCCACCGTAAGTACAGCCATTAGCAGAATATCAAAGACTGAACTAACTCCATGCCATATGCAGCAAAATTGCTCAGTGAAGTTCTGCATAAATTTCTAATCCCCCAAAAATCGGAGATATTAAAAAAGTGTGTTTTTTTAAGCCACCAAGTTTTAGGGTAGTTGATTATGCATCGACGCATAACAGGAATAGTAGAAATGAGCAAAGTCATTCTAAAATATATATTAAAATGAAAAGGTTCTACAGCTAAAATAATCTTGAAAATAAAATGGTAGGACAATACTACCGGATTTTAGGATTTACTATAAAACAAATGTAATCAATACTCTGTGTTGCTGGTGAACGATTAGGCAAATAGTTCAACAAAATAGAACACAGTCTAGAAATAGAACCACACATACATGCTAACATATTGTCAATAAAGTTTCCATTCAGTTCAATAGGGAAGAGAAAGAATTTTAAGGAACCAGTATTTGAACAACTGATATCCACATTAAAAAATTAATCATGCTGATCCAGTCAACATGACACCCTAGACAGATGCACCATGCCATCTCTCTGAAGCAAAGACCTGAAAAAACAAGGTAAAACAGGTACAAACATCAATTGTGGAACCCTAAGCATCAAATGAAGGGATAAAGAACTAGATCAAATACTGAATGAAAGAAGATATTGACAGAAAACAGGGAACTATGAGAGACATGGAGTGGAGGTCCCCTGACAACTAATACAGCACAGCATTGACATCTTGAAGCATAGCCAGCAATGACCCTAGGCAGGGAAGACAGGAAAGCAACTTCATGGAGCTCATAACAGGATACAGAGCACTTGGTAATCAGAAAAACAAGCTTTTCCACCCCTCACTGTTATGCCCTTTATGCTACCTCCCCCGCTTTACTCGGGCCCTCGTCCATCTGCCATGGCTAGCACATCCCTGACACTCAGGCACACCTCCATCCAAAACTCCCATCACCCGTCCCCTTCCACCACTCAATCAACTGCTGAATGGTGGGAAGCAAGCCTGTACCACTCTGCAACTGACACCCACACCCATCTGGTGAGGGGCTGTGAATGCTCCCACACCACTAGATCAACATCAGAAAGTAAATAGTGCCCACCCAGTCCGCCTTCACCCACCTGGCAAAAACAGTGTAGAATTAAGTGGGTTTGCCCTGCCTGCTGCTACCCTGCCCACCAGGACAAGGTTGTGAGAGAGACTGTGCCCACAGATGAGCAAGCAACAAAGCATACCCAACCTACCCGCCCTGACATATCAAAACAAAACAATACAAAAAATAGGATGAAACAAATGAATATACAATAAATAAATAATACCTTAACGTCTTGGAGACAGCAGAACAAGATGGCTCCAGCAAGTGACCAAAATAAAGAACCAGATGAACTTCTGGTAGAAGAAAAGGCAATACGACTACCTGATAACTCAAAATACTAATATTTAGAGCTCTCCAAGACATTAGGAAAGAGATCAAGGAAAACACAGAAAAAAGCAAGGAAAAAATACACAAAATCATAGGGAAAAATCAGACAAAATCAGTGAAAACATTGACAAAATCAAGAAAAACACACTCAAAAGTATAGACGAATTCAGGGAAATAATACAAGAAGAAAATGTCACAATAAATAAACAATTATAAATCATACAAAAACAGCAAATAGAAATCAGAAAGATAAACAACAAAATTTCAGAAATAGACAACTCCATAGAAGGTTTTAGGTTGAAACAATAGAAGACAGAATAAGTGAGATTGAAGACAAACATATGGAAACCCCTTTGAGGAAAAATCAGAGAAAACAACAAAATAAAATGAAGAAAAACTAAGAATTACGTGGGACACAAGGGGAAAAATTTGCACATGATCGGAGTTCCAGAACAGGGGGAGAAAGTGGAAAACAAAGAAAAGATTGTTGAAGATTTGCTGACAGAAAACTTCCAAAATAGCACAAAAGAAGAAAAACTGACCATTAAAAAAGCTCAAAGAACCCCGTATACAATGGACTTCAAAAGAATGTCACAAAGGCATATCATAATCACACGTGCCAAAACCAAAGACAAAAAAAGAATCCTGAGAGCAGAGACAAAAGTCACTTAAAAAGAGCAAACATAAGATTAAACTCTGATTATTCAGCAAAAACAATGCAGGCAAGAAGGTGATAGTATGACGTATATAAAACCTTGAAAGAATACAACTGCCAACCAATAACATATCCTGCAAAACTCTCTCTCCAACATGATAGAAAAATTAGGACATTTCCAGGTAAACAGAAATTAAGGGAATTCTAAAAAATCAAACCAAACTGACAAAAAATATTAAAGGGAGTCCTTCTGTTAGAGAACCTACAACATCAGACAGCAACCGGAGTCTAGGACATAAGTCAGTATCAGCCAGATACCAATGTAGATAAAGAACCCTCAATAATAAAACAAACCTAAAGACTTAGAAAGGAAAACAGAAACATCAGTCAGTAAAAGACAACAATGTCAGAACAATAAAAAGGAGAATAAATGCTGTAGATGTAGAACTTTCAAATTGAGAGGAAGTCAAGGTGATATCAAGTAATAAAACACTAGTTCACACTTAGGAATGTAAGGGTAAATTTCAAGGAAACCACAAAGAAAGTTAACAAACATAACCATCAAAATAAAAAAGAAGAAAAACATAAAAACACAGTAAACACAAAATCTATAATAATGAAAGAAAAGAAAATCCACAAACAAAAGGAACTCAGCATAGGAAAGTAAGAGGAACAAAGAACCCATCAACCCTGCAAAAAATAAAAAGCACAACAATATGACAGCAATAAACTCATAACTATCCATAATTACACGGAACGTAAATGGCTTAAATGCATCCATAAAGAGACAGGGAGTGGCAGAATGGATAAAAAAAAAAGACCCATTAATATGCTGTCTACAAGGGACATACCATAGATACAAAGACATAAATATACTAAAAATCAAAAGATAGAAAAAATATATCTAGAAAACCATAACTAAAAAGAGCAGAAGTGGCAATATTACTCTCAGATAAAATAGACTTTAAGGCAAAGTCCACCATAAAAGACAAGGAAGGACATTATATAATGAGCAACACACATGGAACATTCTCCAAAATAGACCACATTTTAGGACACAAAGCAACCCTCAAAAAATTCAAAACATCAAAGTAATACAAAGCATTCTCTCTAATAACAATGCCATAAAAGTAGAAATCAATAACAGGAAGAGTAAGGGAAAAAATCAAATACATGGAAACTAAATAACATCTTTCTTAAAATACACCGGATAACAGAAGAAATCAAAGAGGGATTCAAAAAATTCCTAGAATCCAATGAGAATGTAAACATATCCTATCAAATCCTATGAGACACAGCAAAGGCAGTGCTCAGAGGTCAACTTATAGCAATAGATGCACACCTCAAAAAATAAGAACCAACCAAAATAAAAATGTTAGCACTATGTCTCGAACAAACAGAAAGAGAAGAGAAAAAGAAGATCACAGGCATCAGAAGAAAGGAAATAATAAAGATTAGAGCAGAACTAAATGAAATATCAGAAAAAAACAATAGAAATAATCAACAAGACCAAAGTTGGTTCTTTGAACAGAAGAATCACATGATCATCACAATTGACATGGAGAAGATATTTGATAAAGCAGAACACTCATTCCCATAGGAAGAGATGTGAGAATGGAAACAGCATGAATTTTCAGCATCTTTCTTGACAACAAAATCATGTAAAAAAAAACTAGTGTCAAGTTCTGGACTGTATATTTGAAGTTCATTGATTATGGATTTTGCTAATTTTATATGTGAAAGGCAGGGTTTAGGTCCTTTTAGAAGATCATGAAATACTATGAGCAAGAAGGAGATGGGATAATGAAAAATACCAAAAAAACAAAAATTGCAAAGTTATCATCACATATTTTAAATGATCTTGGAAGATGAATGCATCATCTTTATGAAAATATAATACCAAAGAAAGCTACTCCACTTGAGAAGATAAGATGATTTCCCAATTGGAAAAATAAGTAAGATTTAGTCATTTTTCTGCCTTTCTACCTTGTTCATTCACATTCTTTTTGTATATTTAGCCTTCTTATGATTAATTTAGAATTCTGAAGAATTCATACTCACAAACCTTAACATGCTAAGCAATATATGAAAAACTACATATTTAAAATATCTTGCAGATACAAAAATAAAAATAAATATTTCTAATGCTAATACGAGCTATCTCTGTATGGGGTGGGGTTAAACATATTTTTATGTCATATTTCCAATTGTAATATTCTGAAATTGACAATGCACACTATTAATTGTAAAAAGGATTAGATTCATTTAAGAAAGAAACATGAGAAAATCTTCCATCACCTAAAATACTGAATGGAAGAAGAAAACAGAGAATGGGGAGAGATAAGAAGAGGAGGTCCCCTGCCAACTAACATGGCACAGCATCACCATTTTGAAGCACAGCCAGCAATGGCCGCAGATATGGATGCAAATGCCAACTTCATGGAGCTCCCAACAGGAGAAAGAGCACCTGGTAACCAGAGAAACATGCCTTCCTACCCCTCACACTTCTGCCACATACACCAATTCCCCCAGTTCCCTCTGGCCCCTGCTGAGCTGCAGTGGCTAGGGCATCCCTGACACTCTCAGGCCCACCCCCATACTGGAACCACAATGTCCCTCCCCTCCTGCTACTCCACAAGCTGCTGACTGGTAGAAAGCAATCCCGCTGGACACTACTGCCCATCTGGCAAGGGGCTATGAACACTTCACACCACTGGACCAACATCAGGAGGCACACAGAGCCCACCCAGTCTGCCTTTAACCACCTCTCCAGACCAGGGTACAGCAATAGGGGCTCTCCCTGCCTGCTGCTGCCCTGCCCACCCAGACAAGATGGTTAGAGCTAGCTTGCCCACATATGAGCAAGCAGCAAATCATACCCAGCCTGCTCACCGTGACATAGCAAAACAAAACAAAAAGCAGGATGAAAGAAGTGAACACACAATCAATCAATAAATAATACATTAATGTATCAGAGACACCCAACAACATAAAAACATATAAAAAAGCAAGACAAGATGGCCCCAGAAAGTGGCCAAAATAAAGAATCAGATGACATTTTGGTAGAAGAAAACGCAGTGGAACTACCTGATAATTCAAAAGACTGATATTTATGGCTCTCCAAGACATTAGTAAAGAGATCAAGGAAAACACAGAAAAACCAAGGACAAAATAGACAAAAATCATGGGAAAAGAAACAGATAAAACCCATAAAAACATAGTCAAAATCAATGAAAATATAGAAAAAGCAATGGAACAAGTCAGGAAAACAACAGAAAAAAAAATGTCAAAATAAATGAACAAATAGAAATCATACAAAAACAGCAAATAGAAGTCCAAAAGATAAACAACAAAATTTCACAAACGGACAATTCAACAGAAGGTATTAGAAGCAAATTTGAAACAATGGAAGACAAAATCAGTGAAATTGAAGACAAGTCATGGACCACTTTGTTTGAGGAAAAATCAGAGAAAAGAATGAAAGAAACCTAAGAATTATGTAGGCCACTATCAATAGCAAAAATCCACATGTGATCGGCTTTTCAGAACAGGTGGAGAAAGTAGAAAATGCAAAGATCATTGAAGATTTGCTGGCAGAAAACTTCTGAAATTGCATGAAAGAAGAAAAACTGACTGTCCAAGATGCACAACAAACCTCATATAGGATAGAACCCAAAATAAAATCACCAAGATATATCATAAACACATGTGCCAAAATCAAAAACAAAGAAAGAATCCTGAGGGCACCTTGAGGAAAATAAACACTCACTTACAAAGGGGAAAACAATAAAACTAATTTTGTTTACTCAGGGGAAACTATGCAGGCAAATCATTGGCCTACTGACAAAAAAAAAAAAAAAAAAAAAAACAGGAGAGGAAGCAAATAACCTGAATAAGATGAGATGGGGGAAAATATAACAGATCTAACTGAAATAAAAAGGATCCTAACAGAATACTAAGAAAAATTGTGCTCCAACAAATTTGAGAAACTTGGAGAAGTGGATAAATTGCTAGAAACATACTACCTACCTAAACTAACACAAACTGAGATAGAAAATCTGAGCAGACACATAACAAAACAAAAGATTGAAAAGGTAATAAAAAAAAATGCCCCCCCCCCCAAAAAAAAAAACCTGGCCTAGATGGCTTCACTGGAGAATAATATCACACATTTAGAAAAGAGATCCCATCAGTATTACTCAAACTATTTCGGAGCGTAGAAATGAAATAACACTCCCGAATTCATTCCATGAAGCCAGCAAAACCCTGATACCCAAGCCAGGAAAAGACACACACAAACACACACACTCAAAGGAAAATTACAGACCAATATCTCTCATGACAAATCAGCTGCAAAGACCTCTTTAAAGTATTAAAAAGCAAAGATGTCACCTTGAAGACTAAGATGCACCTGACCCAAGCCATGGTGTTTTCAGTCACCTCATACGCATGCAAAAGCTCTATGATGACTAAGGAAGATCAAAGAATTGAGGCTTTTGAATTGTGGTGTTGCCGAAGAATACTGAATATACCATGAACTGCCAAAAGAATGAATGAACCTGTCTTGGAAGAAGTACAACCAGAATGCTCCTTGGAAGTAAGGATGGTGAGACTACATCTTACATACTTTGGACATGTTATCCAGAGGGATCAGTCTCTGGAGAAGAACATCATTCTTGGTAAAGTAGAGGGTCAGTGAAAAAGACGAAGACTCTCAATGAGGTTTATTGACACAGTGGCTGCAACAATAGGCTCAAGCATAACAACAATTATTAGGATGGCGCAGGACCAGGCAGTGTTTTGTTCTGTTGTAAATAGGGTCATTATGAGTTGAAACCAACTAGATGGCACCTACAAACAGCAGCATACAAAACCAACAATGAATGTCATTCTCAATGGAAAGAGGCTGAAAGCATTTCCCCTGAGAACAGGAACAAGACAATGATGTCCTTTATCATCACTCCTATTTAACATAGTGCTGGAAGTAACCCAGAGCAAGAAGCAAAAAAAAGAAATAAAGGGCATCCAAATTGGAAAGGAAGAAATAAAACTTTCCCTATTTGCAGATGATATGATCCTATACATGGAGAACCCAAGTATTCCACACAAAAAAAAAAAACTGCTGGAACTAATATAAAGATTTAGCAGAATAGCAGGATACAAAACCAACATACAAAAATCATTTGGATCCCTATACACCAACAAAGAGAGCCTTGTAAAGGAAATCAAGAAAACAATACCATTTATAATAGCCCCTAAAAAGATAAAATGTTTAGGAATAAATCTAACCAGGGACATAAAAGACCTATGCAAACAAAACTACAAAACATTACTGCAAGAAGCCAAAAGAGACCTACATAAATGGAAAAAAAAACACACCATGCTCATGAATAGGAGGAGTCAACACTGTGAAAATGTGAATTCTACCAAAGAGATCTACAGAAATAATGCAATTCCAATCCAAATACCAACAGCATTCCTTAACAAGATGAAAAGACTCATCACCTGTATGGAAGAGAAAGCAGCCCAGATAAACAAAGCATTATGAAGAAAAAGATGTTTGTTTGTTTTATCCATGATTTGGATACCTATATTGTTGTTAGTTGCCATCGAGTCGGTTCCGACTCATAGTGACCCTATGTACAACAGAATGTAACATTGCCCAGTCCTGTGCCATCCGCATAATCATTGTTATGCTTGAGACCATTGTTGCAGACACTGTGTCAATCCACCTCGTTGAAAGTCTTCCTCTTTTTCACTGACCTTCTACTTTACCAAGCATGATGTCCTTCTCCAGCGACTGGTCCCTACTGATAACATGTCCAAAGTATGTGAGACAGAGTCTTGCCATTCATGCTTCTAAGGAGCTTTCTGGCTGTACTTCTTCCAAGACAGATTTGTTCATTCTTCTTACAGTTCATGGTATATTCAATATTCTTCACCAGCACCACAATTCAAAGGCATCAATTCTTCTTCGTCTTCCTTATTCATTGTCCAACTTTCCCATGCATATAAGGCAATTGAAAACACCATGGCTTGGGTCAGACACACCTTAGTCCTTAAAGTGACATCTTTACTTTTTAACACTTTAAAGAGGTCTTTTGCAGAAGATTTGTCCAGTGCAATGTGTCCTTTGATTTCTTGACTGCTACTTCCATGTGTGTTGATTGTGGATCCAAGTAAAATGAAGTCCAGTGCAATGTGTCCTTTGATTTCTTGACTGCTACTTCCATGTGTGTTGACTGTGGATCCAAGTAAAATGAAATCCTTAACAACTTCAGTCTTTTCTCCGTTAATCATGATGTGGTTTATTGGTCCAATTGTGAAGATTTTTTTCTTTATATTAAGGTGTAATCCATACTGAAGGCTGTAGTCTTTGATCTTCATCAGTAAGTGCATCAAGTCCTCTTCACTTTCAGCCATCAAGGTTGTGTCATCTGCTTATCGCAGTTTGTTAATGAGTCTTCCTCCAATCCTGATGCCCCTTTCTTCTTCATAAAGTCCAGCTGCTTGGATTATTTGCTCAGCATACAGATTGAATAAGTATGGTGAAAGGATATAAACCTGACCTATGCCTTTCCTGATTTTAAACCACCCAGTATCCTCTTGTTCTGTTTGAACAACTGCCTCTTGGTCTATGTACACGTTCCATATGAGCACAATTAAGCGTTCTGGAATTCCCATTCTTCTTACTGTTACCCATAATCTGTTATGGATGCTTTGGCATAGTCAATAAACACAGTAAACATCTTTCTGGTATTCTCTGCTTTCAGCCAAGATTTATCTGACATCAGCAATGATATTCCTTGTTTCATGTCCTCTTCTGAATCTGGTTTGAATTTATGGAAGTTCACTGTTAACATACTGCTGTCAACGCTTTTGAATAATCTTCAGCAAAATTTTACTTCTGGGTGATATTAATGATACTGTTTGATAATTTCCATGTTTTATTGGATCATCTTTCTTTGAAATAGACACAAATATGGATCTCTTCCAGTTGGTTGGCCAGATAGCTATCTTCCAAATGTCTTGGCACAGATAGATGAGCACTTGCAGTGCTGCATCCATTTGTTGAAACATCTCACTTGGTATTCTATCAATTCCTTGAGCCTTATTTTTTGCCAATGCCTTCAGTGCAGCTTGGACCTCCTCCCTCAGTACCATCAGTTGTTGATCATATGCTACCTCCTGAAATGGTTGAACATTGACAAATTTTTTTTGGTACAATAACTCTGTGTATTTCTTCCATCTTCTTTTGATGCTCCCTGCATTAATGTTTTCCCTGTAGAATTCTTCAAGATCGCAACTCAAGGCTTGGATTTTTCTTTCTGCTTGAAAAATATCTAGTATATTCTTCCTTTTTGTTTTTCTAACTCTAGCTCTTTGTACATTTCATTATAATACTTTACTCTGTCTTCTCGAGTAGTCCTTTGAAATCATTAGGAAATGAAAATAAAAACTACAATGTGATACCATCCCACCCTGACATTACTGGAACTAATAAAAAATAAAAACCGAAACTAATAAATGTTGGAGAGGTTGTGGGGAGATTGGCCCTCTTATGCATGTTGGTGGTAATGTAAAATGGTACAACCACTTTGGAAAACGATATGGTGCCTCCTTAAAATGTCAGAAATAGAAATACTATACCATCCAGTAATCCCACTCCTAGGAATATATCCTAGAGAAATAAGAGCTGTCACAAGAATAGACATATGCACACTCATGTTCATTGCAGCATTATTCATAGTAGAAACAACCTATGGGCCCATCAACAGATAAATGGATAAACAAACTATGATACATACACATAATGGAATATTATACAATAATAAAGAACAGTGATAAATCCACGAAACATCTCACAACATGGATGAATCTGGAGGGCATGAGTGAAATAAATCAATCACAAAAGGACAAATATTTTATACCCCTATTATAAAAACCCAAGAAAATGTTTACACACAGAAAAAAAATATTTGATGATTAAGAGGGAGAGGAAGGATGGCATGGGAGAATCACTAACTAGACAGTAGACAAGCGTCTACTTTGGTGAAGGGGAAGACAACACTCAATATAGGGGAAGTCAGTACGTCTTGACCAAGACAAAGTCTTAGAAGCTGCCTAGACAGAATTACTGGGGCTAAGGGTTGGGGGCCATGGTCTCTGGGGACATCTAGCACAATTGGTATAACAGTTCATAAAGAAAAGGTTCTACATCCTACTTTGCTGAGGAGTGGCATCTGGGGCCTTAAAAGCTTGTGAACGCCCTCTAAGATACATCTATTGATCCCACCCTGTCTGGAGCAAAAGAGAATGAATAAAGTCAAGACACAAGGACAATATTAATCCAAAGGGCTAATGAATCACATAAACCACAACCTCCACCAGCCTGAGCCCAGAATAATTAGATGGTGCCTGGATACCACCACTGGCTGCTCTGACTGGAATCACAATAGAGGGTCCCAGACACAGTGGAAGAAAAATGTAGCACAAAATTCAAATTCACAAAAAAAAAAAAAAAGACCTTACTTACTGGTCTGACAGAGACTGGAAGAATCCCTGAGACTATGGCCCCCAGACATCTTGCTAACTCAGAACTGCCACTCCTGAAGTCCACTTTTCAGCCGAAGTTTGACCTATAAAACAAACAATAGCACATGTGAGGGGCATGCTTCTTAGTTCAACCAGTTGCACGAGACTAAATGGGCAACACCTACCAAGAAGCAAAGATGAGAAGGCAGGAAGGGACAGGAAAACTGTAGGAATGGACATGGGGAACCCAGGGCATAATGGGAAAGAGGGGGAGTGCTGACACATGCGGGGATTGCAACCAATGACAAAAAAAAATTTGTGTACAAAAGTTGAGTGAGAAACTAATTTGTGCTGTAAACTTTCACCTGAAGCACAATAAAATTTTAAAAAAACTAATCATGTGTAAACAGATACCACACTGTTTGTGGTGGACACAGACCTGTGTATGGTAGATACAGATATCTGAATGGTTGGATACAGACCTGTGTGCGGTTAGACATAGACTTATGGCTTATCAGACTCAGATCCTTACGTGTTCACATATTGACTCATGCATGATCAGATACAGACCCATGTGTGGTCAGATACACGTATGTGTTTATATATAGACCCGTGTGTGACTTTAGACAGACTCCTGTATACACAGATAAAGGTCTATGTTTCTTTGGATACAGACCTTTGTCTTTGGCTGTGATAATTGTGTAGTAACTCTTGCCAGCAAAAGACACTGAATCCTTTCAGATCAACTCATTGAAAATGTGAATCAAATGTATGTGAGAATTTCCTTTGTAAATAAGAAAACAAAAAGGCAAGTTGTCTGTACACTCCATGGAGCTAACTACAAATTTTACTGAGATTTTTAAATCAAGCCTTCACAATATGCTTCTTATTCTGGATGAGAAACCTAGATTATTATAACATACCTTTTTTTTTCAATAGAAGTATTTCAAGACATGAAATTCTAAATTTAATTTTTTAGGAATTTTTGAGCCTTATAAAATGACTTGAAGATTTATCAAGAAGAATTAATATTTGGGAATTGCAAGAAAATGTTTTAAATAGATGAGTAATAAGGGAGATTATCCCTACCAGATATCAACAAATATGCATTAAAAATCTTTGATCACTGAAATAGTGTGTTAGTGGTAGAGGATTAAACAAAAACAAAAAAGTAGAAAAATTGTGAAAAGATTGAATGAATACAAATAAATTACAAAGTTTATGGAGTGAATTCTATGTCCCAGACATTGTGAAAGAAACAAGAGCATAAAGACAATTAAGGAAATTTTCTGCCTTCAGGAAACTTGCAATGAACATAAATAGACAACTGACCAAGATTTTTATCTCATCACTCATGATTAATTTGATTAAATTTCCAGAAGCGGAGAACTTAATTATGTAAACTCTGGTTCAACCAAATTCTTGATATTGTTTGGTGAATAACGTTACGCTTAGGAACAGTTTGAGATGATATAAGAAATATCCATGTAATAAAATTAGGAATAAAAATAAAGTTACAAAGTCATGCATACCAGTAAAAAGTGCCCATTCTCCCATGCCTTAGCCCCTCATTGAACCAAACTAATCGGGGAGGCAGGAACCATGAGTGTCTTTGATCACATGTTCCTACAATATTAGGGGTAGGTAATATTTTATTTTAAGCCTGATTCAGAGAGAGAAAAGTTCACAAAGATTTTATGATTGAGACCTCTGTCAAACAGAACAATATATTCTGATTTCTTTCTTACCTAATAATCTGCATTCCCTTAGGAAGAGATTGAGAATGGAAACAGTACAAATTGTCGGCATCTTTCTTGACAATAAAATCATGTAAAATAATCCAGTGTCAAGTTCTGTATTGTATATTTGAAGCACACTGATTATGGATTTTTTCTAATATTACATACTAAAGGCAAGGTCTGTGTCCCCATTAGAAAGCCATGAGACACTATAAGCAAGAAGAAGATGGGGATATTAAAAATAATAAAGCTATCATCAGATATTTTAAACCTTCAGGGAAGATGAATGGATCATCTTTAGAAAAATATAACACCAAACAGAGCTGGTCCACTTGAGGAGATAAGATGATTTCCCAATTGGGAAAAGAAGCAAGATTTAGTCTTTTATCTGTGTATCTGCCTTGTTTATTTTGATTCTTTTTATATATTTAGACTTCTTAGGATTAATATGAATAATAGAAGATTCCCAGAGTGGCAAAAATGGTTAAGTGCTCAACTACTAACAAAAAGTCTGACAGTTCAGGCACAATCAGACGTGCCTCAGGAAAAAGTCCTGGAGCTCTATTTCTGAAAGTTCAGAGCCATGAAAATTCAAAGAAGTGCAATTCTGCCATCTAACACATGGGGTCACCATAAGTCAAATTGACGCAACTGTAACTGGATGATTAATATTACAACTCTGAAGCCTCCTTCCTCTTCAGCCTCAACATACTAAGCAAAATAAGAAAAACTAAATATTTTAAATGCCTTACTGATACAAAAATAAGAACATATAGTTCAAATGTCAATATGGGCTGTCTCTGTTTGGGGAGGTGTCTTAGTCATCTAGTGCTGCTATAACAGAAACACCACAAGTGGATGGCTTTAACAAACACAAGTTTATTCGCTCATAGTCTAGTAGGCTAGAAGTCCGAATTCAGGTCCCCAGCTCAAGGGGAAGGCTTTCTCTCTCTGTCAGCTCTGAAAGAAGGTCCTTGTCATCAATCTTCCCCTGGTCTAGGAGATTTTCAGTGCAGGGACATTGGATCCAAAGGACACGTTAAGCTTCTGGCACAATTTTCTTGGTGTTATGAGGTCCCACTTTTCTTTACTGGCTTCTCTCTTTTAATTCAAAAAACAACCTAATCTTTTAAATTGAGTCCTGCCTCATTAACATAACTGCCTCTAATCCTGCCTCATTAACATCATAGAGGTAGGATTTATAACACCTAGGAAAACCACATCACATGACAAATGGTGGACAATCACACAATACTGGGAGTCGTGGCATAGCCAAGTTGACACACATTTTGCAGGGACTTGATTAAATCCATGACAGAAGGGTTGAATCATGTTTTTATGTCTTATTTTATTATTGTGAAATCAAGACCTATTAATTCTGAAAAAGGATTAAATTTCTTTAAGAAAGAGACATGAGAAAATTCTCCATCAACTAAAACAAATTTTTGGTATTAACTGTAGCATAGCTCATCACATAGAATATAAATCTATAGTTGCAACAGAACCATTTTACACCCCAAAAAATTAACATAAATTTTCCAAGAAATGAAAATCTTAAAAATACATTTTGAACAAAACTAGTCATAGGAAGTATAGACATAATAAATATTTTCAATCATTTATAAGTTATTAAATGGGAAGAAAATTTTACCACTATTATAATTACACAGGGCACTTCTGAAGGAGCAATTCTTCACTGAAAGTAGGTGATGCATTTGTCTCCCAGCTTATTTGCATTTTCTGGTCCAGAGCTTCTTCATGGCATTTTTTATCTCTGCATTTCTCAGAGTATAGATTAAGGGGTTCAACATAGGGGTGATGACAATGTAAAATACAGTCAAAGATTTATCAATGGGTAAGGTGGAAGGAGGTCTCACATACATAAAAATACAAGGAACAAAGAAGAGGACCACCACAGTGATGTGGGAGCCACAGGTGAATAAGGCTTTACACCTCCCTTCTTGACTCACGTTCTTTAGGGAATGCAGAATGACTCCATAGGAGATGAGTAACAGCATAAAAATGACCACACATATTGCCCCATCATTGGCAACCACAGTAAGACCAATGACATAGGTGTCTGTGCAGGCAAGTTTTAATAAGGGGTACATGTCACAGCAGAAGTGGTCTATGACATTGGGGCCACAGAAGGGAAGGTTGTAAACAAAGAGAAGCTGAACTACAGCATGCACAAAACCTCCAACCCAGGCTACCACTAGCAGCAGAACACACACCTGTCGGTTCAGGATGGTCATATAATGCAGGGGTTTGCAGATAGCCACATAGCGGTCATAGGCCATGACCACCAGAAGTAAAATCTCAGCACCACCAAATAAGTGTCCTACAAAAAGCTGAATCATGCAAGCTTGAAAGGAAATGGTTTTCTTCTCATAAAGTAAGTCTATAATCATATTTGGAGTAACTGTAGTAGAATAAACAGCATCCATAAATGATAAGTAGCCAAGAAAAAAGTACATGGGAGCATCCAGTGTTGGGCTGACCACCACAGTCACGACAATTAGTAGATTGCTCACCATTGTCACAATGTAGATGAGCAAGAACACAACAAATAATATTTTCTGACCCTGGAGACTCTGAGTGAGCCCCAAGAGGACAAACTCAGTCACATTGTTCCTTTGTTCCATGTGTTCTTCTGTGTGTCCTTACTTCAGAGTTCAGGACAAATTTACCTGTAAATATAATGATGAGCAGTGATTTTTTGAAATCTCAAGATAACTTGGTTATTCATTCAACTGTTAGACATTATGATTTATTATGTTTTTTAGCACTGCCCAAGATGATAAGACTATAAGGCTGATTTATTAAAACATGGTCCCTGATGTCAGTGATCATATGGACTAATGGAGAGACAAATTATGAACATACATGGGAAAAGGATAGATTATTAAATAATGGGACTTCACACTAACTTCCATCTGGAAGAAAATAAAATTGTATGTAACTAGTACCATAAACAAAAATAAAATAGGAATCCAGTAGAGATTTAATGTTAAAATAAAGTAAAATTTACTTTATATTTACTTTCATGTCAGTAAAATAAATTATTTTCTACATTCTAGGACTGGAAGAATCTTCTTAACTAAAGGGAAATCTCAATTAGACATATCTGACAATTTCATTAAAGGAGTTTTAAAAATACAATAAACACAGTCCATAGACAAAAAATATCTTGGGGAAAATATGTACATTTTAGAGAGCATACATAATATTAATATCTAAAATAGACAAATAATTCTAACTAGTTACCCAAAAAAAGACAAACAACCTAATAGCAAAGTGGGCAAAGGATATAAACAAGCAATTAAGAGTACATCCAAATGGCCAACAAACATATGCTAGAATGCTGAAACTCACCGGTTAATAGTGAAATGCAAAATAAAATAACAGATATCACTTTGCACCCATTAGATTGACAAAAAAAAAAATTTTTAAGTATTAATAGTTATAACTGGCAAAAATCGAGAAAAGGACTTTCTCTTCCATTGCTAGTAAAAAAATGTTAATTTTATAATATTTTTGGAACAAAATCTAGCCATCTCTACTGAAAATATACATATACTTTTCATCACAACAATTACACTCTTTAGAATCTATCCATAGGAAGTAAGGAACCACTACATAAGAATATACTCATGGTACGTTTTTGCTATATTATTTATAATGGCACTAAATAACAAATGCAAAACAAAAAAAAACTAAGTGAATTCCAATCAGTAGAGAAATGGGTGATTATACCTAAAAAAATCAATTAAATGGAATACACACATTTAAACGAATGAATTAGAACTATGCTGGTACTGTTAGAGAAATTCCCACAAGGTACTGTTGAGCAAGAAAGAAATGAGCATACAACTATCCCTAATGTATTATTATAAAATAAAAATATAAATGCAACAGCTTACAAATGTTTGTATATGATTATATGAGCATAGGAAAAATATGGAAGGAAAGATTTTTGTTGATGTTATAAACAGGTTACATTCGTGCTGGTGATGAATGTGAAAGAATAAAATGATGACAGGGCAGATTGCAAAAAAGAAAGAAAACTGCACACCCACAAAAAAAGTTATGTCAAAATATTATTGATATTCACCAGCCTTTTATCTCTTAAAATAATCCTAGTGATGATAGCCAGATACTTTCTAAGTCTCTACTGACATTGACTTCAATATCTGACCTCATAATTCTGCCCTACCTCCTCCTTAAAATACATGGATTGTCTGTATTTCCAACTATGACTAAACCCTCTGCATGTGCACTAGGTCCCACACTCTTTATCACACTCAAAACAGTGCCCCTGTAACTGTCTCCTCCATTTTCTACATTATTAGTTTCCATCTCTATTTTGCATTATTCTGTCCACATATTTATAAAGTATATCTCCATTGCTTAAATAATCTATCCCCCAACTCCACATCTTTTTCAAGTGAGCAACCCAATTCTCTCTTCTTCTTCATAAAAAACACCTCCACCTTGCTAAACCCAGTGGTCCATTACACTCCTTTTCTTACCCAGCCTATCATTCCTATGGAATGAAGAGCTTGCTTGCATAATATCACCTTAGGTTCTTGAAAGTCAGTCATTCAAGTTTTACGGACGCTACATCATTTTCTAAGAATGAAAGGATTAACAAACAATGCTTCAGAACACTATAACTGATCCTACAATGATATTTGCAAATGTCTGCCCATTAAAGTATCCCTCAAATAGTTACACTTAAATTAGTTTCTAAGAATACTAATGTTAGAGAAAGTAAACGTACTCTGGATCTTCATAGTAAGAAAATATCCAAAAGAGTATTACAGAATTGAGTCAATATGCATATATTTTATTGATCACAAAATATCTCTCACTTGTCTGATTATCGGAATCACACAGGAGAACTTTTAAAAGTCTATGACATTCCAAATCACACTACCAATGCACTCTTGCATAATCTAAAGCCTATTAAAAACTCTTACGTATAAAAACACTTCCTGGGTTACCTGCATAATGAGGTAGTCATTCAACCCAAATTCTGGATTGTGATACATTTTCCCTTTTCCTAAAAGATAATATCTTCATGCACTTATGCCATCTCTGTGAACACAGAAAGTAAGATAGTACATGAACCATCTCCAGATCAAGAAATGTTTCCAAGAGACCAACTCTTGCCATGCTTCAGGAAGTCTCTCTCATCTCAGCCTTTCAGAAAAATGGTGCCTTTTAAGTTGTTGGGACTTTCAAGATGAATATCAAAAATGTCCTGCAACCAAAAGAAGTCTGAATCTTGATTGTAAATACAAATGTGAAACAACTAATATGAGGTTTAAAAAAAAGGCAATTCTGTGAAAGAAAAAGTCATGAATTGTTTAGATATTTTACAATTTGTGTTTTGGAAGTGAAATAGTGAAATAGCCTTTAGAGCATTTTGATTCTCAATCTGATATACTGGCCTGACTTCATACAACATAGCTCAACTTTGGTTTGCTTGAAGAATGGAGAATAATTTCATGTCCATTTTTTGTTATGCTTTGAGTCCATCATTTCAATTCCTGAAAAAGCCAGTCATGTAAATAGTCATAGAAACAAACACTCTCTGCGGTAAGGACAAAAGTTTATGGACGCTTTATTTACATTTGAACTACAACACATATTGTTGAGTCATTCAATGGGTGCAAAACCAAGGGCGACTTTACCCTAATTAAACTCACTGGGACATTAATCATAATTTTGAGAGTAGATTCTGCATCTCCAGAGATGGCACAAGGATAATCACCCTCATAGAACATGACTTACATGACCAGGTTCTCAGGGGAGAAAATCACAAAAGAACAATCTGAGGACAAATTACCCAAAGGGAAGAAGACGAGGGTGGGCAGAATTTGAATACGTAAAAATTACGACCTTCAAAATAGACAATGCTTTGGGTGTGTAAGTTTAAGCTACACATTTGTAGATGACATTTGAACTTACTCCCAGAGGACCATGAAAGTTAATTTCAGAACAAGTCATTGAAAACTTGATTCAAATGCATATAAAGCAGGGTTCTCACCTGTTACGGATTAAATTGTGTCCCCCAAAATGATATGCTGAAGTCCTAACCCCTGTACCCGTGAATGTGACTCTGTTTGAAAATAGCGTCTATGAAGATGTTTTCAATTAGTTTAACATTAGGTCATACTGGAGAAGTGTGGGTTCCACACAGAAACAGATAGTCGAAGGATGCCATGTGATGCTACAGTTGCAGGGCCAGGAATGCCTGAAGCTACTAGAAACTAGGAAAGAGGAGTAGAACTAATTTTCAGTCAAAACCTCAGAAGAAATCAACAAGTCACCCTGACATAAGATTCTCAGCCTTCAGAAATGTGAGACAATAAATTTCTGTTGTTTAAATCCACCCACTTTGTAGCATGGCACCCCTAGGAAACTACATCCCCCTAGCAGTAAAAGTCTTCACTCTGTCGCAGAAAGAGTTTCAGACAGGCAAATTGGTAAAATCCATATTGAACATGAAAATAAATATACATATATAAAACTTTTAAAGGGATAACTTGAAAATCCATGAGTTCTAAGTCCTTATCATACAGGCCTTTCTGTGGAAAATATTAACACTCTTTGTTTCTACACAAAGTTTCAATGAACTGTGTTGGTGTGGAAGAAGGAAATTCCATCACTTGGAAATGCGCATAAAGAGAAGGAAGACTAACAGAAATTGCAGAGTTCTGGTTGTTTTCTTTACATTTTCTTGCCTTCTACCTCTACTTTCCAAAGTAAATGTATTGCTGTCAAGTCGAATCTGACTCATACTGACCCTGTAGGACACAGCAGAACTGCCCCACAGGGTTTCCAAGGCATAAATCTTTACGGAAGCAGACTGTCACTTCTTTCTCCCATGGAAAGGCAGGTGGGTTCAAACCTCCGGCCTTTCAGTTAGCAGTCGAGTGCTTAAGCACTGTGCCACCAGGACTCCTTTCTACCTTATTATTAGACCTTATATTTTCAGGAAAATTAATAGTCCCAGATTTAAAAAATAATTTCACATCATCTTTTGATAAGTAAGATGGCCAATAAGATACACGTTAAGTCATTAATTGTGACTTGCAGAAGTGAGATGATTCAATTGGAAGACGAATTCCCTTTTGCCCTTCCTCCTTGACGCTTCTCTAGATCTCAGACAAGTTGTCCAGAGCTCCAACAGCCATCCTGTGACCATGATCATACCACAAGAACGGAAGTCAAGAGATCAGAAGGTGAGAGTACTTCTCTGTCTTTTTTGTTTGTTTGTTTTGTTTTTTTCTTTCAAGATTGCTTAGGCCATTTGGAGGCTGTTATGGATTGAATTATGTCCCCCAAAAATGTGTATATCAATTTGGCTGGGCCTTGATTCCTGGTATTGTGTGATTTTCCTATATGTTGTAAATCCTGCCTCTATGATGTTAATGAGTGAGGACGGGCTGGGAGGCAGTTGTGTTAGTAAGGCAGGATTCGATCTTCAAGATTGGATTGTGCCCTGAGGCAATATCTTGAGATATAAAAGAGAGAAGTGAGCAGAGAGACAGGGGGACCTCATACCACCAAGAAAGCGGTGCCAGGAGCAGAGCGTGTCCTTTGGACCCAGGGTCCCAGTGCGGAGAAGCTCCTAGTCCGGGGGAACACTGATGAGAAGAAGGCCTACAGAGAGAGAAAGCTTTCCCCTGGAGGTGGTGCCCTGAATTTGGACTTTTAGCCTACTTTACTGTGAAGAAATAAAACTCTCTTTGTTAAAGCCATCCATTTGTGGTATTTCTGTTGTAGCAGCACTAGATGACTAAGACAGGGCCCTTGGCAGATACATATAAATTTGAGGAATGAGTTTTCCATTTCTGTAAAGAAAGCTATTGGAATTTTGAGGAGGATTGCATTGAATTTATAGATTGTTGTAGGTAGTATTGACAGCTTGACAATATTGAATCTTCCCATCCATGAGCATGGAATGCCCTTCCATTTATTTAGGTCCTTTAATTTCTTTTTGGAAACCCTGGTGGCTAGTGGTTAAGAGTTCAGCCACTAACCAAAAGGTGGACAGTTCGAATCCACCAGGTGCTCCTTGGAAACCCTATGGGGCAGTTCTACTCTGTCCTATAGGGTCTATGAGTCGGAATCGACCTGAGGGCAACAGGTTTTTTTTTTTTTTAATTTCTTTTAGTACTGTTTTATAACTTTCTGTATACAAGTCTTTCACTTTCTTGACTAAAGATATACCAGGGTATTTTATTCTTTTAGATGCTATTGTAAAGTGGATTTTTTTCTTATTTCCTTTTTAGCTTATTCATACCTGATGTACAAAATCTGTTTTTTGTAAGCCCTCTAAACTTTTGTCTTGAAATAATCTTTAAACTTTAAAGCTTAAACCAAAATTATACCATGAAGTCTTCTTTGAGCCAAAAAAAAAAAAAAAAGTTTATTTTAATTAGTAAAGTACCTCTATTTAAGCATTGTACTTTTTTAAAGAATTATCTATGTGAGATCAAATTGACAACTGGTAACTCAAAAAGTTGTATGAGCAACTTAGGCTGTAGTCAGTTTAGGATAATAGTAGTGGGATAATGTGGAAAAGGATAGTGAGAAATGGTAGCACAACTTGAAGAATGTATCCCATGGCACTGAATCACACATGCAGAAACATTGAGATGGTGTATTTTGGTTCTGTATACTCTCACCAAAACAAAACAAAACAGAAAAATTTAAAAAATGAAATAACCTGGAAGTTAAGAGCTAATAATTACTGAGTAGAAGGAATTAGTGTCTACAAGCATTTGGGACCAACTTCACTCAACTGACTCTGTAGTTCTTTTACAAGACAGAAAACCAAAATTTTCCCTTGTTCTCTTAGGCTGAGTTCTCTAGAGAAGTAAAACGAGTGAAGCATATATACGTGTGTGTGTGTATATATATATATATGTATATATATACACAGAGATTTATTTCAAGGAAATGGCTAACACAGTTGTGGTGGCTGGCAAGTCCCAAATCTGTCAATCAGGCAACAGGCTGGAGGCTTTTCCTGACGCATGTGGTGACGAGGACTGATAAACCTAGAATGGGCAGGTGAAAATGGCAGGCTGTTGGATCATGGGGCTGCAGGAGCTGGCAAATTCCAAAATCTGCATGTCAGATGACAGGCTGCTGTCTCACATCCCAAGAACTGGAGGTCAGAGGATGACGAGTCAGATGGAGGATCGAGAGGGAGCAAACTTTGCAAGAACATCCATATACATAGGTTGCAGGCTACATCCTTAAGGAAACTGGCTGCTCACAACAGATCATCACACATCAATAACTGTGATTACATCATTTATCTGCCAAACCACTGAAAATCATTGCCTAGCAACATTGACACCTAGCCTTAACCATCACAGTACACCCCTTGTCAACTTGTCACCTGTATACATCTCCTTAAATCATATATAATCTCTAAACAAAGAAATTTATAGTTATATTGTGCCTAACATGATACAATTAATATGTGTACAACCAAAATCGCACTAGCCCCAGTTACATCTTGTATTTTATAATAAGTAATGGAATAAGTTAAGGAAGAAAACAAATATTTTTAGCAAATATTTTTGTTTTCTTCCTTCTCTTATTCCATTAAGCAACATCATGATAAACAGAGAAAAGATTGAGGTTGTCAAGGATTTCATTTTACTTGAATACACAATCAACACCCACAGAAACAGCAGTCAAGAAATCAAAAGACGCATTGCACGGAGAAAATCTGCTGCAAAAGATCTCTAAAGTATTGAAAAGCAAAGATGTCACCTTGAGGACTAAGGTGCACCTGACCCAAGCCATGGTGTTTTCAATCGCCTCACATGCATGCAAAAGTTGGACAATGAATAAGGAAGACCAAAGATGAACTGATGCCTTTGAATTGTGGTGTTGGTGAAGAATATTGAATACATCATAGACTGCCAAAAGAATGAACAAATCTATCCTGGAAGAAGTACAACCAGAATGTTCCTTAGAAGCAAGGATGGCAAGACTACGTCTCACATACTTTGGACAGGTTGTCAGGTGGGATCACTCCCTGAAGGATATCATGCTTGGTAAAGTAGAGGGTCAGTGAAAAAGAGGAAAACCCTCAAGGAGATGAATTGACACAGTGGCTGCAACAATGGCTCAAGCGTAGCAACAATTGTGAGGATGGCGCAGGAACCTGCAGTGTTTCATTCTGTTGTGCGTAAGGTCGCTATAAGTCGGAACTGACTCAACGGCACCTAACAAAAAACAACAATATATATAAATTTGGAAACCCTGGCGGCATAGTGGTTAAGAGTTCAGCTGCTAACAAATAGGTCATTGGTTTGAATCCACCAGGCACTTCTTAGAAGTCCTATGGGGCTGTCCTACTTTGCCCTATAGTGTCGTTATGAGTTGGAATCAACTCTATAGCAATGGGTTTGGTTTTGGTTTATATATACACATGCACACATATGCATATAACAAAACATGGAAGAAATACTAAAAACAATTACAGTCTTCATTTCTGTAACTGGTCATGTGGCCATAGCTGGTATTTAGAACGACCTTCTTCAACCACTCATTCCATATACCCTTCTCTATCAGCAAGCACATCAGCTGGTTGTGGTTCTCTGCATGGTGGGGTACCCAAACCTTCCTTCCTGAAGGGTCTGGGCCATTAGCAGTCATGTTGAAATTGAGTTGCTGTACTTTTCCATTAACTTTAATCACAGGGCATGGTAGTACTAAGAGATGCCCTAAGGAATCTCCTGCATTCCAGACATACTCTTCTTTACCTCCATTATGTATTATCAATCCAATTTTCTCTTGGTAATCAGAATCAATCATACCAGCCAATATGGTAACTCCCTTTTTTGCCTGTTGATGCAGAAGTGTTAGGAGTCCAAAGTGGCCAAGTAGCATTATTGTCTTCTAGTTCAGTGGAATCAGTGTTGCGTCTCCAGTTGGAAGCATTCCTCCTTTTAGAACTATGACCTCTAGACTCACAGAGCATAGGGTTACAAGGACAGGAATCAAAAATTTTGCAGGTGAGTCACCAGGGGTAATAGCAAGTGGTGCCACTCTCATTTCCACCCCTTGATTCCAGGACCCATGAATCCTGGGTATGGGAGAAATAGCATCATATATAGGATGCTGGTTTAGAGTATATACAGTCTCCTGGAAAACATTTCCCCAACCCTGTAAGGAACTGTCACCTAGTTGGCACCATAATTGTGTCTTTAGAAGGCCATTCCATTATTGTATCAAGCCAACTGCTTCAGGATGATGGGGAACATGGTAAGGTCAGTGAATTTCATGAACATGAGTCCTTTGCCACACTTTATTTGCTGAGAAATGAGTCCCTTGATCTGAGTTGATGCTGTGTGGGATATCATGACAGTGGAAAAGGCCTTCTGTAAGTCCATGGATGGTAATTTTGGCAGAAGCATTGAGTGCAAAGAAGGAAAATCCATATCCAGAGTAAGTGTTTATCCCAGTAAGAATAAAACACTACCCTTTCCATGATGGAAGTGGTCCACTGTAATCAACCTTCCACCTGGTTACTGTCTGATTGCTTCAAGGAATGGTGCCATTTATCAGGGACTCAGTGTTGGTCTCTGCTGCTGGTAGATTGGGTACTCATCAGTGGCTGTAGTCAAGTCGGCCTTGGTGAGTAGAAATCCATGTTGCTGAGCCCATGCATAACCTCCATCCCTGCCACCATGGCCACTTTTCTCATAAGCCCATTGGGCAATGATGGGAGTTGCTATGGAAAGAGGATGACTGAGTTCCACAGAACACGTCATTGTATCTGGTTGTTAAAATCCTCCTCTGCTGAGGTCAGTTTTGGTAAGCATTCCCATGAGACACAAATATCTTCACTTCTTTGGCCCATTCAAGGATCTCTACCTGCATACCTCTTCATCACACTTTTTTGTCACCAATTTTCCAATCATGTTCTTTCCAACTCCCTGACCATCCAGCCAAACCATTGGCCACAGCCCATGAGTCAGTATATAATTGCATATCTGGCTATTTCTCCTTCCAAGAAACGTGAACAACCAGGTGCACTGCTGGAAGTTCTGCCATTTGGGGGTATTTTCCTTCACCACTGTCCTTCAGGGAGGTCCAAGAAAGGGGCTTTAGTATTGTCACTGTCCACTTTCGAGTAGTGCCTGAATATCACACAGAACCATCTGTAAACCAGGCACAGGTTTTCTCTTCCTCAATCAACTGATCGTAAGGAACTCCTCATGAGGCAATAAGTGCAGACTAGGAGAGGGCAGGTAATGTGACAGGACTTGAGATCATAGGCATTTGGGCCACTTCCTCATGCAACTTATTTGTGCTTTCAGGTCCTGCTCACTCCCTGTCTTGTATATACCACTTCCTTTTAATGAGGGAGTGCTGCTCTGCACTTCCAACTTTATAACTCTGTTGTTCAGACAACATCCAGTTCATGATGGGCATGTCAGGCCGCATGGTGACCTGGTGTCCCATGGTTAAGCCTTCAGTCTCTACTAAGGCCCAGTAACAAGCATCACTCCTACCAACAGAACCAGCTCTCTTAATCCCATCTGAAGAGACTACTCCATCTTTGCCTTCTAAGCCACCCTCCCAAATAAAGCCATGGTCCGTCTTATCCCCATCTGATGAGATTAGCCCAGCTGTGCCTAAAGAGTCTTTGTCTGAGATATCACCTGGGGCAAGCCTTAAAAGACTGCTGAATGTCCCCAGGAGTCACTCTTATCCCCCATTTTTGTTTCTAGACCTATAACTAGACTTAAATCCCAGCAAGCCCCAAGAGATAAAGTACAAAGTGTGACCCAGGAGGAAGTAAGCTACACTCCAAATGAACTGCTTGATTTTTCTAATATATACAAACAGAAACCTAGGGAATATGTATGAGGATGGCTATTAAGAGTGTGGGATAATGGTGCAAGGAATATAAAGTTGTTACCAGTCTGACTTTATCGACACGGGCCTGCTAAACACAGATTCTTCATTCAGTGTTTCAGCTTGAGAGGTTAGAAAAGGATCTAATAGTTTACTTGGTTGGTTCGCTGAAGCATGGATTAAGCAGTGGCCTACACTAAATTAAGTTTAAAAGCCATACTTGTCTCGGTATAGTGTAGAAGAAGGTATCTAAAAACTTAAGGAAATTGGCATTTTAGAGTAGATTTAACAGGTTGTGCCCACAGACCCATCCATGGAGTACCCAGAGAACACACCTTTTACCATAACTGTAAGGAAAAAAATTTATGAAGGAAGATCCAGTATCCTTGAAGACTACTGAAATTGCTGTTTTATGGAAGTCGGGTTTGAGGTGGGAACTGCCCTAACTGAATTAACTCTTTCATTATCCAATTATTTTCTGCTTTGAGGTTTTTTTTTTTTTTTTTTTTTTGATACCATGTATTTTCATTAATGGAAACATGCTGAATCCTTGAGTGTGCCTGAATTTTTGGTAGGATGGATTTTTTTTTTCTGACTCAGCCCTTAAGCGTACCCTTACAGTCCCAAGGAACATACTTTGTCCCACTAATTCTACCCCTAGAGTACCCCCCAGAGTCCACTGGGACATATGTGTCCCAAATAAAAATTTTCAAAATTTCTATTTTTCCTACCAAAAATTCAGAAACCTCATACAATATCCAGAAGCCCTGGTGATATAGTGGTTAAGAGCTTGGCTGCTAACCAAAAGGTCAGCAGTTCAAATCTACCAGCCACTCCTTAGAAACCCTATAGGGCAGTTCTACTCTGTCCTATAGGGTCACTATGAGTTGGAACCAACTCGATGGCACCTAACAACAACATACACTACCCTGTAAAAACAGTAATTTGCAGCAAAGGCAGTACTCAGAGGGAAACTTACAGCAATAAATGCATACACAAAAAAAGAAGAAAAATCTAAAATTAACAGACTAACTTTACAACTCCAGGAACTAGAAAGAGAACGGTAAACTTAGCCTAAACCTACCAGAAGAAAGGAAATTACAAAGATCAGAGCATAAATAAATAAAATCAGAAACAGAAAAACAATAGAGAGAATTAACAAAACCAGAAATTGGCTCTTTGAAAAGGTCAATACAGTTGACAAACCTTTAGCTAGACTGACAAAGAAAAGAAGAGAAAAGATGTAAATAACCAAAATAAAAAATGAGAAAAAGGATGTTACAACTGACCCGATAGAAATAAAGAGAATTGTGAAAGAACATTATGAACAACTATAAGCAACAAACTGGATAACCTAGATGAAATGGACAAATTCTTAGAAGCACACAACCTACTCAAACTGACTCAAGAGGAAATACAAAGTCTCAACAGACTCAAAACTAGTGAAGAGATCAAATCAGTGATCAAAAACCTCCCTGGACCAGAAGGCTTCACTGGGGAATTCTAGCAAATATTTAGAGAAGACCTGGCGCCAATACTGTTTGAACACTTCCAAAACATACAGAAAGAATACTCCCAAATATATTCTATGATGCAAATATAATCCTGATACCCAAACCAGACAAAGACACCACGAGAAAACTACAGGCCAATATTTCTTAAGAACATACATGTATGAATTCTTCTTCTGTCTTCTTTTTTTCATTATCCAGCATTTGCATAAGAAAGCCATAATCATAATGCTCAGAAAACTTTGGAATGTCTATTATGTGAACATATGCAGACTGGAGACACTGGCAGAAGCACAATACTGCCACCCAGTGATGAACACTAGGAGGTGGGATTCAAAAATCCCCTGATACAGGGGTGAGATGCATGCTCTTTGAAAGACAACTAGTGGAAGGTCACTGGACTTTCATAGAGACACAAGGAGATGACATCATGAGTGCCCTTTATGTCATGGGGGATGTCAGAGGGTCATTCACTAAAAGATTAAGCAGCATTAGAAAATTCCTTAATAAAAACAAAATAGTACATACAGGTATATAGCATAGGATGTAGTTCAGGGGAAGTGTATCATATTCATAAGCATAACTTTCAGAAAAAAATGGAATCTCTGGCAAGATTTCCACGTCTGTTGTTGAGTGATACGAATGTAATATTCACTTCCTGCTAAAGAAAAACAAGATACTTTATTTCCAAAAGGAGATTCTCAAATATAAGGGTGTGATTCAATATGGAAATCTGCTGAAATTCTCCCTCTGAATGGTACAAAGTTAGTCAAAGAAGGCAAAGTTAATTCTACACAATGGCCAGATGTATGAACAGCATATTTAGTATGCAGGGAGCACTTGATTCTCACAATGAAAGCAATGCCTAGCTATTTACACAGTAATGGGTTGTGGATAATACTGTCACCATTTGGTCAGGCAAACAATCCCTTGAGGAATGGATAATCAAGAAATGCTGTTATGGAAGGCCTCATGGGTATTCTGAGGGAAGATTAAAGTGGGCCATGTAGATGTTAACAAAAAAAAAAAACAGGCATTGGCTCAAAAAAGAATAGAATGCCTTTGGCATAACCTCCAGAAGTGGCCACTTGGATATATAAGATAAATGATAATTATGCATAGAATAACTGCATATTTCACTAAAGCAACCAAAGTCACTAATGTGATGGGAGACATACCGAATGACAATAGCAGGAAAGCTCTTAATATAGCTTTGAGGAAGATTCCTCAGGGTCAAGGATCAATACATGTTGTTGTTGTTAAGTGCCTTCGAGTCGGTTCCAACCCACAGTGACCCCATTCACAACAGAAGGAAACACTGTCTGGTCCTGTGTCATCCCCATAATCACTGTTACACTTCAGCCCATTGTTGCAGCCAGAAAACCTAGACATGATAACATACCATTTTATCAAAATAGGTATTTTAAGACATTAAATTCTAAGGAATTCATAGGAAGTTTTTGAACCTTATAAAATGATCTTAAGCTTTATCAAGAAGAATAAAAATTTAGGAAGTATATAAAAATTGTCGAAATAAGTAATTACTGGAGATTATCACTACCAAATGGTGCAGTGGTTAAGAACTTGGCTGCAAATCCACCAGTCGCTCCTTGGAAACCCTGTGGGGCAGTTCTATTCTGTCCTATAGAGTCACGATGAGTCAGAATCGACTTGATGGCAATGGATATTTTTTTTTGCGCGGGAGGGAGGAAGATCACTACTAGGTATAAATAACTTTAAAAATATTTGATTACTGAAATAACATGTTAGTGGCAGAGAAATACACCAAACCAAAAAAAAAAAAAAAATGTAGAAGATTGAATCTTTTAGATGTATAAAATGACATTATCAGGAGAAATTTCAAATTAGTACTGAAAATCATTAATACGCTATGCAGGCAGAATATTTTACTGATTTGGAGAAAGTAGATTTAGATATTCTCTGACCACAAACAAAAATAAATTCTTGATGGGTCGAAAGAAAGAATTATTTGAAAAGTTATTTACACACACACAAAAAAAAGAGGGGTTAAAATGTATAAAATCAATGAAAGGGAATGAAATTCTCCAAGTATGTGTGAAAACCTAAAAGAATTTTTAAATTCAACATCTATATATAAGAGACTCATAATATGAAAAATGTGTCAAAGTAAACATTTATAACATATATCAAAGAAAAGTGGTACATATATTTAATAAACAGTTCTTCAAAATCCATCAGTAAAAATTTTGACTCCAATAGATAGAGAATTCAAGAATACAAATAATTTACAAAGTTTCTGGGATGAAATCTATATCCCAGATGTTGTGTAAGAAACAGAAAGCACAAAAATAAGAAACTTTGCCTGCCTTCAGGGAACTTAGAGATTAGTGAAAGAAAATAAGCACACAATTAACAAGGATTTTTGTCTCATCACCTGATATAACTATACAAATTTGAAAATTGACTAAATGTCCAAAAGTGGAGGATTTAGTTATGTTAAATCAGACCCAACCAAATGTGTAATATTATTTGATGAATAGTGTGATGCTTAAGAAGAGTTGAGATGATTTAAGAAATATCCAAGTAATAGTACTAGGCATAAAAACCAGGATACAAAGTCACGCATACAACGTGCTTTACCAGTGAAATGGACCCAATCCCCCATCGTCTTACACCCTCATGAAACAAGACTTAATGGGGCAGCAGGGACCATGACTGTCTTTGACCACAAGTTTTCTACTATATCAGGGGTAGGTAATATTTTATTTTAAGCCTGATTCCAAAGAGAAATGTTCACACAGATGTGGCTTCTGTCAAATAAAATAATATATTCCAATCTCTTTATTACGTAATAACCTGTATTCCTGTAGGAAGTGATGAGAGAATGGAAACAGCATGAATCATCAGCATCTTTCTTGACAATGAAATCATGCAAAATAATCCAGTGTCAAGTTCCAGACTATATATGAAGCTCTATGATTGTGGATTTTGCAAATTTTACATATGAAAGTCAGGGTCTAGGTCCTTATTAGAAGACCATGACATACTATAAGCAAGAAGGAGGTGGGATATTGAAAAATAACAAACCTATCATCAGATATTTTAAACAATCTTGGAAGATGAATATATCATCTTTTTAAAAATATGACACCAAAGAAAGCTGCTCCACTTGAGGAGATAAAATGATTTCCCAGCTGGGAAAATAACTAAAATTTAGTCATTTTTCTGCCTATCTGCCTTTTTCATTTGGATTCTTTTTGTGTATTTTGAGCATCCTTATGATTAATTTAGAACTCTGAAGCATCCTTTCTTGTAAACCTTAACAGGCTAAGCAATATAAGCAAAGCTACATATATATCTTGCAGATACAAAAATAAAAATATATCCTTCTAATGCTAATATGAGCTATCTCTGTATAGGGTTATATGAATCATAATTTTATGTTTTATTTTGAATGTATTATTCTGAAATCTGCAATGAGCACTATTAATTGTGAAAAAGGATTAGATTTATTTAAGAAACAGACATGAGAAAATCTTCCATCAACAAAAATAAATTTCTGGTATTAACTGTAGCATAAGTCATTACATAGAATATAAATCTATAGACTCAACAGAACTACTCTACACTAAAAAAAGAACATATACTTTCCTATGAAATGGAAATCTTAAAAATATATTTTGAATAAAATTTATCATTGGAAGTATCCTAATAAATGTTTTTCATCATGCACAAGTTAATGTGAGAAAATATTTACCAAAATTAAAAAATTACACACAGGTTTCTGGAATCAACTCAACGGCAATGGGTTTGGATTTTTGTTGTGTTGCTGTTGTTGTTGTTTTGTTTTGTTTTTCTGGAAGGGGAAATTCTTTATTGAAAGTAGGTGATGCATTTGCCTGTCACCTCATTTTCTGTTTCTGGTCCAAAGCTTCTTCATGGCATTTTTCATCTCTGCATTTCTCCAAGTATAGATTAAGGGGTTCAACACAGGGTGAAAACAGTATAAAACACAGTCAAAAATTTATCAATGGGTAAGGTGAAAGGAGGTCTCACATACAGAAAAATACAGGGAACAAAGAAAAAGACCAACACAGTGATGTGGGAGCCACAGGTGGACAAAGCTTTGCACCTCTCTTCCTGACTAAGGTTCTTCAGAGAGTGCAGAATGACTCCGTAGGAGATGAGTAACAGCATAAAAATTACCACACATATTGCCCCATCATTGGCAATCACAGTGAGACCAATGACATAGGGGTCAGTGCAGGCAAGTTTTAATAAGGGGTACATGTCACAGCCAAAATGGTCAAAGACATTGGGACCACAGAAGGGAAGGTTGAAAACAAAGAGAAGGTGAGTTACAGCATGCACAAAATCTTCAAAATACGCCACCAGCAACAGCAGAACACACAACCTTTGGTTCAGGATGGTCATATAATGCAGGGGTTTGCAGATAGCCACATAGCGGTCATAGGCCATGACCACCAGAAGTAAAATCTCAGCAACACCAAATAAGTGTTCTATGAAAAGCTGGGTCAGACAGGTTTGGAAGGAAATGGTTTTCTACTCACAGAGTAAGTCTATAATCATATTTGGAGTAACTGTAGTAGAATAAACGGCAACCATAAACGATAAGTACCCAAGAAAGAAGTACGTAGGGGCATCCAGTGTTGAGGTGACCACCACAGTCACGACAATAAGTAGGTTGCCCACCATTGTCACAATGTAGATCAGCAAAAACACAATAAATAATATTTTCTGACCCTGAAGACTCTGAGTGAGCCCCAAGAGGATAAACTCAGTCACATTGTTCCTGTGTTCCATATGTTCTTCTGTGTCCTTATTTCAGAGTTCAGGACAAATTTACCTGTAAATATAATGATGACCAGTGACTTCTGAAATCTTCAACTAATCTGTTTATTCATCCAACAAATAGGCTTTATGATTTATTACGTTTCACCACTTTCCAATATTTGAATAATATAAGGCTGATTAAAACATGGCCCATAACCTCAGTGATCTTACTGAATAATGACAGACAAACATGTAACTAGAAACATGTGGGAAAAGAGCAGATTATGAAATAAACGGGGTTGTCACAATAACTTTCCATCTGGGAGAAAATAAAATTGCATATATATAGCTAATACTGTATATAAGAATGAAGTATAAATAGATTGGAGATTTAATGTAAAACTAAAGGAAGATTTACTTAATATTCACTTTTATGTTAATAAATGAAATTATTTTTTACATTCTAGGATTGGTAGATAGTTTTTAACTAATAACTGAAATCCCCAATGGACATATTACCCAGTTTGAAAAACTGGTAGTGACAAGGCACTGTTGAGCAACAAAGAAATGAGCATACAGTGTATAATACTATTATAAAAATAATTATATGAGCATGAGGAAAACATGTAAAGATACAATTTTTTATTTTAAACAGGTTACTCTTCTGCTGGTGATGTGTGTGCAGGAGTGAAAAAGATGAGAGAAGAGATTCCAAGGAAAAAAAGAAAAAGAAGACCGCACGCACGAACACAAAAGCTGTATCATAAATATTATGAATATTAACCAACCCTGCTATTTCTTAAAATAATCCTCGTAATGATACCCAGTTACTCTTTAAGTCTCTATTGACATTTACTTCAATATCTGACATCATAATTCTGCCAGACCTCCTTTTCTCAATACATGGATTTCTGCATCTCTGTGGCCAAACCCTGTGTGTGTGCACTACATCCCATCCTCTTTATCACTCTTATAACAGTCCTCCTATAATTGTCTTCTCCATTTCCTACATTAACAATTTTCCTCTGGATATTGCCTTTCTATTCATACATTACAATAGCTCCATTGTTTAAATAACATCCTTCGACTTCTCATCTCTTCCATGCAAACAATCCAATTCTATGTTCTTCTTTATAAAAACACCTTCACGTCAGTAAATCTACCAGTCAATTTCAGTCCTCTTCTTACCCAACCTATCACTCCTATGAACTGAAGCAAAAACCTGCTTGCATAAGTATCATCTTAGATCCTTGAACTTCACTGATAGACGTTTCACAGATTCAAAGGATTCTCTAATTATTATACAACAAACAATGCTTACAGAGCACTTGCATTGATCCTATGAGATTTACAAACATCTGTCTATTAATATATCCCCAAATATTTACCCTTGAAATTAGTATCTAAGAATACTGATGTTAGAGAAGATAAATGTAATCTGTATAGTATGGAAGTATCCAAAAGAGTATTACAGAATTAAGTCAATTCCCATATATTTTATCAATCACAAAGTATATCTAACATGGCTGATTATCATAATCACTTAGGAAAGCTTTTAAAAGACAATATCAATATCAATATCAATTTACTCTTGCATAACATAAACCGTTCTGAAGACTCATGTATAAAAACACTTCCTGGGTTACCTGCATAATGAAAGAGTCATTTGCTCCAAGCTCTGGATTGTGGTGCCTTCTCCTTTGCCCTAAAAGATAAAAGCCTCATACATTGATGCCATCTCTCTGGACACAGGCAGTAAGATATACTTGCAACATCACTGGATCTAGAAATGTTTCTATGTGGCCAATTCTTTCCATTCTTCAGGAAGTCTGTCTCATCTCAGTCTTTCAGAAAATTGTTACCTTTTAAATAGTTGGTAATTTTAACATAAATATCAAAAATGTCCTCTAACAAAAAGATGTCTGAATCTTGATTATAAACAAAGAGAGCCAAAAACTCCATTGCTGTCATAATTTGTCCTAAAACAAACAAATGTTAAACAAGCAGTATGAGGTTAAAAAAAAAAAAAAAAAAAGGATTTAAGGAGAGAGAACTGTGAATAGTTTAGATAAATAATTTGCAGTTTGTGGTTTAGAAGTGAAATAGCCTTTACAACATTTTGATTCTCAATCCACTATACTGGCCTGACATCATAAAGCATAGTTGAACTTTGGTTTGCCTGAAGGATGGAAAATAATTCATGTTCATGTTTTGTTATGCTTTGAGTCCATCATTACAATCCTGAAAAAGTCAGTCATGTAAATATTCATATAGACAAGAATTTTTATGTGGTAAGGGTAAGAGTCTTTGGACCCTTTATTTGCATTTGAACTAAAACAAATATTGCTGAGTCATTTAATTGGTGGATCTCAAAATGTGACTCTTCTATAATTAAACTCATTGGGACCTTACTCATAATTCTGAGAGCAGATTCTACATCTGCAGGGATGTCACAAGGTTAATAACCCACATAGAACAGGACTTTCAGAACCAGGTCTTGGGGAAGAAAACCACAAAAGAATACCCTGAGGTCAAACCACCCAAAGAGAAGAGGCCAAGTTGGGAAAAATTTGAATATGTAAAAACTCTCTTGTTTAAATCATGACCTTCAAATTACAAAATACTGTTGGGTGTGTAAGTTTAAGTTACACCTTTGCAGATGACATCTGAACTCACTCCAAGAGCACCAAGAAAGTTGATTTCAGAACAAGTCATCGAAAACTTGATTCAAATACATATAAAGCAGAATTCTCCCATGTAATAGATTGAATTCTGTTCCCCAAAAAGACATGCTGAAGTCCTAACCCATCCCTATACCTGTAAATGTGACTCTGTTTGTAAATTGGGTCAATAAGATGTTAACAGTTAAGTCTCACTGGTGTTCTTATAAAAGAGAAGATACACAGAGACAGAGAGACACTCATTAGTGATTCCATGCACAACAGAACGAACCCCTGCCTGGTACTTCTTTCAAGACAAATTTGTTCACTCTTCTGGCACTCCATGGCACATCCAGTAGTTTTTGCTAACTAACATAATACAAGATGTCAATCCTTGTTCATTCTTCCTTATTCATCGCCCAACAGTCACATGCATATGAGGCAACCAAAAATGTTACAGTCCGGGGCAAGTGCACCCCAGTCTTCAACATGATATCCCTGATTTTTAACATTTCAGAAAGGTCTTTTGCTGCAGATTTGTCCAAATGTAACATGTCGTTTGATCACAACACTGCTGCTTCCAAGGTTGCCAACTGTGGATTCAGGAAAAATGAAATCAAACTATGAATAGCAGCAGAACACTGAAAAGGTAGCTGGGCATTATTTGATGTCTTCTGCAAGCCATAACTTTAGCCTCTTGCTTCCGTAATTTTATTAGTTGAGGGCCAGTGCAGTGCAGACCACATTACATTACAGGAGTAACCTGATATCTGATGGCTTATTCAAGGAGTCGGCTCGAGTCTTTCTGAAATATGTTGATATTGTTGTTAGGTGTCAGTTTGGTTCCGACTCACAGTGACCCTAAGTACAGTAGAATGAAATGCTGACCAGTCATGTGCCATCCTCACAACTGTCGTTATGCCTGAGCTCATTGTTGCAGCTACTGTGTCAATCCATCTTGTGGAGGGTCTTCCTCTTTTTTGCTGACCCTCTGTATTACCAAGCATGATGTCTGTATGAGTCATCTGGTGCTGCTCTAACAAAAACACCACGGCTTTACAAAGAGAAGTTTATTCTCTCACAGGCCCATAGGCTACAAGTCCAACTTCAGAGCATCAGCTCCAGGAGAAGGCTTTCTCTCTCTGTTGGCGCTAGTGAAAGGTCCTTGTGATGCATCAGTCTTCCCTTGGTCTGGGAGCATCTCAGTGCAGGAATCTCAGGTCCAAAGGACGCGCACTCTTCTCCCGACACTGCTTTCTTGGTGGTACGAGGTTCCCATGTGTCTCTGCTCGCTTCTCTCTTTTATATCTCAAAAGAGATTGCATTAAGACACAATCTCATCTTGTAAACCTCATCAGTATAACCTCATCACAGTGACAGAATTTATAACACATAAGGAGATCACATATAACCTCATCATAGTGATAGAGTTTACAACACATAAGGCAATCACATCAGATTACACAATCATACAGTACTAAGAATCATGACTCAGCCAAGCTGACAGATATTTTGGGGGGACACAATTCAATCCATGACAATGTCCTTATCCAGGGACTGGTCCCTCCTGATAACATGTCCAAAGTATGTGAGACAGAGTCTTGCCATTCATGCTTCTAAGGAACATTCTGGCTGTACTTCTTCCAAGACAGATTTGTTCATTCTTCTTACAGTTCATGGTATATTCAATATTCTTCACCACCACCACAGTTCAAAGGCATCAATTCTTCTGTGGTCTTCCTTATTCATTGTCCAGCTTTCCCATGCATATAAGGCAATTGGAAACACCATGGTTTCAGTCAGGCACACCTTAGTCTTTAAAGTGACATCTTTGCTTTTTAACACTTTAAAGAGGTCTTTTGCAGCAGATTTGCCCAATGCAACGTGTCCTTTGATTTCTTGACTGCTGTTTGCATGGACGTTGATTGCGGATCCAAGTAAAATGAAATCCATGACAACTTCAAACTTTTCTCCATTTATCTTGATGTTGCTTATTGGTCCAGCTGTGAGGATTTTTGTTTTCTTTATGCTGAGGCGTAATCCATACTGAAGGCTGTAGTCTTTGATCTTCATCAATAAGTGTGTCAAGTACTCTTCACTTTCAGCAAGGAAGGTTGTATCACCTGCATATTGCAGGTTGTTAATGAGTTTTCCTCCAATCTTGATGTCCCATTCTTCTTCATATAGTCCAGCTTCTCAGAGTATTTATTCAATATACAGATTGAATAAGTATGGTGAAAGGATACAATCCTGATGCACAACTTTCCTGCATTTGAACCACCCAGTATTCCCTTGTTCTGTTCGAATGACTGCTTCTTGATCCTCTTCAACTATGTACAGGTTCCACTTAGCACAATTAAATATTCTGTTACTGTTATCTCCATTCTTCATAATGTTATCCATAATTTGTTATGATCCACTTAGTTGAATGCCTTTGCATATTCAATAAAACTCAGATAAGTATCTTTCTGATATTCTCTGCTTTCAGCCAGGATCCATCTGACATCAGCAATGATATCCATATTTCCAAGTCCTCTTCTGAATTTGGCTTGAATTTCTGGCAGTTCCCTGTCAATATAGAGCTGCAGCAACATTTGAATGATCTCAAGTAAAATTTTACTTGTGTGTAATATTAATGATATTGTTCAATAATTTCCACATTCGATTGGATCACCTTTCTTGGAAATAGGCATAAATATGGATCTCTTCCAGTCAGTTGGCAGGGTAGCTGTCTTCAAAATTTCTTGGCATAAACGAGCGAGCCCTTCCAGTGCTGCAACCATTTGTTGAAACATCTCAGTTGGTATTCTGTCAATTCCTGGAGCCTTGTTTTTTTGTCAATGCCTTCAGTGCAGCTTGGGCCTTTTCCTTCAGCACCATCGGTTCCTGATCATATGCTACCTCCTGAAATGGCTGAACATCGACCAATTCTTTCTGGTATAGTGACTCTGTGTATTCCTTCCATCTTCGTTTGATGCTTCCTGTGTCATTAAATATTTTCCCCGTAGAATTCTTCAATATTGCAACTCTAGGCTTGAAGTTTTTCTTCAGTTCTTTCAGCTTGAGAAATGCCAAGTGTGTTCTTCCGTTTTGGTTTTCTAACTCCAGGTCTTTGCACATGTCATTATAATACTTTAATTTGTGTTCTCGAGCTGCCCTTTGAAATCTTCTGTTCAGCTCTTTTACTTCAACATTTCTTCTGTTTGATTTAGCTATTTGACATTCAAGAGCCAGTTTCGGAGTCTCTTTTGACATCCATTTTGGTCTTTTCTTTCTTTCCTGTTTTTTTTAACGACTTCTTGCTTTCTTCACATATGATGTCCTTGATGTCACTCCATAACTCCTCTGGTCTGCGGTCCTTAGTTTTCAACACATCAAATCTATTCTTGAGATGGTCTCTAAATTACAGGCTTAGGCCACTGAAAGACATTACTCGATTGGTAGTAGATTATTTTAAGGCAGGAATTCCTATGGCAAGGTCTGTAAAGTGATTGGCTTAAAAGGTGTATGTCTCTTTCTTAGACTGGTTACAGTGTGGCAATTACACAGGTATGTGACAAAGAGGGTTTACAATGTAGTTATATAATCATTACCAGACATTCCTCTCAGAAACAGTATTGAAGACAGCTGCAGGTAGGGGGAAGAAGGAATCAGTAAACAAGGAATCTCACCCAATCTTCAAACCGGCCATTTCAGATCTTATCAGGTACCTCCAAAATTTTTATTCTTTAATTCCCTTACACAAAAGGGATTTTTTTTCTTAATTTCCTTTTTAAGCTAGTTCATTGCTTTTGTAGAAAAAACCAACTTATTTTCGTTAGCACAAGAAACCACTGCCCTATGATAAATTTTAAACTTTAAACCTTAAACCAAAACTATACCTTGAAGTCTTCTTTAAATCAAGAAAGAGATTATTATAATTAGTAAAGTATCTCTGCTTTGGACATTGTGCTCTTTTAAAGAGCACTATGTAATATCAAATTTTCAACCAGCAACTCAAAATGTTGGATAGGAAACTTAGGGGGCAGTTAATGGTGGTGGAATAATGTGGAGAAGGTAACTAGGGAGAATGGTAGCACAGTCTGAAGGCTGTAACTAGTATCACTGATTTGTACATGTAGAAATTGTAAATAGATTTGTAAATTGAAATAGATCTTCGGTTTGTATACTTTCACCAAAATAAAAAATAATAATAATTTGGAAAGTTAAGAGCTAATAATTGCTGAGCAGAAGAAATCAGTGTTCACAAGCATTTGGGACCAACTTCAGTTAACCTATCCTGTATTTCTTTTACAAAACAGAAAATTGAAACTCTACATTGTCAATGTCACAATTCTTTCAAATCTTTGTTATTAGCAGCCCAAAACCATCTTAATTACAGTTCAGAATGTATACTGAAGGATGCTGTAGCATGACCTAGTTCTCCTTAAGTCTCCTCAGTCTTGATAGCAATGAAATTTGTTGCATACACTGATAGTTCCCCCACTATCTATTTTCCCTGTGTAATAAATCCCCATTGTCAAAAATCACGAGTGCATCTATTTACAACTAAAAACACCTAGCTTAAATTTTTTAAACATTTCATAAAATCTTATTAGCCAATGTTTATAAAAGTGTGCTTAAATTGACAATTTCCTATATTTCCCTCTGAAGAACACTTTAAAAATAAGTATTCTACATTGGAATATAATTATAGATATAAATTTCACTTTGGAATTCATTTTAAGGCAGTCATTAGAAAAATATTCATTACAACTTATACTGCAATAAAAATGTGTACACAATAATCTCTTAACATTAAATCTGTTTATAAAACTGAAACCAAAATTCCTAAATCTAAAAGAAGTTGTACTCTGTAGAATAAAATGCTGGATAATTGTCACCTGAATCTAAAGCTTCATATTAAACCAATAAAGACAAATATTAGGCGGTGGTATGGCAACAGAGACGTGAAAGAAAATGTGGAACTATTCTATTTATCTCTAAGTGCTCATGGAACATTCACCAAAATAGCCAATATTCTAGGCCACAAAACAAGTTGCAATACATTTCAAAGGACTTACATCGTACAGCAATATGTCTGATAATAATAACATTGAACTAGAAAAACTGATTGAAAAAGAACTGGACACTCCCCAATTATTTACAAATTAAACAACATAGTTCTAAATAAGCTATGGATCAAAGGAGAAATCACAATGCAAATTAGAAAATATTTTGAACAGTAAGGTAATAAAAACAAAATACATTAAAATTTATCAGATGCAGCTAAAATAGTGCTTAGAGAGAAATATATAACTTTAAATACAAATATTGAAAAACAGGAAAGATTAAAAAATGAACTAGCTTCCATGTCAAGAAGCTAGAAAGGAAAGCAAAATAAACTCAGAGAATACTGCAGAATGGAAACAGTAAATATAAGACAGAAATCATTGACATTGAAGCTGAATTAAAAATAGAGAAAATATGTAAAGCTATGCTTGGTTCTTGACAAGATTAATAAAACGGATAAGTCCCTAGCAAAATGAATTAAAGTAACAATAAGAGAGAAAAACAAATGATCAGAATTTGTAGTGAAAAAATGGTCATCACTACAGATTCTAAAGATTCTAAAAGAATATTATAAACAAATGTATGTCAATATTTTTGCCAACTGAGAAGTGGACCAAATCTTTGAAAAACACAATTTTCTGAACACACACACAATTAAAAATGAGAATAATATGATAGCTGTTAAGCAAATTGATTCTTTAATTAAGATCCTTACCCCTAGATAATAAAATCCATTCACATATAGCTTTATCAATGAATTCTACTTAGCATTTAGGCAAGAACTAGTGCCAATCTTACACAAATACTTTTGAGGGCAAGAGGAAATTAAAACACTTTCAAACTCATTTGATACACCCAGCGTAACCCTTCAACAAAGATGAAACAAAGGCATTACAGGAATTTTTTTTAAAAAATTCATCAGCATAGGTGGAAAATCTCTCAACAATTAACTAGCGATTCATATACAACCATAAATAAAAAAAATCTAATATAACAAAGCAGGTTTTATTTTAGGAATAAAAGTTGAGTTTAACATTTGAAATAAATTGATGTAAGTCAAGAAGCATCCTAGGTTTATGCTTTCCACTCTTTTGAAAAGTAGTGGCTATTTTGATTATCTTGCTTCCCTCCCATTGTATATTGGTTGTGTTGAAGAGAGAACATGTTTTCAGTTCATATACTTTTAAATAGAAGTTGTTTTTGTTGTTAGGTGCCATCAAGTCAGTTCTGCCTAAATTTCTAACATCCAAAAATGTGAGATATAATGAAATATGTGTTGTTTTAAGCCACTAAGTTTTAGAGTAGTTGGTTACGCATCAACATGTAACTTGAACAGTGGAAATAGGATAGGCAAGGTGATTCTAAAATGTATATTAAAATGAATAGATTCTACAACTAAAATTATATTGAAAATAACAGTGAGAAGAGTACACTACATGATTTTAGGATTTACTACAAAACAAATGTAACTAATACTCTGTGGTGCTGGTGGAAGGTTAGACAAGTAGTTGAAGGAAACTGAACACAGAGTATAGAAATAGAACCTTACATGTATGCTACTATATTTTCAACAATGTTTCCATTCAATTCAATAGGGAAGAGAAAGACTTTAAAGGAACTGGTATTTGAACAACTGAACATCCACATTAAAAAATAAATCATGTGGGAGGTGGGACCAAGACGGCAGAATAGTCAGAAGAGCCGAAAAAACAAGTGAATTGATTATACATGACACTCTAGGAACCTTGATCATCAAAGACAAAGCTGAAGAGTTGGACTGAGTGGCAAGGGGAAGGAGAGACATTTCAAAAGTAGCAAAGAAGTGCCAATGATGAGGTCGTAGGCACCCTGCTGGCTGGGTCGGCTGGTGCACAACAGCTGAGGCAAGCAGTAGCATTCAGGACGCATCTCACCACGTCGTGTGAGGCCAGGCAGCAGCGAGTCCACTCAAGCCTCCTGAGCTGGGTGGACGCCAGCCTGGACCTGTGAAAGTTAAGTGCAAGCATCTAACCTACCATGTAGGGTCAAAATAACCCATTCCCCTATGGGAGTTTCACAGTAGAGAAGTGCCTCTTCCCCTCATGCACCCTCCACCCTTCTCCACTCTGACACCAGTCTGGCAATATTCAACAACTGCCACACAACCCCTAAGCCAGGAACTCAGGGCAGATCAAGAGGCCCTGCCCCTTGGGTCTATGGACTTGCAGAACCCTTCACCCCTGCCTAGACCTGTGTGGGCCAATTGAATACCACATGCTCTCATTAGCATAAAACAACAGGACATACACCTGAAGCCTATTTTCAACTGCAGCAGCCAAGCGGGAGTTGCAGATTCATGACATTTGACACCACCCTGCCCATTATCACGGACCTCACAAACTTATATCAGGGGCTTACAGGATGGCGGTATCACTTTCTAGTCCCTCCAGACAACAGCATCAGGTACCCAAGGACCAGCTGCAATACCCAACCCCCTACACACTCTAGGGGACAGGGACATGACCTCCAACCAGGCACCCAGGGGCAGCCATCAGCCCCTTGCCTTGCTCTGCACATAGCCCCCTATAGCAGCCAGATATCTATGCCTGCTCTAAACATCCCTATGCAGCCCCACCCATCAAGGACTATAGGTGAGAGTCTGCATCACACCCTTGGTGACTGACAACCTGGACACCTGTGCCACATCTGCACAAGAAAATTGAACTGACTCCTGAGCTCACACACCTAGTAGCTGCTGTAACTACCTGGAGACAGGACATGAGAGCTTCAAAGATGCCAGTAACCAAAGCTGCTCACACATTCAGCCTACTTGGGCACATCAAAACGAAACAAAACAAAAAGCTAAGACACAGTAAACAAACATACAATACCCAAAACCTGTTGCCATTGAGTTGATTCCAACTCATAGCGACCCTAAAGTACAGAGTAGAACTACACCATATGGTTTCCAAGGACAGCCTGGTGGATTCGAACTACCAACCTTTTGGTCAGCAGCCGTAGCTCTTAACCACTATGCCACAAGTGTAAATAAATATGATAACTTATTGATGGCTCGGAGACAATAGTCAATATCAAATCACATAAAGAAGCAGGTCAAGATGGCTCCAGCAAGTGACCAAAATAATCAGGAAACCTTCTGGAGGAAGATAAGGTCATGGAATTACCGGAGATAAAATTCAAAAGATTAATACACAGAGCTCTTCAAGAGATCAGGAAGTAGATCAGGCAAAACTTAGACCAAGCCAAGGAACACACAGAAAAACAATAGAGGAATTCAGGAAAACAATACAAGAACAGAACAACAAATTTGACAGGCTACTAGAAACAACAGAGAGACAGCAACTAGAAATCTGAAAAATTAACAACTAAATTTCAGAATTAGACAACTCAATAGAAAGTCATAGGAGTAGAATTGAGGCAACAGACATCAGAATTAGTGAGGTTGAAGAAAAATCTCTTGACATCAACTTATTTGAGACAAAAGAATTTTAAAAAAATGAAGAAAGCCTAAGAATTATGTGAGACACTATCAAGCGGAAAAACCTACAAGTGACTGGAATACCAGAATTGGGGAGGAGGGTGACAGAAAACACAGAGAGAATTGTTGAAGATTTTCTGGCAGAAAACTTTTCTGATATCATGAAAGATGAGAAGCTATCTATCCAAGAAGCTCAACCAACACCACACTGGGTAGATCTCAAAATAAAGTCACAAAGACATATTATAAACAAACTTGCCAAAACCAAAGACAAAGATAGACTCTTGAGTGTGGCCAGGGATACGAAAAGTCATCTACAAAGGAGAGCCAATACGACTAAGCTTTGACTACTCAGTAGAAACCATGCAGGCAAGTAGGCAATGAGATAACATATATAAAGCCTTAAAGGAAAAAAAAATTTCAGCCATGAATTATATATTCAGCAAAACTGTATCTCAAATACAATGGCAAAATTAGGGCATTTCCAGACAAACAGAAGTTAAGGGAATTTGTAAAAACCAAACCAAAATTACAAGACACATTAAACAGAGTCCTCCATTAGAGAACCAACCATCTCAGATAACAACCCAAGACTAGAAAACAGGATAAAACAACCAGATATCAACCCAGACAGGGAAGTCGCAAAAAGAAGTCAAAGCAAAAAGACTGAAAATAAGGAAAAAGAGACATCAATGTAAATGATGACAACATCAAAATAAAAAAGAGGGAATAAATAGTCATAGAATTTCCACATGGAGAGGAAGTTAAGGTGATATCAAGAAATAAAAGACTAGTTTAAACTTAGAAAAATAAAGGTCAATTTTAAGGTAACTCCAAAGGAAGCTAACAAACCTACCCATCAAAATAAAAAAAGAAGAAAAAAATAAAGACTCAGCAAATACAAATCAACAATAATGAAAAAAGATGAAAAGAAAATGCATAAAGATAAATGCGTCAGCACAGAAATTAAGTGGAACAAAGAAACTATCAACACAAAAACAAAAACATAAAAATAACAACAGTAAACTCACACCTATCAATAATTACACTGAACGTAAATGGACTAAATCCACCAATAAAGAGAGAGAGTGGCAGAATGGATTAAAAAAACCACGATCCATCTATATGCTGCCTACAAGAGACACCCCTTAGACTCAAATACACAAATGAAAACTCAAAGGATGGAAAAAAATATATCAAGCAAACAACAACCAAAAAAAGAGCTGGAGTGGCAATATTATCTCTGGCAAAATAGACTTTAAAGCAAAATCCACCACAAAGGATAAGAAAGGACACTATATAATGATTAAAGGGTCAATACACCAGGTGGACAGAACCATAATAAATATATACGCACCCGATGACAGGGCTCCAAAATATATAAAACAAACTCTAACAGCATTGAAAAGAAAAATAGACTGCTCCACAATAATAGACTTTAACTTTTGGTGAAGGATAGAACATCTAAAAAGAAACTCAATAAAGACACGGAATATCTAAATGCCACAATGAATCAACTTGACCTCATAGACATATACAGAACACTCCATCCAACAGCAGCCAAGTATACATTCTTTTCCAATACTCATGGAACCTTCTCCAGGACAGACCACGTTTTAGGCCACAAAACAAGCCTTAACAGAAGCCAGAGCATCAAAATATTACAAAGCATCTATTCTGACCATAAAGTCATAAAAGTAGAAATCAATAACAGAAACAGCAAGGAAAAAAAAATCAAATACATGGAAACTGAACAACACCTTGCTCAAAAACTACTGGGTTATAAAAGAAATCAAGGATGGAATAAAGAAATTCATAGAATCAAATGAGATTCTACCAGAACTTTTGGGACATAGCAAAAGCAGTGCTTAGAGGTCAATTACAGCAATAAATGCACATATCCAAAAAGAAGAAAGGGCCAAAATCAAAACATTAACCTTACAACTTGAACAAATAGAAAGAGAGCAGCAAATGAAGCCCTTGGGCACCAGAAGAAAGAAAACAATAAAGATTAGAGCAGAAATAAATGAAATAAAGAATAGAAAAACAATTAGAAGAGTCAACAATACCATTTATAATAACCTCTAAAAAAATAAAATACTTAGGAATAAATCTAACCAGGAATGTAAAAGACCTATGCAAACAAAACTACAAAACACTACTGCAAGAAACCCAAAGAGATCTACATGAATGGAAAAACATACCATGCTCATGGATAGGTAGACTCAACATTGTGAAAATCACAATTCTACCCAAAGCAATTTACAAATATAATGCAATCCCCATGTAAATACCAAAAACATTCTTTAAAGAGATGGAAAAACTAATAATTAACTTTATATGGAAAGGGAAGAATCCCCACATAAGTAAAGCACTGTTGAAGGAGAGGAAGAAAGTAGGAGGATTCGAACTACCTGACCTCAGAACCTACTATACAGCTACAGTAGTCAAAACAGCCTGGTACTGGTACAATGACAGATACATTGACCAATGGAGCAGAATTGAGAACTCAGTTGTAAATCCATCCACCTATGGTCACCTGATATTTGACAAGGGCCCAAAGTCCATCAAATGGGTAAAAGACAGTCTTTTTAACAAATGGTGCTGGAAAAACTGGATGTCCATCTACAAAAAAAATGAAATAGGGCCCATACCTCACACCAACACAAAAACTAACTCAAAATGGACCCGAGACCTAAATATAAAGCCAAAAAGTATAAATTTCATGGAAGAAAATATAGAATCAACACTAGGGGCCCTAATACACAGCATTAACAGGATACAAACCATAACCAACAACATACAAACTCCAGAAGATAAGCTAGATAACTGGGATCTTCTAAAAATTGAACACTTACGCTCATCCAAAGAGTTCACCAAAAGAGTAAAAAGAGAACCTACAGATTTGGAAAAAAATTTTGGCTATTACAAATCAGACAAAGGTCTAATCCCTAAAATCTACAGGAAACTCCAACACCTCTACAACAAAGAGATAAATGATCCAATTAAAAAATGGGCAAAGGAAATGAACAGACACTTTACCAAAGAAGACATTAAAGCAATCAGCAGACACATGAGGAAATGCTCAAGATCATTAACCATTAGAGAAATGCAAATCAAAACCACAACGAGATGCAATCTCACCCCAGCATTACTGGCATGAATCAAAAAAAACAGGAATTAACAAACATTGAAAATGCTGCGGGTAAATTGAAACTCTTATGCACTACTGGTGGGAATGCAAAATGATACAACCATTTTTGAAAATGATATGACGCTTCCTTAGAAAGCTAGAAATAGAAATACCATATGATCCAGCAATCCCACTCCTAGGAATATATCCTAGAGAAATAAGAGTTCTCACACGAATAAACATATGCACACGCATGTTCACTGCAGCATTGTTCATAATAGCAAAAAGATGGAAGCAACCTAGATGCCCATCAACAGTTGAATGGGTAAACAAACTATGGTACATGCACACAATGGAATATTACACAAGGATCAAGAACAATGATGAACCTGTGAAGCATCTCATAACACAGATGAATCTGGAGGGCATTATGCTGAGTGAAATAAGTCAATCACAAAGGACATATATTGCATGAGACCACTACTGTAAAAACTCATGAAAAGGTTTACACACAAAAAGAAACAATCTTTGATGGTTATAAGGGAGGGGAAGGCTGGGTTGAAAAACACTAAATAGACAATAGATAAGTGGTAACTTTGGTAAAGGGTAAGATAATACACAATAGCACAACTTTTCCAAGGCAAGGTCATGGAAGCTCCATAGACACATTCAAACTCCCTGAGGGACCAAATTGATGGGCTGAAGGCTGTGGGGACCATGGTCTCGGGGAACATCTTGCTCAACTGGCATAACATAGCATATAAATAAAATGTTCTACATTCTACTTTGGTTAGTAGCGTCTGGGGTCTTAAAAGCCTGTCAGCGGCCATCTAAGATACTCCACTGGTCTCACCACTTCAGGAGCAAGGAAGAGTGAAGAAACTAAAGATACAAGGGAAAGATTAGTCCAAAGGACTAATGGGCCACATCTACCATGGCCTCCTCCAGACTGAGTCCACTACAACTAGATGGTGCCCGGCTACCACCACTGACTGCTCTGGCGGGGATCACAACACAGGGTCCCAAGACAGAGCTGGAGAAAAATGTAGAAAAAAATTCTAACTCACAAAAAAAGACCAGACCTACTGGCCTGACAGAGACTGGAGAAACCCCAAGAGTATGGCCCCTGGACACCCTTTTAGCTCAGTCATGAAGTCACTCCTGAGGTTCACCCTTCAGCCAAAGATTAGACTGGCCCATAAAACAAAACGAGACTAAAGGGGTACACCAGCCCAGGGGCAAGGACTAGAAGTCAGGAGGGGACAGGAAAGCTTATAACAGGGAATCCAAGTTCGAGAAGGGAGAGTGTAGACATGTCATGGGGTTGTTAACCAATGTCATAAAACAATACATGTACTAACTGTTTAATGAGAAACTAGTTTGTTCTGTAAACTTTCATCTAAAGTACAATTTTTTTAAAAATTCTGCTTGTAGGTATGGCTGGCATCTGTCTTTCTCCCAACCCCACAGCACCTTCCTACAGAATCAAAACCTCTTTTCAAATCTAAAATCCTTGACAGGGATGGATTACCCAGTAAGTAACATAAACATGACCTTACTTGTGCTTACTTACTAATCTGTGGTGAAGAATTTCACATGGATGGTTTCTACCACATCTGTGAAATTGTTCACTATAGTTTAGTAAGTAAGCACAAGTAAGGGCATGCTTACTTTGCTTACTGGGTAATCCACCCCTGCTTCTGAGGCACCTCTGAGTGCGTTCGAGCCACCAACCTTTCAGCTAATAGTCAACCTCTTAACCCTTTGTGCCACCCAGGGACTTCTAAACTCATTTCTTAGTTCTAACAATTTTCTGTGGATTACATCAAATTTTCTACATAGGAAATTATGTTTAAAAAATATGTATTCTTCTGTTGCTGGATGGAGTGCTCTATAAACGTCAATTAGGTCAAGATGGTTGATAGTGCTGTTTAAATCTTCTATAACCTTACTGATTTCCTACTTGTTCTATGGATTATTGAAAGAGGAGTACTGAAATTCCCCAAATATTTGGAAATTATACAACAAACAAGATACGTATACTTGTTAAGTGCACGTGGAACGTTCATCAAGACAAACTGTGTTCTGGGACATAAAAAAAAAAAAAAAAACATGTTAACAAATATAAAGAATTCAGATCAGACACAATATATTCTTGGATCACATAAAATTGAACTAGGAATCAATAAAAGAAAAATAGCAGGAAAAATCACCAAATATTTGGAAACTAAACACAAGCTTATAAATAACCTAACTGTAGGTATGGCTGCCATCTCTCTTTCTCCTAACCCCACAGCACCCTCCTACAGAATCAAAACCTCTTTTCAGTTCTAAAATTCTTGACAGGGACGGATTACCAGTAAGTCAAAAAAGAAGTCACAAGTAAAATTGAAATATATTTTGAACTGAATGAAAATATTTAACAAGCAGCATTTCAAAATTTGTGGGATGAAGTTAAAACAGTTTTCAGAGGTAAATATACAGCACTAAGTTTATATATTAGAAAAAAAATCTCAAATCAATTATCTAAGTTTCCACCTTAAAAAACTGAAAAAAATAAGAGCAAATTAAACCTCAAGGGCAAGGAAAGAAATAAGAAAGATAAGAGCAGAAACAAAAGAGAAAATCAATAAAAGCAAAAGCCAGTTCTTTGAAAAATATCAACAAAATTGATTGAAAATACTAACTGAACTTTGCTTCCTGACTAGACTAGCTTATTTTAAAGTTAATGTGAAAACATAAATAAGCAAGAATTGACATAATTCTGAAAAATAATAATAATGAGAGACTACTAGGCTTATTAAGTAGGGCCTCCTGGGTGGCACAAATGGTCAGCTACTAACAGAAAGATTTGCAGTTCAAACATACTCAGAGTAGCCTCGCAAGAAAAACCTGGTGATCTGCTTCCCAAAGATCACAGCCATGAAAACTTTATGAAGCACTATTCTATTTTGCAATACTTGGGATTTCCATGATTCAGAATTGATCCCACACAACTAGTTGGTTGGTTGCTAGGCTTATCACGTATCATATGTATTATAGATCAATTGCAATTCTATCAAGAAATAAAGTACATGGATAAAGAGATGAATAAAACAAAGTAGAGTACTGAAATGCATCCAAATATATGAAGGAATTTAGAATACAATAAAGATGTGATTTTAAATCTGTGGGGAAAAGATAATCAGGCAACCATTAAACATGGCCATCTAGAAAAACAATTAAAATTTAATCCCTATTTAATTTCTTATATCAAAATAAATTCCAGATGGATCAAAATTTTAAATGTAAAATTACAATAATATTAAATAATTAAATGCAAAAATGTGGCAGAATATTTAGTAAGAGTGAAGTGTGGTGAGTCTTCCTAAGCAAAACATAAAAAATAAAGAAAACATTGATAAATCTTATTATATAAACAAAATTTTCTACATGGCCAAAAAATTCTGCATAGCATAAAAACTCAAAAACAAATCACAAGTAGTTACACTTAACAGTAAGAGAGATCATTGCCATCAGATATAACTAACTCATAAAATCCAGTAAGGAAAAGATCAACAATCTAAGAAAATAAGTAAAAGACATAAACAGGCAATTCACAGATAAAGAATAAAAATAATTTTAAACTTGCAAAAACTCAATTATATTTAAAGAATTTCAACTAAAACATGCAATTGAAGTACAATTTCTTTAATCAGATTGTCAGATACCATAAATGTTTATCAAACACTGGTTGTTAAGAATGTGGACTAACAGGTACAGGTTTCCCAGGTATCTGAAAAGTAGAGCACTCTTATGAAAACTTTGTAAGCCAAAATGGCGTAAAGCAAAAAAGCAATTACCATTAATGGATATGGGAAAAATTTTTAGCATTCTCAGACCCAAAAAATAATCTACCAAATCATACCAAATAACACTATACAGAGCCTATATAAAGTAGAAATAATGTATGTACAGCGTAGTTTCACTTACCAGAATCAGAAGGCAGCAAACACACTAGAAGGCTGAGAGGTGGTGATGGTGATGATGGTAGCCCTGGTAGCCTAGCTGGCAGTGGCACATGTGGCTGGGTTGAAGGGCCAGAGTTTGAATCCCAAAGAAGAGCAGGATCTATATTAACTGTGAGTGCAGAGGGATGAGTCCTACAGGGGATGACAAGTTGAAGATAGGATCTTGCAATGCATGGTGTTACTAGCAGAACCAATAATAACTTTGTCAGCTTTCAAGATTCTTTCTGTCTACGTGTAAATAGTACGAACGGTGGACACAGTCAAGTTCAACACATGCACTATGTCTTTATTTTGATCAAAGTACCTAATTTTGTCCAGTTTAATGCTAAGCTAACACCTTAAGAGCTCTCTTAGGCTTTTCTGATACTCTAGGACACATCTCGATAATGGATACACAAAATTAATCAAGATAAACCACAGATGCTTACAGACACAGTTCAAAGCTATGGTGCCTTGATGCTGAGATGCTGAGGGTAGTTCCCAGGAAAAAAGCTTGGCAAGGCCACTCTCCCTGCTGCGGGTGCGTGATGCTTCTATAATGGCTCACTGCAAAGTAAACTCTGAATGCTATTTCCTCTTTTTGCCTTTTTTCCTAAAAGCGAAAATCTTCGGATTTCTTTTGGTTAGTGAAAATGTTAGGGGACCCTAGACGCGGAGGACACCTAATGAATTAATACTCCACCGGTTATCAGGCCACTCCCAATCACCTCCCCACAAGGTCACTCACTTCCTCCAAGTTGTTTTGCAGACTCTGTGGACAGCCCTGGAGGGATCCAGATCTAACCAGCTCAGAGTGGTCAGACATGCATAGAACAGAAAAAGATGATGGACAGACGGTCCTGGGCAGCTATGTACGCTCAATAACACATGCCAAGGAATGAAAAGACTCATGTTAAAGAACCAAAATCACTAGACATATGCCACCTGCAGTAGCCAAGCCCCCCATTTCAAAAGCGAAGAGCCTGTTGGCCGCCACCATGCCAAGTCTTAGCTCCGCCCTGTAGTAAATAATCAATAGAAACTACGAATATGTAGAACTTCCTGATCCTGTCCACCTGCCTTTTTCCACCCCTATATACATATGTATAATTCCTCAAACCTATAAAACGTAAATGCTTCCTCAAATCAAGGAACTCAATCTGAGGTCGATACCTCTGAGTTCCAACTTGCTAGCCTGCGAAATAAATTCTTTCTTCCTCTCAAAACCAGTGTCTTAGAGATTGGCTCCTTGCACGCTGGGCACGGACCCACTGGTCTGGTTTCAAAACAGGTACTAATGTAGGTCTTTTGTAAAAGCAAAGTGGTATAAAGTAAACTTTCGAAAAGCACAACTTCATAGATGGCATTTTGGTTATAAATATAAGCATCGATGTTTTAAATACATATGCCACTTGACTCAACAATTCCACCATGCAAACACATACTTTTGTATATTCAGAAACGCATACATTCAATACAGACCTACTTGTCATAAAAAAAGATTGGAAGCAACCTGAGGAAGACTGGATACTTTAACCTTAGTATGTGTTCATGAGGGAGTATTATGCAGTATGAAGATAACTGAGAATGAATTAGATCTATAGACACTGGCACAGGTACAGAAAGATCTTTAAGATGTAGAGTAATACAATGCAAATTTTTATATACAGATATAAACACACATGCACGTATGTAAATATACTTGTATTTGCAAGGATTATTACTTGAATAATCTTAAGAAACAGCACAGCGACTGCCTCCAGGAAGGAGCACTGAGAGACCAACGTGAGAGATGGATAGGAAGTTTACTTCTTAATTTAGACCATTTGGTGTGATTTTCATTTTTACTATTTATTATTATTACATTTTCAATTGTTTTGTTTTTAAAAAAAAGAAACTTTAGACATTTTAAAAATTCCATGCAATGCAACTGAAACTGAATAAAGAGGACAGACTATGTAGCATTAAATAGTTTAACAACTGGCATAATAAAAAGAATGAACATAAATGACAATAATTTTAGTATTAAAAAAACTTAGGCTTAGAAAGAAATTAATAAAGATAATGCATAAATTAATTAAAAATCAGTGTGACTGTATAAAAATTTCATTTGTTAATGCATTACATATTATTGACTCCCTACTATATATGCATTGGAGCCCTGGTGGTACAGTGGTTAAGCGTTTAGCTGCTAACCAAAAGATTGGTAGTTTGAATCCACCAGCCACTCTTTGGAAACCTTAGGGGGCAGTTCCACTCTGTCATGTATGGTCACTATGAGTCAGAATGACTCGACAGCAGTAGGTCTTTTGGTTACATATATTCATTAAATCTTTCTAAATGCAATGATAAGCAAGACATTATAGGGCTTACATTCCAGCAGATAAACTTTTATTAATAGCCCAATCATATGATTAATTCTTTAAATGCAAATATAATACATGCTTTCAAGGAAAGGGAAGGGTGCATCAGATTTAACAAGATTCCAGGATTCCAAGGAGATGTGCCCTAAATCCAAATAACTCTCTTCATGATGGACGAAACATTTATTTACTACCTGATATGATTTTTCTTCTCCAAAGTGTCTTTATAGCATTTTTTCACCTCTGAATTTCTCAGAGTGGTTTGGTTTTTGATTTAATCTTTATGGGAGCAGATCTCCTGGTCTTTTCTCCTGTGGAGCCGCTGGTGGGTGTAAACAGTGGCATCACTACAGGAGTTCAGGGGGTGGGCACCACACTGGATGACACTGTCAGAGGGGATGACACCAAAATGACTGTCTATAAAGTTTTCGTGCCGCATTTCAATAGAAATTTTTTATTTTTTGTAAAAATATCCCTGTGGTTAGTTATAACAATAAAAACATTTTTCGTAAGCCCAACTTCCACGTATCAAACTCTATGCTAATTTGCTTTTTAACCCTTCTAATGCACTCCAGTCAGAGCTGTCATTATTACCCAATTACAATGACACCTCGAATCCCATGGTTTTGTCTACATGTGATACAAGCATGCACTACCGTTTTTGTTGCTGCCTGTGTTTTTATAGTGGCTGATTTTGTCAAATTTTCTGGCATTTTAGCTACAATATTGTGGTAATTAGTATTTGTGAACCTACATCAATAACTTTTTGGAGAATGAAATAGTAATTAAAGGAAAAAAATTTAAAAAAGGCTTCCGCTCACTTACTAATGATGTTGTAATTCAATGTAAAAAGATTTTACCAATTTGGTTAGTATTTATTTAATCTAAGTATTACATTTAAGCAATTCCCAACTGTATTTATCACATATTATTCTATTATTAAAATTGCTAATAAACTTTACTAAGGATTCTGTATGGTCTGGTACAGGAGGAGGTCCATGGGGGGGGTGGTGACACCATGAGTTACCACACTGGGAGACACCAACTCTAGTGACACCACAGGGTTTGAACTGCAGACCTTTGGATTAGCAGCCAAATGCTTAACCGTTGCATAATGAGGGCTCCTCCGCAAATTAACTAGGGAGATGGAAATCAATCCTAGCTCTGTTGACTCCAGAGCTCCGAATCCTGGCACATCATCCAAAACTCTGATGCTAACAAGATGGCCAGAGGCTGAACAGAGACCCTAAATGTCAATGAACAACTGCCAGAAGTTCAGGTAGAAAACTATGTGAGACACGGTTGGTCATACAACAAGGTACCTTTTTCAACTAAGGCAGCAGACTCTTGGGTAAGCTCTACAGAGGTCCTGACCTAGATAAAATGAGGCACCTGCTAATTCTAGAAGAGATAGATACCAGCCCAAATCTGCCCCAACTGGAAGTTGGATCAGCACCAGTCAATAATTTTTCCCTTTAAAAAACACTTACTGTATGTTTACAACATGTCAGGAATTGTTATAAACACTTTAACTATATTAATCCATTTAATTGGCGCGACAACTTTATGAGGCAGGTACTATTATTACCATCTTACGGTGGAAAGAAAATCTGGCATAAAAAGGTCAAATAACTTTCCCAGATCACATTCAAACCGAGAAAGTCCGACTCCAGAGTCTGCTTTTCACCACTGCACCACACTACCTCCTCTGAACAAATATTTCCCTTTGTTTTAAATATGTTTATATTTTGGTTGCCTTGTGTGTTGACCTCAGGTTCATAGTAAAGTGATTTCTAGGTCTTTCAAACAGAGCTTGTCAGAAAAAAATCAGACCCACAGATGTATCAGTTGTAAGCCCTTGGAGGCATTGGGCCAATGGAGATCATAAAACCAGGAGAGACACTGAGGAATATACAAGGAGGTTGGATCCAATTGCAGCCCCCAAGACTTCCTACCAGGCCAGTAAGTTTTTAGAGTGTTCTTCACAGTAGGGATGGAGAAATTATGGATCTTTCCTTCTAACATTTCATTAAAAAAAAAAAAAAATCAGGGAAAGTTGAGTAGCTTCATTACAATTTCAGAGACCCAAGTAATAAATAATGTTTATAATAGCTAAGATTTATTGAACATTCAGTGCATACTAAGAGCTTTATAAGGATTGTTTTATTTTTGCTTCACTTATATCATCCTCTTTAAATGCAACTTAACGAGGTGGTGTTTTGCCAAAGTTCACCCTGTAAGTGGCAAAACTAAGATTTTAACTCAGTACTGTCTTACTCAGACACTATGCTCTTAACCATTCCTCTAAATTATACATACAAGAAATGGTACATAAAATCTCCTACACAGAAAAACCAAGAAAACAAGGCTGTCTATGTGAATGACTAGTTAAGATAAATAAATTTTAGTCCAAAAAATACACCAAGAATAAATGGTAGACCTTTCCTTTGAATGCTGAAAAAGAAAAAGAGCAAATCAGACCTGATATGGCAGATGATTAGAAATCACAGAATGAGAAGATGGAGAATAAATAACTAAAATATTGCTATTTGCTCAGAATATTTTATATTTGTTTTGCATTTACAAGAGTGGAGAGCTTGCATTACATGATCTATAAATATTTCAGAGTGTCACGTTTCTCATAGCTTCAGCTATGAAGGATACTTCTCAGGAAATTCCTAAAAAGGTGGCTCAGTTAATTACTAAGAATGTTAACATAGTTAACACTATTGCTCAAAGTGTGTGCATAGATCACCTGTTCCAGAAATATCTTGGTGAAAATGTGAATATGTAAACACACCAGTCCTACTGAATTAAAATGTCTAGAGCCATGTATTGGGAATCTGCATTTTAACAACAATCCTCATTTGGACAGTACATTAAAGATCAAAAACCAAATAGGCAATAAATAAATGTAAATGAGATATTCTTACAGTGATAAATAATTTCCTGTCTGGGCATTTTCTCAAAGAACCTATATGCCAACATCACACTGCCTTTGACAAATAGTGTCCACTTGGCCTTGAAACATAGAAATTGTCTTCTTTTATCTTCACCTTTTAAAAAATAGTCATTTTATGTTGTGATTATTTCTCAGTTGAAGTCATTTTTTACCCCAGAGTTTCTTCATAGCATTTGTCATCTCTGAATTTCTCAACGTGTAGATTAAGGGGTTCAACATAGGGGTTATGACTGTATAAAACACACTGAATGATTTGTCAATGGGGAAAGTCTTCGCAGGTCTTGCATACATGAAAATACAGGGAACAAAGAAGCAGACCACCACAGTGATGTGGGAACCACAAGTGGAGAGGGTTTTTCGCCTCCCTTCCTGACTAAGGTTCTTTAGGGAGTGCAAAATAACACCATAAGAAATTAGTAAGAGCAGAAATACAATAGTGCAGATTACTCCTCCATTGGCTGCCACTAAGAAACCAATGACGTAAGTGTCAGTACAGACAAGTTTCAGTAGGGGGTACATGTCACAGAAAAAGTGATCAATGACATTGGGACCACAGAATGGGAGCCCATAAAGAGAGCTAAGTTGAATGAGTGAATGCAGAAAACCTACAACCCAGGACATTATCAACAGCATAACACACACCCATTGCCGCATAATAACCAAATAATGCAAGGGCTTACAGATGGCCAAGTAGCGGTCATAGGCCATTGCCAATAGAAGAAAGACTTCAGATCCGCCAAAGAAGTGTTCCCCAAACAGCTGGATCATACAAGATTCGAAGGATATGGTCATTTTCCCAAAGTACAAGCCTGAAATCAATTTGGGGGAGATGACTGACGAGTAAATGGCATCCATGAATGATAAGTTTCCAAGGAAGAAGTACATAGGAGAGTCCAGGGTCTTACTGAAAGTTACAGTCACAACAATGAGCAGGTTTCCCACCATGGTCAAAATGTAGAAGAGCAAGAACATAACAAAAAGGACCTTCTGTTCCTTTGCACTCTGTGTGAGTCCCAGGAGGACAAAGTAAGTCACATTGTTCCTTGGTTGCATCATTTCTTTCACAGGTGCTGATTTCAGATATAACAAGCAGTTTATCTATAAAATGATTAAGATATTTTTAAATGTATTATAAGATTTGTCTTTTATTTTTTTCATTTAATTAAAAAAAGTAAGGAGCACCTATTTATTTCAATCCTATTATGGATATCGAGATACACTGTTGAATAAGACATAGCACCCCATCCCTACTGATGCGATACTTAACTATGGTGTCAGATTATTAAAGATCTATGGAATAAGTGTCATTATAATTCAATTCACATGATGCTAAGAGTGAATAGTATAAGAACATCTAAATCAAACTGGGATCAGAAATGGCTTCCCAGAGGAAGCGGTGCTTTATCTGATGTTCAAAGGAGACGTGAGAAAACAAAGAAAGGATGTGAAAGGACTTTCATGAAAAGGTGTGGTATATAAAAAGTCACCAAAGTATTACACCTGACAACCACTTAAGGTAACTTAAAAATTCTAAGTTTGTAGAATAATTTATGAATGGAAGGTTATAGACCAAAAGTCACTCTCCTAGATTTCCTCCTAACGCACTGAAACCTCCTTCTTAGTGTCTTTGCTTGGATCTTTCTCCTCTTCCTAATCTCTAAATACTGAAGCACTGTAATATTGTGCCTTCTGCCCCTATTTCTCCTTTAATTTTCAAACTTATATATGCAACTACCTAATGGAAATTTCCAATCTGATATCAATTTAGTATTTATAAAAAGAAATGTTAAATATTCCACACTAAATCCGTTTCTTTTTAAGTGTTACGCATCTCAGTAAAAGGTACCACCTTCCATGTTATTCTTCAGATGAAACATCTCACAGTGTCCTTAACTCCTTTATTCTTCTAGCATTGCTTATCACTACCTTAACTCATCTTGTTGACTCTACCTTTGTAATGTATCATGAATTTGATCATTCTCACTTTTTCCTGTTACTTCACTGGCCTATTACAATAGCTTCCTGTCAGGTCTGCTTTCATTCTAGCCTCTAACAATCTATTCTTCTGAAGCAGTCCTAATGATCCTTTTTAAATCTTATTCAGATCATGTCACCTCCCTGCTCAGAACCTCTATGGTAGATTGGTATCACACACTCAATAAAATCCAATCTTCCTACCTTGAACTACAAGGCCCTAGATGACTTGGATCCAGTATACTGTCTAAGTTCATCTCTTAAAATTCTCTGGGTTCACTCTGTTCCAGACTTTTTGCTATGTCTCAAATACAAAAAATGTTTTCCTATCTCCTTATTTCTATTTATTCACTTGTAGATGCTAATTTCATAGATCATAGTTAACCTCTAAAATAACGTTAAATATTAACAAATATCTGCTCTCATTTATACAGTCAGTCGACAAATATTTATAGAATATTTATATTGTGTCCAGCATTTCAAAGAAGGTAGTCTCCTAGCCAACATTAACTCTTAGGCTCAGAGTCTATTTAAGAGGTCAAATCATCAGAGGACAGAAATGGTGGTGGCGACTTAGGAATCACCTTTTCACCATTACCTTCCTACTCTTCCAAATGGATGTACCTCCCCATGTTGTAAGATGACTGATGACTTCATTTAAGAATTATCAGTCTGTTCATAATGAATGTCATATAAACCCTTACCAGCAACTTTCTAGTCTTTCCTTCCTCTTACTTTGCAATACCGATCTACCCTTGAGAAAGTCTCCGTTTAGCTAGTTGATTATTACATATGCTTTTAACTGTTTCTTTCTTAACTGAATAGCCTAGTTTATACACTACAGAAATAAATAAACAAAAAATGCCTATTGTACTTAGATTTTACATTAACCATAACATTAACATGCATGCATAAACAAATAGTTTTTAGTTTATTCAAACTGTCTACAGCATTTTTGTTTTAGGAAATACGTATATATATTTTTTACCATAAGATTACATATATATATACATATACATATATACACACACACAGACATATATATACAGAGGCCTGGTGGCACAGTGGTTAAGTGTTCTGCTGCTATCCAAAAGGTCAGCAGTTCAAATCCACCAGCTGCACTCTATGGCACAGTTCTGAGTCGGAATCTACTCAACGGCATCAGGTTTGTATGTATGTATGTACATACATGTATGTACAAATATACACATGTATATGTGTGTATATATATACTATCTTATGGTAAAACATTTCATATAAGACAGCATAATTATACTTTTATAAATCTAGATATGGGACTTGAATTAAGTGCTAGTCAACACTTTGGGTCAAAATCTGCACATTCGATAAAATCAGATTTATGATAGCTTTTACTGAATTTTTGTATCTAATGCAGTAAAATGTATAAAAACAAATGTAGCAAAGTACCCAGACCATCTTGGATAATCAATCTTTATTTTGATATAAAATATCTCAAGTTTCAATTTATGCATATCAGCATGCACCGGAAGTTTATATCCCACTAATGCAGAAAACAAGGGGAGACAATAAATTTTTCTTTCCATTGGCTCCATTGAAATAGACAAAAATGTATTTAAGGAAAGAAAATAATAACCTAGCAAGAACACCTATATATGTTATATAAACTGTGTATCAGATGCCATGTCCATTTCTACGTCTTATATACACGTAATCATATTTAATCCTCACAATCAGAAGTACAGATAACAATTGTTATCCCCATTTTGTAGTTTAAGAAACTGAGCCTCAGAACATTTAGTTCATTTTCACAAGGCCACACATTTTCAAGTGACAGAACTGGAATTAGAATTTAAGTTGGATTGACCTTGAAGCCCCTTTGCTGCCAGCAAAAGTTTTTTGAACTTTTCAATTCTTACAAATTCAAGTGATATAATTTCCCACATAATAAAGACAGGCACACAGTTGTAAAGCCTGTTTCCACTCTAAACTTTTAGTCTTACCTTTAGAGCCTTGTTCATAATTTGAAGGAGGACTTTTTAGCTCATAAGAACCGGGAAATCCTTCTTCCAATCCAGTATGACCACAAAAGGCAGAAAGCTGCATTCTTTCTTGGGGATAGATTTGATTTCATATGGTTAAACCTGTCCATTTTCTTCACAGGGTCTTCTAAGTATTTCATGAAATTGTTATTACTTGCATTATAGATCTATTTAAAAGGAATTCCATGATGCCAACAGAAAAATAAAAGTTTTCCATAGCTGGGGAATTTTCAAAAATGCAAACAAATTCTACATCTACAGAAGAAGATGGTAACAAATCAATAGAGAAAAATTTGCATTCAGAAATTTTCCCATCTCATCTCTTGCATTACTATGGCCAAACTAGTTGTGTTTGAGATTGTGTGAAGTTTGATATGGCTTAAAATAGTTGTATTTGAAATTTCAAAAGAACCTCCTTGTGCCTTTTTTATATCATTCTTTAAGCCAAGCCAAGCATCTCCTGAAATAGATACACAGTCCATAAGAGGATAGTGCCTTCTCCCCAATGTGGGCAAAGATCACTGGGCATTTTATCCCTTTTAACTAGAACGTTTATCACTGAGTCTTGCAACTGGAGTGTGTCCAACATCTGCTTAATTAAATTCACTGGGATTTTCAACAAAATTTTGAAAGAACATCTATATGTGAAAATGCTGATAGATTAATCACATAATTAGGGTCAGGAAGATGTAACATGATGAAAAAATGTTGCTACTAAAGAATAAAATATCAGTCCACTCACTTTTTCTTCTGGTGAATATGAATTTAATCACTTATTTCCCCACTTTGCCATAGCAAGTTTTTCTTTCTCTTTTATTTAATGCTCAGTTTATTCTGTGTGGAAGTGTTGTTAGATATGTTAAAATTTCATTTCCAATTTAGATGTAATAACTAATTCTTTATCCAATATTCATTCATTATTTAAATAAAACATATTTATTGAGTACCTATTTTGTGCCAGATACTATGCTATGAACTGGGGATACAACATTTAACAACAACAAAAAAAAATTAGGAAAAAGGTCCTGCCTGCACTGGTCTTATATTCTTGTAATAGAGTCAAGCAATAGATAAGAGAATGGCTTATTAGAGTAATTACAGTCTGGGGTTAAGTGCTGTTAAAACCCCAAACAGGTACTGTGGCAGAAAATAAAGGGAGAGCGCTACTGTAGTTAAAGAGGGTAATCAGATAAGGCCTCTTTTAAAAGGTGATATTTAAACTGAGACCCAGAGGATGAGAATTTGCATCCATGGGAAGCACCGTTACCTGTGAAAGATCTCAACTTTGAAAAGAGCTTCTAAATTTCCAGACACTGATAGGACAGTGTACCTCTAGATTAAGGAAAGAGACAGAATAAAACAAACAGGTTGAAGGGATGAACAGGAACCAAAATCTGTAGAAGGAGCATTTTGGGAAGCAAGAAGAGCAAGTTCAAAGGCCCAAAGGCAAGAATGAGGCCATTCCAACTGGAGCACAGTGAACGCTGGAGAGAGTGGTACCGGATGAAGTCAAAGAGATGGATGTTTGTTGGGTGGCGATTATGTGTGGCCCTACAGCCATAAAAAGGTCAATAATAATTCAGTGTAAATTTGGTTAAACAGATAGCTTTTCTTGTATCAATCAGCTAATTTTGGCTACTCCACACGATTGAAAGAGTTTTCACATGGGAAAAAAAAAAACGGTCACAATTATAAAGAAAGATGACCATGAGGAAGTAAGGTGGAGATCCATGTTGCTGAGTGCACCAAAGAATCCACCAAAGAGAGCAACAGCCATAAACGACACAAAGTCTTCTGGGTAGGGATAGTTCCTTCAGTAGTCATTTTATTTATTTTAATTTAGAGCTAAATTATTATGATTACAGTTAAACATGTTAGTGATCTTCAATTCAGAATATAGGAAAGTAGATAATGATACTTATTCAGGTCAAATATAATTCCCCTTCCCACTGTCAGAAACACTTCTCCGATGGTTTTAATCATGTCCTTTCAGCTGGTTATCTCACATCCCTAGGCATGATTAGATAAACTGTAAATTCCTGTTGAGTCTTCGTTCACTGTGCCCTCAGACGAAAGCGGGTCTTGCCTCCCTTAAGTCACTCTCTATCATATCACTTATTTCACTTTTTTTTCTTTTTAACACTCTTCACTCCCTGAATTTATCTTGATTATGTTTAGTTATTTATTACCTATGTCTCTCCACTAAAAGTGAAGGTTAGGGACCCAAACTGCACGGGTTCAAATTTCACCTCAAGTATTTACCAGCTCTGTGAACTTGAGTAAGCTATTGAAACTATCCAAGCTTCAGTTGATTCTTCTGGAAAACAAGAATAACACTATCTACTTCATAAGGATTTTATGTGGTTTAAATATGACAATGTATTCATAGTAACCACTACATTGCAGTAAATAAATAATAGCTTTTTCTGTGCCAAAAACCAAAACCAAACCCATTGCCTTCACATCAGTTCCAAATCTTAGTGACCTTAAGTTATTAATTATTATGTCACAGCTTTCTTATTTCATTAAAAAACATCAAATTTTGGGGTCTTTCTGAACCTTATTTTTATTTGGGATATATTCAGTTTTAAGGTAGATTTTACAAAGTGTTAACCTCCTTCATCTTACATTAATTCTATTGGGGTTACTCTCAGAATTCTTAAAGTTCTTCATAGCCCCCTGATATAATATCTACATATAACTGAATAGCAAATATAATTCATACAGTTTTTTTAAAAAGACAGAAATGGGATACTTACACCGTGACATTTATTAAGGGTGTGTCTTGAACCCTTTTTTGAAACTCATCTGCATAGACACCAGTACCCTTGGTCTCTTTGAGTACCAGGCACTGTCCTGGATGCTTTCCACACATTATTTCATCTAATGCTTATAATAGCAAAAAAAAAAATAAAAAAATAAAAACCCACACCTGTTGGCATCAAGTCAATTCCGACTCATAGCAAACCTACAGGTCAAAGTAGAAGTGCTCTACAGGGTTTCCAACAAGAGGCTGGTGGATTTGAACGGCCCACCTTTTGGTTAACAGCTAATCGCTTAACTGCTGTACCACAGGGCTCCAATGCTTGTAATAGCCCTGTGAGATACGTAGCACCATTTCATTGTACTTATGAGCCAAGATTAAAATAAGATTCTCAGCGATTGTGAAATGCATGCGGTGTTACAGTAACTAGTGAGATGGAAATCAATTCTAGCTCTGTTGTCTCTAGACCTCCAAATCCTTCAACACCATCTGAAACGTTGATGCTTACTGGACTTCCAGGGGCCGAATAAGGACCCTAAATGTCAATATACAACTGCCTGATGTTCAAGTTAAAAATATACATACGTAGATCTGAGATGAGGTTGTTCACACAAAAAAGTAACTTTTCCACCTAAGGAGGTAGGCACCAGGGCAAGATTCATAGATGCCCTAACCCAGACAAAATAAGGCCTCCTGCTAATTCTAGATACCAGCCCAAATCTGCCCCAACTGGTAGTTGGTTAGCACCAGTCAATATAGTTTTTTTTTCATTTTTATTTTTTGGGTTTTTATTTTTTTTTTTTTATTGTACTTCAGGTGAAGGTTTACAGAACAAATAGTTTCTCATGAAACAGTAGTACACATATTGTTTTATGACATTAGTTAACAACCCCACGACATGTCAACCCTCTCCCTTCTTGACCTTTTATTTATTTATTTATTTATTTTGGTGAAAATATACATAGCCAAAGATACACCACTTCAAAAATTTCTACTTGCACAGTTCAGTGACATCGACTATGCTCTTCCAATTGTGCTGCTATTCTCACTTTAAATGAAGGTTTACAGAACAAAATAGTTTCTCATTAAACAGTTAGTACACGTTGCCCTGAGACAATGGTTAACAACCTCACAACATATCAACACTGTCCTTACTCAGCCTTGGGTTCCCTATCACCAGATTTCCTGTCCCCTTCTGCCTTCTAGCCCTTGTCCCTGGACTGCTGTGCCTCATTAGTCCCATTTTGTTTTATGGGGCTGTCCAATCCCCGGCTGAATGGTGAACCTCGGAAGTGACTTCACCACTGAGCTAAAAGGGTGTCTGGTGGCCATACTCGAGGGGTTTCTCCAGTCTGTCAGACCAGTAAATCTGGTCTTTTTTGTGTGTGTTAGAATTTTGTTCTACATCCTTCTCCAGCTCTGTCCAGAACCCTCTGTTGTGATCCTGGTCAGAGCAGTCCGTGGTGGTAGCTGGGCACCATTTAGCTGTACTGGACTCAGTCTGGTGGAGGCCTTGGTAGCTGTGGTCCATTAGTCCTTTGGACTAATCTTTTCCTTGTAACCTGTTCTCTTCATTCTCCCTTGCTGCCAAAAGGATGAGACCAGTGGAGTATCTTAGATGGCTGCTTGCAGGCTTTTTTTAAAAATTTTTTTTAATAAAATTATTTTATAAGATTTACTATGCATATATGGAGTCCTTGTGGTACAGTGGTTAAGAGCTTGGCTGCTAACCAAAAGATCAGCAGTTTGAACCACCAGTTCCTCCTTTGAAACACTATGGGGCAGTTCTGCTCTCTCCTACAGGGTTGCTATGAGTTGGAATAAACTCGATGGCAATGGGTTTTTGGAGGCACTGTTATAAGTGCTTAATATATATTAACCTATTTAATTGGCCCAATCACTTTATGAGGTAAGAACTATTATTATCATTGTATAGATGAAGAAAACGTATCATAGAAAGGTCAAATAACTTTCCCAGTCACATTTGAACCAAGAAAACCAGGCTCCAGAGTCTGCTCTTAACCACCGCAGCACACTACCTCCTCTGAACAAATATCTCCCCTTAAAACCTGTTCCTATTCTGGTTTCCTGCTGTGTTGACCTCAGGTTCATAGTAAAGTGACTCCTTGCCCTTTCAAACAGAGCTCGTCATAAGAAAATCAGACCCACAAATGGATCACCTCCAAGGCCTTGAAGACACGAGGACAATGGATATCAGAAAACCATGAGACAGAGATTCAAGAATATCCAAGGAGGCTGGATCCAATTGCAGCCTCCAAGAACTTCTACTAGGCCAGTCAGCTTTCAGAGTATTCTCTGCAGCAGGGACAGAGAAAAAAATTGATCATATCTTCTTAAGCTCAAAGAACATTAGAATAGCAATTAGGACCAATTGAGTATTTCTATTATAATTTCTGGAGCCCTGGTGGTGCAGTGGTTAAGAGCTCAGCTGCTAACCCAAAAGTCAGAGTTCAAATCCACCAGCTGCTGCTTGGAAACCCTATGAGGAAGTTCCACTCTGTCCTACAGGGTCGCTATGAGTTGGAATCGACTGGGTGGCAACAGTTTTTTGTTTGTTGGTTGGTTTTATTTTTTGGTTTCTTATAATTTCAGATACTCCAGTGATAAAGAATGCTTTTAATAACTAACATTTATTAAGCTTTTAATGCCTACTAAGAGCTTTACATGGTTTATTTTATTTTATCCTGATAATCCTAAAGAAGTCATGTTTTGTCAAAGTTCACGCTGTAAGTAGCAAAACTAACATTTGAACTCAAGGCTGTCTTACTCAGACATTAACCCTTACGGCATACCAGACCCTATCACCCAGTCCTCCCAAGTATACACACAAGAAATGATACATAAAATCTGCTACACACAGCGCAACTGTGAAAAAAAAATTTCTCAATATGAATGAGTAGTTAGGATAATAATAATAAGTTTTCATCCAAATATTGCAGCAAGAATAAATGGTAAACCTTTTCCTTTGGAGACAGAAAAGAAAAAGAGAAAATCAGACTTGATGTGGCAGAAGATCAGAAGTACAGAAAGAGAAAATTGAGAATAAATACCAAAGCATTCCTATTTGCCCAGGACATTTTATTTTTGTTTTGCAATTGCCAAAGTAGTGGGCTTTCATTGCAGATTTATGAAGATTTGAGTTTCATGGTTCTCATAGCTTCTGCTGTGAGGGACGCTTCCCAGGAAATTCCTTAAAAAGTGGTCCCATTAATGGCTGAGGATGTGAACATATTCTATAGCACTATTGCTCAGAGTCGGTAGCTCACCTGCTTCAGAAACATCTGGATTATTTGTTTAAAATGTGGCTATGTAAATACAACACTCTACTGAATTAGAATGTCTAAAGCCAGGTCCTGGGAACCTGTCTTTTAACAAGACCTAACTGATTCTGTCAGTATTTTAAAGGTGAACAACATAGGCAATAAATAAATCTAAATGGGGTATTTTTATACAGATAAATAATGTCTTGTCTGGGCCTTTTCTCAAAGTATCTATACACAATATCAAACTACTTTTGACAAATAGTGTTCACCTGATCTTGATCCATAGAAATTATCTTCTCTTCTCTCTAATATTTAAGGAATAAAGTCATTTTATGTTGGTGTGATTATTTCTCAGTAGAAGTCACTTTTTGAACCCAGAGCTTCTTCATAGCATTTTTCACTTCTGTGTTTCTAAGGGTGTAGATTAAGGAGTTTAACGTGGGAGTGATCACAGTATAAAAGACAGCCACAGCTTTATCTATGGACAGAGTGGTCACTGGGCCCAGATACATAAATATGCAGGGCACAAAGAGTAAGATGACCACTGTGTTGTGACAGACACAGGTGGAGAGGGCTTTGCGCCTCCCCTCTGAGCTATGGGCCCTTAGGGAGTGGAGGATGACCACATAGGAGACCATCAAGAGGAGAAAGTTTAACAAGCATATGAATCCACTGTTGGCAAAAACAGAGATCAAGGGTATGAGTGTCCATGCAGACAAGTTTCAACAAAGGGTTCAAGTCACACATGAAGTGGTCTATGACATTGGAGCCACAGAAGGGCAGCCAGACTGTGAAGAGGACCTGAATAGCTGCATGGACAAAGCCTCCGGCCCAGACTACTCTCACCAGGAGAATGCACTGCCCTTGGCTTATGATGGTCATGTAGTGCAAGGGTTTGCAGATGGCCACAGAGCGGTCATAGGCCATCACTGTCAGCAGTATGATCTCGGCAGCACGAAATAAATGCACAGCAAAGATTTGAGTCATACACCCCCTGAAAGAGATGACTTTTCACACAGTAAAGAGTGTCAGCTAGGATTTTTTGTGCCATGGGTGAAGAACAGCAGCCATCTATAAGGGATAAGTAAGACAGGAAGAAGTACATGGGGGATCCTAAAGACCTGTTGGTGTTGATGGTGATCATGATGAGTAGGTTGCCTGCCAGGGTGACCAAGTAGACAATTAAAAACCCAGCAAATGAAAATTTTTGAAGCTCCATGTTCTGGATCAGGCTCAGGAGAATGAATTCCATCACATTATTCATCCTCCTCATCACTTCAGCTTAGGTGACAGGTGATGTCCCTGAAAATAAATCACACTTATCCTCAATACTGACACTTTTGCTTAATAAATAAAACTACCCATGGTACATCTTATTTCTAGCTTCACAGAAGGCAAATGCAAGTACAAAACCGTATCAAAATTTTACCTTTGATATTCTACATATGACACTATAGGTAGTATTTATTTTGTTCTTTATAATTTCCTGATTTGTTTATAATTTTCTAGAATAAAAATGGCTAACTTTTCAAATTAGGAAAGACATATACTATTCATCAAGTTTCAAAGGCCAACCCATGATATAGCCACGTATGTAGCCAATTCATAGATACCCAAAGACGCATGTATTTTCTTCAAAGTGGCCAGGCGTGTTTTTCAGAGAAAAAGCCAAAATTGTTCTACTAATTTAAATCATACAAAAAGACTCAAAAACATACAGAGATTCTTTTTATAAACTCTTTACTCCATGAGCCATCCTTTTTCCTACATTGTCAGCCTGTGAGTTTTTCACTTCCTCACATGGGAAGGACAGTACTGCTACATTCCCCCAATCTCAGAAATAGGGTAAATAGCACCTGTCACATTGTGCCAAGCTCTTCTGTCTGTGTGCAACACTATAGGTCCTTAAAAACAAATATCTTGCCTTACTACTCTTATAATTTCATTCATTTTTCTATTTTTAATTTATTTTTTACGTTGAGAACGTTTTATTAAAGGAAAGATTTTTAAAAAGCTAAATATTTGGGATTGTGAAAGTTGGTCATTCACATAATGGAACATTAAACCAAAAAACCCAAACCCATTGCCCATCAAGTTGATTCCGAGTCATAGTGACCCTGTATGACGGGGTAGAATTGTCCCTTAGAGTTTCCAAGGAGTGGCTGGTGGATTCAAACTGATGACCTTTTAGTTAGCAGTCAAGCTGTTAACGACTGTGCCACCAGGGTTCTACTTAGCCATAAAGAGAAATGAAGTGCTGATACATGCTACAGCGTGGATGAACCTTGAAAACAGTATGTTAAGTGATACAAGTCTGTCACGAAAGAACAAATATTGTATGAGCTCACTAATGTGAAATATCTAGAATAGGCAAATGCACAGAGACAAAAATAGATTAGTGATTACCATTTCGTTCATTCATCTTCTAAAGTCATATTCCCAAACATAGATAATGTAATTCTTCCAGATTTAACTCTTATGACTGAGTGTGGAGTGTTCCTGAAAACTGTAAGCTCCCCATTCACTCTTCAAATAAATGACTTGTAGAATCTTTATGGTCTTATGATCTATACATATTTACATCTATGATGTCCCTGATATTAGGTATCAAAAGCATTTGTATAGAGGGAGACAGGGGAAAGCAGTGGATGAGGGAAGAGAAGAAGAAGAGAGGAGGAGAAAACCAGAGGAGAGGAGAAGAGGGAAGGGAAGGAGAGGAGGGAGAAATAAAAAGGAAAAGAAGAAAGAGGAAAAGGAGAAAAAGTGAAACAAAGAAAGGGGGATAGAAACAAAGAGAAGAGGAAAAAGATGGACCAACACAGAATTATAAAAAAAAAAAGACTTACTGTTTAAGAAGTAAACATGTAGTAATATTCTAAACAAGTGCCAGACTTGAAATCCAAATTGTTTATCAAACTGACATGTGGGACATATGATCAGCAGCAAAGAAGGATACTGACAAATAAATAAGTCATATGTTGTTCTTACATACAAACTGGTCAGGAGAAAGAGATTGTTTTGTAAGAGGTCATGTATAACCCAGCACAGAGGTTGATAAACTCCTGACTTGTCATCAGTTGGTTCTTAGCCTACTCATCAATTCTTAAAATAACTCTATTGTGGTTTTCTTCAATCCAGAGTGTGTACAGACAGAGTCAAGGCCGTGTTAATTAACGAGCTGAGAATGAAAGTGTTTCCAGGAGAGAAAAACCTAAAGTAAATTAAAAAAGTGAAACTGTGGTTCTCCAACATACCAATATCCACTCCATCCGGGACTTCTCACCCTACCGGAGCTTCATTAGATAATAAACTATCCCAGATAGTATACTCAAGCAGCTTTGGTTATTAAAAGGAATTTAAGTTTTGGGTTAGGGAGGGGGGAAGTTTCAGCAGCTCTATTCCATTTCCATTTCTATGGGACTCATGAATATATCACAGACATAGTATATGGAACTTGGTCTGACAGCCTTGATAAGGGCTCTAAGAATATGGTACCTATTTTTTAACGTAGAAAAGCAAACGCAATTACCAAGACAACAGCTGCTGATTAAAGGTCCTCTGGATGAGAAATCTCCTAAAGCCAGTTCTTCTGAGCTTTTTTCATACATGCTCATATATGTCCAAAAAAAAACCCCACTTCCGTTGAGTCAATTCCGACCTCATAGGGTTTCCAAGGCAGACTTCCACATCTTTCTCCCTCGGAGCCAGTGGTGATTTTGAACCACCAACCTTTAGGTTAACATTCGATTGCTTTAACCACTGCACCATCAGGGCTCCCTCATATATGTCCAGAGCCACATATTTTGGTCCTTGGGACTCAGATTTCTTTCTCCCACCATTTCAGAAGAATCCCGTGTCTGGCCTCAGGGTCCAGAAATCCTCATAGTCCTTTCTCCTCAGCTCCTTCAGTTTTTATACCACAGAAATGTAATTTTTTTTTTAGTGGTAACATATTCTGAGCTAGTTCCTTAGGGAAGAGGAATTAATTTTAGGAACCTTTGCCAAAATGGCAATCAAACGCTTATCTCTTACTCCTACTGTCCTAATGTTAGCGAATGATGTTTTTGACAAAGATTAGAAATCATCTACCGAAAGGAAAATAAAAAAACCTTCAAAATTTTTTCAAGCTGAAACCAAAATACATTATCCAAGGCCTAGATTAAGGATTCATAAGATTTTCATTGACCAGTTTTTGGAAGTAGATAGCCAGGCCCTTCTTCCTATTCTGACTTAGTCTAGAAGCTCCACTGAAACCTGTCCACCATGAGTGACTCTGCTGGTATTTGAAATACTAGCGGCATGGCTACCAGCATCATAGCAACACGCCAGCCACCACAGTGGGACAAATTGGTAGATGGATGGTGGAAAAGACCTTTTTAAAGTTTTAAATAGCAAAGATGTCACTTTGATGACTAAGGTGAGTCTGACCCAAGCCATGGCCTTTTCAACAGCCTCATATGCATGTGAAAGTTGGACAGTAAAAACGGAAGACAGAAGAGCTGATGTGTTTGACAAAGAATATTGTCAAAATCATGTGTTGGCAAAGAATATTGAACATACCCTACGGCAAAACAACAAGCAAATCAGCTTTAGAAAAAATACAACCAGAATGCTCCTTAGAAGTGAGGATGATGAGGCTTTGACTCACTTGTGTTGGACAAGTCATCAGGAAAGATTAATCTCTGGAAAAGGACATCATGCTTGGTAAAGCAGAGGGCCAACGAAAACAAGGGAAATCATCAATGAGATGAATTGACACAACAGCCACAACAACGGACTCTGACATGCCAAGAATCCTGAAGATGGCAGGGGACCCAGCAGTGTTTTGTTCTGTTACACCTAAGGTCACCATGAGTTGGAGTTGACTCAATGGCAACTAAAAACAACAACAATGAACAATTGTATACCAATAAATTAGATAACCTAGATGAAATGAACAAATTCCAAGAAACGTGAAGACTATCAAAACTAACTCATGAAGAAATAAAAATCTTAATAGAACTATAACAAGTACAGAGGTTAATCAGTAATAAGTTTTTTAAAAAAAAAACTGCCAACGAAGAAAATTCTAAAGCCAGATGGCATCATCAGCGAATTCTACCAAATATTTAAAGATGAATTAACACCAATCTTTCTCAAACACTTCCAAAAAATAAAAGAGGAGGGAAATTCCTAACTAATTATATGAGGTCGGTATTACTAAAACCAAACAAAGTTATCACAAGAAAAGGACACTAGAAACCAAAATTTATTTTGAATATAAAATACTAGTAAATTGAATTCAACGGCAATTAACAGAACTATCCACCATGACCAAGTGGGAAATATCTCAGAAATGGAAGTTGGTTCAACATATGAAAATTAATCAATGTAATACACCACATTAACATAATGAAGGAAAATACCACATGATCATCTCAACTCATGTGAAAAACATTTGACAAAATCTGATATCCTCTCATGATAAAACACTCAACAAACAATGAATAAAAGGGAAGTTCTCCAACCTGATAAGGGGCATCTGTGAAACACCACAGCTAACTTTACAGTTAATGGTACTGAAAGCTTTACTCAAAATTGGGAACAAAGCAAGAATTTTTGCTCTCACCACTTATATTCAACATTTTACTGAAAATTTTAGGCATACAATTAGGCAAGAAAAAGAAATGAAAGGCATACAAAATTGAAAAGGAAGAAGTAAAACTGTCTCACAATAGCATGATCTTATTATGGTAAAAAGAGTTCCTTTCTGTAGTCTTTTAACTTAGTTCTTTGGAAAAACAGCTTGAGAGATTTTTTTTTCCCCCTAAGCCCTGAGGATTTACCTTTACCCTAGTTTTCTACCCCAAAAATTTTGTTACTTTTGTCCAGGTTGATTGACATTTCCTGTGTAGGCTATAAACAACTTGGCTTTGATACTTTTTGTCTGGTCCTGGGATGCAGCCTGTCCTGTGATTGGTATCCACCTTGCAGGGATTGGTCAATAGACTATGCAAATGAGGAGACTATAGCCCACTATGCAAATTAAGTGTCTGTGGCCTTTCAAGAGGAGATTGGTCAGTTTGTGGCCCCTGATGGGAAGAGTCATGCCTTGAAATTAACAAGGAGTTGTGTATATAAGCAGCCAACTCCACAGAGGGTTTTAGAGACAGAAAGAAGCAGGAAGAGAAGCAGAAGGAAGAGAAAAGAGAGAAAAATCAGAGAGAAAGAGGAGCAAGGAACCTCCTAAAACAGCTGTAACACGGGTCAAAGACTGTAACACTGAAGATAGCGACAGATCCTGAAGGGGCCTAGCAGCAGAGCCAGTGGTGACAGGCCTGGAAGACAGGACAGAAGGAAGAGAAAAGAGAGAAAAATCAGAGAGAAAGAGGAGCAAGGAACCTCCTAAAACAGCTGTAACATGGGTCAAAGACTGTAACACTGAAGATAGCGACAGGTCCTGAAGGGGCCTAGCAGCAGAGCCAGTGGTGACAGGCCTGGAAGAGGCTCTGTGGCAGAGCTGATGATGACAAACGGCAGGGCTGAGAGGAGCCCGTCCTGAGGGGGGCTGTGAGGAGCCTATCCTGAGGGGGCTGAGAGGAGGCCCGCTCAGCCAAAAAGAGCTGAGAGAGCTATCCTGAACTGAAGAAGGGAGACTTTTCCTACTTGCTTCCTGGTCCTAATCTCAAGTTGTAGCTTGTTGATCCTGATCCCGAGTTGTACACTGTTACCTCCTTAATGAACCACTTCAATGTAAGTATGGTCTGAGAGTTCTGTGTGACCACTGCGACAGATTATCAAACCCAGAAGAAAAGTAAAGAATGTCGTGGTAGGGATGGCTGGTGTCAGAACTGGTGAATAGTTTGGAGGGTGGAGGTGTGTCTGACCTCCACCTCATGGAAACCAGCATTGGGCTGATCCTGGTCATTATTCCCCCTGAAGTCAGGCAGGTTTTGATACTAATACTATCCCTACACTTTTACACTTATATGTAGAAAACTCTAAAGATTCCACAAAAAAGCTATTAAAGCTAGTAAATGAGTTCAGCAAACAATAGAAAAAATAGTGAAACAACAAACTGGTTCTTGAAAAGATACATAAAATTGATAAACCTTTTGCTAGATGAGAGAAATGGGAAGGGGGCCAAATTATCCATATCAAGAACAAATGAGCATACATCATTACAGATCCTCCAGGTATTAACAAGACAATAATAAACTATTATGAACAAATTTAAGCCAACACATTTGAAAATTTAGAAACCAATTATTTTTTATTTCAAAATCTGACTAAAGAAGAAATAGATAACCTGAATTCTCCAATATCAGTTGGATAAATTGTGTTTGTAGTTAAAGTCTTTTTCAAAAACTAACTCCAGACTAAATGTCTGCACTTGTGAATTCTGTAAAATTATTAAAGAAGAAATAATACCAATCCTACACAACCTCTTTCAGAAAATAGAGGAAAAACATTATATATATATGAACATATATATGTATATAGATACATATATATGTATAACATGGAAACCCTGGTGGCATAGTGGTTAAGAGTTCAGCTGCTAACCAAAAGGTCAGCAGTTCAAATCCACCAGGCACTCCTTGGAAACCCTATGGGGCAGTTCTACTCTGTCCTATGGGGTCGCTATGAGTCAGAATCGACTCGACAGCAACAGGTTTGGTTTTGGTTGGTTTTATGTATACACAGACATACATATACATATAATTTGTAAAATATATATATACTGCATCTAGAATATATAAAGAATGCTTACATTTCCATAACAAGAAACCCAGAACCCTTTTTTTAAATATGCAAAAGACTTAACAGAAACTTCACAAAAGATGATATCAGATGTCAATAAGAACAGGAAAAAAAATTCTCAAAATCATTAGTCATCAGGAAAATGCAAATTAAAACCAAAATAATTTACCACTACATAACTCCCCCCTTAAGGAGCCCAGGTGGTGCAATGTTTATGCACTGGGATACTAACCAAAATGTTGGTGGTTTGAACCCACACAGCCATTCTGCAGGAGTAAGACCTGGTGATCATTGCCTTTAAAGATTTTAAAAAAAAACAACACAGTCGAGTAGATTCTGACTCATAGCAACCCTATAGGACATCTCTCTCCTGCAGAGCAGCTGGTGGGTTCAAACCACTGACTTTTGATTAGCAGCAGAACACTTAATCACTACAACACCAAGGTTCCTCCAGTAAAAATTAAAAATGAAACCCACTGCTGTCCAGTCAATTCTGACTCATAGCAACCTTATAAGACAGGATAGAAATGCCCCATAGGGTATCCAAGGCTATAATCTCTACAGAAGTAGACTGCCACTTCTTTCTCCCATGGAGTTGCTGGTGGGTTCCAACCAACCACCTTTAGGTTAGCAGGCAAGCACTTTAACCACTGTGCCGCCAGGACTCCTTGTAAGGATAACAGCCTAGAAAACCCTATGGGGCAGTTCTACGCTGTCACATGGGGTCACTATGAGTCGAAATCCACTCTACAGCACTACCATCAACAACACGTAACCCTTAGAATGACTAAAAGAAAAACAATTAAAAATACTAAGTAACAAAGATGTGGAACAACCAGAACTCTCTACCTGCATTTTAGAGACCTCTCTAAGTTTTTAAACTGCCCAGCTTTCTGACCTAGCTTTCTGCCTAGCTTTAAGAAGTAGTCAGAATGCTTCTTAGAAGTGAGGATGGCGAGACTTCATCTCAAGTACTATCGGGAGGGACCAGTCCCTGAAGAAGGACATCATGTGTGGTAAAGTAGAGGGTCAGTGAAAACCAGGAAGACTGTCGACAAGATGGGTTGACCCAGTGACTGCAACAATGGGCTCAAGCATAACAAAGATTGTGAGGATGGCTCAGGGCCACAGTGTTTAATTCTGTTGTACATAGGTTCACTTTGAGTTGGAACCAACTCTACAACACCTAACAACATTTTTCTGACCAAGGAACCCTGGTGGTTCAGTTGTTAAAATGCTCATCTCCTAACCAAAGGGTCAGCTGTTGAAACCCACCAGCTGCTCAGCGGGAGAATAATGTGGCAATCTCTTTCCATAAAGATTTATAGCCTTGAAAACCCTTTGGGGCAATTCTACTCTGTCCTATAGGGTCACTAAGTTGGAATGAACTCAATGGCAATGGGAGTGTGGCATAGCTTTCTGACCAGCCCATGAGTCCCAGAACATACAGTCATCTGGCACCTTCTGGGGCTTCTGGCTACTTCCAATCACCTCACTGAAATGTGAAAAAACAACTTTTGGAGACTGGTACTTTAACTTATCAGCCATTCATTTTATGCTCTACTGCTATACCTCTCAAGCAGTCAGTAATGGATTTCCAGGAAAGGTTTTATATTGATAAAAACACAGAAGCCCCCACTGTGAAATGAGTCAACAGAGAAACTATATCAGTCTACACACAGGAATCATGCCACCCTGCTATTTAAATGGCTTTCCACTTCTTTGACAGTCGTATTAGTGCTCTAAGTTTAGGCAGAGAAAGGGAATCCTCACACTGTTAGGTTCCAAGTGCAGGGAATACCAGTTCCTATTCAACAATGGATGTTCTTACGCATGTCTTTCCAGAATACCTAACACGTCACTCAAAGAAGATAATTTATTCCTGAGAGAGCAAGACAAGCTCCCTGAACCATTATGGAAATTCTTTATGTATCTATGTAGTTCACGGTGAAAATGTTTTTTGTTGTTGTTCACACATCCAGAGCAAGATTCACCACGGGTGGAGTGATTCATTTAAATGCATTTCCTCCACACTTTCTGCCTCTAGTACTGCCAGACCAGAGCCTTGTAAAGAAGATCAGTTCTCTTTAATATTTCAAGTGAATTCACTCTCAATTCAAATCCCAGATTTTCTGAGAAAAGGTTTTGAGTTTTTAGACTAGAAGGAAAGATTTAGACTCGAACATCACTTTACAAACTTTTGCTTTGATACTGAATTTTCTGAAGATTCTCTTGCCAGGTGTGTCATAGGTGTCCTATTGAAAGTTACTTATTTCAAGAGGAGGTCAGTTTTGAAGATGGAGTTGTTACTGAACACACCAAATGTTAAAAAGTTCATCTCTAAAGACCACTAAGGTAAGTCTCTCAATAGTGTTGTCTCTTATTTAAGATTATTACTATTCAAGTAGATAAGTTACTGTTTTTCAACACTTTCCAAGTTTACTAATAGAGTATTTCCTTCTCACTCTAAACATTCAAAATGTATGGGTAATTGTCAGTAACCTCATTTGACAGGTAAAGTCAAAGTTCATAGAGATTCAACAATTAGTAGGAATATAGCCTAGCTCCCTCACATCAGGTAGAATGATTCTTCCAGGAGAAAACTTCCTTTAATAATCAAGACTTATCATGAGGATGGAAACATGGTTTAAATACATAGTATACACAAAAGACATAAATATGAATATTAAATGACATAACTCATCCACTGTTCAATATAAGCACAAACATAGAGAACCCTTCCTGGGTTCAAATTTCTATGGATAATATGAGTCTCTCTGGCTTCTTTAGAGGGAAATTGGAGGTAATGCTTCTTCTACTTATGCATAGTTCAATATTTCTCCATATTATTGCTCTCAGTGGCAGTACTTCCTATCTCCTGGGTGCACACACAGTCATAAAAATGGAACAAATAAAGTGCTATGTGTGTCCCCAGCACTGTGCTGGATGTGTTCATGTGTACTCTGTCAATCAATTTGCATAACAACCAGAGAGGGGGACATTATTATTCTCTTTAGAGATAAGAAAATAAGGGTATAAGTTGCTAAGAAATGCACCCCATATAAAAAGAGTTGCAAATGAAAGATTCTAGATCTGGTCTTTCTCCTTCTACATGCAGTATACTTAGCCTCTCTGATAGTCATTTTCAGCGTTTATGCAGAAGAGTTTGGGGGCCATGTTTTGCAGGGGAACTAGAGAGGGAGAAGCAGGGGCTGAAGGAACCTGGGGGTGCAATGGTTAAGCACTCAGCTGCAAAGTGAAATGTCGGTGGTTCTAACCCACCAGGCACTCTATGGGAGAAAAGACATGGTAATCTTGTCCTGTAAAGATTATAGCCTAGGAAACCCTATGGGCAATTCTACTGTGCCCTATAGTGTGGGTAAGAGTCAGAATCAACTTGAGGGCACGCAACAACTACAACAGCTGTGGCTGAAGGAAAGACCAAGATGAAGAAGTTTTTCAGTGAAAAAAAGTACCACATTTTTCTTAATATTTGGGAATTCCAAGATGCTATCTATTTATGTCTTTCTGTCTCTCTGTATCTATATATTCTGCTGATGTAATTGCTTTTCATAAACTTGCCTCTGCCCTTTATTAGCCCCTTACTTTGGGGAAGAATTCTCAACTTCTTGGATCTTCTATTCGCTACTGTGTAAAAAAGGTATTAAAATGACAGTAGTAACAATCTCATGTGTTGTTGTTGTTGCTGTTGTTAGGTGCCTTCAAATCGGTTCCAACTCATAGCGACCCATTAAGACAGAGTAGAACTGCCTTATAGGGTTTCCAAGGAGGGGCTGCTAGATTCAAACTGCCAACGTTTGGTTAGCAGCTGAGCTCTCAACCAGGGCTCCAACAATCTCATAGGTGTGTAATAAAGATTGAATGGCACATGTCTATTAAACACTTGGAACATACCAAGTGCTCTGTAACTTTTTGTTACTATTGTCTTTGTTTTAATAGTTACTAGTCTCTGAGACTGTCTCCTCTTCTGTGAAATGGGTGAAATAATATCAACTTCACAGATTCTTATAAGGATTAAATAGAATCACATGTGCAATGTTCTTGCTACCATAGCTTGCATATACAACCTTGCATATGTATATTTTATTAGGTATTATAAAGTAAATTAGATTTAGACAATAAACATTATGAGATCTTCTACAGTAGCTTTTGTATCCTTTCTTTTTATTCCCGTAGCCACTGTCCTGTACGCCTTTGGTCAACTAATATAATTAGTCTGCTTACTGCTGTTTCTGTCTCTGGCTTCCACCACCTTAATGAACCTCGCTCAAGATAAGCAAAAACCTTTACTAGAGAAATATCCCAAGATTCCTCCTTCCTCAAATTACTCTGCATCCTTCCACTCATATTCTCAAAAAGACTTGCATTGTGCTCTATTCCCAAAAGAATAAAAGAAAAATTCCCTCACTTTACATCTATGGCTTATCTACCACTATGTCTACCGTCCACTACCTCAGAGTGTACACAGATGATCTCCTGCCCTGTGTATTTACAGAAGTCTCTCATGTTTACATTCTCAACAGAATCTTCGCATGGGAGGCAGTTGAGTAATCTTCAAAAGCTCATAACTCCTAGGTATATACCCAAAAGAAAATAAATCAGGATGAAAACGTCACTTGTACACCCAAGTTCATTACAACACTATTCACGATATGTATAAGGTGGAAGGAACAACCTAAATGTCCATCAACAGATGAATGAACAAATAAAATGTGGTATATGCAAACAATGGGACATTACTCAGCCATGAAGAGAAAACAAGTCCTGACACGCACTATAACAAGGATGAACCTTGAAAACATTATGCTGAGTAAAATAAGTCAGTCACGGAAGGACAGATATTGATCCCACTTATATGAAATATCTAAAATAAGCAAGTGTATAGAGATAAATTTTATTATTGGTTAGCAGGGGCAGGTGGGAGACAGGAAGAGAGGAAGAATCAATGCTTAGGGGACACTGATCTTCTGTAAAGAGTGATGGAAATTTCAGGAAATGAGTAACGTAGATGGCTGAATAACATAATGAACATGTCAATGTCACTGAATTATACATGTGAAGACTTGAAATGGTAGAAGTTTTCTTACATATATATTAAACACAATGAAAGAAAAAAAGCCTCAGAACCTTTACTTACCCCCCCAAAAAAAAAAAAACACTCAAAATTTACAAATCAATAGAATCAAGACATTTATTGTTTATTAGAATGAAAAAGCTTAATACATTCAAGGTTGCATTAATAAACATTGTTTTCTTTGCAGGTAACGTAATTAACGGTCACATGAAATACATGAAGAATAAGAACAACGTGACAGAGTTTGTTCTACTAGGGCCTACAGAAAATCCAAAGATGGAAAAAGTCATATTTGCTGTGTTTTTCGTCATCTACATCATCACTGTCGTAGGAAATGTCCTCATTGTGATCACCATCACAGCCAGCCAACTGGTGGGATCCCCTATGTACTTTTTCCTGGCCTGTCTCTCTTTTATCGATGTTTGCTATTCCTCTGTCAGTACCCCTAAACTGATTGTAGGTTCACTCCGTAAAAGGAAGACCATCCCATTCAATGGATGTATGACCCAAGTCTTTGGGGAACATTTCTTTGGAGGTGCTGAGGTCATCCTTCTTACTGTGATGGCTTATGATAGTTATGTGGCCATCTGCAAGCCCTTGCACTACACAACCATCATGAACCAGAAGTTGTGTGGTCTGCTAGTGGGAGTCTCATGGGTGGGAGGCTTTCTTCATGCAACCATACAGATCCTCTTCATGTTTCAATTACCCTTCTGTGGCCCTAACATCACAGATCAGTTTATGTGTGATCTGAACCCTTTGTTCAAACTTGCCCGCACTGATTCCCACGCTCTAGGGCTCTTTGTTGTTGCCAACAGTGGGTTCATCTGCCTGTTAAGATTTCTCCTCTTGCTGGTCTCCTGTGTGGTCATCCTGTACTCCTTAAGAACCCACAGTTTAGAGGGGAGGCGTAAAGCCCTCTCAACTTTGGCTTCCCACATCACAGTGGTCGTCTTATCCCTTGTGCCCTGCATATTTGTGTACATGAGACCCGCAGCTACTTTATCTGTTGACAAAGCAGTTGCTGTATTCTACATAATCATAACTCCAGTATTAAATCCTTTAATATATACCTTCAGAAATGCCCAGATGAAAAATGCCATTGTGAAATTGTGCAGCAGGAAATTTATTTCAGATGACAAACATATCTAAATCCTAAGAATGATTCTACAGAGGAAAAGGTCAAAAAACATTTACAATGATCTAGAAAGATATACTTATGGGATAAAGAAAAAAAAATAGAACATTACAATTCATAGATTTTGCATTTAGCAGATTATAAATAAGTGCAAGAAAAGAGAAAAAAATCTAACCCAGGAGCATTCTTTGCATACTTGAAATTCTTTCATAGTTATACTAGTATAATCCATGTAAATGGATGCATAAGCTTTCGCTTTATTAAAAAATAAAAGATATAATAAAATTTATTGGTATTGAGCAATAATCTCTATAACAAGTGCCAAGAGATTGACATTTCTATTATGCCATTTTACCGGTAAGGAACTGAAAGAAAGCAGCTATACTGAAAAGGCAAGAACAAGAATCTGCTGATTTCACAGCCATGATCTTAATTGTTTTGATACGTTGTCAAATAATAGTGATAGAAATGTCAAATAATTACAATAGCTACCATTTATTCAGCCAGGGACTATGCTGGGAACATCGTATATATTAGTTTATTATCTATAACTAAAAATCTAATAATTTTTACATATTGCTAAATTTTATGAACCACAATTTAAGGTCATTTGTTGCCAGCAAAATTATGATAACTAACTACTTTAGGGCTATACAAAAAATGAGCCATTTAATCTCTGAATAGTAGATAATGTAGATTGAGCCATGTTTCCAAATTTCCTTACAGGCCTCAGAACCATTTCGTATTGCTCATGTCACCCATCTTAGGTTGATAACCCACCAGAGAAAGTGATGGCATTATTTTTCCCCAATCATTGATTTTTTTGGTAACATTTCATTATTAAAAGTTATTTTGGAAAAAAAAATTATGCCTCTGTCTACACACAAAGCAACATTAGCATTGATATATTTCATTCCTTGCTTCATTCGTTCATTCATTAACCAGCACATATTTTTGAGCCCAAGGAGTATATTATGCCCAGTGATAGTTGCTGGGACTTCAGTTTTGACTAAAAATAAACCCACATCCTGCTTACTATCCATTGGGAGATCCCCAGGAGAAAGCAGAAGAGTACAACATAGCGATATGAATGGTAGGACAGTGGAAGCACTGGGTGCTGTGAAAGCACATGGGAAGAAGACATAACAGAGACCTGGGAGGGGTCAGGAAATGTTTCTTAGATAGAAATCATCAAAACGGACTGAAGGCTAAAAAGAAGTCAGTAGGATAAATAGCATTAAGGTTGGTGTGAAACAATATAGAAGAGATAGAACACATAAGCCGGAAAGTGAAAAAGGGCATGACATATTCAGGAAACCTAAATCATTCAGTATGGCTGTGGTTACTAATACATCTATCTATTCTTTCAACAATTATTCTTTTGAAGTCCCAATATGTACCAGGAACTATGCTGGACACTGAGCATGTAAAAGGCTAAAACAGTGAGACATGAAGCTGGGGAGATAGGAACAGGGAAGATTAGGAAGAGTTTTATAGCCATGTTGGCATAGTGGTTAAGAGCTACAACTGCTAACCAAAAGGGTGGCAGTTTGAACCCACCAGGTGCTCCTTGGAAACCCTATGGGGCAGTTCTACTCTGTCCTATAGGCTCACTATGAGTCAGAATCTGCTCGATGTCAATGGTTTTTTATAGCCATGTTAGGGCTTAATGCTAAGGACAATAGAGTAGCACCTAACAGTATTTTGAGCTAGCAAGTGATATGGTTAGATTTGAGTTTTAGAATATTAAGTTTAGCTGCAGTATGGGAATAAGACTAGAAACAGGATAACAAGAATTCGTCATAATGAGGTTGTATGAAAGGATGGAGGTCTTGACCCTGGTGGTGCCAGTGAGGATGCAGAGTCAGTGCACCCATAATCCAGCTGCTGTGAGTCTGCACTGCTAACAGCTGGTATTGCCACCCCCACTGGACAACTGTACCAGAGAAAAGGTAGCTGTCTAACATGAGCTGTCATGCTCACTACCCAGGGCCCGTGAGTGGCCAGTGACTGTCTGGCACTAGGAACAAAAGGGAGGCCCTTCTCATGGTAATCTTACATACAAAAGAACAAAACATTACTCAGTCCTATGTCACCCTCCCTATTAACAGCATGTTAGAGTTCATCACTGTAGCTGTGGTGCCAATCAATCTCACCAAGGGTGGCCCATGCCCACTTTGGCCTTCTCCTTCACCAAACATGATATCCTCCTCTAGCTATTCATTCCTTCTGATGATGTGTCCAAAGCAAGCAAGTCAGACAGTGTTCTTTTGTGATCTATAAGGTTTTCTTTGGCTAATTTTTGGAAGTAGATCACCAGGCCTTTCTTCCCAGTCTATCTTAGTCTAGAAGCTATGCTGAAACCTGTCCATCCTGGGTGACCATGCTGATATTTGAAATAACGGTGGCATAGATTCCAGTATCACAGCAACACACAAGCCACCATAGTATAACAAATTGACAAATGGGTGGTAGATTAACTAAGTAGATCTTTAAGTCTGAGTAAGACTTAAAGGAATATTTTTCATATGAAAAGAGACTTAAAGATTTTCCATTAGGCACTAATAGTTTAAAAGACAGAGGTTTAATAACACTGGATTACAATTTTTTCTCCGTAGATCCTATCACACAGTTTTTCCCTGCAGTGAAAAATAAATGTCATGTAATCACCATATAATGTATGTGGAAATGTAAAATCTTGCAGTCTCTCTGGGAGACACTTAGGTAATTACTCAAAAAATCAAATGTAGATTTACCATTTTACCCACCAATTGCACTCCTAGGTATATACTCAAGCAATTTGAAAATGTAGGTTCAAAGAAAAACTTGTACACACATGTTGACTGGAGTACACTCACAAGAACCAAAAGATGGAAACAACTTGAATGTCCATCAATTTACCAAGAGGTAAACAAAATATAGTGTATCCATACTGTATAATATTATTCATCCATTAAAAATCATAAAGTACTGATACACGTTATAACATGGATGAACACTGAAAACATTATGCTAAATGAAGGAAGTCGGGCACAAAAGACCACATGTTGCATGATTTCAATAATATGAAATGTCCACGATAGGCAATCCCTTACAATAAAAAGGAAATAGTGGTTGTCAGGGTTTGGGAGAACAGATGAATGGGAAGTAACTACTTAATCGGTATAGGGTTTCTTTTGTGCGAGACGAAAATGAATTGTACACTTTAAAATTGTTAAAATGGTGAATTTTATGTAGAATTTTTAAATTATTTATCCTTTAAATATTTTGTGGTATTCACAAAATATCTAAAAATACCACAAAATATTTGTGGTGTTAATTTTATCTTAATTAAAAAAAAATAATCACAAGCCAAAAAACAAAAACTGTTTTGAATTTAATGAAACTGAAAGCACAACCTATCTAAACCTGTAGAAAGCAGTTCCTAGCAACAAATTTGGAGTACAAAATGTATATATTAGAAAAGAAGTAACATCTAAAGTATGTGATAAAAGATTTTTGACTTAAAAAGCTATGAAATCAAGAGAAATTAAACAGAAAGTAAGTAGAATACAGGAAATAGTAAAGATAAGAACAAAACTCAATGAAACAGAAATTGATGGAAAGAATATAAAAATCAATGAACAAAAAAAATCAGGTTCTTTGAAAATGTAAATAAAATTTATAAACCCCTAGCTAGAGTACAGCAAAAAAGAGAGAGAGAAAGGGATAGAAAGAAAATTACCCATATCGAGAATGAAAGAATATACATTATTACAAATGCTCCAAACATTAACAGCGTACTAAGAAAATATTATGAAAGATTTAAGCCAATAAATTAGACAACTTAGCAATCATTTGTTTTTTATTTAAAAACCTGACTGGAAAAGAAAGAAAAAACATGAATATTTTATATCAATTAAAGAAATTGAACTTCTAGTTAAAATCTTTCTCAAAAACTAATTCCAGACCCAATGGCTTTACATGTAAATACCACAAAATATTTAAAGAAGAAATAATACCAAGTCTACGCACACTATTTCAGAAAATAGAAAACACTATGTAACTCATTTACGAAGGCAGCAATGCCTAAATAGTAAATCACATTACAAGAAAGAATATGTTCATATCTTTTATGAACATATACTCAAAAGTATTTAACAAAATGCTGCCAAGTAATATCCATCAAAGTAGTTTTGAAAGTGATAATAATACACCAAGACCATGTGGACTTTATCCCAGGAAAAACAGGTTTGTTTAACATTCAAAACCCAATGAACATAATTCCCCAAATTAACAGAATAAAGGCTAGGAATCATATAGTCATCTCAATAGATGCATAAAATTTTTTGATAGAATTCAACCCAGATTTATGACAAAAAAAAATCTTAGTGAATAACATGTAGAAAAGAACTTGTTCAACCAGATATAAAACATCTGTGTAAAATGGACAAATAACATCATAGTTAATGGTGAATACTTTTCTTCTAAGGTTGGGAATAAAATGAGGATGTCCATACAGTTTCTATTCAGTATTACAACAGAGGTTCTAGCCATTACAATAAGGTAAGAAAAAGAAACAAAAGGCATTCAAATTAGAAAAGAATAAGCAAAATTAGAAAAATATACTTATTTGTAGATGGTATGATTATATGCAGATAAAATATTAAGTGCTCTAAAAAAACTAATATACCTAGTAAGTGAATTTATCAAGGACACAGGATACAGTATCAGTGTAAAAAAATCAGTAGTATTTCTACAATAGCAACAAACAATTTAAAATTGAAATTAGAAATAAAATGCTGTATACAATAATATCAGAAAACAGGAAATATTAGGGATAAATATTTTAAATATATTTAAGACACATATAAAAACTAGAAAACACTGCTGAGAGAAATTAAAGACAGAAATAAGTGTAGAAGTGGTTAAACAAAATGTGGTAAATATAGAATAGAATATTATTATACCATGAAGAGAAGTGAAATCTTGGTACATTCGACAACATAGATGAACCTTCAAAACATTATGCTGAGTGAAATAAGTTAGTCACAAGAGTACAAATATTGTCTGATGCCACTTAGAATAGCAAAATGTATAAAGATCAGAGTTTATTGGTGGTTACAGGACTGCAGCCTTTAGTGTGGATTCCACATCAACATAAAAATAAAAAAAAAATCTCACAACTGGACCAATAAGCAACATCATGAAAAATGGAGAAAATATTGAAGTTGTGAAGGATTTTATTTTACTTAGCTCCACAATTTACGCCCATGGAAACAGCAGTCAAGAAACCAAATGAGAGGCAAAGCCATCATGGCACTATAGACAGAAGCAACACTGTGTCCCTCCACAGCAAAGACCCAAAAAACTAAGTAAAACAGATACAAACGTCAATCCTGGAACCCTAAGCATCAAATGAAGAGATAAAGAACTCAACCAAGCACTGAATGGAATAAGAAACTGACAGAGAACAAAGAGCAGGGAGAGAGATGTGCAGAGGTCCCCTATCAGCTAACACAGCACAGATCCACCATCTTGGACTCCTGCCAGAGATTGACAGACAGGGATATGGGAAAGCAGCTTCATGGAGGTCCCAGCAGGAGACAGTGCACCCGATAACCATCACTACATGCTTTCCCATCCCCCACCCTTCTTCCCCGCATCCAGCCTCTCTTGGCTGCAAGGCTATGGCTCCGGCTCTGTACCACTTGGATTGGCCCACCAACACTGGCTGGCTCCATCAGTGCCATTCCTTTGTTGCTGGTGTTGCTTTTTTCCACTTCTTTGTTTCTTCCCTGCCTCTCACCTCCTCCCCCTCCTTTCTCTCAAACATCTGGCTCCATGTGCCATCTTTGCTTCTTCCTGAACGCTGTGAAACACCACTCTGCTGGGGAATTGCTTCTTGAGTCTGTGCCACAATGCTGGTGGGATCCCCTGGGTCATTTTGTTTTGTTTTGTTCTGTTCTGTTTTGTTTATTCCTTTGTTTTCTTTTTCTTTTCTCAGTTTGAGAGCCTCTTCTAGCCAGGTAATACTGCACAGCTCGGGAGCCACTTCCTTGGTCTATGCAGCCGTGCCAGTGAGATCTCTGAGAGCATTTTTTTTCTTTTTTTTTTCTCTTTTTTCCTTTTTGTCTTTCTTCATTTCTCAGTTTCTTGTCTCTCTATACTTACCTTCTTTTCCTGTCTCCTGAACACTTGCTGTTGTGTGACATATCTGCCTGTTCTAGCCAGGCTGTACTGCACTGCCTTGGAGCCACTTCCCCAGTCTTCACAACTGCACCCGTGGGATCACTGGAGGCACTGCTTTTCTTTTTTTTTCCCTGCTCTAATTTTTATTTATTTCATTTTTTCTTTTTCATTTTCTTTTTTCCTTTTTATTTTTCTCCATTTATCAGTTTCTCATCTCTCTACTCCAAGAGCAAGCTCCCTTAGCACTCATTTCTTTTCTTTGTTCATTTGTTTTGGCTCCTGCTTTTCTCTCTTCTGTCTTCTTTCCCATACCCATCTTAGCTCCACACTTTAAAACATCCCCCCCGCCTCCTGTCTACCTGCACCTTGAACTGAACGTCACACCCCCAAGCAGCGCAGGCACAGCCTGACAGAAACTGCCCTCCCTGTCAGCCCTAGTATGTGCCACAAACAACCCATCCCAGCCACCTCCTCTTCAGCTGGACCTGCCCTGCTACACCATAGCTGAGCAACTGGCCTTGCCCATTGGACAGGGAGGTGAAAATTATCAAGCCCAGACATGAGAAAACAGCAAAAGAACGCACAGCCCGTCAGCTCAGACATAACCAAATAAAACAAAAAAGTACGAGGACACAAATATACAATCAGTAAATGAAGAAAATAACTACTGAATTTCCCAAAGACAGCAGGCAATATCAAAACATTTTTAAAAAGACAGGATTGTACTAGTAGGCATCCAAAATAAAACACCAGATGACTTTCCAGTAGAAGAAAAGGCACTAGAACTACCTGAGAGGGGATCCAAATCTCTAATGTACAGAGCTATTGAAGAGTTGAAGCAAAAAGGAGAAAAAAAAAGAGGAAAAAATAGAAAAATTCATGGAAAAAGCAGAAAAAAAATGGAAGAATTCAGAAAAATAATACAGGAACAAAATGTCAAAATAAATTCACAACTGGAAATCATACAAAAACAACAATTAGAAATCCAAAAGATAAACCACAAGTTGTCAGAAATGGGCAGTATCATAGAAGGGCTGAGGAGCAGGTTTGAAACTATGGAAGTGAAATTGAAGACAAACACTTGGATATAACTTTGTATGAGGAAAAATCAGGAAAAAAAGAATGAAGAAAAATGAAGAAACCCCGAGAATCATGTGGGATACAATCAAAACCAAAAAACTGTGAGCCATCAGAGTTCCAGAACAGGGGGAGAAAACTGAAAGCATGGAAAGGATCATGGAACAATTGCTGACAGAAAACTTCCCAAATATCATGAAAGATGAAAAGCTTACCATCCAAGAAGCTCAATGAACGCCGTATAGGGTAGACTTCAAAAGAACATCAGCAAGGCATGTTATGATCACACTCACTAAAACCAAAGACAAAGAAAGAATTCTGAAAAACAAAAAGTCACATACAGAGGAGAAACGATAAGACTTAGCTCTGATTATTTGGCAGAAACCATGCAGGCAAGAAGGCAATGGGATGACATACATAATATCCTGAAAGAAAAAAATTGGTAACCAAGAATAGCATATCCTGCAAAACCCTTGTTCAAATATGATGGTGAAATTTTGACATTTCCAGATAAACAGAAATTAAGGAAATATATAAAAATCAAACCAAACTTACAAGAATTATTAAAGGGAGTCCTTCAGTTTCAGAACAAACAACATCAGACAGCAGCCTGAATCTAGGACGAAAGATTGTACCAGCCAGATACCAACCCAGGACATGAATTCTCAAGGACTATCCAAAACCAAAAGAATTACAACAGGGAACCAGAGAGGTTAATTGGTAAATGACAACAAAATCAGAATAATAAAAGAGGGAATAAATGGTGTACATATAGAAATTTCTACTGGAGAGGAAGGCAAGGTGATACCAAGTAATAATACACTGGTCCAAACCTAGGAATATAAGGGTAAATTTCAAGGTAACCACAAAGAAAGTTAACAAACCTACTCATCAAAATAAAGAAGAAAAACATAAAGTCTCAGTGGAAACAAAATCTACAAAGACAAAAGAAATGAAAAAAAAAATCCATTACACTGAATGTAAATGACCTAAATGCACCCATACAGAGACAAAGAGTAACAGAATGTATTAAAAAAAAAAAAGTATCTATCAATATGCTGTCTACAAGAGACACACCTTAGAAATAAAGATGTAAATTAATTAAAAATCAAAGGATGGAAAAAAAATATATCAAGCAAACAGCTACCAAAAAAGGGGAGGAGTGGCAATACTAATCTCAGATAAAGTAGACTTTAAAACAAAATTCACCATAAAGACAAGGAAGGATATTATATAATGATTATAGGGACAATCCACCTTAAAGACATAACCATAATAAGCATCTACACAAAAATGACAGGGCTCCAAATACATAAAACAAACTCTAACAGCACTGAAGAGAGAAATTGACAGTTCCACAATAATAGTAGGAGACTTCAACATTCCACTCTAGAACATCTAGAAAGAAACTCAGCAAAGATATAGAAGAACTAAAGGGCACAATCAGCCAACTTGACCTCATAGGCATATATAGAACACTCCACCCAACAGTTGCAAAGTACACATTCTTTTCCAATGCACATGGAACATTCTCCAGAACAGACCACATCTTAGGCCACAGAGCAAACCTCAACAAAATCCAAAACACTGAGATAATACAAAGTATCTTCTCTGACCACAACTACATCAAGATAGAAATTAACCACAGGTAGAGTAAGGAAAAAAAATCGTTGCATGGAAACTGAGTAACTCCCTGCTTAAAAACCACTGATAATAGAAGAAATCAGAGATGGAATCAAAAAATTCCTAGAATCAAACGTGAAACAAAACACATTATACCAAAACCTTTGGGGCACAGCAAATGCAGTCTTTGGACATCAATTTATAGCAATAGATGCACACATCAAAAAAAAAGAAAAAGAAAAATCAAAACATTAGCTACACAACTTGAAGAAATAGAAAGAGAACAATAAGAAAATAATAAAGATCAGAGCAGAAATAAATGAAATAGAGAATAGAAAAACAATAGAAAGAATCAACAAAAGCAAAAGCTGGTTCTTTGAAAGGATCGACAATATCGACAAACCATTGACAAAATGACAAAAGAAAAACAGAAGAGGATTCAAATAACCCAAATAAAAAATGAAATGGGGGACATTACAACAGACCCAACTGAAATAAAAAGGATCATAAAAGAGTATTACAAAAAACTATACTCCAACAAATTTGAAAACCTAGAGGAAATGGACAAATTTCTAGAAACACACTACCTACCCAAACTACCACAAAGTGATGTTGAAAATCTGAACAGACCCATAACAAGAGAAGAGATTGAAAAGGTAATTTAAAAAATTACCAACAAAAAAAAAAAAAAGCCCTGGCCCAGATGACTTCACTGGAGAATTCTACCAAACATTCAGAGAAAAGCTTACACCAGTGTTACTCTAAGTGTTTCAGAACATAGAAAAGGAAGCGACGCTTCCAAATTCATTCTATGAAGCCAGCATAACCCTGATACCAAAACCAGGCAAAGACACCACAAAGAAAGAAAATCACAGGCCTGTATCTCTCATGAATAGAGATGCAAAAATTCTCAACAAAATTCTAGCCGATAAAATTCAGCATCATATCAAAATCATAATAATCATGACAAAGTAAGATTCATACCAGGTGTGCAAGGATGATTCAACATTAGAAAATCAATCAATGTAATCTAACACATAAATAAAAGGAAAGTAGAGAATCACATGATCATCTCAATCAACGAAGAAAAGGCATTAGACAAAGTCCAACACCCATTCCTAACAAAAACTCTCAATAAAATAGGTGTAGAAGGGAAATTTCTCAACATAAAAAAGGGCATCTATGCACAAACAACAGCAAACATCATTCTTAATGAAAGAGGCTGAAAACATTCCCCTTGAGAACAGGAACAAGTCAAGGATGACTTTTAACACCACTCCTATTTAACATTGTGCTGCATGTCCTAGCTAGAGCAATAAGGCAAGAAAGAGAAATAAAGGGAATCTAAACTGGTAATGAAGAAGTGAAACTATCCCTATTTGCAGATGATATTATACTATACATAGAAAACCCAAAAAACTCCATGAGAAAACTACTGGAACTAATAGAAAGATTCAGCAGATTAGCAGGATACAAGATAAACATACAAAAATCAGTTAGATTCCTATACACCAATACAAAGAATGATGAAAAGGAAATCAGGAAAACAATTCCATTTATAATAGCCCCTAAAAAAATAAAATACTTAGGAATAAATCTAACCAGGGATGTAAAAGACCTATACAAAGAAAACTACAAAACACTACTGCAAGAAACCCAAAGGGATCTACATAAATGGAAAAATATACCGTGTTCATGGCAAGGTAGACTTAACACTGTGAAAATAACAATTCCACTAAAAGAAATACACAAAATCAATGCAATCCCTATCCAAATACCCACAACGTTCTTTAAAGAGATGGGAGACCCAATCATTAACTTCATATGGAAAGGGAAGAAGCCCCAGATAAGTAAAGCACTATTGAAGAAGAAGAATAAAGTAGAAGGACTCACACTACCTGACCTCAGAACCTCCTATACAGCTACAGTAGTCAAAACAGCCTGGTACTGGTACAATGACAGATACATTGACCAATGGAACAGAATTGAGAACCCATATGTAAATCCTTCCACCTATAGTCACCTGGTCTTCATCAAGGGCCTGAAGTCAATCAAATGGAGAAAAGACAGTCTTTTTAACAAATGGTGCTGGCAAAACTGGATGTCCATCTTCAAAAAAATGAAACAGGACCCAAACCTCACACCATACACAAAAACTAATTCAAAATGGATTAAAGACCTGAATATAAAGCTAAAAACCATGAAGTTCATAGACGAAAATATAGGATCAACACTAGAGCTCCTAATACACACCATTAACAGTATACAAACCATAACCAACAACCATAACCAACAACACACAAGCTCCATAAGATAAGCTAGATAACTGGGATCTTCTAAAAATTAAATACTTATGCTCATCAAAAGACTTCACCGAATGAGTAAAAAGAGAACCTACAGACTGGGAAGAAATTTTTGACTATTACAAATCAGACAAAGTTCTAGTCTCTAAAATCTACAGGAAAATCCAACACCTCTACAATGAAAAGATAAATAATCCAATTTAAAAAAATGGGCAAAGGAAATGAAAAGACACTCCACCAAAGAAGACATTAAAGCAGCCAACAGACACTTGAGGAAATACTATCATAGCCATTAGAGAAATGCAAGTCAAAACCACAATGGGATACCATCTCTCCCTAGCATTACTGGCACAAATCAAAACAATAGGAAACAACAAATGTTGGAGAGACCGTAGGGAGATTGGAACTCTTATGCACTGCTGGTGGGATTGCAAAATGATACAACCATTTTGGAAAGTTATATAGTGCTCCCTCAGAAAGCTAGAAATAGACATACCATATGATCCAGCAATCCCACTCCTAGGAATATATCCTAGAGAAATAAGAGTTGTCACATGAATAGACATATGCACACCTATGTTCATGGCAGCATTGTTCACAATAGCAAAAAGATGGAAACAACCTGGATGCCCATCAACAGACGAATGGATAATCAAACTATGGTGCATACACACAATCGAGTATTACCCAACGATAAAAAACCATGATGAATCTGCGAAGCATCTCATGACATGGATGAATCTGGAGGGCATTATCCTGAGTGAAGTAAGTCAGTCACGAAAAGACAAACATTGTATGAGACCACCACTGTGAAAACTCATGAAGAGGTTTACACACAAAAAGAAACAATCTTTGATGGTTACCAGGGAGGGGAGAGGTGGGGATGGAAAAACACTAGACAATTGATAAGTGGTAACTTTGGTGAAGGGTAAGAGAGTACACAATACTGCAGAAGCCAGCACAACTTGACCAAGGCAAGGTCATGAAAGCTCCATAGACACATCTGAACTCCCTGAGGGACCAAATTGCTGGGTGGAGGCTGTGCGGACCATGGTCTCAGGGATCATCTAGCTCAATTGGGATAACATAGTTTATAAAGAAAATGTTCTACGTTTTACTTTGGTGAGTAGCATCTGGGGTCTTAAAAGCCTGTGAGCAGCCATCTAAGATACTCCACAGTTCTCACCCCTTTGGGAGCAAGGAAGAATGAAGAAAACTAAAGATACAGTGGAAAGATTAGTCCAAAGGACTAATGGACCACAGCAACTATGGCCTCTGCCAGACTGAGTCCAGTACAAGTAGATGGTGCCCGGCTACCACCACTGACTTCTCTGTCAGGGATCACAATAGATGGTCCCAGACATAGCCAGAGAAAAATGTAGACTAAAATTCTAACTCAAAAAAAAGACCAGACTTACTGGTCTGACAGAGACTGGAGCATGGCTCCCTGGCCACTCTTTTAGTTCAATAATGAAGTCACTCTCACGGTTTGCCCTTCAGCCAAAGATTAGACAGGCCCATGAAACAAAACAAGACTAAAGAGGCATAGCAGCCCAGGGGGAAGGAGTAGAAGGCAGGAGGGGACAGGAATGCTGGTAATAGGGAACCCAAGTTCGAGAAGGGAGAGTGTTGACATGTCATGGGGTTGTTAACCAATGCTATAAAACACTATGTGTACCGTTTAATAAGAGACTAGTTTGTTCTATAAACCTTTATCTACAGTATAATTTAAAAAAATAAGAAAAGAAACCACAAGACACATTGCATTGGGCAAATCTGTTGCAAAAGACCTCTTTCAAGTGTTGAAAAGAAAGATGTTACTTTGAGAACTAAAGTACACCTAACCCAAGCCAAGATATTTCAATCACCTCACATGCATGTGAAAGCCGTACAATGAATACAAAAGACTGAAGAAGAATAAAGGCATCTGAATTACAGTGTTGGCAAAGAATATTGAATAAATGTACCATGGACTGCATAAAACAAGAACGAACAAATCTATCTTGGAAGAAGTACAACCAGAATGCTTATTAGAAGCAAGGATGGCAAGACTTCATCTTACGTACTTTGGACATGTTAGCAGAAAGGACCAGTCCCTAGAGAAGGACATCATGCTTGGTGCAATAGAAGTTCAGCAAAAAAGAGGAAGATTCTGTACGAGATGGATTGACACAGTGGCTGCCAACAATAGGCTCAAACATACCAACGATAGCGAGGATGGCATAGAACCTGACAGTGTTCTACTCTGTTGTACATACGGTCACTATAAGTCAGAATTGACTCAATGGCACCTAACAACAACTAGGATGAGAGAAACGGGTAAAGGGGGAGTCATTGTCTAGGAGGCATTGAGCTTATATTAAGGGTGATAGAAAAATTCGAAAAGGATAGTGATGATTGCACAACATGACAAATGTAATTAATGTCACTGAATTGTATGTGTAAAAAAGATTAAATGGCAAAATCTTTGTTACATATATACACACCACAATAAATAAATAATAATTGTAGAGGTATACCATGGATGTGGATTTGAAAACTCAATGTTTTCTTTACCATATCAATTCAATGGATTAAGTTCAATTCCAACAAAAATTCCAACAGAATTTTTGAAGAAATTGACAAGGGTATTCTGAAAATTATATAGAAATGTAAAAACAACTTAGAATAGCAAACCACTCTCAAACGGAAAAAAAAGAACACAGTTGGAAGATTTACTCTACCTAACTTTAAGACTTATTATAAAGCTCCACAAATCAAGACTGTGTGGTATGGGCATAGGATAAACATTTAGATTAGTAGAACAGAATAGAAAGTTCAGAAATAGGCTCAAATATGTAATTTTATTGCAAAAATATCAAAGTAATTCAATAGCGGAAGAATAGACTTTTCAACAGAGTATTCTGAGTTAAATGGATATCTATATGGGAAAAAAATGAATCTCAGCCATTACTTCACACCATACACGATAACCTACATTTCAAAGCTAACACTTAAAATTCTGTAACAGAACTCGATAACTTTGGAGTGGGCTAATATTTCTTAGATATGACACAATAAGCATGAACCATAACAAAAATTTGGACTTTGTCAAAAATTTAAAACTTCTCATTAGATGACACCCTTTCAAAAAATGAAAAGACAAGCTATGGATTTTGAGAGAAGTATATATGCATGACAAAAGACTTGTATTCAGAATATACAGAATATATAAAGAACACTTAATTTCAGTAATAAGAAACTCAGAACCCCTGTTTTTAAAATGTGCAAGACTTTAACTCAAACTTTGCAAAAGGAGATATACAAGAATATATACAAATGGCCAATAAGAATATGAAAAAACAAATTCTCAACATCATTAGCCATCGGGGAAATGCAAATTAAACCACAGTAATTTACCACTATGTACCCGTAGAATGAATGACTAAAAGGAAAACAACTAACAATATTAAGTAACAAACATGTGGAACGCCTGGAACTCTCTGTTTTACACTTTTAATGCTCCCTAGCTTTCAATACTGACCAGCCCATGAGTTCCAGAAGATACTGTAATCTGGCACCTTCTGGGGTTTCTGACTACTTCCGAAGACCTATCTGAAATGTGAAAAACAATTTAGGAGTCAAGTGCTTTAAAGTATCAACCATTAATTTTATGTTCTCACTGCTCTCGCTCCCAAGCAATCAATAATGAATTTCCAGGAAAGGTTTAATATTGATAAAAACACAGATGTTCCCTTTGTAACATGAGTCAACAGGTAACCTACTTCACAGGTCACACACAGAAAGTACCCTACCATGGTATTCACATGGCATTCAGCTTCCTTAACAATCTGGGTTTAGATAGAGAAAGGGGACTGTCTTAGTTATCTAGTGCTGCTATAAGAAAAACACCACAGGTGGATGGTTTTAACAAACAGAAATTTATTCTCTCACAGTCTAAGAGGCTAGAGGTACCAGTTCAGAGTGCCAGCTCCAGGGAAAGACTTTCTCTCTCTGTAGACTCTGGGGGAAGGTCCTTGTCATCATTATTCCCCAGTACCTTCTCAGCACAGGGATCCCAGGTCCAAAGGACAAAGGATGCGCTATTCTTCTAGCTCTTGTTTCTTGGTGTTAGGAGGTCCTCCTGTCTTTCTGCTCACTGTGTCTTTTATATCTCAAAAGAGATTGACTCAAGACACAACCTCATCTTGTAGATTTGAGTCCAGCCTCATTAACATAACTGCCTCTAATCCTGCCTCATTAATGTCACAGAAGCAGGATTTACAACACATAGAAAAATCACCTTAGATTACAAAATGGTGAACAGTCACACAATACTGGGAATCATGGCCTAGCCAAGTTGACACACGTTTTTGGGAGACAATTCAATTCATAACAGGGACTGTCACATGGTTAGGTTCCAAGTGCAGGGAATACAATTCCCTATTCAAAAATAGTTGTTTCTCAAACACATCTCTCCAAAATACCTGCTTCTAAGACAAAGTCTTTCTGTCAAAGGAGATAACTTATTCATGAGAGAGCAAGTAGCAACTACAAGTCAAGTTCCTGAGCCTTTATGGAACCTCTTTAAACATCTATGCAGTGCAAAGTGAAAACGTTTTTTGTTCTTGTTGTTCACACATCCAGAACAAGATTCGTTGTGTGGAGTAACCCATTTAAATGTGATTCCTCCACACTTTCTGCCTCTTACCCTGCAAGACCATAACCATGTATAGAAGATAATTCTCTTTATTGTTTCAAGGGAATCCATTCTAACTTCAAATCCCAGATTTTCTGGGGAAAGGGATGAGTTTTTAGGCTAGAAGGAAAGATTTAGACTCATAACAACTCTTTATCAACTCTTGCTTTGATGTTGCATTATCTGAATATTCTCTAGCCAACTGTCTCATAGCTTTCCTATTGAAAGTTATTTACTCCAAGAGGAGATACGTTTGAAGATGGAATTGTTACTGAACACTCCCAACCATCATTACGGTCATCTACAAAGACCACTAAGGTAAGTTTCTCAACGGTGTTGCCTCTTATTAAAGATTATTATTTACCATATATAGAAATTGTTTTTAACACTTTCTAAATATAGTATTATAATATTTCATCCTCACTCCAGCCCAAAAGATATGAGTAAGCATCATTAACCTCGTTTGACAGATGAAAAAGTTGAGGCTCACAGAGATTAAACAATGTATAGGACTATAACCTAGCTCTTTGACATCAGGAACCATGCTTGCCACGAGACAAGCTCTTGTAATAATCCAGACTAATCTTGAAGATGTAACAAGATTTAAATACAATTCACACAAAAAGGCACAAATATGAATATTAAATGACATAAATCCTCAGCTGTTTAGTACACTAACAAACATAGAGAACCCTCCTGGGATCAAATGCTGTGGATAATATGAGTCTCTGGCTTCTTTAGAGGTACATTTGGAGATTGTTCTTCCTGAACTTATAGTATGGTTAAATATTTGCCTGTATTATTGATCTAAGTATCAATTCTTCGTGTCTTCTAGGTTCATGTACAGTCACAAAAATGGGACAAAGTCCTACATGTGTCCCCAGCACTGTGCTAGATGTGTTCACATGTGCTCTCCCAATCAATTCTCATAGTAACCAGTGAGGTGTACATCATTATTATCAAATTACAGATTGAGGAAACAAGATGTAAGGTGCAAAGAAATGTACTCTCAGACAAAAAAAAACAAAAGCCTGCAAGTGGAAGATTCTAGATCTAGTCTTTCTGCTTCTAAGACCAATACACTTAACCATGTAACAGTCAATTGCAGCATTTTGCCGAAGAGTTTGAGGCACATGCCTTGGAAGGGAGTTAGGGAGGAGAGAGTAAAGCCAAATGAAGAGGCTCTTCAATGAAAACAATACCACACTTTCTTAGTATTTGGGAATTTCATGATTGTATGTGTGTGTGTATGTATGGATATATGTGTGTGTGTATATATATGTACATTTAATGACATAGCTATCCTATGTCATTATTCATGTTTAATGGCATATATACTTATATTTGTGTGTGTGTATTCTGCTGATGAAATTTCTTCACATAAACTTGCCTCGGAGGTAATATTCATAAAGTTTTCACTGACCAATTTTTTCAGAAGCAGGCTACCAAGTCCTTCCTAGTCTGTCTTAGTCTGGAAGCTCTGCTGAAACCTGTCCACCAAGGGTGATCTTGCTGGTATTTTAAATACACATGGCAAAGCTTCCAGTATCACAGCAACGTGAAAACCACCACAGTAGACAAACTGACAGACACATGGTGGTGGTGCCGAAAGCCAGGGAAGAACCAGGGGCTTTTAGAAGTAGTATTAAAATTATAGTTACTCTGATTATATCAAAAGATTACTAGTTAAACACTATTTAACATATTAAAACATAACAATATAGGGTATAGCTTAAGAATTTGGGAAAAAAAATTAAAAGGAATGCTTTGAGACCAAATCATTGCTCTCCCCTTTATTAGCTGCCTTATCTTGGGAAGGATCTTTAACTTCTCTGAGCTTCTCTTTCCTAAAGTGTAAAATAGATTTTAAAAAAAAGTAATCAAATCCTAGGTGTGTAATGAGGATTAAATAAGTACATGTTTACAAAACACTTAGAACATATCATAGTAAGTTTTAGTAACTACTACCATTGTTATTATAACTATGAGGATTATTCTCTGAGATTGTTTCTTCATCTTCAAAATGGGTGAAACAATATAAACCACGCATGTTGTTGTAAAGATTAAATGGAATCACATATACAAAGCTCTTGCTACCAAACCATGCTCCAGGCAAGCAGTTATTAAGATCTATATCTCATTAGCTATTATAAAGTAATTGAGTTTAGACAATAAGCATCATGAATTCTTTCACAGAAGCTCTTGTATCCTTTCTTTCATTCCCATCACCAGTGCCCTGTATTCCTTATCTCAACAACTGTAAATAGTCTGCTAACTGCTCTTCTTGTCTCTGGCTTCCACCAGCTTACTGATCTTGATCCAAGACACATAAAGACCTTTACTAGATTAATATTCCAAGATTCCCTCTTCCTCAAATTCCTCTTCATCTGTACACTCATGTTCTCAAAAACTTTGCATGATTCTCTATTTCCTAAAGAATAAGAGCAAATTTCTTTGCTTTACATCCATGGTCTTTATATCCATCTCCTACCTCCATTCTCAGGCTTATCTGCCATTGTGTGTGCTGTCACTACTTCAAATCAAGCTCTTAGTCATCTCAGATGACTAAGTTACACAAATGATTCCTGACCTGTGTGTTTACAGAAGTCTCTCTCTATTACTATAATTCTTATCTGGGGAAGCAGTGTAAGTAATCTTCAAGTACTAAGAACATGTAATTCCATCTGAAAAAAATAAATCCATAGGAATTCACGTATCAGTAGAATTCAGACTTTTATTATTTATCATAATAGATAATTTTAATACAGTCAGGGTTGTTTTAATAAAATGTTTTCTTTCAGGTAATGTAATTAACCATTCCATAAAATACATGGAGAGTAGAAACAACGTGACAGAGTTTGTTTTACTAGGGCTTACAGAGAATCCAAAGATGCAGAAAATCATATTTGCTGTGTTTTTTGTCATCTACTTCATCACTGTGGTAGGAAATGTGCTCATTGTGGTCACCATCACTGTCAGCCCAATGTTGGGATCCCCTATGTACTTTTTCCTGGCATATCTCTCCTTTATTGATGCCTGCTATTCCTCTGTCAATACCCCAGAACTGATCATAGATTCACTCCATGAAAGGAAGACCAGCCTATTCAATGGATGTATGACCCAAGTCTTCGGAGAACATTTCTTTGGAGGTACAGAGGCATCCTTCTTACTGTGATGGCTTACGATCGCTACGTAGCCGTCTGCAAGCCCTTGCACTACGCAGTCATCATGAACCGGAGAGTGTGTGGCCTGCTAGTGGGAATAGTGTGGGTTGGAGGCTTTCTCCATGCAACCATACAGATCCTCTTCACATTTCGATTACCTTTCTGTGGCCCTAACATCATAGATCACTTTATGTGTGATCTGAACCCTTTGCTTGATCTTGCCGTCACTGATACACACATTCTAGGGCTCTTCGCTGCTGCCAACAGTGGATTCATATGCTTGTTAAACTTTCTCCTCTTGCTGGTCTCCTATGTGGTCATCCTGCACTCCCTAAGGACTCATAGCTTGAAGGGCAGACGCAAAGCCCTCTCAACTGGTGTTTCACGCATCACAGTGGTCGTCTTATTCTTTGTGCCATGCATATTTGTGTACATGAGACCCGCGGCTACTTTATCTGTTCACAAAGCAGTTGCTGTATTCTACTCTATCATAACTCCCATGTTAAATCCCTTAATCTATACCTTGAGAAACGCCCAGATGAAAAATGCTATTAGGAAACTATGCAGCAGGAAAGCTATTTCAGGGGACTAATAAATGTCTCTGGAATACAGCAATGATTCTATTGAGTAAAAGGTCAAGAGGACATTTAGTATTTCTCTACAAATAACTACTTATGGGATAAGGAAAATACTGATCTCTGCAATTCATAGATTTTGCAATTTAGCAGAGCAGAAACGGTGCAAGAAAAAGAGAAAATCTAACCCAGGAGAATTCTTTGCATATTTAGAAAATTCTACCAAATCAGGGCTTAGTTTCACTAGCATAATCTATGTAAATAGATGCACAGACTCTCCTTATAACAAAAATGAGAGAAATAATAAAATATATTAACATGGAGCAATTATAACAGTCCAAAGAGATAGACACCGCTATTATCCCCACTTTATAAGTAAGGATCTGACAAAAAGGAGAAGGTATAAAAACAGATATACTGAAGAGCCAAGAATCAAAATCTGACCCATGTCACAGACCATGCTCCTAATTGTGTGATACACTGCCAGGCAATAATGATAGAAAAGTCAAATAATAATAATAGCTACAATTTATTGAGCCAGAGACGGTACTGGGCACATTGTATACATTACCTATAAATAAAAACCTAATAATATTTCACTAATTAGTCTGTTAACTTTTATGTACCACAATTCATGGTCATTTGTTGCATGCAACATTATGATGTCTAAGTACATTACGGCTATAAAAACAGTGGGCCACTCAATCTCTGAGGGATCAGTAATGAAGATTAGGCCATGTTTCCAAATTTCTTTGTGGCTTCAGAACCATTTTGTACAGATCACTTCACCCAGAAAGAGTGAAGACTCAAAAAAAGAACATTTAAATGTCAGTGGACTATTGTATTTATTAAATATACAGTCATTCTCTGTAAAATAGTTGCCAGCCAGATACGACAGTTTCTACAATACAGCACAATATCTAGTGCAGAATAAAAATTGAATGAATAGTTAAAGTATAAAGGAAGATGAAAAATTGAATGAAAAATAGATCAACAAACAATAATACTGGGCTCTAGGGAATTCTTTCCTACCTTTATCTGAGTCAGACTCTAAGGAAAATTTTAGCTAGACCTCTTGAGGAACCAGAATTTGTTTTCATTCCTGCTAAAACTAAGGAATGAGAAAGAAATGAAACTAAGGGTTCTCAGTGTCTGAGCAAATAATTTACCTCAATATTCTCCCTGCTCTCAACTAGGTTTCATTATATTATAAAAGTGGGCTGTGTATGTTTCTCTCTTCATTAATTTACTTTTTGGTAATATTTCATTATTAAAAATTGTTTTTGAAAAACAAGTATGGCCTTGTCTCCACACAAAGCAACTTCAACATGTGCATATTCTATATCTTGCATCATTCATTTATTCATTAACCAACTCAAGGAATATATTATGCATTGTAATATTGTCTGGGGCTTTGGCTGTGAGTAAAAAGAGACTCAAGTGCTGCTTACAATCCATTGAAAGACTCCCAAAAGAAAGCAAAGTACAGCACAGTATTATAAATGGCAAGATAGTAGAAACACACGGTGCTATGATGGGAGGAAGACACAACAGAGACCTGGGGGTCAGGAATCACCTCCTAGATGAAAAGGCATCAGAAATGAAACCAAAGGGATGGAAAAGAGTCGGTAAGTTGGGGGAAAATGTGTTCCTACTGTGAGGGAACACTTAATAATGCCAGGAGGTGAGAAAGAGTAAGACATATTCAGGAAACCTAAATAATTCTGTATCTCTGTGGTTATTAAATTAACTACCCATTCAACAGTTATTTATTGAACCCCCAATGTGTGTCAGGCACCATGTGAGACACTGAATGTGTAAAAGGTAAATAGCAAGCCATGAAGCTGGGAAGAAAGAAACAGAGAATATCGAGAAGAGTCTTAGATACAGTTTAAGATTTAATGCTAGGGAAAATGAGGGAAACATTGAAAGGACTTGTAAGCTAGTAGGTGATGTGGTTAGATTGGAGTTTTAGAATGGTAACTCTAACTGTAGTATGGGAACAAGACTGGAAACAGAATAGCAGTTAAGAGTTTATTGTAATAATTCAGGTGTGAAAGGATGGAGGCCTTGACTCTGGTGGTGCCAGTGACTATGTAGAGTTTGGTGGTCACTGTTGTGTCCCGCACAAATCCTCTCAACCAGGTCAGTGCAACCATGACCCAGCTGCCAAGCCCAGGCTGCTAACAGCTCACAGCTCCACCTGTCTATGGACAATTAAGAGAAAATGAGAGCTGCCTTCACTGGGGGGTTATAGTCACTACCCAGGACCCACCAACAGCCAATAATTGCCCAGCACTAGCTACAAAAGGCTGGCCACCTTTCATCAAAGTGGGCTGATATCCATGGCGCAATGTGAACTCCAGAACTCATATGGTTACAAGCTGAAGTCACTCCCTTTCTTATCATAATCTGTTTCCATCACCCCCATCTCTGTATAAATCACTTTCAAATCCCCATATCAGCCTCTGGGTCTAGGGAATGCAAACTAACATTGAGAGAGAAAAAAAGGTTCAAGAAATATTTAGGAGTAACAAACAGAAGGACAAAATATAGGATGGAGATGGGAGAGAGAAAAGTCACGGATAAAACCAGGTTCTAGCTTGGATCACTGAATGGATGAGGAAACAGAAAATGGAACAGAGATGATAGCTGTTTTAAATACTTTGGGTAACATCCCAATGGAAGACATCCATATACATTAGGCAATTGAATATACAGCTCTGATCCTCAGAAACAAGATCTATGCTGGAGAAATATAAGCATCTTGACCGTATACATGGTAATTAAAGCCATAAAAGCACTGGGCATCACAGAGTGAGAGTAATAAAGTGAAAAGGAAGTAGGGAACAGAATTATGCAGCGTGATTTAGTAAACCATCAGTGGTCCTCGGTGGTGTATGAAATAACCCATAGGCATTATATTTGCAGAGGAAAACAAAATAATTTAATCTCAAAACAGAACTTTTAAAGTGTCAGTTAGTATATTACTAGCAATTCAGTAGGATATCAAATCCATAGTATAAGATCCAGCTTCTTCTTGTAGAAGACCAATCAGAGAACAAAGAGAATTTCCTGATAATTGAAAATAAGATTGCCAAAATGAAAAAAAATCAAGTATATAGACTGAGTAATTAATTGCAAAGATGTAAAATCCAAGCTGGTGAAACTTAATAATATTGCCAAGGAAATAAATGAAAAATATGTGGGAGGAAGTTTTACTTAATGAAATATCTATGTCCACATATGTGTATTTGAAATTCCATGAAGGGAGAACAGAAACAATGGAAGAGAGAAAATAATCAAAGATAGATAAGAAGTGAATATTTCAGAAACGAATAAACATATTAGTCTACATCAAAAGAGTTGATCAGGTGCCAATCAGCGTGAATTTAAAGATACCCACTTCCAGACACACCCTGATAAAACTTAACGACTGCAAGGATAATAAGGAAATATAAATGTTTCTGGAGAGAAAAAAAAAAGACTTTACCTTAAAAGGATAAAATATCAGACTAATATCAAAACTTTCTTCTGTGACACTGGAAATTGCATGAAAAGAGGTTAAAATAAAATAAACAATCAAGTGCTGTGTGAGTATAGATCATCATTTATTAAGGCTGTTCACCTAATGATCACGTAGGAAACCATCTGGACATGCTCAATGGGGAATCTATATAAAGGTTTCTAACTGACATCACCCACTTCACTGAATTCCTTTCTGTCCAAACTGTCTGGGTGTCTTTATTAATTTCTTCACAACTGTAGAATGAATCAAAAGACAGCCTACAGTTATGTCCTGGGAATCTCTCCAGTCTCCACCCACCACTCAAATTTCTTGGTCATCTTGATATCAATTATCTGTCCCCTTGCCTTACTGCCAGATTTGATTTCTTTAACTTTTGGTTTTCAATTCTGGTTTTCAACCTAGACATTATCTACATTCAGATTTTTTCATAGCTTCACCTTATCTAGCCATTCTTGCCTCCAATCTGGTGCCAGACTCTAACCACATACAATATCATGAAGTCCTTTGATGGGGGAGTAGACTAGACATTTCACATTTTAAAGAGTGCTAAACTTACTGACTCAGAGAAAATCAGGGTTAAACTTTTAAATGACAATTATTTTATTTAAAAATAATAATAAAACTCTCCTTTCAATATTTACTTTGTGTTCCAGGAAATCACCTCCTGGTTATTATCCATCCTCTGTTCATGTATCTTGAATGAAAGGATTAATAAGATGCCAGGTATACCTAATAGGAAAATTATATGAAATCATTACAATAGATCATACATAATATTTTTGATAAATTAGACTTTTTTTCATTTATTTTTAGGCTTTACAAGAAAAAATAATTACAACTACTTACTACCAACAAAGAAAGGAAGTTCTTACTTAGGACTTTGTATAGTGAGAAGTAAGTATATATGATAAGGAATTGTATCATATCCTCAGTATATATCTTAGTTCTGCCAATAACTTGAGATTTGGTCTAATAACATACCATATACCTGAGCCTCAATATCCTATAAAGTGGGCTGCAAGAATTAAGAATAAAACACATATGTGCCAGTTATCAATGTATTGCTTCTCTGCTCCAAATACACATTTCATTGCCTGCTCTATGTTAAATAAGATGGCCCCTGTAAGCATTTGTCCTTCACACCTGGCATAATGTTAAGTTTTGTCAGCACTGAAAGGAGCATCTCTTCCTGGTTTTGATAAGCCTCTGTTTTCAGCTTGCTCTGACTGTGTAGCTGCCAGCAGGGTATGGGAGGGCAGAGGTGAGCACATCCAGCACAGCTTGCTCCCATCAAGTTTCACTGGCAACCACCGTGGACAGTTTCCCATTGAGATTCAGTGTCATCTTTGCAGGCAGATTCTAGTGAATCTCAGGGACAATCAGCTTCCCAGCTTGGCCTATCTGCAGCCTCGTGTGGTGTTTTCTGCCAGCCTTGGCACCAACCTGCACCCAGAGGGAATGTCTTGCTTACCATTATAGCCATAGTTCCTTGTCCACCAGCCTTGTCCACCAGCACCCTAGTGGAAGACTCCAAGCTTGGCAGTTCCAGCTGAGTTTCTTTCTGCCAGCCTGTGTCTGGTTACTATGGACTATTTATCTCCCAAGGAAACCCAATAAAATTCCCCACCATCCAGTAGGCTACAACTACACCTTACCCAAAAGATGAGAATCCCAGCCTTGAGGCCATGGCCCACCTTCTAAGTTTATGCCTTCCTTGGGTACTCTCTCTCAGCCCCAGGATATTCTTTAGACTTCTCTTTACCCCATTATAATCAATACCTGATATAACTAATAACAGAATGTAAACTTTCCCTTTTCAAATTTCTGTGTGGTCTGTCTCCTCACTGTATCCTGACTGACATGATATCGAAGGTGGTTTATATAATGGCAGCCTTATAGGCATGTGATAAACAGTATCCTTTTAACTATGCAATCAATATCTAGTGAACAAGAAAACTCACAAGAGAAAATTTACATTGAGGGCACAGTCAAAAACAAATGAATAATATTAAACATGTTATTTTCAATAATCAGCAGTAATCAATATCATTATGTTACTTAAGATTATTTTATTATCAGTCTAACATTCTAGGGTCATATCTTTTAGCTTCTATAAATGTTTTCAGTATCCAAGTAATCAATACATATTTATTGAATGGGAATTAGTAAAATGTGGTGGCAAGAGAGTAAGATGGGAGACTTTCTGGATTCCAGTCTTCTCAAGGTATATATTTCCATCTAGAGATCAAGAGGGTTGGACTATATTGCCTTTATTACTGCTGCCTACAAAGCTCACTGATTCTGTTTCATCATCTGAAGTTACATTTTGCTACAGAGCTTTCTCATGGCAGTTTTAACCTCAGTATTTCTGAGAGTATAAATTAAGGGATTTAACATAGGAGCCACCATAGTATAAAAGACAGCTACAGCTTTATCTATGGACAGAGTGGTCACTGGGCACAGATACACAAATATGCAGGGCACAACGAATAAGATGACCACTGTGATGTGAGAGACACAGGTGGAGAGGGCTTTGTGCCTCCCTTCCAATCTATGAGCCTTTAGGGAGTACAGGATGACCATATAGGAGACCAACAAGAGGAGAAAGTTTAACAAGCATACAAATCCACTGTTGACAGCAACGAAGAGACCAAGGGTATAAGTGTCCATGCAGACAAGTTTCAACAAAGGATACAAGTCACACATGAAGTGGTCTATGACATTGGGGCCACAGAAGGGCAGCCAGACAGACAGTGAAGAGGATCTGAATGGTTGCATGGAGAAATCCACCAGTCCAGGCCACTCCCACCAGCAGAATGCACAGCCTATGGCTCATGATGGTCATGTAGTGTAGGGGTTTACAGATGGCCACATAGCAGTCATAGGCCATCACTGTCAACAGGATGATCTCAGCAGCACCAAAGATATGTTCTGCATAGACTTGGGCCATGCACCCATTAAAGGAAATAATTTTCTTATTATAATAATTATATATATATTTCTTATTATAATAATCAGCTTAGGAGCTGAAGAAGAAGAATAAATTGTGTCTATCAAAGAAAGCTGGGTCAAAAAGAAGTACATGGGGGAGCTCAGAGCCTGGCTGGTAGTAATAGTAACAACAATAAGTAGGTTGCTTGAGAGTGTTACCATGTACAGAATCAAAAATACTACAAACACTACTTTCTGCATCTTTGGGTTCTGTGTAAGACCTATTAAAATGAATTCAGTCACATTCCTGTTATTCTCCATCCATGTGTTATTGGTGATAAATTTCCAGGAAGGGGTTTTTTACCTGAAAAAAAAAAAAAAAAAGGAAAGGAAAACCATAGGATCAAACAATCCAAAACTCTCCCTTTTCACAGTACTCTACTGCTCTCCCAGATGATTCCTTCTCTTCCCTAGACTCTCTAGGAATAGGTACCTCAAAACTTCTCTTAGTTGACCCTCTTAGTCTTTTATTATCCTGACATTAAAAAAATTTCGTATGAAGCTGAGAATACCCAGAAGAAAGGAACAACATTTCCTACTGTCAGGATAATCTTTGCAAATTTTTACTTGAACATCAGCATGAGGGAATAATGCAGTCATTAGAAGTGATGGTTTTAGGGACTTACAAGACTTTAAAGTATACACATAAAATAACTTGAATTAAAAAGCACAGAAGTCTTTATATCATAATTATAATTATGTAAACATACTATAAGTAAACATGTTAGAGAATAAGAGTTATGGAATTAGTATTTGAAGATTATAGATTTTATATGTATATTTTAGTAATAAAATTCAAATTCAAAAATTCCATTTATAAAATGTTATGTTTTGTTTCACTTTTAATGTACATGTATAAAAAGAGTTTGTAGAGAGGCAGGGCCAAGATGGCGAAGTAGTCAGATGGCTTCCCACATCCCTCTTACAACAAAGATCTGGAAAAACAAGTGCTTTGATTGCATATGACTATCTAGGAGCCCTGAACAAAGCAAAGTTGAGGAATCAGACTGAGTGGCAGGCAGAGAGGGAGATGGTTCTGAAGACGTGAGAAGTGCCAGACTGGACTCAGCTAGAGCCACAGCTCTTCAGCCCTAATCGCCCAGAGGTGCTCAGTGAAGCAGGCATACAGCTCCGTGCCCGTGCTTGGGAAAGAGATCCAGCAGCAGAGATACTGCTTGGACACTCTGAATCAGTGAAAAGCAGCTCCCAAGTGGCTAAAGATAAGTACATGCATGTGGCCTTTCATTGAGGATTTAAACAAACAAACAAAAAAAAAGCCCATTTGGGAAAAGCCTCTCTCCCTTTTACCTCCTCCCTCCCTGCTCTGCTTTGATCTAGAGACTTCCAAAATCTCTGAGTCCCCTGGGCCGGAAGTAGATCCCATAGGGCTCCCTGAACCTTCCTGCTGTCCTTGGAGAGGGAACAAATAAGCTACTGGCTCCCCTAAGCCAGGAACTCAGGGTTGGCACAGCTCCTTTGCTAGACACAGGCATAAGGGGCCCACAGACTTTGAGTGCCTTCCACCCCTGTATAGACTTGTGCAGACCCATCTCAACAGCATAAGCCCTCACTACCACAGTACAACAGGGTAAACACCTGAAGTCTAACTTCAACTGTTTCAGTTGTGAAGTGACATATTTGTGATGCTTGACACGCCCTGCCCTTCAAGCAGGCACCTTTACCGGTCCACACCAGGGGCTTGAGAACTGGTGGCTCCCCTACACCACCTAGTCACCTGCTACACAGGTCCAAGAACAAGTGGTGCCTCCAAGTCTTTACAGCCAACACAGCAGGGTACTCATAGTCCAGCTGCAAAACTCACCTGCCTACTCGCTCTAGGGAATAGAGACATGCTTTCCTTTCAGACACTAGGGGGAAGCTGTCAGCCCTCTGCTTGGCTCAGTGCATGACCCTCTACTGCAGCCAGATACCTGTGCCTACACCAATCACCCATGCCTCTCTAAGACTATAGGTGAGAGCCTGCACCACACACTTGGTGACCAACTGCCTGGATGCCTGAGCTGAATCTATACAGGAAAATTTAACAGACTCCTGTGTGCACATACTTAGTTACAGAACTAACTACCTGGTAACAGGACATTAGAGCTTCAAAGGTGCCAATAATCAAACTAGCGCACCCAAGCAGCCTATTTGGGCATATCAAAACAAAACAAAATAAGAAGCCAGGACACACTAAACAAATATAAGATAAAATTATAATAACTTGCTGATGGCTCAGAGACAACAGTCAAATTCAAATCACATAAAGAGGCAGTCCATGATGGCTTCAGCAAGCTCCCAAAATAAGAATCAATAAATTCTCTGGAAGAAGAGAATTTCTTGGAATTACCAGAGGCAGAATACAAAAGATTAATATACAGAACTCTTCTAGAAATTAGAAAAGAAATTAGAAAGGAAATCATCAAAATGTAGAAACAGCCAAAGAACATACAGACGAAGTAGTAGCAGAACTTAAAAAAGTTATTCAAGAATATAATGACAAATTTAATAGGCTGCAAGAATCCATAGACAGACAGCAGTCAGAAATCCAGAAGATTAACAATAAAATTTCAGAATTAGACAACTCCATAGAAAGTCATAGGAGACGAATTGAGGCGGTAGAAGTCAGAGCAAGTGACATTGAAGATAAAGCACTTGGCGCCAACTTATTTGAGGAAAAATCAGATAAAAGAATTAAAAAGAATGAAGAAACTCTAAGAGTTATGTGGGACTCTATCAAGAGAAAAAACCTACAAGTGATTGGAGTACCAGAACAGGGGGGATAACAGAAAACACAGAGAAAATTGTTGAAGATGTGTTGACAGAAAACTTCCCTGATATCATGAAAAATGAGAAGATATCTATCCAAGATGCTCATCAAACTCCATATAAGGTAGATCTCAAAAGAAAGTCACCAAGATGTATTATAATCAAACTTACCAAAACCAAAGATAAAGAGAGAATTTTAAGAGCAACTAGGGATAAAAGAAAAGTCATCTACAAAGAGAGAGTCAATTAGAATAAGCTCAGACTACTTAGCAGAAACCATGCAGACAAGAAGGCAATGGGATGACATATATAAAGCCTTGAAGGAAAACAACTACCAGCCAAAAATTATATATCCAGCAAAACTGTCTCTCAAATATGATGGCAAAATTAGGGCATTTCCAGATAAACAGAAGTTTAGGGAATTTGCAAAAACCAAACCAAAATTACAAGCAATACTAAAGGGAGTCCCCCCTTTAGAAAATCAATACCGTCAGATAATAACACAAGACTAGAACACAGGACAGAGCAACCAGATATTGACTCAGATAGAGAAGTCGAAAACACATCAAAGCTAAAACATTGAAAATAGGGAAACAGAGATATCAATATGTAAAAAAAGGACAACATTAAAACAAAAAAGAGGGACTTAAAAAATGCAGACATAGATTTTTCATATGGAGGAGAAGTCAAGGCAATATAAAGAAATAAAAGACTGGTATAAACTTAGAAAAATAGCAGTAAATATTAAGGTAAACACAAAGGAACTAACAATCCTACAAATCAAAATAAAAAACTAGAAAAATATAGACTCAGCAAACACAAAATCAACAACAATGAAAAAGATGAAAAAATGCATAAAGAAAAATGACTCAGCACAGAAAATTAAGGGGAACAAAGAAACTGTGAACAACACACAAAAAGAGACATCAGGATGACAGCACTAAACTCATACCTACCAATAATTATGCTGAATGTAAATGGACTAAATGCACCAATAAAGATACAGAGAGTGGCAGATTGGATAACAAAGCATGACCTGTCTATATGCTGCCTACAAGAGACACACCTTAGACTTAAAGGCACAAACAGGCTAAAACTCAAAGGATGGAAAAAAATATATCAAGCAAACAACACTTAAAAAGAGCAGGAGTGACAATATTAATCTCTGACAAAATAGACTTTAAAGTAAAATCCACCACAAAGGATAAGGAAGGGCACTATATAATGATTAAAGGGTCAGTACACCAGGAGGACGTAACTATAGTAAATATTTACCCACCCAACAACAGGGCTTCAAAATACATAAAACAAACTCTAACAGTACTGAAAGGAGAGATAGACAGTTCCACAATAGTAGTAGGAGACTTCAACACGCCACTTTCGGTGAAGGACAGAACATCCAGGAAGAAGCTCAACAAAGACATAGAAGAGCAAAATGCTACAATCAACCAACTTGATCTCATAGACATATACCAAACACTCCACCCAACAGCAGCCAAGTATATTTTCTTTTCCAAAGCACATGGAACATTCTCCAGAATAGACCACATTTTAGGCCATAAAGCAAGCCTTAACAAAATCCAAAGCACTGAAATATTACAAAGCATCTTTTCTGACCATAAAGCCATAAAAGTGGAAATCAACAACAGAAAAAGCAAGGGAAAAAAAAAATCAAACATGTGGAAACTGAACAACACCTTGCTCAAAAACTACTGGGTTATAGAAGTTAAGGATGGAATAAAGAAATTCATAGACTCAAACAAGAATGAAAACACATCCTACCAGAACCTTTGGGACACAGCAAAGCAGTGCTCAGAGGTCAGCTTATAGCAATAAACACACACATTCAAAAAGAAGAAAGGGCCATAATCAAAACATTAACACTACAACTGGAACAAGTAGAAAGAGAGCAGCAAAAGAAGCCCTCAGGTGCCAGAAGGAAGGAAATAATAAGAATTAGAGCAGAATTAAATGAAATAGAGAAAAGAAAAACAGTTGAAAGAGTTAATAAGACCAAAAGCTGGTTCTTTGAAAAGATCAACAAAATTGATAAACCGTTGGCCAAACTGACAGAAGAAAAACAGGAGAGGAAGTAGATAACCCATATAAGAAATGAGATGGGTGATATCACAACAGACCTAACTGAAATTAAAAGAATCATAACAGAATACTATGAAAAATTGTACTCTGGCAAATTCGAAAACCTAGAGGAAATGGAAGAATTTCTAGAAACTCACTACTTACCTAAACTAACACAAACAGAGGTAAACAACTAAATAAACCTATAACAAAAGAAGATATTGAAAACGTTATTAAAAAACTCTCAGCAACAACAAAAAAAAGCCCTGGCCCAGATGTCTTCACTGAAGAATTCTACCAAACTTTCAGAGAAGAGATAACACCACTTCTACTAAAGGTATTCCAGAGCATAGAAAAGGATGGAATACTCCCAAACTCATTCTATGAAGCCAGCATAACCCTGATACCAAAACCAGGTAAAGACACCACAAAAAAAGAAAATTACACACCAATATCCCTCATGAACATTGACTCAAAAATCCCCAACAAAATTCTAGCCAATATAATTTGGCAACATATCAAAAAAATAACTCACCATGATCAAGAGGGATTTATACCAGGTATGCAGGGATGGTTCAACATTAGAAAAACAATCAATGTAATCCATCACATAAATAAAACAAAAGACAAGAACCACATGATCCTATCAATTGATGCAGAAAAGGCATTCGACAAAGTCCAACACCCATTCATGGTAAAAACTCTCAACAAAATAGGAATAGAAGGGAAATTCCTTGATATAATTAAGGGCATTTATACAAAGCCAACAGCCAACATCATCCTAAATGGAGAGACTTTGAAAGCATTCCACTTGAGAACAGGAACCAGACAAGGATGACCTCTATCACCACTCTTATTCATCATTGTGCTGGAGGTCCCAGCGAGAGCAATTAGGCTAGAAAAAGAAATAAAGGGCATCCAAATTGGTAGGGAAGAAGTCAAAGTATCTCTATTTGCAGATGATATGATCTTATGCACAGAAAACCCCAAAGAATCCACAATAAAACTACTGGAACTAATAGAAGATTTCAGCAAAATTTCAGGATACAAGATAAACATGCAAAAATCAGTTGGATTCCTTTAAACCACCAAAGAGAACCTCGAAGAGGAAATTGGCAAATCAATACCATTTACAATAGACCCCAAGAAGATAAAATACTTAGGAATAAATCTAACCAGAGACATAAAAGATCTATACAGAGAAAACTACAAGACACTACTACAAGAAACTACTACAAGAAACTAAAAGAGACCTGCATAAGTGGAAAAACATACCTTGCTCATGGATAGGTAGACCCAAGATAGTGAAAATGTCAATTCTACCCAAAGCAATCTACAGATATAATGCAATCCTGATTGAAATTCCACCAGCATTTTTTAATGAGATGGAAAAACAAATCACCAACTTAATATAGAAATGGAAGAGGCCCTGAATAAATAAAGCATTACTCAAGAAGAACAAAGTGGGAGGCCTCACACTACCTGATTTTACAACCTATTATACTGACACAGTAGTCAAAACAGCCTGGTATTGGTACAACAACAGATACATAGACCAATGGAACAGATCTGAGAATCCAGACATAAGTTCATCCACCCATGAGCAGCTGATATTTGACAAAGGACCAAAGTCCATTAATTGGGGAAAAGACTGTCTCTTTAACAAATGGTGCTGGCATAACTGGATAACCACCTGTAAAAAACTGAAACAAGACCTATATCTCACACCATGCACAAAAACTAACTCAAACTGGATCAAAGACTTAAACATAAAATCAAAAACTATAAAGATCATGGAAGAAAAAATAAGGAGAACTCTAGGAGCCGTAATACGTGGCATAAACACAATACAAACCATAAGTAACAATGCACAAGCACCAGAAGACAGCCTAGATAAATGGGAGCTCCTAAAAATCAAACACTTATTCTCATCAAAAGACTTCACCAAAACAGTAAAAAGATGACCTACAGACTGGGAAAAAAATTTTGGCTATGACAAATCCGATCAGCATCTAATCTCTAAAATCTACAAGATACTGCAAAACCTCAATAACAAAAAGACAAATAACCCAACTAAAAAATGGGCAAAGGATATGAACAGGCACTTCACCAAAGAAGATATTCAGGCAGCTAACAGACACATGAAGAAATGTTCACAATCATTACCCATTAGAGAAATGCAGATTAAAACTACAGTGAGACATCATCTCACCCCAACGAGGCTAACACTGATCCAAAAAACACAAAATAACAAATGCTGGAGAGGTTGTGGAGAGACTGGAACACTTATACACTGTTGGTGGGAATGTAAAATGGTACAACCACTTTGGAAATGAATTTGGCGCCTCCTTAAAAAGCTAGAAACAGAAGTGCCGTACGATCCAGCTATCCCACTCCTTGGAATATATCCTGGAGAAATAAGAGCCGTCACACGAATGGATATATGCACACGCATGTTCATTGCAGTACTGTTCACAATAGCAAAAAGATGGAAACAACCTAGGTGCCCATCAACGGATGAATGGATAAACAAATTATGGTATATCCACACGATGGAATACTACGCAATGATAAAGAACAACGATGAAGCCGTGAAACATCCTATAACATGGAGGAAGCTGGAACTTGTTATGCTGAGTGAATTTAGTCAGTCACAGAGGGACAAATACTGTATAAGACCCCTATTATAGGAACTCAAGAAAAGGTTTAAACTCAGAATAAAACATTCTTTGATGGTTACGAGGGTGGGGAGGGAGGGTGAGGGTTATTCACTAACTAGACAGTAGATAAGAATCACCTTAGGCCAAGGGAAGGACAGCGCACACTACAGGGGAAGTCAGCACAACTGGACTAAACCACAGCTAAGAAGTTTCCTGAATACAATCAAATACTTTGAGAGACAGAGTAGCAGGGTTAGGGGCCTGGGGACCATGCTTTCGGGGACTTCTAGGTCAATCGGCATAACAAAGCTAAATAAGAAAAGGGGCTGTACACTGAAAAGGGTAGAATTGTATTCTGTGTATAAAACCAAAACCACTGCCCTCGAGTCAGTTCCAACTCACAGCAATCCTAAAGGACTAGGTAGAACTGTCGTATAGGGTTTCCAAGGCTGTAAGTCTTTATGGAAGTGGACTGCCACGTCTTTATCCCAGCAGGGAAGCTGGTGGGTTCAAACTGCTGAACTTTTGAATAGTAGCTGAGCATTTTAACTACTGCACCACCAGTGCTCCTTCACTCTATGTATAGTATACTTTATAAAATCATACATGACTCTCAAAAAAGTTGGTGTCTTTGATGTCCACTCTTAATTGTCAGACTCAAACACAGGATCAATTTTTCTCTCCTAGTTCAAAGACCAGTAGTGTTCCTATTACCAATCAAATCCTTTAATACTCATATTTTTAAAGAAATGAGCTGTGCTGATGCAGCAGTAAGACCCTGGGCTGTCCTAAAAGAGCCCTCAGACTCAGTTGAGAAGCAAGGACCTAGGCAGACAAATATCTTCCAAAGCACAGAAGCTACTCTTACTGGCTTAAATCCACATACCCAAATATTTTGAAACACAAACTTTAACTCTGCTTTTCCCCATTCTTAATAGTGTGCACAGATTTATTTTTATACCATGCAGTTCCTATAATAGTAACTAATTTTTATTGTGTGCTTGCCATGTGCTCAGCACTATACTAAATGCTTTACACGTATGATTTCATTTAGTCCTCACAACTATGAGGTAGGTAATACTATTACTTCTATTTTCTAGAAAAGGAAACTGAGGCTTAGAGAAGATTAGTGACTTGCCCAAGTCATAATAATAAAAAATAGTAGAGCCTGGGACTCAAATCCAGAATGTCTGGCTCCAGCTCTTATGAACTAATCCAGTGCCCAGTGCCCATCCCAGTATAGATCCAGTTTAGTTCTGGGAATCAGGACTGCCAGTGTTTGGAAGAGTGAGCTGGTACTGAGAGCCACCACCAGTGACTGTATGAAATCCATAACAGTCTTTTTGCTAAGCAATGAAATACTGAGCCAGCTGTTAAAGAGTTTGAGGGGCCATTGGGGAAGACTATCGAATTGTCACACTTAAGAGATCTTCAGCTACCTTGCATTTTATCAAGCTGATACTGTTTTTAAAGATGAAGAAATTGAAGACCAGAGAGGTAAAGTGACTTTCTAAAGAGAAGTAGCTAGTTGGTTAATGGCAGGTCAAAACACAAACCCAGTTCTCCTAATGCCCAAGACAGTGATTTTTTTTTTCCCACCATCACATCCTTCAACTCTTAAAACGAGTGTTCACAAGGAAAACTCACCATAACGTGACATAGAGAATTAACTTTCATCTCTTGCTTTTAGCAATACTTGTCTTGACTCTCTAAGAAAAAGAGGTAGGTCTGAGTTCAGGGATGCAGTCATACCACCCGGACCACATCCATTGTAGCAGAAACAAGGTCTAATTTGGTAAGAACAAGATTTAGGAAAGTTTGAGTAAGCCAGAATAAAAAGTGTACCTGAATCTTCAGTTTAATATAGATCCCAACCACAGCAGAGGATACATTCTATCCTTGCAGGTCCTATATTTTAATGCATTCCTCTTCTGGATCTCAGTTTTAGAATTGAGGGTTTCCTTTGAAAAAGGGAATGCAAATGCTATCCTTCTCCTCCCTCTGTGTTGACCTGTCTTGACTGCAACGAAGATCAGACACTCTGTCTCATTTACATCTCCACTTTTCTTTATTCTCAGTTGCCTTTCATCTCTCCTCTTACAAGTAACAAGGTGAGCCCTCCCATCCCTTCATTCTTGGAAATAACAAAAGCAGAGCCCTGTATGATGGAAAATGAGTGACTACATCAGCCAGTCTCTGACTATCCAAACCATGACACTATGTGCTCTACTCTTTGAGGAAGCCCTCAGTGACCTTCCAGCTACGATCTGTACTTCTGCACTCTCTACACACTCAAAAACCTAGCAAGTGGCTCAGAAACCCAGAAAATGTGTAACTTTTACTGATAAATTACAGATATATCCATCTACATGTGTATCCATGTACACATTTCTGCAAAAATATCCTGGAACATCTAAAAGCGATCCCCAATCACATATCAGAAAGTAATGCTTCAATGATTCTGACTATAAACTCCTTGGGATAAAATGGAAATATAAGAACAGCATTAAAAATGAGCAATTCTAGAAAACTTACATGGATGCCTATGTAGTTGAGGAAAAGGTCCAATGTTTTCAGGAATAAGAAGAAATCGTTATACATAGGTATTCAAACATTATGTCATGTAATGCCTATTTCTCTATTCCCCACTAACTGGACATTACAAGACTGAGAGAATGTCCAGATGGTGCAAATGTCTTCAAATGGATTCAGTAAGCATTTTTAAACCCCAATGTGTTTGAAATTGAAGTCAAAGTAAAATAAAATACTGTGTCGAATTTGAAACCCAAAGTCTTTCAGTACTAAGGAAAATCTTGTCCTCTTCTCCAGCACCTAGCTCTACGCTTACAAAACAAGAGATACAAATATCTCCAGCTCATTCTATCACTTAATAGTCTACCCTTATACTGCTCTTAAAATGAGAGAACAGCGTCTTCTTGAGCCACAGTGTTTAGAGAGGATACTGAAAACCCTTAAAGACCTACTGTTATAGCTAAGGCTTTGCCCTCCCAGGAATTCATTATCTCTGCTTATTAAAGGTTTTTTTTTGTTTTTTGTTTTTTTTTTTCTCAGAAACAGGTATTTGGGAGAATTTTGCTATGAAAATCTGTCTTCACCTGATTGTTTCTTTTCTCTGTACTTTAAGCTAACCTATTAAAAACCTACATTCCTGGTCTGAAAAATTATACGGTAAAGCACTGTTCTTATAACCCCTTGGGTATCATGAACTGGGACATGAAGAATTCTAAATGCTGTGTGAATAACAACATGGAGTTTCCTTTAGGTTGCATATCCCTGAGGAAATTTCCCCAGTGGCTGAGGTCACCAGAGGAGACTGAGATACTAAACCAATCTCTTAAATGTATTTTAAGTGCATTGAGGCATACTCTGTCCACAGGAACCTTAGAACTTGATATATTATCAGACTGAGTATATACAGTTGGAGGCTAAATGGAGGCTAAAATTGTAGTGTCAATTTGTCCAGTGTTGAAGTCTAAAACAGATTTTTTTCACCTTTCTATTGACATCGTTTGAAAGTCTAGGAATTGTGCTGGCTGTTCAACAAAAGAAACTTCACCTAGGCAAAAAGATTTCTTCAACTCTTTTTCACACTTGGTATCACCACAGCAGAGAAGAATGGAAGAGCCAAGTATGTCTTGCCATCTTGCAAACACACACTCTAGAAAGTACCCTGTAGCCTGGAAGAGAGGGTATTGATAAATCGCATCTCATATGAAAATTGAAGCAGCTGCTGCATTTAAATGGGTGGCAGTACTTAGGCAGTGGATGCAGAAATAGGAGCAAAAGCAATGAAAGCAGTTATTGTTACTGAGCACAATGTTCTTTATTCTATTAATAAGGTATATTACACTGATTGACTTTTGTATGTTGAACCAAACTTGAACTCTTAGGATAAATAATGCTACTTAGTCAAGGTGTATTATCCTTCTTATATGCTACAAGATTCTATTTGCTAGTATTTTGTCGAGGATTTTTGTCTATATTCATAAGGAATGTTGTTGTTTGATGCCGTCGATTTAGTTCCGACTCACAGCAACCCTGTGTACATCAGAAGGAAACACTGCTTGGTCCTGCACCATCCTCATGTTCCTTATTATGCTTGAGCCGCTGTTGCAGCGGCTGTGTTGAGCGTCTTCCTCTTTTTTGCTAAACCTTCACTTTACCAAGCATGACGTCCTTCTCCAGGGGTTGGTCCCTCCTGATAACGTGTCCAAAGTATGTGAGATGAAGTCTTGTCATTCCCACTTCTTAGGAGCATTCTGGCTGTACTTCTTCCAAGAGAGATTTGTTTGTTCTTTTGGCAGTCCATGATAAACTCAATATTCTTCTCCAACACCACAACTCAAAAGGCGTCAATTCTTCATCAGTCTTTCTTACTCCTCATCCAGCTTTCACGTGCATATGAGGGAATTGAAAACACCATGGCTTGGGTCAGGCGCACAGTAGTCCTCAAAGTGGTGTCTTTGCTTTTTAACACTTTAAAGAATTCTTTTGCAGTAGATTTGCCCAATGCAATGCATCTTTTGATTTTTTAACTGCTGCTTCCCTGGGTGTTGATTGTAGATCCAAGGAAAATGAAATTCTTGACAACTTCAATCTTTTCTCCATTTTTCATGATGTTGTTTATTGGTCCAGTTGTGAGGATTTTTTGTTTCCCTTATGTTGAGGTGTAGTCCATATTGAAGGCTGTAGTCTTTGATCTTCATCAGTAAGTGCTTCAAGTCCTCCTCACTTTCAGCAAGCAAGGTGGTGTCATCTGCATAATGCAGGTTGTTAATGAGTCTTCCTCCAGTCCTGATGCCCCGTTCTTCTTCACAGAGTCCAGCTTCTCGGATTATTTGCTCAGCATGCAGACTGAATAAGTATGGTGAAAGGATACAACTCTGACACACCCCTTTCCTGACTTTAAACCACACACTATCCCCTTGTTCTATTCGAACAACTGCCTCTTGGTGTATGTATAGGTTCCTCATGAGCACAATTAAGTGTTCTGTCATTCCCATTCTTCATACTGTTATCCATAATTTGTTATGATTCACACGGTCGAATGCCTTTGCATAGTCCATAAAACACAGTATTCTCTGCTTTCAGCCAAGATCCATCTGACATTAGCAATATCCCTCATTCCACATCTTCTTCTGAATCTGGCTTGAATTTCTGGCAGTTCCCTGTTGATGTACTGCTGCAACTGCTTTTGAATGATCTTCAGAAAAATTTTACTTGCATGTGATATTAATGATATTGTTTGATAATTTGTGCATTCGGTTGGATCTCCCTTTCTTGGAATAGTCATCAATATGGATATCTTACAGTTGATTGACCAGATAGCTGTCTTCCAAATTTCTTGGCATAGAGGAGTGAGCACTTCCAGGGCTGCATCCATTGTTAAAACATTGCAATTGCTATTCCTTCAATTCCTGGAGCCTTGTTTTTCACCAATGTCTTCAGTGCAGCTTGGACTCCTTCCTTCAGTACCATTGGTTCTCAATCATATGCTACCTCCTGAAATGACTGAACATCAACCAGTTCTTTCTGGTACAGTGACTGTGTATTCCTTCCATTTTCTTTTGATGCTTCCTGCATCATTCAGTATTTTGCTCATAGAATCATTCAAAATTGCAACCCAAGGCTTGAATTTTTTCTTCAGTTCTTTCATCTTGAGAAATGCCAAGCATGTACTTCCCTTTTGGTTTTCTATCTCCAGGTCTTTACACATGTCGTTATAATACTTTTCTTTGTCTTCTCTATCTGCCTTTTGAAATCTTCTGTTCAACTCTTTTACTTCATGTCTTCCCTTCACTTTAGCTACTGGACATTCAAGAGTGAGTTTCAGAGTCTCTTCTGGCATCCATTTTGGTCTTTTCTTTCTTTCCAGTCTTTTTAATGACTTCTTACTTTCTTCGTGTATGATGCCCTTGATGTCATTCCACAGCTCCTCTGATCTTCAGTCATTAGTGTTCAATGTGTCAAAATCTATTCGTGAGATGGTCTCTAAATTCAGGTGGGACATACTCAAGGTAGAACTTTGTCTCTTGTAGACTTATTCTAATTTTCTTCAGCATCTTCTTAAACATGCACATGAGCAATTGGTGGTCTGTTCCTCAGTCAGCCCTTGGCCTCTTCTGACTGACGATACTGAGCTTTTCCATGTCTCTTTCCACAGATGTAGTCGATTTGATTCCTGTGTATTCCATCTGGTGAGGTCCACGTGTGTAGTCGCAGTTTATGTTGTTGAAAAAGGTTATTTGCAATGAAGAAATCATTGGTCTTGCAAAATACTGTCATGCATGATCCAGCATTGTTTCTATCACCAAGGCCATACTTTCCAACTACCAGTCCTTCTTTTTTTTTTCCAACTTTTGCATTCCAACCACCAGTAATTATCAATGCATTCTGATTGCATGTTCGATCAGTTTCAGACTGCGCCAGTTGGTGAAAATCTTCAATTTCTTCATCTTTGGCCTTAGTCATGGTTGGTGTGTAAATTTGGATAATAGTCTTATTAACTGGTCTTCCTTGTAGGCTTATGGATATTATCCTATCACTGACACCGTTGTATTACAGGATAAATCCTGAAATTTTCTTTCTGACAATTAATGCAAAGCCATTCCTCTTCAAGTTGTCATTCCTGGCATAGTAGACCATATGATTGTTTCTGATTCAAAATGGCCAAATCCAGCCCATTTAAGCTCACTAATGTCTAGGAGATCGTTCCATTTCATTTTTGATGATTTCCAATTTTCCTACGTTCGTACTTTGTACATTGCACGTTCCAATTATTAATGGAAGTTGCAGCTGTTTCTTTTCATTTTGAGTGGTGCCACATCAACAAATGAATGTCCCAAAAGCTTGGCTCCATCCATGTCATTAAGGTGGATTTTACTTTCTCATAAGGGATACTGGTCTGTAATCTTTTTTTGTGATGTCTTTGTCTAGTTTTGATATCAGGATAATACTGGCCTCACAGAATGAGTTGGGAAGTGTTTCCTTCTCTTCTTTTTTTTACACCAGTTTTTGAAGGATTGGTGTTGATTTAGCCCTAAATTTCATTAAAATTCACCAATAAACCATGTGGGCATAGGCTTTTTCAGAAGTTGACTATTATTATTACTATTACTATTATTACTAATCCAGTCTCTTTACTTGTTATAAGTGTATTTATTTTTTCATTTGTTTTTAATCAGTTTTGATAGTTTGTGTGTTTCTAAGTACTTTTCCATTTCATCTACATTATCTAATTTGATGGAGTACCATTTTTCATAGTATTTTCTTATAATTCTTTTTATTTCTGTAAGGTCAGTAGCAATGTCTTCTCTTTCATTTCTGAGTTTAGTACCTTAAGTCTTCTCTCTTTTTTTTAACTCAGTAGAGCTAAAGATTTGTTACTTTGGTGATCTTATCAAAGAACCAACTGCCGGGTGTGTTGATTTTCTCTATTGTTTTTCTATTCTCTAATAGAATATGCTCTGTTTACTTCATTCCTCTGCTAACTTTAGTTTTAGTTTGCTCTTCTTTTTCCAGTGTCATAGATGGAGGGTTAGGTTATTGATTTCAGATTTTTCTTCTTTTTTACCACTGGCATTTACACCTATTAATTTCCCACTAAGCACTGCTTTACATGAATTCCAAAGATTTTAGTATAATGTGTCTTCATTTTCATTTATATCAAAGTATTTTCTAAATTCTTTTGTGATTTCTTCTTTGACCCATTGGTTATTTAGAAGCATGTTGTTCCATATATATGTGAATTTCCCAAATTTTCTTCTGTTATTGATTTATAATTTAACTCCATTGTAGTCAGAGAACATACTTCGTGTGATTTCAATCCTTTTAAATTTTTTGAGGCTTATTTTATGGTTTAGCATGTGGTTTAACCAGGATATTTCATGTGCACTTGAGAAGAATGTGTATTCTGATGTTATTGAGTGGAGTGTTCTATAGGTATCTATTAGGTCCATTTGGTTCATAGTGCTATTTAAGTCTTCTGTTTCTTTACTGATTATTTTGGTTGTTCTGTTTATTATTGAAAGTGGGGGTATTGAAGTTGCCAGCTACTACTCTTTGACTACTTCTCCCTTCGATTTCTGTCATTTTTTCCTTTGTGTATTTTGGGACTCTCTTATTAGCTGCATATATGTTTACAATTATTATATGTCCTTCATGAATTGACCCTTTTATCATCATAAAATATCCCTATTTGTCTCTAGTAACAATTTATATCTTAAGGTTTGTTTTGTCTGATATTAGTATAGCCACTACTGCTCTCTTTGATTACTGTTTGCATGGTATATCTTCTTTTAATCTTTTATTTTCAACCTATTTGAATCTAAAGTTCTTCTCTTGAAGACAATATATGGTTGGGTCATGTTTTTAATTCATTCTGCCTATATCTGCTTTTTAATTGGAGTGTTTAATCAATTTACACATAATGTAATTACTGATAAGGAAGGATTTACATCTGACATTTTGCTATTTGTTTTCTACATGCCATATCTTTTTATTCCTTTATTCTTTAATGACTAACTTTTGTGGGTTAAATAGACATTTTCTAATGTGCCATTTTAATTTCCTTGTCATCTTTTTTTTTACTATATCTTTTGAGTCATTTTTTTAGTAGTTACCCTGGGATTACAGTTAATATTGCTTAATTTACAGAAATCTAGTTCAGATTAATACCTATTTAATTACAATAATAAAAACTTTGCTCCTGTATAGCTCCATTCCATCACTTCTCTTCTGTGCTGTTATTGTCATAAAAATTACATCTTTATACATTGCATACCTGCCAACACAGATTTGTAATTATTGCTTTATGCAATTATTTTTCAAATCAGATAGGAAGAAAAATGGTTATAAACTAAAAATATATTTACACTGTCTTTTATACTTACCTATGTAGTTATCTTTACCAGTACTTTATTTGTACTTGTGGCTACTGTCTAGTGTCTTTTCATTTCAGCCTGAAATACTCCTTTTAGTATTTCTTGTAGAGGAGAAAAACTAATGCTTATAGTTTTTTGTTTATCTGAGACTATCTTAATTTCTCCATAGTCTCTGAAGGATAGTTTTGTGAGATATATTCTTGGTTGAGAGTGTTTTCCTTTCAGCACTTTAAGTTATTATCTCTCTGCTTTTTGGTCTCCATCATTTCTGATAAGAAACTAGCCATTAGACTTATTGAGTATCTTTTTTATATGATGAGTCACTTCTCTTTTTATGCTTTTAGAGAGAAAAGAGTCTCTCTTTGTCTTTATGTTTTGACCATTTGCTTGTGATATGTCTGAGTGTGGCTTTCTTTCAGTTATTCTACTTGGAGCTTATTTAGTTTCTTGGATGTGTACGTTAAAGTTTTGAGAAGTTTTAAGCCAATTTTTCTTCAGATATTCCTTCTGTTCTTTTCTCTCTCTCCTCTCCTTCTGGGTCTCCCATCATGCCTATGTTGATACTCTTGATGGTGTTCTACGAGTCTCTGAGACTCTGTTTTTGTTTATTTATTCTTTTTTGTTCCCCCTCAAACTGGATAATCTTAATTGATCTATCTTGAAATTCACTAATTCTTACTTCTGTTGCTTAAATCTTCTATTGACCCACTCTAGTGAATTTTTCATTTGTTATTATACTTTTCAACTCCTGAATTTTTATTTGATTCCTTTTGATAATTTTTATCTCTTTCTTAATAGTCTCTATTTGGTAAGATGTTGTTCTTATACTTTCCTTTAATTCTTTAGACATGGTTTCCTTTAGTTCTTTGAACATATTTAAAATCACTAATTTAAAGTTTTATAAGTCCAACATCTAGATTTCCTCAGGGACAGTTTCTATTGACTGCATTTACCCCTGTGTATGGGTCATACTTTCTCGTTTCTTTGCATGTCTCATCTTTTTTTGGCCAAAAATTGGTGATTGTAAACATATAATGTGGCAACTCTGAAAATCATATTCTATCTCCTCACCAGGGATTGTTGTTGTTGTTTGTCTGTGTATGTGTTTGCTTCCTGACTATGAACAAATTCTTTAAAGTTTGTATACTTTGTAGCGTGTGGTCAGCTAATGATTAGAAAGAGATTTCCTTAAATGCATGGAAACAATAAATCTCCCAGTCTTTGCTAAGTTACTCTGTGTGCATATTGAGGCACACTTTCAACATTCAGCCAAGCAGTTTACAATTCCACTTTAGCCTTCACTTTCTACTGTTTCTGAACCTCAGGGTAAGCCAGAGGTGAGAGTTTAGTGCCTTCTTGGGTATTTCTTGAGGGTGTGCAGAGCCCTGGATGTGTGCAGAGCCCTACTCCTTCACATACTCTTTTATAATTCCAGAAATATATAGGAGCTTTTCAAAGTCCCCTTTGGCCATCTAATTCCTCAGTTTTTCCCTTTAAGCTTTTTAATTAGGCTTTGTTTGCCCCAGCTGTTATCCACTGCCTCAGGTAGCCATGATGCTCAACAATTGCCTCTGACAGTTTTGACAAATACTTCCAGGGAAAAGGCTGTTCACACTGGGCAAGCTCCAAGCCATGTCAAATAAAGATGGTCTTGCAAGTGAGGTCTTCTAGGGAACCATCATACAGGTCAAATAATGACAAATATTTGGAAATGGGGCTTTGAAGAAGCTGCCATCCCATTATGCCCCTCTTGTGACTACCAGACTGCTGGTTTTCACTGTGATTATGGGGTGTTAATTTTCAAAGCTACGTCAGAGCTGGAGAAGGGTAATGGGAATAGGACAGGTTAAAATGCTACAAATCTCACTGTTCTTACTGAGATTCAGCCATTTTTTTAAAGTAAACACTCCCCAGATTGCTGCAGGCCTTTAGTTAATTTCCAGAATTCTGAAAATGTTGATTCTGATCACTTTTGCCAGTATTTTCATTGATTTTATGAAGAAAAGAATTTTCACTGACATCAGCCTACTGAGAACTATGTGCCAGGCTTCATGCCAGATTTCAGTGCTTGATGTACATTAACTTGAATCTTAGCTACAACTCTGCATTACATATTGTTAGCTCCACTTTAGAGTTGAGGAAGTAACCTCCAAGATAGTGGCTGAGCCAGAAACTAGAATTTAAGCCCAGATTTCAGTGGTATCAAAGTCCATGCTTTTCTTCTAAGTTCTGCTGCCTTTGGATCAGAATTACAAGATCAATTGGAAGAATATATGAGAAAAGGAACCAGGATCTAATTTCTGGCTTTTGACTGGTTAAAGGAGGGAATATATGAATATTATATTTGGGACTCTGTTTTGGTGTTTGGATCAGGAGAGACGTTTAGGTAAAATCAAAGCTATATCATTACTGTAATAATCCAGTTCCTTTAGTGCCACGTGGAACACCACTCTTAATTCTACTCATAGAATTGATTTATTTTTACCTTTTCCCTCTTCAGTCAAACTGGTCTTTGTATTGCTGCTTTCCAGATTGGGTGTTGGCCTTCCACTTTCTTTTTTTGGCAGGGAGGGGTAGGGGGAATTGCAGGTTTTGATTGAAATATACACAACAAAACAGACACTCATTCAACAATTTTTACATGTACGGTTGTGATGGTTAAGATTGTGTGTCAACTTCTCAGTGTTTATATGTAATCATCCCCCTGATGGGATCTGCTGTAAGCAGTCAATCAATTTGAAAGGAAGTTTCCTTGGGCTTGTGACCTGCATCTAAATATAAATGGACGCTCTGGCTTTTGCCTGCTCTGGATCCTGCAGTTGCCTCCTGTTCGTCTGATCTCCGATTCTTGGGACTTAAGCAAGCAGCTTGCCTGCCATTCTTCGGATTCATTGATCTTTACAGCCTGTGAGCAAGCGTCTTGCTCTCCAACCTGCTGATTTTGGGTTCACCAGCCTCTGAAGCTATGTCAATTGGGAGAAGCTTCTATCCTGATCCACGGACTTGGGGCATTCCAGCACCTACAATCGTTTGAGCTGTTCTCTTGATATAAATCTCTATCTATATTTATTTATACACTTTACTGGTTTTGTTTCTCTAGAGAACCCAGCCTAAGACAATAGTTCATTCACAATGATTGCATACTTCACATTGTGTCACCATTATCACTATCTCTGCCCACATTATTTCACCAGTGTTAACTTACACTCTCTGACTCTTAAAATTCTCATCTGTGCTTTAGAGTTACTCTTATCATTTCAATCTCATATATGTAATCCTTCAACAGGGTACAATAATTGTTGTTTAGTTGAAAGATAGATGACTTCATTGGGTAGTTTTGGTTCAGGGTTCAAAAGTTGTTTCTAGGCAGTAGATTCAGGGGACACTCCAGTGTCAATGTGTTGAGTAATTCTAGATTCCAATAAGAATTTGAAGTTTCATTCCACAATTTTCCTCCTTTTGGTCAAAACCTACCTAACAGATCACCAATCAACATGTTCAGTAATGGTAGTCAGGCACCATCCCGCTCCAATTCCTGGATCTCCTTCTTCCTCCGTTGCTCCAGGCAAATAAAGACCAATTGTTTTATCTTGGATGGCCACTTGCAAGCTTTTAAGACCCCCATGCACTACCCACTGAACTAGGAAGAAGAGCAGAAACTCTTAAAATAATATTATGGCTCTCCACTCTTGAGCAACCATCTGGAAGTCATACTTCTTGTTAAGCACCCTCCAATAACTGATCATAGGCAGGCACTCATTCAGCAATTGGATTAGGAAACTCCTGAGGGAGATCTAATATTAGTAGGGTTCAAAGGCATAGCAGCTACCTGTTTATGTATGTAATGAGATCTCCCTTTCACATGTTCTTGAATTTACTTCTATTTAATAAGGGAATTCTTTTGTTAGTTTTCCTACCGCTGGAATGATTATCTGATATAACCCAGGACATATGGATACTGTGGGTCTCAAAATAATGTTATTTCCTTCAGTAATAAATCCAGTAATTATCTCACAATCACCCTTCAAACAGTATGTACTCTTTAGCTGTGTCAAGTAACTACCTAGTTCAAAACCCTAATGGCCATTGCTGGATAACAACTTCAGCACCTCTTGCAAAAGGCCTTGTTCAGAAAAGCAAAATTCTTATGCATGGCTTTCTTTTTAGGAACAAGAAACATCTCCTAAAATACCTCCAGCAGTTTTTCTCTCTTGTTTCATTGGCTAGAATTGTGACACATGCCTATACCTTAATCAATCACTAGAAAGGGGAAGAGCATTACCATAATCAGTTTAGACTAATCCAGATTCACACTATGGCCTGGGGATCGATCTCACTTTCCCCCAAACAAATGGCCATTTGATACCGAAACAAAACTGCGATTCTGTTAGGCAGGCAGAAGGTGGGAAGTAGCTGTTTTGTGGCAACTAACTGTGCCTACCTCACCCAACATGCCTATATTGATTATCCTCTTTCTTTTTCTTTAACATGAGTGTGTGTGTGTGTGTGTGTGTGTGTGTGTGTGTCCCTCTTGTCTTCTAGCTTCTTCCCTCTGGTATTTAAACATGATCTATCTCCTCCCACATAAAAAAAATTCGCCATCTCTCCCACGTCCCCCTTCAGTGACTAATGTGATCCTCATAATAACCCTATGAAGTAATATTAGTATCTCCATTTTGCAGAAGAGATAACTGCAGCACAGAGAAGTTGAGTAATTTGCCCAAGATCACACAGCTTGTCCAGGTTTCAATATATGAAAGCCAACAGTGTAGCAATAGTGGAAATGTCTCTCATGCAAACATTTCTGTCAATTTAATTCAGAAAATATTTTACAGGTATTGTCTATGCATAAAGTACTAGCAGGATGATTTCATATTCTATCTTTTAGTAACCCTCCTAATAACCATACTTTATTTAAGACTGTTTCACGGGCTCAGATAAGTTAAATGACACACATAGAGTCATACGATTAGTAAGTAGAATTGGAAATCATAACCAGATTCATGTTTTTGGTATATTTTTTCTCTAGGACTCTACTATGTCCCATTCGTGTAGAGGACGTCCTTAGTCCAAAGTCTGAACTTCTCCTCAGTCTTTCCTCCCACACCACAGACATCAGGAATTTGCAAATCAAAACTGTCTACACTGGGCTTAAGTAGGTCCCCGGAATGAGGGCCAAATGTAAGAAAGGAAGATAGGACGTGTTCTCTTTTCTCAGTGCCTCTCTTTCCTGGTTAGTTACTGTACATGGGATCTGTCTTAGGAGTTTGTCTTGCCTGCCACTGACAGTAGAGCCACAGCTGCTAAACAATCCTGAGCTCATCTGAGTCAGCAAGTCCTCTCCCACCATACTCAGGAGATGAGACTCACCACAGAACCAGTGACTGAGGACGTATAACATAATGGTTAGAGCTCAGGCTTAGAAATCAGATCAGTCTATATTTAAATCTGAGCTCTACCAGTTATTAGATTTTGAAACTTGAGCAAATCATGCTCAAAGTGAACCTCAGTTTCCTTCTACACAAAGTGGAAATACCTGACTTATGAGGATTATTTGAAAATCAGATAGCTATCACACTTAGCAGAGTAACTGATAAAAAGTGCTCATTATCTGTTAGTTCTCATTGTACCACTTGTACTTTATCTCCTGCAACCCTTTCAAGGAATCGTAACTTCACTGTCAGATTTTTTAGTGCAGAGAAGATCAAACACTATCCAAAGATTTCAGAATTACAACGGCCTGTGAATCGGTATTCAATACTTCAAAACTTGGCCTTTCTTCTCTCTTAATCTCTATATTTTCCCAGAATCTTACTAACCATAAGAAAAAAGAAGACAAGCTACATATATGAGTTGAGGCAGTTTTGCTGGAAACCTGGGTTGGATACACCATGAGCTCTGATTTCCTGTACAGGAAATGACAACCGACAACGATAAAACTTTCCTGTATGCTATGCACCATTTTAAGCACTTTACATGCATTATCTCATATAACTCCTGCAACAAATACCATTATTATCCCCTTTTTACAGATGTGGAAACTGAGGCATAAAGAGGCTGCAGAACTTGCTGAGCCCACATAGTTAGGAAATAGAAGAACCGGTACTAGGATACAAGGTTTATTGTACTCCCAATTTCTTGCTATTAAGCATGATTCAGATTTTTAATATTAGAAAGCAGTTTCTCTAACCTACATGTGTCTATCCTCAGGGCATTAAGAGTAGAATAGTAGTTCTATTGTTATCTTGCTCCATCCTTCTTACGATTCTGTGAAACGGATATTATTAGGGTTGATTTATAGGCTCTGACTGGCTCCTGCACTCATAACTAGAACATTCTGTGCCTTTCTCCCATATTTGAAGATCATTTCCTGACTACATCCATAGAGAGGCTGCTATGCCAATCCAGCTGTCTCTCCCCTCCTTGGTCACAGATGCCATGATCACAAGAGAGAACAGGATGAACTACCTTCTTGGCTGAAGCTGTCATTTCCAATCCTCTGGGAGGCTAGAGGTCAGAGCATTCCCATCTCCTTGCACTTGAGTTCTATCTGTTTAAATATTTCCCTGAAATCACACATGAACATGTTGATAAGGATGGAGCCTCCTGAGCCGGGAAGACCACATAAGCATAATCAGACTTGGATATCAGATTCTGTTTGGTTCTGAGTTTCCCGCCCATTTGGATCTAGGCTCCCAGAGACCAAAAGAACTATCTCAGTGCTGAGCGTGGAATTTTTAAGAAAAAGACTTAAAAGAGCTGTCTTCAAGGATCTGCTACTGCAAGGCAAGTTTCATTTGCTGCTGAGTTCATGGTGCTCTAATCCCTAATTTCTCTGCTTTAACATCGCTTGCTACTTTCAGGGCTTTAATTCAGGTTAGAGATCAGATCAAGTGGTTTTTGTGATATGCTTCATCTGATTACCAAGAAAGCAAGACCAGCAAATGTGCAGTAAAGAGGCTTGGAGAGAGATGTCTTCCAATGGTTAGGTTTGTCCCTATCTATTTCTTTCAAAGCCTAAAGCTCAGAAAGTTTTCTGATTAAAGACATTCATTATCTGAGCTGGGATGCTGTGGCCCACACTCACAGGATGGTGTAAACCTATAGAGCAAAGTAAACTCAGCCCATGAACTCAGCTTTATTGAGGAAGACTCTCTTAGCAATCATTTTCAAATCACTAACTGAGGAAAAGAAAAACTATACTTAAGCTGAAAACGGATGAACCTACAAAGCAGCAGTTAGTTGTAGGTCAATGATTGCTAACTCGTGCAAACGTTTCCTACATTAAAGATGCTTTGTCACGGAATGAACCTGTTACTTCTTCCCCAAATGTATTCAGAGAAGCAGGTACAACCTGTGACTTCCTTATTAGTATCTTGATACATTAGGTCTTCAACTTACAAGTGAGTTAGATTTAAACACAGTCACAGATTTTTAATTTTTTTTATTGTACTTCAGGTGAAGGTTTGCAGAACAAATAGTTTCTCATTAAACAGTCAGTACACATATTATTTTATGACATTGGTTTAACAACCCCATGACATGTCAACACTCTCGCTTCTTGACCTTGGAGGACTTTTTTTTTTTTTTTTTTTTTTTGGTTGAAATATGCATAGCCAAAGATACACCATTTCAAAAATTTCTACATGTACACTTCAGTGACATCGATTACATTCTTCCAGTTGTGCTGCTATTCTCACTATCCTTTTCCAAATTATTCTATCACCATTATCTTCAACTCACTGTCGCCTAGGCTTCCCATCAAAACTTTCGAGTTGCTGTTGTCAATTTGATCTCACACAGATAATTTTATTTTTTTTTTTTTGTACTTTAGATGAAGGTTTACAGAACAAAATAGTTTCTCATTGAACAGTTAGTACACATATTGCCCTATGACAATGGTTAACAACCCCATGACATGTAAGCACTGTCCTTTCTCAGCCCTGGGTTCCCTATCACCAGCTTTCCTGTCCCCTCCTGCCTTCTAGTCCTTGTCCCTGGACTGCTGTGCCTCATTAGTCCCGTTTTTAAAAACTGTCACAGATTTTTATAAATAATGACCAGTATACCCAGTCTACCCAGAAAAGCAATCACTCAAACAGTTATGGACCAAGACCTGAGATTAGAAAATAAAGCTTCTCTTATCAAACCATTTAACTGATTGGAAAGGTAGTATATTCCCTTTGTAGAAAACATGGATCAGAAAATTTTAAAAAGAAGGAAAAAATTGCCCTTAAGCTCATAACTCAGATATGAACTATTAGTCTTTAGTGTCCTCTTTTCAGACACTTTTCTCTGTAGATATGTTGTTTAGACAACTGACATCATAGCATACATGTCAATTTATAGTTTGCATTTTCCACTCAATACTACATTGTAAGCACCTTTCCACATCATTAACTCTTCTTTAAAATCACGTTAATGTCAACCTGATTGATATTTAATAAGTACACACCATAATTTATACATATTAAGTAAGTAAAATTTACATAGACATGTAGATTATTTTCACTCTTCCACAGTATAAAAAAAAGTTGTGAAATACAACTTATATGCATAATTTCTGCCCATTTTTAAATCTGAAATAGAGTCTAAGAATAAGGTGTCCTGGACCAAGGGACTTGGCCAATTATAAAGCCCTTAGTATATAAAGTCAAGTTTCCTACAAGCATATTTGATATCAATACACACACGAGCAATGGGTAACATAACTGTCATAAACCTTTGCAAAGTTCGGCAGATAAAAGTACTTCACTATTTTTTAATTGCAATTCCTTGATAACTTATAAAATAGAGGTTATTTTAGATGTCTAATCTTTTTTCTGAGCTGAGCTCTTAACCACTGCACCACCAAGGCTCCCCATTAATCTTACAGGAAACAAATAATTCTGACCAAAATTGCTTGCTTAATCAAAATTTATCTGCCACCATTGCAATCCCTGTACTATTTGCAGATAAAGCAATTATCCAAATGCCACACTGGATTCATGGAGCAAGTGAACAACGTGACGGAATTCATCCTACTTGGCCTAACACAGAACCCAGAGGTGCAGAAACTCTTGCTCGCTGTGTTTGCAGTCATCTACCTGCTCACCTTGGCAGGTAACCTACTCATTATAGTGACCATCACCACCAGCCCAGCCCTAAGCTCCCCCATGTATTTTTTTCTGTCTTTCCTGTCCTTCATAGATGGCTGCTGCTCTTCTACCATGTCCCCCAAAATGATTATTGACTTACTGGCTGAAAAGAAAACCATCTCCTTCAGTGGGTGCATGACTCAGCTCTTTGCAGAGCATTTCTTTGGAGGAGTTGAGATCCTCCTACTCACAGTAATGGCCTATGATCGCTACATGGCCATCTGCAAACCCCAGCACTACATGATCACAATGAACAGGCGGGTGTGTGGCCTCCTGGTAGCCGTGGCCTGGGCTGGGGGATTTCTTCATGCTCTGATTCAAATTCTTTTTATGATCTGGTTGCCCTTCTGTGGCCCCAATGTTATTGACCATTTCATCTGTGATCTTTTTCCTTTGCTGAAACTCTCCTGCAGTGACACACACACCTTTGGACTCTTTGTTGCTGCCAACAGTGGGCTGATGTGTATTCTCATTTTCTCTATTCTTATCACCTCCTATGTCCTCATCCTTTGCTCCCTAAGGACTCACAGCTCTGAAGGCCAACGGAAGGCTCTTTCCATGTGTGCCTCCCATATTACTGCAGTTGTCTTATTCTTTGTACCCTGTATATTTGTGTACCTTCGGCCTATGGTCACTTTCCCCATTGATAAAGCAGTGGCTGTGTTTTATACCATGGTAACCCCCATGTTAAACCCTTTAATCTACACTCTCAGAAATGCAGAGGTGAAAAATGCGATGAGGAAGCTCTGGAGCCAAAGAGTGATCTTAGGCAAACATTCATATGAATAACAAAGATAAAAACAAAATCTGTTCATATTTAAGAAGAAGTATGACTGAGGCATAGGAAAAATGTCTTGAAGCCAGGATATATGGATTCAAGAATACTTTGTTCTCCTTGCTATCTGGAATCTTTAATGGTTCCTCTTTCATAAAATATCAATATTTGATTAAATGATGACTGAAATCTCTTCCAATTAGAAACTTCTTTGCATTTAAAAATTATTGATCAAAGAGACATTGAAAATCAATATAAAATGTTGCAATGTATTAAAAATCCATGGCATTATGTATTTGGTAGAACAATTCTCTGCAAAGTTTCAGATACAGATTATATAACCAATAGACCAAGTACTTAAAATATTTTTTTAAAAAGTCCTGATGGATCAGCATAGTTTTATTCCCAACTGCTAAAGTCAAGGTAGACTCAATAATGTGAGAGATAAGAATCAACCAGAACTGAATGGGTTTTGAGGAATGACAGAGACTCATTAAGGCAGGACTCACCCAAAATTAATGCTATATGTTGCCCAATTCCAGGGGACACCATTTACATTGGAATCCGGACTTTCCTCAGAATAAATTATTTACTCTACCTAAAGCCAAGGAGGGATATATTTCCAGGTATAGCCAGAGAGAAATCTTACACATGATAGTCTCAGGTAGAAGATATTTGTGGAGCACATTTTCTGTTAAAGACAGCCTATAAAACACTTCACCTCCAAAATAGCTTTAATTGGATGGATTTGTGCCTTGCTGCTGTAGTTACATGCCTTCAAGGTGATTCTGACTCATAGTGACCCTATGTACAACAGAAGGATACACTGCCCAGTTCTGCACCTTCCTCACAATTATTGCTATACTTGAGCCCATTGTTGGAGCCACTGTGTCAATCCATCTTGCTGAACGTCTTCTTCTCTTTTGCTGACCCTCTACTTTACCAAACATGACGTCCTTCTTCAGGGACTGGTACCTCCTGATAACATGTCCAAAGTACATGAAACAAAGTCTTGCCATCTTCACTTCTAAGGAGCATTCTAGCTGTACTTCATTCCAAGACAGATTTATTCGTTCTTCTGGTAGTCCATAGTATATTCAATATTCTTTGCCAACAATATAATTCAAAGGCATCAATTATTCTTCAGTTTTCCTTATTCATTGTCCAGCTTTCATATGCATATGAGGCAATCGAAAATACCATGGTTTGGATCAGGTGCACCTTAGACTTCAAAGTAATATCCTTGCATTTTAAAACTTTAAAGAGATCTACCACGGCACATTTGCCCAACAAAATACATCATTTTATTTCTTAATTGATGCAACAAGGACGTGGATTATGGATCCAAGTAAAATGAAATCCTTGACAACTTCAATATTTTCTCCCTTTATTATGATATTGCTTATTGGTCCAGTTGTGAGGATTTTTGTTTTATGTTGAGATGTAAACCATACTGAAGGCTGTAGTCTTTCATCTTCACCAATAAGTGCTTCAATTCCTCTTCGTTTTTAGCAAACAAGATTGCGTCATCTGCATGTCACTTGTTGTTAATTAGTCTTTCTACAATCCCGATGCCACATTGGTCTTCATACAGTCCAGCTTCTCAGATCATTTGCTTAGCATACAGATTGAATAAGTGTAGTGAAAGGATACAACTCTGCCTCACATCTTTCCTGATTTTAAACAACGCAATATCCTTTTGTTCTATAGGAAAGACTGCATCTTGGTCTATATACAGGTGCCTCATGACAACAATTAAGTGTTTTGGAATTCCCATTCTTCACAGTGTTACCCATAATTTGTTATGATCCACACAGTCGAATGCCTCTGCATAGTCAATAAAACACAGGTAAACATCTCTGCTTTCAGACAGGATCCATCTGACATCACCAATCATATCCTTCTTTCCACATCCTCTTCTAAATCCAGCTTGAATTTCTGGCGGTTCCCTGTCAAGGTACTGATGCAACCATTTTTAATTATCTTCAGCAAAAATTTACTTGCAACTGATATTAATCATATTGTTTGATAATTTCCGCATTCTGCTGGATCACCTTTCTTTGGAATGTGCACAAATATGGATCTCTTCCAGTCAGCTGCCCAGGTGGCTCTCTTCCAAATTTGTTAGTATAGACAAGTGAGCACCTCCTGCACTGCAACTGTTGGTTGACAAAAGCCAACTGATATTCCTTCAATTCCTGGAGCCTTGTTTTATTGCCAATGCCTTCAGAGCAGTTGGACTTCTTCACTCGATGCCATCAGTTCTTGATCATGTGCTACCTCCTGAAGTGGCTGGATGTCAACCAATTCTTTTTGGTACGGTGACTCTGTGTATTCTTTCCATCTTCTTTTGATGATTCCTGTGTTGTTCAATATTTTGTCCGTAGAATCCTTCGGTATTGTAACTCAAGGCTTGAATTTTTTTTCAGTTCTTTCACCTTGAGAGATGCCTAGCATGGTCTCCTCTTTTGGTTTTCTAACTCCAGGTTTCTGCACATTTCATTATAATACTTTACTTTGTTTTCTCAAGCCACCCTTTGAAATCTGTTCTATTTTACTTCATCATTTCTTCCATTTGCTTTAGCTGCACTATGTTCAAGAACAAGTTTGATAATTTCTTCTAACTCCATAATGCTCTTTTCCTTCTTTTCTGCCTTTTTAGTGACCTTTTGCTTTCTTCATGTATGAAGTCCTTGATATCATCTGACAACTCGTCTGGTCTTCGGTCATTAGTGTTGAATGTGTTAAATCTATTCTTGAGATGCTCTCTAAATTCATGTGGGATATAATCAAGGTCTTACTTTGGCTTTCGCGGACTTGTTTTAATTTTCTTCAGCTTCAACTTGAACTTGCATATGAGCAATTGATGGCCTGTTCCACAGTCAGCCCCTGGACTTGTTCTGACTGATGGTAATGAGCTGCTTCTTCAGCTCTTTCTATAAATGTAGTTGATTTGAATAAGTCACTGGTCTTGCAAAATTCTATCACGCAATCTCTGCCATCTTTTCTATCAAGGCCTATTTTCCAACTACTGATCCTTCTTTGTTTCCAACTTTTGAATTCCAATCACCGATAATTATCAATGCACCTTGATTGTGTGTTTGATAAATTTCAGACTTCAGAAGTTGGTAAAAGTCTTCAATTTCTTCGTCTTTGGCCTTAGTGATTGGTGCGTAAATTTGTATTAATAGTTGTATTAACTGGTCTTCCATGTAGGCATATGGATAAATACTATCCTATCACTGACAGTGTTGTACTTCAGGACAGATCTTGAAATGTTCTTTTTGACTATGAATGCGATGCCATTTTTCTTCAATTTGTCATTCCCAACATAGTAGACCATATGATTGTCTGATTCAAAATGGCCAATACCAGTCCATTTCAGCTCACTAATACCTAGGATATCAATTTTTATGTCTTTCATTTCATTTTTGATAACTTCAGAAGTAATCGCCTTGTCCTTCTTCCTAGTCTATCTTAGTCTGGATGCTCTGCTGAAATCTGTCCACCACGGGTGACCCCACTCGTATTTGAAATACCAGTGGCATAGCTCCCAGTATAGAGCAACTTGCAAGCCACCACAGCACAACAAACTGACAGACAAGTGGTAGATTTGTGCCTTAACTAATAGGAATAAAAGTATCTGGTGAAAAAGAGAGAAGTGATGATATCTGAGTAGTCAAGACAGAAAGTCTGCATATCCAAATTTGAAGAGAAAATTACAGATCAATTGTAGACCAATGAGGTGTGGAGTAATTTGAGATGTCAACACTTAAAATGCAGTTCTAAGAAAAAGAATCCAAATAAAATAAGAGCATTTAGATCAGGGCCAAGACAGAAGTCTTGCAGATCTTAGCAATTTCACATCTACCTTCAGAAAGACTGAATTAACCCAAGTGACTCCATAGTCATGCTTATGTTGTTCTTGTTAGCTGCAAATGAGTAGGCTCTGACTCATGAGGTCCTTATGTACAACAGAATGAAATTTTCTGGTCCTGAATCATCTTTATGATCATTGATATGTTTGAGTCCATTGTTCTAGCTATTGTCAGTTCAACTCATTGAAGATTCCCCTCATTTTCTCTAACCCGCTACTATATCTTATGCTAAATATTAAAAAAAGAAGAAGAAGTTATCATGGAGTCAATTCCAACTCATGATGACCCCATGTGTTTCACAGTAGAACTGTGCATAGGATTTTCAATGACTGTAACCTTTCAGAAGTAGATCACCAGGCCTTTCTTCCGAGATGCCTCTGGGTAGATTCAAACAGCTAACCTTTCGGTTAGTAGCTGAGTGCTTAACCATTTGTGCCACCCAAGGACTTCTGGAAGATGAATATTCAGCCATTTAATAAACAATTCATTCCAAACTGGGAGATCAGTTTTCCTCAGTTGTGGCCAACACATTTGTCAGTCATCAAATATCCATGTGATCCCACCACATTTTCCAGTTCACTTATATTTAAGTAGGACCGTGTGACTAGCTCATGTGACCATGTGACTAGACAGAGAACTGCCAGAAATTCAAGCCAGATTCAGAAGAGTACATGGAATCAGGGATATCACTGATGATGTCAGATGGATCATGGCTGAAAGTAGAGAATACCAGAAAGATGTTTTCTTGTGTTTTATTGACTATGCAGAGGCATTTGACTGTGTGGATCATAACAAATTATGGATAACATTCGTGCTCATAAGGAACCTGTACATAGATTAAGAGGCAGTAGTTTGAAAAGAACAAGGGGATGCTGAGTGGTTTAAAGTCAGGAAAGGTGTGCATCAGGGTTGTATCCTTTCACCTTGCCTATTCAATCTGTATGCTGAGCAAATAATCAGAGAACCTGGACTCTGTGAAGAAGAACAGGGCATCAGGATTGGAGGAAGGCTCATTAACAACCTGCATTATGCAGATGACACAACCTTGCTTGCTGAAAGTGAAGAGGACTTGAAGCACTTACTCATGAAGATCAAAGACCACAGCCTTCCTGTATGGATTACACCTCAACATAAAGAAAACAAAAATCCTCACAACTGGACCAATAAGCAACATCGTGACAAACGGAGAAATGATTAAAGTTGTCAAGGAGAAAAGATTGAAGTTGTCAAGGATTTCATATTACTTGGATCCACAATAAACACCACCCATGGAAGCAGCAGTCAAGAAATCAAAAGACTCATTGCATTGGGTAAATCTGCTGCAAAAGACCTCTTTAAAGTGTTAAAAAGTAAAGATGTCACCTTGCAGACTAAGGTGCCCCTGACCCAAGCCATAGTATTTTCAATCACCTCATATGCATGTGAAAGCTGGACAATGAATAAGGAAGACCAAAGAAGAAATGACACCTTTTGAATTGTAGTGTTGGCAAAGAATATTGAATCTACCATGGACTGCCAAAAGAATGAACAATTCTGTCTTGGAAGAAGTACAACCAAAATGCTTTTTAGAAGCAAGGATTGTGAGACTATGTCTTACATACATTGAACATGCTGTCAGGAGGGAATCAGTCTCTGGAGAAGGACATCCTGTTTGGTAAAGTACAGGGTCAGCGAAAAAGAGGAAGACTCTCAACAGGATGGACTGACACAGTGGCTGCAACAATGGGCTCAAGCATAGCAATGATTGTGAGCATGGCACAGGCCTGGCTGTGTTTTGTTCTGTGTTACATAGGGTTACTATGAGTCAGAACCAACTCGATGGCACCAAACAACAAAACATGTGAGTAGCTCACAGAAGTGAAGTGTGTCACATTCAGGATGAAACATCTTAGAAGCCAGTGTGATACTCTCTAGCTTTCTATTTCCGTGATTCAGCAAGCCTGGAAGATACACACTGAGACAGCAGGTTTACCCAGAGAAAACAACCTCAATTACTGAATAGATACATGGATGGAAGCTGCTATACAGATCATCAAAGTTGCAGGGAATTTTGCATTAAAAGTAAATAAAATTTTGTGTTAAGTCACTGAGATTTCAGGATTCGTTTTTTACCACAGTAAAACACAGCTTATCTTGACTAATGCATTGACAAATTTTATCTTTAAAAAAACTTATAAAAATTAAGAAGACAGCAGGTTAAGATAACTTTTGCAATTATCTTAGTTCCCAAATAGTATAGGATAGATAAATAGAAATCCTTACAAATCAAGTCCAAATAGAGCCTTCTTCTGCATCAGTGTAACACACTACCCTAACTGAAGTATTCAAACCATAAACTTATACACCATCTTCTTTTTCACTTTACCCACCCAGCAAGGCAACACTGAAGAAAATGATGGAATCATATGCTAGGGAGTGCCAACAAAAATTATGAACTTCAATGTGATGTGAGCTTCAATGCTTCTTGAGCAAATTTCCTGACTGTTCTAGACAGCGTCCTCTTCTACACATACTTCTCAGCATATGTTCCAATTTCTCACCAATTCCCTATAGCCTTTTTCCCACAAATTTTCCCTTTATATCAGGAAAAGAATTTGTCTCCTACTTGTCAGGAAAACTGGGACCATCACAGAGTCATTCTCTCAACCTCAAGCTATCTCACCAATAATTGCATCTATCATCCCTTTTTACCTTTACGCTTTCTTGTACAAACTATTAAAACACATACGAGAGATTCTATTTAATTTTAACATATCTACAAGTACTTTGCATACCTGCATACAACTATCTCCTGTCTCCTCAATAATCTTACTTCATTAAATATAATTTCTTTTTTTTTTTTTTTTTTTTTTTTGGTCATTAACCTTATATTCAAGCTGAAGTGCCACTCTCGTGAAATCCAGGGCCAATAAAAGAAAGCAATGCTTCCGCTTCCAATCTTAGCAATCACCCCGTTCTGTCCTTAGTTCACTCCCAACCTCACTCATACTCTGCCTCTCTGCTACCAAGTTTTAAGGATTAGCTCATTTCCCTTTCTAACACATCCTTCCTTCTATAAAATTAGTTGAAGTTACCACCTCTTTGAATGATGTCACCATTCCACCATGACCAGAGAACTCCAAAAATATCTCTGGGCCCTAGTAAGCCCTACTGAAGGTTATTTTCCCAGAAGGAAAAAACATAGGGGTGGGGGTTACAAAATCCATTTGCCTTCTTGTATGCTGAAATCAATGATCCATCAGAGTTAGAGTTATTACATGGCATTGCCAGGAAATTCTCAATGTGGGTCAGTCTCATCCTATCTCTGCTGATATTCTGTTCCAAAACACAGAACTACAACCAAGCAGTCACATTAATGGAAGCCATGCCCTACATAAATGAATACGAGATTCACTGGATATGCTAGAGCTCTCACTTCTTACTGAAAGAAGTTCTGTCAGTGACGTATGTTTCTGTGCATGGAAAGGATGTCTATCCCTACCCCTCATCATCTTCTTAGGTAGAGGAGCAGCCAAGTGAATTACATCAACCCAGGTTTTACCTGGCAAGGTTGCAACCAACTTCACATCAGAGAATGAGGGAGAGGAAATGGAAGTATTTCTCTTCTTCCTCCTTTAGGTGTCTTTTACAGGGAGACCCAGCTGAGTGTGATATTCTCAATGACTTTTGCATATAAGTATAGTCCCTAATTCTATGTCCATGTGATTCTCAATCTGTATAAGTATGCTGAAAGAATACAACACTAACACACATCTTTTGTGACTTTCAACCACACAGTATCCCCTTGTTCTGTCTCAATAACTGCTTCTTGGTCCATGTACAGTTTCCACATGTGCACAATTAAGTGTTTCAGAATTCCAATTCTCCACAATGTTATCCATAATTTGTTATGACCCACACAGTCGAATACCCTTGCAAAGTCAATAAAACACAGATAAACATATTTCTGGTAGTCTCTGCTTTCAGCTAAGATCCATCTGGCATCTGCAAAGGCATCCCTCATTCCACATCCTCTTCTTAACCTGGCTTGACTTTCTGGCAGTTCTCTGTTGGTATACTGTTGCAACAGCTTTTGAATGATCTTCAAAATTTTACTTGTGTGTTCTATTAATGATAAAAAAAAAAGAAAGAAAGAAAAAACCTGTGCCATCCAGTTGATGTTGACTCATAGCGACCCTATGGAACAGAGTTAAACTGCCTCATAGGGTTTCCAAGAAGCGGCTGGTGGATTGGAACTGCTATCCTTTTGGTTAGCAGCCAGATGGTTAACCATTGAACCTCGTCATTCTAATGGATCACTTTTATTTGAAATGGGCCCAAATATGGATCTCTTCCAGTTGGTGGCCAGGCAACTGTCTTCAAAATTTCTTGGCGTAGACAAGTTAGTACCTCCAGCACTATATCTGTTTGTTGAAACATCTCAATTGGTATTCCCTCAATTCCTGGAGCCTTGTTTTTTACAATGTCTTCAGTGCAGTTAGACTTCTTCCTTCAACATCACCAGTTCTTGATCATGTGCTACTTCCTGAAATGGTTGAATATTGACCAATTCTTTTTGGTACAGTTACTCTGTGTATTCTGTCCATCTTCTTTTGATGCTTCCTGTGTTGTTCAATATTTTCCCCATAGAATAATTCCATATTGCAATTCGAGGCTTGAATTTTTTCTTCAGTTCTCTTAGCATGAGAGATGCTGAGCGTGTTCTTCCCTTTCGGTTTTCTAACTCCAGGTCTTTGCACATTTCATTATAATTCTTTACTTTGTCTCCTCAAGTAGCCTTTTGAAATCTTCTGTTCAGGTTTTTACTTCATCATTTTTTCCTCTTGCTTTAGCTACTAGACGTTCAGTAGCAAGTTTTAGAGTCTCTTCTGACATCCATTTTGGTCTTTTCTTTCTTTCCTGTCTTTTTGACCTTTTTGACCTTTGCTTTCTTCATGAATAATGTCCTTGATTTAACCCCACAACTCATCTAGTCTTCCATCATTAGTGTTCAGCGTTTAAATTACATTCTCGAGATGGTCTCTAAATTCAAGTGGTATATACTCAAGGTCATATGTTGGCTCTTGTGAGCTTGCTATAATTTTCTTCAGCTTCAACTTGCATTTTCTTACGAGCAATTGATGATTTGTTCTGCAGTCTGACCCTGGCTTTGTTCTGACTGATGATATTGAGCGTCTCCATCATCTCTGTCTTAGTCATCTAGTGCTGCTATAACAGAAACACCACAAGTGGATGGTTTTAATGAAGAGAAGTTTATTTCCTCACAGTTAAAGTAGGCTAAAAGTCAAAATTCAGGGTGCCAGCTCCAGAGGAAGTCTTTCTCTCTCTGTCGGCCTTCTCATCAGTGTTCCCCTGGACTAGGAGCTTCTCGGCACAGGGACCCCTGTCCAAAGGACACTCTCTGCACCTGGCACTGCTTTCTTGATGGTATGAGGTCCCCCTGTCTCTCTGCTCACTTCTGTCTTTTATATCTCAAGAGATTGCCTCAGGACACAATCCAGTCTTGTAGATCCAGTCCTGCCTTAATAACACAACTGCCACCCATCCTCCCTCATTAACATCATAGAGGCAGGTTTACAACATACGGAAAAATCACACAGTACCAGGAATCATGGCCTAGCCAAATTGATACACACATTTTTGGGGGGACATAATTCAAACCATGACAATCTCTTTCTGCTGATGTAGTCAGTTTGATTCTGTATATTCCACCTGACGAGGTTTACATGAATAGCCTAAGTTTATGTTATTGAAAATAGGTATTTGCTATGAAGAAGTCATTAGCCTTTCAAAATTCTGTCATGAGATCTCTGGCATCATTTATATCACAAAGGTCTTATTTTCCAAGTACTGATCCTTCTTCGTTTCCAACTTTTGCACTCCAATCACCAGTAATTATCAATGCATTCTGATTGCATGTTTGATCAATTTTAGACAGGAGAAGTTGTAAAAATCTTCAATTTCTTCATCTTTGGCCTTGGTGGTTGGTCGATAAATTTGAATAATAGTCGTATTAACTGGTCTCCCTTGTAGGCATATGGATACTGTCCTATCACTGACAGTGTTGTACTTCAGGATAGATCTTAAAATGTTCTTTTGGCAATGAATGCAACTACATGCCTCTTCAATTTGTCATTCCCAGCGTAGTAGACCATATGATTGTCTGATTCAGAATGGCCAATACAGATCCATTTCAGCTCACTAATGTCTAGGATATATATGTTTACATGTATCTTTTCATTTTTGGTGACTTCCAATTTTCCTAGATTCATTCTTTGTACATTCCACTTTCCAATTATTAATGGACGTTTGCAGCTGTTTTTTCTCATTATGAGTTGTGAGACCTCAGCAAATGAAGGTCCCGAAAGCTTTACTCCATCCACATCTTTAAGGTAAACTCTACTTTTAAGGATGCAGCTCTTCTCTAATCATATTTTCAGTGCCTTACAACCTGAGGGGATCATCTTCTGGCACCATATCAGACAATATTCTTCTGCTATTCATAAGGTTTTCTCTGGCTAATTTTTTCAGAATTGAACTGCCAGGTCCTTATTCCTAGTCTGTCTTAGTCTAGGAGCATCACTGAAACCTGTCCATCATAGGTGACCATAACTCTAGAGAGCTATAAAATTTAGAATTTATAGCTCTACAGAAGAAATTTGCTGTTCCCATGATTAGCTCTAATAGATTTTAAAAATAGATATTTTAAAGATTTACACATAACTGTATGTATATCTACCAGTGGAGGCAAAATTTAAATCCTAAAGGTACAGAAGCTTTGTAACAAAGTAGCTCATGTCTTGAGTAAATCCAGACTGATAATGGGGACCAAATTTTGATCAAAACTCTCATGATTTAGTGAGCATCTAGAGAGATAAGAAAGCCTATTTCTTTCCAATTAAATTTTAAGTCTGGAGTTCTTGGAAACTTTTTCTTGTCTATCACTTTGGAGTGTATTTTTGGCAGTGTTTGACCATGCCCTAGAAAGAAGTAAACAATGGTTGAGCTCAATCTAAAAATTGAAGAATCAACAATCAACAAGACACAGGGGAGCAATTATTGAATTTCTCCCAAATTTGGAGCAGACTTAACTTATCCAAGCATGCTTACTAAAATCAGTTGTATAGTGAGAGTCTGTGATCAATAGTCTAAAAATAAATTTGGACACAATACAACAAAAACCATATTTTATAACAACTGTGAATGTAACTGAGTATTGTTAAAAAAGAAAAAACAGTTGCCATTGAGTCAATTCAGACTCCGTGTGTTTCAAAGTGGAACTATGTTCCATAGGGTCTTCAATGGCTATGACCATTCAGGAGTAGATCACAAGACCTTTCTTCAGAGGTACCTTTGGCTGGGTTTAAACTGCCAACTTTTGCTTAACGGTTTGTACTGCCCAGGGACTACAACTGTATATATATTTAGATAATTAATGACAGAATGCCATGTGACCATCAACTATCACAGCTCCTGATATCTACTTAGTGTATTAATGAACAAATGAAAGACTGAATAGTCTCCATGAAAAAGCTCAACTTCAGACATCAATAGAAACTCTGTGTCTTCAAGCTAAGATTTGCAAAGAGCTGTTTAATTTACTTTCCTGGCGATGTAGTTAATATTCATGTCTCACCAGATGGACTGAGTTATAGGCTTCACTGGAATTTTAATATCTGTTTAGTACATTTAAACTGCTACCATGTTGGCAAACTGAAGTTACTGTTTGTGAATTAGAAGTATTGAAAATAACTAGCTACGTAGTCACTATTAACTAGATCTGTGGCAAGTGGAGAAACAACTCTGGGATTGGGCAGTCCTGAGAACTAAAGGTTTTGTGTTTTTTCTCTAGACTTTGAGATGTTGATCCTATGAAGCCTATGATAACATTTCCATAAGTTTTGAAGAAACAGTATTATGCTTTTTGTGCTGGAAGTGGCACCTAGGAAGGTCGGACTAGAAAAGCTAGAACAAGGATTTTCCCCCAAAGCAGACAGAGACAGCCTTCTCTGAGAGTCGGTGCCCTGAAATCAGACTTCTAGCCTCCTAAACTGTGAGAACGTAAGTTTCTGTTCACTAAAGCCATCCACTTGTGATATTTTTGTTACAACAGCATAGGAAACTAAGACAAGAAGTCAGTGCCTATCCCCATTACTCATCATCTACTTAGACCAAAGAGCAGGCTGGATTCACAACCCCAAAGAATAGGAACAGATTGTGAGAGGTTGGCAGCAAACAGAGAAGCAAAATTTTTGACTACTAATAATAGAAACGAAGGTGTTGCTTCCCATTTCTGGACTAGACTTCAGGAATGTGTCAGTTTGGTTTAAAGGTAAAGTTTGGTAATGAAGGAACATGATTCTCTGCAAGGTTGCAGCCAGCTCTTAAGTATCTCAGAAGCTGAAGGTGAGAACATAGTCATGGAGCCTCCTTTCCACAGTTCTATTTCTCCATCTCTGATGTCTTTACTTGTGGGTGCTTACTGGAGAATGAGTTTCTCAATGGCTACTGTGTGAAAGCATAGTACTTAACTCTAAAACCAAAAAAAAAAAAAAAAAAAAAAACCTATTGCCATCAAGTCGATTCCCACTCATAGTGACCCTATAAGACACAATAAAACTGCCCCATAGGGTTTCCAAAGAGTGGTTGGTGGATTGGAATGCCAAGCTTTTGAATAGCAGCCGAGCGCTTAACCACTGCATGGCCAAGGTTCCAATCTAACTCTAAATCACCATAATTTTCTCTCTATAGGGTAGAAGGATAGGCTGTTGTTGTCGTTACTTGCCATAGAATTGATTCTGACTCATGTCAACTCCATGAGTAGAACTGCTCCATAGGGTTTTCTTGGCTGTAATATTTACAGAAGCAGATCGATAGGTGTAGTTTCTACAGTATGCTGGATGGGTTTGAACCATCAACCTTTAGGTTAGCTGTCGAGCGCAAACTGTTTGTGCCACCTAAGAACCTCAAAGGAAAGTCTTCATTTTCCTAAATACATCATGAGAGTCAGCCATCACGATACTCATCTGGAAAGAAGTTGATATATTTATGACTTTTAAATCACTCAATCTTTTGTACCTAGGAATCCTGCCATCAAATTCCCTCAGTCCATCATTAATAAAAATGTCACAGTATCTCAGGATAGTAAGGCATGAACCCTTGAAGACTGATAGCTCCATTCTCAGAGTAACCATTTCATTTAGACCAGTCACGTTTTCAGAGAAATCCATTCTCTGAACTCTGGCTTATGCCTAAAACCAACCACACATCTTAGTCCAGGTTTACTAATGCCACAACGAGCAGCTCAGCCTTATAAAGAATGTTTCCAACTTACTCCACCAAGTTTCATTCCAAACTACAACCAGAGACCTATCTTTAAGCCAAGCACAACTGAATTTCAAAAACTGGTTTCTAATGATGTTTGTGGGTGCCAAGTGGGAGTGAGTGAAAGACTTTGGCTGATGCTTTGGCAAAGGTTCCACCAGGACCAATTACTAATCCTCTGATGATTAAGAAGTCAGTCCATTGCCAACTCCTACACTGTGTGACAGTCTATTTAAGCATCTCTCTAGAGTCAATGAAGAAACAATTACAAAGAAGGGCCTGTGAGCAAGTGATAGCAACAAAGCCACATATGAACAAACCCAAAATTTGTTTGGGAGATGTGACTCCCAAGCTTAGTGGGCTTCTAGGAAAACAGAGTCAGAAAGAAGGTTTGAATCAGGAATAAAAGAAATTCTCTCCACACAGCTCATGGACATTTTGGGGACCAAAAACTTGGCAGAATTGATTTGAGAAGACAATGTCCAATCAAGTATTCTTGACTCACTAACACATTTTATAGATCTATATACTAGCTTTTCCTAATTTGAAGACTTTTGCATTATTTTCAAGGTTTCAATCAGTATTGAATCTAGTTCTAAGAGATCTGAAAAAATATATATATTTTGAAGATACACTTATACTTCCATGGGAAGCCAAGAAAGTGAGAAGAAATTAAATCCTGAAGCTATAGAAGATTCCTGACTGAAATGAGTCATTTTCTCAGTAAATCCAGACTGTTAATGGGAACCAAACTAAAACACTCAAGATATGAAGAGCCATCTAAAGAGATAAGAATTTCAATGTCTTACTTGTTAGATTTTGATTTGGAATTTCTTCCTAGAAATGCTGACATTTCAAGCTCATGAAGTCATTTGTGGCTGTGTTTCAAATGCCGAAGGTGAAGACATCAATGAATGGGCTCAGTCTAAAAACTGAGGAGTCAGCAATCAACTAGACACAGGTCAGTGATAATTAAAATTTTTTCCCAAAATTTCAAGTAGATTAACTAAATTTAGCCAAGTTATTTCTACTGACATTGTTTTTGTAGGTAGATTTTTTAACTTGTAGGTTAGTATTTTTCTCTGAAAGTGAATTTGGACACAGTGACATGAAATCATTTTCTGATGACATCTATGCATCTGATCAGAGATTTACATGAATAATGACGGCATTCATAGATGCCACTCTATATCCTGCCTCTGGAAGATGTCTAGTCCACACTAGGCTCTAAAAACAAATTTATTGAAGAAATGAACAAATGATTGGTCTCCATAGAAAAGCTGACCCAAATATCAGTAGAAACCCTATTGATGATATTGTCAGTCCAGACGCTGTTAAGAACGATTAAAGTTACTTTTACAACATTGTGGTCAACATTTACATCTCACCAAGTAGACTGACTAACCATATAGTCACAAGAGCCATGGATAGAAGAAAACAGCTCAGAGACTGAGCTCTGCTGAAAACTGAAGATTTTTCCTTCACCTTTATTGAAGTTGAGAGGCCTGTGATACCGAATTTTGTGTCCATAAATTTTGTTTTTGCAGAAGTTGGGAAGGAAGGGGGAAAAAAAGAATAAAACATCTTTTATGATCCTTTGAAACAATAATATGTTCTCATTTTTGAAAATCTTGAAAAGAATATTCCCCAAAAAAGAATATATTCTGTATATGTTCAATATTTCCACCAGTTAGCAATGAAATTTCAAGTTGATCTTAGTTGATTAAGTATGTGCCTAAAGGAAAAATGGTATTATCTTAGATGGCCCAAATGTTTCTGTCTTGTCAATAGGAAACTCAGGGAAACTTCATGATTCATTTAATTCCGTTTGTAAACTGAAAGTGGGGAAATATATCTAATCCAGAGCATGATCTTATATATGGTAAAAAACCCATTGCATGCAAAATTCACTTAAGAAGTATTGTGAAATTTCAGAGGACTTCACAACACTTACATGTCCATATCCAAAGATGAATTGCCTGAAGGACTGAGAGTGAAATAAAGGGTCACGTTGAGCCAGATAGAACATTCAGAGCTGTTGAATGGATGCTGCTTGACAGGCTGTTAATAAAGATCGTTCCTGGGCATTTTAAAGGGAAAAAAATGTCCATCTGCAGCTCTGTCTGTATCTGTATGTTCATGTGCATTCATATAACAGAAAGAAATAAAAGATTACAGAACACAGCTGACACAGATACAGCACTTTTTGGCAAGTTCACATCTGATACACAGTTGACTTTTCAAAGAAGGTTGTGTTCACATACCTTTAAATATTTATGCCAATAGACAAGTATAACTTCCACAATAACTCTTATTGATTAAATTTGTCACCAAAAGTGAAAGAAAACAAACCCTATAATCTGGGAGACTTTTAGAGGAAGCTTGGAAATCAGCCATAAATCATCATTCATAATAACACATTGCTTTCATTGAGATGTTTTTAAGGTATTGTTACTATTTGATGAATATAAATTGGGAGAAATTGAATCTCCTTTTGTTCTAATTTATGACTATCTGCCAAATGGCAGAGGTGAAGAGATTGCATTTCCATCAATCTCAGAGACTAGGACTAAAGAAGTGCTAGAATATTTTGCTATTGGATTAAAAATATCATCACTCAGAAATACTGTGATCTTTTCAGATGGGACACAAGCCCTCAACCCAGGCTGCTTTGGTAAAAAGGATGAACAACATAACTGAATTCATCTTGCTGGGCCTGACTCAGAATCCAGAACTGCAAAAACTCTTATTTCCTGTCATTTTAATCACCTACTTGATGACATTGGCAGGTAATCTGCTCATCTCAGTCACTATCTTCATCAGCCCAGCTCTGGGCTCTCCCATGTACTTTTTTCTGTCCTGTTTGTCCATTATAGATGGTTTCTACTCTCCCTCCATAGCTCCCAAAATGATCTTTGATTTGACCTCTGAGAAAAACACCATATCCTTCAATGGCTGCATGACTCAGCTCTTTGCTGAACATTTTTTTGCTGCAGCTGAGATCATCTTGTTAATTGCAATGGCCTATGACCGCTATGTGGCCATCTGCAAGCCCTTACGCTACATGACCATCATGAGCAGGCCTCTATGTAGTCTTCCGGTGGGGATGGCTGGGCTTTTGGGGTTTATTCATGGAGGGATTCAGCTTTTGTTCATAGTGCAGTTAACATTTTGTGGCCCTAATGCCATTGACCATTTTATATGTGATTTAATACCTCTCCTGGAGCTAGCTTGCATGGACACTCACACTTTGGGCCCCTTGATTGGTGCCAATAGTGGCTCACTATGTTTGCTCACTTTTTCTCTGCTGGTTGCTTCCTATGTTGTCATCCTGCGTTCCCTGAGGTCTTATAGTTCTGAAGGGCGCCGCAAAGCCCTCTTTACACGTGCTTCTCATGTCGCTGTTGTCATCTTATTCTTTGTACTTTGTTCAATCAAGACCCATGATCTCCTTCCCCACTGACAAAGCTGTGTCTGTACTTTACAGACTAGTAACTCCTGTGTTGAACCCTGAGAAACGCAGAAGTGAAAATGTCATGAAGAAGCTCTGGGGTCAAATAAATCTTGAGACTGAAATAATTTAAGAAATTTTTTAAAATAATTCTTGATTAAACTTGGGACAGTCACTTCTCCTGTCTGCATCAATTTGCTTTAGGAGCCCACGTGTTGTGGGCAGGGCTGACTTTGCCATTATGCACAAGTAGACACAGTGCCTAGAGCTTCAAACTGTGAAACTGTCATCCGTCTAAAATGTTTCATTATTTGAAGATAATGGTGCCCCTACCAATAGGAAGATATGAGCATCAATGAAACAATGTAATATAAAGAATTCTCATCTCTTCAATTTATTGTTTACTATTTTTACAGTATATTATATTCCTTCTGACATTTAATTGTCACAAGAGTCCTATAAATTCAATACTATTGTTACTCCCGTTTTGCAAACTAGGAAACTGAGAGTCAGAATTATATTGGTTAATTATATTGCTCAAGACCAGTTAGATAAAATTTGACAGAATCAGAATTTAGATCTAAGCTTGTGTGACCCAAAGCCTTTGCACTTTGAAAGTCCCATTCTACTTCCTCTGAATACAAAGAGACAACAAGCTCTGTGTCTTACATCTCTTTTTCTTCTTTGGAATTCTCCTCTCAAAATTCTTTGGTCTTCTTTTTTGAGTAAATTTGAAGGTGAACTTGGTTTCACAGACAGGTTAGGTTTGAAAGATATGAGTCTGCAAAGACCCAGCTAGTGACTAGTTAGTAATTTATAACTCCATATTAGTTGATGCTTTTAACTGTACTAAAATATATTTTCAAATGGATTAGAGTGTTTTTCTAGAAAGTTCTCTGACATAAAATTGTAGCAAGCTGGCAATGAGATAGGCTATTTTTAATGAACCTCACTGTTATGGATTGAATTGTGTCCCCAAAAAATATCTGTCAACTCTAGGCCATAATTCCTAGTATTTGTGGTTGCCCACCACTTTGTCATCTGATGTGGTTTTCCTATGTGTTGTAAATACTACCTCCATGATGTTAATATGGTGGGATTAGAGGCAGTTATCTTGATGAGGCAGCACTCTGTACAAGATTAGGTTGTGTCTTCATCCAATATCTTTAGAGATATAAAAGAGAGAAGCAAGCAGAGATACAGGGGAACCTCATACCATGAAGAAAGCAGCGCCAGGAGCAGAGTGCATCCTTTAGACCCCAGAGTCCTGTGCAGAGAAGCTCCTAGACCAGGAAAGATTAATGACAAGGACCTTCTTCCAGAGCCTACAGAGAAAAGAGCCTTCCCTGGAGCTGGCACCCTTAATACGGACTTCTAGCCTCCTAGACAGTGAGAAAATAAATTTCTCTTTTTTAAAGCCATTCACTTATAGTATTTCTGTTATAGCAGCACTAGGTAACTAGACACTCAGCATGATTTCATATTTCTCAGGTGATTAGGAAATTGGCTCAATTACACTTTTATCACCTAATGGCAGAAATGAATGGGTGTAGAATTCAGGGTGTCAGTTACATCTAGCTATTACTAGCCTATCAAAATGTGATAAAGTGAAAGAAGGCAAAATGCATTTTGTCTGAGGACCCTGTGAATGTTCAGTTATTTCTAGACATAGAAGTTTTGGGATAAAACAAGAATTATTTTCTGATGATCTCACAAATTGATTGGTTCTTAGAGACCAATTTGAAATATATATTCTGATAGTTAAGAAATTGCTTTTCAATTATAGAACAAAAAATCAAATTCACAAACAAGACCAGACTTACTGGTCTGACAGAGACTGGAAGAACCCTCAAGACTATGGCCCTAATACACTCTTCTGACCTGGAACTGAAGCCATTCCCGGAGACCACCTTTCAGCCAAACCATAGACAGGCCCATAAGATAAACAATAACACCCAAGAGGAACATGCTTCTTAAAACAATTATAAGAGATCAAAGGGCAACATTTGCCCAAAAGCAAAGATGAAAAGGCGGGAAGGGGTAGAAAATCAGGACAAAAGGAAATGGGGAACCTAGGTGGGAAATGAGGAGAGGGCTGACGCATTAGAGGGAATGAAACCAATGTTATAGAACTTTTTATGTACAAATTATCAAATGGGAAACTATTTTGCTCTGTAGACTTTGACCTAATGCACAATAAAAAGTTTTTTGAAAAAAGAATTTGCTTTTCATATTAATTTCTGGTTTGTTTTTTCCTTATGTAAAAAGTGGGAAAGTTGCAACATGATGAATTGTAGATTATTTGTCAGACAAGGGATAAATTTGTCATAAATTAAGGGAGGTTATACTCTTGAATCTAGTCAACAGCAATGGGATATACTCTTGAAGGGTGAGGGTTGGTAATGGATATGGTCAGAGTTTATATACTCATGAAAAAGACAGGACTAACATGTACATAAGTTTCAGATTCCAGAACTCTATAATCCCTCTGAGTCTGAAACAGGGACAGTAATGGAAAATATAAGGAAATGTTATTTTGCATTACTGGCCAAATATTTAAACCATTCATCTTGAAGGACAACATATATTTCAGACCTAATAGATATAGAAAATCAAAAAAAGTCATAGAAAACTCTTTTTATGGACAATTAGGAAAGGGTTGAGGTCTACATAGTATTAACATCTAAAACATCTTGTGTGTTTACTATGTGAAGAAACTGGACAAAGAACTTTACAAAGACTGTCTCTTACAACATCACTTTGAGATGTGTGTTACCATTATCCTTATTTTAAAGACAGGCATCAGAGGTTTATAAATGTTTTGTCATTTACTCAAGGTTACCGGTAAGCATGAGAAATAAGATTCAGATTCAGGTTGATCCAGTTCAAGAGCCAGAGGTCTTAGTCTCTCTGCCATAGTATAGTAGCTATAAAAAAAAACAGTTGCTGGAGGGTTGATACCAACTCATAACAACTCTATGTGAGTAAAATTGTACTCCATAGGGTTTTCAATGACTAGTTTTTTAGAAGTAGACTGCCAGGCCTTTCCTACGGAGATGCCTCAGGGTGGACTCAAACCTCCAACCTTTCAGATAGCAGCTGAATACGTTAACTGCACCAGGGAGGATGTCATAAAGGGTGATGACAGGGAACAAATCTGTCTTGGAAAAAGTACAGCCAAAATGCTACTTAGAAGCAAGGATGGAGAGACTTTATTTCACATACTTTAGACATGTTATCAGGAGGGACCAGTCACTGGAGAAGAACATCATGCAAGGTAAAGTAGAGGGTCAGGGAAAAGGAGGAAGACCTTCAACAAGATGGGCTGACACAGTGGCTGCAAGAGTGGGAAAAAGCATAACAATGTTTGTGAGGATGGCAGAGGATCCATCCTTGTTTCATTCTGTTGTACACAGGGTCACTATGAGTCTGAATTGAATCGACGGCACCTAACAACAAAAATAACAGCAAGGCTTCATGATTCTTTAATCATCTGAAGTCACTTTTTGCTCCAGAGCTTCTTCATGGCAGTTTTAACCTCAGTATTTCTGAGGATATAAATTAAGGGATTTAACATAAAGGCCACCATAGTATAAAAGACAACCAAAGCTTTATCTATGGGCAGAGTGGTCACTGGGCAAGATATACAAATATACAGGGCACAAAAAATAAGACAACCACTGTGATGTGAGAGACATAATTGGTGTCATGAATTGAATTTTGTTCCACCAAAATATGCGTCAGTTTGGCTAGACCATGATTCCCAGCATTGTATGACTGTCCACCTTTTTGTCATCCGATGTGATTTTCTTGTGTTGTAAATCCTACCTCTATGATGTTAATGAGGTGGGATTAGAGGCAGTTATGTTAATGGGGCAGGCCACAGAAGGGCAGTCAGACTATGAAGAGGATCTGAACTGTTGCATGGTAAATCCTCTATCCAGGCCACTCCCATCAGGAGAATGCACAGTCTATGACTCACGATGGTCGTGTAGTGCAGGCTTTACAGATGGCCACACAGCAATCACAGGACATTTCCATCAACAGGATGATCTCAGTAGCACCAAAGGTGTGTTCTGCATAGACTTGGGTCATACACCATTAAAAGAAATCACTTTTTTTCTCTTGAAGAGAGTCCACAATAAGTTTAGGAGCTGAGGAAGAAGAATAAATTGTGTCTATCAAAAAAAGCGGAGTCAAAAAGAAGTACATGGGGGAGCTTAGAGCCTGGCTGGTAGTAATAGTAACAATAAGTAGATTTCCTGAGAGTGTTACCATGTACTGAACCCAAAATACCACAGACACAACTTTCTGCATCTTTGGGTTCTGGGTAAGACCTATTAAAATTAGTTCAATCATATACATATTATTCTCCATCCATGTGTTGTAGGTGATAAAAACACCAAAAATGAATTTTTTACCTGAAAGAAAAGAAAATGAGAATCATAGAAGTATCAAACAATCCAAAACTCTGCCTTTTCACAGTACTCTACCATTCTCTCGGATGACACATTCTCTTCTTTAGACTCTTTAGGAATATGTACCTCAAAAATTCTTAGTTGACCCTCTTAGTCTTTTATTATCATGACATTTAAAAAAAATTCTTATGAAACTAAGAATACTTAGAAGAAAGGAACAGCATTTTCTAGACTGGAATCAGGGTAATCTTTGCAAATTCCCACTTGAACATCAGCAAGAGGGAATAAAGCACTCATAGTTACTGTTAGGTGCTGTCTAATTGGTTGCAACTCATACTGAGCCTATGTACAACAGAACAAAACACTGCCCAGTCCATGCCATCCTCACAATCATTGTTGCAGCCACTATATCAAACCATCTCATCAAGGATCTTCCTCGTTTACACTGACCCTCTACTTTACAAGCATTATGTCCTTCTCCAGGGACTGGTCCCTCCTAATAACAAGTTCAAAGTATGTGAGATGAAGTCTTGCCATCCTGGCTTCTAAGGAGCTTTCAGGCTGTACTTCTTCCAAGATAGATTTGATTGTTTTTCTGGCAGTTCATGGTAGAGTCATTATTCTTCACCTAAATCATAATTCAAAGGCAGCAATAGTTCTTTGGTCATCCTTACTCATTGTCCTTCTTTCACATGCATATGAGATGATTGAAAATAACATGGCTTGGGTCAGGAGCACCTTAGTCCTTTAAATGACATCTTTGCTTTTTAACACTTGAAAGAGGTCTTTTGCAGCAGATTTGCCCAATGCAATGCGTCTTTTGATTTCTGGATTGCTGCTTCCATGGGTTTTGATTGTGGATCCAAGTAAAATGAAATCCTTGACAACTTCAATCTTTTCTCCGTTTATCATGTTATTGTTTATTGGCCCATTTTTGACATTTTTTTGTTTTCTTTATGTTAAGATTCAATCCATACTGAAGGCTGTAGTTTTTGGTCTTCATCAGTAAATGCTTCAAGTCCTCTTCACTTTCAGCAACCTTTCCTGACTTTAAACCAGGCAGTATCCCCTTGTTCTGTTTGAAAGACTGCCTCTTGGTCTATGTACAGGTTCCCCATGAGCACAATTAAGTGTTGTGGAATTTCCATTCTTTGCAATGTTATCCATAATTTGTTATGAACCACGTAGTCCAATGTATCTGAATAGTCAATAAAACACAAGTAAACATCTTGCTGGTATTCCCCGCTTTCAGCTAAGATCCACCTGGCATCAGTAATGATGACCCTAGTTCCACATCCTCTTCTGAATCTGGCTTGAATTTCTGGCAGTTCCCTGTCAATGTATTGCTGCAACCACTTCTGAAAAATTTTCAGCAAAATTTTCTTGCTTATGATATTAATGATATTGTTTGATAATTTCCACATTCTGTTAGATCACCTTTCTTTAGAATGGACACAAACATGGATCTCTTACAATCTGTTGACCAGGTAGATGTCTTCCAAATTTTTTGGCATGAACGAGTGAGCACCTCCAGTGCTGCATCTGTTTGTTGAAACATATCAGTTGATATTCCCTTAATTCCTGGAGCCTTGTTTTTTGCCAATGCCTTCAGTGTTGTTGGAATTCTTCCTTAAAAACCACCGGTTCTTGATCATATGCCACCTCCTGAAATGGTTGGATGTAAACCAATTATTTTTGTTACTGTGACTGTGTGTATTCCTTCTGTCTTCTTTTGATACTTCCTGCATCATTCAATGTTTTTCCCGATAGAATCCTTCAGTATTGTAACTTGAGGCTTGAATTTTTTTCTTCAGTTCTTTCGGCTTGAGAAATGCTGAGCGTGTTCTTCCCTTTTGGTTTTCTAACTCCAGGACTTTGCACGTTTCATTATAATACTTTACTTTGTCTTCTCTAACCATGCTTTGAAATCTTCTGTTCAGCTCTTTTACTTCATCATTTCTTCATTTCCCTTTAGCTATTCTATGTTCAAGAGCAAGTTTCAGAGTTTCTCCTAACAACCATTTTGGTCTTTTCTTTCTTTCCTGTCTTTTTAATGATCTTTTGCTTTCTTCATGTGTGATGCTCTTGATGTCATTCTACAACTCATCTGGTCTTAGGTCATTAGCATTCAATGCATAAAATCTATTTTTTAGATGGTCCCAAAATTCAGGTGGGATATACTCAAGGTCATATTTTGTCTTTCATGGACTTGCTCTAATTTTCTTCAGCTTGAACTTGAACTTGCACATGAACAATTGATAGTCTGGTCTGCAGTTGGCCCCTGGTCTTTTTCTAACTGATGATATTGAGCTTTTCCATTTTGTCTTTCCACAGATGTAGTCTATTTGATTCCTACGTATTCCATCTGGCAAGGTCCACATGTATAGTTTTTGTTTATGTTGTTGAAAAAAAAAGTATTTGTAATGAAGAAGTCTTGGGACTTGCCAAAGTCTATCATGTGATCTCCAGCATTGTTTCTATCACCAAGGTCATATTTTCAATCACTGATCCTTTTTTTGCTTTCCAATTTTCACATTCCAATCACCAATAATCATCAATGCATCTTGATTGCATGTTTCATCAATTTCAGACTGCAGAAGTTGTCAGAAATCGTCAATATCTTCATCTTTGGCCATATTGGTTGGTGGATATCTTAGTCATCCAGTGCTGCTATAACAGAAATACCACAAGTGGATGGCTTTAACAAAGAGAAATTTATTTTCTCACAGTCTAGTAGGCTAGAAGTCCAAATTCAGGGCATCGGCTCCAGCAGAAGTCTTTCCCTCTGTGTCAGCTCTGGAGGAAGGTCCTTGTCATCAGTCTTCACTTGGTCTGGGAGCATTTCAGTACAGGAACCTCAGGTCCAAAGCATGTGCTCTGCTTCTGGCACTGCTTTCTTGGTAGCCCTTGAGGTCTCCAATTCTCTGCTTTCTTCCATTTCCTTTTATCTCTTGTAAGATAAAAGGTGGTGCAGGCCACAACCCAGGGAAACTCCCTTTACATTGGATCAGGGATGTGACCTTAGTAAGGGCGTTACAATCCCCTCTAATCTTCTTTAACATAAAATTACAATCACAAAATGGAGGACAACCATACAATACTGGGACTCACAGCCCAGCCAAATTGATACACACATGTTTTGGGGGACATACTTCAATCCATGACAGTGGATAAATTTAAATAATAGTCATATTAACTGGTCTTCCTTGTATGCATATGGATATTACCCTATAACTGACAGCATTTTACTTCAGGATAGATCTTGAAATGTTCTTTTTGACAATGAATGCAACACCATTGCTCTTCAATTTGTCATTCCTGGCATAGTAGATCATATGATTGTCTGATGCATAATGGCCAATACCAATTCATTTCAGCTCACTAATGCCTAGGATATCGATCTTCATGTGTTCTATTTCATTTCTGATGACTTCCAATTCTCCTAGATTCATACTTTGTTCATTCTACATTTCAGTTATTAATGGAAGTTTGCAACTGTTTCTTCTCATTTTGAGCCATGCCACATCAGAAAATCAAGGCCCCAAAATATTTACTCCACCTCCATCATTAAGGTCAACTCTACTTTGAGGAGGCAGCTCTTTCCTTGTCATATTTTCAGTGCCTTCCAATCTGAGGAGCTCACCTTCAGGCACTACATCAGACAATGTTCCACTACTTTTCATAAGGTTTTCACTGCCCAATTTTTTTCAGAATTGTACTGTCAGGTCCTTGCTTCTAGTCTGTCTTAGTCTAGGAGCTTTGATGAAACCTGTCCACCACGGGTGACCATAAATCTAGAGAGCTATAAATTTATTATAAATTTTATAGCTCTACAGAAGAAATTTGCTGTTCCCATGACTAGCTCTAATACATACTAAAAATAGATATTTAAAAGATTTACATACAGTTGTATGGATATCTAACAATGGAGACAAAATTTAAATCCTAAAGGTATAGATGTTTTATAACAAATTAGCTCTTATTTTGAGTAAATCCAGACATATAATGGGGACCAAATTTTGATCAAATTTCTCATGATTTAGTGAGCAGCTAGAGAGATTAGAAGCCCAATTTCTTTCCAGTTAATTTTTAAATTTGGAGTTCTTGGAAATTTTTTCTTGTGTAGCGCTTGGGGGTGTATTAGTGGCAGTACTAAACATGCCTTAGAAAGAAGAAAACAAAGGTTGAGTTCAGTCTAAAAACTGAGGAATCTACAATCAATGAAACACGTGGGAGCAGTTACTGAATTTCTCCCAAATTTGAAGTTGACTTAACTTATCCAAGCATGCTTACTAAAATCAGTTGTGGAATGAAAGTCTGTTACCTATAGGCTAAAAATAAGTGTGGAGACAATACTGTAAAAACTTGTTTTATAATAACTGCACATTAAAAAAAAAAAAGTTGCCATTGAGTCAATTCAGACTCAAGACAACGCCGTTTGTTTCAGTGTAGAACTGTGCTCTGTATGGTTTTCAGTAGCTGTGAACTTTCAGAAGCAGATCACCAGGCCTTTCTTCTGAGGTGCTTCTGGCAGAGTTTGAACTGTCAGCCTTTTGTTTAACCATTTATGCTGCCCAGGGACTCCAACTGTGTATAGAATTACATAATTAATGACAGAATTCCACGAGCCCAGCATCTATTAAAGCACCTGACAATCTACTTATTGTATAAGTGAATAAATGAAAGATTGAATAGTCTCCATGAAAAAATTCAGTTTCAGGCATCAATAGAAACTTCGTTTGTGTCCTCTTCAATCCAAACTATGAAAACAGCTACTAAATTTACCCTCTTGGCAATGTAGTTAATATTCATGTCTCACCAGGTGGACTGAGTCTTAGGCTTCACTGGAATTTTAATGTCTGTTTAGTACCTTTGTACAGCTACCACACTGGCAACCTAAAGTTACCATTTGTGAATTAAAAGTATTGAAAACTCTTAGCTACACAGTCACCATTAACTAGAGCTGTGAGGAGTGGAGAAACAACTCTGGGACTGGGCAGCCTTGAGAACTAAAAATTTTGTGTTTTTTCTCTCATCTTTGACGTATAGATCCTGTGGGGCCTGTGATAACATGTCTACAAATTTTGAAGAAAAAGCATTATATATTTTCTGCTGGCAGCGGGTAGCACTGCTTGAAAAGCAGAACAGACAGAGAGCAACTTCTCTGAGAGACAGTGCCCTGAATTCATACTTAAAGCCTCCTAAACTGTGAGAACGTGAATTTCTGTTCCTTAAAGCCATCCACTTGGGGTATTTTTGTTACAACAGCACTAGGAAACTCAGACAAGAAGTCAGTGCCCATCACCATGAATTATCATCTATTTAGACCAAAGAGCAGGCTGGATTACAACCCCAAGGAAGAGGAAAAGATTGTGAGTGAATCTGGCAGCAAACAGAAGCAAAATTGTTGACTACTAACTATAGAAATGAAGGTATTGCTTCCCATTTCTGGTCCTAGATTTCAGGAATGTGTCCATTTGGTTTAACGGTAAAGATTGATAATGAAGAAACATAATTCCCCGCAAGGTTGTATGTAGCTAGCTTTTATTTATCTCAGAAACTGAAAGAAAGAACATAGTCATTCAGCCTCCTTTCCATGGTGTTTCTATTTCTCCATCTTTGGTGTCTTTACACACGGTGATTATTGGTAAGTGATTTCCTCAGTGGCTACTGTGTGAAAGCATGATACCTAACTCTAAGTCCCCATAATTCTGTCTCTGTAGGGTGGAATGATAGACTGTTGCTGTTGTTAGTTGTCACAGAGTTGATTACCATCCAGGTCTACTCCATGAGTAGAACTGCTCCATAGGGTTTTCTTGGCTGTAATCTTTACAAAAGAAGATCTCCAGGCCTAACTTTTGCAGTACTGCTGGGTGGGTTTGAATGGCTAGCATTTAGGTTATCAGTTGAGGCAAACTGTTTGCACTACCTAGGAACCTCAAAGAAAAGGCTACATTGTCCCAGATACATCATGAGAGTCTGCCATCAAGGTACTCATCTGGAAGGAAGTTGATATCTTTATGACTTTTAAATCACTCAATCTTTGGTATCTGGAAATCTTGCTATCAAAGTCTCTTCAGTCCATTGTTAATAAAAGTGTCACAATATCTCAGGATAGTAAGGCACAGAATCTTGAAGACTGATATGTCCATTCTCAGGACAACAATCTCATTTAGACCAGTCATGTTTTCAGAGAGAAATCCATTCTCTGAACTCTGACCAATGCCTAAAGCCAACCACACATCCTACTCCAGGTTTACCAATGTCACAATGAGAAGCTCAGCCTTATAAAGAATGTTTCCAACTTACTCTAGTCTCATCCCAAACTATAGCCGAGACCTATCTTTAAGCCAAGCTCAACTGAATTTCAAAAACTGGTCCTAATGATGTTTGTGGGTGCTAAGCGGGAGTAAGTGAAAGACTTTGGCTAATGCTTTGGCAAAGGTTCCACCAGGGCCAATTACTAATCCTCTGATGATTGAGAGGTCAATGCATTACCACATCCTACACTGTGTGACACTCTATTTAAATATCTCTCTAGAGTCACTGAAGAAAGAATTACAAAGAAAGGCCTGTGAACAAACGACAGCAGCAGAGCCACGTATGAAAGGCCCAAGATTTGTTTTTGGGGAACACGACTCTCAAGCTTAATGGGTTTCTAGGGAAACAGAGTTAGAAAGAAGGTTTAAAACAGGAATAAAAAGAATTCTCTCCATAGTGCTTATGGACTTTTTAGGACCAAAAATTGACAGAGTTGATTTGAGAAAACAGTGTCCAATTAGTGATCTTGATTCACTAATAAATTTTACAGATCTATATACTAGCTTTTCCTGATTCAAGAACATTTGCATTATTCTCAAGGTTTTTAATTTGTATTGAATATAGTTATATAAGATTTAAAAATATATATATTTATATATATATTTTGAAGATTCACTTACACTTCTATGGGAAGCCAGAAAAGTGAGTAGAAATTAAATCCTGCAGCTATGGAAGTTTGCTAATTTAAATAGCTCATTCTCTCAGTAAATCCAGACTGGTAATGGGGACCAAAAATAAATTAATATATCCAAGATATGGAAAGTTTTCTAAAGAGATAAGAATTTCAATGTCTCACTTGTTAGACTTTAATTTGGAATTTCTTCCTAGAAGTTCTTTCATTTCAAGCTCATGGAGTCTATTTGTGGCTGAGTTGCAAATGCCTGGAGGGGAAGATATCAATGAATGGGCTCAGTCTGAAAACTGAGGATTCCACAACCAATTAGACTCAGGTCAGTGATAATTAAATCTTTTTTCCCCAAAATTTCAAGTAGATTAACTTAATTTAACCAAGTTATTCCACTGAAATAGTTTTTGTAGTTAGATTCTGTGACTGTAGGTTAGCATTTTTCTCCGAAAGTGAATTTAGACACAGTGATATGAAATCATTCTCTGATGACATCAATGCATCTGATTAGAGACGTACATGAATAATGACGGCATTCACAGACACCACTCTATACCCTTCCCCTAGCAGATGTCTAGTCCATACTAAGTTCTAAAAACAAATTTATTGAAGAAATGAATAAAGGAACAAATGATTGAACTCCATAGAAAAGCTGTACCCCAAATATTAGTAGAAACCCTATCTGTGATTTGTCAGTCCAGACACTGTTAAGAACTACTAAAGTGACTTTTACACCATTCTCGTCAACATTGATGTCTCACCAAGTAGATTGATTAACCACACAGTCACAAGAGCCACAGATACAAGAAAACAGCTCAGAGACTGAGCTCTTCTGAAAACTGAAGATTTTTCCCTCACCTTTATTGAAGCTGAGACACCCGTGACATTGAACTTTTTGTGACCATAAATTTTTAAGGAAAAATACATTATATAAGAAGGGGGGAAAAAAAGAATGAAATATCATATGATCCTTTGTAACAATAATACATACACACACATGAAAATCCATATACAGATCATTCCCAAAAAAGAACATATTCTTGTGTATGTTCAATGTTCCCATCACTTAGCAATGAAACCTCAAGTTCATCTTTCATTCATTTCATTTCATTCCATTCCCTTTGTAAATTGCAAGTGGGGAAATATATCTAATCCAGAGCATGATTCAACATGTGGTGGAAGATCCATTGCATGAAAAAATCATTTAAGAAATATTGTGATCTTTTCAGAGAACTTCACAACACTTAACATGTCTGTATCTAAGATGAAAAGAGTGAAAGGGTTGTATTGAGCCAGATAGAACATGCAGGGCTATTGAATGGGTGTACTTGATAGGCTGTTATAAAGATCATTCCTGGGCATTCTGAAAGAAAGAAATCTCCATCTGCAGCTCTGTCCATATCCTATGTGCATGTACATTCATTTGACAGAAAGGAATAAGAGATTAGAGAACACAGCTGACACAGATACGGCACTTTTTGGCAAGCTCACATCTGATATGCAGTTGACTTTTCAAAGAATGTTATGTTCATATACCTATAAATATTCATGCCAATAGACAATTATAACTTCTCAAATAATTCTTTTTGATTAATTTTTTCACCGAAAATGAAAGAAAGCAAACCCTATCGTCTTAGAGACTTATAGAGACAAGATGAAGTTTGGAAGCCAACCATAAATCATCATTCATGACAATGGCTTGCTTCTACTGAGATGTTTGTAAGGTATTGTTACTATTTGAAGATTATGAAATAGGATATAGTTAACCTCCTTCTGTTCTTTATGACTATCTGCAAAATGGCAGAGGTGAGGGGACTGTAGTTCCATCAATACCAGAGACAAAGACTAAAGAGGTGATGGAATATTTTGCTATTGGATTAAAAATATCAACACTCAGAAATACTGTGATCTTTTCAGATGGGACACAAGCCCTCAACCCAGGCTGCTTTAATAAAACGGATGAAAAATGTAACTGAATTCATCTTGCTGGGCCTGACTCAGAATCCAGAACTGCAAAAACTCTTATTCCCCGTGTTTTTAATCACCTACTTGATGACATTGGCAGGTAATCTGCTCATCTCAGTCACTGTCTTCATCAGCCCAGCTCTGGGCTCTCCCATGTACTTTTTTCTGTCCTGTTTGTCCATTATAGATGGTTTCTACTCTTCCTCCATAGCTCCCAAAATGATCTTTGATTTGACCTCTGAGAAAAACACCATATCCTTCAATGGCTGCATGAGTCAGCTCTTTGCTGAACATTTTTTGCTGCAGTTGAGATCATCTTGTTAATTGCAATGGTCTATGACCGCTATGTGGCCATCTGCAAGCCCTTACACTACATGACTATCATGAGCAGGCCTCTATGTGGTCTCCTCATGGGGATAGCTGGGCTTTTGGGGTTTATTCATGGAGGGATTCAGATTTTGTTCATGGTCCAGTTACCATTTTGTGGCCCTTATGTCATTGACCATTTTATGTGTGATTTAATACCTCTCCTAGAGCTGGCCTGCACAGACACTCACACTTTGGGGCCCCTGATTGCTGCCAATAGTGGCTCACTATGTTTGCTCACTTTTTCTATGCTGGTTGCATCCTATGTCATCATCCTGCACTCCCTGAGGTCTTACAGCTCTGAAGGGCGCCGCAAAGCCCTCTCTACATGTGCTTCTCATGTCCCTGTCGTCATCTTATTCTTTGTACCTTGTTCATTCCTGTACCTAAGACCCATGACCTCCTTCCCGGCTGACAAAGCTGTGACTGTATTTTGCACTCTAGTAACTCCTATGCTGAACCCTTTAATCTACACCCTGAGAAACGCAGAAGGGAAAAATGTCATGAGAAAGTTCTGGGGTCAAATAATGAAAACCGGTGATAAATAAATCTTGTGATTGAAATAATTAAAAAAATAATTGTTGATTAAACTTGGGACAGTCACTTCTCCTGTCTGGATCAATTTGCTTTAGGAACCCACATGTTGTGGGCAGAATTGACTTTTCATTAGGCACAGCACACACAGTGCCTAGAGCTTCAAACTATCGAACTTTCTTCTAAAATGTTTCATTGTTTGAAGATAATAGTACCCTACCAATAGGAGGACGTGAACATCAATGAAGCAATGTAATATAAAGAATGTTCATCTCTTTAATTTATTGAATGTTTACTACTTGTAAAGTGTTTCAGATTCCTTCTGACATTTAATTCTCACAAGTCTTATAAATTCGATACTACCGTTATTCCTGTTTTGCAAACTAGGCAGCCAAGGGTGAGAGACGTTAATTATATTGCTCAAGACCAATTAGTTAAAATTTGACTTAATCAAAATTCAAATCTAAGCCTGTGTGACCCAAAGTGTTTGCACTTTATAATTCCCATTTACTTCCCTATAATACAAATAGACAATAAGCTCAATGTCTTACATTGCTTTCTTTTCTTTGGAATTTTCCTTTCAGAATTCTTTGGCCTTCTTTTTGAGACAATGTGAACATGAACTTGCTTACACAGATAGGTCAGTTTGAAAGGTATGAGTCTCCAAAGACCCAGTTAGTGACTAGTTGGTAATTTATAACTTCATGCTATTTCATGTTGTTCACTGTACTAAAATATACTTTTCAAACAGATTAGTGTGCTTTTCTAGAAAGTTCCTTGACATAAAAGTGTAGCAACTGGCAAGGAGATAGACTATTTTTTAGTGAACCTCACCATGATTTCACATTCCATAGGTGATTAGGAAATTGGCTCAATTATTCTTTTATCACCTAAGAGCAGAAATGAATGGGTGTTGAATTCAGGGTATTGGTTATATCTAGCTATTACTAGCTGTCATGGATTGAATGGTGTTCCACAAAAATATGTATATCAATTTCGCTAGGCCATGATTCTCAGTAAATCCCATCTCTGTGATATTAATGAGGTAGGGTTAGAGACAGTTATATTGATGAGATCTACAAGATTAGATTGTGTCTCGAGCCAATCTCTTTTGAGATATAAAAGAGAGAAGTGAGCAGAGAGACACGTAAACCTCATACCACCAAGAAAGTAACACTGGGAGCAGATTGTGTCCCTTGGACCCGAGGTTCCTGTGCAGAGAAGCTCCTAGACCACAGGAAGATTGATGACAAGGACTTTCCCCCAGAGCCAAAAGAGAGAGAAAGCCTTCCCCTGAAGCTGACACCCTGAATTTGGACTTGAAGCCTACTAAACCATGAGAGAATAAATTTCTCTTTGTTAAAGTCAACCACTTGTAGTATTTCTGTTATAGCAGCACTAGATAAATAAGACACTAGCCAATCAAAATGTGATACAATGAAAGAAGTCAAAATATATTTCTTCTGTGGACTCTGTAAATGTTCAGTTATTTCTAGACATAGAAGTTTGGGGATAAAACAAGAACTATTTCCTGATGATCTCACAAATTTATTGGAGACCAGCTTTAAATATATACCTTGATAGATAAGAAACTGCTTTTCAATTGTTGAACAAAAAATCAAATTCACAAAACTGATCAGACTTAACTGATCTGACAGAGACTGGAACAACTCCCGAGACTATGACTCTAAGACAACTTCTGACCTTGAACTGAAGCCATTCCCAGAGACCACCTTACAGCCAAACCATAGACAGGCCCATAAGATAAGCAATAACACCCGAGAGAAAAGTACTCCTTAAAAAGGCAGCATTTGCCCAAAAGCAAAGATAAAAAGGCAGGAAGAGGTAGAAAATCAGGACACAAGGAGACAGGGAAACTAGGGCAGAAATGGCAAGAGTGTTGACCCATTGTGGGACATGAAACCAATGTCATGGAACACTTTATGTACAAATTATCTAAAGGGAAACTAATTCACTCTGTTAATTTTCACCTAATGCACAATAAAAAGTTTTTTGTAAAAAGAATTTGCTTTTCATATTAATTTCTAGTTTGTTTCTCCTTATGTAAAAAGCAGGAAAGTTGCAACATGAAGATTGTAGATTATTTGGCAAACAAAAGATAGATTTCTTATAAATTAGGGGAGCTTACACTCTTGAATCTACTCAACAGCAAAGGGATACACTCTTGAAGTGTGAGGGCTGGAAAGAGTATAAAATCATGAAAAAGACAGGACAAACATGGACATAAGTTTCAAATTACAGAACAGTAGAGTTCTTGGAGTTTGAAACAGGCACAGTTATGGAAAATGAAAGGAAATGTCATTTTGCATTACTGGCCAAAAATTTAAACCATTCAATTCAAAGGACAACATATATTTCGAACCTAATAGATACAGAAAATCAAAAGAAGTCATAGAAAACTATTTTTATGGACAATTAGGAAAGAGCTGAGGTCAACATAATATTAACACGTAAAACATGCTGTGTTTACCATGTGCAGAAACTGGGCTAAGAACTTTACAAAGACTGTCTCTCACAACATCACTTTGAGATAGATATTATAACTATCCTTATTATAAAGACAGGTATCAGAGGTTTATAAATGTTTTATCATTCATTCAAGGTCACTGGTAAGCATGGGAAATAAGATTCAGACTCAGGATGATCCATTTTGAGAACCAGAGATATTAGTCTCTCTGCCATAGTAAAGCAGCTTGTCTTAGTCATCTAGTGCTGCTGTAACAGAAACCCCACAAGTGGACGGCTTTAACAAGGAGAAATTTATTTTCTCACAGTCTAGTAGGATAGAAGTCCAAAATCAAGCATCAGCTTCAGGGGAATTCTTTCTCTCTCTGTCGGCTCTGGAGGAAGGTCCAGTCATCAATCTTCCCATGGTCTAGGAGCTTCTACACACAGGAACCCTAGGTTCAAAGGACATGCTCTGCTCCTGGCACTGCTTTCTTGGTGGTATGAGGTCTCCCTGTCTCTCTACCCACTTCTCTCTTTTATATCTCAAAAGAGATTGGCTCAGCGTTCCGGCAAAATGGCGCTCTAAGCAGAAGCAGCACGCCGTCCTTCCACAGCAAAGATCCGAAAAACTAAGCCATACAGAGAATACAACAATCCTGAAACCCTAAAACATCAAATGAAGAGATAAAGAACTCAGCCAAGCACCAAATGGAGTGAGAAAACTGACAGAGAACAGAGAGCGTGGAGAGATTCATGCAGAGGTCCCCTACCAGCTAACGCAGCACGGATCCACCATCTTGGACTCCTATTGCAGACCAGCAAATGGGGGTACAAGATGGCAGCCTCACGGAGTGTCCAGTGGGAAACAAAACAGCCGGTAATTTGCAGTGTGTGTTTTCCCACCCCCCACCCCTCTTCGCCCCGGCTCGGCCTCCTCTGCTTCCCGCAGCCACAGTCTCTTGACTGGGAAGCACCGGCTGCTGGGATTCCACACACCCAAGCAGGCGGCTCTCTGGGTGCTATTTGTTGGCTGCTAGTGTTGCTTTTTTTTTTCTGCTTCCTTTGATTTCTCACTTGCCTCTCGCCGCCTCCCCCTCCTTTTGCTCTAGTGCCTGGCTCCAGGCGCCATCTTTGCTTCTTCCTGAGGGGCTGGGGGCTCCATTTGAGTGTGCAGCTGCTTCCCAGTCTGGGCTGCCACTCTGGTGGGATCCCAGGGCTTTTGTTCGTTTGTTCCTCTGCTTCCGGCGGCCACGGTCACTTGACTGGGAGGTGCCAGCTGCTTAGATTCCACACACCCAAGCAGGTGGCTCTCTGGGTGCCATTTGTTGGCTGCTAGTGTTGCTTTTTTTTTCTGCTTCTTTTGATTTTTCACTTGCCTCTTGCCAGCTTCCCCTCCTTTTGCTCAGGTGCCTGGCTCCGTGCACCATCTTTGCTTCTTCCTGAGGGGCTCCAGAGTGCCGGCAATTTGTGATATATGCTTTCCCACTCTCCACCCTTCACCCACACTCGGCCTCCTCTGCTTCCCACAGACACAGTCTCTTGTCCAGAAACACCTGCCCAGGCTGGCTGGCTCTCTGAGGGCCATTTGTTGGCTGCTGGTGTTGTTCTTTTTTTTGTTTTGTTTTTTTTCCTGCTTCTTTGGATTTCTTGCTTGCCTCTCACTGCCTCCCCCTCCTTTCGCTTGAGTGCCTGTCTCCGTGCGCCATCTTTGCTTCTTCCTGAGGGGCTGCAGAGCTCCATTCGAGTGTGGAGCTGCTTCCCAGTCTGGGGTACCGCGCTGGTGGGATCCCGGGGCTTTTGTTCATTTGTTTGTTTTGAACTGTTTCTTTGTTTTCTTTTCCTTTTCTTGAGTTGGGAGCCCTTTCTGGCCAGGCGGAGCTGCGTGGCAAAGAACTCCCCTTCGGCTTCCACAGACGTACAGAGGGATCCCTGAGGATATTTTTTTTTTTTTCTGTTTTTTTTGAGGGGCCTTTCTTGTTCTTTTATTTTGTTTGTTTGTTTGTTTTCTTTTCCTTCTTTTTCCCTTTTTGTCTTTCTTCATTGCTCAGTTTCTCATCTCTCTATATCTTCCTTCTCTTTCTGATCCCTGAATACCAGGCATTGTATGCCTCTGAGCCTTCTGTCGAGGCTGTGCTGCGACACCTGAGAGCGACTTCCCAGACCTCATAGCTGCATCGGTGGGATCCCTGGGAACTTTGCAGTTCTTTAACCTTTCTGATTTTTATTTGTTCATTCTTTCTTTTCTTCCTCTTCCCCTTTCTGTTTTTCTCCATTTCGAAGTCTCTCATCTCTCCATTCCAACGGCAAGCTCCCCTAGAATTCTTTTTTGTTTGTTTGTATGTTTTTTTAGCTCCTGTTCCTCTCTCCTCTATCCCATATCCATCTTAGCTCCACACATAACCATCTCCCCGCTGCATCCTGCCTACCTGTACTGTGCGCTTGACATCACACCACCAAGCAGTGCAGGCACAGCCTACTGGAACCTCCCCAGCACTGATTACTGACCCACTCAGTGGCTCCTCTTCAGCTAGACCTGCCCTGCTGTACCATATCTGAGTGACTGAACCTGCCAGTTGGCGAAGGAGGCGAAAAGTACTGAGCGCACAGACGAGCAAACAACAAAGAGCATGCAGTCCGCCTGCTCAGACAGAGTCAAATTTTTTTTAAAAAAGAAAGGACGAAACAAACAAATCTACTATCAGTAAATGAGAGAAATAACTACTGAATGCCCCTAAAACAGCAGACAATATCAAAACATTTACAAAACCAGGACAGGATGGTTCCAGTAGGCATCCAAATTAAAGCACCAGATGACTCTCCACTGGAAGAAAATGCACTAGAAATACCTGATAGGGAATTCAAATCTCTAATACTCAGAATTCTCCAAGAACTGAGGCAAAAAGCTGACAAACATGAGGAAAAAATAGAGAAATTCATGGAAAATATGGACAAAAAAATTGGAAGAATTCAGGAAGATGATGCAGGAACAAAATGTCAAAATAAATTCACAACTAGAAATTATACAAAAACAACAATTAGAATTCCAAAAGATAAACAACAAGATTTCAGAAATGGATGATGTCATAGAAGGGCTGAGAAGCAGATTTGAAACCATGGAACAGAGGATCAGTGAAACTGAAGACAAACATTTGGATACAAAACTGTTTCATGAAAACTCAGAAAAAAGAACAAAGAAAAATGAAGAGACCCTGAGAGTTATGTGGGACACAATCAAATGCAAAAATTTACGAGTGATTGGCATTCCAGAACAGGGGGAGAAGACAAAAAACTTCCCCAATATCATGAAAGATGAAAAGCTGGCCATCCAAGAAGCTCAACGAACCCCATATAGAAGAGACCCCAAAAGAAAATCACCAAGGCATATCATATTCACACTCGCCAAAACCAAAGACAACAAAGAATCCTTAGAGCAGCTCGTGAAAAACAAGAAGTCACATACAGAGAAGAAACAGTAAGACTAAGCTCAGATTATTCAGCAGAAACCATACAGGCAAGAAGGCAATGGGATGACATATATAAAATCTTGAAAGAAAAAAATTGTCAGCCAAGAATAATATATCCTGGAAAACTCTTGTTCAAATTTGATGGTGAAATTAGGTCATTTCCAGATAAACAGAAACTAAGGGAATATGTAAAAGTCAAACCAAACTTACAAGAATTATCAAAGGGAGTTCTTCGATATGAGAACAAACAGCTTCAGCCCACAAGCAGAACCTAGGATACAGGATTGTACGAGCCAGATACCAATCTAAGAAATGAACTCTTGAGGACGATCCAGAACCAAAAGAAATACAACAGGGAATCAGAGCAGTTAATCAGTAAATGACAACAACATCAAAACAATAAAAGATGGAATAAACGGCATAGGAATAGAACCTTCTAATGAAAAGGAAGGCAAGGCGATACCAAGTAAGGGTAGACTGCTTCAAACTTAGAAAGATAAGGGGAAAATTCATGGTAACCACAAAGAGAGTTAATAAACCAACTCATAAAAATAAAGATGAAAAACATAATGTCTCGGCAAAAACAAAACCTACAAAAACAAAAGAAATGAAAAAAAATCCACAAACAGAAGTAACTCAACACAAGAGAGTAAGAAGAACAAAGAAAACTTCAGCACCACAAAAAAAAGCACTATAAAATGACAGCAACAAACTCACATCTATCGATAATTACACTGAATGTAAATGGGCTCAATGCACCCATAAAGAGACGAAGAGTGACAGCATGGATAAGAAAACAGGATCCATAAATATGCTGTCTACAAGAGACACACCTTAGAAACAAAGATGTGAATTTATTAAAAGTCAAAGGTTGGAAAAAAATATATGAAGCTAACAACTACCAAACAAGAGCAGGAGTGGCAATTCTAATCTCAGATAAAATAGACTTTAAAACAAAATCTACCATAAAAGACAAAGAAGGACACTATATAATGATTAAGGGGATGATCCATCATGAAGACATAACCATAATAAACATCTACACCTCCAATGACAGGGCTCCAAAATACATAAAACAAACTCTAATAACACTGAAAAGAGAAATTGACAGTTCCACAATAATAGTAGGTGACTTCAACACACCACTCTCAGAAAAGGACAGAACAACTAAGAAGAAACTCAGCAAAGATACAGAAGACCTAAAGGGCAAAATCAGCCAACTTGACCTCATAGACATATATAGAACACTCCATCAAACCACTGCAAAGTACACATTCTTCTCCAATGCACATGGAACATTCTCCAGAATAGACCACATCTTAGGCCACAGAGCAATCCTTAACAAGATCCAAAACGTTGAGATAACTCAAAGTATCTTCTCTGACCACAATGCCATCAAGGTAGAAATTAACAATAGAAAGAGCAAGGGAAAAAAATCAACCACATGGAAACTGAATAATATCCTGCTTACACATCACTGGGTAATAATCAGAGATGGACTCAAAAAATTCCTAGAATCAAATGAGAATGAAAACACATCATACAAAACCTTTGGGACACAGCAAAGGCAGTCCTCAGAGGACAATTTATAGCAATAGATGCACACATCAAAAAACAAGAAAGGGACAAAATCAAAACATTAACTACAGAACTCAAACAAATAGAAAGAGAACAGCAAAAAAAGCCCACAACCACCGGAAGAAAGGAAATAGTAAAGATCTGAGCAGAAATAAATGAAATAGAGGACAGAAAAACAATAGAAAGAATCAACAAAACCAAAAGTTGGTTCTCTGAAAGAATCAACAAAATTGACAAACCACTGGCCAGACTGACAAAAGAAAAACAGGAGAGGACACAAATAACCCAAATAAGAAATGAAATGGGGGACTTTACAACAGACCCAACTGAAATAAAAAGGATTATAACAGAATATTATGAAAAACTATACTCCAAGAAATTTGAAAACCTAGAGGAAATGGATAAATTTCTAGAAACACACTACCTACCCAAACTACAACAAAGTGATGTTGAAAATCTGAACAGACCCATAACAAGAGAAGAGATTGAAAAGGTAATTAAAAAACTCCCAACCCAAAAAAGCCATCGCCCAGATGACTTCACTGGAGAATCCTACAAAACATTTACAGAAAAGCTTGTAACAGTTCTACTCAAGCTATTGCAGAGCATAGAAGAGGAAGCAACACTTCCAAATTCATTCCATGAAGCCAGAATAACGCTGATACCAAAACCAGGTAAAGATGTCACAAAAAAAAGGAAAATTACAGACCAATATCTCTTATGAATATAGATGCAAAAATTCTTAACAAAATTCTAGCCAATAGAATTCAGCATCATATCAAAAAAATAATACACCATGACCAAGTAGGATTCATACCAGGTATGCAAAGATGGTTCAACATTAAAAAATCAATCAACGTAATCCACCACATAAATAAAAGGAAAGAAAAGAATCACATGATCATCTCAATTGATGCAGAAAAGGCATTTGACAAAGTCCAACACCCATTCCTGATAAAAACTCTCAATAAAATTGGTATAAAAGGGAAATTTCTCAACATAGTAAAGGGCATCTATGCAAAACCAATGGCCAACATCATTCTTAATGGAGAGAGGCTGAAAACATTCCTCTTGAAAACAGGAACAAGACAAGGATGCCCTTTATCACCACTCCTATTTAATATTGTGCTGGAAGTTCTAGCTAGAGCAATAAGGCAAGAAAAAGAAATAAAGGGCATCCAAATTGGTAATGAAGAAGTTAAACTGTCCCTGTTGGCAGATGATATGATAATATACATAGAAAACCCTAAAGACTCCACGAGAAATCTATTGGAACTAACAGAAAAATTCGGCAGAGTAGCAGGATACAAGATAAACACTGAAAAATCACTTGGATTCCTATACACAGTAAGGAGAATGATGAAAAGGAAATCAGGAAAACAATACCATTTTCAATAGGCCCTAAAAAGATAAAATACTTAGGAATAAATCTGACCAGTGATGTAAAAGACCTATACAAAGAAAACTACAAAACACTACTGCATGAAACCCAAAGGGATCTACATAAATGTAAAAACATACCATGCTCATGGATAGGCAGACTCAACATTGTGAAAATGTCAATTCTACCCAAAGCAATTTACAAATACAGCGCAATCCCAATCCAAATACCAACAACATTCTTCAAAGAGATGGAAAAACTAATCATTAACTTTATATGGAAAGGGAAGATGCCCCGAATAAGTAAAGCACTACTGAAGAAGAAGAATAAAGTTGGAGGACTCACACTACCTGACTTGAGAACCTACTAGACAGCTACAGTAGTCAAAAGAGCCTGGTACTGGTACAACGACACAAACATTGACCAATGGAACAGAATTGAGAACCCAGATGTAAATCCATCCACCTACAGTCACCTGATCTTTGACAAGGGCCCAAAGTCCATCAAATGGGGAAAAGACAGTCTTTTTAACAAATGGTGCTGGCAAAACTGGATATCCATTTGCAAAAAAATGAAACAGGACCCATACCTCACACTGTATACAAAAACTACTTCAAAATGGATCAAAGACCTGAATATAAAGCCTAAAACTATAAAGTTCATAGAAGAAAAAATAGGACCAACACTTCAGGCCTTAATACATGGCATTAACAGAATACTAACTATAACCATCAATGCACAAAACCCAACAGATAAGCTAGATCACTGGGATCTTCTAAAAATCAAACACCTATGCTCTTCAAAAGACTTCACCAAAAGAGTCAAAAGAGAACCTATAGACTGGGAAAAAATTTTGGACAGTACAAGTCAGACAAAGGTCTAATCTCCATAATCTACAAGAAAATCCAACACCTGTACCACAAAAAGACAAATAATCCTATTCAAAAATGAGCAAAGGAAATGAACAGACACTTCACCAAAGAAGACATTCAAATGGCCAACAGACACATGAGGAAATGCTGGCGATCACTAGCCATTAGAGAAATGCAAATTAAAACCACAATGAGATACCATCTCACCCAGGCATTACTGGCACGAATCAAAAACACTGGAAATAACAAATGTTGGAGGGGCTGCGGGGAGATGGGAATTCTTATGCACTGCTGGTGGGAATGCAAAATGATACAACCATTTTGGAAAATGATATGGCGTTTCCTCAGAAAGCTAGAAATAGACATACCATTCGATCCAGCAATCCCACTCCTAGGAATATATCCTAGAGAAATGAGTCATCACTCAAATAGAGATATGCACACCTATGTTCATGGCAGGATTGTTCACAATAGCAAAATGATGGAAACAACCTAGATGCCCGTCAACAGATGAATGGATAAACAAACTATGGTACATACACACAATGGAGTACTATGCAATGAGAAAGAACAACAATGAATCTGTGAAGCATCTCATAACATGGATGAAACTGGAGGACATTATGCTGAGTGAAATACGTCAATCACAAAAGGATAAATATTGTATGAGACCTCTATTGTAAAAACCCATGAAAAAAGTTCACACACAAAATGCAACAATCTTTGTTGGTTACCAGGGGTGGGTGGGGGGGGGGGAAATACTAAATAGGCAATAGATAAGTGGTATCTTGGGTGAAGGGTGAGACAGTACACAATACAGGGGAAACTAGCACAACTTGTACAAGGAAACGTCATGGAAGCCCCATAGACACATCCAATTCCCTGAGGGACTGAATTGCTGGGTGGAGGGCTCTGGGGACCATGGTCTCGGGGAACATCTAGCTCAGTTGGCATGACAGAGCTTATAAAGACAATGCTCTACATTCTACCTTGGTGAGTAGTGTCTGGTGTCTTAAAAGCCTGTGAGCAGCCATCTAAGATACTCCACTGGTATCATCCCTTCTGGAGCAAGGGAGAATGAAGAGAACAGGATAGAAGGAAAAGATTAGTCCGAAGGACTAATTGTCCACCACTACCGAGACGTCCACTGGACAGTACAGCTAGATGGTGCCCAGCTACCACCATTGACTGCTCTGACCAGGATCACAACGGAGGTTTCTGGACAGAGCTGGAGAAGGATGTAGAGCATAATTCTAACTCAATAAAAAAGAAAGATCAGATTTACTGGCCTGAAGGAGACTGGAGAAACCTTGAGAGTATGGCACCCAGACACCCTTTTAGCTCAATGGTGAAGTTACCTCCGAGGTTCACTGTTCAGCCTGGGAGTGGACAGTCCTGTAAAACCAAATGAGTCTAACAAGGTACAGGAGTCCAGTGACAAGGGCTAGAAGGCAGAAGGGGAGAAGGAAGCTGCTGATAGGGAACCCAAGGTTGAGTAAGGATATTGTTGATGTGTTGTGAGATTGTTAACCATTGTCATAGGGCAACACTTGTAGTAACTGTTAAATGAGAAACTATTTTGTCCTGTAAGCGTTCATCTTAAGTGAGAATAACAGCACAATTGGAAGAGCATAGTCAATGTCACCGAACTGTGTATGTAGAAATTTTTGAAATGGTGTATCTTTGGCTATGTGTATTTTCACCAAAAAAAAAAAAAAAGGTTGAGAATTTAGAGGGTTAATATGTTGTGGGGTTGTTAACCAATGTCATAAAACAACATGTGTACTACTGCTTCATGAGAAACTATTTGTTCTGTAAGCCTTCACCTGAAGTACAATAAAATATAAAAAAAAAAGAGATTGACTCAAAGCACAATCCAATCCTGTAGATTGAGTCCTGCCTCATTAACATAACTGCAACCTATCGCACCTCATTAACATCGTAAGAGGTAGGATTTACAACACATAGGAAAATCCTATCAAATGACAAAATAGTGGACAATCCCACAATGATGGGAATCATGGCCTAGCCAAATTGATAACACACATTTTGAGGGACACAATTCAAGCCATGACATTCTACCCTTTGGCACCCAAAAATTCATGTCCTTGCCACAGGTAAAACATATTCACCCCATCATATCATAGCAAAAGTCTTAACTCCAAGTTCAAAATCCCAAAAATTCCTCTTCATCCGTGAAATCTAGAACACAAGTTATCTGCTTCCAAAGATACAATGGCAGAACAGGCACAAGCTAGACATTTCCATTACAAATGGGAGAAGCTGGAGGGAAAGAAGGAATAACAGGCACCAAGCAAGTAAGCAGAACACATTACAATAGCCCTCAAAGCTTTGAAAATAATCCTCTGTTCTCTGAGACAATTTACACAATGGACTTGCCCTCCAGACTTTAGGTATTGGCCATACTCTCCAGATTCTGAGTGGAGGCCCCTCCTCCCTGGGCTTCAGCTCTTCCTTCTAGGCCCACTGGGATGGCAATTCTGCTCCCTCAGCTTTAGTCACACCATTCTCCTAGTCCATCTGGGTTGCAGCTCCACCCTTAGAAACACCAGAGGCCATGGCTCCACCTTTGAAACCCCAGAGATCGTGGCCATACCCTTTGAGACTGATGCAGCTCTGCTTCCCATTTACCTTGTCTCTTCAGCTTCTGCTTCCTGGTTTCTTGGCGTCTTGGCCCCTCAGGCCTCTCCACCCACATCTGCCCTGATGGGACAAGCATTCCAAAGCTCTGTAGCAACACTGATAAGTGCCCGGAGGCACCCCACTCAGCCAGGAAGCCTCCTGCACAAAGGCACTCAGCTCTCTCCCTCTGTGGGTCCACTCCAGAGCTGTCTGGCACTGGTCTCCTGGTTCTGCTGCTGCAGGTTCTCTGCTGCTGCATCTCACCATCTGTGCCTTCTCCAGTGTTAACAGTCCTCCTCACTTCCTTCTGAGTCCTCTATCCATTCACAGTTTCAAAACTTCTTCCACATTTTAGGTATCTGTTAGAACAGCACCCTACTCTCTTGGTACCAAATTCTGTCTTATTTATCTAGTGCTGCTATAACAGAAATACCACAAGTGGATGGCTTTAACAAAGAGAAATTTATTTTCTCACTGTCTAGTAGGCTAGAAGTCCAAATTCAGGCATCAGCTTCAGGGGAAGTCTTTCTCTCTCTGTGGGCTTTGGAGGGAGGTCCTGTCATCAATCTTCCCCTGGACGATGAGCTTATTCACACAGGAACCCCAGGTTCAAAGGACATGCTCTGCTCTTGGTACTGCTTCCTTGGTGGTATGAGGTCCCCTGTCTCTCTGCTTGCTTCTCTTTTTTATATCTCAGAAGAGATTGACTCAAGTCACGATCCAATCTTGTAGATTGAGTCCTGCCTCATTAACATAACTTCCACCTATCCCACCTCATTAACATCATGGAGGTAGGATTTACAACACATAGGAAAATCACGTCAGATGACAAAATGGTAGGGAATCACACAATACTGGAATCATGGCCTAGCCAAATTGATACACATCTTTTGGCGGACACGATTCAATTCATGACACAGCTATAAAACAAAACAATACCAGTTTCTGTAGAGTCAACACTGGCTCATGACACCTCCATGTGAGTAGAATTTTGTTCCATGGGGTTTTCAGTGACTAGTTTTTCAGAAGTAGACTGCCAGGCTTTTCTTCCAAGGTGCCTCAGGATAGACTCAAACCTCCAACCTTTCTGTTAGCAGCTGAACACATTAACTTTTTGCACCAGGGAGGATGTCATAAAGGATGATGACAGGGAACAAATTTGTCTTTGAAGAAGTACAGCCAGAATGCTCCTCGGAAGCTAGGAAGGTGAGACTTCATCTTATGTACACTGGAGATGTTATCAGAAGGGACCAGTCCCTGGAGAAGGACATTATGCTCAGTAAAGTAGAGGGTCAGCTGAAAGAGAAAGACCCTCCACGAGATGGAGGGACGTAGTGGCTCCAACAATGGGCTCAAACATAGTAATGATAGTGAGGATGGTACAAACCAGGTTGTATTTCATTCTGTTGTACACAGGGTCACTAGGAGTCAGAACAGAATCGACGGCACCTGACAACAACAACAGGGATGTGAAAAAGGGGTAAAGGGGGGTCATTATTTAAGGGGCACTGAGCTTGTATTAAGGAAGATGAAAAAATTTGAAAAGGGATAGTGATGGCTGCACAACATGATAAAAGGAATAAATGTCACTGAATTGTACATCTAAAGGATGTTTAAATGGCAAAATCTTTGTTGTATACCTACTCACCACAATAAATAATCATTGTAGAGGTATACCATGTATATGGATTAGAAAACTCAATTTTTTTACCATATCAATTCTATTATTCCATTCAACTCCAATAAAAATCCCAACAGGATTTATGGAGAAATTGACAAGCTTATTCTGAAAATTATATAGAAATGTAAAAAACTTAAGAATAGCAAACGACTCTGTCTTAGTCATCTATTGCTGCTATAACAGAAATACCACAAGTGGATGGCTTTAACAAAGATAAAGTTATTCTCTCACCGTATAGCAGGCTAGAAGTCCAAATACAGCCATCAGCTCCAGGGGAAGGCTTTCTCTCTTTATCAGCTCTGAAGGAAGATCCTTGTCATCAATCTTCTCCTGACCTAGGAACTTCTCAGCACAGGAACCTCTGGTCCAAAGGATGCGCTCTGCTCCCAGCATTGCATTCTTGGTGGTATGAGGTCCCCCTGTCTCTCTGCTCACTTCTCTCTTTAGTATCTCAAAAGAGATGGACTCAAGGCACAACCTAATCTAGTAGATTAAGTCCTGCCCCATTAACATAACTGCCTCTAATCCTACCTCATTAACATCATAGACAATGCGTAGGAAAATAACATCAGATGACAAAATGGTAGACAAACACAATACTGGGAAGCATGGCCTAGCCAAGGTGACAGATATTTGTGGGAGACACAATACAATCCATGACACATTCTCAAAAAAAAAAAAGCGCAGTTGGAGAATCTACTCTACCTAACTTTAAGAGTTACTATAAAGCTCCACTAATCAATACTGTGTGATATGGGCATAAGGATAAACATATAGATTAGTAAAACAGAATTAAAACTTCAGAAATAGACTTAAATATATCATTTTATTACAAAGATGTCAAAGTAATTCAATGGAGGAAGAATAGACTTTTCAACAAATTATTCTGAAGTAATCAGATATTCATATAAAAAAATGAATTCAACTGTTACTTCACACCATACACAAAAATTAACTCCAGTAGTACAACTGGGTACAATACCTACATTTCAAAGCTAAATCTATAAAAATTCTGTAACAAATCTTGCTGACCTTGGGCTAGGCCAATATTTCTTAGATATGACACAATAAGTATGAACCATAATAAAAAAAAATTGGACTTTGTCAAAACTATAAAATTTCTCATTGTATGACACCATTTCAAAAACGTGAAAAGAAACAAGACACAGATTTTGAGAAAAGTTTGTGTATATGAGAAATGACTTGTATCTCAAATATATAAAGAACACTTACATTTCAGTAATAAGAAACTTGAAACAACTATTTTTAAAATGTGCAAAGGACTTGAACTCAAACTTCACAAAAGGAGATATACAACAAAAGAATATATACAAATGGTCAATAAGAACACAAAAAAGCAAATGCTCAGTATCATTAGTTATCAGGGAAATGCAAAGTAAACCATAGTAATTTAACACTGTGTACTCCTAGAATGACTAGAAGGAAAATAACTAGCAATACAAAGCGACAAAGATGTGGAACAATTGGAATGCTCTTCTGTACATTTTTAATGCTCCCTAGCTTCAGTACTGACCAGTCTTTGATTCCCAGAGGATACTGTAATCTGGCACTTCTAGGATTTCTGGCTCCTTCCAAAGACCTATTTGAAGTGTGAAAAACAATTTTAGAGGACAAGTACTTTAAAATATCAACCATTAATTTTATGTTCTTGATGCTGTAGCACTCCAGCAACCAATAAAGGATTTACAGGAAAAGTTTAATATTGATAAAAACGCAAAAGTTCCTTGTGTAACATGAGTCCAAAGGTAAACTTCATCACAGGTCACACACAGGAATTACGGTACCATACTATTCACATGACATTCAGCTTCCTTACCAATCTGGGTTTAGATAGAGAAGGGGACTGTCACATGGTTAGGTTCCAAGTGCAGGGAATACAATTCCCTCTTCAAAAATGGCTATTTCAAAAAAAATAAAAATAAAAATAAAAAAATTTTAAAAAATGGCTGTTTCTCAAACACATCTCTCCAGAATACCTGTTTCTAAGACAAAGTCTTTCTGTCAAAGGAGATAATTTATTCCTGGAAGAGCAAGCAGAAACTACAAGACAAGTCCCTGAGCCTTTATGGAAACTCTTCAAACATCTATGCAGTGCAAAGTGAAAAGGTTTTTTGTTCTTCTTGTTCACACAACCAGAGCAAGGTTTATCATGTGTGGAGTAACTCATTTAAATGGGATTCCTCCACACTTCCTGCCTCTTCCCCTATAAGACCAAAATCATTACAGAAGATAATTCTCTTTAGTGTTTCAAGTGAACCTATTCTAAATTCAAATTCCAGATTTTATTGGGAAAGGTTTGAGTTTCTAGGCTAGAAGGAAAGATTTAGACTCATAACAACACTTTCTCAACTTTTGCTTTGGTATTGAATTATCTGAATACTCTCTAGCCAAGTGTCTCATAGCTTTCATATTGATAGTTATTTAATCCAAGATGAGATCAGTTTGAGGATGCAAATGTTACTGAACACTCTCAAATATCATTACGGTCATCCAAAAAGACACTAAGGTAAGTTTCTCAATGGTGTTGCCTTTATTAAAGATTTTTACTTTCCATATATAGAAATCATTATTTTTACACTTTCTAAGTATAGCAATATAATATTTCATCCTCACTCCAGTCCAAAAGATATGAGTAAGCATCATTAACCTCGTTTGACAGATGAAAAGGTTGAGAGGCTCACAGAGATTAAAAAATGTGTAGGACCATAACCTAGCTCTTTGACATTAAGAATCATGCTTGCCAGGAGACAAGCTCTTGTAATAATCCAGATTAATCATGAAGATGAAACAAGATTTAAATACAATTCACACAAAAAGACACAAATATGAATATTAAATGACATAAATCCTCAGCTCTTTAGAATAAACACAGAGAACTCTGTCTGGGATCAAATGCTATGGATAATATGAGTCTCGGGCTTCTTTAGAGGTAAATTTGGAGAGCGTTGGCTAAATATTTCTCTGTATAATTGATCTAAGTGTCAGTTTTTCCTATCTCCTAGGTGCATGCATGTCACAAAAATGGGATAAAGTCCTGCATGTGTCCCTAGCACTGTGCTAGATGTGTTCATATGTGCTATCCCAGTCAATTCTCGTAGAATCTAATGAGGTGGACATTATTGTTCTCACTTTACAGACGAGGAAACAAGATGTAAGGTGAGAGGAAATGTACCCCCAGATAAAAGAAGTTGCAAGTGGAAGATTCCAGATCTGATCATTCTGAAAGCAATACACTTAACCGTATAACATTAGATTTCAACATTTTGCAGAAGAGTTTGACGAACATGCCTTAGAAGGAGTTAGATAGGAGAGTGAAGCCAAATGAAGGGGCTCTTCAATGAAAACAGTAGCACACATTCTTAATATTTGGGAATTCCATGATCATATGAATATATATATATAATACATATGTGTGTGTGCATATGTATGTCTGTATATATGTGTGTATGTATACATTTAATGGCATAGCTATCCTTCTATGTCATTATTTATGTTTAATGACATATGTTTATATTTGTGTGTGTGCGTGGTTTCTCTATTAATAAAATTGCTTCACATAAACTTGCCTCTGAGGTAGTATTAAAATAATTATAATTACTATGCTTATATAAAAAGAAGATTACTACTTAAACATTGTTTAACATATTAAAATATAACGATTTAGGGTATTAGTTAAGAATCTGGAAGAAAAAAAATTAGAAGGAATACCCTGAGACCAAATCTTTGCTCTGCCCTTCGTTAGTTGCTTGATCTTGGGAAGGATCCTTAACTTCTCTGTGGCTTGTTTCCCAACATGTAAAACAGACAAAAAACAAAATAGTAGTAACAATCTCCTAAGTGTGTCAAAAAGGAAAAACCAACCAAACCCATTGCCGTCAAGTGGATTCTGACTCATAGCGAGCCTGTAGGACAGAGTAGAACTGTCCTGTAGAGTATCCAAGGAGAGGCTGGTGGATTCAAACCACCAACCTTTTGGTTAGCAGCTGATCTCTTAAACTCTGGGCCCCTAGGAATCCCCTAGGTGTGTTGTTGTTGTTACTAGGTGCCATCAAGTCACTACCAACTCACAGTGATCCTGTGTGCAACAGAACAAATCACTCCCCATTCCTGGGCCATCCTCACAATGATTGTTATGTTTGAGCCTGTTGTTGCAGCCACTGTGTCAGTCCATCTCATTGAGGGTCTTCCTCTTTTTCACTGACCCTCTGCTTTACCAAGCATGATGTCCTTCTCCAGGGACTGATCCCTCCTGATAACATGACCAAAGTATGTGAGACATAGTCTTGCCTTCCTTGCTTCTAAGGCCCATTCTGGCTATACTTCTTCCAAGACAAGTTTGTTCACTCTTTTGGCTGTCCGTGGTATATTCAATATTCTTCATCAAAGTGAGTAGTGAGAATTAAATAAGCACATGTGTACAAAACACTTAGAACATACCATAGTAAGTTTTAGCTACTGTTATCATTGTTACTATAACTATGAGGATTAGATTTTGAGATTGTTTCTTCATCTGCAAAATGGGTGAAATAATATAAACCACACATGCTGTTATAAACATTAAGTGAAATGACATACACAAAGCTCTTGCAACCATACCATGCTCATGGCAAGCAGTTATTAAGATCTATATATCATTAGCTATTATAAAGTAATTGAGGTTAGACAGTAAACATTATGAATTCTTTCACAGTAGCTCTTGTATGCTTTCTTTCATTCCCATCATCAGTGCCCTATACTCATTATATCAACAACTATAAGTAGTCTGCTAACTGATCTTCCTGTCTCTGGCTTCCACCAGCTTACTGATCTTTGCCCAAGACACACAAAGACCTTTACTAGATTAATATTCCAAGATTCCCTCTTCTTCAAGTTGGTCTTCATCCTTCCATTCATGTTCTCAAAAACTTTGCATGATTCTCTGTCTCCTAAAGAATAAGGGCAAATTCCTTTCTTTACATCCATGGTCTTTACATCCACCTCCTACCTCCATTCTCAGGTTAATCTGCCAGTGTTTGTACTGTCACGACTTCAAATTAGGCTCTTAGTCATCTCAGATAACTAAGTTACACAGATGATCTCCTGACCCGTGTGTTTACAGAAGTCCCTCCTGTCTATATTATTACTAGAATTCTTATCTGGGAAGCAGTTTGAGTAATCTTTAAGTACTCAGAACATGTATCTCCATTTCAAAAAAAAAAAATCCATAGTAATCTACAAATAAGTAGAATTCAGACATTTATTATTTATCATAATGGATAACTTTAATACATCCAGGGTTGTTTTAATAAAATGTTTTATTTTCAGGTAATGTAATTAACCATCACCTGAAATACAGGGAGAGTAGAAACAACATAACAGAGTTTGTTCTACTGGGGCTCATGGAGAATCTGAAGATGCAGAAAATTATATTTGTTGTGTTTTTTGTCATCTATATCATCACTGTGGTAGGAAATGTTCTCATTGTGGTCACCATCGCTGCCAGCCCATCATTGGGATCCCCTATGTACTTTTTCCTAGCATATCTCTCCTTTATTGATGCCTGCTACTCCTCTGTCAATACACCTAAACTGATCATAGATTCACTCCATGAAAGGAAGACCATCTTAATTCAATGAGTGTATGACCCAAGTCTTTGGGTAACATTTATTTGGAGGTGCTGAGATCATCCTTCTTACTGTGATGGCTTACGACCGCGAGTGGCCATCTGCAAGCCCTTGCACTACACAATTGTCATGAACCGGAAGGCGTGTGGTCTGCTAGTGGGAGTTGTTTGGGTGGGAGGCTTTCTTCATGCAACCATACAGATCCTCTTCATGTTTCGATTACCGTTCTGTGGCGCTAACGTTATAGATCACTTTATGTGTGATCTGAACATTTTTCTCAATCTTGCCTGCACTGAGACCCACACTCTAGGGCTCTTTGTTGCTGCCAACAGTGGGTTCATCTACCTGTTAAACTCTCTCCTCTTGCTGGTCTCCTCTGTGGTCATCTTGTGCTCCTTAACGACCCATAGCTTGGAGGGGAGACACAAAGCCCTCTCAACTTGTGTTTCCCATATCACAGTTGTCGTCTTATTATTTGTGCCTTGCATTTTTGTGTACATGAGACCCATGGCTACTTTATCTGTTGACAAAGCAGTTGCTGTATTCTACACCAACATAACTCCCATGTTAAATCCCTTAATCTACACCTTGAGAAATGTCCAGATGAGAAATGCCATTAGGAAACTGTGTAGCAGGAAAGCTATTTCAGATAACTAAGAAATGACTCTGGAGCATAACAATGTAACAATGATTCTATTGAGTAAAAGATTAAAAGGACATTTAGTATTTCCTGTAAATACTACTTATGAGGTAAGAAAAAATTAATCACTTCAATTCGTAGATCTTGCAATTCAGCAGAGCAGAAACAGTGCAAGAAAAAAAGGAAAATCTAACCCGGGAGCATTCTTTACATATTTAGAAAATTCATCCAAATCAGGGCTCAGTTTTACTAGCATAGTCCCTGTAAATAGATGCACAGACATTCCCTGTAACAAAAAATAAGAGAAATAATACAACATATTAACATCGAGCAATTATGTTCATAACAATCTAAAGAGATAGATACCGCTATTATCCCCATTTTACAAGTAAAGATCTGACAAAAAGGAGAAGGTATAAAAACAGATATACTGAAGAGCCAGGAACCAAAATCTGACCCATGTCACAGACCATGCTCCTAATTGTGTGATACACTGTCAGGCAATAATGATAGAAAGGTCAAATAATAATAGTAACCACCATTTGTTTATTTACTGAGCCAGATACTGTGCTGGGCACATTATATACATTAGTTTATTATCTATAACTAAAAACCTCATAATTTTTCACCAGTTAGTCTCTGTTAATTTTATGTGCCATAGTTCATGATAGTTTGTTGTGCACAACATTATGATATCTAACTACTTTAGGACTATGAAAACAGTGGGCCATTCAATCTCTGAGGGGCAGATAATGAAGATTAGGCTATGTTTCCAAATTTTCTTGTGGCTTCAGAACCATTTTGTATTGCTCATGTCACCCAGAAAGAGTGAAGCCTCAAAAAAAGAATGATTAAATTTCAGCTGAAATTTCTATTTATTAAATATACAGTCATTCTCCATAAAATAGTTGTCAGCTAGATACAATAGTTTCTATGATACAGCACAATATCTGGTGCACAATAAATTTTGAATGAATAATTAAAAGTATAAAAGATGAAAAATTGGTTAAAAAGTACAGCAACAAACAATAGTACTGGACTCTAGGGAATTCTGTCCTACCTTTATCTGAGTATCTGAGTCAGACTCTAAGGAAAATTTTAGCTGGATGTCTTGGGGACCAAGAATTTGTTCTTACTCCTGCTTAAACTAAGGAATGGGAAATTAATGAAATTAATATTATCTGTGGACTGTGTATGTTATGTTTCTCTGTTCATTGATTTACTTTTTGGTAACATTTCATTATTAAAAGCTGTTTTGGAAAAAAAGTATGACTTTGTCTCCATGCAAAGAAACTTCTATATATATATATCCTATCTCTTACATCATTCATTTCTTCATTATCCAACACATATTCTTAGAATCCAAAGAATATATTATGCATTGTGATACTGGCTAGGGCTTTGATACTTAGTAAAAAGAGATGCAAGTCCTGCTTAAAAGCCATTGAAAGACTCTCAGAAGAAAGCAAAGTACAGCACAGTATTATAAAAGATAATATACCAGAAACACAAGCTGCTATGAAATCACATGGGGGGAGATACAACAGAGACCTGGGGGTCAGGAATCACCTTTTCAGACATCAATAAAAATTTTATTTGTATCCACTTGAATCCAAACTTTTGCAAAGAGCTCCTGAATTACTCTCTAGGCAAAGTAGTTAATATTCATCATGTCTCACCAGGTGGACCTTAGGCTTCACTGAAATTTTAATGTCTGTTTAGTACCTGCATACGGCTACCATGTTGGCAAATGGAGTTATCACTGGTAAATTAAAAGCATTGAAAATATTTAGCTAAATAGTCATCATTAACTAGAGGTGGTGAGTGGAAAAACAACTTTGGGACTGGGCAGTCCTGAGAACTAAAGGTTTTGTGTTTTTTCTGTCATCTTTGAGATGTTGATCCTGTGAGGCCTGTAATAACATGTCCACAAACTTTGAAGAAAAAACATTATATATCTTGTGCTGGAAGTGGGTAGCAGGAACTGAGGAAAGTCGGATTAGAGAAGCTAAGACAAGGATTTTCCCCCAGAGCAGACAGGTAGAGCCTTCTCCGAGGGACGGTGCCCTGAATTCAGACTTCTAGTCTCCTAAATTGTGAGAACATAAATTTCTGTTCCTTAAATTCACCCACGTGTGGTATTTTTGTTACAACAGCACAAGGAAACTAAGACAAGAAGTAAGTGCCCATCACCGTGACTTATCATCTATGTAGACCAAAAAGCAGGCTGCATTCACAACCCCAATGGAAAGGAACAGATTGTGAGTGAGGTTGGCAGCAAACAAAGAAGCAAAATTGTTGATTGCTAGTTATAGAAATGAAGGTGTTGCTTCTCATTTCTGGTCCTAGACTTCAGGAATGTGTCAGTTTAGTTTAAAAGTAAAGGCTGATAATGAAGAAACATGATTCCCTGCAAGCACCACTTAATTATCTCAAAAACTGAAGAAGACAACAAAGTCTTGGAGCTTCCTTTCCACAGTGTTTCTATTTCTCCATCTCTGATGTCTTTATATATGGGTGATTGTTGGTGTGTGATTTCCTCTACGGCTACTGTGTGAAAGCATGTCCCTAACTCTAAGTCCTCATAATTCTTTCTCTGTCGGGTAGAAGGACAGGTGGTTGCTGTTGTTCTTAGTTGCCATAGAGTTGATTCTGACTCACGTCGACTCCATGAGTATAACTGTTCCGTAGGGTTTTCTTGGCTGTAATCTTTACAGAAACAGATCACCAGGCCTACCTTTTACGATAATGCAGGTTGGATTTGAACCATCAACCTTTAGGTTATCAGTTGAGGGCAAGTTGTTTGCACTACCTAGGAACCTCAAAGAAAAGGCTGCATTCTCCCAAATACATCATGAGAGTCTGCCATCAAGGTACTCATCTGGAAGGAAGTTGACATATTTATGACTTTTAAGTCACTCAGTCTTTGGTATCTGGGAATCCTGTCATCAAAGTCCCCTTAATCCATCATTAATAAAAATGTCACAGTATCTCCGGATAGTAAGGCACAAAACCTTGAAGACTCATACATCCATTCTTGGGACAACAATCTCATTTAGACTAGTCGTGTTTTCAGAGATAAATCCATTTTCTGAACTCTGGCCTATCCCTAAAACCAACCACACATCCTACTCCAGGTTTACCAATGCCACAATGAGCAGCACAGCCTTATAAAGAATGTTTCCAACAAACTCTATCAAGTCTCATCCCAAACTATAGCCAGAGACCTATCTTTAATCCAAGCTCAACTGAATTTCAAAACTGGCCTGTAATGATGTTTGTGGTGCAGTGGTTAAGCTTGGCTGCTAACCAAAAGGTTGACAGTTTGAATTCACCAGCCAGCTGCTCCTTGGAAACCCTATGGGGCAGTTCTACTCTGTCCTATAGGGTCGCTAAGAGTTGGATCTGAACTGATGGCACGTAACAACCATGATGTTTGTGGGTGCCAAGTGGGAGTGAGTGAAAGACTTTGGCTGATGCTTTGGCAAATGTTCCATCAGGGTTAATTACTAATCCTCTGATGACTGAAAGGTCAGTGTATTGCCATGTCCTACACTGTGTGACAGTCTATTTAAACATCTATCTAGAGTCGATGAAGAAAGAATTATGAAGAAGGGACTGCGAAGGGATGACAGCAACGAGCAAAGTAGAAACAAATCCAGGATTTGTTTGGCAGACACAGCTCCCAAGCTTAGTGGGTTTCCAGAGAAACAGAGCTCGAAAGAAGGTTTCAAATGGGAATAAAAAAATTCTTTCCATACTGCTTATTAGACTTCTTGGAGACCAAAAACTTGATATTGTTGATTTGAGAAATCGATGTCCAATCAAGTGGACTTGATTTACTTATATATTTTATAGATCCATATACTAGCTTTTCCTGATTTGAAAACCTTTGCGTTATTCTCAAGGTTTTTAATTTGAATTGAATATTTTTCTAAGAGATCTGAAATATATATACACATATTGAAGATTTTCTTATATTTCCATGAGAAGCCAAGAAAGTGATTAGAAATTAAATTCTGTAGTTATAGAAGATGTCTAACTAAAATAGATCATTTTCTCAGTGAATCCAGACTGGTAACAGGAACCAAAAATAAACTAAAATGTGCACAATGTGGAGAGCTATCTAAAGAGATAAGAATTACATTGTCTCACTTGTTAGATCTTAATTTCTTATACTTTCATGAGAAGCCAAGAAAGTGAGTAGAAATTAAATCCTACAGTTACAGAAGATTTCTAACTAAAATAGCTCATTTTCTCAGTGAATCCAGATTGGTAACAGGAACCAAAAATAAACTAAAATGTCCACAATGTGGAGAGCTATCTAAAGAGGTAAAAATTACATTGTCTCACTTGTTAGATTTTAATCTGGAATTTGTTTCTGGAAGTGCTTTCATTTCAAGCTGATGGAGTCTGTTTGTGGCTGGGTTGCAAATGCCCAGAAGGGAAGATATCAATGAATGGGCTCAATCTAAAAACTGAGGAATCAGCAATCAACTAGACCCAGGTCAGTGATAATTAAATCTTTTTTTCCCAAAATTTCAAGTAGATTAACTTAATTTAATCAAGTTATTTCCACTGGAATAGTTTTTGTAGTTATATTCTGTGGCTTGTAGGTTAGTATTTTTCTCTGAAAATGAATTTGGACACAGTGACATGAAATTATTTTCTGATGACATCTATGCATCTGATTAGAGATTTACATGTATAATGACAGCATTCACAGTCACCACTCTATTCCCTGCCTCTAGCAGATATTTAGTCCATACTAAACTCTAAAAATGGATTTACTGAAGAAATGAACAAATGATTGGTCTCGATAGAAAAGCTGCACCCCAAATATCAGTAGAAACCCTGCCTGTAATGTTGCCAGTCCAGACTCTGTTAGAATGATTGAAGTCACTTTTGCAACACTGTGGTCAACATTTATGTCTCACCAAGTAGACTGATTAACCACATAGTCACAAGAGTCATGGATACAAGAAGGCAACTCAGAGGCTGAGCTCTCCTGAAAACTGAAGATTTTTCCCTCACCTTTACTGAAGCTGAGAGGCCCATGACACCAAATTTTGTGACCATAAATTTTTCAGGAAAAATATATTACTTTGTTTTTGCAGGAGTTGGGAAGGAAGGAATAAAAAGAATGGAATATCTTATGACCCTTCGTAACAATAACATGTACTCACTCTTGAAATTCATGTACAGATCAAAACAGAATATATTCCTGTATATGTACAATATTTCCACCAGTTAACAATGAAGCTTCAAGTTCCTTTTAGATGATTAAATCTGTGTCTAAAGGAAAAATGATATTATCTTAGATGGACCTAATGTTTCTGTCTTGTCAATAGGAAACTGCATGATTCATTTAATTCCCTCTGTAAATTGCAAGTAGGGAGATACATATAATCCAGAGCATGACTCTGTATGTGGTGGAAAAAACCACTGCATGAAAAATTCGTTTCAGAAATATTGTGAACTTTTCAGAGGACTTCACAACACTTACATGTCCATATCCAAAGATGAATTGCCGGAAAGACTGAGAGTGAATAAAGGGTCACGTTGAGCCAGATAGAAGAGGCAGAGCTATTGCACGGATGCCACTCAATGGGCTGTTAGAAAGATCGTTCCTGGGCATTTTGAAAGAAAAAAATCTCCATCTGCAGCTCTGTCTATATCTGTATGTGCATTCATTTGACAGGAAGGAATAAAAGATTACGGAACACAGCTGACACAGATACAGCAAGTGTTGGCAAGTTCATATCTGATACACAGTTGACTTTTCAAAGAATGTTGTGTTCATTACCTATAAATATTCATGCCAAAAGACAAGTATAACTTCCACAATAATTCTTACTGATGAAATTTGTCCCCAAAAGTGAAAGAAAGCAAACCTTACAATCTCCAAGACTGTTAGAGACAGGAAGTTTGGAAGGCAACCGTAAATCATCGTCACAAGAACACTTTGAGATGTTTGTAAGGTATTGTTACTATCTGATGAATAGAAATTAGGAGAAATTTAACCTTCTGTTTTTCATTATGACTATCTGCAAAATGGCAGAGGTGAGGGGATTGTAGCTCCATCAATACCAGAGACCAGGACTAAAGAGATGATGGAATATTTTGCTATTGGGTTAAAAATATCATCACTCAGAAATAGTGTGATTTTTTCAGATGGGACACATGCCCTCAACCCAGGCTGCCTTAGTAAAACAGATGAAAAATATAACTGAATTCATCTTGCTGGGCCTGACTCGGAATCCAGAACTACAGAAACTCTTATTCCCTGTGGTTTTAATCACCTACTTGATAACATTGGCAGGTAATCTGCTCATCTCAGTCACTGTCTTCATCAGCCCAGCTCTGGGCTCTCCCGTGTACTTTTTTCTGTCCTGTTTGTCCATTATAGATGGTTTCTACTCTTCCTCCATAGCTCCCAAAATGATCTTTGACTTGATCTCTGAGAAAAACACCATATCCTTCAATGGCTGCATGACTCAGCTCTTTGCTGAACATTTTTTTGCTGCAGCTGAGATCATCTTGTTAACTGCAATGGCCTATGACCGCTATGTGGCCATCTGTAAGCCGTTACACTACAAGAGCATCATGAGCAGGCCTCTACGTAGTTTCCTGATGGGGATGGCTGGGCTCTTGGGGTTTATTCATGGAGGGATCCAGCTTTTGTTCATGGTCCAGTTACCATTTTGTGGCCCTAATGTCATTGACCATTTTATGTGTGATTTAATACCTCTCCTAGAGCTGGCCTGCACAGACACTCACACTTTGGGGCCCCTGATTGCTGCCAATAGTAGCTCACTATGTTTGCTCACTTTTTCTATGCTGGTTGCATCCTATGTCATCATCCTGCACTCCCTGAGGTCTTACAGCTCTGAAGGGCGCCGCAAAGCCCTCTCTACATGTGCTTCTCATGTCATTGTCGTCATCTTATTCTTTGTACCTTGTTCATTCCTGTACCTAAGACCCATGACCTCCTTCCCGGCTGACAAAGCTGTGACTGTATTTTGCACTCTAGTAACTCCTATGCTGAACCCTTTAATCTACACTCTGAGAAATGCAGAAATGAAAAATGTCATGAAGAAGCTCTGGGGTCAAATAATGAAAACCAGTGATAAATAAATCTTGTGACTGAAGTATTTAGATAAATAATTCTTGATTAAACTTGGGACGTTCACTATCCTGTTTAGATCAATTTGCTTTAGGAGCCCACATGATGTGGGCAGGGCTAACTTTTCCATTAGGCACAGCAGGAAGAGTGCCTAGAGCCCAAGATACTTTTAGGACTCTGAGAAATGTTTTAATTTTTTCTAAAATAAGAAGAAAAAGAAGAATACATTCCAACTTGGATTATATTCATCTTTATACTAATGCAGTAGTATGCATCTGCAGTTTTAATATTTTTTATGGAGGTTAGGGCCTACAAAGACAAAAGACAACAGTGACGTGTAGGGTGACAAAAAGTCAGAATTCAGCCTCTCTATGGGTATGAAATACATCAACAACAAGATTCTTGAATAATTTTTATATCCTGTACTGCAGCTAGAGTGGACTTTTATTTTAAAACAGGAAAAAGAATTATCTGAAAGGAGTTTAGAATAGAAGGGAAAGAATCTCCAAGAAGGACTTCATCAAATTGTACGTATTCTCCTTTACCTGCCTAAATATGAGAGGTATAAATTTCATCCCACCACAGAATAAAATATTTTAGATATTACAGTCCCAAGAAGAGAGTATTTATTTGCATGCAAAGGTACTTTTTTAAAATTACATCTCCACCATTCCCTGTAGTCTACAATTGTCTAGAGAAATTATGGTAAGCAGAATTGGCTACAGCAATGGAAATATAATCAATAAATTCTATAGAATTAAGATAGATGCAATATCTGTACATTAAAATCTGATTTTAGACACAGACAAAGGAGAAGGAGACCTGGAAAACAAAACAGCAGTTGTAGGACATTATCAGTGATGTAAGAATAAGTTTGTGTCATGTATCTTGACAACAGTAATCCTGGGTCTGGATTATATAAAAGAACCATACCACGAACATAATGAAATTACTGAGAGATTCGGAAAGAGTCACATGCTTTGAAGTCAGAGATGAAGAAGTGTTGATCTAATAGGTCTAATTTCTCATCTTATCTCTGGTGGTAATTAGCCTGGAAATGTGAGCAAGTTGCTTCACCTCTCTCTACTTGTTTCTTCATCTGTAAAAGGGTAATTATATTATATACTTCCTTAAGTGTGACAAGTTAATGAGTTAAATTGAGAAAATGACTCAGATGAAAAATAGTTGAAATTGCTCTAACAGTGCAGCCTTCAGAGATGCCCTCCAGGACTTGTGGTAACCTCTGTCTGTTTCTGACAGAGGAGCCCAAGAGCACCGCTACAGTCCTTTGCTAACTGTGACCATGGCAAGATCAAATGTCTGTCCCAGTCTCACTTCACTCAAAATATGTCATAAATGTCATCCACTTCCTTGAAAGTCAACATCAGGGTGGGTTATTATGTCAGCCACCACTCTCTGTCAGTTTGTTGTACTATGGTGGCTTGTGTGTTGCTCTGAAGCTATGCCACCAGTATTTCAAACACCAGCTGGGTCACCATGATGGGCAGGTTTCAGAGAAGCTTCCAAACTAAGCCAAACCAGGAAGAAAGGCCTGGTGATCAGTTTCAGAAAATTAGTCAGTGAAAACCCTGTAGATCACAACAAAATATTGTTTGATATAGTGCTGAAAGATGAGTCACTTAGGTTGAAAGTCACTCAAAATATACAGTGGCTGCAACAATGAACTTGAGCATAGCAACGATCATGAGGATGGAACAGGAACGGGCAAATTTTCATTCTGTAGTACATGAGATTGCCATGAATCAGAGCTGACTCAACAATAATAACAACAATTATCTCCTCAAGGGCTCCTTAAAAAGCCAATGACCAGGCCTCTGAGAACTGAAGGGTGGGCACATCACTAGTTCACTATTCTGGGATAAAAATGGCCTTAAATATCTCGGCAGATAAAAATGAGGACCCTGGAGGGAAGGACTATGAGATGCTTTGAGCAGAACTAATTTCAAAAGCACACTCACTAATGATTAATCCTGTCCAGTTCTGGTCTTCACGAAGAAGGGATATCCCAGTCCTAAGGACCAAAAGACATATCTCTATACAGTGCTTGTGATTTCCAAGGAAAGCTGAGAAACTTGATTGAACAAGGTGATTTCTAACCCAGGCATTAGACAATCATGCGATGCTGGCATTTCCCATGTTCTCAGGGCTTTAAGTCATGTCAGATCTCACAGACAATGCCTTTAAAAAACAGATGCTTTGTGGACTCCAGACCTTCTGGAGCCATGAAGTTTGGGTGAACCCCAGAAACTATGGCCCTAAGATAATCTGTAACCTTAAACCAAAAATATCCCCTGAAGTCTTCTTAAAGCCAAACAATACTTTAGCTTAACTAGTAAAAAATGACTGCCTTGAGCATTATGCACTGTTAACAACTATCTATTTGGGATCGAATTGACAACAGCAACTTGAAAGATTAGATAGGAATTTTAGGGGGCAGTGAATTTATGTTAATAGAGGAGGAACAACTCAGAAAAGGAGGGTGAAAATGGTTGCACAACTCCAAAACTGTAATCAAGATCACTAAAGGGTACATGTACAAACTGTTGAATTGATGTATGCTTTGCTTTGTATGTTTCAGCAACAACAACAAAATAAATAAAATTGTATAAAAAAGCAGATGCTCTGTCATGATTTCCTATATGTGTCCCGCTTATTAATATATATGAGCAATTGTGGGTTTTAAAAATATCAGATTTATCTTTTGAAGCTCTAGTTGTAGTTCCCAAGTAAGGCAGAATGAGAAATAGAATTTTTTAAATGTACAAAAAAAAGGAAAAATGATGATGATTTTTATGATGTTGATGATGATGGTGGTGATGATGATAGCAAATGTTCACTGAGAACTTTCTCTGAATGAAATCCTGACTTTAGAACTCAGTTTATATGCTTTGGAGGCAGAGAATTGCTAACATTTTGTCTTAATTTACTTTAAGCTTTGAACTGTGAAAATTTCTTCTGTCTAAAATATTTCTTTTTCTGAAGATAAGGGTGACCCTACCAATAGGAGGGTGTGAGCATCAATAAAACAATGATAATATAAAGAATTATCATAGCTTTAATTTATTGTTTACTATGTATGAAGTGCTTTATATTCTTTCTGACTTTTAATTCTCAGAACAGTCTTATAAATTCAATGCTATCATTATTCCCGTTTTGCAAACTAGGCAACCGAGGGTCAGAGAGGTTAACGATATCGCTCAAGATCAATAATTTGACTGAATCAGAATTCAAATCTAAGCCTATGCGACCCAAAGCATTTGCACTTTGTAATTCCCATTCTACTTCCCCTTGATACACACAGTCAACGAGTTCAGTTCTTACGTTTCTTTCTTTTTTTGAAATTCTTCTCTCAAAATTCTTTGGTTTTCTTTTTTGAGCCAATTTGAAGGTGAACTTGTTTCTACAGACAGGTCAGGTTTGAAATGTGTGAGTTTCCAAAAACCCAACTAGTGAGTAGTTGGTAATTGATAATTCCATGCTATTTGATATTTTAACTGCACTAAAATAAGGATGTTTTTCAAATGGATTAGTGTGCTTTTCTAGAAAATTCCTAGATATGAAATTGTAGCAAGGTGGCAGGGAGATAGGCTATTTTTTAGTGAACCTCACCATGATTTGATATCTCTTAGGTGATTATGGAATTGGTTCAATTATACTTTTATCACCTAACAGCAGAAATGAATGGGTGTAGACTTTAAGGTATGAGTTATATCTAGCTATTATTAGCCTATCAAACTGTGATAAAACGAAAGAAGTCAAAATGTATTTTGTCTGACGATTCTGTGAATGTTCAGTTATTTCTAGATATAGAAGTTTGGAGATGAAACAAGAACTATTTCCTGATGATCTCACAAATTTATTGGTTCTTGGAGACCAATTTTAAATATATAACCTGATAGTCAAGAAATTGCTTTTCAATTGTAGAACCAAACATCAAATTAACAAAAAAGACCAGACATAGTGGTCTGACAGAGACTGGAAAAACCCCTATACTATGGCCATAAGACACCCTTGTGACCTAGAACTGAAGCCATTCCTAGAGATCACCTTCCAGCCAAACCATAGACAGGCCCATAAAATAAACAGTAACACCCAAGAGGAACGTGCTCCTTAGAACAATCAATTATATGAAATCAAAAGGGCAACATGTGCCAAAAAGCAAAGGTGAGAAGGCAGGAAGGGGTAGAAAATCAGGACAAAAGGAAATGGGGAAACTAGAACAGAAATGGGTAGAGTGTAGACACATTGTGGAGAACGAAATCAATGTCATGGAACACTTTATGTACAAACTATCCAATGGGAAACTAATTTTCTCTAAACTTTCACCCAATGCACCACAAAAAAAAAAATTTTTAAGAATTTGCTTTTCATATTAATTTCTAGTTTGTTTTATCCTTAGTGTAAAAAGTGGACATGTTGCAGCATGGTGAACTGTAGATTAACTAGCAAACAAAGGAGAAATTTGTTATAAATTAAGGAGCTTACATTCTTGAATCTACTCAGCAGTAAAGGGTTACACTCTTGAAGGGCGAAGGCTACAAAACCATATGGTCATCCTTTATAAAATCTTGAGAAAGACAGGACAAACATGGACATAAGTTTCAGATTCCAGAACACTAGACTCCTTTCTAGTTTGAAAGAGAAACAGTTAGGGAAAATAATGTCATTTTGCATTACTGGTCAAAAATTTGAAATATTCAACTCAAGGACAACAAGTATTTCAAACCTAATAAATATAGAAAATCAAAAGACGTCATTGAAAATCTTTTTATGGACAATTAGGAAAGGGTTGACATCTACATTATAATACCGCCTAAAACAGGTTGTGTGTTTACTATGTGCAGAAACTGGACTAAGAACTTCACAAAGACGGTCTCTTACTGTACCACTCTGAGATGTGTGCTTTCACTATTGTTATTTTAAAGACAAGCATCAGAGAATTATATATGTTCCATCATTTACTCAAGGTCACTGGTAAGCATGGAAAATAAGATTCATATTCAGGATGATCCATATCCAGAGCCAGAGATCTTAATCTCTTCTGCCATAGTATTTAAAAAAAAAAAAATGTTGTTGTAGAGTCAATTCTGACCCATAGCGACCTAATAGGACAGAGTAGAACCTACCATAGGGTTTCTAAGGAGGTGGATTTGAACTACCAACCTTTTGGTTAGTAGCCATATCACTTAACCACTGCACCACCACCAGCCTCCTACCATAGGTTAGCTGCCAAAAACCAAACCAGACATAAAATGATACATGTGAAGAGTGTGCTTCTTAGCTCTAGTAAATACTTGAGACTAAATGGGCAGCTTCTGTCTGGAGGTGAGATGAGAAGGCAGAGAAGGTTAGGAGCTGGTTGAATGGACATGGGAAATCAAGGATGGAAAGGAGGAGTGTGCTGTCACAGTATAAGGAGAGCAATTAGGGTCACATAATTCACGGTGTGTGAATAAATTTTTGTATGAGAGACTTGAATTGTAAACTTTCACTTAAACTACAATAAAAACATAAATAAATAAAAATAAAACAAAACCAAACAAGTTGCCACAGAGTCAATACTGACTCATGACAACCCCATGTGAGTAGAACTGTGCTCCATAGTGTTTTCAATGACTAGTTTTTCAGAAGTAGATTGCCAGGCCTTTCTTCCAGGGTGCCTCAGGGTAGACACAAACCTCCAACCTTTCAGTTAGCAGCTAAGCATGTTAACTGTTTTCACCACCCATGGACAATGTCATAAAGGGTAATGACAGGGGGAGGGAACAAATCTGTCTTGAAAGAAGTACAATCATAATGCTCCTTAGAAGCAAGGATGGGAAGACTTTGTCTCACATACTTTGGACATATTATCAGGAGGGAACACTCCCTGGAAGAGGACATCATGCTCAGTAAAGTTGAGGGTCAACCAAAAAGAGAAAGACCCTCGACGAGACGGACTGATACAGTGGCTGCAACAATGGGTTCAAACATAGCAACGATAGTGAGGATGGCACAGGATCAGGCAGTGCTTCATTCTGTTGTACATAGGGTCGCTATGAGTCGGAATCAACTCAAGGGCACCAAACAACAGGAACGGGGTGTGTAAAAGGGGTAAAGGGGAGTCATTGTTTAGGGGGCACTGAGCTTGTATTAAGAGAGATAAAAAATTTGAAAAGGGATAGTGATGGCTGCACAACATGATAAATAGAATAAATGTCACTGAAGTGTACGTCTGAAAAATGTTTAAATGGCAAAATCTTTGTTACGTGCATACTCACCACAATAAATAAATAATCACCGTATAGTCATACCGGGTGCATGAATTAGAAAACTCCATTTTTTTTACCCTATCAATTCTACAGAATCCATTCTATTCCAATAAAAATCCCAACAGGATTTATGGAGAAATTGACAAGCTTATTCTGAAAATTACATAGAAATGTAGAATAACTTAGAATAGCAAATCCCTTTCAGAAAAAAAAAAAGAACACAGTTGGAAGAGTTACTCTACCTAACTTTAAGACTTGGTATAAACCTCCGCTAATCAAGACTGTGTGGTATAGGCATAAGCATAAACATATAGGTTAGTAAAACAGAATAGAAAGTTCAGAAATAGTCCAAATACGTCATTTTACTACAAAGATGTCAAAGTAATTCAACGGAGGAAGAATTGGCTTTTCAATAGATTATTCTGAATTAATTAGATATCCATATAGAAAAAAAAAAAGAATCTCAACTATTACTTCACACCATACACGATTCATCCCAAATGGTTCCAAGACCTACATTTCAAACTAAATCTATAAAAATTCTATAAAAAATCTTGATGACCTTGGGATGGGCCAATATTTCTTAGATATGACACAATAAGCATGAACCATAATTTAAAAATGGACTTTTTCAAAATTATAAAATTTCTCATTTGATGACACCATTTTAAAAAAATGAAGACAAGCTACAGATTTTGGGGAAAGTATATATATATATATATATATATATATATATATATATATATATATATGTGAGAAATGACTTGTATCTAGAAAATATAAAGAACACTTATATTTCAGTAATAAGTAACTCAGAAGCTCTATTTTTAAAAACATGTGAAGGACTTGAACTCAAACTTCACAAAAGGAGATATACAACAAAAGAATATATACAAATAGCCAATAAGAGCATGAAAAAAAAATGCTTAATATCATCAGTCATCAGGGAAATGCAAATTAAGCCACGTAATTTACCACCATGTACCCCTAGAATGACTAAAAGAAAACAACTAACAATTCTAATTGACAGATGTGGAACAACTGGAACTCTCTTCTCTACAATTTTAATACTCCCAAGATTTCAATACTGACCAGCCCATGAGTCCCAGATGATACTGTAATCTGGCACCTTCTGGGGTTTCTGACTACCTCCAATTTTTTATCTGAAATGTGGAAAACAACTTCAGGGGAAAGTACTCTAAAATATCAGCTATTAATTTTATGTTCTCACTGCTCTAGCTCCCAAGCAATCAATAATGAATTTCCAGGAAAGGTTTAATTATGATAAAAACACAGAAGTTCCTTTTGTAACATGCGTCAACAGTAAACTATATCACAGGTCCACACACAAGAATTATGCCTCCATAATTCCTGCTATAGGCTTCCTTACCAATCTGGGTTTAGACAGAGAAGTGACATGGTTAGGTTGCAAGTACAAGGAATACAATTCCCTCTTCAAAAATGGCTGTTTCTCAAACATATCTCTCCAGAATACTTGTTTTTAAGACAAAGCCTTTCTGTCAAAGGAGATAATTTATTCCTGGAAGAGCAAGCAGAAACTACAAGACAAGCCCCTGAGTCTTTATGGAAACTCTTCAAACATCTATGCAGTGCAAAGTGGAAAGGTTTTTTGTTCTTGTTGTTCACACATCCAGAGCAAGATTAATCATGTGTGGAGAATCCCATTTGAATGTGATTCCTCCACACTTTCTGCCTCTTGCCCTACAAGACCAGAACCATGAATAGATGATAATTCTCTTTAGTGTTTCAAGGGGAATCCATTCTAAATTCAAATCCCAAGATTTTCTGGGGAAAGGATTGAGTTTCTAGGCTACAGGGAAAGATTTAGACTCTTAACGCTTCAACAACTTTTGCTTTGATATAGAATTATCTGAATATTCTCTAGCCAAGCGTCATAGTTGTCATGTTGAAAGTTATTTATCCCAGGAGGATATCATTTGAAGATAGAATTGTTATTTCACACTCTTAAACATCATTACTGTCATCTATAAGGACCACTAAGGTAAGTTTTTCAACAGTGTTGCCTCTTATTAAAGATTATTATTTTCTATATATAGAAATCATTATTTTTACACTTTCTAAATATGGTAATATAATATTTCATCCTCACTCCAGTCCTTCAAAAGATATGGGTAAGCATCATTAACCTCATTTGACAGATGAAAAAGTTGAGGTTCATAGAGATTAAACAATGCGTAGGACCATAACCTAGAACTTTGACATCAAGAACTATGCTTGCCAGGAGACAAGTTCTTGTAATAAACCACACTAATCATGAAGATGAAACAAGATTTAAATACAATTCACACAAAAGGTCACAAATATGAATATTAAATGACATAAATCCTCAACTGTTTAGTACAAGAACGAACATAGAGAACCCTCCTGGGATCAAATGCTATGGATAATATGAGTCTCGGGCTTCTTTAGAGGTAAATTTGGAGAGCGTTCTTTGTGAAATTATAGTATGGTTAAATATTTCTCTGTATAATTGATCTAAGTGTCAGTTCTTCCTATCTCCTAGGTATATGCAAGTCACAAGAATGAGACAAAGTCCTACATGTGTCCCCAGCACTGTGCTAGATGTGTTCACATGTGCTCTGTCAATCAGTTCTCATAGTAACCAGTGAGGTGGACATTATCATTCTCACTTTACAGAAGAGGTAATGAGATGTAAGGTGCAAAGAAATGTACCCCCAGATGAAAGAAGTTGCAAATAGAAGAAACTAGCTCTGGTCTTTCTGCTTCTAAAACCAACACACTGAACCATGTAAAAGTCCATTTCAGCTTTTTGCAGAAGAGTTTGAGGCACATGCCTTGGAGGGGAGTTAAGGAAAAGAGAGTGCAGCCAAAAGAAGAGGGCCTTCAGTGAAAAGAGTACCACATTTCTTAGTATTTGGGGATTCCATGATTGTATGTATATATGTGTGTGTGTATATACATGCGTATATATACATATTTAATGACATAACTATCCTTTTATGTCATTATTTATGTTTCATAGCATATGTTTAATTTGTGTGTGTGTGTATTCTGCTGATGAAATTGCCTTTGAGGTAGTATTAAAATAATTATAATTACCATGATTATATCAAAAAGAGATTACTAGTTAAACATTTTTAACATACTATAACATAGCGATATATGGTATGGGTTAAGAGTTTGGAAGCAAACGAATTAAAAGAAATACCTTGAGGTGAAATCTTTGCTCTGCCCTTTATTAGTAGCTTTATCTTGGGAAGGATCCTTAACTTCTCTGTGCTTCTATTTCCTAATGTGTAAAATAGATTTTAAAAAATAATAGTAGTAACCACCTCCTAGATGTGTCAGAAAAATAATTTATAAAAAAATAAAATAAGCAAACCCGTTGCCATCAAGTCGATTCCAACTCATAGCAATCAAATTGGACAGAGTAAAACTGTCCTGTAGAGTTTCCAAGGCTGGTGGATTCAAACAGCCAAACTTGGTTAGCAGCCAAGCTCTTAACCACTGTGCCAACAGGGCTCACCTAGGTGTGTAGCAAGGGTTGAATAAGCACATGTTTACAAAACAGAATATACCATAGTAACTTTTAGCTATTATCATTGTTATCATAACTGTGAGGATTAGTCCCTGAGATCGCTTCCTCAACTGCAAAATGGGTGAAATAATATAAACTACACGTGTTGTTATAAAGATTAAATGGAATCACATATACAAAGTTCTTGCTACCACACCATGCTCATGGCAAGCAGTTATTAAGATCTAAATATCATTGGCTATTATAAAGTAATTGAGTTTAGACAATAAGCATCATGAATTCTTTCACAGTAGCTCTTGTATCCTTTCCTTCATTCTCTCCACCAGTGACCTGTACTCCTTATGTCAACAACTGTAAATAGTCAGCTAACTGGTCTTCCTGTCTCTGGCTTCCACCAGCTTACTGATCTTTGTCCAAGACAACAAAGACCTTTACTAGACTAATATTCCGTGACTCCCTCTTCCTCAGGTTCCTCATCATCCTTCCACTCATGTTCTCAAAAACTTTGTATGATTCTCTGTTTCCTAAAGAATAAGGGCAGATTCCTTTGCTTTACATCCATGGTCTTTACATCCATCTCCTACCTCCATTCTCAGGCTTATCTGTCACTGTCTGTGCAGTCACTACTTCAGATTAGGCTCTTAGTCATCTCAGATGACTAAATTACACAGATGATCTCCTGACCTGCGTGCTTACAGAAGTCTCTCCTGTCTATATTATTACAATTCTCATCTGGGAAGTAGTATGAGTAATCTTCAAGTATTCAGAACTTGTATTTCCATTTAAAAAAAAAAATCTGTAAGAATTCACAAGTCAGTAGAATTCAGACATTTATTCTTTATCATAAAGAATAATTTTAATACATTCAGGGTTGTTTTAATAAAATGTTTTGTTTTCAGGTAATGTAATTAACCGTCACATAAAATACATGGACAATAGAAGTAACATGACAGAGTTTGTTCTACTGGGGTTCACGGAGTATCCAAAGATGCAGAAAATCATATTTGCTGTGTTTTTCTTCATCCGATCATCACTGTGGTAGAAAATGTGCTTATTGTGGTCACCATTGCTGCCAGCCCATTTTGTATCTCTGTAGTTATGAAACCATCTATTCATTCAATAATTATTTATTAAACCCCCAATGTGTGTCAGGCACCATGCTCAGTACTGAATGTGTAAAAGGTAAATAAAGCTGGGAGAAAAGAAAACAGAGAAGACCAAGAAGAGTCTTAGATACATGTTTAGGCTTAATGCTAGGGAAAATGAGAGAAACATTGAAAGTCTTTTAAGCAAGTAGGTGATGTGATTAGGTCTGAGTTTTAGAATGATAACTTTAACTACCGTATGAGAAAAAGACTGGAAACAAAGTAGCAGTTAAGAGTTTATCATAATAATTCACGTGTGAAAGGCTGGAGGCCTCCACTCTGGTGGTGCCAGTGGTGGGCACTACCCTGTCACGCACAAATACTCTTACCCAGGCCAGTGCAGCCATGATCAAGCTGCTAACAGCTCACAGCTTCACCTTTCTATGGACAATTGAGAGAAAATGGGAGCTGCCTCCATAGGGGGTTATACTCACCACCCCAGGCCACAGCTGCCAGCACTAGGTACAAAAGGCTGGTCCCCTTACATCAAAGTGGGAACAGATCTGTAGAACAATGTGAATTCCAGAACTCCCATGGTTACAAGCTGAACACACTCCCTTTCTTACCATAAATTTCTTCCCTCACTCCCTGTGGTGATTAAGATTGTGTGTCAACTTGGCTGGGCCATGATTCTCAGTGGATTGTCAGTTATGATGTAGTTTGGCAACTATGTAATGATGAAATCACCTCTATAATAAGATCTAATATAATGTAATCACCTCCATGATGAGATCTGACATACTGTAACCACCTCCATGAAGAGATCTGTTAGGAGTAGCCAATTAGTTCAAAGGGAGTTTCCTTAGAGGTGTGGCCTGCATTGAATATAAGTGGACTTTCTGGCAAGTTTGCTGGTTCTTGCTCACTCTGGATCGTGCAGCTGGCTCCTGTTCATCAGACCTCCGGTTCTTGGGACTTGAGCTAGCAGTTTATCTGCCATCTTATCTGCCGATCTTGGGATTCATCAGCCTCCTCAGCCTGTGAGCTTCACTGATTTTGCTTCTCTAGGTAGCCAAGCCTAAGACACTCCCCTTCTCCTTACAAACCACTTTCAAATCCTCATCTCAGGCTCTGCATTTAGGGAAACCAAACTAATGTGGAGAGAGAAAAAAACGTTCAAGAAATATTTACATAATAAACAGAAGGACATGAGACAGGATGAAGATAAGAGAGGAAAAGTCATGAATAAAACCAGTTTCTAGCTTGGGTCACTGGATGGATGAGGAAACTGAGAAAATTAAATAGAAAGAAGCTGAGTGTGGTTTTGAATACATGGGGTAACATCAAAATGGAAGACATCCAAGTATCAGTATACAATAGGCAATTGAATATATGGCTCTGATCCTCAGAAACAAAATCTAGGCTGGAGAAATATAGGAGTCTTGAGCATATACATGATAAAGGCATAAAAGCACTGAGTATCACCTAGCCAGAGTAGTAAAGTGAAAAGGGAGTTGGGAACAGAATCATCCTGGTTGATTTAGTAAACCATGAACGGTCCTTGGTGGACTATGAGATAATCCATAAGCATTTTGATATTTTCAGAAGAAAACAAAATACTTTAATCCCAAAACAGAACTTTTAAAATGCCAACTGATATATTACTAGGAATTCAATAGGATATTAATCCATAAAATAAGATCAGGCTTCTTTTTACAGAAGACCAATCAGAGAACAAAGAGAAGTCACTCATAAGTGAAAATAAGATTGCCAAAATTAAAAAAAAAATCAATTATATAGATTAAAAAATTGATTGCAAATACATAAACTCCAATCTGTTAAACTTAATAGTATTGCCAAGGAAATAAATGAAAAATATGTGGGAGGAAATTTTGTTCAATAAAATGTCTATGTCCATACATGTGTATTTGGACTTTCTTGAAGGGAGAACAGAAACAATGGAGGAGAGAAAATAACCAAAGAGAGGTAAGAGATGAATGTTTCAGAAATGAATAAAGACATTAGTCTTTACACTAAAAGAGTTGGTCAAGTGACAATCAATGTGAATTTAAAGAGACCCACTTCCAGACACAACCTGGTAAAATTTAAGTCCTGCAAGGATAATGAGGAAATGTAAATGTTTCCAGAGAGAAAAAAAAAAAAAAATGTTTACCTTGAAAGATAAAATATCAGACTAATATCAGATCTTTCTTCTGCAACACTGGAAATTGCACTAAAAGGGGTTAAAATAACATAAGCAATGAAGTGCAGTGTGAGTATAGCTCATCATTTATTAAGGCTATTCACTTAAAAATCATGTCAGAGACCATCTGGACCTGCTCAATGGGGAATCTATATGAAGGTTTCTAACCAACATCACCCCCTTCATTAATTCCCTTTTTGTCCAAACAGTCTGGGTATCTTTATTAATTTCCCCACAACTCTAGAATGAGTCCAAAGACAGCCTACAGTTGTGCCCTAGGAATCTCGCCAGGCTCCACCCACCACTCAAATTTCTTGGTCATCCTGATGTCAAGTATCTGTCCCATTGCCCTTCTACCAGACTGAATTCCATTCACTTTTGGTTTTCAATTCTGGTTTTCTACCTGGATGCTATCTACTTTCAGATTTTATATAGCTTCACCTTATATAGCCATTCTTGCTCCCAATCTTGTGCCAAACTCTAACCCACATGCAACATCACGAAACCCTTTGAAAGATGGAAGGAAGCTAGACCCTTGACATTTTGAAGAGTGCTACACTTACTGAACCATAAAAAATCAGGGTTAAAAGTTTAAATGACAGCAATTACACACACAAAAAAGAAAGAAACTCCCCTTTCAATATTTATTTTATATTCCAGAAAACCACCTCCTTGTTAGTATCCATCCTCTGCTTATGCATATTAAATGAAAGGATTAATAAGATACCAGGTATCCCTAATAGTAAAATTGTATGAAATCATCACAATAGATCATAATAATCTTGTTGATAAGTTAGACTTTCTTCATTTATTTTTAGCTTGAGAAAGACCTAGCATGTTCTTCCCTTTTGGTTTTCTAACTACAGGTCTTTGCACATTTCATTATAATACCTTAATTTGTCTTCTGGAGCTGCCCTTTGAAATCTTATGTTCAGCTCTTCTCAACATTTCTTCCATACACTTTAGCTACTCTACATGCAAGAGCAAGTTTAAGAGTCTCTTCTGACATCCACTTCGCTCTTTTCTTTCTTTCCTGTCTTTTAATGATGTTTTGCTTTCTTCATGTATGATGCCATTGGTGTCATTCCATAACTCATCTGGTCTTCGGTCATTAGAGTTCAATGGGTCAAATCTATTCTTGAGATTGGCTCTAAATTCAGGTGAGATATAGTCAAGGTGGTATTTTGGCTCTAATGAACTGGCTCTACCTTTCTTCAGCCTCAACTTGAACGTGCGTATGAGCATTTGATGGTTTTTTCCACAGTTGGTCCCTTCCCTTGTTCTAATGATATTGAGCTTCTCCATCATCTTTCCATGGATGTAGTTGATTTGATTCCTGTATATTCCATCCGGCAAGGTCCACGTGTATAGTTGCCATTTATGTTGTTCAAAAAAGGCATTTGTAATGAATAAATTGTTGGTCTTGCAAAATTCTATCGTGCAATATCCAGCGTCATTTCTCTCACCAAGGCCATATTTTCCAACTAGTGATCCTTCTTCATTTCCAACTTTCACATTCTAGTCACCAGTAATTACCAATGCATCTTGATTGTATATTTGATCAATTTCAAACTAAAGAAGTTGGTAAAGATCTTCAATTTCTCCATATTGGTATTAGTGGTTGGTGCATAAATATGAATGATAGTCTTATTAACTGATCTTCCTTATAGGCATATGGCTATTATCCTATCACTGAAAGTGTCATACTTCTGGATAGATCTTGAAATGTTCTTTTTGACGATGACTCCAACACCATTCCTCTTCAATTTGTCATTCCTGGCACAGCAGACCAAATAATTTTCCAATTCCAAATGGTCAACACCAGTCCATTTCAACTCACTAATGCCTGGGATATTAATCTTTATGCGCTGTTTCATTTCTGACAACTTTCAGTTTTCCTAGATGCATACTTCATACATTCCACTTTCCAAATATTAATGGATGTTTGCAGCTGTTTCTTCTTATTTTAAGTCATACAACATCAACAAAGTAAGGTCCCAAAAGCTTTATTCCATCCACATAATTAAGGTCAACTCTACTTTGGGGAGGCAACTCTTTCCCAGTGTAGTTTGAGTGCCTTTCAACCTGAGGATCTCATCTTCCAACACTACATCAGACAGTGTTCCACTGCTATTCATAAGGTTTTCACTGGTGAATTTGTTCAGAAGTAGACTGCCAGATTGTTCTTCCTAGTCTGTCGTAATCAAGGAGCTCTGCTGAAACCTGTCCACCATGGGTAATCTTAGCTCTGGAGAGCTATGATCTCTAGATTATTGTAGAATTTATAATTTTATAGCTCTAGAGAAGACATTTGCTGTTCCCATGACTAGCTCTAATAGATTTTAAAGATAGATATTTTAAAGATTGACATATAACACTATGGATATCTAACAATGGAGGCATAATTTAAATCCTAAAGGTATAGAAGTTTTATAACAAAACTAGCCCATTTCTAGAGTAAATTCAGAATGTTAGTGGGGACCAAATTTTGATCAAAATTCTCAATAGTTAGTGAGCATCTACAGAGATAAGAAGCCCAATTTCTTTCCAATTAATTTTTAAATTTGGAGTTCTTGGAAACTTTTTCTTGTCTAGTACTTGGGGGTCTATTTGTGGCAGTGTTTGAATACGCCCTAGAAAGAAGAAAACAAAGGTTGAGCTCAATCTAAAAACTGAGGAATCTACAATCAACAGGACACAGGGTAGCAATTACTATATGTCACCCAAATTTGAAACTGACTTAATTTATCCAAGCATGCTTACAAAAATCAGTTGTATAGTGAGAGTCTGTTATTCATAGGCTAAAATAAATTTGGAGACAATACTGAAAAAAGGTGTTTTATATTAACTAAGCATATAATTGAGTATTTAAAAAATAAAAAAACAATTGCCATTGAGTGGGTTCCTTCTCATGGCAACTCCTTGTGTTTCAGTGTTGAAATCTGCTCCACTGAGTTTTCAGTAGCTGTGAACTTTCAGAAGTAGATCACCAGGCCTTTTTCCAAGGTGCCTCTGACTGTGTCAACATTTTGTTTAACCATTTGTGCCATGAAGGGACTCCAATTATGTATAGGTTTACATAATTAATGACAGAATGCCATGTGCCCACTATCTATCACAGCACCTGACAGCTGCTTGTTGTATAAATGAATAAATGAAATGTTGAATAGACTCCATGAAAAAGCTCAGCTTCAGATATCAACAGAAATTTCATTTCTGTCCTCTTCAAGCCAAGCTTTGGAAAGAGCTACTGAATCTACCTTACTGGCAATGCAGCTAATATTCATGTCCCAGGTGGACTGAGACTTATGCTTCACTGATCTAGTTTGTTTTTTCCTTAGTGTCGTGGTTGTTGTTAGGTGACCCTATGTACAATAGAACGACACAATGCCTTCACAATCATTATTATGCTTGAGCCCATTGTTGCAGCCACTGTATCCATCCATCACGTTGAAGGTCTTCCTCTTTTTCGCTGACCCTCTACTTTACCAAGCATAATGTCCTTCTCCAGGAACTGATCCCTCATGATAACATGTCCCAAGTATGCGAGATGAAGTCTCACCATCCTCGCTTCTAAGGAGCATTCTGGTTGTACTTCTTCCAAGACAGATGTTCATTCTTCTGGCAGTCCATAGTATATTCAATATTCTTCACCAACACCGTAATTCAAAGGCATCAATTCTTCTTTGGTCTTCCTTATTCATTGTCCAGCTTTCGCATGCATATGAAGCGATTGAAAACACCATGGCTTGGGTCGGGTACACCTTAGTCCTTAAAGTGACATCTTTGCTTTTTAACACTTTAAAGAAGTCTTTTGCAGCAGATTTGCCCAATGCAATGAGTCATCTAATTTCTTGACTGCTCCTTAGCGAAAGTAGTGGAAATGTTGCAACATAGTGAATTGTAGATAATTTGGCAAACAAAGGATAGATTTGTTATAAATTAAAGGATCTTACACTCTTGAATCTGCTCTACAGCAACGGTTTACATTCTTGAAGGCCGAAGGCTGCAAAGAGATATGATCAGAGTTTATAAAATCATGAAAAAGACAGGACAAGCATGGGCATAAGTTTCAGATTCCAGAACACTAGACTCCCTTCAAGTTTGAAACAAAGACAGTTAGGAAAAATAAAAGGAAATGTCATTTTGCATTACCGGCCAAAAATTTAAACCATTCAACTCCAAGGACAACATATATTTCAAACCTAATAGACACAGAAAATCAAAGGAAGTCGTAGAAAACTCTTTTTATGGACAATCAGAAAAAGGTTTAGGTCGACATAATAATAGCACCTAAAACAGGCTGTGTGTCTACTACGTGCAGAAACTGGGCTAAGAACTTTACAAAGACTGTCTCTCACGACATCACTTTGAGATACGTATTATCATTATCATTATTTTAAAGACAAGCATCAGAGAATCACCAATATTTTCTCATTTACCCAAGGTTACTGGTATGTATAGGAAATAAGATTCAAACTCAAGTTGATCCATTTCCAGAGTCAGAGATCTTAGTCTGTCTGCCATATTATAGCAGCTATAAAACCAAACCAAACCATTTGCTGCAGAGGTCAATACAACTCACGACAACTCCATATGAATAGAATTGTGACCCACAGAGTTTTCAATGACTAGTTTTCCAGAAGTAGATTGCCAGGCCTTTCTTCCAAGGTGCCTCAGAGTAGAGTTGAACCTCCAACCTTTCAGTTAACAGCCAAGCATGTTAACTGTTTGCACCACTCAGGGATGATGTCATAAAGGGTGATGACAGGGAACAGAAGTCAGACCAGGATGCGCATGAGCTGTTATATATGACTAAGAGTGAAGTGATTTACCTGAAGTTGTATTTTGCCTCGATTTCTACAACTCAATTAACACAGACTCAAATGACATCAACGTGGATTGCTATTTAAACATTTGGACGAGGGATCAGAAATTAACTGATTTTGACTTTTGGTTTAAGCACTTCAAAGCTAGATAACATTAGTTAATAAAATAACCACATCAGGAGACCCAATTTCCTCATTTCTAAAATAGGGATAATACTCATTCATGCCATATCTATTCCATAGAGCTTTTTGTTAATCGTAGTATGTAATTCACGTAAAAAGACTAAGTAAACCATAAAAGTCTATGGAGATGAAAAAATAGATAAGATGGAATAAGACGACATACGGCAACAAAACACAAGCCTTGGATTGTTCCATTTAAAGAAGTAAAGCCGTTTTTATTTTCCTTCTTTACCACTCATTATGCACCTTCAATTTCTTACTGTATGAAGAGCTTTCTCATAGCATTTTTTACCTCTTCGTTTCTCAGGGTATAAATGAGTGGATTCAACATAGGAGTCAGAATACCATAAAATACTGCCATGTTTTTGTCTATAGAAAAAGTAGAGGACGGACGCAAGTACGTAAATATACAGGGCACAAAGAACAAGGCAACAACAGTGAAGTGGGCTCCACAGGTGGAGAGGGCTTTGCGCCTCCCCTCTGCACTGTGGGACCTCAGGGAGCGCAAGATGACGATGTAGGAGGTAGCCAGCATCAGGAAGTTCAGCAGGCAGATCACACCACTGTTGGCGACCACCAGCAGGCCAATGACATATGTGTTGGTGCAGGCAAGTTCCAGCAAGGGGTACAAGTCACAGACAAAGTGATTGATCACATTGGGCCCACAGAAGGGCAACTGAAGGATAAGGAGGAGCTGAACCAATGAATGCAGAAAGCCCCCCAGTCAGGCCACCCCCACAAGCAGGGCACAGAAATGTCTGGTCATGGTGGTCCAGTAGAGCAGGGGCTTGCAGATGGCCACATAGCAATCATAGGCCATAACCGTGAGGAGGATGATCTCAACCCCTCCCAAAAAATGGGCTCCAAAGAGCTGAGTCATGCAACCTTGATAAGAGATGGCTCTCCCCTCATACAAGGAGTCAGCAATGAGTTTAGGGGCCATAGAGGAAGAATAGCAAGTGTCAACAAAGGATAACTTGGCCAGGAAGAAATACATGGGGGAGGCCAGGGTGGGACTGGAGGTGATGGTGACTACAATAAGTATGTTGCCACAAACCGTTACCACATAGATGATCAAGAAGACCATAAAGAGAACTCTCTGTTCCTCTGGATTCTGTGAGAGTCCCAGCATGATAAATTCCGTGATATTGTGTGGCATTTCCATGGATCCCAAGGACACTGACAATGCTGATACAGTTCTACCTATAAACCCAAGAAGAAACACAACTGTAACAAAACTAGTTTGGTGGCAGGGTGGTGGGGGAGTGTTGCAAGATTTCCTTCAGCCACACTCACTTCTAGACCCTTCTTTCTCTTAACCCCATCTGTCCCAAAATTCTTATACCAATTTATTCTGTTCATCGCAAAACGTGAGTGCACATCTATCTTTTAACTTTAGCACTGTTGTTGTTGTTGTTAGTTGCCATCAAGTCGCTTCTAACTCAAAGTGACCCCACATACAACGGAACAAAACACTGCCTGGTCCTGCGGCATCCACATTCTGACTGTACTTCTTCCAAGACAGATTTGTTCGTTTTTTCTGGCAGTCCATAGTATATTCAATATTCTTCATCAACGTCATAATGCAAAGGCATCGACTCATCTTAGGTCTTCCTTATTCATTGTCCAGCTTTCACTTGCATATGAGGTAACTGAAAATACCATGATTGGGTCAGGCACACTTTAGTCCTTAAAGTGACGTCTTTGCTTTTTAATACTGTCACAGGTCTTTTGCAGCAGAGTTAGCACTACTGCTTACTAAATATCTAACTCACTAAATGAAAATAATAACTTAATTATCTAAATCTCATCTGTTTCACTACACCGAGATTGAACTTTGGGAAGACCCTGATTTTCTAATTCAAACTGGAGTACATGTCACCATTTTCAGCATGGCCCCATGTAGAGATGATGGAGCTTCAGGAAACCATGAATTTTTAGGATCTCCCAAAACCTCTGCATGTACTGTCCATACCCTTTGGATTAAAGCTTTCTTCTTGGTCTTAGCAATGAGGTTGGCTACACTTTCTACCTGTATATCTGATGGTAACACAAATTGATAAAAAACAAACTGAAGCAGAATTGGGAGGAACTGACTAGGTTGCCCCTGGAGACTTGTCCAACTTCATTTCTCTCCTAGTTCATTTATTCTCATTCAGTGCCCATGCTGTGGCAGCATCATGTCTAGGAAACCAGCTTCAATTACTTTGTCCCCTTGCTTTATTGATTTTACATACTTATGTGCTTTGCATTCCCTGAACTTGGTCAAATGCTTTTAGCTAAAAGCTGGTAGTCCCTCTGCAGTCTACACAGAAGACTCAACATAAAAAAAAAAAAAAAGGTTGGTGAACATCAGTGAAAGATTTGATTAAATGATTATCTGCCTACTCTCTCCATAAGGGAAGCCATGGGGTAGGGAGAGCAGACCCCTCTCTTAAACCAGCTATAAATTATAATCTTATCTGGCAGAATATTCCTACCCACCCTATATTCTCCTGGTGATATTAAAGAAATTTCCATGATTATTTGGGTTTTGGTAAAATTAAAAACTGTCACAACCTCCCCAAACCCACCCTTTTTCTAGAAACATTTGTTGTTTTTTGCTGCTGTCAAGTCAGCCTCCTACTTATGGTAACCCCATGCACAATGGAACGAAACAATATCAGATCCAGCGTGATCCCCATGAAAGACCGTGGATCCGACCGTTGTAATCCACAAGGTTTTCATTGGCGGATTTTTTGAAGTTGATCACCAGGCCTTTCTTCCTAGTCCATTTGAGCCTGGAAGCTCTGCTGAAACTGGTTTAGCATCATGGCAACATACAAGCCTCCACTTACAGACAGGTGGTGGCTATGCGTGAGGTGTATTGTCCAGGAATCGAACTAGGGTCTTCCACATAGAAGTTGAGAATTCTACCACTGAACCATCACTACCCCTTCTAGAAACATAGACCTTCCAAAGTAGCTAAATCTTCCAACTTGCTGAAAATATGATGCCCAGTATGATAAGAATTAAAGGAGAACCATTAAATGTCAGAAGAAGAAAGGGGCATACAGACAGAAGAAATACTGGAGAGAAGACCCCTGTGCTGACTGGGAAGCTGCCTCCTTTTCCTCCTATTTGCAAAAGACAAATAGAGCTTCTGCAATGACAAGTCTGATGGGGACCTTTCCAGAGTATAACACTATGCCCAAGAGCACAGATGCAGTAATAAAAGCAAACTCTTATGGAGCACTTAATCTTTGCCAAACACCACCCTAACTGCTTTACGTATAAACTTATTTAATCCTCATATCATCCCCATGAGGGGTGTTACTGTTTTTATCCTTATTTTGCAGAAGAGGAAAATGAGACAGACATTTAGTAACTTACAGAAGCATATCCAACTAACAAGTGGTAGATCTGGGGCTTGAACCCAGGCAGTCTGACTTCAAAGTCTGTGTGCTTCACCACTGCACTATACTGTCATTTATGCACATCTGGGTTTGAATCTTTCCTCTGACATTTATTGGTTGTGTGATCATCAACAATGACAACCTCTCAAAGCCTTGATTTCCTTCTCTATAAAATAAAGATGACTAGTGCTACCTCCTCAGAAGTCTCTGGGTGGTGCAAACATTTAAGCGCTCAGCTGCTAACTGAAGGATTGGCAGTTTGAGTCCCCCCAGAAGTGTCTTGGAAGAAAGGCCTGGTGATTTACTTCAAAAAAATCATCCACTGAAATCCTATTGGAGCACAGTTCTACTATGACACACATAGAGTTGCCATGAGTTAGAATTGACACAATGGCAACTGGTCCCTTCAAGTCACAGAGAGGAGTGAATGAAACAATGCATGCTGAGTGTCTGAACAGAGCCTGGCATGTGGTAAACTTTCAATAAATGTCATCTCAGATTATAACCATCATCAACACCATGGGCAATAAATTCTGCAAGTGGCTTAAGGAGTCAAGGATCTAAGTGTATTTGTTCAGGACTAAGCAGGTATTGATATAGGTATAATTTTATTATAAACATAAATAATGACCTAATAGTGATACTCATCCAGAACACAAGAGGCTGGAGAAAATGTGATAAATATTGGGTGATATACCATGTAGCCAAATAATGAATTTGTATACCCAAAAATAAAAATGCTAAACTGATTCCTCTTATTGATCTAACTCTGTAGGAGTAAAAAATAAATTATTTGTAAAAAAAAAAAAAAAAAAACTAGCTAAGGAAGAAGTCTTCTGTATAACTTAACATGAGAAACAAAATTATTTTGTGGAAATTAATGAGAATTTTACTAAAATTCTTCCACTGCATTTTTATTCAAGTTGCATTTTTCTTTTAGTTAATTTAAAAAAAAAAAACTATAAAAACTTACATTGACTGGATCTGGAGATACCAACAGGTCACCAGGATTTTTTTTTTCCATCCTAATATGGAATAGTAGACCTGGAAGAGTTTTTAAAGGCTTACCTAAGCTAGCTTCAAGCTTATCATCCCAAATTGGACTGTTCCGTGTGATTAAACTTCTGAATGAGATTCAAATTATTTTTTTACAGTGAGGAAAAATGTAGATTGGACAATTGCGATTGACTACAGAATCTCATCTGAACTGAAGTTTCTGAGAATGCTACTCAGTGAACACCCAAAACGGGATCATAAATTTACAAGCAGCTGGAACTTCATTGTATAACCCATTTTCTTTTTCTTTGCTGAAGAACTCTATGACATTTAGATTCATCTTTTCAAGTTGCCTCCATTTTACAGATGGTGAACTTGAGGCCCAGAAAGACCAGGTGCAGCTGCTGCTAACATTAGGGAGAAAAGTCTCACAGAAGGGCACAGAAGAGGTGGCTGGCTTGTGAGCTTCCCTTTCTGCTAAGAATACTCATCAGCACAATCTCAGTGAAAAATCTTTCTCCTGCCACTGAAAAGGGTAATTAATAAGGTGGGAATGATAACATAGGGATTATCTGTGCCACATGCTTTCTGCCTCTCTAATTCTCCCCTCACAGGACCACTTCCTGAAGCAATGTTGGAACCAGCTTCTACCTCATTCACAGGTGAGAACAACATTGTTGGCACCATTTAATTAATCCCTTTGAATACAGCGTTGATCTCACAAGGCAACAGCTTCTATTCTGCCTCATGGAAGTGCCCAGTGTCCATCTAGTGTCTAGAGAGAGAACCCACAAATTGTCAGGAGGAAAAGCAAGCTAGGATGTTTCAGAAACAGATATTGGAGAGTCAGGGTTATTAGGGAATTCACTGACTGAACAAGAACAGCAAAATCAACAGCATTTATAGAGCACCTTCTGTGTGCCAACCTAGGCAGTGTCACATGTATTACCTCTTTCATCTACCCTCCACTAAGCTACGAGAGAACATCACTCTCCATTAGCCATGCCTCCACTGTGTGAAGTGCTAAAACATCAAGGGAACTAGAGTCAGAAAAACCTGAATTTGAATTACTTCTCCACCACTGCAATAACTCAATAAGGATTAATTCAGGCCCTACAGTTGCTATGAGTCAGAGCAGACTCAAAGGCAACTAACAACAAGCTAAATAAATGACAGAACTTTGCTAAATGTCAGGAATATTATGGTGAATAAGACATATTCCTTGCTGCGTGGAGCTTCTACTCTAGAAAGGGCAATGTTGTTAGCTGTCGTCAAGTCAGCCTCCAACTTATGTCAACCCTATGCGCAAAAGAACAAAACACTACCCAGTCCTGAGACATCCTTTTGATTCACAGGGTTTTCACTGATTGCTTTGCACCAGTAGGTCGCTAGGCCTTTCTTCCTAGTTCTTCCTAGCTTATTCTCAAAGCTCCACTGAAACCTGTTAAACATCATAGCAACATACAAGTCTCCATTGACAGATAGGTGGTAGTTATGCATGAGGTGCATTGGCCATGAATCAAACCCAGGTATCCCACATGCAAGGCTAGAATTCTACCACTGAACCACCAATGTCCCCCTAGAAGGAACAGTAACCACTTCCAAAACAAAGCAGGGGGTGAAACAAATAAAAAGAATAATTCTTAAATCAAATACATGGTGTAAAGTGGTATGAAGGAAACAAATAAGCAGCCAAAAGGACTAACAGGTTTGATTCTAGTGCAGACCTCCTCAAGGTAGGGGGTCATGAAAGTCTTCCCTGAGAAGATGACATGTGAGCTGAGACCTAAAGGGTGAAAAAGACAGCCATATGAAGAATGGAAGGGGAATGTGCTCAAAGCAGAAGGAACCACATATGTAAATGTCCAAAGCAATAAAGAGCATGACGTGTTGGAGAAACCAAGACCAGGCCACCATGGCTGCAGCAGAGTGAACAAGTGGGACAATAACAAGATGAGGTTGAGATCATCAGTGACAGAGCTTGGATCATGCTGGGACTTGAAGGACACAGTAAGAAGTTTGGATTTTAAATGGATGAGTAGAATGTATGTACCATGGAACATAAAATTGAAGATGAAAGTATAATTTACCGATATTAGGTGAGAAACAATAAAACTGTGAGCTATTTAAAGCAGGAAAAATATCTAATTGTGCTGCATAGGAAATGTCATTACATCTAATGAGGTTTTTCACCTCACATCTATGTTATTCTTCCCACCAAAGAGAAAAAAAAAATTTTTTTTTAGGTCATCCTACACCATACGAAGGTCCCTGGGTGGCACAAACGGTTTACATTCCACTACTAACCAAAAGTTTGTTGGTTTGAATCCACCTAGTGGCACCACGTAAAAAAAAGCCTGGAGATTTGCTTCCATAAAGATTACAGCCAATAAAACCCTATGGCGCTCAGTTCTACTCTGTAACACAAGGGGTCGCCATGACGTGGAAGCCACTTGACAGCAAAGCGTTTTATCACCATACTATCAACAAAATGCAGTCCACAAGCAGATACCTGAGACAGCTGACCAGAGAATTTAAAAGGCTCAAGTTAGAATTAAACATACAAATGGAGAGCAAAGTCATCTCATGATGACAAGTAATCTGGAAGAAGCATTTTATAGGGTATATTAGAAAGAATCAAAACCTCCTTGAAAGTATACCAGAAAATAACTCTGGGCTTAATATAAATTTGAGCAAGTACATAATCAGAGATTGACAATAATGATATTCCCTTATAAAAGAAAGATTTATAAGCAGAGAATACAAATAGAATTAAACCCACACAAGAATATCAGTAGATCATGAAGCACTGTGCATTTTGGAAAGATCAGACTTGAAGGCAGAAAGATCTGAAATTAAATTCTAGCTCAACCTTGGTTAAGTAACTTGGTTTCTGGGAATAACAGTTTTTTCATTTTTAAAATGAAAAGCGTATCTACCTCTTGTGAAGGCAATATGAGCTCTTGTTTATAAAGTGATTACCACAATGCCTAAAAGAGTCAGTGCTCAATAAATGATAAATTGTGTGTCTGTATGAGGTAACATATACGTAATACTTAGACATTTACTTCACAATGTCCATGACGTACTATAGTTTGTTATATATAATCACGCTTATGTCAATTTTATTGTAAACCTATTCCATATAGTTCCATGATTTCAGTTCAGTAATTCCTGATCTTATTTTGCTGTGTTTTTTTTTAAACAAATAGAGGTTGAATAGTGGAAACAGTGGTTGAGACACAAGAAACGTTTACGTCACTAGAATAGAGATTCTCGTCTTCCTTGAGTCTATGAACAATGTTGTGAATTCAGTGAAGCTACAGACCTGCTCATCATAAAATTGCACATGCAAGCAAGAGTTTACATAGAATTTTAGGAGATTTACAAATACCCCAAAGTCTATTTAAAAACACTAGAAGATTAAGAACTTCAGCTGCAGAAAACTCAATAGGAGGTCTGACGAGCCTAGTGCCCAGGCAGCCACTGCAGTTCATGCTGGCTGTCTAGAGCTCCATGATCTTCAATCAATTCCAGAGAAGACATAAAAAGGAATACTTTTAATACGTGATTAATGTGTTCATTAGACTCTTAGAGTATCTCATCACATGCTGTGAGACAATACAACCTTGTTGGGTTTAGTTTCTATGTAAGCACAAGGATGGGAAATAAATTATGTACTAAATACCAATATGCTCTTATTGTTTCTCATAATGTTAATGCCCTAAATTGAATGCAATTTTTGAGAGATTACAACTAATAATGCCTTTATTAATGGGCTGTTAAGGAAAGTTACAGTGTTTCCTTAAAAGAAACTGCTTTATTGATTTCAATGGCAAATTTATAAAAAGTTATCGTGTCTTAATCTATTCAAAATTATGATTTATGTTATTAACAATATGACAATGCATGTGTACAGTAAATCTTGCACTCATACTATACACTAATGAAAACAAATATCCAAGGGGTTCCATAAGTTAAGATTAAAATGCATAATGCCTTGATTGAATAACATGATTACAGATAGTCATTTAAAAACAGCAAACGTATACGCTTTACAACGCCCTCTGCTCTTATGCTCACTTTATTGCAAAATTTCATTTATTTAAAGTATTTTTATAGTTTTTACAGGTATTTGACTTAAAATGACTGCCTGGGTCTTTTTTTTCTTTTTTCTCCTTTTTACTTTTCTCACAGTGGATTTAAAAGTAAAAGCAATACAAGTATATTTAATACTGATCAATGTTTGTAATGCCAAAAACCAAACCAAACGAAAATAATAGGGGGGATAAGGGCTCATAAGGAAATGAAATGAGTTATTTTTACTTAGCCTCTGAGAAGATACCAATGGAGGAGTTGAAAGGAATCCTCTTAAATGTGTATAAATATTTAAATATAGAAAACTTACATCAATAGTCAAAATAAAGTACATTTAATGGTTGCGTTGGAAAGGGCAAGTTGGTGCTTCACGTGCCAAGGGAAGAGTTAAAAGTGAGACTTTTCAGGCAAACACTGCGTATGGGATAACCTCATATTTTTATAATTTAAACCTAATTTTATTAGCTATATAAAGAATTTTTTAATTTTTTTTAATTGTACTGTAGATGAAGGTTTACAGAACAAATAGTTTCTCATTAAACAGTTAGTACACGTATTGTTTTATGACATTGGTTAACAACCCCACAACACGTCAACACTCTCCTTTCTCAACCTTCTGTTCCCTATTATCTTTTCTGTCCCCTTCTGCCTTCTAGTCCTTGTCCCTGGGCTGTCGTGCCCCATTAGTCTCGTTTTTTTTTATGGGGCTCTCTAATCTTTGGCTGGAGGCTGAGCCTCGGGAGTGACTTCATTACTGAGCTAAATAAGTGTCCAGGGGCCTTACTCTCAGCCAGTAAGTCTAGTCTTTTTTTGTGACTTAGAATTTTGTTCTACATTTTTCTCCAGCTCTGTCCGGGACCCTCTGTTGTGATTCCTGTCAGAGTAGTCAGTGGTGGTAGCGGGGCACCATCTAGTTGCACAGGACTCAGTCTGGTGGAGGCCGTCGTAGTTGTGCTCCATTAGTCTTTGGACTAATCTTTTCTTTGTATCTTATTTTCTTCATTCTCCCTTGCTCCCAAAGGGGTGAGACCAGTGGAGTATCTTAGATGGCTGCTCACAGACTTTTAAGACGCCAGACGCTACTCACCAAGGTAGAATGTAGACCATTTTCTTTATACACTATGTTATACCAATTGAGCTAGACATTCCCCGAGACCCTGGTCCCCACAGCCATCCTCCCATCAATTTGGTCCCTCAGGGAGTTTGGATGTGTCTATGGAACTGCTATGACCTTTCCTGGTACAAGTTGTGCTGGCTTCCCCAGTATTGTGTGCTGTCTTATCCTTCACCAGAGTTACCACTTACTTACTGTATATTTAGTATTTGCTCCCCTCCACCCCTCCCATCCCTTGTAACCATCAAAGATTATTTTTTTTTGTGTGTAAAGCTTTTCATGAGTTTTTGCAGTAATGGTCTCATACAATATTTGGCCTTTTGTGATTGAGTTATTTCACTCAGCATAATGTCCTCCAGTTTCATCCATGCTATGAGATGCTTCTCAGATTCATCATTGTATAAAGAATTATTATTTTTTTAATCATGATAAACAAAGAAAAGATTGAAGTTGTCAAGGATGTCATTTCTCTTGGATCCACAATCAACACCCATGGAAACAGTAGTCAAGAAATCAAAAGACACATTGCATTGGCCAAATCTGCTGCAAAAGATCTCTTCAAATTGTTTCACCCTAAGGACTAAAGTGTGCCTGACCCAAGCCATGGTGTTTTCAATTGCTTCATATGCATGTGAAAGCTGGACAATGAAAAAGGAGGACCGAAGAAGAATTGACACCTTTGAATTGTGGTGTTGCCAAAGAATATTAAATATACCATGGACTGCCAAAAGAATGAACAACTCTTTCTTGAGAGAAGTACAACCAGAACGCTCCCTAGAAGCTAGGATGGTGAGACTTCATCTCACATACTTTGGACATGTTATCAGGAGGAATCAGTCCCTGGAGAAGGACATCATGCTTGGTAAAATTGGAGGGTCAGCCAAAAGAGGAAGACCCTCAATGAGATGGAATGACACAGTGGCTGCAACAATGGGCTCAAATATAACGTTGTGAGGACGGCACAGGACCAGGCAGTGTTTCATTCTGTTGTTCATAGGGTCACCATGAGTCAGAACGGACTCGAAGGCACCTAACAACAACAACAACAGAAGTTCACAGCTAAAGATTCCTTCTGGTCTCATTGTAGATAGAAACCAGATATAGGTGAACCATCAGAACTTTTGTGATCAATATTTTGGTGTCTTGAGTTGGAATACCACATTAGTAGATTTTAACCAGCTCCTGTCTTGATAAAGTAAATTGTACTCTGAGTGTAGTCTGGAGGAGAAACATTAGGTGTCTAATACATAAAAAAAATCTGAACACCTGTACCAAGAGAATAATGGAAGTTACTAAGATATTGCTACCCTATACATTTTCTTATCTGGAAAAAATTGGATTTATGACAAGGGTGAACAGAGATTAACTTTAAGATTATTAGAAAACCTGGATGAAAATTAATGTGGAACTGTAGCTGAGGTGGGATTGTGATCAGCCAGAGATAAACCTCCATTAAAATTACAACTGTAGCTCTGAAACATCATCTTAGTAGCGTAGGTTTTCATTTACTCTCTGAACCGTTTCATGCTAAACTACACAACTTCGTAAGTAAATACATGTAGTTGTATCAACTTTTCAAATTAAACTGCGAGAGGAAAATATTGACAAGATTCCAAGGAAAAGAATTCAAAATATTTTCTGAAAGTTATTTGAAAATTAGATAGCAAAATGTATGTAGGCAGGACTTTGAAGAAATCTACAACACTCAAAATAAAATAAATAAAAAATTATGCTTAAAATGACTGATGAAATTGGAATCAGACTGGAAATTAAGCAATGATTGCATAATGCCCTGAGGCAGCATACAATTCTTATTTGTATGGTTTTCATCCATCATTCAACAATACATTTATTTAAACCTCTTGCATGCCAAATTCTGTGGACATAGATGTGAATAAGACTCACCGCTTCACCTTAAGGAGTTCACCGTCTAATGGAGAAAGATCAATAAATACACAGCTTAAAATGACATTTAACCAATTGACAAGATGGAAAATGGGAACAAGATGAATGAAGGATACAAGATGGAGGGTGGAGACAAGATGGAGGGTGGAGGATGGAAACAAGAAGGAAGGAGGAGACAAAATGAAGGTTGGTGTGTGGAGACTAGATGGAGGATGGATACAAAATGGACAGTGGAAGTAAGATGAAGCATGGAGACATGATGGAAGGAGAGTAGAGACAAGATGGGGGTGGAAACAAGATGGAGGATAGAGACTGAAGACCTGATGGAGGGTGGAGACAAGATGGAAGGTGGAAACAAGATGGAGGATGGAAGGTGGAGACAAAAAAGAGTGGAGACAAGATGGCAGGTGGACACAAGATGGAGGCTGGACACAGACAGAGAATGAAGGGTGGAGACAACATGGAGGAGGGATACAAAATGTGAAGTGAAGACAAGACAGAGGATGGAGACAAGATAGAGGATGGGAGAAGACTAAGGGTCAAGGATAGATACAAGATGTATGATGGTTACAAAATAAAGGGTAAATACAGGATGGAGGTGGAGGTAAGATGGAGCCTAGAGAAAAGATAGAGTGTGGATACAGGATACAGGGCTGATATAGGATGGAGGGTGGAGGGTAGAGGATGTAACATAACATACATTGCAGTGTCATGCATATAAATATACATATTATTGTTGTTAGCTGCTTTGAGTCTGCCCTTCACTCAGGATGATCCCCTGAACAATGGGATCAATCTGTTGTGATCCATAGGGTGTTCATGGGCTGATTTGCAGAATTAGATCACTAGGCCTTTCTTCCTAGTCCCCCTTCATCTGAAAGCTCTGATAAAACCTGTTCAGGATCACAGCAACAGGCAAGCCTCCACTAACAGACAAATAAGGTGCATTTGCTGGAAATCAAACCTAGGTCTCCCAAACGAAAGGTGAGAATTCTACCACTGACCCATCACTATCCTCCATAATTGTGTATAATATGTATTATATAATACATAATATTAAACATACAATTATATGTAATATGTATTATATAATTATAAAATATATTATGTATAATATGATTTGTATTATATAATAAAAAACCAAACTCATTGCCATCTAGTTGATCCGGATTCATGGCATCACCATGTGCTACAGAGTAGAACTGCTCCATAGGATTTTCTTGGCTGTGATATTGACAGAAGCCGATCACCACGCCTCCCTTCTGAGGCATCACCGGGTGGGTTCAAGCCACCAACCTTTAGGTTAGTAGCTGAGAACAAATTATTTTGCCACCCAGGGACCTGTATTATATATTATATATGCCAAATATGATATATAAAACGTATCATGTATTAGATAATTTTATAATATATATATTTATCATTTATTTTCACAACTTTCTCCTTCCAAGACCAATCTTTGTAAGTAAATTGGCATCTCTAATTTCTCTACTAGTCTGAACCTGTATATAATCTTTAATATATCCTTACATGTATTTTCATTATGTCAAGGCATTAAAATTTTGGAGTTCCTTTATTATGATCTAGTATTAACTTATTCTGACATAGATAAAGGAACAATTTGCCACAGTTTAGAACTTCTAGCCCATGAAAAATGATTATGTGGGTCATAGTAATTGTTTGAATTATCGGCAGTAAAACACCAAATCAAAACTAATATATAGTATGATTTGATGGTGCAGTGCTTAAGCAGTCGTCCGCTAACTGAAAGGTCAGTGTTTCGAACTTACCAGCCACTCTGTGGGAGACAAATGTGGCAGTTATCTTCTGTATAGGTTTACAGGCTTGACCCCTATGAGGCATTTCTCCCCTGTCTCATTGGGTAGCTATGGGCTGGAATTGCCTTGATGGCAACAGGCTTAGGTTGTTTTTGGTTTGGGAGCTAATGTATACAGGACATACCAGAATGAAGTTACCCCACATTCATTCAGTATTCTACCCCTATTCTTTTCAACTTGGATATACATTGAAGAGGGAACCATGGTGGCACAGACAGGTAAGCACTCAGCTGCTAACTGAAACATTAGTAGTTTGAACACACCCAGTGGCTTCGTGGAAGAAAGACCTGGTGATCTGCTTTCATAAAGACTGCAGCCAAGAAAACCCTATAAGGCAGTTCTACTCTTGTTACTTGGGATCACTATGAGCGGAAAACCACTCGACAGAACCTAAAAACAAGAGATAGAGAGGCGAAATACAAATTGGAACAGTAGAAAGGGACATGATGGAGGGCTTTGTATATCAAGTGTTCAGTCAGGATAAGTCAGGTGATGATTCAGTAAAAACCTACCATAAATCACAATGGCTTAACACAACAAAAATCTAATTTTGCTCCTGCTACATGGCCAACACATATCAACAAATGTTCATCATAGACACTCAGTAAGCCAGGCTGATGAAGGCTCCATCTCAAACACGGGTAAGGGAGAAAAAGTAGCGGTGCTTCCATGCTTTATGGATTAAGATAAACTGTTAAGAAGAAATGAAAGTGGCATATAATCATTTGACTGGCCAATAATTTAAGGCATTAACAGATTAGACATAAATTCAAACATTCAAATTTTATTCTGAAAACTTTTGGTGATAGTTCAAATCAATCATGACAACATGTATTCTTACCAAGAATGGTTGGAGTCATTTATTTCCCTACTGTACCATATGTCCTCCATCCACCATTGTTCATTTTTTCCAGAGATTCTTCATGGCATTTTTCACCTCTGCATTTCTCAGGGTATAAATCAAGGGGTTGAACATGGGTGTCAGAATACAATAAAACACAGCCACTATTTTGTCTATGGACAAAGTCGAGGATGGCCGCATGTAAATAAATATACAGGGCACAAAGAACAAGGCAACAACAGTGAAGTGGGCTCCACAGGTGGAGAGGGCTTTGCGCCTCCCCTCTGCACTGTGGGACCTCAGGGAGCGCAGGATGACAATGTAGGAGGTAGCCAGCATCAGGAAGTTCAGCAGGCAGATCACACCACTGTTGGCGACCACCAGCAGGCCAATGACATATGTGTTGGTGCAGGCAAGTTCCAGCAAGGGGTACAAGTCACAGACAAAGTGATTGATCACATTGGGCCCACAGAAGGGCAACTGAAGGACGAGGAGGAGCTGAACCAATGAATGCAGAAAGCCCCCCAGCCAGGCCAGCCCCAAAAGCAGGGCACAGAGACGCCTGGTCATGACAGTAGTATAGTGCAGGGGCTTGCAGATGGCCACATATCGGTGAAAGGCCATCACTGTGAGCAGAATGATCTCAGTTCCTCCCAGTAAATGAGCAACAAAGAATTGAGCCAGACAGCCTTCAAAGGAAATGGCTCTCCCCTCATACATGGAATCAGCAATGAGTTTAGGGGTCATACATGAGGAATAGCAAGTATCAATAAAGGACAAATATGCCAGGAAAAAGTACATAGGGGAGCCCAAGGTGGAGCTGAAGATAACAGTGATCATGATAAGCAGGTTGCCCCCAACAGAGACCAGGTAAACCACCACAAAGAGCACAAATAAAACTCTCTGCACCTCAGGGTTTTGCGAAAGTCCCAGCATGAAGAATTCTGTGATGTTTCGTGGACTACCCATGAATTCTAAGCCGCAGAGAGGACTTTCGTGAAAGGAGATTTACCTAGGGGCCCAAGAAAATTTTGTTACTACCTCAGAAACTCATTTTTCTGTTTTTATTTCTAGTTCGTTGTCAACAAAGATAGCATTTGATAATTATAATCATACCATACAATGTTGCATTCTGAATTTTACTTGCAATTAAGCAATATTTTCCATGTTGCTTTCCATGTTATTTATAGGCTTTGCAGCCATCATTTTTTTAAAGCTATCATCTTCTTATATCTGTATAATGGTCCATGGAGCCCTGGTGGCACAGTGGTTAAGTGTTTGGTTGCTAACCAAAAGGTCAGCAGTTCTAATCCACCATCCACTCCTTGGGAACCCTATGGGGCAGTTCTACTCTATCCTATAGGGTCACTATGAGTCTGAATAGACTCGACAGCAACGGCTTATAATGGTCCATAAACTAACTATATTATGATTTACTGATCTACTACCAAGTATTGTTAAACATCTAGGTTTTTTCCAAATTTTTTCTACATCAAAAATTTTTCATTTTATTTGTGATACTTTACTATAAATCAGTTATACAAATGTGCAAATATTGTATAATCCCACTTACATGAAATATCTGGAATAAGTAATTGTATAGAGACCAAAGTCTATTAGTGGCTACCAGGGGCAGGTGGTGGGGAGGAGGAAAGAAGGACTCGATGTTTAGGGGACACTAACCTTCTGTTAAGGGTGATTATATAATTTGAGGACAGATAAGCATAATGGTTGAAAAACATGATGAACGTAATTAATGCCATTGAGCTATACGTGTGAAAATTGTTGAAATGTCAAATGTTTTATTACATATGTTTATATATATATTTGTTGTTAGGAACTGTCAAGTCGATTTCAACTGATAATGACCCCATGTAATACAGTAGAACTATCCCATAGAGTTCTCTTGGCTGTAATTTTTACAGGAACAGATCACCAGGTCTTTCTCGTGTGGAGTCACTGGATGGGTTTGAACCACCAACTTTCAGTTAACAACTGAGCACTTAACTGTTTTCGCCACCAGGGCTCCTTACGTATATATTTACCACAATAAAGATAAACAAATCTGAACACTAGAACATAAGTTGGACTATCCTCATTGTTGTTGTGGTTAGGTGCCATCAAGAGGGTTCCTACTCAGAGCCACCCCTCTGTACAACAGAACTAAACGCTGCATGATCCTGTGCTATCCTCATAATTGTTGCTATGTTTGAGCCCATTGTTGCAGCCACTGTGTCAATCCATCTTATTGAGGGTCTTCCTTTTTTTCACTGAACTTCTACTTTAACAAGTCCTTCTCCAGGGACTGGTCCCTCCTGATAACATGTCCAAGTACCTAAAATGAAGTCTCAACATCCTCACTTCTGAGAAACATTCTGGCTATACTTTTCCCAAGACATATTTGTTTGTTCTTCTGGAGGTCCATGATATATTCAATATTCTTCGCCAACACCATAATTCAAAGGCATCGATTCTTGCATATTCATTGTCCAGCTTTCATATGCATATGAGGTGACTGAAAATACCATAGCTTGGGTTAGGTGCACCTTGGTCCTTAAAGTGACATCTTTTGCTTTTTAACACTTTAAAGAAGTCTTTTGCCTCAGATTTGCCCAATGTGATATGTCATTTGATTTCTTGACTGCTGCTTCCACGAGCGTTGATTGTGGATCCAAGTAAAATGAAATTATTGACAATTTCAATCTTTTCTTCATTTATCATGATATTGCTTATTGGTCCAGTTGTGAGAATTTTTGTTTTCTTTATGTTGAGGTGTAATCCATAATGAAGGCTGTAGTCTTTGATCTTCATCAGTAAGTGTTTCAAATCCTCCTACATCCTCATACATATGACCAAATCATTTCCTGAAGTAATAATACTATGTCCTGCAATATGGTAGACTTAGCTGACAGAAAAAAAAACACACACCCCTCCTCAAAAAAAAAAAAATGTTGAACACAACATAACAAGTGTGTGTGTGAGCGGGTGGCTGAATGAAAGAGAAGAAAAAGTACACTGAGGAACAGAAGAAGGAGAATAGATCTGAAAGAAAGAAAAAAATCCCCTAAATGCCAGAAACATTTCCAAAGAGGAAGTACAAAAGCAGCATACAGAGTCGGACCTGAGGCCCTTTTAAAAGGAGAATAACCGATTACAGCAATGTATGATAATTATGCATACCTATTACAACAGTGGAGTCCCTGGGTAGTGTAAACAGTTAGTTCGATGGGCTGCTAACCAAAAGGTTGGCTTACTCTTACACATCTTTCAAAACTAGGTTTAAATGTCTTCTCCACATGGAAGCCCTCTTCACCCACCCCAGGCTAGATTACAAAACGTTCCAATGTATTTCCACACCCAGATTTATAGCATCCAGATTTCTTCTCTACCATAGCACTTTGCACGTCATGTATTGATTTCCCTCCAACCTTCCACTCTACACTGGGAGTACCTTTAAAGCAGGAATTCCATGTGTTTATTATCTGTATTTCCAGACCTAGAACAGTGTCCAACGAGTATTTGTTAAATGAATAAAAACTAAAACCAAGAAGTATAGGAAAGTTACAATGACTGGATCTAAGGAGACTGATAGCTTCTTAACCAGAATTTTTATTATTCCCTAACATGGTAGCCTTATAGAACAAACAGGATTCTTAATAAGCCTTCTTTCTATCCTCCTGTATCATCTAGTCCACCTCCTTCTGCTTTGATGCATATGTTAAATGCTTAGATAAGATTAAAAACAGTTCCTACAGGGAGAAAAAATGCAGTGAGAAAGTCTATGATTTCCTAATCTCTTCTCTGACCTGGAAATCTCCCACAATCCTAAGTGACCCAGGTTCAAAAACTGAATAAGGAATCTCATACATTTTTGGGTTGCAGGGGATCCCTTGAGTCATTGCTTCTTTTTTTTTTGCCATTAAGGGAAGTGTTTTTGTGATTATTTTGTCCAAACTCCTGTGGTGTAGAGATGCTAAAATTTTGACCCGTGTGGTTAAGTGGCTTGCCCCATGTCACAGAAGCTAGGTTTTGAGACATCTGACATTGACCCTATGTCTTCTGACTCCCAAATCTGTACCCTCTTCCTAGACCATACTGTTTTCTCTCAGAACTCAGATCATTCAGCCTAGAAAGAGCCAAAAAGGAATATATTTGCCTGCTCTGGTTTTGGCCAAGGTGCTACATCTGCAGAACTTCTAAGGAAAAACTGAAGGAAAGTAATTATAAAAATAACTCATGGTGATTAGACAGAGTTTAGACAATATTCTGCCACCCCCCCAAAAAAAAACACTACCATTGCATTTTATTCCACTCTTTTTTCCATACGTAGATTTTTTTCACTTCTTATTTATACTTTTGAAATCATACTACATATTTAATATATTATCCTAATTGATATTATGATTTTAAGCACGTTCCAATATCATTAGAAACTCTTTGAAAGCATTTTCTAATGATTCCATATTATTCTGTCAAGTAGACATATCTAACAATGAGTCAATGTTTCTAGTTATTTCTGGATCCCTACAATAATTTCTAGAAATATACACTGCATGAAGAAATAGAGATATTTTAAAGACTTTTGACACCTATTTCCAAAAAGGCACTACCAATTTACAGTGTTATCACCAAAATGTAATGGATTACTTACTTCTTCACTCTAGCCAGTAATGGACATCAAGATTTTTCTTTTTTTTTTTGGTAAATTTCATCTTATTCTTGTTTTAATTTGTGTTTTTTTGACCATTACTGATGCTGAACAACTTCCTGTATTTTTCTAGCCAGTCTATTCTGTCTTTTGGAAATTGTCTATTAATTCAATAGACAGTTATTTAGAGCAATTTGAGAAGTAATTTAGTGTATGATCAGTGTTTCTCAATCTCAGCCTCTCAGATTGATGTCAAGTCTCCTTTCTGGAGATTTCTTGCCAAAGCATCTATCAGAACTGGTAAAGACATCTTTATGTTCATCTAATTTTTCTAGTTGAATAGTATACTAAGCACTTTATTATGCATCATATTGTTTCCTCATTACAATAAGACTGAAAAGTAGGTCTTATTTTTCCCTTCTTAGAGGTGATGGAATTAAATATCAGTAAAATTTGTTCTTGTACCTACTGTCCCAAGTCTAGTAAGAAGTAAAACCAGGATTTGACTACAGCTATGTCTAACGTCCTTGGGTGCTGCAAGTGGTTAACATGTTCCACTGCTAACAGAAAAGTTGGAGGTTGGAGTCCACCTAGAGGTGCCTCGGAAATAAGGCCTAGCAAGCTAATTCCAAAACATCAGCCATTGAAACCTATGGAGCACAGTTCTACTCTGACACACATGGGATTGCCGTGAGTCAGAATCAATTTTGCGGCAACTGGTGGTGGAGGTGGGGCAGAGGACAGATACAGAAATCATGCAAAAGAATTTTAACATAATTCCAATGGGTGGAGGACTCACCACACTGGATTGGAACATTCAGTCTCTGGATCTGATGGCATGTTCTTAGCGCCATTGGACCCTGAGACTCCAAAATGGCCATCAAACCATGGAGGTCCCAGCCCCTCTACCTAGACAATTTGGGCCTCAATTTCTTCATTTGTAAAACAGGGATTACTTTAATACTTAGTCTACCTGCCTCTGAAGGGAGTTAGGAAGATCAGATGAGAAAATATATGAATAGACTGTGGACACTAAAAAACTCTAGGAAAACATATAAGTTGTTATGTGTTAGTATTACCACTAAACGTCTTTTTTTCTCAATTCAAACTCTGATCTCAAGTATAAAATAGGATTTTAGATATATTTATCAAAATTCAGCAAAGAGAAAAATGAGCTTAGAGTCATTATAGAGAGTCAGACCAAAGTTATTTCATGGTGTTTTTACATAGAAAACAATAGAAAATTCGAATTTAATGGAAATAATATCAACAATGAAAACTTAAATGTGCAGTCAACTCAAAGGACTGGAATAATGTACAGTTTAATCCTCTTACTTGGAAATTTTCTCTAGAAAAATTCTGAAAGTTCGAAAATTTCTGAAATACAAGTTGAAATTTTGGCTTTTGCCTATCTTGCAACCTCTATAGCAACTAACTCACCTGCACCTGGTCTGAGTCCTGCTCCCCACTATGCTGGTCCTCTGGAATCAGAATGAGGAGGAGAGTGAGGGAAAGAGATGGCTGCTCTGTTCCCTAGATGATCCCAGCTCTAGTGTCCTGATGCCAGACCTCTTGACTGAAGCCACTAAATATTTGACCCAACCAGATTGGGAGCGGCATAATCCCATTGTCTTTTCTGCCCTGAAAACTGGCACAAGTTGGAGAGTGAGCTCCTGAAAGCAACGAACTCCCTTTCCCCCACAAGCTGGAAGTTGGCACTCTATCGGTAGCTTAAATATCATAATGCTATGAGACCCTGTCTCAGAGGTCACTGACTCAGCTGAGCGTGGCCCAGGGCCAGGGTGTGGAAATATGGAGAAATGGACAAAGTTCGTCACAGGTGCTGAACTTGTGGGCCCAGGTGTTCCAACCTTTCAGCATCACTGTTTATGTTACTACCCAAAAACAGTAAACAGCTCAACTACCCATCTTAGATGCCTACAGAAAACCACTCCCCTCCAGATTTCTGCTCCAGGTTTCTCCCTTTGGAAAAACGACTTACTCTTTAGCCTATGTGCCTCAGTTTCCTCATCTGTAAAATGGGGCTAAAAATAGTACCTATCTCTATAAGGCCATCCCAAGGATAAAATAAGGTCATATGTATAAAATGCTTAGGCCAATGCCTGGCACTTGGTAATTATTATGTAAGTATTTGCTATGGTTACTACTATTATTAACGTCACCATCATTATCATCATCAATGTTACTATTCTCTAACCATGTGAATCTAGTCATCTAATCACCACTTCTCTACGCCACTCCGGTCCCTCCCTTCATTCCCTTCAGCATAACAACACTTGGCTGAATTATACGCCCTGAGGATAACATGAAGGAAGTACAGTTATGAAAAGGAAATCTTAAAATTTAATATCAGACACAGTGCCCCCCATGTCCATTATCCACGCCACAAGGAAAGGAGTCTCTGGGCCAGGTTGTCAGTATCTCTTGGGGTTTGCTTCTGCTAGGGCCTCCTCCCATTGCCATATCCTCTCTTCCCCCAATCCAGAGCCCCAAATGCCTTTCTCGAGCTCCTTGAAGCAAGCAAAAATCAGTTCACATCATTACAACTTTTCCAGCCCACGAGTCACCTTTTTACTCTATTATGCAGAACAGCTTAGTTCTTCTTTGCCTCAACTCCTCTACTCCAGAGAGACTCCGGCCTTGCCTTTATAGAAATCAAAGAGTTATGAAAATGTTTTCCTAAGAAAATAGTAGTACTTACCCTAAAGATGAACTCTGCTATCATCTTTAGAATGCTGGAAGACTCAATATCATTTTTAAAGTGTGAATCTCAATATCTTCTAAAAGTCTCCCTTCGTGTATTCTAACCACCTTCTCCTGAGCACCCAGTGACCCTTTTCCTCCTGTCACTTTTCCAGTGTCACCACTCTTAAATGATGCCCTATGTGGCTTGACTCTAAAGCTTAGCATGCTAGCACACCGTGTCACCTGGTTCCAGGATGACCTGTGCATGTTCTATTTCTTCCTCCCGTTGGTCATTAATTACCCAGAGGGTGTATAAAAATGAAACTCAAGCAACCTATTAAATTTTTCTTGAAGTTGTGGAATACAAAATCAAGTTTGAACATTTGAGAATTTATATAGATCAAACCTCTCATTTTAAAAAGAGAATAGCAGCCCAGTGAAGTTATTGAGAAGTTAGAGAAAAGATTGAAATCAAGAGTTAAGACTTATCTCAGGAAGTCTACACCTTTATCAAATTACTTCACTTCTCTGGGCATCTGTCTGATCTCCATCCAAGAGGAACTGAGCACCATTGAGTTGAACACTGTGCACTGTAGGGTTTGGGGATAAGGAGGGTGAAATAGAAAAAAAAAAGAATGGCTCCTTCTATCATGGCATGATCAATCTAGTAGATATAATGATGCATTTGGGGAAGGTAATTTGGATCAGGAAGTCTTGTCAGCACTCCCAACAACATAACCTAGAGGCAGTCTATAGCTGAAGGCTGTTAATAGCAAAAACCATGCTATTTCTTATTTGTGCATTAGATTTTGCAAAGGGTTTTCTCATCCATTAACAGCTTTGTTCATCATAGCATTATAAATAAGGCAGAGCAGATATTAACATCAGCAGTTTATATTTATTTATTCTGTAATGCCTCACTGCGCCACTACCCTTTCATCTAGCTCAAGGGTTTCAAGTGTGCTTGGCTCAGAAATACCCCAAGTAAAGTTGTGATGCTCTAGGTGGCTGGAGGCATTGTGGGGAACTGTCCATAGAGATAGAAGATGGTAACCAGTGCAGTCCTGTGGAACAGTCAGTAGTCTGGCAAGGACCGTGCTAGCACAGCTCCTAGTCCCATAAATAATGATCCTCAAAACCGTCCTTCATCCAGCCCTTCCTAGATGCCTCACATCCCTTCCATTCCTCACTTTCTTGGATAAATTCACTAGTAACCCTATTAGTCCCCTGAATTAACTGGGGTGGATTAGAAATGCTATGATTAAAATATCAGTGGCTTAATACCAGTAAAACTTTCTCTTTTGTACTAAGTCCAGTGCAGATATGCCTAAACAGGCAGGTACCCTGGTAGTGCTCCACCAAGCAGTGACTCCCAGACACAGGCCCATTCCATCTTGCACGGCCTCCAGTCATCTGGGGCTTCAAGGTCCTCTTCTATGTCATCTACTCCTGGCTAGCCAATGAGCAAAGAGAGATAAATAATCACCGGGGACATTTTAGGGGCCAGGACTGGACTGGGGTCCATCACTTCCACCCATTAGTAACAAGGCTCCACCTGGATGTAACATGACTGGGAAATGTAGTCTTCGTGCACAGGAGAAAAAGATAAAATGATTTGGTGAACACATTGCAATGTCTGAGTCATACTTCCTCATTTGCTGACCTTTCCCCTGCAAATGTTATTTATTAGTCCACTCAGGAAGCCTCCAACTCTTTCAGTACACTTTAATGCCCTAACTAAAACAATAGCCCAAACCATTAGTACAAACAAAAAAGTTCATTATAAGTTCCATATAATTCTATACTCTATGCCACAGATACTCATAAGGCATCCACTACAGGCAGTATAATAGAGAATCTCTGAGATCTTCAGCCAGTTACTTAACCTCTCTATGCCTCAGTTTTCTCATATGTAAAATGGGGATAATATTGATATCTATCTCAGAGAGTTAGCATAATAATTAAAAATGTAAAAAGCTTAGAATACGGACTTACACACAGCATGTGCTCAATAAATGTTAGTAATGATTACTATGTGCCAGACACTGTAATAAGTGCTGAAGATATTATGGCGGACAAGGCAAAAAGGGTCCGTGCCCTCAAAGAGTTTAAAATTGGGCGGGAGAGAGAGACAATAAATAAGTAAACAAGCAAACAAAAAATTACACAGTGTAATTGGAGTAAGAAACAAAGCAAATACGGTGGGGTGATAGAACAGTAGACTGAACTTCTTAATCTATTACTAAAAAATCTTGAGGGCAACCTCTATTGCTAAAAATATTTGATTTATACATACATTTACAAATCATCTATATGTGCTACTTAACAGGTATTTAACATATTTTAAACACATCAAAAGATTTAAAGAATGAGGAAATATGAGATAAAATAATTTTTAACATGTTGCTAACTTTAATGGCTTTATACTTTATATAAGGAGCCCTGGTGGCGCAGTGGATAAGTGTTTGGCTGCTAACAGAAAGATCGGTGGTTCGAACCCATCAGCTGATCTGCAGGAAAAAGATGTGACAGTCTACTTCCATAAAGATTTTACAGGCTTGGCAACCCTATGGGGCAGTTCTACTCTGTCTTATAGGGTCACTATGAGTCGGCATCTACTCGACTGCAATGAGTATACTTTATATAATAAGGCAAAATGTACACTCAGGATGAGATTTATCATTAACTATAAGGGAAGAGATCCATATTTATGCTTATTCCCAAGAAATGTGATCTAATCGAATGTAGAAATTATCCAACAATATCATTAATATCACACAAAAGTAAAATTTTGCTAAAGATCATTCAAAAGCAGCTGCAGCAGTACATCAACAGGGAACTGCCAGAAATTCAAGCTGGAATCAGAAGAGGACGTGGAACAAGGGATATCATTGCTGATGTCAAATGGATCCTGGCTGAAAGCAGAGAATATCAGAAAGATGTTTACCTGTGTTTTATTGATTATGCAAAGGCATTCGACTGTGTGGATCATAACAAATTATGGGTAACATTGTGAAGAATGGGAATTCCAGAACACTTCATTGTGCTCATGTGGAACATAGACCAAGAGGCAGTTTTTTGAACAGAATAGGGGAATATTGTTTTGGTTTAAAGTCAGGAAAGGTGCGCATCAGGGTTATATCCTTTCACCATAGTTAATCAATCTGTATGCTGAGCAAATAATCTGAGAAGCTGGACCATATGAAGAAGAACGGGGCATCAGGATTGGAGGAAGACTCATTAACAACCTATAATATGCAGATGACACAACCTTCCTTGCTGAAAGTGAAGAGGACTTGAAGCACTTACTGATGAAGATCAAAGACTACAGCCTTCAGTATGGATTACACCTCAGCATAAAGAAAAGAAAAATCCTCACAACTAGACGAATAAGCAACATTATGATAAATGGAGAAAAGATGGAAATTGTCAACAATTTCATTTTACTTGGACCCACAATCAATGCCCATGGAAGCAGCACTCAAGAAATCAAACAAAGCACTGCATTGGGCAAGTCTGCTGCAAAAGACCTGTTTAATGTGTTAAAAAGCAAAGATGTCACCTTGAAGACTAAGGTCAGCCTGACCCAAGCCATGGTGTTTTCAATCGCCTCATAAGCATGGGAAAGCTAGACAATGAATAAGGAAGACGGAAGAATTGACGACTTCGAATTATGGTGTTGGTGAAGAATACTGACTATACCATGGACTGCCAAAAAAACAAACAAATCTGTCTTGGAAGAAGTATAGCCAGAATACTCCTTAGAAGCAAGGATGGTGAGACTACATCTCACGTATTTTGAGGGACCAGTCCCTGGAGAAGGACATCATGCTGGGTAAAGTATATGGTCAGCGAAAAAGAGGAGGACCCTCAACAAGATGGATTGACACAGTGGCTGCAACAATGGGCTCAAGGATAACAATGATTATGAAAATGGTGCAGGACTGGACAGTGTTTTGTTTTGTTGTGCATGGGGTCGCTATGAGTCGGAACGGATTCAACAGTAGCTAACAACATAAGAGATGTTATTTTCTTGTGCTTGCATTACTGGTATTTTTTTCAATCAGGGATTATCTCCAGGAAATTTTTTAAGCATATGTCCATTTCATAATAATTAGTTTAAACTAGATAATATAATGCAATCCACTATATGAGATTCATATAAATACCAACTCTTCAAAATATGCCAAAATTTGGCATAGAAATGAGTTCATCATTACTAACTTTTCTACTATGTGGAACTACTACAGTTTTTTCAGAACATATAAAATCTTACATGGTATATGACAATTCTGGCATACAAATCAACTAAGGCCCAAATTATAATGTATAAAATTAAATATAGCATTATAGGAGCATTACAGGGGACTAGGCTCCCTGAGGAATCTTCCCAATGCAGAAGCAGCAGATCCCGGACAGGACGCACTTGGTGAGGCATTGCTGATCTAACTTCTCCCGTTAAGAATGATACTTTCAGTCGTGTTTTGGTAGATACACTTTCTCAGGTTAATAAAATTTCCTCTATTCTTAATTTGCTGATAGCTTATAAAGAGGATGAATGTTATTATTTTTTTCTACAGAAAAATGGCCAAAACAATAGCAAGAAACAATTTTGTGAGATTTGTAAACTCAGTAGTCATCAAACAATGAACTATAAAACAACAATGAGATATCACTTACACCTAGCAAACTAAGAAAAAAATTCCTTTCTGAGAATATTTCAACCAATACATTGTTTAGGCATATAGAAATCAGTTGCCATGGAGTCATTTCTGACTTTTGGAGGACTCAATGTGTCAGAGTAGAACCGTTTTCAGTGGATAATTTTTCTGAAGTAGATCGTGAGGCATTTCTTCTGCTCCTCTGGGTGAACTTAAATCTCCAACTTTTTGGTTAACAGTCGAGCACAGTAACTGTTTACACCACCCAGGGACTATACAAGTGTTAAAACTATTTTCAAAAAGTAAAAGAATTATAAACTGAACTTCAGGATATTGCTAAACACGTGTGGGAGAAGAGAAATGGAACCAAGAAGAAGTATATAAATACAAACTATTGGGAATGTTTTAGTTCTTAGAATGGATAACAAGTTCATGGATGATCATTAAATAATTATGTTTTATAATATATATATTATGTACAGTGTCAGATTACCCAATAAGCAAAGAAAGCACGGGTATATTTGTGCTTACTTACTAATCTACAGTGAACAATTTCACATTTTTTCACTGCATCAAAATTTCTGCTTCTAGGTATGGCTGGCAGCTGTCTCTCTCCCAACCCCACAGTATCCTCTTACAGAATCAGTGCCTCTTTTCAAATTTACAATCCCTGACAGGGACAGAGTACCCAGTAAGCAAGGTAGCATGGGCTTATTTGTGCTTACTTACTAACCTGTAGTGAACAGTTTCATATGTTTTTCACCACATCAAAGATGTTCACTACAGATTAGCAAACAAGCACAAGTAAGCCGTGCTTATCTTGCTTATTGGGTAGTCCACCCATGATTATATATCATTTATTTTCTCTTGTATATGTGTTAGTCATATAGTGCTGCTATAACAGAAATACCACAAGTGAATGTTTTTAACAAAGACGTTTATTTCCTCACAGTAAATTAGGCTAAAAGTCCAAATTCAGGGCGTCAGCTCCAGGGGAAGTCCTTCTCTCTCTGTCAGCCTTCTCATCAATCTTCCCCTGGACTAGGAGTTTCTCCACATAGGGACCCTGGGTCCAAAGGACACGATCTGATCCCAGCACTGCTTTCTTGGTGGTATGAGGTCCCCCGTCTCTGTGCTCGCTTTTCTCTTTTATATCTCAAAAGAGATTGCCTCAAGACACAATCCAATCTTATAGATTGAGTCCTGCCTCACTAATACAACTGCTGTCCATCCCGCCTCATTAACATCATAGAGGCAGGATTTACAACATAGAGGAAAATCACACAATACTGGGAATCCCGGCCCAGCCAAATTGATACACACATTTTTGAGGAGACATAATTCTACCCATGACAGTATATATCAAATATTTTTAAAGAAAAATTGCTTTCATGAAAAGAATCGGCCCTGGAAAGCCATCTTACCTCTGGCCTACCTTCCCTTTCAGCCTTCACTGTAGACATTTTCACCCTCCAAGAAGGAGTTTGGAGCCCCAGTACCACAACCACCTCAAGGTCCTTTCTCCGCCCCCTCACCAACCACAGCAGAAGAAATACATTTACAATAAAAACAGCATCTTGTTTAAGTTTCTAATTGAGATGTCCTCCAGGGAAACCCAGTACTGGAGGGTGAATGACAGTTGAGTAAATAAAGTTTATTAAATGGAGTTTAAAGAAGCAGTAAGAGTGAGTGGTTGATTGTCCAGTCAAGGGGTTTTATCTATTAGTAACTTCCAGAACGCCATAGTAGAAACACTAAAATCGGGTTATCTCTTAGGGAAGAGGAGTGTTAAGAAATACAATTAAGTATTCTTAATTTGGTATCTTTTATCTTTTGATAACTGTATAAAGTCCCATAAATCTGTAGAAACTATATGAAAATTTTTCTTTTTTCAAAATCCCTCAAAAACGATTTAATGAGTTTCCTGACTCTCTGTCCAGTGCAATTTCCATTGATCACATGGACTCAATCAGAGCCAAGTTCTCAGCCTGCTCATAGCTCTTGTTATAGTGCTTGTCCAGTATCCCCACACACAACTGAAGTTCAGATATATATCTTTATCTCATGCAGTCCATGGTCAACTCTTCCCCCAACCCTGCCCCAGTTTCCCCCACCACGGCACAAAGCAGGAAGAAACACATGCCATGCCAATACACCCATAATCCAGCACCCTAAAATGGTCCCGAGATTTGCGTAACCTCCTGTAAGCAGGAGTCAAGGGGGGAGAACCGAATTCCTGAGTAATCAATTTCCAGTCACCTCCTGCTTTGACAATTCCATTATGCTTTGAGTTTCTCAGAGACAAAATTTCCAGATGCCATGGTAACTCACTCTTACACATAAACAGTGAGTACCTAAACTTTAAAGCTTTACCTGACATAATAGAATTTCTCCAGTAATTATAGACAGACACATATATGTGTGTGCATTGATATCTACACACATGTGCCCAGTCTTCACCCACATGAACATATATACACACATGACCATGGTAGAAAGAGCACTAAACTAGCAATCAAAAGTCCTTGTAAGTGACTTTATGTTTGTAATTTTGCCTCTCTGTAAATGGGAATATAATATGTGTAATATTATGTGTTATAATGAGCTACCATGGCATCTGAAGCCCTGGTGGCACAGTGGTTAAGAGCTTGACTGCTAACAAAAAGGTTGGCAGTTGTAATCTACCAGCTGCTCCTTGGAAACTGTTTGGGGCAGTTCTACTCTGTCCTATAGGGTCCCTGTAAGTGGAATTGACTTGACAGCAATGAGTTTGGTTTTGGTTTTTTATGGCATCTGGAAACTCAAAGCATAATGGAATTGTCAGAGCAGGAGGTGACTGGAAAGTGAGTATTCAGGAATCCCATTCTCCCCTCTTTGCTAACTGAAAGGTCAGCTGTTCAAAGCCACCAGCAGCTCCACAAGGAAAAGATGGGGCAGCCTGCTTCTGTAAAGATTACAGCCGTGGAAACCCTGTGGGGCAGTTATACTCTGTCATATAGGATCACTATGAGTCAGAATTCTACTCAACAGCAATGGGTATCTACATTTATCTTTAAAACCAAATAACCATATATGCTCCTATATTCTTCCAAGAACTTTCATAATCAGTCTTAGAAGAAATACGACCAGAATGCTCTTTAGAAGTGAGGATGGCGAGACTTTGACTTGCTTACTTTGGACTCATCATCAGGAAAGACCAATGGCTAGAAACGGCCATCATACTTGGTAAAGCAGAGGTCTAACGAAAATGAGGGAAATGCTCAATGAGATGAAATGACACAATAACCTCAACAACAAACTCAAATATACAAACGATTGTGAAGATGGCATAGGACCGGGCAACATTTTGTTCTGTCATACCTAAGGTCACCATGAGTCTGAGCAAGCTCAACAACAATTAATAACAACAACAATTTATTCAAACAGATTAATCTTATGTACAAAAACTTCTGAGAAGAACATTGTGTTTTCAAGATGTCAACTTCTATTTTATTGTTATTATTCTCAAAGTCAACTTCAATATTTGCATTTTTTGTTTGTTAGCCATCAGATGGAACTAAAGAGTTTTTTCACTACCACCACTCTCTCCCAACACTGATCACACTCCTCCTGATGACTGTACCTACCTCGTGAAGTTGTTGTAAGGATTAGAGGAGTTACTACAATTCAAACACTTAGAACAGTGACTGCATATTGGAAGAAATCATTAAGAGTCAGCTTTTAGCACACACTCAAATATAATATGAGTACAAGGATTTCTGTGTTTTGTTTTCTGCTATCGTCCACCCAGAAACCAGTACTTACCATATGCTAGGTGCTCAATAAATATTTGCCAACTGTCTTAGTTATCTAGTTCTGCTATAATAGAAATACCACAAGTGGACAACTTCAACAAACAAAAGTTTATTCTCTCACAGTCTAGTAAGCTAGAAGTCTGAATTCAGGGTGTCAATTCCAGGGGAAGACTCTGTCTCTGTTGGCTCTGGAGGAAAGTCCTTGTCATCAATCTTCCCCTGGTCTAGGAGCTTCTCTGCACAGGAATCCCGGTTCTAAAAGATGGGCTCTTCTCCTGTCACTGCTTTCTTGGGGGTATGAGGTCCCTATGTCTCTCTGTTCACTTCCTTCTTTTATATCTCAAAAGAGATTGGCTTAAAACACAATCTAATCTTGTAGTTTGAGTCCTGCCTCATTAACATAACAGCCACTAATCCCATCTCATCAATATCGTAGAGTAGGATTTACAACACATAGGAAAATCACATCAGATAAAATCGTAGAAATCACACAATATTGGGAATCGTGTCCTAACCAAATTGATACATATTTTGGGGGGACAAAATTCAATCCATGACACTGGCTGAACAAACAAATCTGATAGTCACAAGGGCTTTAGGGAAAAGGGCAGGGACAAAAGGGGAGGAGGAGCAGAAAAGGGAATCAAAGGCGTTATAAACAAACAGAGGTAACAGCTGTCTCTGAACAACAGACTTTGATATAAGACTTTACAAAGTCCTATAGGTCCTCACGCAATCTTGTGAAGCAGGCATTGTTACTGTCTCCATTTGTAAGGGTGGAAATTGAAACCCAGCAAGATTAAATGGCCAGCGAATTGTTAAGCCAGATGTCTAACCTGGCTCTTCTAGTTCCATCCTGCACAAACTTAGATCCTCTGCCAGGAAAAGGAACCAAAGCAAAGGGAGTTAATGGGAGCAGGGATCCCTGCCCTGCTGAAGAGAAACGAGTCAGTACTGCTGTAAGACATACCGGTAACTTGTTCTCCTTGGTTCTGCTCCCCAACATTCCAGGCCACCATTAATCCTTGGTGCTTCAAAAGAGTTTGGTCAGTCCTGCTTGGTGTCCACTCACTCTTTGCTGTGGGGTCCTGAAGTGGGAAGATCCCTAAAAGAAAACTTAGAAAACCTGGGTTCTAACCTGCTCTGAACATATTGTGTGACTTTGGGCGAATCCTTTAACCTCTCCTCGTCTATTTATTCATCTGCCTGCTGAGAGCATGAAATGAGGAGATAAAATACAGTGACTAAGAGCTCAGCTTCTAACCAAAAGGTTGGCAGTTTGAATCCACCAGATGCCCCTTGGAAACCCTATGGGGCAGTTCTACTCTGTTCTATAGGGTTGCTATGAGTTGGAATCAACTCAATGGTAACAGGTTTGGGTTTGGTATACTTATACTTCGTTTTATTGTGCTTCACTTTATTGTACATATTGTATGTATTGCAGTTTTTACAAATTGAAGGTTTGTAGCAACCCTACATCAAGCAAGTCTAACAATTTCAACAGCATATGTTCACTTCATGTCTCTGTGTCACATTTTGGTAATTCTCGCAACATTTCAAATGTTTTCATTATTATTATATCTGTTACGGTGATCTGTGATCAGTGATCTTTGATGTTAACTATTGTAATTGTTTTGGGGCTCCACAAACCACGCCCATATAAGACAGCAAACTCAACAGATAAGTGTTGTATGCGTTCTGACTGCTCCATCAACAGGCCATTCCCCTGCCTCTCTCCCTCTTCTCAAGCCTCCATATTCTCTGGCACATGACAATGTTGAAATTAGGACAATTAAACACCCTAGAGTTATTGAACCCTAAGTGTTCAAATGAAAGGAAGAGTCTCACGTCTCTCACTTTAAATCAAAAGCTAGAAATGATTAAATTTAGTGAGGAAGGCCAGAAGTAGAGATAGGCCAAAAGCTAGGCCTCTTGCACCAAACAGTTAGCCAAGTTGTGAATGCGAAGGAAAAATTCTTGAAGGAAATTAAAAGTGCTAGTCCAGTGCACAAACAATGATAAAAATTAAAACAGCCTTATTGCTGATATGGAGAAAATTTTAGTGGTCTGGATAGAAGATCAAACCAGCCACAACATTCCCTTAAGCCAAAGCCTAATGCAGAGCAAGGCCCTAACTCTTTTCAATGTTATGAAGGCTGAGAGAGGTGAGGAAGCTGCAGAAGAAAAGTCTGAAGCTAGCAAAGGTTGGTTCATGAGGTTTAAGGAAAGAAGCCGTCTCCATAATATAAAAGTGCAAGGTGAAGCAGCAAGTGCTGATGTAGAAGCTGCAGCAAGTTATCCAGAAGATCTAGCTAAGATAATTAATGAAGGTGGCTACATTAAACAACAGATTTTCAGTGTAGATGAAATAGCCTCATATTGGAAAAAGATGCCATCTAGGACTTTCATAGCTAGAGAGAAGTCAATGCCTGGCTTCAAAGCTTCAAAGGACAGGCTGATTCTCTTGTTAGGGGCTAATGCATCTGGTGTCTTTAAGTTGAAGCCAATGTTCATTTACCATTCTGAAAATCCTAGGACCCTTAAGAATAATGTTAAATCTATTCTGCCTTTGCAGTATAAATCGAAGAACAAAGCTGTAATGACAGCACATCTGTTTACAACATGATTTACTGAATATTCTAAGCCCACTGTTGAGACCTACTGTTCAGAAACAAAGATTCCTTTCAAAACATTAATGCTTATTGACAATGCATCTGGTCACCCAAGAGCCCTGATGGAGAAATACAAGGAGATTAATGCTGTTTTCCTCTCTGCTAACATAACATCCATTTGCAGCCCATGAATCCAGGAGAAATTTTGACTTTCAAGTCTTATTATTTAAGAAATACATTTTGTAAGGCTATACTGCCTTAGATAGTGATTTCTCTGTTGTATCTGGGCAAAGTAAATTGAGAAACCTCTGAAAATGATTCACCATTATAGATGCCATTAAGAACATTCGTGATTCATGGGAGGAGGTCAAAATATTAACATTAACAGAATTTTGGAAGAAGTGGATTCCAACCCTCATGGATGATTTTGAGGGGCTCAAGTCTTTGTGGAGGAAGTAACTGCAGATGTAATGGAAATAGTAAGAGAACTAGAATTAGAAGTGGAGCCTGAAGATGTGACTGAATTGCTGCACTCTCATGATAAAACTTTAACAGATAAAGGGTTACTTCCTAGGGTTGAGCAAAGAAAGTGGTTTCTTGAGATGGAGTATACTCCTGGTGAATATGCTGTGAACATTGTTGAAATCACAACCAAACATTTATAGAATTACATAAATTTAGTTGATAAAGCAGCACTAGGGTTTGGGAGGATTGACTCCAATTTTGAAAGAAGTTCTACTGTGGGTAAAATGCTGTCAAACAGCATTGCATGTTACAAAGAAATATTTTGTGAAAGGGAGAGACAATCAACACAGTAAAATTCACTGTTGTCTTATTTTAAGAAATTGCCACAGGAACCCCAACCTTCAGCAACCACCACCCTGATCAGTCAGCAGTCATCACCATCAAGGCAAGACCCTCCACCAGCAAAAAGATTACGACTCACTGAAGGCTCAGATGACGGTTACCATTTTTTAACATTAAAATATTTTTTAATTAAGGTATGTACATTGTTTTTTTAGACATGATGTTATTGTACACTTACTAGATTACAGTATAGTGTAAACATAACTTTTATATGCAGTGGGAAACCAAAAACATGTGTTGACTCACTTTATTGCAGTGGTCTGCAACCAAACCCATGAGACCTCCAAAGTATACCAATACCTTGAAAGTCATAACAGAGAAGACAATCAATTTCATCAAGCATTGTTTTAGTCATTGCAAGGCATTATCTCATTTAATCTAGTGGTATTGTCCATTGCATAGATGAGATACCTGGACTTCCAAGAGATTCCCTCATTCACGTGATCTCACAGGTTTTCCTGAATGAGGGAGCAAGGAGTGTAAATGCCCTTCAATAGAACACTAAGAGCCTCTTGGAGTGTAACTTTCTGGAAGGCAGGAATGATATCTTACTTCTACTTGTATTCCCAGTGCCTCACTCATTACCTCAATAAGTATTTCATGAATGAAGGATTGGATGAATAAGTGGGATTATCATTACTGTGAAAAGAGCTAGGAGGACAGTTTTCATTACACACATCAAACTGGAGATATGAAGCCTATGTTAGATGCTACAAAATGGAAAGTATCACAATTTCCTGGATGGATGGAGATTCTCTGGAGTGTCACTACTTCCCTGAATTCTCTTTGACCCTGAACAGTTTCCTCATACATTTTTCACCTCATTGTTTCTCAGTGTGTAGATCAGAGGGTTCAACAATGGTGGCATAACAATGCTGAAAAGAATGACAAGTTTGTCAGCAGCCAGGGTGGTGGAGGGACGAATGTACATGAACATAAGCGGCACGAGAACCAAAAGGACAGTGATGATGTGTAAGCCACATGTGGACAGAGCCTTTTGCCTACCCTCAGATGACCGGCTTCTCAGGTTCAGTAAGATGACCACATAGGAGATGATTAGAATGAGGAAGGAGAATAAAGAGATCATGCCACTGTTGGTCACCACAATGAGCCCCACCACATAGGTGTCTGAACAAGCAAGCTTCAGCAGGGGATTAATATCACAGAAGAAGTTATCACTTTCACTGGGTCCACAAAAGGGCAGCTGGACCATGAGGAGGGTCTGCAGGATGGAATACAAGAAGCCAGCCATCCAAGAGGCTCCCACTAGTAGACTACACTTCCGCTGGTTCATGATAATTATGTAGTGCAAGGGCCCACAGATGGCCACATAGTGATCATATGCCATGGCTGTGAGGAGGAAGATCTCAGTGCCACCAAAGAAATGGGCAGAAAAGAGCTGGGTCATACAGCCATTGAAGAAGATGGTCTTGCGCTCCATGAAAGTGTCTGCAATCATCTTGGGTGTGGTAGCAGATGGATAGCACATGTCAGCAAAGACAGGTGGGTGAGGAAGAAATACAATGGACAATTCAGGGTCTTGCTGGCATTGATGGTTACAATGATCAAAAGGTTCCCCAGAATGGTGAGCACATGGAAGAGGGAGAAGACTATGAAGAAGGCATGTTGCATCTCCCTGCTCTGGGAAAGGCCGAATAAAACAAACTCAGTCACATTGTTCTTGGTGCCCATGGAATCTCTGCCTCAAGCACCAAGGACGTGATTGACTCTGCAAGGGCACAAATTACATGATATAAGAAAATTTCCCAAGTCCAGGGAATCAGAAAAACAGTACTCAGATCCCAGCTGTGCTATATACTAACTGAACTTTGATCAATCAAATACCTTTTCAGGACCTCAGTTTCTCAGCATGTCTGTAATTTCTGTTTTTCCACTGCATCTGTCATCATGATGATTATGACATTGCTCTATAATTATTTATTTACATTTCTACTCTCTCCACTAGGCTAGGAGTTGTTTGAAGGCAAGTCCTCTGACTTCTGGTATATAATAATGACCAGTTCCATATCTGCAACATAGTACATATTCAGGAAATGTTTGTGGAATATAGGAATGAATAAATACATGCTCTGTCTACCCCACATGTCTAAAACTCAAATCCTCATTTTTCCCCAGGAAAAAATTCATCTTTCTGGCAGCCTTCTATCTCCATTGATGGAAACTCTGATCATCTGGTTTCTCAGCCTAAAAATGTTGGAGTCATCCTAGATTCTTCTTTTTCTCACATCTCATACCTAATCCATTAAGAAACCCTTTCATCTTTACCTTCAACATATAACCAGAATCTAACTACTTCTCATCACCTCTTCAGGAACCACCCTGGTCTGAGCCACAATCATCTCTTACTTGCTTCCTAACTGGTCTCCGTAATTGTCCATTTAATACATATCACACCCTTAGTCTATTGTCCTGAAAGCAGCCAGAGTGCTCCCTCTAAGCCCTACAATGACTCTCCATTCCATCAGAGTGAAACCCAGTATCTTTACCATGACCCAGAGGACCCTACATGATCAGGTCCCCGTTGCCTCTCTGACTTCATCTCCTCCCAAACTCCCCCTTGTTCCTTCATTTCCTAGCATGTTGGCTTTCTTCATGGTCTTCAAACACACAAGGCATGCTGTGACCTTGTGATGGTTGTACTGGTTGTTCCTTCTACCTGGAACATTCTTCCCCTGGATATCTATTGGCTAACTCCCTCAAGTTGAAAGAACTGAAGATAAAATTCAAGCTTCAAGTTGCGTTATTGAAGGATTCTACGGGGAAAATGTTAAGTGACACAGGAAGCATCAAAACAAGATGTAAGGAATACAGAGAGTCACTGTACCAAAAATAAATAGTCAATGTTCAACCATTTCAGGAAGTAGCATATGATCAAGAACCAGTGGCCCAAAAGGAGGAAGTCTAAGCTTCACTGAAGTCATTGGCAAAAAACAAAGTTCCAGGAATTGACAGAATACCAGTTGAGATGTCTCAACAAACGGATGCAGGGCTGGAGGTTCTCACTCGTCTATGCCAAGAAATTTGGAAGAGAGATACCTTGCCAACCACCTGGAAAATATCCATATTTCTTCCCATTCCAAAAAATGTGACCGAAGATAATGTGGAAATTATCATACAATATCATTAATATCACATGCAAGTAAAATTTTGCTGAAGTTCATTCAAAAGTGGTTACAGCAAGTACGTCAACAGGGATCTGCCAGAAATTCAAGGTAGATTCAGAAGAGGACATGGAACAAGGGATATCACTGCTGATGTCAGATGGATCTTGGCTGAAAGCAAAGAATAACAGAAAGATGTTTACCTGTGTTTTATTGACTATGCAAAGGCATTTGACTGTGTGCATCATAACAAATTATGGATAACACTAAGAAGATGGGAATTCCAGAACTTTTAATTGTGCTCACGAAGAACCTGCACACAGACCAAGAAGTGGTCGTTTGAACAGAACAAGAGGACCCTGCATGGTTTAAAGTCAAGAAAGGTATGCATCGGTGTTGCATCCTTTCATCATATTTATTCAGTCTGTATACTGAGCAAATAATCTGAGAAGCTGGACTATATGAAGAGGAACACAGCATCATGATTGAAGAAAGACTCATTAACAACTTGCAATATGCAGTTGACACTACCTTGCTTGCTGAAAGTGAAGAGGACTTGAAGCACTTGATCAAAGACCACATCCTTCAGTATGGATTACACCTCAACTTAAAGAAAACAAGAGTCCTCAAAACTTGACCAATAAGCAATATCATAATAAGCAGAGAAAAGATTGAAGTTGTCAACAATTTCATTTTACTTGGATCCACAATCAACACCCACAAAAGCAGCAGTCATTGCTTTGGGCAAGTCTGCTGCAAAAGACCTGTTTAAAGTGTTAAAAAGCAAAGTTGCCTTGAAGACTAAGGTACACCTGACGCAAGCCATAGTATTTTCAATCACTTCATATGCATGTGAAAGTTGGACAACGAATAAGGAAGACTGACGAATTGATGCTTTTAAATTATGGTGTTGGGGAAGTGTACAGAACATACATACCATGGACTGCCAGAAGAATGAATATATCTATCTTGGAAGAAGTACAGCCAGAATGCTCCTTAAAAGCAAGGATGGGGAGACCTTGTCTCACATACTTTGGATATGTTATCAGGAAGGACCAGCCCCTGGAGAAGGACATCATTCTTCATAAAGTATATGGTCAGTGAAAAATAGTAAGACCCTCAACAAGATGGATTGACAAAGTGGCTACATCAATGAGCTCAAGCGTAATAAAGTTTGTGAGGATGACACAGAATTGGGTGGTATTTTGTTCTGTTGTACATGAAGTCACTATGAGTTGAAACTGACCCGACAGCACCTAACAACAACAATGCAAATGTTTACCCTGGAACATGTAGTGTCAGAACACTAGTAGACCAAAGACAGACCCAATAAAATAACAAAAGCATGAATGAAAAAATTACGCACCCACACATATAACTCAAAGAGTAATCTTAGAAAATTAAGGCAGGAGGAGATTGTGCAGTTGGCAAAAAAAAAAAAAAAAAAAAAACATATAACATGCTATATGTTATATAATAAGATAACTTTTAAATAAATGATTATATGATACATAATTTTATTAAATTCAGCCAAGATTGTCCACTGTCCCTTAAGTACCTAACACCATGTCAAATGTCTTTCCCAACAGGGCTGTTTTAAGGCTGAAAATGAAACCAAAAAATAAGATGTTGACTTTAGGAAGCTGAACTTCAAGCCTACTCCTCTGGTACATTAATCAATAAACTTGAAAAACCACAGTAAATTCTACAGTGGTTACATCAGCTACAACTGAAGAATGGAAATTGGTTATTAATGGTTCATCATCAAGGGCAGGGTGGTAGAGAGTACAATCCTACAGGGATGTGTTGAGCATTGTTTTTATCATCTTTATTCTGGTATTGTGGTTGCATAAAACAAAACAAGTTACTTTTGTTAAAGTAAAACCTGCCAAAGCCAGAACCTGTATAAGGCAAAAACTTATCAGAGAAGGAAAGCTATTTTCCACTAAAATGAGCAATAGAAAAGTAGTAAGACTGCACCCTGTCAAGGACAATGCATAGGTGCAGGAAAGTAAAAGGGTCCCTTCAGCATATTTAAGACCCAGGGTGGTGAAAACAGTTTGTGCTTGACTACTAATCTAAATGTTGGTGGTTTGAACCCACCCAGCAGTGCAGCAGAAGAAAGGCATGGCAAACTGCTTCCATAAAGATTACAGCTAAGAAAACCCTATGGAACACCTCTACTCTGTCACACATAGGGTCACCATGACTCAGAGTCAACTCAGTGACAAAAGGTTTGGTTTTTTGTTTTCAGCATATTTATAAGAGCTGTAACGAGCTCTGGTTCTGGATCTTTAGGAGAGTCAGGGTCCTGGAAAGCGTTTACAAAAGACTAAGGGGAAGAATAGGGATGCCGGGGGCACAGACTCACTGAAGCTGGCACAAAGAGTTTACACAGAGGAACCAAATTAAGGTGCAGCTGAATGTTAAGAGAACAGTAAACAATGGCAATGCCAGAGGCAAGAACAAGGAATTAATTGTCATCTCCCAAGACACTCTTCCCATCCTTATTAAGCATCTTTCTCTCCTAGAGATTCCTAACTGATAATATATGTATTTTACAACCAAATTCTTCTTTTATCCCCTTCTAAAATTCTTTTTAAGAACAAAGAATAGAAAGAAATATTTTTAATTATAGCATATTAGAGATGAAAAATCTAAAAATAAAATATAGTAATTTAGTGTAACATTTGTTTTCTGATCATTAAATTTTCTTTTATGACATCTTTTCATTTTTTCATTTATGACTATAGCATTTATTATGAAACAAGCATCCAAACTGAAATATGAGCCATTTAAAGCAAAATTGGTGAAAATCAATTTTTTGTTATGGGAGATCAACAGAATTTTACATTGACTGTTGAAACAACTAAGTTCACTGACTCATTTCTTTGAAGAAGAATATGTGGAATATTCTTTTCATAGAAAATGTGATATATAGTAAAAAACTTACTACCCAGCTGTCTTAGTCATCTAGTGCTGCTCTAACAGAAATACTACAAGTGGATAGCTTTAAAAAAGAGAAATTTATTCTCTCACAGTCCAGTAGGCTACAAGTCCAAATTCAGGGCATCAGCTCCAGGGGAAGGCTTTCTGTCTCTGTCAGCTAAGGAGGAAGGTCCTTGTCATCAGTCTTCCCTTGGTCTAGGAGCATCTCAGTGCAGGAATCTCAGGTCCAAAATATGCACTCTTCTCCGGGTACTGCATTCTTGGTGGTATGAGGTCCCCCCTCTCTGCTTGCTTCCCTTTCCTTTTATTTCTTGTAAGATAAAAGGTGGAGCAGGCCACACGCTAGGGAAACTCCCTTTACATTGGATGAGGGATGTGACCTTAGTAAGGGTGTAAATCCCACCCTAATCCTCTTTAACATAAAATTACAATCACAAAATGGAGGACAACCACACAGTACTGAGAATCATATCCTAACCAAGTTGACACATTTTTGGGAGGACACAATTCAATCTATGCCACCAGCATTCACCAAAATTTTTCTAATCCAGCTCATCTATTCCACTAAAATGGCATACACCACTTTCGCATTCAATCACTAATACTATACTCACATTTAAAAAGAGGTTACAGAGTTCTGGCAAAATGGCGCTCTAGGCAGAAGCACCATGCCATCCCTCCACAGCAAAGATCCAAAAAACTAAGCCCAACAGAGAATACAACAATCCTGAAACCCTAAAACATCAAATCAAGAGATAAAGAACTCAGCCAAGCACCAAATGGAGTGAGAAAATTGACAGAGAACCGAGAGAGAGGAGAGATTCATGCAGAGGTCCCCTACCAGCTAACACAGCGCGGATCCACCATCTTGGACTCCTATCGGAGACCAGCAAACGGGGGTACAAGAAAGCAGCCTCACGGAGTGTCCACCAGGAGACAAAACAACTGGTAATTTGCGGTGTGCGCTTTCCCACCCCCCACCCCTCTTCACCCCGGCTCAGCCTCCTCTGCTTCCCACGGCCACGGTCTCTAGACTGGGAAGCGCTGGCTCTTGGATTCCACACACCCGAGCGGGCGACTCTCTGGGTGCCATTTGTTGGCTGTTGGTGTTGCGTTTCTCCACTTCTTTTGATTTCTTCCTTGCCTCTGGCCATCTCCCCCTCCTTTTGCTCAAGTGCCTTGCTCCGTGCGCCATCTTTGCTTCTTCCTGAGGGGCTTCAGAGCGCCAGCAATTTGTGATATACACTTTCCAACTCTCTACCCTTCTTCACCCATACTCGGCCCCCTCCGCTTCCCACGGACACAGTCTCTTATCTACAAACACCAGCCCATGCTAGCTGGCTCTCTGAGTGCCATTTGTTGGCTGCTAGTGTTGCTTTTCTGTTTTTTCTGCTTCTTTTGATTTCTCAGTTGCCTCTGGCCACCTCACCCTCCTTTCACTCAAGTGCCTGGCTCCGTGCGCCATCTTTGCATCTCCCTGAGGAACTGCAGAGCACCGGCAATTTGTGATATACACTTTCCCACTCTCTACACTTCATCACCCACACTCGGCCTCCTCTGCTTCCCGCAGACACAGTCTCTTGTCCAGAAACACCAGCCCCCACTGGCTGGCTCTCTGAGTGCCATTTGTATGCTGCTGATGTTGCTTTTTTTTTTTTTCTCTTTCTTTTGATTTCTTGCTTGCCTCTTGCCGCTTCCCCCTCCTTTCGCTCGAGTGCCTGGCTCCGTGCGCCATCTTTGCTTCTTCCTGAGGGGCTGCGGAGCTCCATTCGAATGTGGAGCTGCTTCCTGGTCTGGGCTAACGTGCTGGTGGGATCCCGGGGCTTTTGTTTGTTTGTTTGTTTGTTTTGAATTGTTTGTTTGTTTTCTTTTCCTTTTCTTGAGTTGGGAGCCCTTTCTGGCCAGGCAGAGATGCGTGGCAAGGAACTCCCCTTCAGCTTCCACAGACGTGCAGAGGGATCCCTGAGAACATTTCTTTTTTGGTTGGTTTTTTTTTTTTTTTTTTTTTTTTGGGGGGGGGCGTTTCTTGTTCTTTTTTTTTTTTAATTCGTTCTGGTTTTTTTTCCCTCTTATTCCCTTTTTGTCTTTCTTCATTGATCAGTTTCATGTCCCTCTATATCTTCCTTCTCTTTCTGATCCCTGAATACCAGGCATTGTACACCTCTATGCCTTCTACCCAGGCTGTATTGCAACACCTGGGAGCGACTTCCCCAGACCCTAAAGCTCCACCGGTGGGATCCCAGGGAACTTTGTGGTTGTTTAACCTTTCTGATTCTTATTTATTCATTCTTTTCTTTTCTTCCTCTTCCCCTTTCTGTTTCTCTCAATTTCATAGTCTCTCATCTCTCCATTCCAACGGCTAGCTCCCCTAGCATTCTTTTTTGTTTGTTTGTATGTTTTTAGCTCCTGTTCCTCTCTACTCTCTCCATATCCATCTTAGCTCCACACATAACAATCTCCCTGCTGCATCCTGCCTACCTGCAACGTGCACTTGAATATCACACCATCAAGCAGCATGGGCAAGGACTACTGGAACCTTACCTGTGCTGACTACCGACCCGCTCTGGTGGCTGTAGTAAGTTCCACAAACAACCCATCCCAGTAACTCCTCTTCAGCTAGACCTGTCCTGCCATACCATATCTGAGTGACTGACCCTGCCAGTTGGAGAAGGAGGTGAAAATTATTAAGCGCACAGACAAGCAAACAACAAAGAACATACAGTTCACCTGCTCAGACATAGTCAAATTTTTTTTTAGAAAAGGGATGAAACAAACAAATCTACAATCAACAAACGAGAAAAAGAACTACTGAATGCCCTGAAGACAGCGCACAATATCTAAACATTTACAAAAACAGAACAGGATGGTTCGGTAGGGGTCCAAAATAAAACACCAGATGACTCTCTTGTGGAAGAAAATACACTAGAATTACCTCATAGGGAATTAAAATCTCTAATACTTGGAATTTTCCAAACTGAGGCAAAAAGATGACAAACATGAGGAAAAAATAGAGAAATTCATGGAAAATGCAGGCAAAACATTGGAAGAATTCAGGAAGATGATGCAGGAACAAAATGCCAAAATAAATTCACAACTAGAAATTATACAAAGACAACAATTAGAAATCCATAAGATAAACAACAAGATTTCAGAAATGGATGTCATAGAAGGGCTGAGAAGCAGATTTGAAACCGTGGAAGACAGGATCAGTGGAATTGAAGACAAACGCTTGGATACAACTTTGTTTCAGGAAAACTTAGAAAAAAGAACAAAGAAAAATGAAGAGACCCTGAGAGTTATATGGGACACAATTAAAAGCAAAAATTTACGAGTGATTGGGATCCCAGAACAGGGGGAGAAAACAGAAAACACAGACAGGATCATTGATGAAATGCTGACAGAAAACTTCCCCAATATCACGAAAGATGAAAAGCTGGCCATCCAAGAAGCTCAACGAACCCCATATAGAAGAGACCCCAAAAGAAAATCACCAAGGCATATCATACTCACACTTGCAAAACCAAAGACAAACAAAGAATCCTGAGAGCAGCTCGTGAAAAACAAGAAGTCACATACAGAGGAGAAACAGTAAGACTAAGCTCAGATTATTTGGCAGAAACCATGCAGGCAAGAAGGCAATGAGATGACATATATAAAATCTTGAAATAAAAAAATTGCCAGCCAAGAATAATATATCCTGCAAAACTCTCGTTCAAATTTGATGGTGAAATTAGGTCATTTCCAGATAGACAGAAATCAAGGGAATATGTAAAAATCAAACCAAACTTACAAGAATTACTAAAGGGAGTTCTTTGATCTGAGGACAAACAGCTTCAGCTCACAGGCAGAACCTAGGATGCAGGATCGTATGAGCCTGATACCAGTCTAGGAAATAAACTCTAGAGGACTATCCAAAACCAAAAGAAATACAACAGGGAATCAGAGTAGTTAATCAATAAATGACAACAACATCAAAACAATAAAAGAGGGAATAAACGGCATAGGTATAGAACCTTCTAATGAAAAGGAAGGCAAGGTGATACCAAGTAATGGTAGACTGCTTCAAACTTAGAAAGATAAAAGTAAAATTCATGGTAACCACAAAGAAAGTTAACAAACCAACTCATAAAAATAAAGATGAAAAACATAAATTCTTGGCAAAATCAAAACCTACAAAAACAAAAGAAATGAAAAAAAAAAATCCACAAACAAAAGTAACTCAACACAAGAGAGTAAGAAGAACAAAGAAAACTTCAGCACCACAAAAAAAAGCACTACAAAATGACAGCAACAAACTCACATCTATCAATAATTAGAATGAATGTAAATGGGCTCAATGCACCCATAAAGAGACGGAGAGTGACAGAAAGGATAAGAAAACAGGATCCATCAATATGCTGTCTACAAGAGACACACCTTAGAAACAAAGATGTGGATTTATTAAAAGTTAAAGGTTGGAAAAAAACATACCAAGCTAACAACTACCAAAAAAGAGCAGGAGTGGCAATTCTAATCTCAGATAAAACAGACTTTAGAACAAAATCTACCATAAAAGACAAAGAAGGACAGTATACAATGATTAAGGGGACGATCCATCATGAAGACATAACCATAATAAACATCTACACACCCAATGACGGGCTCCAAAATACATGAAACAAACTCTAACAACACTGAAAAGATAAATTGACAGTTCCACTATAATAGTAAGAGACTTCAACACACCTCTTTCAGTAAAGGACAGAACAACTAAGAAGAAACTCAGCAAAGATACAGAAGACCTAAAGGGCACATTCAGCCAACTGGACCTAATAGACATATATAGAACACTTCATTCAACCGCTGCAAAGTACACATTCTTCTCCAATGCACATGGAACATTCTCCAGAATAGACCACATCTTAGGCCACAGAGCAATCCTCAACAAGATCCAAAACGTTGAGATAATTCAAAGTATCTTCTCTGACCACAATGCCACCAAGGTAGAAATTAACAATAGAAAGATCAAGGGAAAAAAATCAACTACATGGAAACTGAATAATACCCTGCTTACACATCACTGGGTAATAAAAGAAATCAGAGATGGAATCAAAAAACTCCTAGAATCAAATGAGAATGAAAACACATCATACAAAACCTTTGGGACACAGCAAAGGCAGCCCTCAGGGGACAATTTATAGCAATAGATGCACATATCAAAAAAGAAGAAAGGGACAAAATCAAAACATTAACTACCAAACTCAAAGAAATAGAACAACAGCAAAAAAAGGCCCACAACCACCGGAAGAAAGGAAATAGTAAAGATCAGAGCAGAAATAAATGAAATAGAGAACAGAAAAACAATAGAAAGAATTAACAAAACCAAAAGTTGGTTCTCTGAAAGAATCAATAAAATCGACAAACCACTGGCCAGACTGACAAAACAAAAACAGGAGAGGACACAAATAACCCAAATAAGAAATGAAATGGGGAACATTACAACAGACCCAACTGAAATAAAAAGGATTATAACAGAATATTATGAAAAACTATACTCCAAGAAATTTGAAAACCTAGAGGAAATGGATAAATTCTAGAAACACACGGCCTACCCCAACTACAACAAAGTGATGTTGAAAATCTGAACAGACCCATAACAAGAGAAGAGATTGAAAAGTTAATAAAAATAACTCCCAACCAAAAAAAAGCCCTGGCCCAGACGGCTTCACTGGAGAATTCTACAAAACATTTACAGATGAGCTTGTACCAGTACTACTCAAGCTATTTCAGAGCATAGAAGAGGAAGCAACACTTCTAAATTCATTCTATGAAGCCACCATAATGCTGATACCAAAACCAGGCAAAGACGTCACAAAAAAAGAAAATTACACACCAATATCTCTCATGAATATAGATGCAAGAATTCTCAACAAAATTCTAGCCAATAGAATTCAGCATCATATCAAAAAAATAATACGCCACGACCAAGTAGGATTCATAGCAGGTATGCAAGGATGGTTCAACATTAGAAAATCAATCAACATAATCCACCGCATAAAGAAAAGGAAAGAAAAGAATCACATGATCATCTCAATTGATGCAGAAAAGGCATTTGACAAAGTCCAACACCCATTCCTGATAAAAACTCTCAAGAAAATAGGTATAGAAGGGAAATTTCTCAACATAATAAAGGGCATCTATGCAAAACCAACGGCCAACATCATTCTTAATGGAGAGAGGCTGAAAACATTCTCCTTGAAAACAGGAACAAGACAAGGATGCCTTTTATCACCACTCCTATTTAACATTGTGCTGGAAGTTCTAGATAGAGCAATAAGGCAAGAAAAAGAAATTGGTAATGAAGAAGTTAAACTGCCCCTGTTTGCAGATGATATGATACTATACACAGAAAACCCTAAAGACTCCATGAGAAATCTACTGGAACTAACAGAAAGATTCAGCAGAGTAGCAGGATACAAGATCAACATTCAAAAAACAGTTGGATTCCTATACACCAGTAAGGAGAACGATGAAAAGGAAATCAGGAAAACAATACCATTTTCAATAGCCCCTAAAAAGATAAAATACTTAGGAATAAATCTGACCAGGGATGTAAAAGACCTATACAAAGAAAACTACAAAACTCTGTTGCATGAAACCCAAAGGGATCTACATAAATGGAAAAACATACCATGCTCATGGGTAGGCAGACTCAACATTGTGAAAATGTCAATTCTACCCAAAGCAATTTACAAATACAACACAATCCCGATCCAAATACCAACAACATTCTTCAAAGAGATGGAAAAACTAACCATTAACTTTATATGGAAAGGGAAGAAGCCCCGAATAAGTAAAGCACTACTGAAGAAGAAGAATAAAGTTGGAGGACTCACACTACCTGACTTCAGAGCCTACTATACAGCTACAGTAGTCAAAACAGCCTGGTACTGGTACAACGACACATACATTGACCAATGGAACAGAATTGAGAACCCAGATGTAAATCCAACCACCTACGGTCACCTGATCTTTGACAAGTGCCCAAAGTCCATCAGATGAGGAAAAGACAGTCTTTTTAACAAATGGTGCTGGCAAAACTGGATATCCATCTGCAAAAAAATGAAACAAGACCCATACCTCACACCATATACAAAAACTACTTCATAATGGATCAAAGACCTGAATATAAAGCCTAAAGCTATGAAGTTCATAGAAGAAAAAATAGGACCAACACTACAGGCCTTAATACATGGCATTAACAGGATAAAAACCATAACCATCAACGCACAAACCCCTAGAGATAAGCTAGATAACTGGGATCTTCTAAAAATCAAACACCTATGCTCTTCAAAGAACTTCACCTAAAGAGTGAAAAGAGAACCTACAGACTGGGAAAAAATTTTTGGACAGTACAAGTCAGACAAAGGTCTTATCTCCATAAACTACAAGAAAATCCAACACCTCTACAACAAAAAGACAAATAATCCTATCAAAAAATGGGCAAAGGAAATGAACAGACACTTCACCAAAGAAGACAGTCAAATGGCCAACAGACACATGAGGAAATGCTGGCGATCACTAGCCATTAGAGAAATGCAAATTAAAACCACAATGAGATACCATCTCACCCTGGCATTACTGGCATGAATCAAAAACACTGGACATAACAAATGTTGGAGGGGCTGCGGGGAGATCGGAACTCTTATGCACTGCTGGTGGGAATGCAAAATGATACAACCATTTTGGAAAATGATATGGCGCTTCCTCAGAAAGCTAGAAATAGACATACCATTCGATCCAGCAATCCCACTCCTAGGAATATATCCTAGAGAACTAAGAGTCGTCACTCGAATAGACATATGCACACCTATGTTCGTGGCAGCATTGTTTGCAATAGCAAAACGATGGAAACAACCTAGATGCCCATCAACAGATGAATGGATAAAAAAACTATGGTACATACACACAATGGAGTACTATGCAAGGAGAAAGAACAATGATGAATCTGTGAAGCATCTCATAACATGGATGAAACTGGAGGACGTTATGCTGAGTGAAATAAGTCAATCACAAAAGGACAAATACTGTATGAGACCTCTATTGTAAAAACCCATGAAAAAGTTCACACACAAAATGTAACAATCCTTGTTGGTTACCAGGGGTGGGTGGGGTGGGGGGGAAATACTAAATAGGCAATAGATAAGTGGTATCTTGGGTGAAGGGTGAAACAGAACACAATACATGGGAAACTAGCACAACCTGTACAAGGAAAGGTCATGGAAGCCCCATAGACACATCCAAACTCCCTGAGGGACTGAATTGCTGGGCGCAGGGCTGTGGGGACCGTGGTCTCGGGGAACATCTAGCTCAATTGGCATGACACAGCTTATAAAGACAATGCTCTACATTCTACCTTGGTGAGTAGTGTCTGGTGTCTTAAAAGCCTGTGAGCGGCCATCTAAGATACTCCACTGGTCTCATCCCTTCGGAAGCAAGGGAGAATGAAGAGAACAGGATACAAGGAAAAGATTAGTCCAAAGGACTAATTGTCCACAGCTACCAAGGCCTCCACCGGACTGAGTCCAGTAACAGCTAGATGGTGCCCGGCTACCACCACTGACTTCTCTGACCAGGATCACAACAGAGGGTTCTGGACAGAGCTGGAGAAGGATGTAGAGCATAATTCTAACTCACAAAAAAAAGACCAGATTTACTGGCCTAAAGGAGACTGGAGAAACCTCGTGAGTATGGCCCCCAGACACCCTTTTAGCTCAGTGGTGAAGTTACCTCTGAGGTTCACTGTTCAGCCTGGGAGTGGACAGCCCAATAAAACCAAATGAGACTAACGAGGTGCAGGAGTCCAGTGACAAGGGCCAGAAGACAGAAGGGGAGAAGGGAGCTGGTGATAGGGAACGCAAGATTGAGTAAGGATATTGCTGACGTATTGTGAGACTGTTAACCATGTCATAGGGCAACATTTGTAGTAACTGTTAAATGAGAAGCTATTTTGTTCTGTAAGCCTTCATCTTAAGTGAGAATAACAGCACAATTGGACGAGCGTAGTCAATGTCACTGAACTGTGCATGTAGAAATTTTTGAAACGGTGTATCTTTGGCAATGTGTAGTTTCACCCAAAAAAAAGGGTTGAGAAGTTAGAGGGTTAATATGTTGTGGGGTTGTTAACCAATGTCATAAAACAACATGTGTACTACTGTTTCATGAGAAACTATTTGTTCTATAAGCCTTCACCTGAAGTACAATAAAATATATATAAAAAAAAAAAGAGGTTACAACATGGATAGCTAAGACACACACACAACACATATGCATACACACACACCAAAAGCCAAAAACTCAAACCCATTGCTGTCAAGTCACTTCTGACTCATAGTGACCCTATAGGACAGAGTAGAACTGCCCCATACTGTTTCCAAGGAGCACCTGGTGGGTTTGAACTGCTGACCCTTTGGTTAGGAGCCATAGCCCTTAACCCCTATGCCAGCAGGGTTTCCTAGCTTGCACCTCACAAGAAAAGAAGGTCTTCTTCCTCTTTGAATTTCTTGTCCCATAGTAACCTGCCTAATGAGAGCAAGCCTGAAGAAAAGTTGGTCACATCTGCCTCCATTGCTATAGTTCCACACTGCAAAACTGTTTACTATGCAAGTCAATAAGGAAATACAGCAATCTATGCCACCATTTGAGAGAGTGCCTTCCAGTTGCTTTCGGTTGCATCTTTTCGCACCTCTGGTCAAAGCGGTCCACTCCACCCATCATTGCCTTGTACTCTGCAACTCCTCTTGGCAGGGCTGGATTAAGGCATGTATACACACACACACGTATATATATATATATATATATATACATACAACATACATACAACTTACATATCCAGTTCAAATGTGTGAGTAAGCAGAGGAAGGAGCACCACAGATTACCGGTGTTTAGGGCCCTCACATTCCCCTCTCGCACTGAAGCTGGCTTTTTGGATTGTGGGCATACTTAAGATCAGGTGTATGTGACTGTCAAGGGCTCGATCCTAGAGAGAAGGCTGGAGCTTTGGCAAGAATTTCATACATGGAAGGAAAGTCAAGACAAAGAGGAACTCCAGGCCAGGCAGAGCCCATGCTGGTCATCCTGGCTCCATCCTACCATGAGCTAAGTGTCACAGCCTGCAGCTGGCAAGCAGGCTCTAAAGGCTTGAATTTTCTAAGCAGAAGCAGGTAAGTCAGAAAAAAGGACATACATCCTGGGAAGATTGTGGAGTTCAAAGAGCAGCAACTCCTTCCATGTCTCCCAGAGCCTGTGTCCCCACCAGCAAGACTCAAAGGTGCCAGTTACTACAGACCCAGACCACGCCTTGGTCTCTGTCTTGATGAGTATGTGTCTTCCACTCAGCCAGAAAGTCCTCCTCCATCCTCTCTCAGAAGGAAAACTTCTCTCAAAGAAAGTTTTCTTTCCCTTCTGGTAAAATATTTCATTTAAGATCAGAAGGATTACTCAGACGTCAATGGTAAGAATGTTCACAGTGAAGCCAGAGCACATCCGTCTCTATTCAGCAACATCAATAAAATGATCTTCTGATGTTGATGCCAGCATTTTCCCTTCATGGCTGAAACTGAGGATCCTCACAGGCCAATCCAGCCTGTAATTGTGTCCAGCCTGGAAAAGCACCGCACACACGCTAACCCGCCCACATTCCAAAGGCTGACCAAAGCATCTCTGTGGCAAAGTACTTCCCTATGGGTTCAAATTTGATGCAGATGTAGTTGAAAGGATGGGCATTGATGGATTGTACACACTTCAGTTCTGGGTAACACAGCTCCTCTCCCTGGCCTGGCCGGGCCCTGGCAGCTCACCAAACATTCCTCCTTCCTCGAGCAAGATGACACTGGCCAGATTGTTCAAGAAGCTTGAGGCCAGAGGGCGCCCGTGGCAGCTCCAGGCCACTGAAAACAAAATGTGTCTTTCTGTGGCCCCAGAATAGTTCCTGCACCCCAAGAACTTAGCGTGACAGGCCTCTGGTCACTGAATTCCTGGAGGTCATAAAGTTGAGACTGCTCTGGCCCATAGCCCAGTGCCGCATTACCGCCGGACTCCCCAAGCGAGCAAATGATCACAAAGCTGCTAACACTTAGCAGCCAGTTCTCCCACCTTCACCATGCCCATCCCCTCCTAAAATTTTTAGTATGGTTTGGCCAGATGGTTACAGGGATAGAGAGGAGGGATAGCTCTGGAAATAGCCAGCCACCTCCTGCCATTAAGGAGAAATGCTATAACCAAAAATAATATAATCATTTTGTATTCCCCAAAAAGACTTTGGGGAATACAAAATGAGTGTATTATATTATAATGATTATATTATAAAAAGACTTTGGTAGCAGGGAAATGACCTACCTGTTATTTCATGAAAAAGAAACTCAACCACATTTCATTGTTTTTTAAAGTGTAAAACATGCACATTGTTTTTATCTGGCCCATAGTAACTCTCCAAAAAGAACCAACAAGGACATTGTGGTGGAGGGACAAATGCCTTCATGGGATTATGCTACTGGTATATGGGCTGTCCTCTGAAAACTGCACTGGGAGATAGCATCGTAGTGAGCAAGACCCCAGGATCTGCAGCCAGACTGTGGGACTGAATATCAGCTCTGCCACTCCCTAATTGAATAACACTGAGCAAGTTACTTGACCTCTCAGAAACTCAGTTTCCCCATATGGAAAATGGAGACAGTAACTGAAGTATCACCTAGAGTGATTGTTGTGAGGCTCCTATGAGATAATGCATATAAAAGTATTTAACATAATTCCTGGCACTTCAGAGGTGCTTGGGAGTCCTTGGGTGCTGCAAATGGTTAACTAGCTCACCTGCTAACTGAAAGGTTAAAGGTTCAGGTCCATCCAGAGGCACCTTGGAAGAAAGGCCTGGCAATCTACTTCCAATAAATCAGCCATTGAAAATCCTATGCCGTTCTACTCTGACACACATGGGGTTGCCGTGAGGTGGGATCAACTTGACCTCACTGATAGTAGGTGCTCTGTAAATATTAGTTATCATTAGATCTCAACGGTTGCATGTCAGACTCAAGTGGGAGATTGATTTACAAGGACAATGCCATAGGATTTATTTCCAGAGTTCTTTATCATCTCTATCTATCTTGAAACATTCATATTAAACTCCAGGTTTCAAAGAATCATAGAACTCAGTGAGCAAGGTGATCCAGCCACCTGCTCTCAAAGTAAGTCCTCTAAGGATAAAAAGGGAACAACATACTTAGGTGGTTCAAGCCAAGATTTATTCTCCCTTCTCTCCATAAAAGAGTCTCCCTTGTTATGACACAGACTCTCTCAGAAAAAAATAATCATAATAATAATTTGTATTTTACTTATTTATATTATTAAATATAAAATAATACATTATTTATGTTATTTATTTCTCAAAACGATCCTATTACATATTAATATTCTTATCCTCATTTTACAAATAAGGAAAATGAAGTTCACAGAGATTAAGTAATTTTCCCAAGTTCCTACATGCTCATTAGAGATATTTTGGAAAGTAGAAAAAAATACGAGGAAATAGAAATCACTGACATCATGGTGAATATCCTTTAGTCATTTTCTTTGAATTATGCAAACTTTTCTAAGAATTTTGAATGAAGGGTATACATACTTTTATATCCAGCTTTTTTCCTTAAGACTTTAAACATTTCCCCAAGGAAATATTCTTCAAAAGACTTTTTAATGGTGCATTATTAAAAAGTTCCATAATTTATTGGATCATCTCTTTCTTTATGAACCTTTAAGTTACTTCTAATTTTTACTGGAGTAAATGACCATCCTCTGTGAATCTCTGGACAACTGTCCCTAAGACTGATCCCTTAAAGTGGGGAGGCTAAGATGCAGTGCATGAACATTTTTTACAATCAGATAGAGTCTCAATGCAGGTTGACGACAACCACTGCTTCAGGAATTAGAGAAACACAGACAAAACAAAGATGATCGTTAACTCCCAAAGCAGACCGCTCTTCTCCAGTCTAAATGTCCTCAAACACCATCAACCTCTTCTCCAAGGGCTCATTTCCGTCCTTGTCCTCTCCAAATTCTTCCCACCATCCGTAAGCCATAAACACTCTAGACCGTAGTCTGTGAGGATCTGTCCAAGACTGAATATAGTACAAAAAAGACATCCCACTTCTTGTAACTCATGGTACTACCACCATTGCGGAACCCCTGCTGTGAGTCAGGCCCTGTTCATGACCTTCACACATCATCCTACTTCAAGCTCTTCACAACACTTTAAGGTAATTATCCATGTCCTCAGTTTACAGATGAGGAAAAGCGAGCTCAAATAGTTTAACATTTAAGTGACTTCCTCAAGATCACTGATAGTAAATGCCGTAATAGACGTTAAAACCAAATCTACCTGATTCAAAAATCAATGATTTGTTTTCCTACACTCTCCCTATCTCATTCACTCTTTCACTACTTAAATATTTCAGAGATTAACATGGAACTTGACTTTGCCCAAAGGAGGCAGCATGACGCTGTGAAAAGTGCACTGGTCCTTGAGCCAAAAGACCTTCATTTTAGTCCCAATACAGTCACTAGTAGCTGGATGACTATGAAAGACGCCCTCCCTCGCTCTAGTGCTCTATGTCCCCCATCTATAAAAGGTGACAGTTGGACTAAGTGCTATGATTCTAAGCAGGAAAGGTAGAAATACACAAAACAAATAATTTTACTTATAACGATAATCAATTTTTGCTGACTTAAAAATAACTAGAAAGCAAGTGTGTGGCTTTACATTTTTACTAATTCCCTTTGCTACTTTCCCTGAGAATTGATGGGGGGATTGGGGTTCACATTACATGTTTTTCATGCTTTATACTGACTTTGATCTCTCACCAGCTAACAGATACATTCTCTGTCTTAAAAAGGAATATTAACATGTAAAAAGTCTTTTAAGAGTATTTTAACCATCAGATTTCATTTACGTGAAAGGAATCTTGCCAGGTAGTAACTGGGCTTTGGGTAAAGGATTTAAAGACTGGGATTGTTCTAATTTCCAAAGAGCTAATATAGTGTCAGGAACTACAGATCAGAATAGCCCACCAGAAAGGCTAGGGAACTCATCCTGCTCTGTAAATCCCGACCCCTCTGCTCTACACACACATCTTCCCAGCTCATGGTCTGGACAACTTCTGGAAAGATTCTAAATAATTCATTACATACAAATGCCCTCTCTGAGTTTTGTGATACCATCTCCACAATTATAAGGGATAGTAACTAGAACTGTATAATAACATCAGCTTGCAATTACTGAGCACATGCTGTATGCCAGGCACTGTGCGGAGCACTATAAATGCATATCTCAATCAATCCATCCATCAACATCACTATGCGGAAGCTACTATGATAGTTTCTATTTTTTATATAAGGAAAGTGAGGATTAGAGCAAATGAGTGACTTGATCAAGTTTACACAACCAGTAAGAGGCAGAGCCAATACTGGGATCTAGTGTACCCGCCTTTAAAGCTATCTTCTTTGCTACTATACAATAAAAAAGTGAGAGCATTTGATCACCCAAAAAGGGCATGTCCTCAGCAGCTCAGGGGTGAGCAAGAAAACACCTGCAGGAAAAGCATTCCAATGACACCATGAGAAACTTGAAAAAAAAATCAACCCACGTGTAAAAACTCACACTTGAAGCATTTGAAGGCAGGAGACTGAGAAACACTCAGATACTATGCGGCAGGACTTCCATTGGAGGGATTGGGAACAAACAAAATGAGTGAGGATATCTGTCCTTTATAAGAGATTTTGGTCAGTTCAGGTTTATTCTAGCCAGAGAGTGCCAGAAAGATCAAGTCACATGGGAACTGACCTGAGTGAGTGTCACCGTCCTCAGGTGAGCGACCTAAGTCAAGGAGTCTGGCAGGAGAACTGAAGGGTGCAGTAACTTTTAAACACAGAGGGTTCAAGGGAGGATCAAGTGATATCGCCCCACCCATAACCATCACAGGACTTGAACGTCTCTACTTTAGAAGCCATAGCACATTCATTTTTAGTAAAAGTAACTTGAGGCTTGCTAATGAGACCCCAGGGGCACTGCATCCCAATTAGAGGAGTGGGCCGCGGAGACAGCAATACCCCCTTGTCACATTAACTTAGTGTTTCAGACAAACTTTAGAGGTTAAGGAAGCTGCTGCTTTTATCCTTGCTTTAAACTCCTTTACTGAGTCATCCTAAGCTCATCCATTCAACATGTAATTACGAAGCAGCTGCTATGTGCAGGGCATGGTTCTGTGCCACCTGTTTGGGGAAATAAGCTGGTGTTCAATATCAAGTGATCTTTCTTTAAGTAGCAGGGACCAGTTTAAACGGCCCCTTTACAATTAACTTACGTTAACATGTTGTTAGATGCCATCTGGTCTGTTTTCGACTCGTAGTCATCCCACGTGATGGAGTCTGTAATGTTTACAGGAGCAGATCTCCAGGTCTTTCTCCCACAAATCCACTGGGTTGGTTCAAATTGTCAACCCTTCGGTTAGCAGCCAAGTGCTTAACCATTTGCACTACTAGGGCTCTTTATGTTAACATAGTCCTCTGAAAAGAGCTTCTACTCTGTGAGGTGGTAAAACAAACGAGGGACAATATAGTGTGGTACTAAAGAAGGACTGAGGAGTCAAGCTGCTTTGTTTGAAGACAGACTTTGCCCCTTTCTAGGTGTAACCTTCAAAAAGTGGTTTACTGTCTCTGGGGGATGCCATTTCCCCATGGGCATTTTTTCATTCTTCGTTAAAAGAAATAAATATACAACTGCACACTAATAGATGGAAACATTAACACTCCTCAATAAGTGGTAATATAATTAGACCAAAATAAATAAATAAAGACTAAAAGAGCTGAACAACATACGCTCCCTCTTAACCAAAATATTTATAGAGTGCTAGACTCTAAAATTGAAGAATATACATTTTTTCAAACACACACGGTGCATTCACCAACACAGACCTAATATGCTGGGCAATAATACAAGTTTCGATAAGTCTAAGAGGAATTACATCATTTGGAATATGTTCCTTGACTACATGGTAATTAAATTAGAAATCAACAATAATAAGATATCAAGGAAAAAACACAAATGGAAATTGGAAATTAACAACATAACACATTGGTCAAAGAAGAAATCATAAATAATTAGAATGTATTCTTAACTGAATGATAACAAAAATTCAATGTGTAAAATATCAATAAGGCATATAGCTAAAATTATGTCTGAAAGAAAATTACAGTTTTAAATTCTTATATTAGAAAGTAAAAAATGTCTAAAATCAACAAACTAAGCTTACTCTTTAAGAGTGAGAAAAAAAGAATAGTAAATTTAAACACAGCCTAAGTAGAAAGAAATAAGAATGATATGAACAGAAATTAATCACATAGAACACAAAAACAGAGAAAAAAATTTTATACAAAAGCGAAACAATGGTTCTTTGAAAAAGTCAGCAAAACTAATAAACCCCTAGAGATAGAGAGAGACAGACAGACAGACAGATAGATAGATAGGGAGATGTTGTTCTTAGCCATCTTCACAATTGTTGTTATGCTTGAGCCCATTGTTACAGCCACTGTATCAATCCATCTTGTTGAGGGTATTCCCCTTTTTTGCTGACACTCTACTTTACCAAGCATGATGCCCTTCTCCAGGGACTGATCCCTTCTGATACCGTGTCCAAATTATGTGAGACATGGTCTCGCCATCTTTGCTCCTGAGCAGCATTCTGCTTGTACTTCCTTTAAGACAGATTTGTTCATTCTTTTGGCAGTCCATGGTATATTCAATATTCTTTGCAAACACCACAACTCAAAGGCATCGATTCTCCAGTCTTCCTTATTCATTGTCCAGCTTTCACACACATATGAGGTTATTGAAAACACCATGGCTTGGGTCAGGTGCACCTTAGTCTTCAAGGTGACATCTGCTTTTCAACATTTAAAGAGGTCTGTTGCAGCAGATTTGTCCAATGCAATACATCTTTTGATTTCTTGACTGCTGCTTCCATGAGTGTTGATTGTGAATCCAAGCAAAATGAAATCCTTGACAAGTGCAGTCTTTTCTCCATTTATTGTGATGTTGCTCATTGACCCAGTTGTGAGGATTTTTGTTTTCTTTATGTTCAGGTATAGTCCATACAGGAAGGCTGTGGTCTTTGATCTTTATCAGTAAGTGCTTCAAGTCCTCTTCACTTTCAGCAAGCAAGGTTGTATCATCTGTATAAATCAGGTTGTTAATGAGTCTTCCTCCAAAACTGATGCCCCATTCCTCTTCGTATAGTCCAGCTTCCCATAGTTCCTCAGCATACAGATTGAATAGGTATGGTGAAAGGATACAACCCTGACGCACATCTTTCCTGACTTTAAACCACAAAGTATCCCCTTGTTCTATTCAAACAACTTGATCTATGTACAGGTTCCTCATGAGCACAATTAAGTGTTCTGGAATTCCCATTCTTCGCAATGTTATCCATAATTTGTTATGATCTACATAGTTGAATGCTTTTGCATAGTTAATAAAACACAGGTAAACATCTTTCTGGTGTTCTCTGCTTTCAGCCAGGAGCCATCTGACATCAGCAATGATATCCCTGGTTCCATGTCCTCTTCTGAATCCAGCTTGAATTTCTGGAAGTTCCCTGTCGATATACTGCTGCAGCCACTTTTGAATGATCTTCAGCAAAATTCTACTTGTATGCGATACTAATGATATTGCTAGATACTTTTAACGTTCAGTTGGATCACCTTTCTTGGGAATACGCATAAATGTGGATCTCTTCCATTTGGTTGGCCAGGTAGCTCTCTTCCAAATTTCTTGGCATACATGATTGAGCACTTCCAGTGCTGCATCCGTTTGCTGAAACATCTCAATTGGTATTCCATCAATTCCAGGAGCCTTGTATTTTGCTCATGCCTTCAGTGCAGCTTGGACTTCTTCCTTCAGTACCATTGGTTCCTAATCATATGCTACCTCCTGAAATAGTTGAATATTGACCAATTCTTTTTGGTATAGTGACGCTGTGTATTCCTTCCATCTTCTTTGGATACTTCTTGAGTCATTTAATATTTTTCCCGTAGAATCCTTCATATTGCAACTCAAGGCCTGAATTTTTTCTTCAACTCTTTCAGCTTGAAAAATGCCGAGCTTGTCCTTCCCTTTTGGTTTTCTGTCTCCAGGTCTTTGCACACATCATTATAATACTTTTCTTTGTCTTCTCGAGCTGCCCTTTGAAATCTTCTGTTTGGCTGTTTGACTTCATCATTTCTTCCTTTTGCTTTAGCTACTTGCCATTCAAGAGCAAGTTTCAGAGTCTCTTCTGGTATCCATTTTGCTCTTTTCTTTCTTTCCTGTCTTTTTAATGTTAGTGACCTTTTGCTTTCTTCATGTATGATGTCCTTGATGTCATTCCACAACACATATGGTCTTTGGTCACTAGTGTTCAACACGAGACGGTCTCTAAATTTAGGTGGGATATACTCAAGGTTGTACTTTGGCTCTCGTGGACTTATTCTAATTTTCTTCAGTTTCAACTTGAACTTGCATATGAGCAATTGATGGTCTGTTCCACAGTCAGCCCCTGGCCCTGTTCTGACTGATGATCTTGAGCTTAACATAGTCTCTTTCCACAGATGTAGTCAGTTTGGTTCCTGTGTATTCCATCTGGCAAGGTGCATGTGTATAGATGCCATTTATGTTGGTGAAAAAAGGTATCTGCAATGAAGAAGCCACTGGTTTTGCAAAATTCTATCATGAAATTTCTGGCGGCCTTTCTCTCACCAAGGCCATATTTTCCAACTACCAATCCTTCTTCTTTGTTTCCAACTTTCATATTTCACTCATCAGTAATTATCAATGCATCCTGATTGCATGTTTGATCGATTTCAGACTGCAGAAGTTGGTAAAAATCTTCAATTTCTTCATTTTTGGCCTTAGCGCTTGGTGCATAAATTTGAGTAATAGTTGTATTAACTGATCTTCCTTGTAGGTGTACGGATATTATGCTATCACTGACAGTGTTGTACTTCAGTATAGATATTGAAATGTTCTTTTTGATGATGAACTCGACGTCATTCCTTTTCAATTTGTCATTCCGAGCATAATGGATCATATGACTATGATTCTAAACGGCCAATACCAGGCCAATACCACCCACTAATGACTAGGATATCCATGTTTATGCACTCCTTTTCATTTTTGATGATTTCCAGTCTTCCTAGATTCATGTTTTGTACATTCCACATTCAGATTATTAATGGATATTCGCAGCTGTTTATTCTCATTTTCAGTCATCCACATCAGCAAATGAAGGTCCCAAAATCTTGACTCCATCCACATCGTTAAGGTCAACTTTACTTTGAGGAGGCAGCTCTTCCCCAGTCATCTTTTGGGTGCCTTCCAACCTAAGGGGCTCATCTTCCAGCACTATATGAAACAATGTTCCATTGCTATTCATAAGGTTTTCAATGGCTAATTCTTTTCAGAAATAGACCACTGGGTCCTTCTTCCTAGTCTGTCTTAGTCTGGAAGCTCAGCTGAAACCCGTCCACCATGGTTAACCCTGCTTGTATCAGAATACCAGTGGCATAGCTTCCAGCATCACTGCAACATGCAAGCCCCCGCAGTATGACAAACTGACAGATGTGTGGGGAAGAAATAGAATACAATCCAGCAATCCCACTCCTAGAAATACATTCTAGAGAAATAAGAGGTATCACAAGAATAGACATATGCATACCCATGTTCATTGTAGCATTATTCACAATAGCATAAAGATGGAAACAGCCAGTAGCCATCAACAGATGAATAGATAAACAAACTATGGTACATACACATAACAGAATACCATGCAACAATAAAAAACAATGATGAATCTGCAAAATGTCTCACAATATGGATGCATCTGTAGGGCATTATGCTGCGTACAATAAGTCAATCACAAAAGGACAAATACTGTATGAGACCACTATTATAAATACTCGTTAAAAGGTTTATATGCAGTAAGAAATAATCTTTGATGATTACAAGGGAAGGGAGGGACAGGGAAGGAAAAATACAAAGTAGACAATACATAAGTGGTAACTTTGGTGTTGGGTAAGACGGTACACAATACTGGGAAAGTCAGCACAACTTGACCAAGGCAAAGTCATAGAAGCTTCATAGACACATCCAAACTCTCTGAGGGGCCAAGTTACTGGGCTGAAGGCTGGGGACCATGGTCTTGGGGGACACCTAGCTCAATTGGCATAACATAATTTATAAAGAGAATGTTCTACATCCTACTTTGGTGGGTAGCGTCTGGGGTGTCAAAAGCTTGTGATCAGCCATCTAAACCACAACTATTGGTCCCATCACATTTGGAGCAAATGAGATTGAAGAAGACCAAAGCCATAAGGAAAATATCAGTCCAAAGGACTAATGGACCACATGAACCACAGCCTGCACAAGCCTGAGCCCAGAAGAAATAGATGGTGCACAGCTACTACCATTGACCTATCTGACAGGGACCACAATAGAGGGTTCTGGACAGAGCAGGAGAAAAATGTAGAACAAAACTGAAATTCACAGAAAAAGGCTAGACTTATTGGTCTGACAGAGACTGGAGGGATCCCTGAGATTATGGCCCTCGGACACACTGCTAACTCAGAACTGAAGCCACTCCCAAATGCACCTTTCAGCCAAAGTTTAGACAAGCCTGTAACACAAACAATAACACATGTGAGGAATGTGCTTTTTAGTTCAATCAAGTATAGGAGATCTAGTGGGCAACGCCGGCCAAAAAGCAAAGACAAGAAGGCAGGAAGGGACAGGAAAGCTGGACAAGTGGACACAGGGAACTCGGGGTTTAAAGGGAAAGGGGGAGAGTGCTGACATATTGCAGGGACTGTAACCATTGTTACAAAATAATTTATGTATAAATTTTTGAATGAGAAGCTAATATGAGCTGTAAATTTTCACCTAAAACACAATTAAAAAAAAAAAAAAAAGACACCTACCTCCTGCCCAGCTACCATTACTGAATATATTGATCAAAGATTCTATAGAAGAATCCTGATCAAAGGGGGGAAATTTTAGGACAGAATTTCAAAAAAGACTTTCTGGTGCCAAGGTGCTGAATGAACTCCTGAAACTATTGTCCAGAGATAATCTTTAAAACTTAACACAAAAATGTCCTCTGAAGTCTTCTTAAAACCAAGCAACACTTTAAGTTAACTAGTAAAAAATGTCTGCCTTGAGCATTATGCTCTTTTAACAATTATCTCTATGGGATCAAAGTGACAACAACTCAACAAGTTAGATAGGAACCTTAGGGGGCAGTGTGTTTATGTTAATGGGGAAGGAACAACTCAGAAAAGGAAAGTGAGAATTGTTGCACAACTCGAAGAATATAAACAATGGCACTGAAATGTACTTGAAGAAATGGTTGAAATGGTGTACGTATTGCTGTATTCTGCTGGGTTCTACTGGGGAAGTTCGAAGGTTTGAAGGTTTCAAAAAGTGACTCTTTAGGACAGAGTGGGGAAGGGAGTGAGAACCTGAGAAGATGAAAACCTGAGAAGATAAGAACCTTCAAAGGAATGTCCTCAATTACAGAACAAAGGATTTCAGGCCCAAATTTGTTTAGTATGTTTTCTACTCTTGAGATACAACACAATCACTTCACCAAGGCCTAAAATAAACCACACATAGCTCTCTGAAGGTAGAAACCAACCCTGCTTTATAAGGGTGCGTGGCTATCTTGGTTTCTCTGCTGAGATGTGAGGTACCAGCCAAGTGACAGAGGGCGAACCTTCTTCACCTTCTCCCCATCCCTACCATCCCTCCAACCCTATAGATACCCATTTCTGCAATTCAAATGCCCTGATGAGGGCGAGGTGGAGGAGGCAGTGGTTCAGGCAGGTCAGCAGGTTCCCATGAGGTAGTTAAAATGGTGCTCCTGGGGAGGGACTAGTGGCTGGAACCAGTCATGGGCTCACAGCAGCAAAGAGGGAGTCACTGGTTGACTGGGAAATGAGGGAAGCAGAATGTCTCGAAGTCTGACCAGACTACTTGATCAGAGATAACATCTGGGTAGAGAGTCTGGGCTCTTTGCTGGTGTCCTCACTGTCCTTTGAGGGATTGGGTTTCCTGGGGAAAGGAAATGCATTTTTAAAAAATGATTTTTTTTTTTTTTAAAAGACACTGACCTTCCACAGACTCTTCATCTGTAAAACAGGAAATCACACTTAGCTCACCAGGCTATTGTAGAATCAAATGAGACAAAAGACGTGAAAGCTCTTGGTAAATTGTAAAATGCACACACACATGTTCATCATTTATATTCAAACTTTATTCTCAGAAATAATATCAGAAGTGATTGTTGGTTTGTCTTAGGCTGTGTAACATTAGCATATTACTAAGACAATTGAAATGAAAATAGAGATACACCAATCATTTATTCACTTACAAGCTGAAGCACAAATGATTTCCAAAAATCTAGTTGACCAAATATTTATCATTTTACTATTTTTTATTAAGACTAAAAGATACAAAGATGAGGAAAATCCAGGCCATATTCTCAAAGCAGTGGATCCAACGGAAGTGGATAAGAAATGAAATATAGGTACTAAAGGCCTTCAAGGATGTCCACTGAATGCTGTGGGAGTTTGAAGAAAGAAAAAGACATGTCCATAGGGGGTAATAATGAAAGCTTCCTGAAAGTGACAGCATTTCCCCCATACACACACACACCTCCTGTCCAATCCCATAAAGACAAGGAAACTGAAACCTAAAAAAAGAAGGTGACTAGCCCAAAGCCACTCTGTGCATTGAAGACAGAGGCAGAGTGAGATCTTGAATACCCCAGTTTCTTGCCTCTACTCCCTCATCTATTTCTCTTCCCAAATCACTTCCTCCCCATCAGTCTCCTCATGGCATTCTTCACTTCAGCATTCCTGAAGGAGTAAATGATGGGGCTTAAGAGTGGTGTGACCACTGTGTAAAACACAGCCACTATCTTGTCCACAGGGAGGCTGACACAGGGCCTCAAGTAAACAAAGGAACAGGGTATGAAGAACAGGCCCACAACCATAATGTGCAAGGCACAGGTGGAGAGGGCCTTGCGTCGCCCCGCTGAGGTGTGACTCCTCAGGGAATGCAGGATGACCATGTAGGAAGCAAGCAGCACAGCGAAGCTGATCACCGAAATGGAGCCTCCATTAGCGATGATTAGCAGGCCAATGAGAAAGGTGTCTGAGCTGGCCAGCTTCAGCATGGGGTGGACGTCACAGAAGTAATGGTCAATGATGTTGGGGCCACAGAAGGGTAGCTGGAAAATGAGGAAGGTTTGCCCAGCAGAATGCAGCAAGCCCCCGCCCCAGGCGGCCCCCACCAGGAGACCACACAAACAACGGTTCATGATGGCCATGTAGTGCAAGGGCTTGCAGATGGCCACGTAGCGGTCATAGGCCATCACTGTCAGGAGAAAGATCTCGGTGCCACCAAAGAAATGGAGGAAAAATATCTGTGTGATGCAGCCCTTGAGGGAAATGACTTTCCTCTCCGTAAAAGAGTCAATGATGAGCCTGGGCGCTGTGACAGAACAGTAACAGATCTCCACAAAGGCCAAATAGCTGAGGAAGAAATACATGGGGGAGCTGAGGCCTTTACTGGCCATGATGGTCACCACTATGAGTCCATTGCCTAGCACAATGGCTGTGTACATGAGGAGAAACACCACAGAAATGATCTTCTGCACATCCCAGTTCTGGGAAAATCCCAAGAAAATTATTTCAGTCACATTGCTTGTAGCAGCCATGGCTTAAAGTGCAGGGGCTGACAGCCTGCAATCACAGAAACCAAAAAACTCTCATCAGTAGTTAGAAGAATCCTTTTCAGGCCTTGAAGACTATTGTCATTCTGCTCCCTTCTGAGTTCCTACTCTGTCTATGCTTTCCCCAAAACATATTCTCCATGAGACAAGTGGACAGAAGAACAATCAGTGGTTGCTTGATAGCATTTCCAAAATAGGATTCGAGCTTATAATAACACTTCCTTGAAATGTTTCCTATGATACAGGCACGTGCATTGGCTAATTTAATCCTAAAAACAAAATTGAGGGGATATTTTATTATAAGAAAACCAAGACTCAGAGAAGTGAAGTCACTTACCCAAAGCCAACCAGCTCATAGATGAATGGAGGTCCATATTTTCCAAAATGTAGTTGCTTCTATTACATCTCTTATTTCTTCAAAGTGCCTTACTTCAGTGGCAAAATAAGAGTTTTATATCGAGCTTGCCTTACACTATAATATGAGACTGGTTACCTTCAATGAGTGCTGAGATTTCTCAACCTCAATTATTCTGCAGACAGTGAAACTAACCAGGGTCCCTAACAGGCATAAGAAAGAAGCTAAGGAGGGGAGAGGAAGGAGGATCAAAGCTGTGAATATTCAACCACTGTCCTTGGAGGTGGGTATGGAGAAGAGGAAATGTGAGGTTATAAGGGACTGCCTCCATAGTCTTGGGGCTAACGGCTAAGAAACACGTCAAAGGCGTTGAAGTCCCATTTTATAGCATAGTCTGTTGCTCCTTGGGTTTGTCCTAAGATGCTTCAATCAGAACCCCAGAGCACAGCAAGTCTACACAAGGAAAGCCTGGAAGATCCGTGTCAGGCCTGCCTGCAACAGCAACAGCATCTTACAGAGACCCAGATATGCATGATAGAGAACCCTGAGGACTAACAGAGGGTGACCAGATCACAGCCTTTTAAGCGGTCTTTCCCTCAGGGTGAAACAAGCCCTGCCAGCAAACCCGAAAACATCCTAAATCAATATTCACACACTTCAAAGTCCAGGCCAGTCCTCACCATGCTGGAAAAGAGCTATGGTGCTGTGACCTAGTGAGAGGCTTTGGGGTCGGAGGACCTGGGTTCAAATCCTAGCACTAACACTTAATAGCTCTGTGCCCTTAAACAAGTACAGAAATCCTTCCAAATCAACAATTTTCATCTGAAAAATGGGAATAAAAATACTTTTTGTATAGTGCTATTTTGAGAATGGAGTGGGCTCATATATTTTAAACACAATTACAAATGCAAGAGTATAATTTATTATGCATTTACTCTGCCCTATCATCCACTGTTAAAATGACATCCTATTTGGTAACGTAGAGGGTCAGGGAAAATGAGGAAAACCTTCCACAAGATGGATGGGCACGGTGGCTGCACCAGTGAGCTCAAACCTACCAAAGATTGTGAGGATGGTGCAGGATCGGGCAACATTTCCTTCTGTTATATGTAAGGTCACCATGAGTTGGAGCTCACCTGGAAGCAACTAACAATAACAACAACAATAACACCCTTTGCAAGATTCTGTTGCTGGAGGAAGCAGGCTTGACACCCAGGCTTTCCTTGTGTAGTCTTGCTGTGCTCTGGAGTTCTGATTTCTGTGGACTGTTATAAATGAGATTTAAAAGGCTTTGACTTGATCCTTAGCCATTAGTCCCAGGAGCAGGAAGGCATCCTGTTCTGCATTGTATTTCCCCTTCTCCAGAGCCACTTCCCCAAGAATGGTGGTTGAAGCTTGGTGATTTTGCCTCCTCCCACCCTTAGTTTCTTTCTTAAGCCTGTTAGGGAGCCTGGTTAGTTTCACAACTGGCAGAATAATTTGGGTTGGGAAATGCTAGCACTTTATGGTGTAAGACAAAACTGAAATGAAATCCTTATTATACTGACAACATAAGGACCTCTGCAGAAGTAAGAGATATAATAGAAACATCTATGTATCTTTTCAAATATGAGCTTTGTGGCTTTGGGCAAGTGACTAGACCTATCTGATCCTTAGTTTCCTTATCTATAAAATGAGCATAATACTGTCTGCTCACTGTTGTGTTCCTCCCTTACCTCCCCACCATGCTCCTCTGTGTACCCAGTTAATCCTTCTGCCATAGATACAGTGGACACTACACCCTATGCCAATGTTTCACACACAGGATGTTGATGCAGAAGACAGGAATCTTAGGTGGACCTGCATCACCCTCAAGGGGAAAAATGGCTCTATTACCTTCTGCGAAATTTAGCTTCAAAAGTGAATACTCTCTGTTTCTATAATGGCTTCTGATTTGGTGTGTCAGGGAGAAAGGTTCCTTCAGAGGAGTTGCAAGGACCACTTTAGTTTTCAGATTTACAAGAATAGTTGTTTTTTTTTTTTTGTCCAAGATTACTGAAGGTTAACAGAGCAAGATGTATATATAGTATAATGATCAATTTTTCAAAAACAGTTAAAAGTTGTTTTAAAATGGAAGAAAAGGAAGCTAATATTTATTGAACCTCTGAATAGAAATGGAAAATATTTGAGAGAGAATGTCATACAGAGGTCGTCAGACCAGTTAGCAATTGACAGTGGCCATGGCATTTTACCTGTGGGGTCTAAAATACCTTTAATTCTGACTGTTTAATTGTTGGGGCCAAAAGAAGAAACTCTGAAGGATAGGTATGTGTTCTGATCAGACAGTCAGTAACCAAATGTTTCCAGTGTTTGCGGTTAAGAAAACTTAAAATTAGAATGAACATAGAAGCTTAAGATGAGCTGCCTCCAACAAACAACTTCTGTGAAAATGCTTTCAGTCTTTAAAATGAATCTGGTCCCTACTCAATGGTTCTCATTTTATTTTCCATGTTCTATAACCACATGTACTGTGAGTTCTCAAAAATAAGATTTATCTGGCTTCTTCCATCATTTCTTTTCTCCCACATTTTCTCCCAAAGATATCATGTCACTAAAGAAGTCAGATGGTGGCTCCTTCCAAGTTTCATTCCCTGAGCGATCATAAACTGTTAACGTTGGAAGGAAACTTGTGGATCCTCTAGACTGACTTCCTCATCTTAAGAGAAGTGGAATCTGGAACCCAGAATCACACAGTTGGTTGGTGCAGACCTTGCACCAGAGCCTTCATAGCTTCCTGTCTATCCCTTGATTCACTGGTTCCAGAACTGAGGAAGAACATGGAGAGAGAAAAGAACCATGTGTATAACAAAAGGCAAAGCCAAACTAAAGAGTAAAGTCTGAATGAATGAGAAAATGAGTGACTGAATAAGAGAATTAACAATAACGTGTTTCAATTTCAGTTATCTGCTTGCCTGAGGGGCGATTTCTTCCCAGACAGCCTGGGCAGAGCTTACAGGACTGGAGAAGAGAGGATGTTTCAGGAATCAACCAAACTGGACCACCAGGGAAAGATTTGCAAGATTTGCCTTGGGAACTTGAGATCTTAACTCTAGCACTTGGGCACCAAACTTTAAATTATTCTCTACCTGTTTCTCATGTATCTGTCATGTCTCTCCAAACAAAAGCAAGCTTCTGAGGGCAGAAACAGTGCCTCTTGCAGCCTGTGTAGTACCAAGCACAGAGGTGGGAACAAAGCAGTTGTTAGTGTTTTTGGTTTGATCCCTTGATCTTCCATCTGCTACTATATCTGTTTCAAAGACAAAGTAACACTGTGGGTGTGCTACAAACAGCATGGAAGCTAAAATATAAGGGGATAAGGTTACCTAGTCTAAAAATATAAACTCTTCTTTTTGAAGGTAAAATCCAAGGCATGCCCCAGTTTAGACTAAGTGAATGAACCTACCTTGAACATTGTTTGTTGCCTTGATTCTTAGCTTTATCTTCTGGATGCCTTTTGTAGTCATAAAACTGATTCACTTGTACCACATCACCCCAGGAAAACAGTTTTATTTCACTAACAAAGTCTAAAGACAAAGTGATCAAAGAAATACGAAGACTGAATTAGTATTCACGGGTCTAAAACCTGGAGATCTTGGCTCAAGACTTGATCCTCAGCAAAATTTGGGCTTCTGTGAGGCTAATCTCGGTTCAGGTTCAGATGGGGCTAATTTTTATTTTTCCCAAAAAAGCCAGATGTGAGAATGTCTTCGACAGGCCACATGAATTTTTCAAAAGAATATTCCTGAACAATGCATGACTCACCTGTGGATTGAAAACTAACTCTGCAAACTAATCTATGCTGGCCATGATGCCTGTGGCTCAGATGAGAATGACTATAACCTCTGCTCTAAGCCAAGATATAAATTAGATTTCTCACAGATGCCAAAAACCTGTCATTTAACTAGGAAGGAGAGCTATAGAACAGGATGATGTTTAAAGTCTACCCCATCTGCTGAAAGAGTCAGCAAATCTAAGAAAGACTCCCATATGTGAAAGTGTGTGGAAGTAAGAGTAACACCAGCGGAAGAAGCCAATGTATGTGAAAGCCCCTGAGTGAGGATCTGTCCATCCATGGTAAGGGCTTAATGAATATAACTGTCTCAGAATCTGTTAAACACATGAAAAGCACTGCTAAATGTTGATCTTCCCCATGGCCTCACCAGGTGCCATCAATCCCTCGAGCTCAGTGTATAAACTCCAGCACTTAATGACTTTCTCCCTAAGAAAGTTACATGGGTCTAGAACAGGGTTCAGTCTACTCTAAAACCCACCAAAAAGAGGACTGAAGAAAATATTTGCTGGATTGAGAAGCCCGAAGCATTTAAGGTATATGAGATGGAAAACTGAGATCAGAGAATAAAATTCCCTGAACTTTTCTAGCATCCTCTGTCTGGGGAGTTCCTAAGCAAAGAAAAAGTCAGATTCCCCATTGCTTCATTCAGAGGCTAAGGAACCTATCTTCTAATTAATCCCATTATAAAGTTGGGACTTCTACTTCCTCTTTCATGATTAGTCCCCTCTAGATTTGGCCCCTAGAGGTTTCCCTCACTACTCTACAGTGAATGATGGAGGAGACTCCAATACCACGTCCTCTCTCCATCCTCACCACAGACATCCTCAAGAGGTTGTTGATGTCCTGTTCCTACTCTCACCTCTCACTGAACCAAGATGTCACTGAGTTCCAGGAAGACTTTGACCAAGTGGACATGAGCCACATCACACACATATTTCAGACATGTCACCTGAATCAGAAAATGCCAGACATGGAGGTCCTTTGAGATCATCTGGTCCACCCTATTCACTTTAAAGATGTGAAAACAGCCAAAGAGTAAAAACTATGTATACAAAGTTACACCATGTATTGGTGTATGGCTAAACCAGCTCACTCTCAATGCCCAGTACAACAGTCTTATAACTGCTCACTCTTACAGTGCTAAGCATTTAAACACAAATAATCAACACATGGTTTTTATATGCAGGGGCTTCGGAAAGACTAGGGTTCCATAACTGATAGGTGTAATCTCCTAAATAACAACACATCACATTTATGTTAGGCATTACTGCATCTTTCAACTTTTCTTTCCAACACTTCACATACAGTCAAAGTAACACTCTACTGTGTTGTTAGGTGCCTTCGAGTCAGCCTCAACTCATAGCAATCCCACCGTCAACAGAACAAAACACTGCCTGCACCATCCTCACAATCCTTGCTATGTTTGAGCACATTGTTGCAACCACTATATCCATTCATCTCATTAAGGGTCTTCCTCTTTTTCACTGACCCTCTGCTTTTTCTAGCATTATGTCATTCTCCAGGGACTAGTCGCTCCTGATAACACGTCCAAAGTAAATAAGATGAAGTCTCTGCATCCTCCTTTCTAAGGAGCATTCTGGCTGTCCTTCCTCTGAGACAGATTTGTTCATTCTTCTGACAGTCCATGGTATATTCAATATTATTTTCCAATACCACAATTGAAATGCATCAATTCTGCAGTTGTCTTTATTCATTGTCCTGCTTTCACATGCATATGAGGCAATTGAAAATACCATGGCTTCGATCCCTTTGGGAGCAAGGGAGAATGAAAAGAACAGGATACAAGGAAAAGACTAGTCCAAAGGACTAATTGTCCACAGCTACCAAGGCCTCCACCAGACTGAGTCCAGTACAGCTAGATGGTGCCCGGCTACCACCATTGACTGCTCTGACCAGGATCACAACAGAGGGTTCTGGACAGAGCTGGAGAAGAATGTAGAGCATAATTCTAACTCACAAAAAAAAGGCCAGATTTACTGGCCTAAAGGAGACTGGAGAAACCTCGAGAGTATGGCTCCCAGACACCCTTTCAGCTCAGTGGTGAAGTTACCTCTGAGGTTCACTGTTCAGCCTGGGAGTGGACAGCCCCGTAAAACCAAATGAGACTAACGAGGTACAGGAGTCCAGTGACAAGGGCCAGAAGGCAGATGGGGACAAGGAAGCTGGTGATAGGGAACCCAAGGTTGAGTAAGGATATCGTTGATGTGTTGTGAGATTGTTAACCATTGTCATAGGGCAACATTTGTAGTAACTGTTAAATAAGAAACCATTTTGTTCTGTAAGCCTTCATCTTAAGTGAGAATAACAGCACAATTGGAAGAGCGTAGTCAATGTCACTGAACTGTGTATGTAGAAATTTTTGAAATGGTGTATCTTTGGCTATGTGTATTTTCACCAAAAAAAAAAGGTTAAGAATTTAGAGGGTTAATATGTTGTGGGGTTGTTAACCAATGTCATAAGACAACATGTGTACTACTGTTTCATGAGAAACTATTTGTTCTGTAATCCTTCACCTGAAGTAAAATAGAATATAAAAAAGAAAAAAAAAAAAAGAAAATACCATGGCTTCGGTCAGGCGCACCATAGTCCTCAAAATGACATCTTTAATTTTTAACACTTGAAAGTAGTCTTTTGCAGCACTTTTGTCCAATGCAATACGTCGTTTGATTTCTTGACTGCTGCTTCCATGGGTGTTGATAGTAGATCCAGGTAAAACGAAATATTTGACAACTTCAATACTTTCTCCATTTATCATGACGTTGTTTATTGGTCCTGTTGTGAGGATTTTTATTTTCTTTATGCTGAGGTGTAATCCATACTGAAGGCTGTAGTCTTTGATCTTCATAAGTAAGTACTTCAAGTCCTCTACACTTTAAGCTAGCAAGGTTGTGTTATCTGCATATCACAGGTTGTTAGTGAGTCTTCCTTCAATCTTGATGTTCCCTTCCTCTTCAGATAGCCCAGCTTCTCAGAATATTCGCTCTGAGTATAAGTATGGTGAAAGGATACACTGCTGACGCACGTTTCCTGATTTTAAACCACACAGTATCACCTTGTTCTGTTCAAATGACTGCCTCTTAGTCTGTATACAGGTTCCTCATGAGCACCATTAAGTGTTCTGGAATTCCCATTCTTCACAGTGTTAGCCATAATTTGTCATGATCCATACAGTCCAATACCTTTGCATAGTCAATAAAACACAGGTAAACATCTTTCTAGTATTTTCTGCTTTCAGCAAAGATCCATCTGACATCACAAATGATATTCCTCTTCTGAATTTGGCTTGAATTTCTGGCAGTTCCCTATTGATGTATTGCTGCAACCATTTTTGAACTACTTTCAGCAAAATTTTACTTGTATGTGATATTAATGATATTGTTCAATAATTTCCACATTCTGTTAGATCACCTTTCTTTAGAATGGGCACAAATATGGATCTCTTCTAGTCGGTTGGTCAGGTAGCTATCTTTTAAATTTCTTGACAAGGACAAGTGAGCACTTCCAGCATTGCATATTTTTGTTGAAACATTTCAGTAGGTAGTCCATCAATTCCTGTAGCTTTATTTTTTGTCAATGCCTTCAGTGCATCTTGGACGTCTTCCTTCAGTACCATTGGTTCTTGATCATATGCTACCTCCTGAAATGGTTGAATGTCAACCAATTTTTCTTGAAACAGCAATTCTGTGTATTCCTTCCATCTTCTTTTGATGCTTCCTGCATCCTTCAATATTTTGCCCATAGAATCCTTCAGTATTTCAACTCAAGGCTTGAATTTTTTCTTCAGTTCTTTCAGCTTGAGAAATGCCGAGTGTGTTCTTCCGTTTTGGTTTTCTAACTCCAAGTTTTTGCAGATTTCATTATTTTATCTTCTCAAGCCACCCTTTGAAATCTTCTGTTCAGCTCTTTTACTTCATCATTTCTTCCATTTGCTTTAGCTACTATACATGCAAAAGCAATATTCAGAGTCCCTTCTGACATCTGTTTTGGTCATTTCTTTCTTTCTTGTCTTTTTAATGACCTCTTACTTTCTTCATGTATGATGCCCTTAATGTTATCCCACAACTCTTCTGGTCTTCGGTCATTAGTGTTCAGTGTGTCAAATCTAATCTTGAGATAGTCTCTGAATTCAGGTAAATATACTTAAGTTTGTACTTTGGCTCTCATGGACTTGTTTTAAATTTTTTCAGCTTTAACTTGAACTTGCATATGAGCAATTGATGATCTTTTCCGCAGTCAGCCCCAACCTTGTTCTGACTGATGATATTGAGCTTTTCTATCGTCTCTTTCCATGGATGTAGTCAGTTTGATTCCTGTGTATTCCATATGGTGATGTCCACTTGTATAGTCGCTGTTTATGTTGTTGAAAAAAAGGTATTTCCAATGAATAGTTGGTTGGTCTTGCAAAATTCTATTATGTGATCGCCAATCACTTCTATCACCAAGGCCATATTTTTCTACTACTGTTCCACCTACTTTGTTTCCAACTTTCGCATTCCAATTACCAGTAATTGTCAGTCTGTGGTAGGAATTAGTATTTCTATTTAACAGATTGAGTAACTGGGTCTCAGAAAGATTAAGACAGTGGGACATAGCTGCTGGTGACATATTCTGTGCAGGCAAAAACTGCACATCTACGCATTTGAGCCAACCTGCTTTCCCGACTTCCAACTAAAATATCACAATACTAAAAGCAGATGGCTTAGAGACAGAATCTGGGGGAAATTTTACAAGCTACTAAGGCTGATGGAAGGGAGTGAGATACACAACTAATGTCCTATGCACACTTTCTGGAGCCTGAAGGAGAGAGCACTTCCTCTCCGCTTCACACCTCACCTCCCTCACACACACACATAAACACACACACACTGCCCTGCTGGTTTAGAAAGGTAATAAAAACAATGAATACTTGTTAAATGTTTACCGTATTTCTATTTATTGCACCTTATACATTTGTTTGCCAACTGCTCCCTCCCCACCCCATGAGATATTTTCAAGGTATTTTTGTAAGCATGTTATGCTAATTTTTTTCAGCAACTTGTAAAAAAATTGACATAGCGGTTCTTATGAAAATATCTGGTGAAGGGAGGGAGTAGCTGGCAAATGCAGAAGGCATGTGTAATTTGTGTAAAAATACAGAATTGACATCAATTGTTCTGCTAAACATTTTATATGACATCTTATTTAATTCACACATAACCCTGTACAATAAGTTACAGTATTATCCCCATTATGTAGATGAGGATACTGAGGCATTAATCTGTTAAACTCTCCAAAGACCACAGAGCTACTAAGAGTCAACATCACAATTTAAAAGTAGAGTCTAGCTCTAGAATCTGTGCTGTAAAACTCAAATGATAGGTGACTAATTCTCTTCTGCTTGTGCTGTCACCTGACCTTACCTGCTATCAGTATCTTCCTCTCTGCACCTATTTGGAAGGTTATTGAAACACCACAAAATAAATTGGAAAAAATAAAGAGAAAACCAAGAAGGAGTGTTGGGAAAATAGAGAAAAGGAAGGAGATTGTGGTGGTAGCATATTACTCCTGGAAAGTATAATTGTCACAATAAGACGTCTTGAGAGGTCACAAATACTGAAAATCTCCTTAGATGAATGAACACTGAAAAATCCCCAGTATCAGAGTTGGAGATGTTAGTTTTTCTTCACACTTTATTGGTTTAGAGTGTCACAATCTGCAGTGTAAGAGACCATTCTTGTCCTTACTGAAATATGAAATAATTTATGTGTTTACAAATGATTGTGAGTTTGTATGTACAAATAGCTCTAAAAGTGCAACCACACACACACACCCAGGAACATGCTATCCAGAAGTTTTAGCACATTGGTTTATTTTCATTTAATAATATACCTTGGTGATCTTTCTAAACAACATGTATAAATTGTCTAATTTTTTTCTTCTGAATATGCATATTATTTCCTATGGATGGAGGTAGCATTATTTATTTAACATGTCTTTAATATATGGTTGTTTCCATTTTTTCTAGTTTTTTACTATTATAGCATTGTTGCATTGAAAACTCTGCAAATATGCATATATGGTGGATGCCATTTCAAAATATATGAATATTTTTTATTTAGTTAGGGAGTATCAAGTTGCTTTTCTGAGAAATTATAGTCCCAACACCAATTTCTGAGGGACTGCTTGATTCCCTACACCGTATTCAACACTGTACATTTTCAGTCATTTTTTTTTTTCTGGCAATATTTTTAATCAAAATAATCCAGAAGAAAAGACGGGGGAAATCAATTACTCTAATGTCACTTTACATACGAAAAACTTTGTTGAATATAAAATTTTTTAAAGCAAAAGAAAGGCATTCTCACATAGGCAAGAGTTCAAAAATAAACTTTCTTTAAAAAACAAATCCTTAAAGAAATAACAAGTTTGGGAATTTCAAGAGAGAAATGAAAGCTATTAAGACGAATATAAATTTTAGAAATGAAAAATGTAATATTCAAAATTAAGAGCTCAATGATTTGAATAGTACATTGGATGTGGTTGAAGAAAGAGTTAGTGAAATGTGAGATAACCAGAGAGAGACTAAAATAATACTCAATATTAGACTTTGATAAATTAAGAATGCATTTTTTAAATCTCTAAAATAACTTCTCATGGAAAATTGAAACAATGAATAACTTTCAAACTAAGAGAAGAAGAAAATAAAATAGAATAACAAAAAACATAATAATAATCAAAAGAACAGGTGGAAAAAATTGAGTGTGTTTGGTAAGATTGTAGATTTATATGCAAATATACCAGTCCTTACATTTGATGAAAATGGAATAAATGCTCCTGTTAATAAACAAAGATTAATCTAATGGATAAAAGAAACTTAAACATATTTTGTTAACATATGCTCAAGGACAGAGTGGAGACTTGCTGAGTTCACAGTACAACAGTCGTGTGTCGATTTGCCTTGAAAGGTATTGTCTTGGTCATCTAGTGTTGCTATAACAGAAATACCACAAGTGGATGGCTTTAACAAAGAGAAGTTTATTCTCTCACAGTCCAGTAGGCTACAAATTCAAATTTAGGGCGTCAGCTTCAAGGGAATGCCTTCTCTGGAGGAAGGTCCGTGTCATCAATCTTCCCTTGGTCTGGGAGTTTCTCTGTGCAGGATGCACTCTGTTCCCAGCACTGCTTTCTTGGTGGTATGAGGCTCCCATGTGTCTCTGCTTGCTTCTCTCTCTTATATCTCAAAAGAGATTGGCTTAAGACACTATCCAATCTTGTAGACCTCAACAGTATAACTGCTGCTAATCCATCTTATTACATCACAGTGATAGAGTTTACAACACGTAAGGAAATCACATCAGATTACAAAATAGTATACACAATCATACAATACTGGGAATCATGACCCAGTCAAGTTGACAGATATTTTGGGGGGATGCAATTCAATCCATGACAGGCATATATGTGCAGAAAAAAAAATAATATGTTGAATCGGTAACTTTTCATCCTTACAGAGAACAATCAGTTCACTACAATCAATACATTTTTTAAAAAAAAACACGAACTAAAGCATGTAGAAGAAACAAAGAAACCTTTTAAAACACTACTGAAAAACACAAAAGGTGTAAACAAGTTGAAGTACATGTGAATAGATGGAAATACATACCATGGCTCTGCATAGGAAGACTCCTTATCATTAAGACGTCAATTTTTTCTAAATAAATTTATAAATGTAAGGTAAGTTCAATCAAAATCGTAACAGGCTCTTTTTTGGAGGTGGAGGAATAGGAAAAGAAATAAAATTAAATTTAAAATACGTTTGGAAAAACAATTGCCAGGAGAGCTTTGAAAATGAAGAGCAATGAGAAGAGACTAGCTCCACCAGACATTAAAGCATTTCATAAAGCTTCCATAATAAGAAATAGTGCAGTCCTGGCTATTCCAGGAGCTATAAAGGAAAATAATGATAATTAACTACATAAAAAGCAAAAACTTCTGTACGTCAAAAAAAAATTATAAAGTCAAAGATCAAATGACAAACCAAGGAAAAAGATCATACCAGAAAGATTAATCCTTATGTATAAATAGTTCTTAGAACATAATAAAAAGAATCACAATCCAAATATGGGAAAATGATAGAAACACACAGTTGACAGAAAATGTAAATGGCCTTTAGCTATATAAAAAGAAGTTCAACCTCACTCAAAATAAAAGAAATGTAAATTAAAATTGTATTGAGCTGCCTTTTTTCATCTATCAGATTAGCAAAATCCCAAAAGTCTAACATTACGTTTTGAAGGAAAGTCAAAATTGCTCACGAGAGCACAAATTGGTACAATTGCTACAAAGGGTAATTCGGTAACATCTATCAAATTACCAGGAAATACACACATTTGATCCAGCAATTCCATTTCTGGAAATTCAACCTACAGATTAGTTGTATGTGTTTAAGACAAGGTTAATCACATCAGCGCTATTTGAAAAAAATTCAAAATATTATCAGTAGTAGACTGGTCAATTAAATGATGATACATCCATTCAATGAGTACCACAAAGCTTTTAAAAATAATAATAATGTAGAAAAGTCTTTAAGATATATTGTTAAATAAATAAGGCAAGTTTCGTATCTGCTTATACTGTATGCTATAATTAAGTAAAAGGTGAAGATAAATGGGAAAATATATTATACATATCTAAATATATATACACTTACATTTGCTGAAGGAAACTCTGAAAAGAAAACAGGATACTAAGAAAAATGTTTCTCTAGCAGGGACATGGGAGAGGGGAAAGGAGGAATGGAGAAAGGAGGGACTGAAACTTTTCACATGTACTTTTCAGTTTGAAAACTTACAGGTTTTTTAAACTTTATAAGGTCGCTATGAGTCGGAATTGACCCGATGGGAATGGGTATGAAAATAACTAATGATATAGGATGTTTTAAACACAAAAGCAATGAAAAAAAATCAAAAGAAAAAACTGATCAATTTTACTACGTAGAAACGTAAAGCCTTTAAACTTGACAATGTTGTAAATAAGATTCAAATCCGGTTAAACATGGAAACATCATCCTCATGAAAAAACTGAAGAAATGAAAACTAAATGATGAGATGTATATCACATATGCAAAATATTTTTGACCTCCTATTAAAATAATTTCTGACTTACAAAAATATTGCAATAATAGCACAAGGAATTTCTGTGTACTCATAATTCATATTCTCTAAAAGTTAGTATTTTGCGATGTTTTTCTTATCATTCATACTCTCAACAGATAGAATACTTTTCTGAAATGTTTAAGCTAGGCTGTCGAATGATGCCTCTTCACCTCTAGACTCTTCAGTGAGTAATTCCTAAAACCAAAGACATTTTCTGACGTCAGTACAATTAACTAAATTAGGAAATTAACAATGACGCATCGCTATTATCTACTCTACAAACCTTTTGCCCTCGATCTCGTTCAGGATCCAATCTCAAATCACATGTTGCTTTTAGTTATTATATATTTTTAATCTCCTTTAATCTGGAATCGTTTTTCAACCTTTCTTTGTTTTTCATGACCTTGACACTTCTGAAGAGTTAAAAAAAAAAAGAAAACCAAACCAATTGCCAGTCAAAGCAAGTCCTACTCACGGCAACCCATGTGTTTCAGAGTAGAATTGACTCTGTAGGGTTTTCAGTGGCTGTGATCCTCCAGAAGTAGATCACCAGGCCTTTCTTACGAGGTGCCTGCCTCTGGATGGGTTCAAACCACTAACCTTTTGGTTAGTAGCCAAGTGTACAGACCAGTAATTTGTAAAATGTCCTTCAGTTTGGGTTTGCCTCATGTTTTATAGATTAGACTCAGGTTATGCATTTTTGGCAGGAATACCACGGAAGTGGTATTGTGTGCTTCTCCAGCACATTATCTTAGGATGTCATTTTGTGCCATTACTAGTGTCCCGTTACAACTTTGAGCAATTGTTTAGAGTTGTGTCTTCCAGATTCCTCTACTGTAAACTCACTTTTTTCCCATATGGAGAGATAATATGGAGACCCTGGGTGGCACAAACAGTTAGTTGCTTGACTATAACCAAAAGGATGGTGGTTTGAACCTACCCAGAAATGCCTCAGAAGAAAGGCCTGGCAATCTGCTTCCAAAAGGGCACAGTCTTGAAAACCCTATGGAGTGCAGGTTTACTCCGCAATAGATGAGGTCACCAGGAGTCACAATCAACTGGTTTATTTGGGTTGGGAAGATACTTTGACTATGTAAATATTTTATTTCTCATTCAAAAAAGACAAAATTATTTTAATGATGGTATCCCATTCTGTCAAGAGCAGTCTCACAGGGAAGGTGAATTGTTACAACATTTCTGGGAATCAATTTAACACTATCCACCAAAGTTTTTAAACCCTTTAACACAGCAAATTCACTGCAGGAAGTGAGGCTAAAAGAAAATCAAAAGTATAGTTAAAGATTTCTATTCAAGAATATTTATAACAGTGTTATTTATAGTAGTAAAAAGTAGAAACTACCTAAATATCTAATAACAGAAAAATGACTAGTTAAATTACAGTATATCCATAAGAGATTATATTTTATAAGCAATTAAAAGGAAGTTTTTAAAGATGGAAAAAGCTAGAAAAACCCTAGAACCAACAAGTGCTCTGCATTTTATTTCTTTCAACCCATTCTGCCCTTCCCAATATTCCATTTAGACTCAGCATCAATCTAAACTCAAGAAGCCAATACTCAATCTCTATTTCTCAACCAGTTTCGTTGTCCTGATCCACAGCTTCTTCATGGCCTTCTTCACTTCAGCATTTCTCCGGGAGTAGATGATAGGGTTGAGGAGAGGGGTGATAACTGTGTAGAACACAGCCACCATCTTGTCCACAGACAGAGTGGTAGAAGGTCTCACATAGATGAAGATACAGGGCCAAAAAACAAGATAACCACAGTAATATGGGACCCACAGGTGAAGAGGGCCTTTCGCCACTCCTCAGAACTTCGGGTCCTCAGATGGAGCAAGAAAACCACATAGGAGGCTAACGGAACCACAAAGCTGATCATAGACAGAGTCCCCCCGTTGGCAACAAAAAGCAGACCAATGAGGAAGGTGTCAGAGCAGGCAAGTTTGAGCAGAGGAAGCAGGTCACAGAAATAGTGGATGATCACATTGGGGCCACAGAAGTGCAAGTGGAAGATGAGAAAGATTTGAGCAAAGGAATGCACAAAGCCCCCCACCATGCTATTCCCACCAGAACAGCACACACTTGCTGGTTCATGATGATGGTGTAGTTGAGGGGCTTGCAGATGGCCACATAGTGGTCATAGGCCATCACAGTGAGCAGGAAAATCTCAGTACCACCAAAGAAGTGGAAAGAAAACCTGTGTCATGCATCCCCACAGAGATATGGCTTTCCTTTCATCCAGCAAGTCAGAGATAAGTTTGGGGGCTGTGGTAGAGGAGTAGCAGATCTCCACAAAGACAGGCAACTGAGGAAGAAGTACATGGGAGAAGCAAGACTTCTGCTGGTCATGACAGTGAGCACAATGAGGAAATTCCCCAGCACAACAGCTGTGTACAAGAGCAGAAATATCACAAAACAAACTCTCTGCACCTCCAGATTGGGAGAAAGTCCCAGAAAAATGAATTCAGTCACATTGTGTGTGTCAGCCATGAAGTCACCACTGGAAGGTAGTAGTTTGACTGGGGTGATCTGAAATGATACAAAACAAGAGACTCCTTCATTGAGATGAGTGGGTGAATTATCTAACAATCCTTTGCATATATTAGAAGCTTGTGATATCAAAAGATTAGTAGGAGTTGGTTATGTGTAGAAGACGAGAAGAGCAGTCCAAGAAGGCAGAAGAGCAAGTGCTAATCTGCAAAATGTATCATGTGTGGCTGGAGTAAAGGGGAGAATAGCAAAAGATAAAGTTGGAGACAGTCTGGGGTGAGTTTATGAAGGGCTGCTATGGACTTTTGAGTATATCCTGTAGATAATGTAAAATCATTGGGAATGCTAGTCAACTGGAAAGTAAAATCACTTTGTAGGTAAAGATTGAACTAATGGAAACAGGCCAGAAAAGGAGAAGCCTGTTAGTAGGTTAATGCTTCATCGTACCATGTGGGGCAGCCAGGACAGCATTTTGTGTCCATTTTAGATGTCTTTCTTTGAATGTTTTTAATTACCTACTGTCTGCAGTTTTCACTCATCTCCCTTCCCTTTGCTTCCTTGGTGTGCAGAATATCATTCTTGATGTTCATTGGCCCCTCTTACCTCTGCTTCTCCTCCTAATTCTCTCCTTCTACTCTTGGCTACTTGATGACTTTTCCCCTTCCAAGGGTCTAACTCAATTCCTACACAATTCTTCTTCTTATTGGCACCTTCATATCATCCATACATATGCCATTCAGTAGTAACAAATGTCCAAGCCACTCCTCCAGTGCCCAGACATGCCCTGACACATCCTTTCCCACAGCCCAGCCTTCCAGACACCTCCGGGCATCACCATGGCTGCTCACTGATTGATTTGCAGACCATCTGGTCCATGCTGGACTTTCAAGGTAGCTCGTACAAGGTGGTTAATGTCTCTGTGTATCAGCACAGATGCTTGCACAATGACTCCAGGCAGACCTAAGACCAGGACCCAGATGGCTTTCACTCATACCACAAGCTTTCTTCCTTCAGTGATGGGGACAGACTCAGGTGATTAAGCACCATAAGCCAGAAGGGAATCACTAGTAGAGTTTATAATTACAGAGATGAAGAGTGAGGGCAGAGACCAGCCCTAAACTCCCAGGTCAACAGGGAAATTTTATCAAGAAGCCACTGAAGGAAGAAAGCAGTTAGAGGAGTCTAGACTCCTGGGTTCACATCCAGGGTTCTTCAGGTAATAGCTATGTGATATCTAGAAAGGGACTTAAACTCTCAGAGTCCCAGGGTCCTCACTGTAAGATGCAGATAATAATATCTACCTCACAGGTAGATGTCCTAAATCCTACTCCCAGTCCCATCCCAGGATGTGAGTCTCCCAGCCTCCATAGTGCCTTGGATTCCTCTCAAAGATGGGAAATCCGTCTCCCCCAACCCCCCTATTTCTCCTTCCTCAGGGCATTTTGGAATCACAGCACTTACCACATTGAATTATTATTGTTTTATGTGGTCATCTGCCCCACTGAACTGTGAGCTTCCTGAGGGCAGAGATATATCTTACCACCCCATAACCTACTGAAGTGTTTGTCACAAAAAGCATTCAGAAAATGTAGATAAGGAGTCCCTGGGTGGTGCAAGCAGTTACTGTGCTTGGCCTCTAACCAAAAGGTTGGAGGTTTGAGTCCACCCAGAGACCCCTCAGAAGGAGGTCTTTTCAATCTACTTCTGAAAAATCAGCCACTGAAAACCCTATGGAGCACAGCACTGCTCTGACACGCACAGGGTGGTCATGAGTCAGAATCAACTCGGCAACTGATAATGTAGATAAAGTGAATGAATTAATAGATGAACAGTGGATATATACCTTCCTAACCTTCTTGGTACAGTACTAAGCACATTGCACATGTTCATTAAATACTGAAGGAATAAAGCTTCCCCCAGGATCAAGAATGTGTCTTCTCTAGTCCTGAATCTTGGTGTCTAGCACTGTGCTTTCCTCCACTAGGTGCTCAGTCAATATGAGAGCACTTTGTAAAATACCATGTGCTCCTTGCCACATTCCTTTTGCTTTCATAGTGGAATAATAATCGTCATGTGCAAAAGGAGCACATGGTCACAAAACAAAAAACTCATGCCAGTGTCTTCATGGCTTTGCTCTCCTCACCAGTTTCTTTTCTCTTCTGACCACAGATGTGCAAAAATGACGCTCTGAGAACAGCTCCCACCCAGGTTCACCCAGGTTCCCCAGTGAGCCAATCAGGAACCATCAAACTGAGATAACTGTCTTGCCAGAGTCACAAGGCTGAGAATCGGCTTCCCCTTAAGCCTCAGACTTAGGATGCTGAAGCTAAGCCACTGGGGTTTCAGTTGCACCTGATTTAAAACAAGAGCAAACGAGACTTCCCTCCCCTCTGCCTCACCACTGTTCCATAAAAAAATAAGAACACTACAGTTTAGCCTTGAGTTGAAACTTCTCCAGAGACACCAAGGGAGATGGTGCGATGATTAAGTGAGAGAAGGTTGGTCCCCAGAGAGCTGTACCCTTTTCCCCTTCCTAATCAGGCAACCTTCCTCATGAGAAGCAGGGCCTGGCTGCTAAAATCTCAAACGTCCTTGTAGGAAGCAGCCACTTCAGAAATAAACAGAATATATGAGCAAATTAAATTCACCCACTGTTCACAGGGCACTTCCTCTGTATGGGGTTCCATGCTGTTCAGAGATTAATTAGATGTAACTCCTGCTTATCATGAGCTCAGTCATGTGTCTTTATATGAAATGACACTACTCAAAAGGGTTCATACAAGGAATAGGGACTACAAGGGTCAGGAAACCAAAACAGTACTTCTTGCCTTTGGTGTGGACAAGGTTATAAATCAGTAGTTCTCAACTGGGTGCAATTTGCCCCCAGGAGACATCTAGGGATGTCTAGAGATATTTTCAGTTGTCACGACCTGACCTGAGGTGGGAAAGAGGGGAGGAGTGGGCATGTAGGTGCTATTGGCATGTAGTGGATAAAGGCTAGGGATGCTGTAAAACATCCTACAATGCACAGGACAGCCCCCACAGCAAAGAATTATCTGACCCAAAATGTCAGTAGTGCTGCAGTTGAGATGCCCTGTATGGATGAAACAAAATTCACCCTGAATTGATAATCATTAAAACTGGGTATTGAATACATGGGAGTGCATTGCACTGCTCTGACCATATGTGAACATTTTTTATTAAAAAAAAAGTTTTATTAAATGCATAAGAGACCTCTGTAAAATGCAACACACTACACCAGTTGTTACCAAAAAATGTTGATTAAGCCTTGATTAGAATTAGAGTTGCAACAGGATTGCCAGAAGTGTCAACTATTGACTAGTTGTTGTTGTCGTTGTTCTTCGGTGCCATGGAGTCGTTTCCAAATCATAGCAACCCTAAATACAACAGAACGAAACATTGCCCAGTCCTGCGCCATCCTCATGATCGTTGTTCTGCTCGAGCCCAGTGTTGCAGCCACTGGGTCAATCCAGCTCGATTTTAAGTCTGCTTAGTCTCTCACATCAGTATGGCCACACCTGCTCTTTTTTATTTACTGATTGCATGGAAAGTTTTTCACCATCTTTTTATTTTCAGTCTGTTTGTGTCCTTATGTCTAAGGTGTGTTTCTTGTAGACAGTAAAAGTTTGGATCATGTTTTGTTTTGTTTTTATTTGATTTTTTATCCATTCTGCCATTCTCTGCCTTTTGCATGGGGCATTTAGACCATTTCCATTTAAGGTGATTACTGGAAACAAAGCGTTTACCTCACTCATTTTCCTATTTGTTTTTTGAGTGTTTTGTATCCTCTTTTTTTATTTTGAATTTTTGTTTCTATTTGTATTTGGCTGTTTCCTTGTGATGAGCCTTTTTGCCCTCTTCCTTCTTTTCTTCTGAATGTTTTTTCTCAGTGATTTTTTAGTGGCTACCACATATATTACACAACTTACAATTGCAACATTTAACCTATAAACAACAGTTAACATACAACCTTAACATAATAAATCTATTCCTGATATGCTCCTCCTTCCCCCATTTCTGTTGTTGTGTCTTCATTAACATCAATATACAAGTTATATTTGATAAGTTTTCTTTATTTATTTCTTACAAACTTGATGTTGTATTGTTGTATTGTTTGTGGGATTTAATTATTGAGTTTATTCCTTGAAAATATCCTGTACTTGGTCCTTATGATTGTCCATGTTACTGTGTTTTTTGGAGAACACCCCTCTCTTATTTTTTATTTATTTATCCCCTCTCCACCCCCAGGTATAGATATGATTATTTATTTAATGCTCTTGCTTTTCCATTTGAAATATTCTCTTGAGTAATACTTGCAAAGCTGCTCTGGCAGTGGCAAATTGCCAGGGTTTCTGTTTGAAAAATTGTCTTGATTTCCCTCTCATTTCTGAATGACAACTTAGCTGAGTAAAGAGTTCTCAGTTGGTAATTTTTTAGGGCAGTATTTCATATATGTTCCTCCATTGTCTTCTATCCTCTAGAGTTTCAGGTGAGAAATCCACACTGATTCTTAAGAAAGACCCTTGGTACGTTATATTGCTATGTTCTAGCTGCTTTCAGAATTCTCTCCCTTTCTTTGGTTTTCAAGAATTTTATCAGGATTTGGTGCAGAGCTGATCTTTTTGTATTTCTTATAATTGGAGTTTGTGTGGCTTCCTGTATTTTCCGGTTTGGTTCTCTGTTCAGGTCTGAAAAATTCTGATTATCTCTTGAAAATTATTTCTATGCTTTTATTATTGTCACAGTGCTCTGGGACTGCAATAACTCTAATCTTATGTTTCTTAATTGAATCCCATATTTCCATTTGGGTTTGTTCGCTTTTCGTTTTCTTTTCTCTTGTTCCTCTTTTGAGACTTGAAAAGTTCAGTTATTTTGTCTTCGAGTTCATTTATCCTATCTTCTGTCTGTTCAACTGTATTGTTGAGTGTTTCTCTTGCTTTTTCTAATTCAGTTGCTTTTTTCTTCAATTCCAGTAGTTCTCTTTCGGTTTTTTGGATGTTTTCAATTTCCTCACTGAGTCTCTCATTTTGATCCTCCATTTGTTTCCTGATCTCCACTAGTTTGTTTTCTGTATGCTCTTTGCTTTCTTTAAATACATTTAGCACTATAATCTGAAAATTTTCCATTCTTTCCATGAGTCTGGCCTCCACACAAGAAATATTCTCTTCTTCATGGTTTGTTTTTGATTGGTTCTTCTTCTCTTGTGATTTTGAGTGTTTTACTATTATTTGTTGAACTTGGGCAGTTTTATTATCTTTTTTTTTTACTTTAAATTCTGTGTTCTGGTTTTTGTGGAATAATTTTCTGATCTGGCACCTAGATGGTGCAGCAGTCAAGGGCCTGGCTGCCAACCAAAAGTACAGGGCCCACACTCACTAGTCATTCTGCGGGAGAAAGATGCAGCAGTCTGCCTCTGCAAAGACTCACAGCCCTGAGAAACCCATGCAGTAGCACCACTGCACTTCACAGGGTCACTATCAGTCAGAAACTACCCAGCCGCAGTGGGCTTATTATCTTCTTCTGAGAACCACTAGCAGGTACTTTATCCTTAGGTTTTTTTCAGTACTGATTCAGGAGTTCTGAATGTTTGGCCTCTGGAATTCAATAAGCATGTGCAAGGAGGGGTTTAGCTGGTCACAGATGCTAACATAAGTAGTGGGACTCAACTTTCCTGTGGCAAAGGTGGCAGGCTCCCTATGTCTTTCCTTCATGGGAGCACCTGCACAAGTTCTCCCATGGTGTCCCACTGTGGACAAGAAGCCAGCTGTTTCCCTCTGTGTCACCCATCCACCCGAAGTATTCCCCCACCCCCTGCCCTTGCAGTTCCTTCTAGTCCTAGTGCCTTTCTCAGCCCTCATCGGATTCAAAGCACTCTCTCACAGAGTCATGGTCTCCTTCCCCCACCCCCACCACCACCCAATAGCACAACCTGCAAATTCCCACAGCCAATCTTCACTGCCTTAAAAAATTGGGCTACAGCTTCCTCAAGTTAGTTCCTTTCCTGTGTTCCCTGTTTGGGGTGTTGCCCTGCCCTGTATTAAAATAGTTGCCATCAGCAAGTGCTCCAGATGTTAGCGGATAGGTTCTCCCAGTTTCTGTGCCTTCCCTCCTCCTCTCCCCTACTTCTGGACTCACTCTGTTTCTCCAACACCTCAGCTGCTGTCCTGAGTTCTGGGATCTCAGTCTGTGCTTGTTTTTATTCATTGTTCAGTGGACTAGTTTCTGGTGCTGTAAATAGAGGCATCCACTCGCTTTGCCATCTTGCTGCACCATCTAATCATTGGTTCTTAGCAAATGAATACCTACAGCTGGATTGACATACCCAAGACTCCCTGCCCTGGAGGTAAAGTTCCTTGTTTAGATAATAAACTAACCCCGGTTCATTATCTGAGAAGATGTTCCTTGTCCATTGTTTTTTCTGTCCACATGTGAGATAGACAATGGTGAGAAGTCTCCTTCTGGTGCCTGTACCACTTTTGCATACTGGCTTCTTTGTGATAGTGTGGAATTGGGAAACTGGGGATTGGCCTACAGGTTGAGAAACTACAGACCTTAGTCAGGGGGCTAGGGGTTTCTTAGGCAATTCAGCTGCCTTCCAAGCTTGGTAGGCTTCCTGTCTGATGACATTTGATCAACTCCATGAGCTAATAAAAATAGTCAGGGATCTGAGAAGTTGCATTGTTGGGTGGAGGGCTGTGGGAACCATGCTCTTGGGGAACATCTAGCTCATTTTTTGGCATAACATAGTTTATAAAGACAACGCTCTGCATTCCACCTTGGTGAGTAGCATCTGAGGTCTTAAAAGCCTGTGAGCAGCCATCTAAGGTGCTCCACTGGTCTCACCCCTTTGGGAGCAAGGGAGAATGAAGAGAACAGGATACAAGGGAAAGATTAGTCCAAGGGACTAATGGACCACAGCTACCAAGACCTCCACCAGACTGAGTCCAGTACAGCTAGATGGTGCCTGGCTACCACCACTGACTGCTCTGACTGGGATCACAACAGAGGGTCCTGGACAGAGATGGAGAAGGATGTAGAACAAAATTCTAACACATAAAAAAAGACCAGATTTACTGGTCTGACAGAGACTGGAGAAACCCCGAGAGTATGGCCCCCGGACACCCTTTTAGCTCGGTGGTGAATTCACTCCCGAGGTCCCCCGTTCAGCTGGGGATTGGACAGCCTCATAAAACAAAATGGGACTAATGAGGCACAGCAGTCCAGGGATAAGGACTAGAAGGCAGGAGGGGACAGGAAACCTGGTGATAGGGAACCCAGGGTTGAGAAAGGACAGTGTTGACATGTTGTGGAGTTGTTAACCATTGTCATAGGGCAATACAGCTACTGACTGTTTAATGAGAAACAATTCCATTCTGTAAACCTTCATCTAAAGTACAAAAAAAAATAATTATCTATGTGAGATCAAATTGACAACAGCAACTCAAAAGGTTCGATCGATGGGAAGCCTAGGGGGCAGTGAGTTGAAGATAATGGTGATGGAACAATTTGGAAAAGAATAGTGAGAATGGCAGCACAACTGGAAGAACATAATCAATGCCACCGAATTGTACACGTAGAAATTTCTGAAATGGTGTCTCTTTGGCTATGTATATTTTCACCAAAAAATAAAAAAGGTCCTCCAAGGTCGAGAAGGGAGAGTGTTGACATGTTGTGGGTTTGTTAACCAATGTCATAAAACAATATGCATACTGACTGTGTAATGAGAAACTATTTATTCTGTAAACCTTCACCTAAAGTACAATAAAAAAAAAAAAATAGAGATCTGGTCAGGCCATCAACCTTGGATCTATGTCTTTGCAACAAATCTTGGTACTCTATCTAGTTCAATAGTTTTTAATATTGAATTTCAAGCTTTGAATAGCTCATGATTATCTGACTTTCAACCATCTTGGATGGTTGGCCTCAGCTATAAAGAGTGCTTATTAATAAAGTTGTATTTTTTCCCTTTTCTGCTTCAAAAAGGCTAGCCTCAATTGAGTCTTGTCCTTTTCTTTTTGGACCTTACCCAAGACTGTGAGAAGTAGTCAACAGACTCCAACATCCATTTGTGTCTTAGTTATCTAGTGCTGCTATAACAGAAATACCAAAAATGGATGCCTTTAACAAAGAGATATTTATTTTCTCACAGTCTAGAAAGCTAGAAGTCTGAAATCAGGGTGCCAGCTCCAGAAGAAGGCTTTCTCTCTCCGTCAACTCTAGGGGAAGGTCCTTCTCATCAATCTTCCCCTGGTCTAGGAGCTTCTCAGCACGGGGACCCTGGGTCCAAAGGACGGACTTCTCTCCTTGTTCTTCATTCTTAGTGGCATGAGATCCCTCTATCTCTCTGCTTGCTTCTCTCTTTTATATCTCAAAAGAGACTGACTCAAAATACAACCTCATCTTGTAGATTGAATCCTACCTCATTAATGTAACTGCCTCTAATCCTGCATCATTAACATCACAGAGGTAGGAGTTACAAGACATAGGAAAGTCACAACAGATAACAAAATGATGGACAATCACACAATACTGGGAATCATGGCCTAGCCAAATTGACACACATTTTTGGGGGACAAAATTCAATCCATAACATTTTGCTTCCAATTATCCTAAAATTCCATCCTTAGGAAGCACGTGGTCAGTATTCCAAGACAGCTTAGGTAACACTTTTGTTGACTTATTAACCATGAGAACTATTTCTAACTTTCTAACTGTTTCTAACGCCTCAGCCAGGCATGGAGGAATCCTACTGCTCACATCCCATTTCAATTTAGCTCAGTTCACATCTTGGAGTGTCACTCATTGTAGCACACTTCCTCTTTATTGGCCTCATTCTCAGATAGGTGCTCCTCAGGTGGTGGCAAGATGGTGTCCAGACACTCCATGTTTGAGATTTTACCAGCTTGCTTAGTAACTGTAGAGGAAGTAGATTATCTTTGGTTTCAGCAAAAGTCCTCAAGTTGATGCTCATTAATTCAGCTTAATGAGATGCCAAATTCTGAACCAAACACTTCAACTCTGATTGATTAAGCTTGGATATTTGCCTACTTTGGAGCGCTACCTGAATTTTATGGACTAAGTGAGGGGAAAAGTGTTTCACTCATAGGAAAGCTTTTCCCCAAAGGAAAAGGAAGATGCTATTATCAAAAGAAGGCAGCATGATTGGTGACCTGGCAAAGATACCAGATATCCACTATCTTTGATCTGGGACCTAGGGAAGTGCCAACTTTTTCTATGACTTGATCCTCCTCATAGGGGTCACTCAGTTGCTGATCTTGATTCCAGTATCTGGTCTTCTCTGAACAGATCCCGGCAGGGTCTGTTGGTTCTCTCTAACGTCTTTCAGCTGAGGTTACTGCTGATACCTGGACAGCCAGAGTGGTCAGAAGAAAGTTGTCTTAGTTAGCTAGTGCTGCTGTAACAGAAATACCACAAGCGGATGATTTTAAAGAACAGATATTTATTTTCTTAGAGTTCTGGAGGCTAAATATCCAAATCAGGGTCTTGGCCATGTTGATTCCTTTCTTCTCAGTAGCCCTGGGTGTCCCTTGGATTATAGATGATCTTTACATGGCATCTGTTTTCCCTGTTTTTGTGCCTGCCTTTGTGTCTAATGTGCTTTTTGTAACTCAGAAGTGATTACCTTTAGGACATATCCTACATTAGTATGGACTCATAAACATAACAAATAAAACCCTATTTCCAAATGGGGTTGCATCCACAGGTATAGGGATTAGGATTCCAACACATATTTTGAGGGAGGTGTGGAGCACAATTCCATCCATAACAAAAGGCTCCTGTTTTCTGAAGTTGCTGTGGTCTAGATCAGTGCTGCCCAATAGAACTTTTTGTGTCAATGGAAATGTTCTGTATCTGTGCTGTCTAATACAACAGCCACTAGTATCATGTGGCTACTGAGCGCTTGAAATATGCCTAGTGTGACAGAACTGAATTTTACATTTTATTTAATTTTAATTAACTTAAATTTAAATAGTCACACATAGTTGGTTGTTGCTACCATCATGGTCTAAAACCACAATTATCTCCACCCTGGATTATTGTGATGAACTCCTAAATAGTTTCTTTGTTTCTAGATTTGCACACCCTTTCTTTCTTCTCAAGATAGCAGCCAGAGAAATTCTGTTAAAATGTAACTCAGATCATGTCACTCGGAAGTTTCCGGTGGCTTCATGGATAACATATCGCGTTGACCCATATCATGAGATTCTTCATGATCTTGTTTCCAGTTATCATTCTGACCTGTTTTGCTACAATGTTCCCCCTTGTTCCCTAAGCTCTAGTCTCACTGGAATCCTGGAATCCTTGCTTTTTCTCAAACATCCTGTCTCAGGGCCTTTGCACTTGCTGTTCTTTCTGCCTGGAATGTTCCTCTAGATCTCTACATGGTTCACACCTTCACTTCTTCCATAAAAGTCACTGTATGAGAGGCCTTTTATTACTACATATTATGGATTGAATTGTGTCCCCCCAAAATATGTGTTGTAAATGCTAGCGCCTATGCCTGTGGTTATAAACCCATTTGGAAATGGGTTTTTTTTTTTTTTTCCTATGCTGAGACAGGATTATTACAGGACATGTCTTGAGTCAATCTCTTTTGAGATATAAAAGAAATTAAACAAGCATGTGAGAAGTAGAGACTGGGGAAAAGAGATGACAAACCACATGAAGATAGACCAAGAGCAGAAGCTCAGAAGAGGCAAGGACCTTCCTCCAGAGCCAACAGAGACACTAAGCCTTCCCTTAGAGCTGGCACCCTGAATTCAGACTTCTAGCCTCCTAAACTGTGAGAAAATAAATTTGGGTGTTAAAGCCAGCCACTTGTGGTATTTCTGTTATAACAGCACTAGATAACTAAGACACTGTTGCTGTTGTTAGGTGTTGTCAAGTTGGTTCCAATCCATAGTGATCTTATGTCCATCATCACAATCATTGCTATGTTTGAGTCCATTGTTGTAGCCACTGTGTCAATCCATCTCATCAAGGGACTTCCAATTTTTTGCTAACTCTCTACTTTACCAAGCATGATGTCCTTCTGCAGGGACTGGTCCCTTCTCATAACATGTCCAAAGTACGTGAGACAAAGTCTCGTCGTCCTCACTTCTAAGGAGTATTCTGGCTGTACTTCTTCCAAGATAGATTTCTTCTGGCAGTCCATGGTATATTCAACATTCTTTGCTAACACTATAATTCAAATGCATCAATTCTTCTTTGTTTTTCCTTATTCATTGTCCAGTATTCACATGAATATGAGCAGACTGAAACTACCATGGCTTGGGTCAGGCACACCTTAGTCTTCAAAGTTACATCTTTGCTTTTTAACACTTTAAAGACGTCTTTTGCAGTATATTTTCCAGTGCAATACTTTGTTTGATTTCTTGACTGCTGCTTCCATGGGTGTTGATTGCTGATCCAAGTAAAATGAAATCCTTGATAACTTCAACATTTTCTGTTTGTCATGATGTTGTTAATTGGTCCAGTTGTGATGATTTTTGTTTTCTTTATGTTGAGGCATAATCCATACTGAAGGCTGTAGTCCTTTATCTTTATCAGTAAGCACTTCATGTCCTCTCACTTTCAACAAGAAAGGTTGTGTCATCTGCATAATGTAGGTTGTTAATGAGTCTTCCACCAATCCTGATGCCCCATTCTTTGTATAGTCCAGCTCCTCAGCGTATAGATTGAATAAGTATGATGAAAGAATACAACCCTAATGCACACATTTCCTGATGTTAAAGCATGCTATATCCCCTTGTTCTGTTGTAATGATTGCCACCTTGTCTATGTACAGATTCCCCATAAACACAATTAAGTGTTCTGGAATTCCCATTCTTCTCAATGTTATCCATAATTTGTTATTTGTTGAATGCCTTTGCATAGTCACTAAAACACAGGTAAACATCTTTCTGGTAATGATAAAATGTTATCTTTCTACTAATGATAAGACGTAAAAAACAAAAAACCAGATGGTCATAAGTGTGGTTTGTCATAACTCGAATACATAGTGTCTTAGTTATCTAGTGCCGCTATAACAGAAATACCGCAAGTGGATGGCTTTAACAAAGAGAACTTTATTTCCTCACAGTAAAGTAGGCTAAAAGTCCAAATTCAGGGCGTCAGCTCCAGGGGAAGGCTTTCTCTCTCTGTTGGCTCTGGAGGAAGGTCCTTCTCATCAATCTTCCCCTGGACTAGGAGCGTCTCCGTGCAGTAACTCCAGGTCCAAAGGACGCGCTCTGCTCCCAGCACTTCTTACTTCGTGGTATGAGGTCCCCCTGTCTCTCTGCTCACTTCTCTCTTTTATATTCCAAAAGAAACTGGCTGAAGACTCGACCTAATGCCATAGATTGAGTCCTGCCTCATCAACACAACTGCTGACTATCCCTTCTCATTAACATCATAGAGACATGATTTACAACACATAGGGAAATCACATAAGATGACAAAATGGTGGACAATCACACAATACTGGGAATCATGGCCCAGCCAAATTGATACACACATTTTTGGGGGACTCAATTCAATCCATGACACATAGTAAATCAGGGACTACCTGTATACATAAATAGAATGCTAGAACTGTGAGATACAATGAAGAAAATCTAGCCCAGCTCTCAATTTTATGGAAGCAGTAACAGGGGAGAGTGAGAAATGTGGAGGTGAAATGACATGGCTAAAGTTAGATGGTTAATCAATTACTGAACCAGAGGTAGTGTCCACAAGTCCTGGAAGCCTGTCAAGTTCTCTTTTCCTTCTGTATTCATTCTTTTTTTCATTTTCAGTAGTCAAATCAGGCAAACGTTTCCTTCATGTCTTACCTTCACCTTTATTCTCTTACTACCTCATTATTGGGTGCAAAAACTTTCCAGAAATCTCACTAAGCTAAATGAAGCAGATTTTTAAACTTTTCCCAGGGCATAGTTTATTTGGCAAAGTTTTACCCTAGGGGAAGAAATTCCATGATGAAGTTGATCCCTTGATTATAGTGTTTGGTTTAATTTATTTTAAACAGCTCAAGGATCTCAGTATTTAATCACAACTGTCTGGAAACCCTGGTGGTGTAGTAGTTAAGAGTTACAGCTGTTAACCAAAAGGTAGGCAATTCAAATCCACCTGGCGTTCCTTGGAAGCTCTACGGGGGCAGTTCTACTCTGTCCTGTAGGATCTCTACAAGTCAGCATTGACTCAGTGGCAATGAGTTTTTTGTTTTGTTTTTTTTTTTTTTTTTTTGGTTAAACTTTCAGTGGTGGGTAGGTTTTCCACATTAAAAGTAGGATCTTAAAATTTTGAGGTCTCCCCTGTGGCTTTTGTTTATTTGTTAGATATTATAAATCCAAGTATCAACCTAGATTAAGATCACCCAAATTTTCCTTTTTTTTTGTGATTCATCTTAAACATTATCTACTTAGTTTCCTAAAAGTTCCCAGGACCATTGGTGATTTGTCTTTGGGGACTAGGTCTGATTCTTGGACCATAGAAGTAACCACTAACCCAGTACCATCCAAAGACAGGCTAGTATTGTTGAAAGAGCAATGCTTTCTGAGTTAGTAACCTGGCAAAACAGTTGTGTGTGGTTTTTGATGAAGTTCTCTCAGTCTCTGTCATCTTATTTATATACAGAGGGGATTAGAGTAAAAGCTCTCTAAATTCCTTTCATCACCATTCTCAGAGTGGCTTTGCTGAGAGTGACCTGGGCTTTGCTCACTGGGGGCCTTCAACGAAAACTCAGCTGGATGGGTAATATTAACCAAGGGATATTGCTTACTCAGGGACCAGAAGTCCCAGGGAAGAATTCATCCCAGTTTTCCTAACGCAGAACATCTCCTCAAGTAATGATCTATTCCAGAAGAATGTCTAACTTCATGCTGAACTGGAGAGACATGAGTGCATTTAAAATCCATCAGGTCCAATACCTTGCTCCAAGGCAGAATCAAACTACAATGGATTTGTTGACTTAAAGGTAGGTGAAGAGTAGGTAGGTGCAGTGTGACCAGAAGCAAAGTACAGAGATTTTAAGCAGCTATAGGCCTTGGGTGAGTCAATTCCTCTCTTTGGACCACAAGTGTCCATTTGTAAAATGAGGTGGGTGGGTTTTTAAGTCCTTTAATTTGCTGGGATTCTGTGTTGTTCCATTTGGGAATTACCAAGTGGAAGTGAATGATTGGGATGGAGGTGCATTACTGCACTTTGAGATTAGTCATATCAGTCCATCAAACTCTCTCTTATTTTTTTTTTCTGGCCATTATCCATATTCTCTCATTACAGTCCAGTCTAGAGTCCAGCAGGTTACCTGATGTACAGACTGCGCATGACTTTTGTATGCCAGTCACCTTTCTTTCCAGTGGTAAGTGCTTACCAATGGGCCCCCCCTAAAGAAAAAACCCTGATTTGTAGAGTTTTCTGATTTCCATGGTGTAAGTACTCCCACTAGAGCTGATTCCAAGCTACCAATGTGATGTCAATGAATGTAGAGTTGGGAAAAGATGAATATATTAGGTTATTCTAAGCCAGTCTGCGCTGGCTCCAACACATCACTGCTTCCAACACTTGTATACTTAATCACTATCTCCTTGGAATATATTATTAGAGGCAGGGAGTGTGCACACATTTGATAAATACTGCCAGTTTGTTCACCAGAGAGGTTGTACTGATCTACATTTCTACAACAGAATATGAGACTGTTTACTTACCCTTACCAACTCTTTTACTTGCTGTCAATCTTATAGTGAAAAGTAGCATTTCTTATGTTTTGGACATTTCTCATTATTGGAGTCCCTGGGTAGTCCAAACAGTTAAAGTGCTGGGCTGCTAACTGAAAGGTTGGATGTTCTAATCTACCCAGAGGTGCCTCAGAGGAAAGACCTGAAGATTTACTTCCCAAAAATCAGCCATTGAAAACCCTGTGGAACACAGTTCTACTATGATACACATGGGGGTCACCATGAGTTGGAATCGAATGGACAGCAACTAACAGTAACAAAACAACAAGGTTATTTCATATGTTTATTATTGTTATTATTTATTTTTTGTGAATTATGTGTTTATATCCTCTGCTCATTTTCTTTGTATATTTCTATAGATTTATATCTTTTTTACATTGGAGTTATTAAGCCTTTGTCCTGCATGCGTTAAGTACTTTTCCTATTAAGTCATTTGTGTAACAACTTTGTTTATGCTTTGTTTCCATCTATCCATATCCATGACTTTTGTTTTCTACATTGATTCTGTTCTTTCTTGTCCAAAGTGCATTCTTAGTTCTTCAAAATTACTACATTTCTTGGAAATTTCAGTATAAAATCAGAGATAAGGCAAAAAATAATAGGGAGAAAAATGATAGAGAATCAAGATGTTCATATATTTTCTTCCGTATTTCTCATGGATCATATGTGGTAAGAAAAATTCCTAATGTGGGCCCTTACTCTTTATTCTATATTGTTTTGAATTACATGATATTGTTAGCTTGAGGTACATATTGTGTTCTATATTTTGTCTGTACACAGTGGGGTTGTTTAGCTATGTAAGAGATTCTCAGCAAGTATTTGTTGCAGTGAAGTAACATAGAGGAATCCTCACTTATTATCATATACTTTGCTGCTGGTTACAAGCCTGGAACCAGAACAAGCAGGCTGGCCAACAGTAACAAATCATCTCCAAAAAATGAGCTCTTTTAGCTCAGTATCCCTCAGTGGAGTAGTGGCAGCATTGAAAGTAATAGTGGGATGATGGAGACAAATTAATAAGTTGAATTCTTCCCAAACAGTTTCAGTATTTGTTACATAAACACAGTTATGGAACTGCAACACTGGTGAAGGAATCTGACTCAAGTAAATTGAGGACTGGGATAATTGGGAAAAGAAGAAAGTACCAGGAACATCTTAAAAATGGAGAATTATCAGTGGGAAGATGATTCAGTGAAGCATAAATGAAGGAAACAAAGGATTCAGGAACAGAAGTATGTCACATAGATTCCCCAGTTGGAGAGAGCTATCAAAATGCAAAGAGATAATAACAATCTAGGCTATTAACTTGAATAATTCCCCAAATTGAGAATTTATTGTGGTGAATTAGGAAGAACCTTAGATTGATAGTCAGAAATCCTTGTTGTCAGTCTCAGAATTCATCTCTCTGTGTAACCTTGGGTAATAATCATTTCCTTTAATTGCTAATCTGTACACTGTTGTTAGGTTATTAATATTCAATGCTGGAGGCAGAGCCAACACGTCATTATAGACAGAAGCACCACACTGTCCCTCTACAGCAAAGACCAAAAAAAACTAAGTAAAACAGATACAAATGTCAATCCTGGAACCCAAAGTGTCAAATGAAGGCATAAAGAACTCAACTAAGCACTAAATGGAATAAGAAATGGACAAAGAACAGAAACAAGGAGAGCTACAGAGTGGAGATTCCCAGCAGATAAAGTGGCACAGACTTACCATCTTGGACCTCAGCCACCAAGAACAGTGGACAGGGAGTATGAGAAGACAACTTCACGGAGCTCCCAACAAGAGACAGAGCACTTGCTTCACACATCACAGCCTCTCCTTTCTTTACTGCCTATCTGTACCATATGCTGAGTGCCATGCCTCTGAGCAGCGCAAGCATGGACCACCAGATCTGATGCTACACTACCCCTCAACCCCACCCTTTTAGCCCCAGTTCTTGCCCAAATGACCCAACCCCCTCACTCCCTCCACTGACCTGCCCTGCTGCACCATAGCTAAGTGACCAGCCCTGCCCACCTTGACAAGGTGTTGATAAATATCATATACACAGATGAGCAAGGAGGAAAGGATGCCCAGCAGGACTGCCAAGATATAACCAAATAAAACAAAAAACCAGGATGAAACAAACAAATTTACAATCAATAAACCAAGAAAATAATTCCTGAAGTTCCCAAAGACAGCAGACAATATCAAAATATAAAAAAATAGGACAGGATATCTCCAGAAAGTGTCCAAAATAAAACACCAGATGCCCTTCCAGTAGAAGAAAAGGCAGTAGAACTACCTGATAGGGAATTCAAAACTCTAATATTCAGGGATCTCCAAGAGATGAAGAAAATGCAGAGAAAAAATAAGGAAAAAATAGACAAAAATTAAAGAAAATATGGAGAAAATCATGGAAAAGACAGACAAAATAATGGAAGAATTAAGGAAAATAATACAGTAGAAAAAAAGTAAAAATAAGCGAACAACTAGAAATCATACAAAAACAGCAATCAGAAATCCAAAAGATAAACAACAAGATTTCAGAAATGGACAGTGCAATAGAAAGTTTCAGGAGCAAATTTGAAACAATGGAAGACAGGATCAGTGAAACTGAAGACAAATCCTGGGATGGCACTTTGTTGGAAAAGTATGAAGAAAAATGAAGAAACCCTGAGAATGATGTGGGATACAATCAAAAGCAAAAATTCACATGTGATCGGAGTTCCACAACAGGGGGAGAAAATGGAAAACATAGAGAGGATCATTGTAGAATTGCTGACAGAAAACTTCCCTCATGTCATGAAAGATAAAAAGCTAACCATCCAAGAAGCTCAATGAACCCCATATAGGATAGATCTCAAAAGAAAAACACCAATACATATTATAATCACACTAGCTAAAACCAAAGACAAAAAAAGAAACCTGAGAGCAGCCCAAGAAAAGCCAAAAGTCACATACAAAGGGAAAACAATAAGACTAAGCTCTGATTACTCAGCAGAAACCATGCAGGCAAAAAGGCAATGGGATGACATATATAAAACCTTGAAAAAAATTGCCAACCAAGAATAAAATATTCTGCAATACTCTCATTTAAATATAATGGCAAAATTAGGACATTTCCAGTTAAACAAAAATTAAGGGAATATGTAAAAACAAAACAAAACCTGCAAGAATTGTTAAAGAGAGTCCTTTGGTTAGAGAACCAACATCAGACAAAAACCTGAATCTAGTACATAAGACAGCATAAGCCAGATACCAACATAGAAAGTGAACTCTCAAAGATAAAACAAACTAAAAGATTTACAACAGGGAACCAGAGAGGACAATCTGTAAATGACAACATCAGAATGACAAAAGAGGGAATAAGTGATATAGGTCTAGAACTTTCGAATGGAGAGGAAATCAAGGAGCTATCAAGTAATAAAACTGGTTTAAACTTAGGAAGATGGGGTAAATTTCAAGGTAACCACAAAGAAAGTTAACAAACCTACTCATTTAAACAAAGAAGAAAAACATAAAGTCTCAGTAAAGAAAAAATCTACAAAAATGAAAGAAAAAAAATCCATAAACAAAAAAGAATTCAACACAGAAGAGTAACAGGAACAAAGAAAAGGTCAGCACCACAAAAAAAAGCACTAGAATATGAGAACAATAAACTCATACCTATCAATAATTACACTGAACATAAATGGCTTAAATGCATCCATAAGGAGACAGAGAGTGACAGAATGCATTAAAAAACAGGACTCATCAATATACCATCTACAAGAGACGTATCTTAGAAACAAAGACATAGACCTATTAAAAATCAAACGATGGAAAAAAATATATCAAGCAAACAGCAGCCAAAAAAGAACAGAGTGGCGATACTAATCTCAGATAAAATAGACTATAAAACAAAATCCACCATAAAAGACAAAGAAAGACATTGTATAAAGATTAAAGGGAAAATCGACCATGAGGATGTAACCATAATAAATATCTACACACCCAATGACAGAGCTCCAAAATACATAAAAGAACTTCTAACAGCACTGAAAAGAGAAACTGATAGTTCCACAGTAATAGTAGGAGACTCCAACACACCACTCTTGGTAAAGGACAGAACATCCAGAAAGAAACTGAACAAAGATACAGAAGATCTAAAGGCCATAATCAATGAACTTGACCTCATAAACATATATAGAACACTTCACCCAATAGCAACAAAGCACACATTCTTTTACAGTGCATATAGAACATTCTCCAGAATAGACCACATCTGAGGCCACAAAGCAATCCTCAACAAAATCCAAAACATGGTGATAATACAAAGCATCTTCTCTGATCACAATGCCATAAAAGTAGAAGTTAATAACAGGAAGAGCAAGGGAAAAAAAATCAAATACATGGAAACTGATTAACACCCTGCTTAAAAACCACTGGATAATAGAAGAAATGAAATATGGAATCAAAAAATTCCTAGAATCAAATGAGAATGAAAACACGTACCAAAACCTTTGGGACACAGTAAAGGCAGTGCCCAGAGGTCAATTTACAGCAACAGATACACACATCAAAAAAGAAGAAAGGGATAAAATCAAAACATTAACTACACAGCTCAAAAAAATAGAAAGAGAACAACAAAAGAAGCCCACAGCCATCAAAAGAAAGGAAATAATAAAGATCAGAGCAGAAATAAATGAAATAGAGAATAGAAAAATAGAAAGAATCAACAAAACCAAAAGTTGGTTCTTGAAAGGATCAACAAAATTGACAAACCATTGTCCAAACTGACAAAAGAAAAACAGGAGAGGATGCAAATAACCCAAATAAGAAATGAAAAGAGGTACGTTACCACAGACCAAACTGAAATAAAAACGATCATAACATAGTGCTATGAAAAACTACACTCCAACAAATTTGAAAACTTAGAGGAAATGAACAAATTTACAGAAACACACTACCTACATAAACTAACAAAAACTGAAGTTGAAAATCTGAACAGGTCCATAACAAGAGAAGAGATCGAAAAGGTAATAAAAAAGCTCCCCCTACCCCCCCCCAAAAAAAAACCCTGGCCCAGATGGCTTCACTGAAGAATACTACCAAACATTCAGAGAAGAGCTTGCACCAGTACTACTCAAACTACTTCAGAACTTAGAAAAAGAAGGGATACTTCTGAATTCATTCCATGAAGGCAGCATAACCCTGATACCAAAACCAAGCAAAGACGCCACAGAAAAAGAAAATTAGAGACCAATATCTCTCTTGAATATAGACACAAAAATCCTCAGCAGAATTCTAGCCAATAGAATTCAGCATCATATCAAAAAAATAATGCACCATGACCAAGTGGGATTCATACCAGGTATGCAAGCATGGTTCAACATTAGAAAATCAATCAATGTAATCCACCACATACATAAAAGGAAATAAAAGAATCACATAATCATCTCAGTGGATGCAGAAAAGGCATTCAACAAAGTCCAACACCCATTCCTGATAAAAACTCTCAAAAACATAGATATAGAAGGGAAATTCCTCAAAATAATGAAGGACATCTACACAAAGCCAACAGCAAACATCATTCTTAATGGAGAGAGGCTGACAACATTCCCCTTGAGAACAGGAACAAGACAAGAATGCCCTTTATCACTACTCTTATTTAACATTGTGCGGGAAGTCCTAGCTAGAGCAATAAGTCAAGAAAAAGAGATAAAGGGAATCCAAATTGGTAAGAAAGAAGTAAAATTGTCCCTATTTTCGAATGATATGATACTATACATAGGGAACCCAAAAGACTCCACAAGAAAACTACTGGAACTAATAGAAAGATTCAGCAGAGTAGCAGGATACAAGATAACCACAAAAATGAGTTGGATTCCTATACACCAATAAAGAAAACTACAAAAAGGAAATCAATACCATTTATAATAGCCCCTAAAAATATAAAATACTTAGGAATAGATGTAACCAGGGATGTAAAAGACCTATACAAAGAAAACTACAAAACACTACTGCAAGAAACCAAAGGAAACCTACATAAATGGAAAAACATACCATGTTCATGAATAGGTACAGTCAACATTGTGAAAATGTAAATTCTACCCAAAGCTATCTACAAATACAATGCCATATCAATCTACATACCCACAGCATTCTCTGTGATTAGGTAGAAAAACTAATTGTTAACTTAATATGGAAAGGGAAGTGGTCCCAGATAAGTAAAGCACTATTGAAGAAGAAGAAGAAAGTCAGAGACTCGAACTACCTGACTCAGAACCTACTATACAGCTATGGTTGTCAGAACAGCCTGGTACTGGTACAACAACTGACACATTGACCAACGGAACAGACTTGAGGACCCAGATGTTAATTAATCCACCTACAGTCACCTGATCTTTCACAAATGCCCAAAGTCCATTAAATAGAGGAAAAGATAGTCTTTTAACTAATGGTGATGGAAAAACTGAATATCCATCTGCAAAAAAAATGAGACAGGACCCATACCTCACACCATACACAAAAACTAACTCAAAATGGATCAAAGACCTACATATAAAACCAAAAACTATAAAGATCACAGAAGGAAAAAAAAGGGTCAATGCTAGGGGCCCTATTATATGGCATTAACAGGATAAAAACCATAACTAACAATACACAAACACCAGAAGATAACCTAGGTAACTGGGACCTTCTAAAAATTAAACACTTATGCTCAACAAAAGAGTAAAAAAGAGAATCTACAGACTGGAAAAAAATTTTTGGCAATGACAAATCCAGCAAAGTTCTAATATCTAAAATCTATAGGAAAATCCAACATCTCTACAACAAAAAGACTCATAATCCAATTAAAAATGGGCAAAGGATATGAGCAGACACTTCACCAAAGAAGACATTCAAGCAGCTAACAGACACATGAGGAAATGCTTGAGATCAGTAGCCATTAGAGAAATGCAAATCAAAACTATAATGTGATACCATCTCAACCCAACATTACTGGCATGAATCAAAAAACTAAAAATAAAAAATAGCAAATGTTGGAGAAGCTGCAAGGAGATTGGAACTCTTACGCACTGCTGGTGGGAATACAAAATGGTACAACCAGTTTGGAAAACGATATGGCGCTTCCTTAAAAAGTTAGAGATAGAAATACCCTACGATTCAGCAATCCCACTCCTAGGAATATATGCTAGAGAAATAAGAGCCATCACACAAACAGACATATGCTCACCATGTTCTTTGCAGCATTATTCACAATTGCAAGAAGATGGAAACAACCTAAGTGCCCATTAACAGATAAATGGATAAAGAAACTATGGTACATACACACAATGGAATACTATGCAATGATAAAGAACAATGATGAATCTGAGAAATATTTCACAACATGAATGAATCTGGAGGGCATTATGCTCAGTGAAATAAGTCAATCACAAAAGGACAAAATATTGTATGAGACCACTATTATAAAAACTCATGAAAAGATTTACACAAAAAAGAAACAATCTTTGATGGTTATAAGGGAGAGGAGGGGTAGTGTCTTAGGCTTGGTTCTCTAGAGAAGCAAAACCAGTAAATCGTATAAATAGAGAGAGAGAGAGAGATTTATAACAAGGAAATAGCTCACGCAGTTGTAGAGGCTGTAATGTCCCAAGCCCATGGGTCAGGATAGAGGCCTCTCCTAATTCATGTAGCCGCAGGGGCTGGCAAACCCAAGATCAGCAGATAGGAGAGCAGGGCTGTTGCTCACAGGCTGTGAAGATCAATGAATCCCATGATCGGCAGGCAAGACCACAGGTAAGCTGCTAATTCAAGTCCCAAGAACCAGAGGTCAGACAAACAAGAGCAAGCTGCAGGATCCAGAATGAGAAAAAGCCCCTGAGCCTCGCCAGAATGTCCACTTATATTCGGATGCAGGCCACACGCCCAAGGAAACTCCCCCTCAGTGGATCAGCTACTCACAGAAGATCCCATCACAGGGGTGATCAAATATCAAATCTCAATAGGGAAGTGACCACATTACAAGACTGCCAAAACACCAAGAATCATGGCCCAGCCAAGCTGACACACAATCTTAACCATCACAGGTAGGAGGGAAAAACACTAAATGACAATAGATAAGTGGTAACTTTGGTGAAGGGTAAGACAGTACACAGCACTGGGCAAGCCAGCACAAGTTGACCAAGGCAAGGTTATGGAAGCTTCATAGACACATCCAAACTCCCTGAGGGACCAAATTACTGGGCTGAGGGTAGGAACCATGGTCTTGGGGGACTGATGACAAGGACCTTCCCTCAGAGCCAACAGAGACAGAAAGCCTTCCCTTGGAGCTAGCAGCCTGAATTTGGACTTCTAGCCTCCTAGACTGTTAGAAAATAAATTTCTCTTTGTTAAAGCCATTCACTTGTGGTATTTCTGTTAGAGCAGCACTACTTAACTAAAACACACCCAAATTAAAATCATCTCCATGGAGGGCTGTCTGGCTCAGATATTCTTCTTCCACTTCTTTGGTGTGACAGAGATTCTTTTGCTACAGTGATGGTTTATGACTGCTATGTGGCCATCTGCAAACCCCTACACTACACAACCATCATGAGCCAGCCTATATGTCACCTTCTGGTGGCTGGTCCCTGGCTGGGGGGTGTAATTCACTCCATGGTTCAGATCGTTGTCACTGTCCAGTCGCCCTTCGGTGGCCCCAATGTAATTGACCATTACTTCTATGACCTCCATCTCCTATTCAAGGTTGCCTACACTGACACCTTTGTGGAGGGTGTTATTGTGTTGACTAACAGTGGCTTAATCTCTGTTATATCCATCCTTATCTTGGTATCTTCTCATGTCATCATCTTAGTCAACTTGAGGAGCCATTCTGCAGAGGGGAGGCACAAAGCTCTCTCCACCTGTGCCTCCCACATCACGGTGTTCATCTTGTTCTTTGGACCTGCCATCTTCCTCTACACGAGGCCCTCTTCCACCTTCACTGAGGATAAACTGGTGGTCATTTTGTGCGTGATCATCACCCCCATGCTGAACCCCATCATCTACACATTCAGAAATACAGAGGTGAAAAATAATACGAGAAGGTTGTGGGGCAAGAAAGTGAACGCAGGAGTAGAGTGAAAATGAAAACAAACAAACAAAAACAACCCATGACAGGGGATCGAACATATGATCTAATTTTAGCTGGCCATGAATGAATGAAGAAAAAGTTAATCTATTTACAGTTTTTGTTGTATATTAGGTGAGCTACGTTTACGCTATGGTACCAGTCAAAGCCTTCTTATTGTTAGTTGTCAGCATCTTCGAAAACGTTGAATGTTGGGATAGTTTCCTTCTCTTCTTCAGTAGTGTACAGTGCAAAGTGCATAGGTTTTAGGGAGAGGTCACCTAGACTAAAACCCCCACTCTGTTGTCTACTAACTGTGTAATCTTGGATTTATTCACTTCACCTCTTGGTGTTAGCATGCTGTGGTATGTGGAAATATCATGGCACTTGGAGACAGAGGATCATATTTTCCTTTGTCTCTCCTTACTGGTGGGATCTTGAGGGAGTCCCCAAAAAGCTTCTCTACTTCATTCTGTGCCCCTACCCCATTAATCTGATTCCAATGCCTGAAATTCCGCAGCAGGAACTTCATTTCGTGGGTGAGGGGCATTGTTATATGTAAATATCTCTGGGAAGTGAAATACAATAAAACTATTATTAAACATTAATGTCTTAATCTCAACAATTTTATAAAACCTTTGTGTTTCTATGCACTGAGAGAAGGAAAACAATTAGAAATGCAGTTAGAAATACATTCAGTTGTAAGTATAATACAACGTGATGAAAAATGGCTTAAGCCAAATCCAGCCTGCCACCTGTTTTTTGTGAGCCTGGGAGCTAAGAATGGCTTTTACATTTTTAAACGGTTGAAAAAAAATCCTTTAAAAGAACATCATTTTGTGACATGTGAAGGTTATATGGATTTCAAAGTTTAATGTTCATAAATAAAGTTTATTAGACTACAGCCATGCCTATTATTTTACATGTTATCTATGGCTGCTTTCATGATACAGTGGCTGAGTCTCTATAGGTGTCATAGAGACTATAGGGTCAAAAAACCTAAAATATTTACTATCTGACCCTTCACAGAAAAGGTTTGCTGACCCCTGGCTTAGGTCATTATGATATTTATTGCTTATTCAACAGACAAGAAGACTGGGGGTTAGTGGTTCCAGGGTTGGATTGTTAATTCTATGATGATAGTGCACTGGGTTGGTGTCTCTTCAGTTCTTTTGTATGTCCTCTCATGGCTGCAAGATGGCCACAGAAGCTTTGAGGGGAGGGAGCGACTCTTTTTATGTTAGGAAATATTTCCCAGGAGCTCTCCAGCACAATTCCTCTTATTCTTCTTGGCCAAAACTAGGTCACATGTCTACCCCTAAATGCAAAGGAGGCTGGGAAAGTGAGTATTGGCAAAGGGGAAGAGGATTATATTATAGGCTTAACCAGTTTTGTGGATTGTAGATTGATTACATCCCCTAAAAAGATATCTTGAAGTACTAACATCTGTACCAATGAATGTGACTTTGCTTGGGGAAATAGGGTTTTTCTTTGCAGATATTATCAGGTAAGTTAAGGAGGTCATAGTGGAGTAGGGTGGGTCCTAGTCCTAATCACTTTTGAGAGGCATTTTATTCAAAAAAAGGACAGACACAGAAACAGAGACACACACAGAGGGAAGGCAGCATGTGAAGATCCATCTACAAATAAAGGAATGCCAAGAAACACCTGGGGCTACCAGAAAATGAAGGAGACAAGGAAACGTCTTCCCTTGGAGTCCACAGAGACAAAGAATAGCCCTGATGATGGCCTGAATTTGAACTTCTAGCCTCCAGTACAGTTAAAAAATAAGTTTCAGAGAAACATTTGGGGGTCCTCTTACTATGGACGAAAGAAGGAGAAACCAGCCTTGGAGAATACCAGTGATCTCTGCACCAAAGTAAAGCACATACACAGCCTGGGCACGAGTTCAGGTAGCCTGACTCCCAGGACAGATGCTCCTCTCCTGGTGGCTCCTCATGCCGGCGAGGGTTTATTTTCTAATGAAGGTAAACTTTACATTCAGTGAAATGCATAGACCACACTCATGTACAATCTGATGAGTTCTGACAATTTATATGCCCATGTAACCAACATCCTAACTCAAATGTAAAACTTTTCTATTACCCTAGACACTTGTCTCCTGACCTCTTCCGTGTAATCCCCACTCCCCAAAGGGGACCACTGATCTAATTTCTGTCATCACAGATTAGTTTAGCCTGTTCTTCAACTCATGTAAATGAATCATAAGGCTTGTACTCTTTTGTGTCTGGCTTCTTTTGCTTAAAATAATGTTTTGGAGATTCATTTATCTTGCAGGTTATACGAGTGTGTTCCTTTTGTTTGCTAAGTAGTATTCCGTTTTATGAATGTATCAAATTTATTTTAATCCATTCTTGTTGATGGACATTTGGGTTGATTCTTGTTTATGGATATTATGAATAAAATCTTCTATAAACATTCTTCTATCTTCCCATTTTTTAAAAGCCTAAACTGATAGAGTAATTTACTTATTATACTTTCAAAATAACTTTTCATAACTTACCTTAAAACATATGCACATCTTTTATAGAGGTGGAGTTTAATTAGAACTAGACAAGTGAAGTCATATTCAATGAGTTAATCTTCACAGGTTAGAAAATAAAATCAACTTTTTCTGACAAAATTTATAAGTTTAGGTAATAAACACATTTTTCTACCACAGTATTTTAACAGATATTGTCTTCCAGTAACAAACAGCCATAGACTCAACTTTATGTTTCTTTATCAAATATTTCAATATAAAAAAGACTGGCTGACAGACCTTCATAGAAACTCAACTTCATGATGACATGTTACAGAATAAACAAAGGTTTAATTTAAATTTTTGGAGCTTTATGTGAATATTTGCTGATCTTCTTTTGTGTATTTCTTTCTATACAAAGCTAATGGTTAATTCAGCTTTTGCATTCTTAAAAGCAATTAGGTGGAATGTTTTATATTAAAATCTCTATAAAAAAACCTCCTATCAGTCATTTGTTGACACTTGTGGCAGTATGGTTTCAAGTCTAACTCTAATCAAGGCTGAATCAACATTTTTTGTGAATAACAATGGTGTAGCGCGTGTTGTATTTTACAAAGAGCTCTTATGGCATTTAAAAAACCTTTTCATTATGGAAAATTTCAAACGTACACAAATGTGATCAGAGCAGTGCAATGAACTCCCCTGTACGCAACACCCAGTTTTTAAAAAAATTTATTTTTTTATTGTTGTAGTTTAGATGAAGTTTACATTTCAAGTTAGCCTCCCATACAAAAATGTATACATACTCAGTTAAGTGACCCTAATTGCTCTCCCCATACTGTGACAGCATACTCCTCCTTTCCACCCTTGATTCCCCATGTCCACTCAACCCGCTCCTCACCCTCTCTGCCTTCCCATCTCACCTCCGGACAGAAGCTGCCCGTTTAGTCTCTTGTATCTACTTGAGGTAAGAGGCACACTCCTCACGAGTATCCCTTTATGTCCCACAGTCCAGTCCAATCCCTGCCTGAAGAGTCGGCCTTGGAAATTGTTTCGCTCTGGACTGATAGAGAATCCAGGGGCCATGCTTTCTGGGGTTCCTCCAGTCTCAGTCAGACCATTAAGTCTGGTCTTCTTACTAGAATTTGATTTCTGCACCCCACCTTTCTCCTGCTCCATCAGGGACTCTCTTTTGTGTTCCCTGTCAGGGTGGTCATTGGTGGTAGCTGGCACCATCTAGTTCTTCTGGTCTCAGGCTGATGAAGTCTCTGGTTTATGTGGCACTTTCTGTCTCTTGGGCTAATACTTTGCTTGTGTCTTTGGTGTTCTTCATTCTCCTTTACTCCTGGTGGTTGGTACCAACTGATGCATCTTAGATGGCCGCTTGCAAGCTTTTAAGACCCAGATGCCACTCACCAAAGTAGGATACAGAATATTTTCTATGCTTTGTTATGCTAATTGACTTAGATGTCCCCTGAGAGCATGGTCCCCAGATTCCTACTCCTGCTACTCTGTCCCTCAAAGTGTTTGATTGTATTCAGGAAACTTGTTCGCTTTGGTTTAGTCCAGTTGTGCTGACTTTCCCTGTAGTGTGTGCTGTCCTTCCCTTCACCTAAGATAATACTTGTCTACTGTCTAGTTAGTGAATAACCCTCACCCTCCCTCCCCACCCTCATAACCCTCAAAGACTGTTTTCTTCTGTGTTTAAACCTTTTCTTGAGTTCTTATAATAGTGGTCTGATACAATATTTGTCCTTCTGTGACTGACTAAATTCACTCAGCATAATGCCCTCCAGATTCCTCCACGTTGTTTCACGGCTACATCGTTGTTCTCTACTGTTGCATAGTATTCCATAGTGTGGATATACCATAATTTGTTTGTCCATTCGTCCGATGGGCACCTAGGTTGTTTCCATCTTTTTGCTATTGTGAACAACGCTGCAATGAGCATGGGTGTGCATATATCTATTCGTATGATGGCTCTTATTTCTCTACGATATATTCCAACGAGTGGGATAGCTGGATTGTACGATACTTCTATTTCTAGCTTTCTAAGGAAGCACCAAATTGATTTCCAAAGTGGTTGTACCATTTTACATTCCCACCTACAGTGTATAAGTGTTCCAGTCTCTCCACAACCTCTCCAGCATTTATTATTTTGTGGTTTTTGGATTAATGCTAGCCTTGTTGGGGTGAGATGATATCTCATTGTAGTTTTGATCTGCATTTCTCTAAGGACTAATGCTCATGAGCATTTCCTCATGTGTTTGTTAGCCACCTGAATATCTTCTTTGGCAAAGTGCCTGTTCATATTCTTTGCCCATTTTTTAATTGGGTTATTTGTCTTTTTGTTGTTGAAGTTTTGCAGTATCTTCTAGATTTTAGAGATTAGATGGTGATCGGATTTGTCGTAACCAAATTTTTTTCCCCAGTCTACAGGTTGTCTTTTTACTCTTTTGGTGAAGTCTTTTGATGATCATAAGTGTTTGATTTTTTAGAAGCTCCCAGTTATCTAGTCTCTCTTCTAGTGCTTGTGCATGGTTACTTATGGTTTGTATTGTGTTTAAGCCATGTATTAGGGCTCCTAGCGTTGTCCCTATTTTTTTTCACGATCTTTATTGTTTTTGATTTTATATTTAAGTCTTTGATCCATTTTGAGTTGGTTTTTGTGCATGGTGTTAGGTATGGGTCTTGTTTCAGTTTTTTGCAGATGGATATCCACTTATGCCAGCACTATTTTCAATACCCAGTTTTAATGATTATCAATTCAGGGGAATTTTGTTTCATCCATACAGGGCATCTCAACAGCAGCACTATTGACATTTTTCGTCTCATAGTTCTTTGGTGGTGGGGCTGCCCTGTGCATTGTAGGATGTTTTGCAGCATCCCTGGCCTTTATCCACTACATGCCAATAGCACTTGAATGCCCGTTCCTTCCCTGTTTCCCACCTCAAGTCAGGTTGTGACAATGGAAAGCATCTCCAAATGTTCCCAGATATCTCCTGGGGGCAAATCACACCCAGTTGAGAACAGCTGATTAATACCCTTGTCCACACCAAAGGCAAGGAGAAGTACTATTTTGGTTTCTGAAACTTGAGGTTCTTATTCCTTTTACTCACCCTTTGAGTAGTGTCATTTCATATAATGCCACATGACTGAGCTCATGATAAGCAGAAGTTACATGTAATTAATCTCTGAAAAGCACAGAGTCCCATACAGAGTAAGTGCCCTATGAATATTGGGTGAATTTAATTTGTTCATATATTCTATTTATTTCTGAAGTTGTTGCTTCTCACAAGGAAGTTCGAGATTTTAGTAACCAGGCTCTGCTTCTCAGGAGAAAGTCTGCCTGAGTAGGAAGGGGAAAAGGGTACAGCTCTCTGGTGACCAGTCTTCTTTCCCCTAATCTTCACACCCTCTGCTCTGGTGTGTCTGGAGTAGTTTCAACTGGAGGCTAAGCTGACAGAGTTCTTTTTTCTCTGTGGAACAGCAGGGAGGCCAAGGGGAGGAAAGTCTCCTTTGCTCTTGCTTTAAATCAGGTGGAATGGAGACCCCAGCAGCTTAGTTTTAGCATCCTGAGTCTGAGGCTGCTGGGGAAGGCAATTCTCAGCCTTGTGACTCTGGCAAGACAAGTATCTCAGTCTGATAGTTCTCAGTTGGCTCACTGGGAAAGCTGGGTGAACCTGGGTGGGAGCTGTTCTCAGGGCAGCATACGCACCTCTGTGGTCAGAATAGAAAAGTAACTGAGGTGAGAAGAGCAAAGCCATGGAGACACTGGGATGAATTTTCTGTTTTGTGACTATGTGCTTCTTTTGCACGCAGTGATTATTATTCCACTTTGAAAGCTAAGGGAACATGGCAAGGAACACATGGTATTTTACAAAGTGCTCTCATATTGACTGAACACCTAGTGGAGGAAAGCACAGTGCTAGGCACCAAGATTCAGGACTAGAGAAGACACATTCTTGGTCCTGGGGGAAGCTTTGTTCCTTCAGTATATAATGAACACCTACAATGTACCTAGTACTGTGCTAAGAAGGCTAAGGAAGATATACACCCACCGTTCATGAATTAATTCCTTCACTTTATCTACATTACTAGCTGCCGCATTGATTCTGACACATGGTTACCTGGTGTGTGTCAGGGTAGTGCTGTGCTCCATGGGGTTTTCAATGGCTGATTTTTCAGAAGTAGATTGCCAGAACCTCCTTCAGAGGGGCCTCTGAGTGGACACAAACTTGCAACTTTTTGGTTAGTGGTCGAGTACATTAACTGTTTGCACCACGCAAGGGCTCTTTATCTACATTATCTGAATGCTACTTGTGGCAGACACTTCAGTAGATGGTGGGGTGGTGAGTAAGATATACCTCTGCCCTCAGGAAGCTCACAGTTCAGTGGGCAGATGACCGCATAAAATAACTATAATTCTGTGTGCTAAGTGCTGAGATTCCAACATACCCTGAGAGAAAAAGAGCCACTGACCACAGGGGACTGTGGATTGGGGAGATAGATTTCCCAGATCTGAGAAGAATCCAACACAGTATGGAAGCTGGGAGTTTACCACCTGGGATGGGGCTGGGAATAGGGATTTAGGACATCTACCTGTGAGGTAGATACTATTATCTCCATCTTACAGTGAGGAACCCGAGGCTCTGAGAATTTAAATACCTTTCTCGGTATCACATAGTTATTAACTGAAGAACCCTGGATGTGAGCCCAGGAGTCCAGATCCTAGCAGTGCTTTCTTCCTTCAATGGCTTCTTGATAATTTTTCCCTGCTGACCTGAAGCTTAGGGCTGGTCTCTGCCCTCTCTCTTCATCTCTGTAATTATAAACTCTACCAGTGATTTCCTTCTGGCTCACGGTGCTTAGTCACCTGAGACAGTCTCAGTCACTGAAGAAAGGAAGTTTGTCGTATGAAGAACATTACCTGGGTCCTGGTCTTAAGTCTGCCTGGAGTCACTGGACGAGCCGCTATGCTAACATACATAGACCTCAGCCACCTTGGACAAGCAACCTTGAGTCCAACAGGGACTGGATGATCTGCAAATCAGCAGTCATGGTGATGCCTTGAGGTGTCTGGAAGGCTGGGCTGTGTGGAAGGGAAGGATGTGTCAGGGCGTGAGTGGGCACTGGAGGGGTGGTGTGGACTTTTGTTGCTCCTGAGGAACACATATATGGAGGAAATGAAGGTTCCAGTAAGGAGAATTGGGTAGGGATTGAGCTAGATTTCCCTGGAAAGGAAAATTCATCAAGTGGCCAAGTGTTGAAGGAGAGAATTAGGTGAAGAAGTAGAGATGAGATAGGCCAATGAATATCAAGAATGCTATTCAACAAACCAAGAAAGCAAAGGGAAGGGGGATGGGTGAAAGCTGCAGGGTAAAGACAATTAAAAACATTCTAAGGCAATAGGAAGACATCTAAAATGGAGACAGTAACACTGTCCTGGCTGCCCCACATGGTACAATGAAGCATTAACCTACTAGCAGGTTTTCCATTTTTTGGGGTCTGTTTCCATTAGTCCAACCTTTACCTACAAAGTGATTTTACTTTCCAGTTGATTAGCATTCCCAGATTCCCCACCATCTACAGGATACACACAAAAGTACATAGCAGCCCTCCATAAACTGGTCCTAGACTCTATCTCCAACTTTATCTTTTGCTATTCTCTCCTTTACTCCGGCCACACATGAAAATTTACACTTGCTCTTCTGCCTTCTTAGACTGCTCTTCTTGTCTTCTACACATAAGTAACTCCTATTGATCTTTTGGTATCACAGGCTTCTAATATATGCAAAGGATCATTATATAATTCACCCACTCATCTCAATGAAGGAGTCTCTTGTTTTGTATCATTTCAGATCACCCCAGTCAAACTACTACCTCCCAGTGGTGACTTCATGGCTGACACATACAATGTGACTGAATTCACTTTTCTGGGACTTTCTCCCAAACCGGAAGTACAGAGGGTTTGCTTTGTGAGATTTCTGCTCTTGTACACAGCTATTGTGCTGGGGAATTTCCTCATTGTGCTCACTGTCATGACCAGCAGAAGTCTTGCTTCTCCCACGTACTTCTTCCTCAGTTGCCTGTCCTTCGTGGAGATCTGCTACTCCTCTACCACAGCCCCCAAACTTATCTCTGACTTGCTGGCTGAAAGGAAAGCCGTATCTCTGTGGGGATGCATGACACAGGTTTTCTTCATCCACTTCTTTGGTGGTACTGAGATTTTCCTGCTCACTATGATGGCCTATGACCACTATGCGGCCATCTGCAAGCCCCTCAACTACACTGCTATCATGAACCGGCAAGTGTGTGCTGTCTTGGGAGTAGCATGGGTGGGGAGCTTCATGCATTCCTTTGCCCAAATTCTTCTCATCTTCCACTTGCCCTTCTGTGGCCCCAGTGTGATCAACCACTATTTCTGTGACCTGCTTCCTCTGCTCAAACTTGCCTTCTCTGACACCTTCCTCATTGGTCTGCTGATGGTTGCCAAAAGGGGGACTCTGTCTGTGATCAGCTTTGTGGTTCCGTTAGCCTCCTATGTGGTTATCTTGCTCCATCTGAGGACCCGAAGCTCTGAGGGGCGGCGAACGCCCTCTCCACCTGTGGCTCCCCTATTACTGTGGTAACCTTGTTCTTTGGGCCCTGTATCTTCGTCTATCTCTGGCCTTCTACCATTCTTTCTGTGGACAAGACGGTGGCCATGTTCTACACAGTGATCACCCCTCTCCTCAACCCTATCATCTACTCCCTGAGAAATGCTGAAGTGAAGAAGGCTATGAAGAGGCTGTGGATCAGGACAATGAACGTGCGTAAGAAGTAGAGATTGAGTATTGGTCCTGGGTTTAGAGGGATGTTGAGCCCAAACGGAAAACTTTGAAACGGCAGAATGGATTGAAAGAAATACATACACAGTACTCATTAGTTCTAGGGTTATTCTAGCTTTTGTTCATCTTAGAAAACTTCATTTTATTCACTTATAAAATATATTCTCTTATGGATGTACTGTAACTTAACTAGTCATTTTTGTGTTGTGGGATGTTTAGGTAGTTTTTAATTTTTTACTCCTATCACAGTAACGAGCCCTGGTGGTGCAGTCGTTAAGCACTCGACTACTAATCGAAAGGTTGGCATGGTTGGAAACTTCCAGCCATTCAGTGGGAGAAAGATGTGGCAGGCTGCTTCCTAAAGATTACAGCCTTGGAAACCCTTTGGGGCAGTTCTACTTTGTCCTACAGGATTGGTATGAGTCAGAATTGGCTTTAAGGCAGTGGATTTGTTTTGGTTTTATAAATAGCACTGTGGTAAATATTATTGAAATTTTTAACTACACTTTTGATTTTCTTTTAGCCTCACTTCCTACAGTGAATTTACTGTGTTCAAGGGTATAAAGACTTTGATACAAAAAAATCCAAACCAAAAGAAGGAAAACCACCCTTGTTGCAGTCAAGTTGATTCTGACTTATAGGACAGAGTGGAACTGCCCCATAGGGTTTCTAAGGAGTGGCTGGTGGATTCGAAATGCCGATATTTTGGTTAGCAGAAAAGCTCTTAACCACTGAGTCACCAAGGCTCCAATGGCTACTGTTAAATTGATACCCAGATAGTTTGTAAAAATTCACCTTCCCCATGAGAGTGCTTTTGACAGAATGGGATGCCGTCGTTAAACATTGTTTTTTTTGTTTTGAATGAGAAATAGAATATTTACGTAGTCAAAGTATCTTCCCAACGCAACCAAACCATTTGATTTCGACTCGTGGTGACCCCATATGTTGCAGAGTAATACTGCGCTTCATAGGGTTTTCAAGGCTGTGATCTTTTGGAAGCAGATCGCTAGGACTTTCTTCTGAGGCACTTCTTGGTGAGTTCAAGTGGCCAACTTTTTGGTTAATAGTTGAGAAATTAACTGTTTGTGCTTCCCAGGGACTCTGTAGTATCTCCCCACATGGAAAAAGTAACTTTAAAGTGGAGGAACCCTTAACAAGTGCCCAAAGTTGTAATGGGACACTAGTAATGGGACAAACTAACATCACTTGCCTCCTAATACTGGAGAAGCACACAATATCACTTCTGTAGTATTGCTGCCAAAAAGACAGAACTTGAGTCTAATGTATAAAACATCGATTTCCGGTGACCGTATAGGGAGAGGAAGAGTAGAACTACCCCATAGGGATTCCAAGGAGCAGCTGGTGGATTTGAACTGCTGACCTCTTGGTTAGCAGCCTGAGTTCTTAATCACTGTGCTACCAGGGCCCCTAAAGTGTCAGGCAAACCCTAATTGAAGACCATTTTAAAAAATTACTAGTCTGTACACTTGGCTACTAACTGAAAGGTTAGCAGTTTGAGCCCACCCAGAGGCACCACATAAGAAAAGCCTGGTAATTTATTTCTGAAGGCTCACAGCCACTGAAAACCTTATGGAGTCAGTTTTACTCTGAAACTCATGGGTAGCCATGAGTTGGAATCTCTTCAACTGGCAGTTGGTTTGGTTTTCTTTCTTTTTTTTAACTCTTCAGAAGTGTTAAAGTCCTGAAAGACAAAGAAAGATCGAAAAACGATTCCAGATTAAAGGAACTTAAAAATATGTAATAACTAAAAGCAACATGTGATTTGGGATTGGATCCTGGACTAGATCAAGGGCATTAGCGGAGCAAAAGGTCTGTAGAATAGATAATGGAACTGCATCGTTGATAATTTCCTGATTTTGATATTGTACTGTACTTATATCGGAGAATGTCTTTGGTTTTAGGAATTACTCCCTGAAGGGTCTAGAGGTTAAGAGGCATCATGTCGACAGCTTAGCTTAAACATTGCAGAAAAAAATACTATCTATTGAGAGTATGAATGATAAGAAAAATGTGGCAGACTACTAACATTTGTGGAATATGGATTAGGACTATACAGAAATTCTTTGTGCTATTATCGCAATATTTCTGTAACTAGAAATTGTTTTAAAACAGAAAGTTAAAAATATTTTGCTAATTTGATGTAGGTCTTATCTTTTCATTTGCATTTCTTCAGTTTTTTTCATGAGGATGATGTTTCCATGTTTAACTCGCTCTGAATCTTGTTTACAACATTGTCGATGTTTAAAGGCTTTACATTTCTATGTAGTAAAATCTATCAGTTTTTTTTTAAATTTTTTTTCATTGCTCTTGTTTTTAGAATATCCTGTGGGGCTGTGGCTAAGAGTTCCGCTGCTAAGCAAGAGGTCAGCAGCTCCAGCCCACCCGCTGCTCCTTGGAAATGCTACAGGGCAGTTCTTCTCTGTCCTATAGGGTCACTATGAGTTAGAATTGACTCGATGGCAATTTTTTTTTTTTAAACTTTAGTTACTTTCATAAGGTTTAAAAAATCAACAAACTGAAAAGGTACATGTGAAAAGTTTCATTCCCCTCCTTTCTCCATTCCTCCTTTCCCCTCTCCCATGTCGCTACTAGATAAACATTTTTCTTAGTTTCCTGTTTTCCTTAAGCAAATGTGAGTGTATATATACAGATATGCCAAATATATATTCCCATTTATCTTCACCTTTTACATGAGTGATAGCATACAGTATAAGGAGACTTGAAACTTGCCTTATTTGTTTATTAATATATCTTGAAGATTTTTCTACCTTATTATTAATTTTTATGGCTTTGTGATACTCATTGAATGGATGTATCGTCATTTAATTAACCAGTCTTTCATTGATAATACATTGGATTTTTTTCAAATAGTACTGCAGTGATTAACCTTGTCTTAAACGCAGTTAAATTTCCAGAAATGGAATTGCCGGATCAAATGTGTGTATTTCTTGGTAATTTGATAGAAGTTACCCAATTACCCTTTGTAGCAATTGTATGAATTTGTGCTCTCGTGAGCAATTTTGTCTTTCCTGCAAAACGTACTGTTAAAAATTTTGGCATTTTGCTAATCTGATTGATGAAAACTGGTAGCTCAATATAATTTTAATTTATATTTCTCTTATTTTGAGTGAGGTTGAACATCTTTTCATATAGCTAAAGGCCATTTATATTTTCTGTGAACTGTCTGTTCCTATCATTTCCCTGTATTTGAGTTGTGATTCTTGCATTGGGTTCTGTTTATAGATAAAGAGTAATATTTCTGGTATGATTTTTTCCTTGGTTTGTCATTTGATCTTTGACTTTATGATTTCTTTTGACATATATAAAGTTTTGCTTTTTTGTGGTTTATTACTGTTGTTTTCCTTTATAGCTCCTGGAATAGCCAGAACTGCACTGTTTCTTATTATGGAAGCTTTATGAAATGCTTTAATGTCTCATGGGGCTAGTCCCTTTTCTTTGCTCTTATTTTCAAAGTTCTCCTGGCAGTTGTTTTTCCATATGAACTTTAAAGTTAATTTTACTTCCCTTTCTATCCTTCCACCTCCAAAAAAAAGAGCCTGTTATAATTTTGATTGAAGTCACCTTACATTTTCATAAATTTATTTAGAAAAAATTGACATCTTAATGATAAGGAGTCTTCCTATGCAGAGCCACGATATGTATTTCCATTTGTTCACATGTATTTCCGCTTGTTCATATCATTTGTGTTTTTCAGTAGCGTTTTAAAGGGTTTCTTTCATTCTTGTACATGCTTTATCTATTTCATGTGTTTTTAAAATTTATTGATTGATTGATTGTAGTGAACTGATTGTTCTCTGTAAGTATGAAAGCTGCTGATTCAACATATTATTTTTTTGCTGCACATGTATACCTTTCAATGCAAATTGGCACACAACTGTCATATAGTAAACTCAGCAAGTCTCCACTCAGTCCTTCAGCATTCTGATGAGCACATTGCATGAAAGAGTTTCTCCAAATCAGATGCAATGTCCGTCTTCAGGGTCAGCCAACCGGGATCACAGAACCAAATGGAGCCCTACTTGAAAGAAATCAGGCTCTCATGTTTGCTGGACACTTATTGTAACCTTCTTATTATGAAACATTTCAAAACCATGTCAAAGTAGACAGTATAATGTTAAAAATCCCTTTTACTCATCACTCACCTTCAACAGTTGTCAACTCACGTCCAAATTGTTTCATTTGTATCTCTGCCAACTCCCTGTTCTCATTACTCATGTAATTTTCAATAAAATCTCAGACATCATGCCATTTCATTTGTAAATGTTTCAGAATATATCTTTAAAAGATAGCGGCTCTTTTAAAGTTTAGCCACCATAGCAGTATAACATCTGATGGTGAATTCAACGTGTGTAATTATGAAGTGTTCTACTTTGCTTGTATTTTTTCTGCTTTAAATATATTTTATTTGAAATATTATAGCTTCACTGATTGTCTCTTTATGTTGGGATGGAATATCTTTTTCCATTCTTTAGCCTTCAACTTTTCTGTATCCATGTGCTTTAGGTGAGTCTCTTGTTAAGGGCGTATGTTTACATTTCTTTTATCCAGTAGACTAATCTTATTTATTAATAGGGGCATCTATTCCATTTTCACCAAACGTTAAGGACTGGTATATTTGCATATAAATCAACAATCTTATCAAACACATTCAATTTTTTCCACCTGTTCTTTTCTTCTTTTCAGTTTTATTTTTTGTTATTCTATTTTATTGTCTACTTCTCTTAGTTAGGAAGTTATTCATTCTTTTAGTTTTCCATGGGAAGTTATTTTAAAGATTAAAAAAACACATTCTTGATTTATCAAAGTCTCATACTGATTAGGATTTTAGTCTCTCTGTGATAATCTCAAATTTCACTAATTCTTTCTTCAACCACATCTATTGTGCTAGTCAAACCATTTACTGAGCTAGCTCTTAATTTCTTTTATTGAACTTTAGATGAAAGTTTACAGAACAGTTTCTCATTAAACAGCACACATATTATCTTATGACATTGGTTAACAACCTCACAACATGTCAACACTCTCTCTTCTCGAACTTGGGATCCTTATTCCAGCTTTCCTGTCCCCTCCTGCCTTCTGGTCCTTGCCCTTGGGCTGGTGTGTCCCTTTAGTCTCATTTGTTTTATGGGCCTGTCTAATCTTTTGATGATGGGTGAACCTCAGGAGTGACTTTATTACTGAGCTAAAAGGGTGTCTGGGGTCATACTCTTGGGGTTTCTCCAGTCTCTGTCAGTCCAGTAAGTCTGGTCTTTTTTTGTGAGTTAGAATTTTGTCCTACATTTTTCTCCATGAGCTCTTAATTTTGAATATTTTTCTTTTTTGAAATTTATATTCAGTTATCTTATATAGCTTTCAGTTCTCTCCTGAAATTCTCAAACTTGTCATTTCTTTAAGCACTTTTTGAAAAAAGGAAGTATGTTTTTTAACTCTTGCCTATGTGACAATGACTTTCTCTTGCTTCTAAGAAATTTATATTCAACAAAGTTTTTCATATGTAAAGCCACATTAATCTGATTTTTCCCCCTCCTTTTCTTCTGGATTATTTTTATTAAAGAAATCATCAGAGGGAAAAAAAAAAAAAGACTGATAATATGCAGTTTTGAATACATATGAAGAATCAAACAATCCCTCAGATATTGGTGTTGGGAGTATAATTTGATAAAACCTCTTAGAGAAGCAACCTGACACTCTAACTAAATAAAAAGTGCTCATATACTTTGTTCTGGTTTCCACTGTATATGTGGTTTTGTACCAGAACTTTCAATGTAGCAATTCTTGTGATAGTAAAAACCTAGAAAAAAATTAAATATCCATATATTGAAGGCATATTAAATAAATAATGCTACATCCATCCATATGAAATAGTATGTATATTCAGAAGCAAAAATTAGGTAAATTTATACTCCAATCACACCAAATTTTTGCCCTTGATTGTATCTCACAAGGTTCTTAGGTTTTCTTTATTTTTCTTCATTCTTTTCTCTTATTTTTTCTCAAACAAAGTGGTATCCAGGAATTTGTCTTGAATTTCACCACCCTGTCTTCCATTGTTTCAAATTTGCTCCTAAAACTTTCTACTGTGTTGTCCATTTCTGAAATCTTGTTGTTTTGTTTAGTTTTGTTTTGATTTCTAATTGCTGTTTTTGTATGATTTCTAATTGTTTATTTATTTTGACATTTTGCTCTTGCATTATTTTCCTGAATTCTTCTATTGCTTTGTCTGTGTTTTCCCTGATTATGTCTGTGCTTTCCATGATTTTGTCCATTTTTTCTTTACTTTTGTCTATGTTTTCCTTGATCCCTTTCTTAATCTGTTGGAAAGCTTTGAATATTAGACTTTTAAATTCCATATCAGGTAGTTCCAGTGCCTTTTCTTCTACTGGAAGGTCATCTGGGTGTTTTATTTTGGTTGCTTACTGGAACCATCCTGTCCTGTTTTTTATATCTTTTGATATTATCTGCTATCTCTGAGACATTCAGGAATCATCTTCTTCATTTATTTATTGTAGGTCTGTTTATTTTGTGCTGCTTAATTGTTGTATTTGGTTACGTCTGGGCAGGCAGGGTGGGCATGTTTTGTTACTGCTTATCTGTGAGCATGATAGTTCTCACCACCTAGTCCTGGTGGGCAGGGCCAGTCACTCAGCTATGGTGCAGCAGAGCAGGTCCAGCAGAGTGAAGTGGTGGACAGGTTGTTTGCGGCATGAATTGGGGCTGACAGGGCAGGTCTGAGGGTGGCACAGAGGGACAGGGTCCAGGTGTCTGAAGGACCGCATCAGTCCTGCTCGAGATGGAAAACTAATCATTAACTTTATGTGGAAAGGATAGAGGTCCTAGGTAAGTAAAGCATTATTGAAGAAGAAAAACAAAGTAGGTGTCCTCACACTATCTGACCTCAGAACCTACTATACAGATACGTTAGTCAAAACAGCTTGGTACTGGTACAATGACAGACATACTGATCAATGGAACAGAATCAAGAACCCAGCTGTAAATCCATCCACCTACCGTCACCTGATCTTTGACAAAGGCCCAGAGTCCATTAAATGGGGAAAAGACAATCTTTTTGACAAATGGTGCTGGTAAAACTGGATGTCCAATGAAACAGGACCCTTACCTTACACCATACACAAAAACTAATTCAAAATAGATCAAAGACCTAAATACAAAACAAAAAACTATAAATATCATGGAAGAAAAAAGAGAGTCAACACTAGGAGCTCCAATATACAGCATAAATAGGATACAAACCATAAGTAACAATACACAAACACCAGAAGATTAGATAGATAACTGAATTGTTCTAAAAATTAAACACTTATGCTCATCAAAAGACTTCACCAAGAGAGTGAAAAGAGAACCTTCAGACTGAGAGGAAACCCTGGTGGTGTAGTGGTTAAGTGCTACAGCTACTAACAAAAAGGTCAGCAGTTCCAATCCACCAAGTGCTTCTTGGAAACTCCGTTGGGCAGTTCTGCTCTGTCCTATAAGGTCACTATGAGTTGGAACTGACTTGATGGCAATGGGTGATGGTATGATAGTGACAGACTGGGAAAAATTTTTTTGGCTAAGGCAAATCTGGCAAAGGACTAACTTCTAAAATCTATGGGAAAATCCAACACCTCTACAACAAAAAGACAAATAATCCAATTAATAATGGCTGAAGGATAGGAACAGACACTTCACCAAAGGAGACACTCAGGTGGCTAACAGACACGTGAGGAAACGCTCGAGATCACTAGCCATTAGAGAAATGTAAATCAAAACTACAATAAGATATCATCTCATCCCAGCATTACTGGCACTAATCAAAAACAAAAAACAGAAAATAAAAATGTCAGAGAGGCTGCAGGGAGATTGGAACTCTTATGCACTACTAGTAGGTATGCAAAATGGTACAACCATTTTGGAAAACAATATGGTGCTTCCTTAAAAAGCTAGAAATAGAAATACCATACAATCCAGCAATCCCACTCCTAGGAGTATATCCTAGAGAAATAAGAGCCGTCCCAATAATAGACATGTGAACACCCATGCTCATTGCAGCATTATTCACAATAGCAAAAAGACAGAAACAACCTAAGTGCTCATCAACAGATGAATGGATAAACAAATTATGGTACATACAGACAATAGAATACTATGCAATGATAAAGACCAATGATAAGTCTGCGAAATATTTCAACAACATGGATGATTCTGGAAGGTATTATGCTGAGTGAATTAAGCCAATTTCAAAAGGACAAATACTGTATGAGACCACTATTATAAAAATTTATGAAAAGGTTTTATTGTGGATTGAATTATGTCCTTCACAAATATGTGTAAACTTGGTTAGGCCATAATTTCCAGTATTGTGTCATTGTCCTCCATTTCATGATTGATGTAACTCTCCTATGTGTTGTAAGCTTTAATCTCTGCCTGTAATTAATGGGGCAAGATTGGGTTATGTTAAAGAGGATTAGGTTGAAATGTAACACCCTTACTTAAGTAACATCCCTGATCCAATGTAAAGGGAGTTTCCCTGGGGTGTGGCCTATAAGATTGGAAAGAGAAATGAACAGAGAGGAGGGACCTCATACCACCAAGAAAGCAGTGGCAGGAGCAGAGTGTGTCCTTTGAACCTGAGTTTCCTGCACCGAGAAGTTCCTTGAGGAGAGGAAAATTGGATGACTAGGACCTTCTCCCAGAGCTGACACAGAGAGAAAGCCTTCCCCTGGAGCTTACACCCTAAATTTGGACTTATAGACTCCTAGACTGTGAGAAAATAAATTTCTCTTTGTTAAAGCCATCCACTTGTGGTATTTCTGTTATAGCAGCACTAGATGACCAAGATAGGTTTACACACAGAAAGAAACAATCTTTGATGGTTATGAGGGAGAGGAGGGGTGAGGAAGGAAAAACACTAACTAGACTGGAGAAATCCTGAGAGTATGGCCCCTGGACAACCTTTTGACTCCATACTGAAGCCACTCCTGAAGTTTACCCTTCAACCAAAGATTAGGCAGGCCTATAAAACAAACAATAACACATGTAGTGAAACCATGTATATGAGACTAAATGGCCACACCAGCCCAGGGACATGGATGAGAAGGCAGGAGGGGACAGGAAAGCTGAACAAGTGGAAAGGGGGACCCTAAGGTCAAGAAGGGGAGAATGTTGATACGTTGCGGAGTTGGCAACCAATGTCACAAAACAATACGTGTTTTAATTTTTTTAATGAAAAACTAATTTGCTATGTAAGTTTTCACCTAAAGCTCACACACACACACACACACACACAAAAAAAATAGAGAAAAGAAGGGAAATTGTTGTGGTAGCATATTACTCCTGGAAAGTATAATGCTCACAGTGAAATCAGTGAAATGTCTCTGTTTTTGCTGTTAGGTGTCATTGAGCCAGTTCAGACTCATAGCCACCCTATGTACAACAGAATGGAACACTGCCTGGTCCTGTGCCACCCTGACAATCATTATGTTTGAGCCCATGGTTGCAGCCACTGTGTTGATTCATCTGGTCAGGGGTTTTCCTCTTTTTCCCTGGCCCTCTTCTTTACCAAGCATGATGTCCTTCTCCAGGGACTGGTCCCTCCTGATAACATGTCCAAAGTATGCAGGACAAAGTCTTACCATCCTTGTTTCCAAGGAGCACTCGGCTGTATTTCTCACAAGACAGAGTTGTTTGATCTTCTGACAGTCCATGGTATATTCAACATTCTTTGCCAACACCATAGTTCAAAGGTATCGATTCTCCTTTGGTCTTCCTTATTCATTGTCCAGCTGTTGCATGCATATGAGGTAATTGAAAATATCATGGCCCGAGTCAGGGGAAACTTAGTCCGCAAAGTGACGTCTATGCTTACTAACACTTTAAAGAGGTTTTTTTTGCAGCAAATTTGCCCAATGCAATACATCCTTTGATTTCTTGACTGCTGTTTCAATGGGCATTGATTGGAGATCCAAGTAAAATGAAATCCTTGAAAACATCAATCTTTTCTCCATTCATCATGATGTTCCGTACTGGTCCAGTTGTGATGATTTTTGTTTTCTTTATGTTGAGGTGTAATCCATACTGAAGGCTGTGGTCTTTGATCTTCATCAGGATGTGCTTCACGTCCTCTTTGCTTTCAGCAAGCAAGGTTGTTTCATCTATATATCGCAGGTTTTTAATGAATCTTCCACCAATCCGAATTCCACATTCTTCTTCATGTAGTTTAACTTCTCGGATTATTTGCTCAGGATATAGATTGAATAAGCGTGGTAAAAGGATGCAATGCTGACACACACTTTTCTTGATTTTAAACCATCCATTGTCCCCTTGCTCTGTTCAAATGACTGCCTCTTGGTCTATGTACAGGTTCCACTTGAGCACAATTAAGTGTTCTGAAATTCCCTTTCTTTGCAATGTTATCCATAATTTGTCTTTAGAGATTACATATACTGAAAATCTCTTTACAGGAACAAATACTGAAAAATTCCCAGTATCAGAGTTAGAGATGGCAGTTTTTCTTCATACTTTATTGGTAGAGTGTCATAATCTACACTGTCTTTACCAAAATATGAAATATTCTATGTGTATACAAACCATTGTGAGTTTGTATGTACAAATATCTTGAAAAGTACATGCACACACACACACACTCACATACATGGGAATATGCTATTAAGAGTTTTTAGTACATTAGTTTGTTTAAATTTATAATATACCTTGATTTTCTTTCTAAACAGCATGTGTAAAGTTGCTTAATTATTTACTTCTGAATATACATATTATTTCATATGGATGGATGTAGCATTATTTATTTAACATGTCTTGAATATATGTATATTTAGATTTTTCTAGGTTTTTACTACTATAAGCATTGTTGCATTGAAAATTCTTGTACACATGTACATATACAGTGGATGTCAATTCAGAGTATATGAATTTTTTTAGTTAGAGAGTGTCAAGTTGCTTTTCTAAGAGGTTTCCTCAAATTATACTCCCAACACCAATTTCTGAGGGATTGCTCGATTCCCTAAACCATTTTTAACGGTGTATATTTTCAGTCTCTCTTTTCTTTTTAATGACAATTTTTTAAATCAAAATAATCCAGTAGAAAAGACAGGTGGGAAATTAGATTACTCTAATGTGGCTTTATATATGAAAAGCTTTGATGAATATAAATTTCTTAAAATCAAAGGAAAGGCATTGTTGTACAGGCAAGAGTTCAAAAATATACTTACTTTCTTTAAAAAACATAAGTACTTAAAGGAATGACAAGTTTGAGAACTTTAAGAGAAAACTGGAAGCTATATTAGACAACAGAATATACATTTCAAAAATGAAAAATGCAGTATTCAAAACTAAGAGCTCATTGAATGATTTGAATAGGACATTAGATATGGTTGAAGAAAGAATTAGTGAAATTTGAGATTATCACAGAGAGACTAAAATCCTAATCAGTATGAGACTTTGATAAATCAAGAATGTGTTTTTTTAATCTTTAAAATAACTTCCCATGGAAAACTAAAAGAATGAATAACTTCCTAACTAAGAGAAGTAGACAATAAAATAGAATAACAAAAAATAAAACTGAAAAGAAGAAAAGAACAGGTGGAAAAAATTGAATGTGTTTGATAAGATTGTTGATTTATATGCAAATATACCAGTCCTTAACGTTTGGTGAAAATGGAATAGATGCCCCTATTAATAAATAAGATTAGTCTACTGGATAAAAGAAATGTAAACATACGCCCTTAACAAGAGACTCACCTAAAGCACATGGATACAGAAAAGTTGAAGGCTAAAGAATGGAAAAAGATATTCCATCCCAACATAAAGAGACAATCAGTGAAGCTATAATATTTCAAATAAAATATATTTAAAGCAGAAAAAATACAAGCAAAGTAGAACACTTCATAATTACACACGTTGAATTCACCATCAGATGTTATACTGCTATGGTGGCTAAACTTTAAAAGAGCCGCTATCTTTTAAAGATATATTCTGAAACATTTACAAATGAAATGGCATGATGTCTGAGATTTTATTGAAAATTACATGAGTAATGAGAACAGGGAGTTGGCAGAGATACAAATGAAACAATTTGGACGTGAGTTGACAACTGTTGAAGGTGAGTGATGAGTAAAAGGGATTTTTAACATTATACTGTCTACTTTGACATGGTTTTGAAATGTTTCATAATAAGAAGGTTACAATAAGTGTCCAGCAAACATGAGAGCCTGATTTCTTTCAAGTAGGGCTCCATTTGGTTCTGTGATCCCGGTTGGCTGACCCTGAAGACGGACATTGCATCTGATTTGGAGAAACTCTTTCATGCAATGTGCTCATCAGAATGCTGAAGGACTGAGTGGAGACTTGCTGAGTTTACTATATGACAGTTGTGTGCCAATTTGCATTGAAAGGTATACATGTGCAGCAAAAAAATAATATGTTGAATCAGCAGCTTTCATACTTACAGAGAACAATCAGTTCACTACAATCAATCAATCAATAAATTTTAAAAACACATGAAATAGATAAAGCATGTACAAGAATGAAAGAAACCCTTTAAAACGCTACTGAAAAACACAAATGATATGAACAAGCGGAAATACATGTGAACAAATGGAAATACATATCGTGGCTCTGCATAGGAAGACTCCTTATCATTAAGATGTCAATTTTTTCTAAATAAATTTATGAAAATGTAAGGTGACTTCAATCAAAATTATAACAGGCTCTTTTTTTTGGAGGTGGAAGGATAGAAAGGGAAGTAAAATTAACTTTAAAGTTCATATGGAAAAACAACTGCCAGGAGAACTTTGAAAATAAGAGCAAAGAAAAGGGACTAGCCCCATGAGACATTAAAGCATTTCATAAAGCTTCCATAATAAGAAACAGTGCAGTTCTGGCTATTCCAGGAGCTATAAAGGAAAACAACAGTAATAAACCACAAAAAAGCAAAACTTTATATATGTCAAAAGAAATCATAAAGTCAAAGATCAAATGACAAACCAAGGAAAAAATCATACCAGAAATATTACTCTTTATCTATAAACAGAACCCAATGCAAGAATCACAACTCAAATACAGGGAAATGATAGGAACAGACAGTTCACAGAAAATATAAATGGCCTTTAGCTATATGAAAAGATGTTCAACCTCACTCAAAATAAGAGAAATATAAATTAAAATTATATTGAGCTACCAGTTTTCATCAATCAGATTAGCAAAATGCCAAAATTTTTAACAGTACGTTTTGCAGGAAAGACAAAATTGCTCACGAGAGCACAAATTCATACAATTGCTACAAAGGGTAATTGGGTAACTTCTATCAAATTACCAAGAAATACACACATTTGATCCGGCAATTCCATTTCTGGAAATTTAACTGCGTTTAAGACAAGGTTAATCACTGCAGTACTATTTGAAAAAAATCCAATGTATTATCAATGAAAGACTGGTTAATTAAATGACGATACATCCATTCAATGAGTATCACAAAGCCATAAAAATTAATAATAAGGTAGAAAAATCTTCAAGATATATTAATAAACAAATAAGGCAAGTTTCAAGTCTCCTTATACTGTATGCTATCACTCATGTAAAAGGTGAAGATAAATGGGAATATATATTTGGCATATCTGTATATATACACTCACATTTGCTTAAGGAAAACAGGAAACTAAGAAAAATGTTTATCTAGTAGCGACATGGGAGAGGGGAAAGGAGGAATGGAGAAAGGAGGGGAATGAAACTTTTCACATGTACCTTTTCAGTTTGTTGATTTTTTAAACCTTATGAAAGTAACTAAAGTTTAAAAAAAAAAAATTGCCATCGAGTCAATTCTAACTCATAGTGACCCTATAGGACAGAGAAGAACTGCCCTGTAGCATTTCCAAGGAGCAGCGGGTGGGCTGGAGCTGCTGACCTCTTGCTTAGCAGCGGAACTCTTAGCCACAGCCCCACAGGATATTCTAAAAACAAGAGCAATGAAAAAAAATTTAAAAAAAAACTGATAGATTTTACTACATAGAAATGTAAAGCCTTTAAACATCGACAATGTTGTAAACAAGATTCAGAGCGAGTTAAACATGGAAACATCATCCTCATGAAAAAAACTGAAGAAATGCAAATGAAAAGATAAGACCTACATCAAATTAGCAAAATATTTTTAACTTTCTGTTTTAAAACAATTTCTAGTTACAGAAATATTGCGATAATAGCACAAAGAATTTCTGTATAGTCCTAATCCATATTCCACAAATGTTAGTAGTCTGCCACATTTTTCTTATCATTCATACTCTCAATAGATAGTATTTTTTTCTGCAATGTTTAAGCTAAGCTGTCGACATGATGCCTCTTAACCTCTAGACCCTTCAGGGAGTAATTCCTAAAACCAAAGACATTCTCCGATATAAGTACAGTACAATATCAAAATCAGGAAATTATCAACGATGCAGTTCCATTATCTATTCTACAGACCTTTTGCTCCGCTAATGCCCTTGATCTAGTCCAGGATCCAATCCCAAATCACATGTTGCTTTTAGTTATTACATATTTTTAAGTTCCTTTAATCTGGAATCGTTTTTCGATCTTTCTTTGTCTTTCAGGACTTTAACACTTCTGAAGAGTTAAAAAAAAGAAAGAAAACCAAACCAACTGCCAGTTGAAGAGATTCCAACTCATGGCTACCCATGAGTTTCAGAGTAAAACTGACTCCATAAGGTTTTCAGTGGCTGTGAGCCTTCAGAAATAAATTACCAGGCTTTTCTTATGTGGTGCCTCTGGGTGGGCTCAAACTGCTAACCTTTCAGTTAGTAGCCAAGTGTACAGACTAGTAATTTTTTAAAATGGTCTTCAATTAGGGTTTGCCTGACACTTTAGGGGCCCTCGTAGCACAGTGATTAAGAACTCAGGCTGCTAACCAAGAGGTCAGCAGTTCAAATCCACCAGCTGCTCCTTGGAATCCCTATGGGGTAGTTCTACTCTTCCTCTTCCTATACGGTCACCGGAAATCGATGTTTTATACATTAGACTCAAGTTCTGTCTTTTTGGCAGCAATACTACAGAAGTGATATTGTGTGCTTCTCCAGTATTAGGAGGCAAGTGATGTCAGTTTGTCCCATTACTAGTGTCCCATTACAACTTTGGGCACTTGTTAAGGGTTCCTCCACTTTAAAGTTACTTTTTCCATGTGGGGAGATACTACAGAGTCCCTGGGAAGCACAAACAGTTAATTTCTCGACTATTAACCAAAAAGTTGGCCACTTGAACTCACCAAGAAATGCCTCAGAAGAAAGTCCTAGCGATCTGCTTCCAAAAGATCACAGCCTTGAAAACCCTATGAAGCGCAGTATTACTCTGCAACATATGGGGTCACCACGAGCCAAAATCAACTGGTTTGGTTGGGTTGGGAAGATACTTTGACTACGTAAATATTCTATTTCTCATTCAAAACAAAAAAAACAATGTTTAACGACGGCATCCCATTCTGTCAAAAGCACTCTCATGGGGAAGGTGAATTTTTACAAACTATCTGGGTATCAATTTAACAGTAGCCATTGGAGCCTTGGTGACTCAGTGGTTAAGAGCTTTTCTGCTAACCAAAATATCGGCATTTCGAATCCACCAGCCACTCCTTAGAAACCCTATGGGGCAGTTCCACTCTGTCCTATAAGTCAGAATCAACTTGACTGCAACAAGGGTGGTTTTCCTTCTTTTGGTTTGGTTTTTTTGGTATCAAAGTCTTTATACCCTTGGACACAGTAAATTCACTGTAGGAAGTGAGGCTAAAAGAAAATCAAAAGTATAGTTAAAAATTTCAATAATATTTACCACAGTGCTATTTATAAAACCAAAACAAATCCACTGCCTTAAAGCCAATTCTGACTCATACCAATCCTGTAGGACAAAGTAGAACTGCCCCAAAGGGTTTCCAAGGCTGTAATCTTTAGGAAGCAGCCTGCCACATCTTTCTCCCACTGAATGGCTGGAAGTTTCCAACCATGCCAACCTTTCGATTAGTAGTCGAGTGCTTAACGACTGCACCACCAGGGCTCGTTACTGTGATAGGAGTAAAAAATTAAAAACTACCTAAACATCTCACAACACAAAAATGACTAGTTAAGTTACAGTACATCCATAAGAGAATATATAAGCGAATAAAATGAAGTTTTCTAAGATGAACAAAAGCTAGAATAACCCTAGAACTAACGAGTACTGTGTATGTATTTCTTTCAATCCATTCTGCCGTTTCAAAGTTTTCCGTTTGGGCTCAACATCCCTCTAAACCCAGGACCAATACTCAATCTCTACTTCTTACGCACGTTCATTGTCCTGATCCACAGCCTCTTCATAGCCTTCTTCACTTCAGCATTTCTCAGGGAGTAGATGATAGGGTTGAGGAGAGGGGTGATCACTGTGTAGAACATGGCCACCGTCTTGTCCACAGAAAGAATGGTAGAAGGCCAGAGATAGACGAAGATACAGGGCCCAAAGAACAAGGTTACCACAGTAATAGGGGAGCCACAGGTGGAGAGGGCGTTCGCCGCCCCTCAGAGCTTCGGGTCCTCAGATGGAGCAAGATAACCACATAGGAGGCTAACGGAACCACAAAGCTGATCACAGACAGAGTCCCCCCTTTGGCAACCATCAGCAGACCAATGAGGAAGGTGTCAGAGAAGGCAAGTTTGAGCAGAGGAAGCAGGTCACAGAAATAGTGGTTGATCACATTGGGGCCACAGAAGGGCAAGTGGAAGATGAGAAGAATTTGGGCAAAGGAATGCATGAAGCTCCCCACCCATGCTACTCCCAAGACAGCACACACTTGCCGGTTCACGATAGCAGTGTAGTTGAGGGGCTTGCAGATGGCCGCATAGTGGTCATAGGCCATCATAGTGAGCAGGAAAATCTCAGTACCACCAAAGAAGTGGATGAAGAAAACCTGTGTCATGCATCCCCACAGAGATATGGCTTTCCTTTCAGCCAGCAAGTCAGAGATAAGTTTGGGGGCTGTGGTAGAGGAGTAGCAGATCTCCACGAAGGACAGGCAACTGAGGAAGAAGTACGTGAGAGAAGCAAGACTTCTGCTGGTCATGACAGTGAGCACAATGAGGAAATTCCCCAGCACAATAGCTGTGTACAAGAGCAGAAATCTCACAAAGCAAACCCTCTGTACTTCCGGTTTGGGAGAAAGTCCCAGAAAAGTGAATTCAGTCACATTGTATGTGTCAGCCATGAAGTCACCACTGGGAGGTAGTAGTTTGACTGGGGTGATCTGAAATGATACAAAACAAGAGACTCCTTCATTGAGATGAGTGGGTGAATTATATAATGATCCTTTGCCTGTATTAGAAGCCTGTGATACCAAAAGATCAATAGGAGTTACTTATGTGTAGAAGCCAAGAAGAGCAGTCTAAGAAGGCAGAAGAGCAAGTGTAAATTTTCATGTGTGGCCAGAGTAAAGGAGAGAATAGCAAAAGATAAAGTTGGAGATAGAGTCTAGGACCAGTTTATGGAGGGCTGCTATGTACTTTTGTGTGTATCCTGTAGATGGTGGGGAATCTGGGAATGCTAATCAACTGGAAAGTAAAATCACTTTGTAGGTAAAGGTTGGACTAATGGAAACAGACCCCGAAAAATGGGAAACCTGCTAGTAGATTAATGCTTCATTGTACCATGTGGGGCAGCCAGGACAGTGTTACTGTCTCCATTTTAGATGTCTTCCTATTGCCTTAGAATGTTTTTAATTGTCTTTACCCTGCAGCTTTCACCCATCCCCCTTCCCTTTGCTTCCTTGGTTTGCTGAATAGCATTCTTGATATTCATTGGCCTCTCTCATCTCTACTTCTTCTCCTAATTCTCTCCTTCAGCACTTGGCCACTTGATGAATTTTCCTTTCCAGGGAAATCTAGCTCAATCCCTACCCAATTCTCCTTACTGGAACCTTCATTTCCTCCATATATGTGTTCCTCAGGAGCAACAAAAGTCCACACCACCCCTCCAGTGCCCACTCACGCCCTGACACATCCTTCCCTTCCACACAGCCCAGCCTTCCAGACACCTCAAGGCATCACCATGACTGCTGATTTGCAGATCATCCAGTCCCTGTTGGACTCAAGGTTGCTTGTCCAAGGTGGCTGAGGTCTATGTATGTTAGCACAGCGGCTCGTCCAGTGACTCCAGGCAGACTTAAGACCAGGACCCAGGTAATGTTCTTCATACGACAAACTTCCTTCCTTCAGTGACTGAGACAGTCTCAGGTGACTAAGCACCATGAGCCAGAAGGAAATCACTGGTAGAGTTTATAATTACAGAGATGATGAGAGAGGGCAAAGACCAGCCCTAAGCTTCAGGTCAACAGGGAAAAATTATCAAGAAGCCATTGACGGAAGAAAGCACTGCTAGGATCTGGACTCCTGGGTTCACATCCAGGGTTCTTCAGTTAATAACTATGTGATACCTAGAAAGGTATTTAAATTCTCAGAACCTCGGGTTCCTCACTGTAAGATGGAGATAATAGTATCTACCTCACAGGTAGATGTCCTAAATCCCTATTCCCAGCCCCATCCCAGGTGGTAAACTCCCAGCTTCCATACTGTGTTGGATTCTTCTCAGATTTGGGAAATCTATCTCCCCAATCCACAGTCCCCTGTGATCAGTGGCTCTTCTTCTCTCGGCGCGTGTTGGAATCTCAGCACTTAGCACACAGAATTATAGTTATTTTATGCGGTCATCTACCCACTGAACTGTGAGCTTCCTGAGGGCAGAGGTATATCTTACTCACCACCCCACCATCTACTGAAGTGTCTGCCACAAGTAGCATTCAGATAATGTAGATAAAGAGCCCTTGCGTGGTGCAAACAGTTAATGTACTCGACCACTAACCAAAAAGTTGCAAGTTTGTGTCCACTCAGAGGCCCCTCTGAAGGAGGTTCTGGCAATCTACTTCTGAAAAATCAGCCATTGAAAACCCCATGGAGCACAGCACTACCCTGACACACACCAGGTAACCATGTGTCAGAATCAATGCGGCAGCTAGTAATGTAGATAAAGTGAAGGAATTAATTCATGAACGGTGGGTGTATATATTCCTTAGCCTTCTTAGCACAGTACTAGGTACATTGTAGGTGTTCATTATATACTGAAGGAACAAAGCTTCCCCCAGGACCAAGAATGTGTCTTCTCTAGTCCTGAATCTTGGTGCCTAGCACTGTGCTTTCCTCCACTAGGTGTTCAGTCAATATGAGAGCACTTTGTAAAATATCATGTGTTCCTTGCCATGTTCCCTTAGCTTTCAAAGTGGAATAATAATCACTGCGTGCAAAAGAAGCACATAGTCACAAAACAGAAAATTCATCCCAGTGTCTCCATGGCTTTGCTCTTCTCACCTCAGTTACTTTTCTATTCTGACCACAGAGGTGCGTATGGTGCCATGAGAACAGCTCCCACCCAGGTTCACCCAGCTTTCCCAGTGAGCCAACTGAGAACTATCAGACTGAGATACTTGTCTTGCCAGAGTCACAAGGCTGAGAATTGCCTTCCCCAGCAGCCTCAGACTCAGGATGCTGAAACTAAGCTGCTGGGGTCTCCATTCCACCTGATTTAAAGCAAGAGCAAAGGAGACTTTCCTCCCCTTGGCCTCCCTGCTGTTCCACAGAGAAAAAAGAACTCTGTCAGCTTAGCCTCCAGTTGAAACTATTCCAGACACACCAGAGCAGAGGGTGTGAAGATTAGGGGAAAGAAGACTGGTCACCAGAGAGCTGTACCCTTTTCCCCTTCCTACTCAGGCAGACTTTCTCCTGAGAAGCAGAGCCTGGTTACTAAAATCTCGAACTTCCTTGTGAGAAGCAACAACTTCAGAAATAAATAGAATATATGAACAAATTAAATTCACCCAATATTCATAGGGCACTTACTCTGTATGGGACTCTGTGCTTTTCAGAGATTAATTACATGTAACTTCTGCTTATCATGAGCTCAGTCATGTGGCTTTATATGAAATGACACTACTCAAAGGGTCAGTAAAAGGAATAAGAATCTCAAGTTTCAGAAACCAAAACAGTACTTCTCCTTGCCTTTGGTGTGGACAAGGGTATAAATCAGCTGTTCTCAACTGGGTGTGATTTGCCCCCAGGAGATATCTGGGAACATTTGGAGATGCTTTCCATTGTCACAACCTGACTTGAGGTGGGAAACAGGGAAGGAACGGGCATTCAAGTGCTATTGGCATGTAGTGGATAAAGGCCAGGGATGTTGCAAAACATCCTACAATGCACAGGGCAGCCCCACCACCAAAGAACTATGAGACGAAAAATGTCAATAGTGCTGCTGTTGAGATGCCCTGTATGGATGAAACAAAATTCACCCTGAATTGATAATCATTAAAACTGGGTATTGAAAATAGTGCTGGCATAAGTGGATATCCATCTGCAAAAAACTGAAACAAGACCCATACCTAACACCATGCACAAAAACCAACTCAAAATGGATCAAAGACTTAAATATAAAATCAAAAACAATAAAGATCGTGAAAAAAAAATAGGGACAATGCTAGGAGCCCTAATACATGGCATAAACACAATACAAATCATAAGTAACCATGCACAAGCACTAGAAGAGAGACTAGATAACTGGGAGCTTCTAAAAATCAAACACTTATGATCATCAAAAGACTTCACCAAAAGAGTAAAAAGACAACCTATAGACTGGGGAAAAAAATTTGGTTACGACAAATCCGATCACCATCTAATCTCTAAAATCTAGAAGATACTGCAAAACTTCAACAACAAAAATACAAATAACCCAATTAAAACATGGGCAAAGAATATGAACAGGCATTCCGCCAAAAAAGATATTCAGGTGGCTAACAGACACATGAAGAAATGCTCATGAGCATTAGCCATTAGAGAAATGCAGATCAAAACTACAATGAGATATCATCTCACCCCAACAAGGCTAGCATTAATCCCAAAATCGCAAAATAATAAATGCTGGAGAGGTTGTGGAAAGACTGGAACACTTATACACTGTAGGTGGGAATGTAAAATGGTACAACCACTTTGGAAATCGATTTGGCGCTTCCTTAAAAAGCTAGAAATAGAAGTATCATACAATCCAGCTATCCCACTCCTTGGAATATATCCTAGAGAAATAAGAGCCATCATACAAATAGATATATGCACACCCGTGCTCATGCAGCACTGTTCACAATAGCAAAAAGATGGAAACAACCTAGGTGCCCATCGGAATAATGGATAAACAAATTATGGTATATCCACACTATGGAATACTATGCAACAATAAAGAACAATGATGAAGCCGTTAAACATAACATGGAGGAATCTGGAGGGCATTATGCTGAGTGAATTTAGTCAGTCACAGAAGGACAAATATTGTATCAGACCACTATTATAAGAACTCAAGAAAAGGTTTAAACACAGAAGAAAACAGTCTTTGAGGGTTACAAGGGTGGGGAGGGAGGGTGAGGGTTATTCACTAACTAGACAGTAGACAAGTATTATCTTAGGTGAAGGGAAGGACAGCACACACTACAGGGGAAATCAGCACAACTGGACTAAACCAAAGCTAACACGTTTCCTGAATACAATCAAACACTTTGAGGGACAGAGTAGCAGGAGTAGGAATCTGGGGACCATGCTTTCAGGGGACATCTAAGTCAATTAGCATAACAAAGCTTATTTAGAAAATGTCCTGCATCCAACATTGGTGAGTGGCATCTGGGTCTTAAAAGCTTGCAAGCGGCCATCTAAGATGCATCAATTGGTCCCAACCACCTGGAGTAAAGGAGAATGAAGGACACCAAAGACACAAGTAAAGTATTAGCCCAAGAGACAGAAAGGGCCACATAAACCAGAGACTTCATCAGTCTGAGACCAGAAGAACTAGATGGTGCCAGCTACCACCAATGACCACCCTGACAGGGAACACAAAAGAGAGTCCCTGATGGAGCAGGAGAAAGGTGGGGTGCAGAAATCAAATTCTAGTAAGAAGACCAGACTTAATGGTCTGACTGAGACTGGAGGAACCCCGGAAAGCATGGCCCCTGGATTCTCTATCAGCCCAGAGCGAAACAATTTCCAAGGCCGACTCTTCAGGCAGGGATTGGACTGGACTGTGGGACATAAAGGGATACTCGTGAGGAGTGTGCCTCTTACCTCAAGTAGATACAAGAGACTAAACGGGCAGCTTCTGTCCGGAGGTGAGATGGGAAGGCAGAGAGGGTGAGGAGCGGGTTGAGTGGACATGGGGAATCAAGGGTGGAAAGGAGGAGTATGCTGTCACAGTATGGGGAGAGCAATTAGGGTCACTTAACTGAGTATGTATACATTTTTGTATGGGAGGCTAACTTGAAATGTAAACTTCATCTAAACTACAACAATGAAAAAATAAATTTTTTTAAAAACTGGGTGTTGCGTACAGGGGAGTTCATTGCACTGCTCTGATCACATTTGTGTACGTTTGAAATTTTCCATAATGAAAAGGTTTTTTAAATGCCATAAGAGCTCTTTGTAAAATACAACACGCGCTACACCATTGTTATTCACAAAAAATGTTGATTCAGCCTTGATTAGAGTTAGACTTGAAACCATACTGCCACAAGTGTCAACAAATGACTGATAGGAGGTTTTTTTATAGAGATTTTAATATAAAACATTCCACCTAATTGCTTTTAAGAATTAACCATTAGCTTTGTATAGAAAGAAATACACAAAAGAAGATCAGCAAATATTCACATAAAGCTCCAAAAATTTAAATTAAACCTTTGTTTATTCTGTAACATGTCATCATGAAGTTGAGTTTCTATGAAGGTCTGTCAGCCAGTCTTTTTTATATTGAAATATTTGATAAAGAAACATAAAGTTGAGTCTATGGCTGTTTGTTACTGGAAGACAATATCTGTTAAAATACTGTGGTAGAAAAATGTGTTTATTACCTAAACTTATAAATTTTGTCAGAAAAAGTTGATTTTATTTTCTAACCTGTGAAGATTAACTCATTGAATATGACTTCACTTGTCTAGTTCTAATTAAACTCCACCTCTATAAAAGATGTGCATATGTTTTAAGGTAAGTTATGAAAAGTTATTTTGAAAGTAAAATAAGTAAATTACTCTATCAGTTTAGGCTTTTAAAAAATGGGAAGATAGAAGAATGTTTATAGAAGATTTTATTCATAATATCCATAAACAAGAATCAACCCAAATTTCCATCAACAAGAATGGATTAAAATAAATTTGATATATTCATAAAATGGAATACTACTCAGCAAATAAAAGGAACACACTCCTATAACCTGCAAGATAAATGAATCTCCAAAACATTATTTTAAGCAAAAGAAGCCAGACACAAAAGAGTACAAGCTTTATGATTCGTTTACATGAGTTGAAGAACAGGCTAAACTAATCTGTGATGACAGAAATTAGATCAGTGGTCCCCTATGGGGAGTGGGGATTACACGGAAGAGGTCAGGAGACAAGTGTCTAGGGTAATAGAAATGTTTTACATTTGAGTTAGGATGTTGGTTACATGGGCATATAAATTGTCACAACTCATCAGACTGTACATGAGTGTGGTCTATGCATTTCACTGAATTTAAAGTTTACCTTCATTAGAAAATAAACCCTCGCCGGCATGAGGAGCCACCAGGAGAGGAGCATCTGTCCTGGGAGTCAGGCGACTTGAACTTGTGCCCAGGCTGTGTATGTGCTTTACTCTGGTGCAGAGACCACTGGTATTCTCCAAGGCTGGTTTCTCCTTCTTCCGTCCATAGTAAAAGGACCCCCAAATGTTTATCTGTGCACATGCCTAGGTAGGTAACTCATTGAAAGAGAGAAACAAACATATATAAAATCCTATATATTGATTATTTTCATGAAAACTGAAACTCAAGATATACAAAAATTCCTCCACAGACATTGCTCATTGCGGGTCTCAGCAAAACCAAGTGCTATAAAATTTATAAAGGGTCAATAGAAACAAGTTTTGTGTGCATCAAAAGTTCAGCAAGTTAGCCATGTGGTAATTCAGTTAAAAAAGCAAATTGCTATTTGGTGAATTTATTTGTAGTACATTGGTTCAGAACTCTAGGTACAGGGATGTATATATGAACAAGACCCATTTCCTGCCTTCAAGGATTCCAAGGATAGTTTAACTCCTATTCACAACCCCCAGGCACTCACATTCTATGGCCCCCTTTTTTATCTTCCAGAAAGAAATTAAAGCAGAGTCCAGTCTCAGGATGACTGTGATGTTAAAGAAAACGATTCTTGAACTTGGCCCCAAAATTCTATGCCAAGGAGATTGAATCAAGAGAGTTTAGTCACTGGCTGAGGTTGCACAGTCACCGAGTGGTGGAGCTGAGTTTCAGTCAGTAGGCCTGGCACCAGAGTCAAATCCCTTGACTGTCTCTCTGTGCCCAGGGGCAACACCCTCCAAAAAACCACCTCCATCCAAACTCCCTGTGGCAGACACTCCTTCAGTAATGACAGAATCTTGATGTTGTTCAAGCAGCAGTGTGCACAGCCCAAAAAAAAACAACCAAACTCATTGCCGTCAAGTTGATTCCGACTCATAGCGACCCTATAGAACAGAAGAGAACTGCTCCATACAGTTTCCAAGGAGCACCTGGTGGATTTGAACTGCTGACATTTTAGCTAGCAACAAAACTCTTAGCCACTATGGAACCAGCCCAGTCCAAGGGATAATTTATGCCTGGCTGCCTTAGTTTCCTAGGCTGCCATAGTAAAATACTACAAAGTGGACGGCTTTAAAAACAGAAATTTATTTTTTCAAGTACTGAAGGGTAGAAGTTCGAATACAGGGCATCATCAAGGATATCCTCTGTCTCTGTCGACTCCAAGGAAAGTCCCTTCCTTGTCTCCTTCAGTTTCCGGTAGCCCCAGGCTTTTCTTGGCATTCCTTTGCTTGTAGACAGATCCTCACATGCTGTCTTCCCTCTGTGTGACTCCATTTCTGTGTCTGTCCTTCTCTTTAATAAAATGCCACTCAAAAGGGATTAGCATTAGGACCCTAGGACCCACCCTACTCCACTACGACCTCCTTAACTTACCTGATAACATCTGCAAAGAAAAACCCTATTTCCCCAAGCAAGGTCACATTCATTGGTGCAGATGTTAGTACTTCAACATGTCTTTTTAGGGGACACAATTCAATCCACAACACTGGTCCAAGCCTATAATATCATCCTTTCCTCTTCACCAATACTCACTTTTCCAGCCTCCTTTGCATATAGGGGTAGACATGTGACCTAGTCCTGGCCAATAAAAATAAGAGGAATTGTGCTGAAGAGTTTCTGGGAAGTATTTCCCCATATAAAAAGAGAGCCCTTCTCTCCCCTCATTAAAGAGCTGCTGCGGTCATCTTGCAGCCATGAGGTGATATGCAAAAGAATTGAAGAGGCATCAAACCAGTGCGGTAGCATCACAGAATTAACAAACCAACTCTGGAACCACTGACCACCAGCCTTCCTGTTTGTAGAGTAAGCAATAAATATCATTATGACTTAAGCCGGGGTCAACAAACTTGTTCTCTAAAGGGTCAGATAGCAAATATTTTAGGTTTTGCCACCATAAAGTCTCTATGACAACTAATCAACTTGGCCACTGTAACATGAAAGCAACCACAGATAACACGTAAAATAATGGGCATGGCTGTAGTCTAATAAACTTTATTTATGGACACTAAACTTTGAAATCTGTATAACCTTCACATGTCACAAAATAGTATTTTTTTTTTTTTTGCAACCATTTAAAAATGTAAAATCCATTCTTAGGTCACGGGCTATATGTGGCAGGCTGGATTTGGCTTAAGCCATTTTTCATCAGGTTGTGCTATACTTATAACTGAATGTAGTTCTGACTGCATTGGTCTCCTTAACTCAGTGCATAGAAACAGAAGGGTTTTATAAAGTTGCTGAGATTAAGATATTAATGTTTAATAATAGTTTCATTGTATTTTGCCTCCCGGAGACACTTGCATCTAACAATGCCCCTCACCCATGAAATGAAGTTCCTACTGTGGAATTTCAGGCGTTGGAATCGGGTTAATGGGGTAGGGGCACCAAAAGTGGAGAAGTAGAGAAGCCTTTCTGGGACTCCCTCAAGATCCCACCAGTAAGGAGAGACAAAGGAAAATATGACCCTCTGACTCGAAGTGTTACAATATTTCCACATACCACAGCATGCTAACACCAAGAGGTGAAGTGAATGAATCCAAGATTACACAGTTAGCAGACAATAGGGTGGGGATTCTAATCTAGGTGACCTCTCCCTAAAACCTATGTACTTTGCACTATACACTACCGAAGAAGAGAAGGAAAGTAGTCTAATATTCAACATTCCCCAAAATGCTGACAGCCATGAGAGGGCTTTAATTGGTACCACAGAGTAAAAGTAGCTCACCTAATATGCAACAAAAAATATAAATAGGTTAACTTTTTCTCTCTTCTTTCGTGGCTGACTAAAATCAGATCACATATTTGATCACCCTATTTGTGGGTTGTTTTTGTTTTTGTTTTTATTTTGTTTTATTTTTTCATGTTTTCATTTTAACTCCACCCTTGAGTTCGCTTTCTTGTACCACAATCTTCTCATAGCTTTTTTCACCTCTGCATTTCTGAGTGTGTAGATGATGGGGTTCAGCATGGGGATGATGACCGTATAGAAAACGGCCACCAGTTTATCCTCAGTGAAGGTGGAAGAGGGCCTCGTGTAGAGGAAGATGGCAGGTCCAAAGAACAAGACGACCACCGCGATATGGGAGGCACAAGTGGAGAGAGCTTTGCGCCTCCCCTCTGCAGAATGGCTCCTCAAGTTGACTAAGATGACGACATTAGAGGATACTAAGATGAGGAAGGAAACTACAGAGATTAAGCCACTGTTAGCCAACACAATAACACCCTCCATAAAGGTGTCAGTGCAGGCAACCTTGAATAGGGGGTGGAGGTCACAAAAGTAGTAGTCAATTACACTGGGGCCACAGAAGGGCAAATGAACAGTGACAAGGATCTGAACCATGGAGAGAATTATGGCCCCCAGCCAGGAACCAGCCACCAGAAGGTGACACACAGGCCGGCTCATGATGGTTGTATAGTGCAGGGGTTTGCAGATGGCCACATAGCAGTCATAAGCCATCACCGTGAGCAAGAGAATCTCTGTCACACCAAAGAAGTAGAAGAAGAATATCTGAGCCAGACAGCCCTCCAAGGAGATGGTTTTAATCTTGGTGAGTAAGTCAGTAATGAACTTAGGGACAACAGTAGAGGAGTAACTGATCTCCACCAGGGACAAGTAGCTAACAAAGAAGTACGTGGGGGAATGCAAACTTTTGCTTACATTGACTGTTAACAAGATGAGGCCATTGTCCACCACCATGGCCAGGTACACAGGAAGAAACACCACAAAGCACAGTCTCTGCATCTCTGGATCCTGGAAAAGGCCAGTAATAATTAACTCAGTGACGTTATTTTTACTGGCCATGGATCCCATTCAGGTGTGCTAAACACCCGGGAGTGAGAGGTCTACAATAAAATAAATAAAAATTGTAATACCAATTACTTCACTTATAACACTTACGATAACAAAAAAAAAAGAAAGAAACAGTTGCTGTTGAGTCAATTCCAACTCAAGGCAACTTCATGTTTGTCAGAGAAGAGCTATACTCCATAGGGTTTTCAGCGGCTACTTGTTCAGAAGTAGATCACAGGCCTTTCTTTCAAGGCACCTCTGGGTGGACTCGCACTACCAATCTTTCTGTTAACAACTGAGTGTGTTAACCATTTGTACCACCAAAAGACTCCATTGTTGTCGTAGAAAAGAATATTCTTTCATTTTTTTCCCAGTTATTAGAGAGTGTAAAATAATTTAAAATACACATCACTCAATCATTCATTTAGCCAATATACTCATTCATCACTGAATATTAATAACCTAAAAACAGTGTACCTCTTAGAAAATTAAGGGAAATAGTTATTACCCAAGATTACACAGAGTGGTGAATTCTGAGACTGACAACAAGGCTTTCTGACTATCAGTCCAGGGTTCTTCCTAATTCACCACAGTAAATTCTGAATTCAGGGAACTATTTAAGTTAATAGCCTAGATTTTTATTATCTCATTGCATTTTGATAGCTCTCTCCAACTGGGGAATCTCCATGACATACTTCTGTTCCTGAATCCTTTGTTTCCTTCATTTATGCCTCACGGAATCATCTTCCCACAGATAATTCTCCATTTCCAAGAAGTTCTCTGTACTTTCTTCTATTCTCAATTATCCCAGTCCTCAATTTACCCAGGTCAGAGTCCTTCACCAGTCTTGCAGTTTCCATAACTGTGTTTATGTGACAAATACTGAAACACTGTGGGAATAATTCAACTTATTCATTTGTCTCCATCATCCCACTTTTGCTTTCAATGCTGCCACTACTCTACTGAGAGACACTGAGCTAAACAAGCTCATTTTCAGAGATGATTGTTATGGTTGGCCGGCCTGCTTGTTCTTGTTCCAGGTTTGTAACAAGCAGCAAAACATACAATAACAAGAGCGGGGATTCCTCTGTGTTACTTCACTGAAAGAAATACTTGCTGAGAATGTTATATATCTAAACAACCTCACTGTGTACAAAAAATATGTATAACTGCAATATGCACCTCAAGCTGACAATATCATGTAATTCAAAACAATATCTTATAGAATAAAGAGTAAGGGCCCACATTAGGAATTTTTCTCACCTCATATGATCCTTGAGAAATACAGAAGAAAAAGTATGAAGACCTTGATTCTCTGCTATCATTTTTATCGCCATTGTTTTTCATCTTATCTCTGATACTATACTGAAATTCCGAGAAATGTAGTAATTTTGAAAAACTAAAAATGCACTCTGAACAGCAAAGAACAGAATCAAAATAGAAAAGAAAAGTCACAGTTGTGAACCAACGGAAACAAAGCATAAACAAAGTTGTTATATAAATGACACATGGGAAAAGTACTTAAAAACATATACGACAAAGGTTTAATAACCTCGACATAAAAAAGATCTATATCCACACAAAATATACATAGAAAATGAGCAGAGGATATAAACAGGCAGTTCACAAAAAATAAATAAAAATATCAATAAGCATATGAAAGAACCTGGTTGTTTCTGTTAGTTACCATCCGTTCAATTCCAAGTCACAGTCACCCCATGTATATCAGAGTATAACTGAGCTCCACAGGGTTTTCAATAGTGAATTTTTCAGAAGTAGATCTCCAGGCTTTTCCTCTGAGGCACCTCTTGCTGGATTAGAACCCCTACCCTTTCAGTCACCAGCCTATCGCTTTAACCAGTTACACTACACAGGGACTCCAATAATCAAATAAATGCTCTGAAACATGATAAATATACTTTTCACTATAAAACTGACAGCAAGTAAAAGAGTTGGCAAAGGTAAGTAAACAAGCAGTCCCGTATTCTGTTGTAGAAATGTAGATCAGTACAACCTCTCTGGAGAACAAACTGGCAGTATTTATCAAATATGTGCACCCTTCCTACCTCTAATAATATTTTCCAAGGAGATACTGGTTAAGTGTACAAGTGTTGGTTACAGTGATGTGTTGGAGCCAGCTCAGAGAGGCTTAGAATAGCCTGTTGTATGCATCTTTTCCCAACTCTGCATTCATTGACATTATGCTGGTAGCTTGCAATCAGCAGTAGTGGGAGTACTTCCACCATGGTAATCGTGGTGCAAACTCTACAAATCAGAGCTTTTTCTTTAGCAGAGCCCATTTTTAAACACTTACCACTAGTTAGATGTTACAGGGAGAACATTTCTTCCCTACTCTGCATGTTTCCTTTCATGTGGAGGGAGCTACAGTAATTACCACTCCTAGTCTCACTGCCCCAGCCTGCCACAGGGAAGGTGGAGTGAATTTGAAAGGAGAGGTTAGGCATACCAAGGTGGGCCTTCCTCTCTCCTCCCTCTGTTGGAGTGAGATGCTGCAGGGAGCATGCTTTTTACTCTGCCCCGGGGGCAACCTCTGTCTCTGCCAGGTGAGGCTTGTCCAGGTCCAATGCTGCCACAACCGGGTGTGTATGTTTCCCTAATTCTGGGGTTCAGTCTCGGAAGGCCACTTGCAGCAGGCGTAAGACACAATTTCTACTACCATCTTTATTATTAACGAAGGTAATGTCCCCACCCCCAAATACCTACTCCTTTGTCTTATCTCTAAATTTGCTCAGCATTCTACAGAGACAGATACATTAGACTTTCTCAAATCCGCAGATGCTGTGTCTCATAACAAGGCTCACAGGTGAAAAAACGAAACTGTAAACAATCTAAATATCCATCAAAGTTGCAATAGGATTATTTGTCTACTCAAATAGGGGTCAGAGCAATTTAAATCCTTGGAAAGTATATCTGCTATGGAGTGGAGCAAGAAGGGGAGGAAAGATCTCCCACAGAAGAAATTGGTATCAGTCTTTCACGAAAGCAGGAAGAGACTGCCTACCCAAGAGTTAGAGGATTCAGGAAATGTAGGGGCAGCAAAGAAATTATATTGAAACTCATAGCCAAAAAACCAATATTGCTAAATTCATTATGTAGGCACCAGACACCCAGAATCATTAGGAATATCTGGCACCATGTCAGCACTTGGAAGATCAAGTAGTTGCGAGGTGGGAAGATAAGATGATAAAATTCTCAAAGAATCACCTTTTGCCACATCCTCACCCACTAGCCAAAGGAAATGATTTGGATATGCATAGGGCTGCAGTTGTTGGGACTAAGCTATGGAGTAGCAGGGGACCTACAGGGAAGTGTGACCTGGAAGATTCTTTGATGACACCATTACTCTCCCAGTCACCCAGGCTAGTAAACCATATGTCGTATTTTATTTGCTCCGCCCTTTCATCTTCCATATCCAGTCAGTCACCACACTGCATTAATTTTACCTTTAAACCATCTCTCCTGTGTGCCTTTTTCCCTCTGTTCCTGCTGCCATCACCATCTCATATGCTATCAGCTGATGCCTGAATTACCAAAGCTGAACCCCTCAGTCTACAGATTCTCCCACCCCATCCATCCTACACGCTACGGCCAGAAAATGTGTTTCCTAAATCCTTCTCTCCTCAGATAGCTTCACTGCTTGAGAATAACCGAGGAAATCTTGAACTTCTCTGACTCATTTTTTTAATTTCATTTATTCCTTGCATTTTCTACACCACCTCACCTATAACTTGATAGATAGTAGAGTTTTAATAAACAATACCTATTATAACTGTCATGAATAGGACCAAAAGGCACTACCATTTACTGTTTACTGTGTTCTATGCACTATGCTAGCCACTCTACACGTGTATTTTTTTCTAATTCCATTGCCATTTGTGGCTCAGAAAATAAGCAACTTGTCTGTCAGAGTTCACACAGTTAATATGTTACTGAGCCTAAAGTAGTTCAGTTTGACTCTTTCCACTTTACCCATCTGCCAGATGAACAATTTTCCATACAGTATGCAATTATTCACCCCATGTGATCAAATGTACATAAAATGATAGTTACCTAGAAGGATGAACGTATAGTTTATAGTTACATTAACAACTTTGAATTGTATAGACCAATTACTATGTTTATAGATGGCTAGAACTTCGTATAAATGGAGTTAAAATTAAAATTTTTTAGAGTCTGTGCCACCTCAACAATTACTCTCTTACCCATTAAACTTCCATTCACATCAGTTCTACTCAGGGTCTTCTCATTCGATAAGCCACCTTGCTCATTTCCACCACAGAGTCTCCTTTCACCAGAAACACCCACTCCCTGTCCCTTCCTTTCCAATCCTACCCACCTTCCAAACACAATTCCAGTCCTGCTTGTTCAATGAGGCTTACCTTTAATATTCCAACCCATGTGTACTTCTCTTTTCTCTTTGCACTGGAGAAAGGCTTTGGTGATTTTCCTTAAATGCAAATCCGATCATGTTACTTCTCTACTTAAATCTAGGAACATCTTCCCCATTTCACACAGCATAAATTCTAATATTCTTAGAATGGTCCTTCTTGAACTGGCCATTGTTTATCTTTGCAGCCTACTTATTTTCATTCCCCAAATGAACACTACACAATTATTTCCTAACCCAACATGTCTTTTCACCCTCCTCTGTGTTTATATTCCTTCTTTCTAGAATGCAAGAAGAACCTCATTACTGCTGGAATAATATACTCCCTCATTTGTACTCCGACAGGACTTTATCATTCTTCTTCCACAGCAATCAACAGACTGTTCTGTAATTATAACCTCTGTGTCTGCATCCTCTACTAAGTAATATGCTGTCTTAGTATCCAAAATTATTGTCCAAAAAAAAAAAAAAATTGCCATCGAGTCAATTCCGACTCAGCGACCCTACAGGACAGAGTAGAACTGCCCCATAGTGTTTCCAAGGAGTGGCTGGTGGATTCGAACTGCTGACCTTTTGGTTAGCAACTGAGCTCTTAACCACAGCACCACCATGGCACCATTATCTGTTTAATGTTCTCCTTAAATTTTTAATATTAATTGCATTTTTGGTTAATAACAATAGCTAACATTTCAATAGTATTTACTATATGCCAGGGACTATATAAGTACCTTTTATGCATCAATTCATTTAAATCTCACAATAAGCATGTGACGTGGGTATTACTGTTATCATCTCTGTTTTATATATGAGGAAAGAGAAGCACTGTGAAGTAAGTTAACTTGCCTAAGGTTACACAGTGGCAGAGCCCAAATTTGAATCTAGGCAGCCTAATCACAGAGACCATGCTATTTAACCACTACCTTATATCATTTCTAGGGACATAACATGTAAATGGAGAATTATAAATAAATATGCCTTTCATTAAAAGTCCAATTTATATTTATTTGCCTACACCAACACATATTTTTCATTTTAATTTGAATTCAATTTTTTTATCCATTAGAGAAATTGAGCAAAATTATACTTGGATCAATAAGAGAGATTAGAGAAGAGGGGGATCATGTAGGGTCCAGTGTTTCTAGGCTTTGTCCCTAAGAGAAGCAATACCTGATAGCCTTCCTCTGAAAACTACCTTTTCTTTTTCTCTCACCTCTGTCTAATTTGTATTTATTCCTTTCTCTGCTGATTCTCCCCTGCCCCATCTCCACTATCTCTCCCACTTTGTTGCTGTGTTGTTGTTAGGTGCCATCAGGTAGGTTCCAGTTCATAACAGCCCTATGTATGACAGAACAAAACACTACCTAGTCCTGAACCATCCTCACAATTTTTGCTATGTGTGAGCCCATTGTTGTAGCCAGTGTGCTAATCCATCTTGTTGGGGATCTTCCTCTTTTTTGCTGGCCCTCTCCTTTATCAAGCATGATGTCTTTCTCCCACTTAGCTGGCAACAAATACTTTCTGTCTCCCCACAATGCTGACTCACCTAGAAGCACGGAAAGAAAAGGTGACCAGCATATAAAAGTTATGGGTAGACTCTAAGTCAGGAGACCTGCTGGACTCTAGACTCAAGCATAATGACAGAACGTGGATAATGGCCAGAAAAAAATATAAGCGAGAATTTGATAGACTGATATGACTGATCTCAGAGTGAAGTAATGCACCTCCATCCCAATCATTCACTCCCACTTGGTAATTCCCAAATGATACTACACAGAATCCCAACAATTTAAAGGACTTTAAGAACACACCCACCTCATTTTACAAATGGACACTTGTGGCCCAAAGAGAGGAATTGACTTGTCCAAAGTCCTATAGCTGTTTAGAAACTCTGCACCCTGCTTCTGGTCACACTGCACCTACCTACTGTTCGCCTACCTTTAAGTCAGCAAATCTAGTGTAGTTTTATTCTGCCTTGGAGCAAGGAGTTGGACCAGATAGATTTCAAATGCATTCAAGTCTCTCCAATTCAGCATGAAGTTAGACACTGTTCTGGAATAGATCACTTTTCAAGGAGATGTTCTAGGTTGGAAAAACTGAGATGAATTCTCTGGGAATCCTGGTCCTTGAGTAAGCAAGATCCCTTAGTTAATATTACCCACCCAGCCGAGTTTTCTTGAAGGCCCCCAATGAGCAAAGCCCAGGTCACACTCAGCAAAGCCAGTCTGAGAGTGGCAATAAAAAGAATTTGGAGAGACTTTACTCTAATACCCTCTGTATACAAATAAGATGACAGAGACTGAGAGAGTTTAACTGGCTTCCTAAAGCCACGTGCTAGTGTTTTACCAGGTTACTAACTCAAAAAGCAGTGCTGCTTCGACAACACTAGGCTGCTTTCTGATGGTACTGGGTTAGTGGTTGCTACTACGATCCAAGGATCAGACCTTGTCCCCACGGACAAATCACCTGGAGACTTTTAGGAAACAAAGTAGATAGTGTCTAAGATGAATCACAAAAGGAAGATTTGGGTGACCTATATCTAGGTTGATATTTGGATTTATAGTATCCAACAAATAAACAAAAGCCACAGGAAATACCCCAACTTTTTAAGATCCTACTTTTAATGTAGAAAACCTACCATACCCACCCACTGAAAGTCCAACAGTTGTGATTAAATGCTGAGATCCTTGAGCTACTTAAAAGAAATTGAGCCAAACACTATAATCAAGGGACCAACTTCCCCATGGAATTCCTTTCTCTTGGGTAAAACTTTGCCACATAAACTATGACCTGGGGAAAGTTTCAAAATCTGCTTCAATTAGCTTAGTGAGATTTCTGGAAAGTTTTTGCACCCAATAATGAGGTAGTAAGAGAAGAAAGTTGAAGGTAAGACATGAAGGAAACTTTTACCATATTTGACTACTGAAAAATGAAAAAAAGGAATGAATAGAGCAGGAAAAGAGGACTGGGCAGGCAACCAGGTCTCATGGACACTACCCCTGGTTCAGTAACTGATTAACTACTGACTTTAGCCATGTCATTTCACCTCCTCACTTCTCACTCTCCCATTACTATTTCCATAAAATTGACAAAGTTGGGCTAGATTATCTTCATTGTATCTTCCAGTTCTAACACCCTATTTATGTATACAGGTAGTCCCTGATTTACTACATATTCGAGTTATGACGAACAGCACTTACGACCGTCTAGTTTTGGGGGGCCTTTTATATCTTATCATTCATAGAAAGATAACATCTTATCATTACCAGAAAGATGTTTACCTGTGTTTTATAGACTAGGTAAAGGCATTTGACTGTGTGGATCATAACAAATTATGGATAACATTGCAAAGAATGGGAATTCCAAAACACTTACTTGTGCTTGTGTGGAACCAAGTGGCAGTCGTTCGAATGAACAAGGGGATACTGCATGGCTTAAAATCAGGAAAAGTGTGTGTGAGGGCTGTATCCTTTCACCATACTTATTCAGTCTGCATGCTGAGCAAACATTCTGAGAAGCTGGACTATGTGAAGAAGAACAGGGCATCAAGATTGGAGAAAGAGTTGTTGACAACCTGCAATACGCAGATGACACAACCTTGCTTACTGAAAGTCAAGAGGGCTTGAAGCACTTATTGGTGAAGATCAAAGACTACAGCCTTCAGGATGTATTGTACCTCAACGTAAAGAAAACAAAATGCCTCACAACTAAACCAATAAGCAATATAATGAAAAATGGAGAAAAGATTAAAGTTGTCAAGGATTTAATTTTACTTGGATCCACAATCAATGCCCATAAAAGCAGCAGTCATTTAAGTGAGAATAACAGCACAATTCGAAGAGCATAGTCAATGTCACTGAACCGTGCATGTAGAAATTTTTGAAATGGTGTATCTTTGGCTATGTGTATTTTCACCAAAAAAAAAAAAAAAAAGGTTGAGAAGTTAGAGGGTTGATATGTTGTGGGGTTGTTAACCAATGTCATAAAACAACATGTGTACTTCTGTTTCATGAGAAACTATTTGTTCTGTAAGCCTTCACCTGAAGTACAATAAAAAAATAAAATAAAATACAATAAACATTGGAAAGTCATGGGCCAAAAAAAAAAAAAGCAGCAGTCAAGAAATCAAACAACATATTGCATTGGGCAAATTGGCTGCAAAAAAACTCTTTAAAATGCTGAAAAGCAAAGATGGCACTTTGAGGACTAAGGTGCACCTGACCCAAGCCATGGCATTTTCAATAGCCTCATATGCATGAGAAAGATGGACGAAGAATAAGGAAGATCAAAGAAGAATTGATACATTTGAATTATGGTGCTGGCAAAGAATGTTGAATATACCACTGACTGCCAGAAGAATGAACAAATCTGTCTTGGAAGAAGTACAGCCAGAATAATCCTTAGAATCGAGGTTGGAGAGACTTCATCTCATGTACCTTGGACATGTTATCAGGAGGGACCAGTCCCTGGAGAAGGACATCATGCTTGGTAAAGTAGGAAGGCCAGCAAAAGAGAAGAAGACCCTCAATGAGATGGATTAACACAGCAGCTGCAACAAGGGGCTAAAATATAGCAACAATTATGAGGATGATGCAGGACCGGGCAATGTTTCGTTCTGTTGTACGCAGGGTCGCTATGAGTCAGAACCAACTCGACCACGCCTAACGACAACAGCGTTTAGTTATCTAGCGCTGCTGTAACAGGAAAACCACAACTGGCTGGCTTTAACAAACAGAAATGTATTTTCTCACAGTTTGGGAAGCTGGAAGTCTGAATTCAGGGTGCCAGCTCTAGGGAAGGCTTTCTTTCTCTGTCAGCTCTGGAGGAAGTTCCTTGTCTCTTCTGACTTCATTAACATCATAGAGGTAGGATTTACAACACGAAATGGTGGAAAATCACACAATATTGGGAATCACAAACTAGCCAAGTTGACACATATTTTGAGCAGGACACAATTCAATCCATGACATACACCAATGGAAATGGGGGAGGGAGGAGCATATTAGGAATAGATTTATTATGTTACGTTTGTATGTTAACTGTTGTTTATATGTTAAACATTGTTGCAGTTGTAAGTTGTGTAATGTAATATATGTGGTAACCACTAAATAATCACTAAGTAAAAAAGCAAAAAGGTTCATCACAAGAAAGCAGCCAAATACAAACAGAAACAAAAAAATCAGAATAAAAAAACAAAAGAGATACAAAACATTAAAAAAACAAATAGCAAAACGAGTGAGGTAGACGTTTCATTTTCAGTAATAACCTTACATGTAAATGGCCTAAATGCCCCATGCAAAAAGCAGAGAGTGGCAGGATGGATAAAAAAGCATGATTCATCCTTTCGCTGTCTGCAAGAAACATACCTTAAATATAAGGACTCAAACAAGTTGAAAATAAAAAGATGGAGAAAAAGATGCCATGCAACCAGGAAACAAAGACGAGTAGGGATAGCCATACTGATATCAGATAAAATAGACTTTCAATCAAAATCTACTACAAGAAATAAAGGACATTACATAATAATAAAAGAGTCAAAATCCAGCCTGAAGACATAACAGCTATAAATATATATGCACCTAACAGCAATACTCCAAAATATATGAAACAAAAACTGACTGATATGAAAAGAGAAATAGACTTCTGTACAATAATAGTAGAGGACTTCAATACACCACTTTCAATTACAGACAGAACATCTAAAAAGAAGATCATTAAGAACACTGAGAACTTAAATAAAATCATACGCCAATTGGACCTAACAGACATATATAGAACACTCCACCCAGCATCAGAAAAATACAAATTCTCTCCAGCACATATGGATCATTTTCCAGAATAGACCATATGGTGGAACACAAAACAAGTCTTAACAAATTTAAAAAAGATTGAAATCATACAAAGCATCTTCTCAGATCATAATGGTATAAAGATAGAAATCAACAAAAGGAAAAAAATAAATACATGGGAATTAAATAATACACTACTAAAAAAACTATGGGGTCATGGAAGAAATCAAGTGAAATTTTGAAATTCCTAGAATTAAATGAAAATAAAAACACAATATATCAAAACCTTTGGGACATAGTGAAAGGAGTACTCAGAGGGAAATTCATAGCAATAAATGCCTACATTAAAAAAAAGAAGAAAGATCCAAAATCTTTAACTTAAACTGACAACTTGAATAAATAAAAAAAGAAGATCAAAAGAAGCCAAAAGCTGCCAGAAAAAAGAAAATAATAAAGATCAGAGCAGAAATAAATGAAACAGAAAACAATAGAAAGAATCAACAAAACCAGAGGTTGGTTCTTTGAAAGGAGCAATAAAATAGACAAACCACTGGCTAGATTGACAAAAGAAAAAAAAAAAAAGTAAACAAACAAAAGAGACAAATAACCAAATTAAGAAATGAAACTGGTGACATTACAACCCATCCAACAGAGATAAAGAAGATCATAACTGATTACTGTGAAAAACTGTACTCCAACAAATTTGAAAACCTAGATGAAATGGACAAATTCTTAGAAACACACTACCTACTCAACCTAAAACAAACAGGTAGAAAATATAAACAGTTGTTTTATGACAATATCATCAAAAAACTGCCAAAAAAAAAAAAGGTCAGGACCACATGGCTACACTGGAGAATTCTTCCAAACATTCAGAGAAGAGTTGAAAACAATCCTACTCAGTCTCTTCAAAAACATAGATAAGGAAGGAACACTACTGAACTCTTTCTACGAAGCCAGCATAACCCTGATACCTAAATCAGGAAAAGACACCTTAAAAATAAATAAATAAAATTACAGACTAATATCCCTTATGAACATAGATGCAAAAATTTTCAACAAAATTCTAGCCAGCAGACTTCAGCAACATATCAAAAAATATATCATACACCATGATCAAGTGGAATTCATACCAGGATTACATGGGTGGTTCAACATTAGAAAATCAGTCAATGTAATCCACCACATAAATAAAACAAAAGAAAAGAATCATATGATCATATTGGTTGACTCAGAAAAAGCAAGGCGTTTGATAAAATTCAACACCCTTTCCTGATAAAGACTCTCAGAAAAATAGGAATAGAAGGGAAATTTCTCAACATAATTAAGGGTATATATGCAAAAGCAACAGACAACATTATACTCAATGAAGAAAGGCTGAGAGCCATCCTTTTGAGAACAGGAATGAGATAAGGATGACTATTATCACCACTCTTATTCAACATTGTACTGGAAGTCCCAGCCAGAGCAATAAAAAAAAGAAAGAGACATAAAAGGCATCCAAATCAGAAAGGAAGAAGTAAAACTATCTCTATTTGCAGATGACATGATCCTGTACATAGATGACCCTAAAGATTCCACAGGAAAACTGCTGGAACTAATAGAAGAATTTGGCAATGCTGCAGGGTACAAAATAAACACATGAAAATCAGTTGGGTTCCTCTACACTAACAAAGACTACTCTGAAAAAGAAATCAAGAAAACAATACCATTTATAAAAGCCCCCAAATCAATAAAACACCTAGAAATTAACCTGACGAGAGACATAAAAGTCTTATACAACGGAAATTATAAAACACCACTACAAAAACTAAAAGAGACCTACACAAATGGAAATGCATCCCATGCTCATGGATTGGAAGACTTAAAATAGTGAAAATGTCAATTTACCAAAAGTGATCTTCAGATACAATGCAAATTCAATACAAATCCCAACAACTTTCTTTACCGAAATGTAAAAACTAACGACCAACTTTATACGTAAAGGAAAGAAACCCCAAATAGACACAGCAATATTGAAGAAAACGAACAAAGCAGGAGGCCTCTCACTCCCCAATGTTACAGACACTGCAGTCAAAACAGTCGATATTGGTTCAATGATAGACAAATAGACCAGTGGAATAGAAATAAGAACTCAGAATTAAACCTAGCCATCTATGGACAACTGATTTTCAACAAGGGGTCAAAGTTCATTGAGTGGGGCAGAAACAGTCTCTTCAATAAATGGTGCTGGCAAAACAGGATATCCACCTGTAGAAAAATTAAACAGGACTTATACCACACACCATACACAAAAACTGACTCAAAATGGATCAAAGACCTAAATGTTAATCTTAAAACCATAAAATTCCTAGAAGAAAACATAGGGAGGAAATTATGATGCCTAATCTTTAGTAAAAATAGGATAACAAACATAACAAATTCACGAATAGAAGACAAAATAGACAAATGGGAGCTCATAAAAATTAAATGTTTATGCTCATCAAAAATCTTTATTAAAAGAGTAAATAGACAACCTATAGACTGAGAAAAAATCTTCAGAAATGACTTATTCAATAAGAGTCTAATCTCTCAAATCTATAGAAAACTGCAACAACTCAAAAACGAAAAGACAAAACAACCTAACCACAAAATGAGTAAAAGACATGAACAGAACCTTCACGGAAAAGGACATCCAAGCAGCCAAGAAACATATGAAAAGATGTTCATGATCATTAGCCATTAGAGAGATGCAAATCAAAACTACAATGAGATATCATCTTACCCTGGTTAAAACGGCACTGGTTTAAAAAAGAAAGAGAAAAAAAACCGATAACAACAAAAAGTGGTGAGGATATGGGGAGATTGGAACCCTTATCCATTACTGGTAAGACTGTAAAATGGTAAAACCACTATGGAAAATGGTATAGTGATTTCTCAAAAAACTAGAAATATAACAACCCTGGGATCCAGCAATCCACTTCTTGCTATATACCCTACCAAAACAAAACAAAACCCCTTGCTGTTAAGTCGATTCTGACCTATAGAGACCTTAGAGGACAGATGAGAACTGCCCCATAGGGTTTCCAAAGAGCATCTGGTAGATTTGAACTGCCAATCTTTTGGTTAGCGGCCTTATCACTTAACCACTACACCACCAGGGCTCCGTATATACACTATAATGACATGAACAGATATATGCACATCTATGTTCATCACTGCTTTATTCACAATAGCATATAAATGGAAACAATTGCAGTGCCCAACAACAGAGGAATGGATAAGAAAATTGTGGTACATACATACAATGAAATATTACACAACTATAAAGAAGAATGATGAGTCCACAAAACAAATTATGACATGGAAGGACCCAGAGGGCATAGTGCTAAGTTAAATAAGTCAAGCATATAAGGACAAATATTGTGATGAGCCCTCTTTTATAAGACAAGACTAGATATATAGAGAGACCAATTGTCTTAGTTATCTAGTGCTGCTATAACAGAAATACCACAAGTAGATGGCTTTAACAAACAGAAATGTATTCTCTCACAGTCTAGGGGGCTAGAAGTCCAAATACAGGGAGCCAGCTTCAAGGGAAGGCTTTCTCTGTCTATTGGCTCTGGGGGAAGGTTCTTGTCATCAATATTCCCCTGGTATAGGAGCTTCTCAGCTCAGGGACCCCGAGTTCAAAGGACATGCTCCACTCCTGATGCTTCTTCTTGATGGTAATGAGATCCCTCTCTCCTCTGCTTGATTTTCTCTTTTATATCTCAAAAGAGATTGACTCAAGATACAACCTAATCCTGTAGATTGAGTCCTGCCTTGATTAACATAATTACCTCTAATTCTGCCTCATTAACATCATAGAGGTTAGGATTTACAACACATAGGATAATCACATCAGACCGTAAAATGTTGGACAACCACAGGATACTGAGAATATGATCTAGTCAAGTTGATAAACCTTTTGGGGGGACACAATTCAATCCTAAACATGTTCATTGGTGGTTACCAGAGAGAGGAGAGGGGAAGGGGAAAGTATGCTTTAGATCCCAGAGTCTTATTATTTTTGGTGATTGGAAAAGTGGAACCAAACGTAGATGTAGTGAACACAGCACAACCAAAGTAAGAATGAGTGTTTGAGCATATATGAATGGATATAGGCATATTTGTATATGGGTAGGTACAGGTGTGTACATAGGTGAAAACAGAAGTATCTATAGATATGCATAAATACTAATATGTGGGTGCAGGCACATACATTCATTGAAGACACAAATACAGATATTCCTCAGACATAACCAAACTCCTTCCAAAATTGGTTTTCAGGGTTTGAAATCTTAGGACCATAGTCTCATGGGACAACTCAGTCAACTGGCATAACATAGTTCATAAAAATTATGATCTGCATCCTAGTGACATGAATAGCATCTGGGATCTTACAAGCTTGCAAGCAGACATCTAAGACACAACTACTTATCTCTACTCACCAGGAGCAAAACAGTAAGAAGATAACCAAAAGTTCAGGAAAAAAACAAGTCTACATGAGCCACAACCTCAACTGCCAGAAGAACTAGATGGTGCCCAGCTACTACCACTGACCATTTTGACCAAGCTCAAAATAGATGGTCCTGGATAGAATGGGAGAAAAATGTGGAATAGACTTAAATTTTTAAAAAAAAGCCAGACAAACTGCAACAGTAGAGAAGAGAAGACTTTTTCAGACTGTTGACCTGAGACATTCTTTCAACCTAGAATCAAGCCTACGCCCTGAGATCCTTTTAGTGAAATAGCAGAGTTGCACACAAAATAAAGGACTTTACCCATGAAGATTGGTGCTCTACTTAAAAACCATCTGTATGAGACCAAAAGGTCAACAATCACTCAAAAGCAAAGATGAGAAGATAAGGGGGCAGGGAAACAGGGTACTGGAAATAGAACAAACAGAACACAAAGAGAATGTTGACCTATTGTGATAAATGGAACTAATGTCACTGAACAATTTGTGCATAAATTGTCAAATGAGAACCTAACTTGGCTGTATAACTTTCACCAAAAATTCAATGCAATATTTAAAAAAAAAAAAACTATTTTATGTTGTTTCACCCCCCTTTTCCAAACTAAAGCTGTATTACGATTATTTTGTATCCTTCCCATTTCACACTGAGTATATTAAAAATAGTTAAGTTTATCAGTTAGTCATAAGTTGCCAGACCATAAGGAGCTACATCTAAATCTCACCAAGAGATCACTGAGAGATCCTGAATTCCTAGCTGAAATTAGGAGCAGAGAAAGTGTTTGGTTGTCTCCCTTTGAATTGTTCATGGAACAATGAGCGCTAAAGGAAAGGTCAGTGGTTCAAACCCACCAGGCACTCTGTGGGAGAAAGATGTGGCAGTCAGCTTCCATAAAGATTTACAGCCTTGGAAACCCTATGGGGCAGTTCTACTCTGTCCTATAGGGTTGCTATGAGTCAAATGATATAGACAGAAGGGATTAGGTATTTGCTGAGCAGCCAAAAGTTGAAATAGAATAGACAGCTGGTATTTTCAGTAGGCCCAGAATCCAGGTCCACTTAATTTTGTAATAGAACCTTGATTTTCCTTTGAGGAACAGGATGACAGTGTGATTAAGTTCAGTTCAGTAAGATGACAGCAAAAGTGCTGTGTGGCACTTTTGAGAAACCTCCTTGAAAGACAGAGGGGTCAATTTACCTCACCGCCCACCTTCCTGTCTCTTGGAATATAGATGAAATACTAAAACTCTGTTGTCCAATATGGCATCTACTAACCACATGTGACTATTTAAATTTATGTGTATTGAAATTAAATTAAAATTCACTTCTTTGGTCATACTAGCCACATTTCAAGTGCTCAGTAGTCACCACCATATTAGACAGCACAGATACAGAACATCTCCATCATTTCATAATGTTCTACTGGACAGGGCTGATGTGGAGTACTAGCAGCCATTTGGGGTCACGAGGTTGAAGATATATGCTGAAGATAACAAAGTCTGTATTTCTGATAATATTATGGGACCTCTTTAAATCGCTCCAATTCCATACTTCTACCTCATTAAGTTGCTTTTTTTGTTATATACAGTCAAAACTATTCCTAAAGAAATACAAATAATAAGCGGGAAAAGAATACAAAATTACATATGCAGAGTAGTCTAAGGCATTCTACCAGTTTTTCTACAGAGAGATTACATTATATTTATTATCTAAAAAATATATTTAATTTTGTTATATGTTGCGACAGAATCAACAATTAAGGTCTACCTATATGGGCTCAACAATGTTAAGTGGCATAATTAGACTATTTCTACTTCTGTGGATTGAGTAGGCATTTTTAAATTGTCACAAAATTCTCTGCCTCTTAAAACAATTTAAAAAAAGGTTTTCCTTTGATTCCTGTGTTTTTTCCAGGGAGACCAGAACAAAGTGAGTAATGAGTTCTCCATAGACCCACCAAGTCTCGGCCCTCAGTAGGTGAGATAATCCCTGAGAATTTTGACAGTTCAGTTAAAGGAGATATCATCTGCCCGTGCAATGTTCAACGACTCAGAGTTCCCTGATGATGTTCTGTCAGTAACTCTCAGTGAGGAAATCAAAGCTTCACATCAGTAAGTGTCTCCCATCCCAGCCTGTACCCTAAAGTCCTGTTGTTATTGTTGCCGCCTAGTCGATTCCAACTCACAGTGGCCCTGTGTACAACAAAACGAAGCACTGCCAGGTCCTGTGCCATCCTCACAATCATTGTTATGCTTGAGCCCATTGCTGCAGCCACTGTGTCAATCCATCTGATTGAAGGTCTTCCTCTTTTTCACTGGAGCTCTACTTTACCAAGAGTGATGTCCTTTTCCAGAGACCGATCCCTCTTGATAACATGTCCAAAGTATGTGACACACAGTCTTGCTTGAACACTAAGATGTGCCTTACCCAAACCATGCTGTTTTCAATTGCCTCATATGAATGCAAAATCTGGTCAATGAATAAGGAAGACCAAATAAGAATTGACACCTTTGAATTATGGTATTGGCAAAGAATGTCAAATATACCATGTACTGTCAAAAGAACCAACAATCCTAAAGTCCTAGACCACCTTAATACAATCAAGGCACTGAGAGAAAGAGAGGGTAGTTCCACTGAATTTAGTTATGGACCAAATACTTTAAGATACGTATTAACAAAATGTAAGGATATTCAGCAGAAAAGAAAATAGGGAAACTATCTTACAGTCCACATTTATTTAACAAATATTTATTGAGCACCTACAGTGTTCCAGGCATTGTGCTAGGCACTCAAAAGCAATTAAGCAACAGATAATGTTTAGCCCAGAGAAGTTTGAAAAGAAAAAGACTGAACTTCCTCCAAATACTTGAAAGCTTTTAGGATGAAGTCAAGATGAGGTCTATCCTGAGTAGCTCTACAGGGCCAAAAAGAGACTAGTGTATGGACTGGGATGCTGTCATCACACAAAATAAAAATAATGACACTGGCACTAATAGTGATGGTGAAGTGGCTAATATTTATTGAGCAAAAAACTTTGTATTAGTTATTTTGCTAAAAGCTTTATATATGTATTATATAATTCATAGCCAAAACAATCTTCCGAAGTTCATGTTATTGTTAATCTTATTACATTTAGGAGAAAACAGTTGTTCGAAGAAGTGACATGGGGACCTTAAGTGTGACTGAGAGGCAATCAAAGCAGCCTAATGAATTTCAGAGCCCAAGCTCTCAAAATTTTAACAGGAAGAGATGTGCTCCTCACCATGAAAGTTTTCAAAAAGAATCTGTAAGATTTGACATAGAAGGGGTTGCCACACAGGCTCTAGAGGGCTGTTTATTCAACAAGCACTTGTAAAGCACCAACTGTGTGCACAACATTTAGACCAGCAAAGAAGAAGGGACAGTTATGCCCTTGAGTCTAGTGAGAGAGAAACACATATAAAATAATTACAATTAAAGTGATAAGGGCAATGACTAAGTATGTAAAATGACCAAGGTCAAAGGAGAAAGGAATTTAAACTTACAAAAACATTTTTACAAATGTTTACCTTTGCATTTGGTTTAAATTTTCATATTACCCAGTCCTATGATATTAGTGAGTATCATGGAGCCCATCAATTTTCCTAAGATTCAATGAGATAATCTGACCTCTGGCCTTCATATATTACATTAGGATGCAGGGACTCTTTGGTTACTAAGAGGAATGACAGCAACAATAGCATTAAGTTCTTACATTGATTCAACCATTTTGAATGTCCTACTAAAATCAAAATCCATTTCAAGTACATAGAATAATAAGACATACATTTGATTTATCATTTCCCATTTTCACTCCACCCCTGAGTTCTTCTTACTCCACAACCTCCTGATAGCAACTTTCACCTCTGCATTTCTGAGTGTGTAGATGATGGGGTTCAGCATGGGGGTGATGGTGGGGTTCAGCATGGGGGTGGTGGCTGTGTAGAACACAGCCACTAGTATATCTGCAGTGAAAGTAGAAGATGGCCACACGTAGAGGAACATGGCAGGTCCAAAGAACAAGATGACCACTGTGATGTGGGACGCACATGTAGAGAGGGCTTTGCACCTCCCTTCTGCAGAATGCTTCCTCAAGTTGACCAAGATGACAATATAGGAGGACACCAAGATGAGCAAGGAGCACAAGGAAATTAAGCCACTGTTGGCCAATACAGTCACCCCCTCCACAAAGATGTCAGTGCAGGCAAGCTTGAATAATGGTTGAAGGTCACAGAAGTAGTAGTCAATTACGTTGGGGCCACAGAAGGGCAACGGGCTGGTGAGAAGAATCTGAATTATGGAGTGTAAAAAGCCACCCAGCCAGGAACCAGCCACTAGTACATGACACAGTTGACAGCTCATGATGTTCACATAATGAAGAGGCTTGCAGATGGCTACATAGTGGTCATAAGCCATCACCACAAGCAAAAGTATCTCAGTGACCCCAAAGAAATGGAAGAATATCTGAGCCAGACAGCCCTCCAGGGAAATGGTTTTAATCTTGGTCATTAAGTGTGTGATGAACTTAGGGAAAACAGTAGAGGAATAACTGATCTCTACCAAGGACAAGTAGCTAAGGAAGAAGTACATGGGGGAACACAGACTCTGGCTGACACTGAGTGTCAACACAATGAGGCCATTCCCCCCTCCCCCCCACCGTGGCCAGGTACATGGGAGGAAACACCACAAAGCACACTCTCTGAATTTCTGGATCCTGGAAAAGGCCAGTGAGAATTAACTCAGTCACATTATTTGTACTGGCCATGAGTTCCATTTGGAGAAGATGGATCTCAGAAAAGAACCCTGGAACAAAACAAATGCAATCATTAAACCAATCTCACATGTTTGTTTAATACCTAGTGGTTTACAGAACCCTTTCACACATATTGTCTGACTGGTTTATTTATGTATGTATATATATGCCATGTAGTAAATTTTTATTCATTTGCTGTTTAATAGTCTACTCTATACAAGACACTATTCAAATAACCTTACAAACACTCCATGATCCCCATATTACAAATAAGAAAAATGAGGCTCAAAGAGGTTGTGGATTAGTCAAGCCTCCTAGTAAGGAGTGGACCCAGGAATACAGCCAGATCACTGTATTCCAATTCACATGTTATTTCCAGTACTCCACACTGAAAAAAATAATCACCATTCTCAACACTGATAACTATGATATTGATTTCCATCGTTTCTCCCATTCTCAATGTTTTCTCGCCATGTTTTTGTCTTAAAAATTCTCAAGTGATCTTCTGCCCCTGAATCCCTTGTTTCCTCCATTTCTCCCTCAGGAATGCCATTCTCATTGATATTTCTCCCTTTCTAACAAATCTCTTTGATATTTTCCTTACTTAGACTATTTAAGTTTCTAAATTCTCTCGGGTCGTATGGCTTTAACTAATCCCACAGCTTTATGAATTTTTACAAACATGTTGGGGAAATGTTAGCACCTGAGGTGAAATGGCTATCTGGAAGTTGTTCAGGGTATAGCTCGCTATAAAACAATGATTCGAATATAATATATGGGGTTCACAGTTTCGCCTATTTCTGTTTTACAGTTTGCTGGTCATTGGCATGCGTTTGTGGCAGCAAGAGGTGAGAATCAACCTTACTGGCCAATAAACAAGACACAATCTCAGTTCGACTCAGGGGTCTCCTCACCTTCTCATAGATACAAGTTGATTCCCACCACAAGATCATCCCTCTTATATTTCACACTACCTAGTGTGCCTGCCTCTTTTTGTCTCCCTCTCCAAATCCTACCCACTCTATGTCCATTATCTGGGAAGTTTTTCCTGGTTACTTCAACCCTAGTTCATTTACTTCTGCTCTCAACTCTAGAAATTGGTTTAAGTGATCTCTCTGTTAAATGCAACAAGGCACACAGTGTTCAGCTCATAGTAAGCCCTCAATGAATATAAGCTATCGTTAGTGTTATGCTTCTAAAATACAAATCTGATCAACTCATGTATAGGCTTGAAACCCATCAATGCTCTTCCAATGCCTACAAGTCCAGTGTCATTATCATGGCATATATGACTCTCCAAGAACTGGACCTTGTTCATCTTCCAGCTTCACTTGCCATCACTCTTCCTGGAGCCTATACTCCAGCCGTCCTGACTTACGTATCATTCTCCCAAAGTTGTTCTTTGTATATGCTGTTCCCTCCACCTAGTGTGCACACCTTGGCTTTCTAATTAACTTTTATTCTTTCTTCCACACTTTTTACATCTTTCTACTGGAGTATTTACCATATTTTATCATAATTAATTATTTTTGTATCTGTCTTCCCTGCTGACCTTATTCTTCTCTGTATCCTCATAACTAGGTACATAGTAAGTGCTCAATAAATATTAATTTAAGTCTAATAAAATAGAATTAAAAATGAAGGAATTCTTCTATCACCTACAGTTGGAACACACAATTCATCACAGTTTATTTACAACCGTTCATTGTTCACTATGATTTTATGTAGTCTGTTTGTCTTCAGAGTCTAAGTTTGTTACTCTTTGAACCCCACAGCATCTAAGTGTTCACCTCACAGTTTGTGCTCAGCATATATATGTAGAATCTTCATTGATGATAAACTGATTGATAAGAAAGAACTAGATTGTTTAAAGTTATCTGCCTACATTTTTCTTCCAGCCTGTGTTGATCTCATATAACCTAGGTAAGACTCATTCTCACCTAAAATGTAAAATTGTGACCAATGTAGATCAAATAGACATTTTACACTTACTCCACTAGGTCAAAGCCACATATGCTACAGCTTTGCAATTGAGGTATGCTGTCTACTTCATAGGTTATTTTCCATGAGTAGGGGCCAGGAGGTCCATAAATCATTATGTTCCACAGCAGACATCTTTTGTTCTCTGTATTGTCCAGTGTTACTTTGACATAAATTTTCCAACTCTCACATAAAATGCCAAATCTCTTACACACAGACACACACGTATACAGACATCACACCTAAGTCCTTATGTTGAGAAGTTTACCATAAAAGACCACATGATGTATATTTTAAAAAACATGCAAAATATCCATTTGGGGAATTTAAAACAATTATATCAAATTATTTCATAGGAACATTCTGAAAGGAGGGAGGGGATGAATCCCAGAAGGGCAAGTGACCTGCCTTTAGAGGAGATGACAATTATAGGGGCCTTGGGCTCAAAAGGACTAAGGAAAAACAAAAACAAAGGCATCTGACAGAGTTCCCTTTCACCCTCCTCAGAGATCAGGCTAGAATCATGGTTAAGAGGGCAATTGTTGCAGTCAGCAGCCAACTCTTGGTTCTACTACCCACATATCATGTGTCTTGTGAACTGGTTTGCTTATTTTTTTGAAACAGATAATAATTTATAGTTGTTGAAAGAATTAAATGTGAGATAAACTATATAAAACACTTAACAGAAGCTCTCGATAAATGACAGCTATTATTAACTCAAACTTCCTGGTATTTATTCACATATCTCTCTACTTTCTCTTTTCCCCTTATTCAAGATAAACGCAGTTGTAACAAATTACCTCTTCCTTCCTCCGGCAAATAAAACCCTCACACTAGGGTCATGGGATAAAGGGAGCCCTGGTGACGCAGTGGTTAAGAGTTTGGCTGCTAACAAAAAGGCTGGCAGTTCGAATCTACCAGCTGCTCCTTGGAAACGCCATGAGTCAGTTCTACTCTGTCCTAGAGGGTTGCTATGAGTTGGAATCCACTCCATGGCAAAGAGTTTAAGTATGTAGAAAACTAGGTAGTGAAATGATGTATGGGTTCCTAACCAGGTAGACTTTTTTACTCTAACATAGAGCCCCAGTGAGAGAAATTTGACAAAGACGAAATAATAACATAATAGAGAGCCTGGAAGACCTATTGCTATCAGCTCAAAGTCACACGACAAGTGCCTCTTTCCCACAACTCATTTGGGCCCACTACTACATGGAATCCCAGAATGTGAGTGCTGAAAGGGACTTTAAGACACAGTATGTCCAGTCCTCTCCTTTTACAGAAGCAGAAACTGGGGCTCAGAGGGGTAAATGACTCATCCTAGATCACACAGTGATTGGGAGCCTTTTCCATTCGCTCAGTCAACCTGGGAAATCCTCTGGGTGTGACATTACCTACCTTGCTGGGTAACATTCAGCCTTAGAGCAAGGAATTGAATGTGAAGGCTCTTCTCCTTAGGCTCAGCAAAGAGCTCTCCCCTATCGTAAGAGCTGGTCTTTCAGAGAGAAGTCCTGTGCTGAAGAAACTGAAGGGATCTGACCTGGGGCACAAGAAACTCTCCTCAAACAGGACTCCTCCACCCAGCTCCTTAATCTGCACTAAAGGCCCCCAGTGGGCTAAGCCACTTCATCTCAGATAAGCCACCAAACTGAATTGAAGAAACATTAGAGCTGAAAGGAAATGTGGAGATCATTAATTCAACCTCCTCAGTTAACAGGTGAAGCAACTAAGGGTCAGAAAGTTTGACTTCTCAAGGTCACACAGCTAGTTGTTGGCCAAGTTGCTGAGGCAAAACAAGTGTTTCCATGATACAGGGCTTCCTTCCTGGTGATACTGATTTTGTGATTGTTATTACCAATTAGCAGTGTAAACCTTGCTTCCACACAACAATATTTCATGGTCCCTGTGATCTTTTAAAAAATGAACGGGCTATGATGATGAGGATAAATTACAAAGGGTAGGATTCAGGAAATTGGTCCCATAGTCAATCTTTAGATCTACTATTTAGAAATAGAGAAGAAAAAAAAAACCTACATGAAGCAGTTAACCAGTGATTTTGAATCCCGGTTTTTAGTTTAGAAAACCTCCTCCCTCACTAGAAGACCAAGAATTGTTTTTCAATAAGGAGATGCTTGAACTGTTTAAAATAAATTGAGCCACAAGCTGTGATCAGGGGACCGAATTCCCCTTGCAATTTCTGGTCTTCAATGTAAAACTTTGGAACTGAGAGTCAGGAAAAGCTCAGAATGTGTTTCGATTAATTTAGTTAGAAACCTTTAGAAGTTACAAACATTCATTCGTTATGCCCTGAGAGAGGGAAGGTGAAGACATGATATGAGGAAAGTTTCTGCACCAATTTTTTGAGTTACCATGAGAGTATGAGACCTAAAGGAGAATAGAAGAGAGGACTGGAAAAAAGAGCTGGAGCAGGGTTGCCAGCTGGGCAATTTTAGGCAATTCCCTTCATCTCTTCAAGGTGCAGTTCCTCAGCCTTAAATTGACAATATTGTACTGGCTTATCCTCCATGTTCTTTCTCTAACATTCCACCCTTCAAGATCACTTAGACTTTGATGCCCTAGACATCACCAGTGATGATAATTATAATGACGATAATCACAATGATCAAATAATGCCATTTAGTGGGTACCTATTCCCAGCCAATGCACCTCATGTGCAGCCATCACTTGTCTGTCAGTGGAGGCTTGCATGTTGCTATGATGCTGAACAGGTTTCAGTGAAGCTTCCAAACTAAGACAGACTAGGAAGAAAGGGCTGACAATCTATTTCTGAAATCAGCTAATGAAAACCCTATGGATCACAACAGTCCAATCCACAACCAGTCATGAGGATGGCATAAGACTAGACAGCATTGTTTGTGCATGGGTTCGAGTCAGGGCCAACTCAACAGCAGCTAACAACAACAACTATGCAGCAGGCACTATATAAGACATTTTGCAGTCACTGTCTCTAATATTCACAGCAAACCTACAAGGAAAATTTTCTTATTGAACATTTTTGTTTGTTTGTTTCCTCCTAGCATTCATTTTTCTCTACTTCTGTCAAAATTACCCAGATTTTACTTTGGGGAACCATGCCACCATCACCCCGCCCCACCCCCATTTAATTTGGATGTTGAACACCTAGAAATAGACCTTGATTGGCTTAAAAGATCTACATATACCACCCGTTGGCCACAATATTTGTTAAGGGATAGAAAAGTAACCTGGTCAGGAAGATAGATGGCCTTTGAAGGGTTTATAGGAAAAAAACTTCCTCTATCTCAGGCAGAAGAGGAAGCAACTTTTGCATCAAATAATGTTGGGTGAGGCTGTGAGGTCAAGAACTGCAGCAGCCGCGTTGTGACTAAAAGGAATTGTGACTTTCCTGAGGGCCACCACGTGAGGTCTAAAAAAGCAGTGAAAATCACAAAGGGCAGAGTGTTAAGAAGGAAAGAAACTGGGCATTGGAAACATTTGAGCCTCTGGGTCAACTCTCACCTGGAGTTTACTCTGTCTTTGGACTTTTTCAGTTACATGAGATAATGAATTCCATTATTTTTTTTAAATGTATGGAAATGCATTGTTTTTGTCAGTTGAATCATAAGTAGACCTAACTGGTACAGTATCATTATTTCCGTTTTACAGTTGGAATCCTCAGTCTGAGAAAAACCTACCAACTTATCCAAGGTTACCCAATGGTTGAATTTATAGCTATCCTGTCGATTTTGTTGTTGTTAGGTGCCTTTGAGTTGGTTCCAACTCATAGCGACCCTACATACAACAGAATGAAACATTGCCAGGTCCTGTGCCATCCTCACAATCGTTGGTATGCTTGAGTCCATTGTTGGAGCCACTATGTCTATCCATCTCATTGAGGGTCTTCCTCTTTTTCTCTGACCATCTACTTCACCAAGCATGATGTTCTTCTCCAGGGAGATCCCTCCTAATAATATGTCCAAAGGATGTGAGACCTAGTCTCGCCATCCTTGCTTCTAATGAGCATTCTGGTTGTACTTCTTCCAAGCAGACCTGTTCGTTCATTTGGCAGTCCATGGTATATTCAATATTCTTCACCAACACCACAACTCAAAGGGGTCATTTCTTCAGTCTTCCTTATTCATCGTCAAGCTTTCACATGCATATAAGACAATTGAAACACAATGCTTGGGTCAGGCGCACCTTAGTCTTCAAGGTGACATCTTTCCTTTTCAGCACTTTAAAGAGGACTTTTGCAGTAGATTTGCCTAATACAATGTGTCTTTTGATTTCTTGACTGCTGCTTCCCTGCATGTTGATTGTGGATCCAAGTAAAATGAAATCCTTGACAACTTCAATCTTTTCTCCATTTATCCAGTTGTGAGGATTTTCATTTTCTTTATGTTTAGGTGTAATCTTTTAATCTGTGGTCTTTGATCTCCATCAGTAAGTGCTTCAAGTCCTCTTCACTTTGAGTGAGCAAGGTTGTGACAACTGCATAACGCAGGTTGTTAATGAGTCTTCCTCCAATCCTGATGCCCCATTCTTCTTCACATAGTCCAGCTTTGCGGATTATTTGCTGGACATACAGATTGAATAAGTATGGTGAAAGGATACAACCCTGACGCACACCTTTCCTGATTTTAAACCACGCAGTATCCTCTTGTTTTGTTCAAACAACTGCCTCTTGATCTACATACAGGGTCCTTATGAGCACAATTAAGTGTTCTGGAATTCCCATTCTTCACAATGTTATCCATAATTTGTTGTGATCCACACAGTCAAATGCCTTTGCATAGTCAATAAAACACAGGTAAACATCTTTCTAGTATTCTGTGCTTTTAGCCAGGATCCATCTGACATCAGCAATGATATCACTGGTTCCACGTCCTCCTCTGAATCTGGCTTGAATTTCTGGCAGTTCCCTGTCAATATACTGCTGCAGCCACTTTTGAATGATCTTCAGCAAAATTTTACTAGCATGTGATATTAATGATATTGTTTGATAATTTCCACATTCAGTTGGATCACCTTTCTTGGGAATAGGCATAAATATGGATCTCTTCCAGTCAGTTGGCCAGGTAGCTGTCTTCCAAATTTCTTGGCATAGACGAGTGATTCTACCTATACTTCCCAAAAAAGTGTTGTAACAAAAATGAGGCCTTGGAAAAGAAAATACTGAAATCCAAAAGTGAAGATGTATTTAACTGTAAATAATATACTCATAAACTGAGTTAATGTTTATTTCTGAGAGTGAGATTATAAATGTATTTAACATTCATTTTATTATTATTGGTAGTTTCCAAATTTTCTACAATATAGATAATATTTATATTAAAAATCATTTTTATAGAAAAAGAAACACAGATACATACGTTCAATGGAATACTATGCAACAATAAAGAACAATGATGAATCCGCAAAGCATCTCACAACATAGATGAATCTGGAAGGCATTATGCTGAGTAAAATAAGGCAGTCACAAAACATCAAATATTGTATGAGACACTATTCTAAGAAGTCAAGAAAAAGTTTACAAGCAGAAAAAAGCATTCTTTGATGGTTACAAGGGTGGGGAGGGAGGAGAAGAGGAAATCACCAACTAAATAGTAGACAAGTGTGAGCTTCAGTGAATAGAAGGACAACACACAATACAGAGGAGGTCAGCGCAAATGGATCAAAGCAAAAGCATAGACGTTTCCTAGACACATCCAAACACTTTGAGGGATCAAGTAGCTGGGGCTGGGGGCTGGGGACCATAGTCTCGGGGTACATCTGAATCTAGTGGCATAACATAGTTTATAAAGAAAATGTTCTACATCCCACTTTGGTGAGTAGCATCTGGGGTCTTAAAAGCTTGTAAGCAGCCATCTAAGATACAGCTATTGGTCCCATCCCACATGGAGCAAAGGAAAATACTAGCCCAAAGGACGAAAGGACCACATAAACCAGAGACTCCACCAGCCTGAGACCAGATGAACTAGATGGCACCAGGCTAACACCAATGACCACCCTGACAGAGAACACAACAGAGAGTCCTGGACAGAGCAGGAGAAAAATGTAAAACAGAATTAAAAATCACATAAAAAGACCAGACTTAATGGTCTAATAGAGACTGGAGGAACCCCCAAAACCATGGCCCCCAGGCGCTCTGCTAACCTAAAACTGGAATCATTCACAAAGTCCACTTTTCAGACAAAGATTAGACAAGCCTATAAAGCAAAAAATAATGCACGTGAGGAATGTGTTTCTTAGTTCAATCAAATATACAAGACCAAACGGGAGGTTCCTGTCCAAAAGCAGGACAATAAGGCAGGAAGAGACAGGAGCGGAATGAATGGACACAGGGAACCTGGGGTGGAAAGGGGGAGTGTGCTGTCACATTGTGGGAATTGCAACCAATGTCACAAAACAATGTGTGTATAAATTTTTGAATGAGAAATTAACTTGAGCTGTAAACTTTCACCTATAGCACAATTTAAAACAAACAAGGAATTAGTTCTAAAGATTCCAGAAGTACCCTCTACAAAATAAAAGTGAAAGTGCCCTTCCAAAGAGAGGAAAAAGAAGAATTTGTAACTCCCAGTGAAATCATCAACTCAAACTCTAGACTTGGAGAATATACCATAAAAACTGAAGAAGGATCATAGGTTAAAATCTCTCCATTATAAGGTTATGCCACTTACAGTTTTTCCCATTCATACTTATTTCTGGTGATTGAAGACTGGTAAAATTATCTACCATAATAATTTCATGAATTCACTGAGCAGCAGCATTCCCAACTTTAATTACACTTCTTGGGGAAATATTGCACATGCCACTTGGGGTGGCCTTTGTGCCCATGAGAAAAGGGAACTTTTGGAATAAATTAATAACACAGACATACTAGTGACAATATACTGCCTTGACTAAAAGTGATCTTCAAAAAATGTTTAGTTTTGAAAGAAAACATAACATAATGGAAAGTCTACATTTGGAAAAAATGGTTTCAAATTCTGTTTCCAACACTTAGCAGCTTTATAATATTGAATCCAAAACACAAAAACTGAGGACAAAAATTCAGGAAGAAATTAAATGAGAGTTGATTAAACTTAGGGGAGAAAATAGAAGAAAAAAATCATACCAGAAATGAAGACTGGGGGACTCAAGGGAAAATATTAAAATTAAAATTTGATAAAGAGCATTGAACCTGACATTACTGCCATTAATCAAAAAAAAAAAAAAAAAGCAGGAAATAACAAATGTTTGAGAAGCTGCAGGGAGACAGAAACTCATGCACTGCTGTGGGAATGCAAAATGGTACAACCATTTTAGAAAATGATATGGGGCCTCCTTAAAAAGCTAGAAATAGAAATACCATGAGATCCAGCAACCCCACACCTAGGAATATATCCTAGAGAAATAAGAGCTGTCACACAAAAAGACATACGCACACCCATATTCATTGCAGCATTATTCACAATAGCAAGAAGTTGGAAACAATGTAAGTGCTCATCAACAGATGAATGGCTGAACAAACTTTGGTACATACATGCAATGGAATACTAAGCAATGATAAAAAACAATGATGAATCTGTGAAACATCTCACAACATGGAGGATCTGGAAGGCATTATGCTGAATGAAATAAGTCAACCACAAAAGGACAAATACTGTATGAGACTTCTATTATAAAAACTCGTGAAAAGTTTCACCCACAGAAAGAAACAATCTTTGATCGTTACGAGGGAGGGGAGGGGTGGGGAGGAAAAACACTAACTAGGTAGCAGGTAAGTGGTAACTTTGGTGAGGGGAAAAACAGTACACAATACTGGGGAAGTCAGCACAACTTGACCAAGGCAAAGTCATAGAAGCTTCACAGACACATCCAAATGCCCTGAGAGACTGAGTCACTGGGCTGAGGGCTGGGGACTATGGTCTCGGGGGACATCTAGCTCAACTGGCATAAAATAGTTTATAAAGAAAATATTCTACATCCAACTGTGGTAAGTAGTATCTGGGGTCTTAAAAGCCTGTGAGTGGCCATCTAAGATAAATCTACTGGTCCCATCCTGGCTGGAGCAAAGGAGAATGAAAAAAATCAAAGACACAAGGGAAAGATTAGTACAAAGGACTAATGGACCACAGCTACCACAACCTCCACCAGACCGAGCCCAGAACAACTAAATGGTGCCCAGCTACCAACGCCAACTTCTCCGACAGGGATCACAACAGAGGATTCCAGGCAGAGTGGAAGAATAATGTAGAACAAATTTCAAATTCACAAAAAAAAAACACCAGACTTGCTGGTCTGACAGAGACTGGAGAAGCTCCAAGAGTATGGCCTCTGGACACCCTTTTAACTGAGTACTGAGGTCACTCCTGAGGTTCACCCTTCAGCCAAAGATTAGACAGGTCTATACGACAAACAATAACACACGTGAGGAACATGCTTCATAGTTCAATCATGTACACAAGACTAAATAGGCACACTAGCCCAGAAGCAAATACAAGAAAGCAGGAAGGGACAGGAAAACTGGACCAATGGAAATAGGGATCCCATGGTGGAGAAAAGGAGAGTATTGACACATCATGGGATTGGCAACAAATGACACAAAACAATGCAACATGTGTATTGTTTAATGAGAAACTAATTTGTTCTGTAAACTTTTACCTAAAGCACAATAAAAAAATAAAAATGTTGATGTATACAGTATAAAAGAAAAAAAAGAGCATTGAGGAAAAGTAGCAAATCAACTAAGAAAACGTTATTTTTTTAAGTAAAAAGAATATAAGAGAAAGTGATTGAAATGAAAGTTAGGCCAAAAAGGCCCAACATACATATAATCACTGTCCCTGAAGAAGAAAATCAAAACAATAAAACACAAACAATATACAAAATTATAGGGTATAAAATATTTCCTTTGATTGGCATTTTCATGGCATATCTTTTTTCTTGCTTTTACGTTTAACTTATCTATGTCTTCATATTTAAAATGAGTTCCTTCTAGATAGCATAAAGTTGGGCTTGCTATTTTATATAATTTGAATTTTTTAATTGTTGTATTTAGCCATTTATATTTAATATAGTTACTGATATGGTTGGATTTAAATCAACCAACTTGCTAATTGCTTTCTATTTGTTCCATTTGTTTTTGTTCCTTTTTTCCTTAATTTTCCACCTACTTTTGGATTAATTGTGCATTTTTTATTATTCCATTATACCTCTACCATTGGCTTATTGGAGCCCTGGTGGCATAGTGGTTAAGAGCTCGGCTGCTAACCAAAAAGTCAGCAGTTCAAATCCACCAGCCGCTTCTTGGAAACCCTTGAGGCAGTTCTACAGGGTCTCTATGAGTCAGAACCAACTCAATGACACTTAACAACAAAAACAACATTGGCTTATTGTAGCCCTGGTGGCACAGTGGTTAAGATCTCAGCTGCTAACCAAAAAGTCAGAAGTTTGAATCCACTAGCTACTCCTTGGAAACCCTATGGGGCGAATCTACTCTGCCCTATAGGGTTGTTGTGAGTCGGAATCGACTCGATGGCAATTGTTTTTATTATTATTTATACTTCTTTTTTTAATATTCATTGTGATTGCCTTGGAATATACAATATATATCTTTAATTAATCACAGGATAACTTCAAATATTTTTATGTCGCTTCACATGTTGTAAGAACCTTATAACAGTATATTTTCAATTCCTCCCTCCCACTTTTTGTGTTATTGTCATTTGATCTACCTTTACATATGCTATAAATACATTTTGTTTTATAAATACTTTTGTTTTTTACAGTCATCTAACTTTTCGAGCATTGAAATTTTTTTTACATCCTCTATATTTACCTTTGGAAGACTCATTAACAACCTGCGTTATGCAGATGACACAACCTTGCTTGCTGAAAGTGAAGAGGACTTGAAGCACTTGCTGACAAAGATCAAAGAATACAGCCTGCACTATGGATTACACTTCAACATAAAGACAACAAAAATCCTCACAACTGGACCAATAAGCAACATCATGATAAATGGAGAAAAGACTGAAGTTGTCAAGGATTTCATTTTACTTGGATCCACAATCAACACCATGGAAGCAGCAGTCAAGAAATCAAATGACACAATTGCATTGGGCAAGTCTGCTGCAAAAGACCTTTTTAACGTGTTAAAAAGCAAAGATGTCACCTTGAAGACTAAGGTGCACCTGACACAAGCCATTGTGTTTTCAATCACTGCATATGCATGCAAAAGCCGTACAATAAATAAGGAAGACCGAAGAAGAATTGAGACCTTTGAATTATAGTATTGGTGAAGAATATTGAATATACCATGTATTGCCAAAAGAACGAACAAATCTGTCTTGGAAGAAATACAGCCAGAATGCTCATAGAATTAGGGATGGCAACACTATGTCTCACATAATTTGAACATGTTGTCAGGAGAGATCAGTCCCTGGAGAAGGACATCATGCTTGGTAAAGTAGAGGGTCAGCCAAAAAGAGGAAGACCCACAATGAGATAGATTGATACAGTGGCTGCAACAATGGGCTCAAGCATAACAACGACTGTGAGGATGTCACAGGACCGGGCAGTGTTTAGTTCTATTGTACATAGAACAATAGGATCTTTATGAGTCAGAACCGACTCCACGACACCTAACAACAACAACAATATTTATCATTATTCTAACCATTTTGGAGCTTTTCATGTATTTGTATAGATCTAAATTTCTATCAGGTAGCATATTCTTTCTGCCTGAACCCGTTGTCATCAAGTCAATTCTGACTCATAGGGATCCTATGGGACAGAGTAGAACTGTCCCAAAGCGTTTCCAAGGCTGTAGTCTTTATGGAAGCAGACTGCCATATCTTCCTCCTATGGAGTGGCTGGTGGGTTTGAACCATCGATCTTTTGGTTCACAGCCAAGCACTTAACCACTGCACCACCAGGGCTCCTTAAAGAAATGTATGTTGTTTGTTGTAAGGTGCTGTTGAGTCGAATCCAACTCATAGAGACCCCATGTATAATAGAACAAAACACTGCCAGGTCTTGCACAATCCTCACAATCTTTACCTTGCTTCAACCCATTGTTGCAGTCACTGTATTAATCCATCTCATTGATGGTCTTGCTCTTTTTCGATGGCCCTCTATTTTACCAAGCATTATGTCCTTCTCCAGATACTGGTCTCTCCTGATAACACGTCCAAAGTATGTGAGACGAAGTCTCACCATCCTCACTTCTAAAGAGCATTCTGGCTGTACTTCTTCCAAGACAGATCTGTTTGTTTTTCCTGGCAATCCATGGCATATTCAATATTCTTTGCCAACACCATAATTCAAAGTCATCTGTTCATTCATTGTCCAGCTTTCGCATGCATATGAGGTGACTGAAAATATGATGGCTTGATTCAGGTGCACATTAGTCCTCCAAGAGACATCTTTATTTTTTAACACTTTAGAGAGGTCTTTTGCAGCAGATTTGCTCAATGCAATGTCGTTTGATTTCTTGACTGCTACTTACATGGGCATTGTTGTGGATCCAAGTAAAATGAAATCCTTGACGACTTTGATCTTTTCTCCATTTATCATGATGTTGCTTATATTTAACATATCCTAGAAAATTCCATTAGTCTGGAAGCTCAGCTGAAACCTGTCTGCCATGGGTGACCCTGCTAGTATCTGAATACTGGTGGCATAGACTAGGAAGAAGGACCCAGCAGTCTACTTCTGAAAAGAATCAGCCAGTGAAAACATTATAAATAGCAGCAGAACATTGTCTGATATAGTGCCGGAATATGAGCCCCCCAGGTTGGAAGGCACTCAAAATATGACTGGGAAGAGTTGCCTCCTCAAAATAGAGTCAACCTTAACGATGTGGATGCAGTCAAGCTTTTGGGACCTTCATTTGCTCATGTGGCACGACTCAAAATGAGAAGAAGTAGCTGCAAACATCCATTAATAATTGGAACGTGGAATGTACAAAATATGAATCTAGGAAAATTGGAAATCATCAAAAATGAAATAGAATCCAGAAACAGGGATACCCTAGGCATTAGTGAGCTGAAATGGACTAGTATTGGCTATTTTGAATCAGACAATCATATGGTCTACTATGCCGGGAATGATAGCTTGAGGAGGAAAGGCATTGCACTCATAGTTGAAAAGAACATTTCAAGATCTATCCTAAAGTACAATGCTATCAGTGATAGGATAATTTCCATACTCCTACAAGGAATGCCAGTTAATACGACTATTATTCAAATTTACCCATGAACCACTAAGGCCAAAGATGAAGAAATTGAAGATTTTTACCAGCTTCTGCAGTCTGAAATTGATCGAACATGCAATCAGGATGCATTGATAATTACTGGTGATTGGAATGCAAAAGTTGGAAACAAAGAGGAAGAATCGGTAGTTGGAAAATATGGTCTTGGTGATAGAAATGATGCCGGAGATTGCATGATAGAATTTTTCAAGACCAATGACTATTTCATTGCAAATACCTTTTTTCACCAACATAAATGGACACTATACACATGGACCTCACATGATGAAATACACAGGAATCAAATCGACTACATCTGTGGAAAAAGATGATGGAAAAGCTCAATATTATCAGTTAGAACTAGGTCAGGGGCCAACTGTGGAACAGACCATCAATTACTCATATTCAAGTTCAAGTTGAAACTGAAGAAAATTAGAACAAGCCCACGAGAGCCAAAGTACGACCTTGAGTATATCCCACCTGAATTTCGAGACCATCTCAAAAATAGATTTGATGCATTGAACACTAATGACTGAAGACCAGACAAATTGTGGAACAACATCAAGGACATCATACACGAAGAAAGCAAGAGGTCATTAAAAAGACTGGAAAGAAAGAAAAGACTAAAATGGATGTCAGAAGAGACTCTAAAACTTGCTCTTGAACTTCAAGTAGCTAAAGCAAAAGGAAGAAATGGTGAAGTAAAAGAACTGAACAGAAGATTTCAAAGGGCAGCTCGAGAAGACAAAATAAAGTATTATAATGAACTATGCAAAGAGCTAGAGGTAGAAAACCAAAAGGGAAGAACACGCTCCACATTCCTCAAGCTGAAAGAACTAAAGAAAAAATTTAAGCCTCCAGTTGCAATAGTGAAGGATTCTATAGGGAAAATATTAAATGATGCACAAAACATCAAAAGAAGATCTAAGGAATACACAGTCATTATACCACAAAGAACTGGTTGACGTTCAGCCATTTCAAGAGGTAGCATATGATCAGGAACCGATAGTACTGAAGGAAGAAGTCCAAGCTTCACTGAATGCATTGGCAAAAAACAAGGCTCCAGGAATTGACAGGATAACAACTGAGATGTTTCAACAAATGAATGCAGCACTGGAAGGGCTCAGTCATCTATGCTAAGAAATTTGGAAGACAGCTACTTGGCCAACTGACTGGAAGAGGTCTATATTTATGCTTATTCCCAAGAAAGGTGATCCAACTGAATGTGGAAATTATCGAACAATATCATTAATATCACACGCAAGTAAAATTTTGCTGAAGATCATTCAAAAGTGACTGCAGCAGTATATCGACAGGGAACTGCCAGAAATTCAAGCCAGATTCAGAAGAGGACATGGAACCAGGGATATCATTGCTGATGTCAGATGGATCCTGGCTGAAAGCACAGAATGCCAGAAAGATGTTTACCTGTGTTTTATTGACTATGCTAAGGCATTCGACTCTGTGGATCATAACAAATTATGGATAACATTGCAAAGAATGGGAATTCCAGAACACTTAATTGTGTTCATGAGGAACCTGTACATAGATCAAGAGGCAGTTGTTTGAACAGAGCGGGGGATACTTTGTGGTTTAAAGTCAGGAAAGGTGTGCTTCAGGGTTGTATCCTTTCACCATAGCTATTCAATCTGTATGCTAAGAAAATAATCCGCAAAGCTGGACTATATGAAGAAGAACAGGGCCATCAGGATTGGAGGAAGACCCATTAACAACCTGCGTTATGCAGATAACACAACCTTGCTTGCTGAAAATGAAGAGAACTTGAAGTACTTACCGATGGAGATCACAGACTACCACCTTCAGTACAGATTACACTTCAACATAAAGAAAACAAAAATCCTCACAACTGGACCAATAAGCAACACCATGATAAATGGAGAAATGATTGAAGTTGTCAAAGATTTCATTTACTTGGATCCACAATCAATACACATGGAAGCAGCAGTCAAGAAATCAAAAGATGCATTTCATTGGGCAAATCGGCTGCAAAAGACCTCTTTAAAATGTTGAAAAGCAAAGATGTCACCTTGAGGACTAAGCTGCACCTGACCCAAGCTACGGTGTTTTCAATCACCTCATACGCATGGGAAAGCTGGACAGTAAATACTGAACACCGAAGAAGAATTGATGCCTTTGAACTGTGGTGGTGGCGAAGAATATTGAATATACAATGGACTGCCAAAAGAACGAACAGGTCTGTCTTGGAAAAAATACAGTTAGAATGCTCCTTAGAAGCTAGGACAGCTAGACTACGTCTTACATACTTTGGACATGTTGTCAGGAGGGATCAGTCCCTGGAAGAACATCATGCTTGGTAAAGTACAGGGTCAGTGAAAAAGAGGAAGGCCATCAATGAGACAGATTGACACAATGGCTGCAACAATGGGCTCAAGCATAACAATCGTGAGGATGTCATAGGACCGGGCAGTGTTTCGTTCTGTTGTTCACAGGGCCACTATGAGTCAGAACCAACTCCACGGCACATAACAACAACAGTAACTTCCATTATTTTCTCATACAGATGTTCAGATTATCTTGATGTAGTAAACCAAAACCAAACTCGCTGCCATTGAGTCGATTCCAACTCATAGTGACCCTGTAGGACAGAGTAGAACTGCCCCATAGGGTTTCCAAGGAGCACCTGGTGGATTCAAACTGCTGACCTTTTGGTTAGCAGCCTTAGCTCTTAACCACTATGCCACCAGGATTTCTACTTTTTTTGATGTATTAGACACCTAATATTTCCCTTCCAGACTACACTCAGACTACAATTTACTTTATTAAGACAGGATGTGGTTAAAATCTACTAATCTGGTCTTCCAATTTAGGACACCAAAATATTGATCACAAAAGTTTCTGATGGTTCACCTAGGCCTGGTTGCTGTCTACAGTGAGATCAAAAGGAATCTTTAGCCAGGGACTTTCTAGCTTTCTACATCCTTGACAAAAGTAGAAAACCTAGGAATAAATCTTCAAAATGCTAAGACCCCTACACTAAAAATAAGATTATTTAGAAAAAAATTAAAGGAGATCTAGATAAATGGAGGGATATACTATTTAAGAGTCAGCCATTTAAAACTAAATATTATTAAAATTCCACTATATCCAACTTGACCAATGGAGTCATTGCAATCCCAAATAAAATCCCAGCAGACATTTTAGTAACAATTATAAGTTTATTCTAAAATTTACATGAAAATTCAAAAGTCAAAAATACCACCAAAACTAGTAGACTTATACTACTGATTATCAAGAGTTATTACAAGGTTACAGTTATTAAGACAGGTATTGATTCAAAGATAGATAAATAGACCAATGAGCAAAGTAGAAAGTCCAAAGACAAATACATACATATGTGAACATTCAATTTATTACAAAGGTGCACAGAAGAGCTATGGGAAAGAACAGGCTTGTCTCAGTCATCTAGTGCTGCTCCAACAGAAATGGGATTGCAGTGGATGGCTTTACAAAGAGAAATTTATTCTCTCACAGTCCAGTAGGCTACAAGTCCAAATTCAGGGCATCTGCTCCAGGGGAATGCTTTCTCCATCGGCTCTGGAGGAAAGTCCATGTCATCAGTCTTCCTTTGGTCTGGGAGCTTCTCTGCAGAGGAACCTGAGGTCCAAAGGATGCGCTCTGCTCCCAGCACTGCTTTCTTGGTGGTATGAGGTTCCCATGTGTCTCTGCTCGCTTCTCTCTTTTATATCTCTAAAGAGATTGCATTAAGACACTGATCTTGTCAACCTCATCAGTATAACCTCATCACAGTGATAGAATTTACAACACATGAGAAGATCACATATAATCTCACCATAGTGGTAGAGTTCACAACACATAAGGACATCACATCAGATAACACAATCATACAGTACTAGGAATCATGACCTAGCCAAGTTGCTACCCACATTTTTTGGGGGACACAAGTCAATCCATGGCAAGGGTTTTCAATAAATAATGCTGGTTCAACTGGATAGCCATGTAGGGGAAATATCTATTTTGATCCCTGCTTCATAACATACTCAAAAATTAATTCCAGGTAGATGTAAGATCTAAAGTATGTAGATGAAAAGTAAACAATGAAGCTTCTAGATGTTGACAAAGGAGAATATCTTTATGAAGTTGGGATAGAGAAGGATTTCTTTAAAAAGACACAAAAAAGTAGTAACATAATGGAAAAGACAATAAATTCAATTAAATTAAGAACTTCTATTCATCAATAAACATCATTAAAAGAGCAAAAGTGGAAGCCACAAAATAGATGATAGATTAGGTATAGATATGTTGTTGTCATTGTTTGGTGCTGTCGAGTTGGTTCCAACTCATAGAAACCCTGTTTACAACAGAACAAAACACTGCCAGGTCCTGCATGATTCTCACAATCCTGTCTGTGTTTGAGCCCATTGTTGCAGCCACTGTGTCAATCCATCTGGTAGAGACTTCCTCTTTTTCTCTGACCCTCTACCTTACCAAGCATGGTGTCCTTCCCCAGATACTGGTCCCTCCTGATAACATGTCCAAAGTGCAAGGGATGAAGTCTCACCATCCTCACTTCTAAGGAGCACTCTGGCTGTACTTCTTAGAAGACACATTTGTTCATTCTTCTGGTATATTCACTATTCTTTGCCAATACCATAATTCAAAGGCATCAGTTCTTCTTTGGTCTTCCTTATTCATTGTCCAGCTTTCGCATGCATATGACGCAATTGAAAATATCATGGCTTGAGTCAGGTGCCTTAGTCCTTAGGCCTCAAAATGACATCTTTGCTTTTCAACACTTTAAAGAGGTCTGTTGCAGCAGATTTGCCCAATGCAATACGTCCTTTGATTTCTTGATTGCTGCTTCCATGGACATTGATTGTGGACCCAAGTAAAACGAAATCCTTAAAAACTTAAATATTTTCTCCATTTATCATGATGTTGCTTATTGGTCCAGTTGTCAAAATTTTTGTTTTCTTTATGTTGAAGTGTAATCCATACTGAAGGCTGTAGTCTTTGATCTTTGTCGGTAAGTGCTTCAAGTCCTCTTCACTTTCAGCAAGCAAGGTTGTGTCATCTACATATTGCAGGTTGTTAATGAGTCTTCCACCAATTCTGATGCCACATTCTTCTTCATAGAGTCCAGCTTCTGAGAATATTTGCTCAACATACAGATTGAATAAGTATGGTGACAGGATACAACCGTGACGCACACCTTTCCTGATTTTAAACCACGCAGTATCCCCTTGTTTTGTTCAAATGACTACCTCTTGGTCTAAGTACAGGCTCCTCGTGAGCACAATCAAGTGTTCTGGAATTCCCATTCTTTGCAATGTTATCCATAATTTGTTATGATCTGCACAGTCAAATGCCTTAGCATAGTCAGTAAAACACAGGTAAACATCTTTCTGGCATTCTGTGCTTTCAGCCGATCCATCTGACATCAGCAATGATATCCCTGGTTCCATGTCCTCTGCTGAATCTGGCTTGAATTTCTGGAAGGTCCCTGTCGATGTACGGCTGCAACCATTTTTTAATTATCTTCAGCAAAATTTTATTTGCATGTAATATTAATGATATTGGTCAATAGCTTCCATATTCTGTTGTGCCCATTCCTGTCTTTGGAATGGGCACAAATATGGATCTCTTCCAGCTGGTTGGCCAGGTACCAAATTCTTCCAAATTTCTTGGCATAGATGAGTGAGCACCTCCAGTGCTATACCCATTTCTTGAAACATCTCTATTAGTAAATTGTCAATTCCTGGAGCCTTATTTTCACCAATGCCTTCACTGCAGGTTGGACTTCTTCCTTCAATACCAACGCTTATTGATCATATGCTACCTCCTGAAATAGCTGAAAGTCCATCAATTCTTTTTGATGTAGATACAGATATATGGGATATATAGGTATGACAAGCAACTTGCATCCAGATTATATAAAAACCAAATTATATAAAAAATAACCCCTACAAATCAGTAAGAAAAGATAGGTAATCCAATAAAAAATGGACTAAAAAAAAAACAAGGCTTTAACACAAGAGATAGTCAAATAACCAGTAAATGTATGAAAAGATGTTCAACCTCAGCAAATTGTAAATTTAAAACATAACAAAATACACAATATTTAGTATAAAATTACCTCTTGGCATTCTAGAGGAAGCCATAGGATGAGCTAAGGAAGACACACTGACGTAGAAGTAAGGAGTTCATAATGTCTAATCCTTGGATTAGGTATTTGTTTATAGATATTCATTTATATATTAAACTGATCAATTAGTGAAAACCAAGTAGGTGAAGAATGCAGCAATGATAGTAGTGGTTGTTGAAACAATGATTATGATTAACCCAATTCAATTCAACTCAGGTCCTAAAAACAAATCACAGAATATATAAAAGTGCCTGTAATAGTGCAGGACACATAGAAAGTGGTTAATAAATCATATATATTGTTTAGATTAAACGACGGGTATCAGACAGGAAACCCAGAGTGAGCTACCCCCAGGGACCATAAAAGGCAAGAGAATTCCTTCTGCAAAGTCCTCTCCCAAGTGGGCCCCCACACTTGGCCAATGCAGTCAGGCAGCTTGCTTGCATCTGTGGCAAGAACTTTCAACAGGGGAGGCAACTTAGAAGGCTCATGGGAGCTCAAAGGGCAGAAATAGAGAATGCAGCATCCCCTAGGTATCAGCGAACTTTTCTTTCTCCCTCCCAAGCTATAGAATTTGACTATAAAAGAGCCTTTGACCAGGACTCTTGGCTGCATTCACACTGACCTGAGGGACAACTCTGGATCTCAGGGAGAGAGAAGGTTAACTTCAGAATGGCCCCAAAGTCATATATTCCTATTGTATTTATCCTGTCCTCACTGTTTACTGAGCACCTACCTAGACCTTAACAGTGTAAGAGTTAGCTTTGTGTCAGACTCCAATACAAATAACCTTTTGCTCTATATCCTAGGCAGCAATTCTAAGTTAGGAATAAATAGAGGACAGATAATTTTTCAAAGCAGCATACCTACAGAAACCCAAAACTGTTGCAAAAGCAATAGTGTTTAGAGGGGTCATAGTTGGGTAGGGGTTGCAGAGCACCCAGGAGTAGGAAAATGATAGAAAGATTTACATATTCTCCCAGTAACTGAATTCACTTTTATCATCTTTCTTCTTTGCATTGTATTTCCCATCTTTATGACATGCAGAATATAAACAAAAAAAACTAAAATTTCTTAAGTACTTCTTATGGACCAGACACTGTATTAAGTTTTATAGGCATTAGTTAGTCTAATCCACATGCCAACTCTATTTATGCATATCTTACAGATGAGGACAATGATTAAAAAGGAAAATAACTTGATTAAAGCCACACAGCTGGTAATTGGTGGGGCCAGGGATTGAAAATCTACTACTATCCGACCAGAGTTTATGCTCTTAACCAATATTCTTTGCTAGACAAGGGATAGTTCTAAAACCCGGCCATCTAGGAAGATTTATAAACCAGGAACTCATTTTCCCTCTCTCCCTCTCTTCCCTTCCTCCCTCCTACAAAGTTTACTGAGCACTTAATATGTGCTAGGCCCAGTTTCAGATGCTGGGGATCCGTAAAAATAGGAGTAGTCTCTGCATTTAATAACACAGTCTATGGGGAAGCCACACATGTAATCTAAAAGACAGTGATTTGAAGTATTATGACAGAAATAAACAGAGGGTACCTGAGTGTCAGGAAATGCCTCCGCTGCACACTTTTGGAAAGCCACCTATTCTGGAAACTGACAATTAAATTTTTCAGTGATTTGACATTTGATCAAGAAATTGGATATTAGCATTTGGTAAAGCTGGAGGCCTTTTTCATGATGTTTTGCCTGCTGCCATACCGTATTCAACTACAGGTGAAAAGATATTAATACCTTATATGTCCAAAAGACTTGAAAGCAAGAACGCAAACAGAAATTTCTACACCAGTGTTCACTGCAGCATTATCCACAATAGCCAAAAAGTAGAAACAACTCAGTATTATTCAGCCATAAAGAGAAATGAAGCCTTGATACATGCTACAACATGGATGAACCTTCAAAACATCATGCTGAGTGAAATAAGTCAGATAAAAAAGGACAAATAGACAGTGTGTAGGGAGAGGGGCAAGATGGCGCTCTAGGCAGAAACACCACGCCGTCCCTCCACAGCAAAGATCAAAAAAACTAAGCCTAACAGAGAATCAACAATCCTGAAACCCTAGAACACCAAATGAAGAGATAAAGAACTCAGCCAAACACCAAACGGAGTGAGAATACTAAAAGAGAACGGAGAGCGAGGAGAGACTCAGGCAGAGATTCCTTACCTGCTAACGCAGCGCGGATCCACCATCTTGGATTCCTATCGGAGACCAGCAAACGGGAGAGCAGCCTTGCAGAGCATCTGGTCGGAGACATAACGACCGGTAAACTGCGGTGCGCGCTCTCCCACCACCCACCCCTCTCCGCCTCAGCTGGGGATCCCCTGCTTTCCGTGGCCAGGGTCCCTGGGCTGGGGGGTGCTGGTGCTTGGATTCTGCGCGCCTGGGCTGGCGGCTTTCTGGGAGCCGTTTGCTGGCAGCTAGCGAACCTTTCTCTGCCGCCTCCCCCTCCTTTTGCCTGGGTGCCTGGTTCCGAGTGCTGTCTCTGCTCTCTCCTGCGGGGCTGTAGAGCTGCGTGCAGGCGTGTGGCTGTTTCTAGGTCTGGGCTCCCGCGTGGGTGGGATCCCGGGGCCTTTGTTCGTTCACCCCTCTGCTTTCCGTGGCCAGAGTCCCTGAGCAGGGGGGCGCCGGTGCTTGGATTCCGCGCGCCCGGGCTGGGGGCTTTCTGGGAGCCGTTTGCTGGCACCTAGCGAAACTTTTTCTGCCGCCTCCCCCTCCTTTTGCCTGGGTGCCTGGTTCCGAGTGCCGTCTCTGCTCTCTCCTGCGGGGCTGTAGGGCTGCGTTCGGGCGTGTGGCTGTTTCCAGGTCTGGGCTCCCGCGCGGGTGGGATCCTGGGGCCTTTGTTCGTTGGCCCCTCTGCTTCCCGTGGCCACGGTCACTTAACCCCGAGACTATCGGCTTCTTGGAATTTGCGCCCCTGAGTGGGGGCTGTCTGGGTCCCATTTGTAGGCACTGACTGCTGATGTTGCCCTTTTTTTTTTCTCAATTTTATTTTTCTTCCTTTTTTGATTAGTTTTGTCATATTTTACCTCTTTTTCTCTTTTGTCTTTCTTCATTGCTTAATTTCTTGTCTCTCTATCTCTTCCTTCTCTTTCTGATCCCTGAATATCAGGCGATGTATGCCTCTGTACCTTCTGGCCAGGCTGAGCTGTGAAAATTGAGACCGACTCCCCCAGACCTCATAGCTGCATCGGTGGGATCCCTGGGAACTTTGCAGTTTTTTAACTTTTCTGATTTTCATTTGGTCATTCTTTCCTTTTCTTTCTCTTCCCCCTTCTGGTTTCCTCCATCCCATAGTCTCTCATCTGTACATTCCAACGACAAGCTCCCCTAGCATTCTTTTATGTTTGTACGCTTTTTGCTCCTCCTCCTCTCTCCTCTCTCCCATATCCAGCTTAGCTTCACACATAACCATCTTCCCGCTGCACCCTACCTACCTGCACCGTGCACTAGACATCACATCACCAAGCGGTGCAGGCACGCCCTATTGGAACCTGCCCAGCACTGACTACCGACCGTCCTGGTGGCTGCGGTGAGTGCCACAAGCAACCCATCCCAGTGGCTCCTCCTCAACTAGATCTGCCCAGCTGTACCACAAGAACGAAAAAAAAAAAAAATCTACAATCAATAAACGAGAGAAATATCTACTGAATGCCCCAAAAACAGCAAACCATATCAAAACATTTACAAAAACAAGACAAGATGGCTCAAATAGGCGTCCAAATTAAAACACCAGATAACTCTCCTGTGGAAGAAAACGCACTAGAAGTACCTGATACGGAACTCAAATCACTAATACTCGGAATTTTCCAAGAACTGAGGCAAAAAGCTGACAAACATGGGGAAAAAATAGACAAATTTATGGAAAATACAGACAAAAAATTGGAAGAATTCAGGAAGATGATGCAAGAACAAAATGCCAAAATAAATTCACAACTCGAAATTATACAAAAACAACAATTAGAAATCCAAAAGATAAACAACAAGATTTCAGAAATAGACGGTGTCATAGAAGGGCTGAGAAGTAGATTTGAAACCATGGAAGACAGGATCAGTGGAACTGAAGACAAACACTTGGATACAACTCTGTTTCAGGAAAACTCAGAAAAAAGAACAAAGAAAAATGAAGAGACCCTGAGAGTTATGTGGGACACAATTAAAAGCAAAAACTTACGAGTGATTGGCATACCAGAACAGGGGAAGAAAACAGAAAACACAGAGAGGATCATTGAGGAAATGCTGACAGAAAACTTTCCCAATATCATGAAAGATGAAAAGCTGGTCATCCAAGAAGCTCAACGAACCCCATATAGAAGAGACCCCAAAAGAAAATCACCAAGACATATCATATTCACACTCGCTAAAACTAAAGACAAACAAAGAATCCTGAGAGCAGCTCGTGAAAAACAAGAAGTCACATACAGAGGAGAAACAATAAGACTAAGCTCAGATTATTCAGCAGAAACCATGCAGGCAAGAAGGCAATGGGATGACATATATAAAATCTTGAAAGAAAAAAATTGTCAGCCAAGAATAATATATCCTGCAAAACTCTCATTCAGATTTGATGGTGAAATTAGGTCATTTCCAGATAAACAGAAACTAAAGGAATATGCAAAAGTCAAACCAAACTTACAAGAATTATTAAAGGGAGTTCTTCGATCTGAGGACAAACAGCTTAAGCCCTCAGGCAGGACCTAGGACCTAGGATGCAGGTTAACATGAACCAGATACCATTCTAGGAACTGAACTACAGATGACTTTCCAAAAACAAAAGATATACAACAGGGAATCAGAGAAATCAATCAAAGGATGACAACAACATCAAAACAATGAAAGAGGGAACAAACGGCATAGGTATAGAACCTTCTAAAGGAGAAGAAGGCAAGGCGATACCAAGTAACGGTAGACTGCTTCAAAATTATAAAGATAAGGGTAAAATTCATGGTAACCACAAAAAAAGTTAACAAACCAGCTCATAAAAATAAAGACGAAAAACATAAAGTCTCAACAAAAACAAAACCTACAAAAACAAAAGAAATGAACACAAAATCCACAAACAAAAGGAACTCAGCACAAGAGAGTAAGAAGAACAAAGAAAACTTCAGCATCACAAAAAAAAGCACTACAAAATGACAGCAACAAACTCACATCTATCAATAATTACACTGAACGTAAATGGACTCAATGCACCCATAAAGCGACGGAGAGTGGCAGAATGGATAAGAAAACAGGATCCATCTATTTGCTGTCTACAAGAGACACATCTTAGAAACAAAGATGTGAATTTATTAAAAATCAAAGGTTGGAAAAAAATATATCAAGCTAACAACTATCAAAAAAGAGCAGGAGTGGCAATTCTAATCTCAGATAAAATAGACTTTAAAACAAAATCTACCATAAAAGACAAAGAAGGACACTATATAATGATTAAGGGGATGATCCATCATGAAGACATAACCATAATAAATATCTATGCACCCAATGACAGGGCTCCAAAATACATAAAAAAAACTCTAACAGCACTGAAAAGAGAAATTGACAGTTCCACAATAATAGTAGGAGACTTCAACACACCACTCTCAGTAAAGGACAGAACAACTAAAAAGAAACTCAGCAAAGATACAGAAGACCTAAAGGACACAATCAGCCAACTGGACCTCATAGACATATATAGAACACTCCATCCAACCACTGCAAAGTACACATTCTTTTCCAATGCACATGGAACGTTCTCCAGAATAGACCACATCTTAGGCCACAGAGCAATCCTCAACAAGATCCAAAATGCTGAGATAATTCACAGTATCTTCTCTGACCACAATGCCATCAAGGTAGAAATTAACACTAGAAAGAGCAAGGAAAAAAAATCAAACACATGGAAACTGAATAATAATCTGCTTACACATCAATGGGTAATAGAAGAAATCAGAGATGGAATTAAAAAATTCCTAGAATCAAATGAAAATGAAAACACATCATACCAAAACCTTTGGGACACAGCAAAGGCAGTCCTCAGAGGACAATTTATAGCAATAGATGCACATATCAAAAAAGAAGAAAGGGACAAAATCAAAACATTAACTACAGAACTCAAACAAATAGAAAGAGAACAACAAAAAAAGCCTACAACCACCGGAAGAAAGGAAATAGTAAAGATCTGAGCAGAAATAAATGAAATAGAGAACAGAAAAACAATAGAAAGAATCAACAAAACCAAAAGTTGGTTCTTTGAAAGAATCAACAAAATCGACAAACCACTGGCCAGACTGATAAAAGAAAAACAGCAGAGGGCACAAATAACCCAAATAAGAAATGAAATGGGGGACATTACAACAGACCCAACTGAAATAAAAAGGATTATAACAGAATATTATGAAAAACTATATTCCAACAAATTTGAAAACTTAGAGGAAATGGATAAATTTCTAGAAACATACGGCCTACCCAAACTACAACAAAGTGATATTGAAAATCTGAACAGACCCATAACAAGAGAAGAGATTGAAAAGGTAATAAAAAAACTCCCAACCAAAAAAAGCCCTGGCCCAGATGGCTTCACTGGAGAATTCTACAAAACATTTACAGAAGAGCTCGTACCAGTTCTACTCAAGTTATTTCAGAGCATAGAAGAGGAAGCAACACTTCCAAATTCATTCTATGAAGCCAGCATAACGCTGATACCAAAACCAGGCAAAGACATCACAAAAAAAGAAAATTACAGACCAATATCTCTCATGAATATAGATGCAAAAATTCTGAACAAAATTCTAGCCAATAGAATTCAGTATCATATCAAAAAAATAATACACCACGACCAAGTAGGATTCATACCAGGTATGCAAGGATGGTTTAACATTAGAAAATCCATCAACGTAATCCACCACATAAATAAAAGGAAAGAAAAAAATCACATGATTATCTCAATTGATGCAGAAAAGGCATTTGACAAAGTCCAACACCCATTCCTGATAAAAGCTCTCAATAAAATAGGTATAGAAGGGAAATTTCTCAACATAATAAAGGGCATCTATGCAAAACCAACAGCCAACATCATTCTTAATGGAGAAAGGCTGAAAACATTCCCCCTGAAAACAGGAACAAGACAAGGATGCCCTTTATCACCACTCCTATTTAACATTGTGCTGGAAGTTCTAGCTAGAGCAGTAAGGCAAAAGAAAGAAATAAAGGGCATCGACATTGGTAATGAAGAAGTTAAACTCTCCCTGTTTGCAGATGATATGATACTATACATAGAAAACCCTAAAGACTCCACGAGAAATTTACTGGAACTAATAGAAAGATTCAGCAGAGTAGCAGGATACAAGATCAACATTCAAAAATCAGTTGGATTCCTATACACAGGTAAAGAGAACAATGAAAACGAGATCAGGAAATCAATACCATTTTCAATAGCCCCTAAAAAGATAAAATACTTAGGAATAAATCTGACCAGGAATATAAAAGACCTATACAAAGAAAACTACAAAACACTGCTGCAAGAAACCCAAAGGGATCTACATAAATGGAAAAACATACCATGCTCATGGATAGGCAGACTCAACATTGTGAAAATGGCAATTCTACCTAAAGCAATCTACAAATACAATGCAATTCCGATACAACTACCAACAACATTCTTCAAAGAGATGGAAAAACTAATTATTAACTTTATATGGAAAGGGAAGAAACCCCGAATAAGTAAAGCACTACTGAAGAAGAAGAATAAAGTTGGAGGACTCACACTACCTGACTTGAGAACCTACTATACAGCTACAGTACTCAAAACAGCCTGGTACTGGTACAACAACAGAGACATTGACCAATGGAACAGAATTGAGAACTCAGATGTAAATCCATCCACCTACGGTCACCTGATTTTTGACAAGGGCCCAAAATACATCAAATGGGGAAAAGACAGTCTTTTTAACAAATGGTGCTGGCAAAACTGGATATCCATTTGTAGAAAAATGAAACAGGACCCATACCTCACACCATATACAAAAACTACTTCAAAATGGATCAAAGACCTGAATATAAAGCCTCAAACTATAAAATTCATAGAAGAAAAAATAGGACCAACACTTCAGACCTTAATACATGGCATTAACAGGATACAAACCATAAACATCAACACAAAAAACCCAACAGATAAACTAGATAATTGGGATCTTCTAAAAATCAAACATCTATGCTCTTCAAAAGATTTCACCAAAAGAGTTAAAAGAGAACCTACAGACTGGGAAAAAATTTTTGGACAGTACAAGTCAGACAAAGGTCTAATCTCCATAATCTACAAGAAAATCCAACACCTCTACAACAAAAAGACAACCAATCCTATCAAAAAATGGGCAAAGGAAATGAACAGACACTTCACCAAGGAAGACATTCAAATGGCCAACAGACACATGAGGAAATGCTCGCGATCACTAGCCATTAGAGAAATGCAAATTAAAACCACAATGAGATACCATCTCACCCCGGCATTACTGGCACGAATCAAAAACACTGGAAATAACAAATGTTGGAGGGGCTGCGGGGAGACGGGAACTCTTATACACTGCTGGTGGGAATGCAAAATGATACAGCCATTTTGGAAAATGATATGGCGTTTCCTCAGAAAGCTAGAAATAGACGTACCATTCGATCCAGCAATCCCACTCCTAGGAATATATCCTAGAGAAATAAGAGTCATCACTCGAATAGACATATGCACACCTATGTTCATGGCAGCATTATTCACAATAGCAAAACGATGGAAACAACCTCGATGTCCATCAACAGACGAATGGATACACAAACTATGGAACATACACACAATGGAGTACTATGCAACGAGAAAGAACAATGAATCGGTGAACCATCTCATAACATGGATGAAACTGGAGGACATCATGCTGAGTGAAATAAGTCAATCACAAAAGGACAAATATTGTATGAGACCTCTATTGTAAAAACCCATGAAAAAATTCACATGCAAAATGTAACAATCCTTGTTGGTTACCAGGGATGGGAGGGGGGGGGGAATACTAAATAGGTAATAGGTAAGTGGTAACTTGGGTGAGAGATGAGATAGTACATAGTACAGGGGAAACTAACACAACCTGCACAAGGAAAGGTCATGGAGGCCCTATAGACACATCCAAACCCCCCGAGGGACTGAGTTGTTGGACGGAGGGCTCTGGGGACCATGATCTCGGGGAACATCTAGCTCAATTGGCATGACACTACTTATAAAGATAATGCTCTACATTCTACCTTGGTGAGTAGTGTCTGGGGTCTTAAAAGCCTATGAGCGGCCATCTAAGATACTCCACTGATCTCATCCCTTCGGGAACAAGGGAGAACGAAGAGAACAGGATACAAGGAAAAGATTAGTCCGAAGGACTAATGGTCCACAGCTACCAAGGCCTCCACGGGACTGAGCCCAGTACAGCTGGATGGTGCCCGGCTACCACCAATGACTCCTCTGACCAGGATCACAACAGAGGGTTCTGGGCAGAGCTGGAGTAGGATGTAGAGTATAATTTTAACTCCCAAAAAAAAAAAAAAAAGAAGACCAGATATACTGGCCTAAAGAATACTAGAGAAACCTCGAGAGTGTGGCCCCCAGACACCCTTTCAGCTCAGAGGTGAAGTTACCTTCAAGGTTCGATGTTAAGCCTGGGAATGGACACCCCAGTAAAACTAAATGGGACTAACGATGTACAGGAGTCCGGTGACAAGGGCCAGAAGGCAGAGGGAGAGTAGGAAACTGATGATAAGGAACACAAATTGAATAAGGACACTGTCGATGTATTGTGAGATTGTTGACCACTGCTATAGGGCAACATTTGTAGTAACTATTAAATGGGAGGCTGTTTTGTCCTGTAAGCCTTCATCTTGGGCGAGAATGGCAGCACAATTGGAAGAGCATAGTCAATATCACTTAAATGTGTAAGTAAAAAGTTTTGAAATGGTGTTTAAATAAAATAAAAATAAATAAATAAATAAATAAATAAATAAACAAATGAGACTAAAGAGGTACAATAGTCCACTGACAAGGTCCAGAAGACAGAAGGGGACAAGGAAGCCCCCTGGTGATAGGGAACACAAGGTGGAGTAAGGATATTCTTGATGTGCTGTGAGATTGTTAACCATTGTCATAGGGCAACATGTGTAGTAACTGTTAAATGAAAAACTATTTTTTCTGTAAGCCTTCATCTTAAGTGAGAATAACAGCACAGTTGGAAGAGCGTAGTCAATGTCACTGAACTGTGAATGTAGAAATTTTTGAAACGGTGTATCTTTGGCCATCTGTAATTTTCATCAAAAAAAAAGGTTGAGAATTTAGAGGCTTAATACGTTGTGGGGTTGTTAACCAATGTCAAAAAACAACATGTGTACTACTATTTCATGAGAAACTATTTGCTCTGTAAGCTTTCACCTGAAGTACAATAAAATATATATTAAAAAAAAAAAAAAAAAGGACAAATATTGTATGACCCCACTTATAGGAAATATCTAGAATAGGCAAATGCCTAGAGAACAAAGTTTATCTGTATTCATCTGTCAAGTATGAACAAATAGAGTTGGTATGAGGATTAGTGGTTACCAGGGATGGGTGGACAGGGAAATGGGGCGTTAATTGCTTAGGAGTACTGCGTTTGTTTGGGGTGATGAAAATTTTTGGAAACAGAGGGTGGTGTTGGTTGCACAACATGGTGAACGTAATTAATGTCACTGAATTGTACGTGTAAAAGTGATTGAAGTGGCAAATGTTTTGTTATATATATTTAACCATAACAAAAATTGTAAAAGAAACTAATGCTTTCCAGAGCACAGAATACTCCAAGCCCAGTCCTAGCATGACGTGGCTGGTGGATAGTCAGGGGAGGCGAGAGTGAGGTGAAGGATCCTACTGGGCCCTAGGCCCTGGCAAGAGAAATGGCAGAGTTTGAATATGTTCTCCAGTCTGAAATATTTCCTTAGACTCTGCCCATCCTATCGCATAAATTGTTGCTGTTAGTTGCTGTCGATTCAGTTCCAACTCATGGTGACCCCATGTGTGCAGAGTAGAACTGCTCCATAGGGTTTGCAAAGCTGTGACCTTTCAGAAGCAGATTGCCAGCCCTGTCTCCCGAGGTGCCTCTGGCTGGGTTCGAACTGCCAACTTTTTGGCTAGTAGTCAAACACTGAACCATTTGCACCACCCAGGGAATCCTATAGCATAAATTACTGTTTGTTTATGAGGCCGATGGGTCTTCCAAGGGCATAGTTATCTCCTTCAGCAGTCAGGACACTACTAAACAGAAGGATTGGTGTCTGTCTTCTTACTAAGGCATATTTTGTCTTAGTAGTTAACATAGAAGTTTCTATCCCAGAGACCCTAGAACAATAAAAAGCTCCCAAAACTATTTTTATGTGTGTGTGTGTGAAATTTTTTTTTTATTTTTATTTTTTTTAATTGTATGTCAGGTGAAGGCTTACAGAACAAATAGTTTCTTGTGAAATAGTAGTACACATGTTGTTTTATGGCATTGGTAAACAACCCCGCAACATATCAACCCTCTAACTTCTCAATCTTTTTTTTTTTTTGGTGAAAATAACTAAGCCAAAAGTACACCATTTCAAAAATTTCTGCATGCACAGTTCAGTGACATTGACTATGCTCTTCCAGTTGTGCTGTTATTCTCACTTAAAATGAAGGCTTACAGAACAAAATAGTTTCTCATTTAACAGTTACTACAAATGTTGCCCTATAACAATGGTTAACAATCTCACAACACATCAACAATATCCTGACTCAACCTTTGGTTCCCTATTACCAGCTTCCTTGTCCCCTTCTGCCTTCTGGCCCTTGTCACTGGGCTCCTGTACCTCGTTAGTCTCATTTGGTTTTATGGGACGGTCCACTCCCAGGCTGAGCAGTGAACCTCGGAGGTAACTTCACCACTGAGCTAAAAGGGTGTCTGGGGGCCATACTCTTGAGGTTTCTCCTGTCTCCTTTAGGCCAGTAAATCTGGTCTTCTTTTTTTGAGTTAGAATTATGCTCTACATCCTTCTCCAGCTCTGTCCAGAACCTTCTGCTGTGATCCCGGTCAGAGCAGTCAATGGTGGTAGCTGGGCACCATCTAGCTGTACTGGACTCAGTCCAGTGGAGGCCTTGGTAGCTGTGGACAATTAGTCCTTCAGACTAATCTTTTGCTTGTCTCCTGTTCTCTTCATTCTCCCTTGCTCCCGAAGGGATGAGACCACGGGAGTATCTTAGATGGCCGCTCACAGGCTTTTAAGACCCCAGACACTACTCACCAAGGTAGAATGTAGAGCTTTGTCTTTATAAGCTGTGTCATGCCAATTGAGCTAGATGTTCCCCGAGGCCATGGTCCCCACAGCCCTCCGCCCAGCAATTCAGTCCCTCAGGGAGTTTGGATGTGTCTATGGGGCTTCCATGACCTTTCCTTGTACAAGTTGTGCTAGTTTCCCCTGTATTGTGTACTGTCTCACCCTTCACCCAAGACACCACTTATCTACTGCCTATTTAGTATTTCCCCCCAACCCCTGCCATCCCTGGTAACCAACAAAGATTGTTACATTTGTGTGTGAACTTTTTCATGGGTTCTTACAATAGAGGTCTCATACAATATTTCTCCTTTTGTGATTGACTTATTTCACTCAGCATAATGTCCTCCAGTTTCATCCATGTTATGAGATGCTTCACAGATTCATTGTTGTTCTTTCTCATTGCATAGTACTCCATTGTGTGTATGTACCATAGTTTGTTTATCCATTCATCTGTTGATGGGCATCTAGGTTGTTTCCATCATTTTGCTATTGTGAACAATGCTGCTGTGAACATAGGCGTGCATATGTCTATTCGAGTGATGACTCTTATTTCTCTAGGATATATTCCTAGGAGTGGGATTGCTGGATCAATTGCTTTCTGAGGAAGCGCCATATCATTTTCCAAAATGGTTGTATCATTTTGCATTCCCACCAGCAGTGCATAAGTGTTCTGATCTCCCCGCAGCCCCTCCAACATTTGTTATTTCCAGTGTTTTTGATTCGTGCCAGTAATGCCAGCGTGAGATGGTATCTCATTGTGGTTTTAATTTGCATTTCTCTAATGGCTAGTGATCGCGAGCATTTCCTCGTGTGTCTGTTGGCCATTTGATTGTCTTCTTTGGTGAAGTGTCTGTTCATTTTCTTTGCCCATTTTTGAATAGGATTATTTGTCTTTTTCTTGTAGAGGTGTTGGATTTTCTTGTAGATTATGGAGATTAAACCTTTGTCTGACTTGTACTGTCCAAAAAATTTTTCCCAGTCTGTAGGTTCTCTTTTTACTCTTTTGGTGAAGTCTTTTGAAGAGCATAGGTGTTTCATTTTTAGAAGATCCCAGTGATCTAGCTTATCTTTTGGGGTCTGTGCATTGATGGTTATGGTTCATATCCTGTTAATGCCATGTATTAAGGCCTGAAGTGTTGGTCCTACGTTTTCTTCTATGAACTTTATAGTTTTAGGCTTTATATTCAGGTTTTTGATCCATTTTGAAGTAGGCTTTGTATATACAGTGTGAGGTATGGGTCCTGTTTCATTTTTTTGCAGATGGATATCCAGTTTTGCCAGCACCATTTGTTAAAAAGACTGTCTTTTCCCCATTTGATGGACTTTGGGCACGAAGATCAGGTGACCATAGGTGGATGGATTTACATCCTGGTGCTCAATTCTGTTCCATTGGTCAATGTATCTGTCATTGTACCAATACCAGGCTGTTTTGACTACTGTGGCTGTATAGTAGGTTCTGAAGTCAGGTAGTGTGAGTCCTCTGACTTTATTCTTCTTCTTCAGTAGTGCTTTACTTATTCGGGGATTCTTCCCTTTCCATATGAAGTTAATGATTAGTTTTTCCATCTCTTTGAAGAATGTTGTTGGTATTTGGATCGGGATTGCCTTGTATTTGTAAATTGCTTTAGGTAGAATTGTCATTTTCACAATGTTAAGTCTGCCTATCCATGAGCATGGTATGTTTTTCCATTTATGTAGATCCCTTTGGGTTTCTTGCAGTACTGTTTTATAGTTTTCTTTGTATAGGTCTTTTACATCCCTGGTCAGATTTATTCCTAAGTATTGTATCTTTTTAGGGGCTATTGAAAATGGTATTGTTTTCCTGATTCCCTTTTCATCGTTCTCCTTATTGGTGTATAGGAATCCAACTGATTTTTTAATGTTTATCTTGTATCCTTCTACTCTGCTGAATCTTTCTATTAATTCCAGTAGATTTCTCGTAGAGTCTTTAGGGTTTTCTGTGTATAGTATCATATCATTTGCAAACAGGGACCGTTTCACTTCTTCTTTACCAATTTGGATGCCCTTTAAAACAATAGGAAGAATCAACAAAACCAAAAGTTGCTTCTTTGAAATAATCAACAAAATCGACAAACCACTGGCCAGACTGACAAAAGAAAAACAGCAGAGGGCACAAATAACCCAAATAAGAAATGAAATGGGGGACATTACAACAGACCCAACTGAAATAAAAAGGATTAAAACAGAATATTATGAAAAACTATACTCCAACAAATTTGAAAACCTAGAGGAAATGGATAAATTTCTAGAAACACACAGCCTACCCAAACTACAACAAAGTGATGTTGAAAATCTGAACACACCCATAACAAGAGAAGAGATTGAAAAGGTAATAAAAAGACTGCCAACCAAAAAAAAGCCCTGGCCCAGATGGCTTCACTGGAGAATTCTTCAAAACATTTATCGAAGAGCTTGTACCAGTACTACTCAAGCTATTGCAGAGCATAGAAGAGGAAGGAACACTTCCAAATTTATTCTATGAAGCCAGCATAATGCTGATACCAAAACCAGGAAAAGATGTCACAAAAAAAGAAAATTACAGACCAATATCTCTCATGAATATAGATGCAAAAATTCTTAACAAAATTCTAGCCAATAGAATTCAGCATCATATCAAAACAATAATACACCACGACCAAGTAGGATTCATACCAGTTATGCAAGGATGGTTGAACATTAGAAAATCAATCAACGTAATCCACCACATAAATAAAAGGAAAGAAAAGAATCACATGATCATCTCAATTGACGCAGAAAGGCATTTGACAAAGTACAACAGCCATTCCTGATAAAAACTCTCAATAAAACAGGTATAGAACGGAAATTTCTCAACATAATAAAGGGCATCTATGCAAAACCAACGGCCAACATCATTCTTAATGGAGAGAGGCTGAAAACATTCCCCTTGAAAACTAGAACAACACTAGGATGCCCTTTATCACCACTCCTATTTAATATTGTGCTGGAAGTTCTAGCTAAAACTATTTTTAATATTTTTAAAAGGCTAGTGGAAATTATACATTTATATGATATAATGTAGCACCGGGTAAAAGAATACATCAGTGATGAATCTATGGTCCACCAATGATGAGCTATGTGATGTGGATAAAGTTAATTTGCCTTTCTGGGTTTTTGTTTGTTTTGGTAAAAACTCAAACCCATTGCCATCAAGTCAATTCCGACTCATAGAGACCCTATAGTAGCCATGTAAAAAAGTAAAAGAAACAGGTGGGATTAATTTTAATAATATATTTTATTTAACCCAATGTATCCAAAATTTTATCATTTCAAAATATTTTACATTGCTTTAATATAAATTTAAATAAAATTTTAAAATTCAGTTCCTTACACTATCCACACTGTTGACTTAGTAGGCAATCAACTAAGCTCTGTAAAGAGAGATGAGAACAAAACATACTTCTTGTAGACCAGGAATTAGTTGGTCCCAAGAAATTACTGGTAATTTTATCAGATACGATCATGACTTTGTGTTTATGTAAGAATATTCTTTATTTTTAGAGATATGGATACTGAAGCATATAGAGGGTAAAATGACATGATGACTAAGATTTTCTTTAAAATACTCTACCAAAAAAAATGAAAATAGGAATAGATGAAGCAAGTGTAGCAAAACTGATGATTTTTTAATCTGAGTACCAGATATGTGAGAGTTCATAATATTGTCTTGTTCTTATTCTTGTTAGTTACCATTGAGTGAATTCCAACTCATGACAACTCCATGTATGTGTCACAGAGTAGAACTGCTCCATAGGATTTTCTTGGCTATTCTCTTGTCGGAAGCAGATCACCAGGCCTTTTCTTCTACAGTACCACTGGGTAGGTTCAAATCACCAAACTTCATGTTATTAGCCAAGTATAAACCATTTGTGTCACCTAGGGACCTTATATTATTATCTACAATGTTGTATTTTTTTTTAATTTTTCATAATAAAGTTTGTTTTTAAATACATGTACTGTAGTGGAAAACAGAAAGGCATAATTTATTGAGGACTTACTATATCTTGGGGTAGTTCTAGTATTTAAAACAATCCTCTGAGGTAATCAATACCGTTTCCATTTGAAAGATGAATAACTGATGATAAGAGAGCTTAAGTGACTTGCCAGACTACCAGAACCAGCATTTGTTCACAGTCAATATAAAGATAAAGATGGACTTTGTTCTCACCTCCACACGTCCTTCCATCCAGAGGAACAGGAAGAGAATGAATAAAGGAAACTACATTCAATGACAGTGACTCATATTGAAAAGATCGTCCCAAATTTCATGCTACTGTATACAATGTTGGAACCCTGGTGGTGCCGTGCTTAAGAGCTCAGGCTACTAACCAAAAGGTCAACAGTTCAAATCCACCAGTCACTCCTTGGAAACCCTGTGGGGCAGTTCTACTCTGTCCAGTAGGGTTGCTATGAGTTGGAATCGACTCAACAACGTTGGGATTTTTTTTACGGGTATACAATGTTCAAGTTGGAGGAGACCTCTGTAGAGTCCAACCCAATGGCCAAAGAAACTGAGTATCCATGAAGTTAAGGGACTTTCCTCAGATCACACAATTAGTCATTGTCGGAGGCAGAACTAAACCCAGGCTGGAGTTGTGGTCTCTCCACATCCTATAGCAAGTAGTGTCAACTAGGATTGAAGTCTTTATCGTCTTGAAGTGGTAGTTCCTTTTTGTGAAGGAAAATGTATTTTTCCCAACTTTTAGACATATAAGGAATAGCAAAGAGTGAAGTCCTGTGATAATTTAATAAATTACAAGGCCAATCGGGCTGTCAGTAATTTGGGAGGTCGAAGAGCAACATAGGAGGCTCGGTATATCTTGGGTATAACTCAAAGTTGTACATTTTAAGACTTATATACTTATGACCACAAATGTTGTGTGGGTGTGGGTGTGGGTGTGAGTGGGTGTCTGTGTATTTATTTAGGTACCATACAGCAACTGGAAGATAGGTGAAAAGCATCCTGAGGTAAAGAGAGTAGAGATCATCACTTGGAGCCTCAATTTAATAGAGGGATTTAATTTAAATTCTGGAGCAACTGTGATTCAGACAACTGATGGTTAGTAAGTGGGGAGCCCAGACTGCATCCCTAACTCTGTTTAAAGCCCAACAGATTTTAAACTCATTTCCTCTCCTCTCTTTCCCTCTCCCTCTCCCACCCACTCTCTCCCTCCCCCAACCCTGTCTCTTTCTCTGTCTCTCTCTCTCTGTCTCTCTTCTCTCTGTCTCTCTCTCTCGATAATTTTAAGAAATAGACCTTCCCCAAACCAACACTTTAAGTGAGATATTTTGTGAATAGTTGTTAAGAAAAAGATTATGTTATGGTAGCATGGGCCCAAACCTAACTGCCTCTTATATTTTTCCCCTACAGGTAAAGTCACACCATGTTTCTCTCTTGTAAACTGCCCAGATTCCATGGAAAATAATGTTACAGAATTTATCCTCACAGGTCTTTCCCAAAATGAGGAAGTGCAACAGCTATGCTTCTTTTTGTTCTTACTCTTTTATATTATCCTCATGGCTGGGAATTTTCTCATTATAATGACTATCCAAAGGAGCCCAAATCTCAATTCTCCAACGTACTTCTTCATTAGTTTCCTATCCTTTGTCGACATCTGCTATTCCTCTGTTACAGCCCCCAAGCTGATTATTGACTTCCCAGCCAAGGTCAAAAGCATCTCTTTTGTTGGTTGTATGATCCAGCCTTTTTATGTTCATTTATTTGGCTGCACAGATATCTTTATCCTCACAGTGATGGCCTATGACAGGTATGTGGCCATCTGTAAACGTCTGTGCTATACAACCATCATGGACTGGAAGGTCTGCTCCATGCTGGTGGTGACCTGTTGGTCGGGAGGTTTTGTGCATTCCTTTATCCAGACCATCCTCACTGTCCAACCGCCATTCTGTGGCTCCAACCTGATTGATCACTATTTATGTGAGTCCACCCTCTATTGAAGCTGGCTTGTGCCGATACATACGTGGTGGGGATGATAGTGGTAGCCAACAGTGGCATGATTTCTTTGAGCTGCTTTGTCATCCTTGTGGGCTCTTATACTGTCATTTTGCTTTCCTTCAAGACTCGCTCATCAGAGGGGAGGCGCAAGGCCCTGTCTACATGTGCTTCCCACATCACTGTGGTGATCTTGTTTTTTGTACCCTGTATCTTCATCCACCTAAGGCCTTCCACCAGTTTTACTGAGGACAAGATGGTGGCTGTGTTTTACGCCATAATCACACCCATGTTGAACCCTCTGATCTACACCCTGAGAAACATGGAAGTGAAGAATGCCATGAAGAGATTGTGGATCAAGAAATTATTGGGCAAAAATAGGAAAGACCCTGATGTGAAACCTGATGGGATTGGTACAGCCTAAATTGTATTAGTTTCCAAAAGTGTTGCTGGGAATAAGTCAGTCAACATCCCTTAAACCCTATCACACAAAGGAACAGTATAATGTAGCATAAAGAGTCTTAGATTTGAAGTCTAAATATCTAGTTTTAAGGGCCTACTCTACCAATGACTAATAGTTTGACTTTGGGCAAAGAGATACTTCTTTGTAGGTGTCCTAAGGAGAATAAATAACCATACCAAAAAAAATTATGAAACACAGTCTGCTTCATAACTTTCATAGTACTATTGCCTCTTTCTGAGCAATAGTTATTACATGGTATGGTATATCAAGCATATTATGTTCTAATAAAAGAGTGGCACCAAAGACAAACACTAATGTTGATGTCACTATCCTTTGCCTCATCTGTTTCATCTTTTTAAATGGAAAAAAAGCTACTTTTCCTAACATCTCCCACAATAATAGAGAAGATCAAATGAGATAGATGTGGGTTTGAAAGCATTTTGTCAATGGTAAGGAGTTGCATTCGTGGAAGTTCTTACTGTTGGTCCCATTAACTTGGCAACTCTAGACTTCCAAACAACTCTTATTTAAAGAATTCAGCTGGAGGTTTTGGGGCTCCTCTCACATAATTCTTTTTAAACTATTCATAGATGGGAATTACTTATCTTAATATCATAGCAGAAGCTACAATGGAATCAGAATCAAAGAAAACATGCACACCATAGGGATATCTGAGTCAAGAAAAGGGTTTGTAGTGGGTATTGTGGTGCACCTCCAAGATTTCCCTTCAGGATTGAGGTGCTCATTCCAGGTGCCAGATGTGATGGCTGCTGAGAGCTTACAGTGGATCCTTCCCCAGAAATTGTCTTTGGAACAATTTTTTTTTTTGAACAGTCTCACCCAATATCACCCCCCTCCCTTCCTCCAGCAAGGGACATCTAATGATTGATCAGTGTGGTGGTAAAAAGGTCTAGACCTCTTGCCTCAATTTGGGACAACTCGGAAGGGCCATCCAGCTCCAGAGCTTCCTATGAGATCATCCAAGACTTTTGTAACTGTATCACAATTCAGTGTCTCCCTTTGCCTAATTCTGCTTCCTTTACTCCTTCACAGACATTGATCTTGAGAGCACTTCCCAATAAATTTTTTCACACAAATCTCCATCTCAGAGATGTTTCCTAGGGAATCCAACCCTTGGCCTACTTCCCATACACACACTCCATGCTCTTTCCTCTTCCATTGTCTGGTTGCAGATAATGCCGAGGCCTTAGTACATGTCCCTGAATAACAGGGTAGAGAAGAGCTACCCACCAACCTGACACTGCCAGGAACTGTCACCTGAGCAAGGAATACACATCAGTTGGTTAAGCCCTTGAAGTATTGTGGATGCTCTGTTCACATGGCCTAGCCTTACTTAACTAATTCAATTGGTTTAGCTTTTCTGCAGGGCAGTTGGACCTCCCTCTTTAAAATATAATATGTGCATCCCTATAACCCAGCAATTTTCCGTCTGGCTACCTCTCCTATAGGAATATTGAAAGTGGGCGTGGAGAGAAGGACAGATGCTGCAGTATGGCTAGAATATAAAGCACTGTTTGTAATATTAAAATTTTTCACATAAGTACAATAAACCATTGCCTATTTGGAAGGGATGGGACTAAAGACTGAAGATAAAAGAAAAAGAAAACAAGATAGGGCCTTACACAGATCAGTGATAAAACAAGGAACAGAATTAGCTCAATCCTGAGATCACAAACACACACACACACACACACACACACAAAAAAAAAAAAAAATACATTATGGGACATACACATAATGAAATACTATGTAAGTTAAGAGAATGGGGTAGATTTACATATACTGACATTGAAAGAACTCCAAAGTTCATTGCTATGTGAAAAAAGCAAGTTGCAAAACAATATGCCTAGGAAAATACATAGACGTAAAAAGAAAAAAAAAAAAAAACACTTGTTGATTGAACCTATGTATTCAGTTGTTTTCACCCACCCTCCACAATTCGGATATTTGTCCCTTTGAATGTAGTAAAAAAAGAGTTCTCTCCTGCTACAGTGATCATCAAGGGGAGAAAAGAAGCCAATTAAGTCTCCATTCTGTATGCTGGATAATCAGCCAGTCCTGCTTTCTGGGGCCAAACCACCCAGGCCTTATGGCACTGTGACAACCTCTGGCAACTAATTACACCCTAAGGAACTGAGGCAAAGAGTTAGGAAAAGTTTGCAAAGGAGCAAATTAATGTCACCTCTTGGGGGTTCTTCAGTGCTGATGGAGAACTTCTTCTACTTCCTTGAGATTCCCAGGAGCTTCAGGCAAGTAATTAAGGGCCTGAGTTGAGGCTGGGAGAACACGTGCCCAGTAAATGTACAAGTCACTGATGAGCCAGGACTTGTTGTTCCAGACTTCCTGTAACCATACTGTGAGCCAAAAACCATGGTCAATGTCACCCTGAACCACCAAAACAGGTTTCCTTAATTTCACATCCCAGAGACAAACAAGTAGGGGTCTCAGAAAGTCCCTTGCTCTTTATGAAAATTGTGCATACCAAGTGAGGCACCTTTTGCTCAGCTTCAAGAAACACATAGTAGGTACCTACACTTCCCACAAAGGAGCCTTCATGGCATAACAGTTGAGCGCTTGGCTGCTGACAAAAAGGTAGGTGGTTCAAACTCACCAGCCACCCCGTGGGAGAAAATACCTGGCACACTGCTCCTGCAAAGGTTACAGCCTAGGAAACCCCATGGGGCAGTTCTACTACAGGGTCGCTATGAGTCGGAATCCACTCGACAGCACACAATAACACACTCCCTACATCTGCATTATTAAGCAAGGCACTCAGTTAACTTCTCAGACCAAAGACATCTACTCCAAGGAAATGTTCTGCCTCCGCCTATCCTAAGAAGCAGCTAGCACTTCATCTTCATTTCTTGCACCCATCCTCTTATTTAAAACTGTTTGTAAACACCACGCCTATTTTCACTTTACAGATGCAGAACTAAAGGCTCAAAGATGCGGAGTGGCTTGTCTGTAGTATCAGCTAGTAGGTGGTCAGCTAGGATACAAACCAGGTCGGCCCGACTCCATAGCCTAAAGCTTTCCCACTCCACATACCACCTCCCTGCCAGCCCCACCACTTCGTGAAGGGGACCTCATAGCGTTTGCATATTTCTCTTCCCCACCCCACCCCATTCCCCTTTTTCACACATTCCAGCGTCTCTCCTCCCCTGCTCCCATGCTACACCAGGTCTCCAGTCCCCTGTTCATTTACCCTAAGTTGGTTGGAATGTCAATGTCCAAAATCTGAGTCCAAGGCCGGCGTGGAGTAGTGGAGAGAGTCCTGACTTTTGAACCATATAGACCAGAGTTAAATTTCCAGGTTTGCCATTTGTTAGCTGAGTGGCTTTGGCAAGATACTACACTGAAACCTGTGAGAGCTGGAAGTCAACGGGACGGCCTTGTTTTTCCAGGTCTCGCAAGTTTTCTGCCTTTGACAGGGTGCAGTCTTAGCACTTCTCTGTCGCTGTCTATTAGTGGAGAATATTCGAGTTTTTCTTCTCTGACAGGTTTCCACCTTACACAGGTTCTGGCTTTCACAGGTTTTACTGTAATTATTTCTGGTTTTTTCTGATAAGGATTTTACGGGGCTGAGAGAGATTACTGTAATTTGCTATTAAATCACTTCCGCTCACAGGTCTGCCTTTGGGGCCGCATGAGTCACAATTGTTCCTTCTTGTCCACGGTGGTCTTCCAAAGTTTCCAAGAAATAACCATGCCTTTTCCCTCCCACCCAAGCATTCTGGAATTATGCAAGCTCCTGTGTGCCCACTGGGCCAGGTAGGGTAGATAGGACCAAAGCACAGGATTGGTATATATATATATACCACACACATATATATCAATTACTTGTATCACAAATGTTAAGAGTGGTACTACCTATCTAGTGGGATTATTAGCCTATATTAGTTATCTATTGTTGTGAGAAAATATTGAAGTTGTCAAGGATTTCATTTTACTTGGATCCATAATCAACTCCTATGGAAGCAGCAGTCAAGAAATCAATGCATTGCATTGGGCAAATCTGCTGCAAAAGAACTCTTTAAACTGTTGAAAAGCAAAGATGTCACTTTAAGGACTAAGGTGAGCTTGACCCAAGCCATGGTGTTTTCAATCGCCTCATATGCATGCAAAAGCTGGACAGTGAATAAGGAAGACAGAAGAAGAATCCATGCCTTTGAATTACGGTGTTGGTGAAGAATATTGAATATACCACGGACTGCTAGAAGAACAAACAAATCGGTCTTGGAAGAAGTAAAGTCAGAATGCTCCTTAGAAGCAAGGATGGGGAGACTTCATCTCACATACTTTGGACATGTTATCAGGAGGGACCAGTCCCTGGAAAAGGACATCATGCTTGGCAGAGGGTCAGTGAAAGAAAGGAAGACCCTCAATAAGATGGATTGACACAGTGGCTGCAACAATGATTTCAAACATAGCAACGACTGTGAGGATGGCACAGGACCGGGCAGTGTTTGTTCAGGAATCAGGAGCTGCTCAGTTGGAGGGTTCTGACGCAGTATCTCATAAGGGCTGCAGTCACCTGAAGGCTTGTCTGGGGTTGCAGAATCTGCTTCAAAGCTCACTCACATAACTGTTGGCAGGAGGTTCATTTCCTCACCTCATCAGTCTCTCCACAGGGCTGTTCACAACTTGGTAGCTGGCTTCCCCCAGAGCACATGATCAGGGAGAGAGACCAACACAGAGCCACAGTGTCTTTTATAACCTAATCTCAGAAGTAACATACCATCACTTCTGCTGCATTCTATTGATCATGAAGACCAACCCTGCAACAATGTGGGGGAGGAGTACACAAGGGTGTGAATATAGGAGGCAAGGATCACTGGAAGCCATCTTGTTGACTGGCAACCACACGATATTTTTCTTCTTCTTTTTTTTATCTGAATTTCCTAAAATATTTACCATAAACATATTACATAATAAATTATAAGGAAAAAGCCACCAACTGATAGCAAGGGCACCTCCTTGAACCTATTAGGGTTTCCCTATTTACCTCCTAGCTCCTGTTCCAGGCCTATTTTCCTTCATTGCCTTCTCACAGTCAAACCAAGGATTGCGTCCTCAACCCAGTCCTCTAGCGCCATCTAGTGGCAGATGACTGCGATGCTCAGCAAAGAACCTGCAGGAAAATGATTCTGATAGGATGTGACAGTAAAGCCCAGGATCTCACGTTTATTCTCAGAGTCCCCAGAGATCTTCCACATTCAGCGAAGAAGGATGTCAGAACTTTTGAGAGCGGGGAGTAAACACTCTTTACTTCCCGGCTTCCCAGATGCCAGCTAGGCCTTCCACCCTGGCAGACATCACAAAACCAAGAACAAGAAGGTGGCCCCTTGCTTCCCACAGTTTTACAGCTCAGAATCCAAATTCCAAAATCTTAACTTTCATTTTAACCAACTGCTTGTAATGGTAGGTGCTCATCAAAAAATAGCCTTTGTTCACACTCCCACTAAAGAATATATTTAAAAATATGTTGTAGTGTGGTTTTGAGGCAAGGAGGAAAAATATGCAAAAATTTTAATTACCTTCTTCTTTAACAAGTACTCTATATTCACTGGGAGATTAGAAAATATTATTGTTGTTGTTAGCTGCCTTCGAGTCAGACCCTGACTCATGGCGACCACGTGCACAATGGAACAAAATACTGCCCACTCCTAAGCCATCCCCATGATCCATTGCAGATTGGACTGCTGTGATCCACAAGGATTTCACTGGATGATTTACTAAAGTAGATCGCCAGGCCTTTCTTCTTAGTCTGTCTTAGTCTGAGGCGTCACTGAAACCTGTTCACATCGTAGCAACATGCAAGCCTGCACTGACAGATGGTGGCTGCACAAGGGGTGCGTCAGCTGGAAATCGAACCCAGGTCTCCCGCATGGAAGGCAAGAATTCTACCTGAACCACCAATGCCCTCCTCTAGAATAGGGGTGTAGGAAAATTTTTCTTACTGCTTTATCTCACACAATAAATAACCCCAGGTTCTGTTTAGGACTGCATGTGTTAGGAAATTTACTATCTAAACTAAATCATCTATTGTTTAGTGAGATGACTAAACCAAGCTTTGGAACTGATTTCAAATTCTGGTACCAATTACTAGCCTCTGAATATAAGTGTGTTGGTTAGGCATTGTCACAAAAATGCTACATAACAAACCACTCCAAAGTCATATATTATGGAATAAATTATTCTCATGGATGTACAGGTCAGCTAGAGGCCAGCTAACCTAGACAGAGTTTGGTCAGGTAGCTCTCCTTCAAGCTGGAGTCCAGCAGGGAGTGTGTGTCCATTCTCGGGTCCAGGCTCAAGGGCAGCAGCTGCCCAGAGGAGGCTGTTTCATAGCAATGGCTGAAGTACAAGAAGATGCAGCAGAAACAAGCAAGGTCCCTATGGCCTAGGTTTGGAACTAGTACTCTCACTTCTCCCCACATTCATCTGCCAATGCAAATTGCATGGCCTTGGCCAGAGTCCACGTAGGGAGGGAAGAAGAAGAGGAAAGGGAGTACACTTAGCCCCCCGTTATCATATATCTCAAGATCACCCATTTCTCTCCATCTTCACCGCCTCTACCTTTACCCAAGCTATCATCATCCATTTCCTAGACCTTTCCAAACTAATGCCTCTAACAGCCTCTGTTTCCCATTTTCCCTCCTACAACCCACTCTCCACAGTGACCAGTGCAGTCAACACACTCTTGTGTTGAAACTCTGATGTCTTCTGTTGCTCCCAGAGTAACACTCCATCTCCTTACCATGCTTACAAAGCCCTACAAGATCAGCCCCTGCCTACTTCTCCAGCTTATTGTGCTCTTAGCTCCCTCACCAGCTATGCTTCAGAGACTTCGGTCTTCTTACTGTTCTTCAAACTTGCCGAACTCATTCCTGCCTCAAGGTCTGGGCACATTCTGTTCCTTTTTCCCCTCCTCCTGCCCCCTCCAGTGCTGACTTCTCCCTCTAACCACAATGAGTCAGAAGATACATGTTTACTTCCTGTTTTAACTGTCTCTCCCATAGGCGATTAGGTTCCACAAGAACAGGGATCATGTCTGTTTTGTTCACAGATGTATACCCAGGGCTCATTGCCAGCCCATAGTAGATAATCAATAAAAATCTAAGTTGAGAGTTCCGGCAAAATAGCACTCTAGGCAGAAGCACCACGCCGTCCCTCCACAGCAAAGATCTGAAAAACTAAGCCGAACAGAGAATACACCAGTCCTGAAACCCTAAAACATCAAATGAAGAGATAAAGAACTCAGCCAAGCACCAAATGGAGTGAGAAAACTGACAAGAGAACGGACAGCGAGGAGAGATCCATGCAGAGGTCCCCTACCAGCTAACGCAGCGTGGATCCGCCATCTTGGACTCCTATCAGAGACCAGCAAACAGGGGGTACGAGAAAGCAGCCTCCCTGAGCTTCCAGTGGGAGACAAAACCACCGGTAATTGGCGATATATGCTTTCCCACCCCCCACCCTTCTTCCCCCTGACTCGGCCTCCTCTGCTGCCCCCGGCCACAGTCTCTTGAGCTGGAAACAGCGGCTGCTTGGATTCCACACACCCGAATGGGTGGCTCTCTGAGTGACATTTGCTGGCTGCTGGTGTTGCTTTTTTCCCACCTCTTTTTATTTCTTCCCTTCCTCCCCCCACCTCCCCCTCCTTTCACTCGAGTACCCCGTTCCGTGTGCCATCTTTGCTTCTTCCTGAGGGGCTGCAGAGCTCCAGTAATTTGTGATATATGCTTTCCCACTCTCTACCCTTCTTCACCCACACTCGGCCCCCTCTGCTTCCCATGGACACAGTCTCTTGTCCAGAAACACGCCTGCACTAGCTGGCTCTCTGAGTGCAATTTGTTGGCTGCTAGTGTTGCTTTTTTTTTTCTGCTTCTTTTGATTTCTTACTTGCCTCTCGCCACCTCCCCCTCCCTTTGCTCAAGTACCTGGCTCCATGCGCCATCTTTGCTTCTTCCTGAGGGGCTGTGGAGCTCCGTTCGAGTGTGGAGCTACTTCCTGGTTTGGGCTGCCGCGCTGGTGGGATCCCGGGGCTTTTGTTCATTTATCTTGAATTGTTTGTTTTCTTTTCCTTTTCTTGAGTTGGGAGCCCTTTCTGGCCAGGCTGAGCTGCGTGGCAGGCAGACTCCCCTTCAGCTTCCACAGAAGTGCAGAGGGATCCCTGAGAGCATTTCTTTTTACGTTGGATCTTTTTTTTTTTTTTTCTGTTTCTTTGGGGGCCTTTCTTGTTTTTGCTTTTTTTTTAATTTGTTTTGTTTTCTTTTTCCTCTTTTTGTCTTTCTTCATTTCTCAGTTTCTCTTCTCTCTATATCTTCCTTCTCTTTCTGTTCCCTGAATACCTGGCGTTGTATACCTCTACGCCTTCTAGCCAGGCTGTACTGCAACACCTGAGAGCGACTTCCCCAGACCTCATAGCTGTACCGGTGGGATTCCTGGGAACTTTGCAGTTCTTTAACCTTTCTGATTCTTATTTATTCATTCTTTTCTTCCTCCTCCCCTTTCTGTTTTTCTCCATTTCATAGTCTCTCATCTCTCCACTCCAACGGAAAGCTCCCCTAGCATTCTTTTTTGTTTGTTTGTATGTTTTTGGCTCCTGTTCCTCTCTCCTCTCTCCCATATCCATCTTAGCTCCACACATAACAATCTCCCTGCTGCATCCTGCCTACCTGCACTGTGCGCTTGACATCACACCACCAAGCAGCACAGGCACGGCCTACTGGAACCTGCCCTGCACTGATTACCGACCCGCCCTGATGGCTATAGTGAGTGCCACAAACAACCCATCCCAGTAACTCCTCTTCAGCTAGACCTGTCCTGCCGTACCATATCTGAGTGACTGACCCTGTCAGTTGAAGAAGGAGGCAAAAGTATTGTGCCCACAGACGAGCAAACAACAAAGAACACACAGTCTGCCTGCTCAGACATACTCAAATTTTTTTTAAAAAAAAAGGGACAAAACAAATCTACAATCAATAAATGAGAAAAATAACTACTGAATGCCCCGAAGACAGCAGACAATAACAAAACATTTACAAAAACAGGACAGGATGGTTCCAGTAGGCATCCAAAATAAAACACCAGATGACTCTCCTCTGGAAGAAAATGCACTAGAACTACCTGATAGGGAATTCAAATCTCTAATACTCAGAATTCCCCAAGAACTGAGGCAAAAAGCTGACAAACATGAGGAAAGAATAGAGAAATTCATGGAAAATACAGACAAAAAAATTGGAAGAATTCAGGAAAATAATGCATGAACAAAATGCCAAAACAAATTCACAACTAGAAATTATACAAAGACAAGAATTAGAAATCCCAAAGATAAACAACAAGATTTCAGAAATGGACGATGTCATAGAAGGGCTGGGAAGCAGATTTGAAATGTTAGAAGACAGGATCAGTGGAATTGAAGACAAACACTTGGATACAACTCTGTTTCAGGAAGACTCAGAAAAAAGAACAAAGGAAAATGAAGAGAACCTGAGAGTTATGTGGGACACAATCAAAAGCAAAAATCTTCGAGTGATTGGAATTCCAGAACAGGGGGAGAAAACAGAAAACAGAGAGAGGATCATTGAGGAACTGCTGACAGAAAACTTCCCCAATACCATGAAAGATGAAAAGCTGGCCACCCAAGAAGCTCAACGAACCCTATATAGAAGAGACCCCAAAAGAAAATCACCAAGGCATATCATATTCACACTCGCCAAAACCAAAAACAAACAAAAAATCCTGAGAGCAGCTTGTGAAAAACAAGAAGTCACATACAGAGGAGAAACAATAAGACTAAACTCAGATTATTTGGCAGAAACCATGCAGGCAAGAAGGCAATGGGATGACACATATAAAATCTTGAAAGAAAAAAATTCTCAGCCAAGAATAATATATCCTACAAAACTCTCATTCAAATTTGATGGTGAAATTAGGTCATTTCCAGATAAACAGAAATTAAGGGAATATGTAAAAGTCAAACCAAACTTACAAGAATTATTAAAGGGAGTTCTTCGATCTGAGGACAAACAGCTTCACCTCACAGGCAGAACCTAGGATGCAGGATCGTACCAGCCAGATACTAATCTAGGAAATGAACTCTCGAGGACTATCCAAAACCAAAAGAAATATAACAGGGAATCAGAGCAGTTAATCAGTAAATGACAACAACATCAAAACAATAAAAGAGGGAATAAATGGCATAAGTATAGAATCTTCTAATGGAGAGGAAGGCTAGGCGATACCAAGCAATGGTAGACTGCTTCCAACTTAGAAAGATAAGGGTAAAATTTATGGCAACCACAAAGAAAGTTAACAAACATACTTATGAAAAAAATCTAAGTTGATCCATCAACAGAAGAATGGATAAACAAAATACGGTTTATACTCATACTGTTAAAAATAAAATTTTCACAATATTACTGTATGAACTCTTAAGCTTTATTTTTCAGTTTGTTGCCCGATTAGGGTCTGTGACCTGGAGCAGCCAAGCCAATGAAACATACTCCAAGTCAAAAAGAGTGAGAAAGTTTTATTTAGGAGGTGTCCACCAGTGGGGATCAGACAGCAACGCAGCCTGTCTCTATGGGGTCCCGAAGGGCATGTTTACATTAGAGCTTATATATGAATTTTACAAAGGTTTGAAATGTAGTTACTCATGACAAGGTAATTAAAGGAGACTGTTTATCATACTAAAGAGATACACGCATATCAGACATCTAGGTTCTAATCTTCCTGTGGGAGGTGGTAAGCCACAGGTGGCCAGACAGAGCAAAACAAAGTCATTAACAAAGGTATGTGGAAAGGAGATGGCAAAGAAAAAAGAAGGGGGAAAAAAAAAAAAACCTATAGGTTCATCATGGTGTTAGTTATGTCAAGCTCTCAGTGGCCCATTTTGAAAAGGGGAAAACATGCTGAGGAGTATTAGGGTCACATGTTCATGAACCAGGGAATATCTGGTCTGAAAGTCAGACAAGAATTCTGAAGAGCGGAACAGGTGAAAAGGCTTTTGTTAAGAGCAGACACATAGGAACAAGGACGTATACTAGCCAAGTTTCAGATTGGCTGGCAGGCATTTTCTTTCCTTCTTTGGGATTAAGAGGTAATTTTGAACCAGGCTAAACTGAGCAGGCAAGTCCTAATTGACTAGCTTAGGTTTCTGTTTCCAGGAGAGTCAATTGGTTGACGTGGATTTCAGCTCCCGGGAAGGTTAGGCATTGACAAGAATTAGAAATGTAGGTTTTGGTTTGCTGACATGGAGCTCAGCACAAGTAACTCCATTTTGAGGCTAGTATAGTCAGGTTGGAGCCCTGGTGGTGCAGTGGTTAAGAGCTTGGCGGCTAACCAAAAGGTCAGCAGTTCAAATCCACCAGCCGGCCCCTCCCTCTAGACTGTCCACTTCTTAAGGGCAGGACTTCTGCTCTATTCATCTCCATCTTCCCCACAGCACCTAACAAAGCACTCCCAGCAGGCTTGTGACATGTGCGCTGACGCTGTCCGGTCTATTTTCTCCCAAAACAGAGGTTGTGTGGAGGGCGTGTTGCAGAAGGACCTTCTCCTGGACACAACGTAACTGCACTATGTGTAGTGTGAAAATAACCAGCTGGTGCCTTAGGGTGTGAAATGCTATTTTTTTCCATGTTATCACCATCTAAGATACTAAGACTCTATTTACATATGTTGCCTGTCCCCCAGTATAAGAATGTAAGCTCCACAAGGGCAGGGATTTTTGTCTGTTTTGTTCACTGCTGAACCCTTAGCCACTGAGGTATACATAGCAGGTATTCAGTAAACAGTTGTTGAATTAATTTGTTAGCTAGTTAATTAATTTGTCTCAGACAAGAGGAATGAGAGATCTCAAAAGAAAACCACCTTAGCCTGCTAATAGTTTGCATCAGAGCATGAGGAAGAGAAATGAAATAAAAGCTACTGGTGGTGCAGTGGTTAAGCACTCGGCTGCTAACCAAAATGTCAGTGGTTTGAACCCTCCAGCTGCTCCACAAGAAAAAGATGTGGCAGTCTGCTTCCATAAAGATTACAGCCTTGGAAACCCTATGGGGCAGTTCTACTCTGTTCCGTAAGGCCACTAGGAGTTGGGATCAACTCAACAGCGAGTTTGGGTTTTTTGGTGTGTTTTGTTTTGTTTTGTTTTGTTTTGGGGAGGGCATTTTAAATTGTCATACTAATACTAATTGCCAGATTCCAACTCATGGTGACCCCATGTATGCTGTATGTATGTATGTCAGAGTAGAAATGTGCTGATTTTTTGGAAGTAGATCGCCAGGCATTTCCAGATGGACTCGAACTTCCAACTTTTCACTTAGCAGCCAAGCACATTAACTGTATAGGGTCGCTATGAGTCAGAATTGACTCAAAGGCACACACCACCACCACCCAAGGACTCCAAATTGCCATGTTGTTGTTGTGTGCTGTCAAGTCCATTCCGACTCATAGCAACACTATATGACAGAGTAGAACTGCCCCATAGGGTTTCCTAGGCTGTAACGTTTATGCAAGCAGATCTCCAGGTCTTTTCTTCCACAGAGCTGCTAGTGGGTTCAAACTGCTGACCTTTCAGTTAGCAGTTGAATGCTTAACCATTGTGCCACCAGGGCTCCTAAGTGCCACAGTACCCAGCAATTCTAGGATTCCCCAAATCCATCAACAAAAATCCCTCTCAAAATCCCAAGATTTGCCTAGCACATGTATGCCACTACCAAATGGGTATCTGTCCATCTGCAGATTGATGCACCCAATCCTCTGAGAGCAAACACAGCCACATGTCAGGATGCACAGTCACTTCTTCCAACTCTCCCTTCACTTCATCACTCTGGATGTGGAAAATGCCGAAGGGTAATGTGTTTTTGTTAGGGATACCCCAACTGAGTCCAGGCCAGTAAACTGCCTGGTTAATCGTATGGAAATAAAGTACAGAGGAAAAAAAAGACACAAAGACACAATGTGTTGACATTTTTTTTAATATTTGGTATTTGTAAGTCTTTTTTAAAAAAATTATTCAGGTCATTTTTTCTTTTAAAAAAAAAAAAAAGCAACCTACAGCAATACTCTGTACAAGTATAACAAACATTAGAAATATGCATCATTCCAAAATAGTTACAAGAAAATTACAGTTTTAGAGTCCACATCAACACTTCCTATTCATACGTGCCCCCGAGGGAGAGAAAGCTACAGTATGTTAAACACACAACTGCTACACAGTAGTCTGAAAACTCAGAACTTGGACTTTTGAGGCAAATCAGCATCAGCCACCAACACTTATTTAGCTAAACAAGCACAATCAAGCATCTTAAAAAAAAAAAAAAAACCAGCCTTTTCCATACCAGATGAAAAGCAAACATGAATCATCTGCATAGGAGACCCCACCCCAAGCTCCAGGGGCCTCTGACTTTTTGAAGCACAAATCCAGTGGAGTCAATTATGCCAAAGTCTGGCTGGAGGTCACTCTAAGGCCACAGTGAACAGACCTCAAATGTCCATCACTAGGTTCTCCTATGGAGGCAAAAGTCTCTGCTCTTGGCAGAAGACATTAATGGCCCATACCAGCTGGCCACCAAGCTTAAGCCCTCTTGTTGCCACCGACCCCACACTAGCTGCTTCTCTGCGTGGAGTTGCCAAACACTAACCAGGGGAGAGAAAACCATCCTCACAGGATTCCACTGGACTTTCCAAATTTCAGTTCATTGTTCCTAGGAGGGGTTTGGGGTGAAGCTCAGAAGCACCTTCCTCTTGCCTCTGGCCACTTCACCCCATGTGTCCTTTATATTTACACATGAATCTTCCCTTTTCTATCACTGTGCTATAAATACCCTCACCGCCCCACTGGCCCTGTCCCCAGTCCTCTCCAGGCTGCAGAGAATCATCGTGACCTACGTGTGACCTGCCCATTGGAACTCTGGTCCTCTCCACCACAAGCCTTCCTCCCAGCATTGGGGGTCATGTCCAAGAGTAGTTGGCTGGGGCCACTGCCCTCCCAAGCCCACACCAGGCCGAAGGGAGGACTGTTTCTGGATTTTGCTTTTTTTATACAACAAGCTTATATAATCAATGTTGTTTTAATCGTTTGAAGGGCTTTCAGGGTCAAGTCCTTTCCTCTGAACTCCCTGCAGAGCAAACTCCCCATCTCCAGGGCAGAGAAGTGGACAGGGCTAAGTGTCTGCCTGGGATTTGACACTTAGAAGCCCATCACAATGGTTTCTAGACAAACTGCAGTGGGAGAGGTATGGCCCACAGGATCAGTGAACAAAGTCATAGACCTCTCCTCAGAGATGTGCATGGGCTGAGGGTCAATCTACCGAATCCAGCTTCCCTCTCCACCCTAGGGACAGCATGGCTTCCCTGATTCATATGTACAGAGCCAAAGCCTCCTCTGAAGTTGAGCCACAAGGGCTCCCCTAGCCTGGTCAGCCCAGTCCTTTAGGGGCCTGATACTGAATGAGCTGCTTGCTACCAAAGAAAGCCAAGGATTTAGCAAAAAGTGCAATTTCCACTTGGGAAGTAAGGTTTCCCCCAAAACATGAACACCTACCACATCTCCTTTTCATTCATTCAGTACCTCAAAGGGAAAGGGGGGCAAAAGACATACAGCACTAGAGCTCTGAACTGCAGTGAGGGCTGTATGTATGCTGTGGTTCCCCCTTTATAACCCTAACATACCCATTTACATGTCCAGACAGTTATCAAAGTGCCAGTGAGGTGAGGAGCGTGGAAGCATCGGGAGATTGGCTCCCACAGACCGACAGTGACCAGGGGACTCGAAGAAGATCCAGATCCCCATTTTCAGTAGGACACATCTGTCCTAAGTTTACAGCAGGATTTAAGACTGTGGGAAATGGCCACAGGACTCCAGGGACTGGTTTATTCCTTCACAAGTCCTTGTATACTTCATTGACTATTGGAGGATAAACTCAAAACTTCTTCAAAATATCACCTGAGCCACAGTATAAAATAAAAAGAAAGAAATCCTTTCACGTTAATGCCTTAAGAAGTCTACAGATTATGTACCAGTAAAATAAATCCACATAAATTCTCAAAATTCTTGGTGGATATACACCTGAAGCCCAAAAAAAAAAACAAAAAACAAAAAAATCTACATTTTTAAAAAATCAAAGTAATTACAGCAGCAGTACAGTGAAAAGAGGTTTTAAAAATAATAATTACATCTTTGATACAAATTCGAACTTTGTACACCTCAATTCTGACTCACACGAATGACTATTTTGAGAGTTTAGTATATATATATATATATACTGTATATATATACATATACAGTAGATACCAATATGTGTCACTGCAGAGAGACTAAAGCCAGTGGATTCAGGGGAAGAAGGACTAATTTGACACTGCTCTCACACTGAAAGTGTTCAGATTGCCACGCTTTGAAACACACACACACACACACAGAAACACACACACATAAAATGCCAACCTGAGTAAAACATTACTAAAAACCTAGAGCATCATGAATCACTAAGTCACATATTGCACCTTTAAATAATCCTTACCAAATACAGAAATGAGAAAAAGGATAAAAAGAAGGTCAAGAAAAGGAGATTATGTCACCATAGGGTTCTTCTTCTTTCTCTGAAAATTCTCAAGTTGATACTTAGTTTCCACTCTAACCCAACCAATGGGCTGAAAATGTTGCCAGCACAAGAGTCTTTGGGGAAAAGTAGGAGGGAAAGGGGAAGAAAAAATGGAGCACAAGTATATGGGGGCAGGGGGAGCAAAGAGACCTCCTCTAATCAAACTAGAACAGGAATGTTACTGAGAAGGCAGAACCTTTGATATCAAACTACTGTTTAAATATTCCGTATATTCCAATTATGAGATTCAATACAAAAATATAGATTATCTACTGAGTTTTGCCTGTGGAAGCATAATTCAGAAAAGGCACATGTTCAGATAGAAAACTCATGTGGAAGAGGCACCACATACCCCTCCCTATATGTTAATCATCCACAATTAGGTATTTTCCATCAGCTAGATTCCCAGATACAGTAGGTAAAAATAGACCTCTGATACTTAAAATATATTCAACCCAACACAATCCTGGCTTTAGCATTTGAATCATATAAAATAGTCTTTTTTAAAAAGAACCTGTTTTAAAAAAGAAGAAGAAAAAAAAATTACAGCTCACTTTTCCTGGTTTTCCATAATCCTCAAGGAAAAAAAAAAAAAAGCGAACTCATCCCATTGGTAATCAGGAACGCAGCTGATCTGCTCGCCACCCATCCACAGCCCCTGCTCGCCCCAACTTCTCGACTGTTACGTGTGCAGCTTCACACCCTCAAAATTAGCTGGAACAAAACAGAACAAAGCTTTAAGATAGCAGACATATAAAAACATGTCAACAGCAGGGCGTTCTCCTTTGCTGTGGGTGTGACGGTCTGGTTAACTCCAGAAAAGGTCTTCCTTTGAAATCAGGCGATGTAACCATTTGTCTTTCCAAACCTGGGCCCTGGCATAAAATTTTCATAGATTGTCATTGCTGTTGTGTTCTGGTAGATGAGATCTACCTTTGAGTCCTTCCGGGATCGGATAATATCCAAAACACACTGATTGAGGAAAACATATTGGTCCTGATGGAACAAGGAAACAGAGGATTCAAATCAGCATGTGTCCCAGGGATGATCCCCCAGGATCCTTTTCTGACAGATCCCCCACCCCAACCCCATCCTCACACAGCCAATAGCACACACTTCAAGTTAACATGTCATGAAGTAATAACATTCTGGCGAAAGCTGAAATCACAGACAAACAAGAGCCTCTTCAAGATCTCTCATTTGGAATATACGGAATACTTAAACAGTTATTTAGTATCAAAGATTCAGGCTTCTCAACCAGAAAGATACATTCCCCATCTCCTTTCCCCAAGGAGAGAGAAAGAAAGAATCTGGAGGAAAAAAAATGGCCACGCACATTCAAACAATAAAACGTCTGACAAAATTTTCTTGGCTAGTGAGGATATGCAGAATAAGAAATAAATTGTAATACTCCACAGAGGGGGGTAGCTAAAGGGGAGTGGTGACATGGAGTTGGTCAAGTATATCAGAATCTGAAGGTAGCTATTAAAAAGGAGGAAGATGAGGTCTATGCTGACACACACAATATCCACGATACTGCAAAAGAAAAAAATCATGGGGCAATAAAATAGGATCCAATTTTGTAAAAAAAAAAAGAACCAAACCCATTGCCATCGAGTCGATTCCAACTCGTGTAAATACTCCATATTTGTCTGTGAGTGTTTTTCTATATACATAGACAAAGAGTCCTATAAGGATATGTCAAACTATACACTGGCTACTTCTAGGGAGTGGGATTGAGGAGGAAAAAGTAAAAGGGAAAACTATACTCTATGTAGTCCTATATTGTTACATTTTTTTCATATGAACAAGCATTACTTTCAAAATCTAAAAAAGGGAGGAGAAAAGAATTTGTAGACAGGTATAAAGTCTCTGTGTTGTGTAAAAGAGGATAAAAAATTGAGAAACACTCCTATTAACCCCATTGTCATCAAGTCGATTCCAACTCATAGCGACCCTATAAGACAGAACAGAACTGCCCATATGGTTTCCAAGGCTGTAAATCTTTACAGAAGTAGACTGCCACATGTTTCTTCTGCAGAGAGGCTGGTGGGTTCAAACCATCGATCTTTCGGTTAGCAGCCAAGCTCTTAACCACTGTTCCACCAGGGATTCTTTGAGAAACACTACTGTATATAATTACAGCAGAAAAAAGAAAATCTTTCTTCTGACCAGTGTAGGAGGTGAATTCCACTCTTTCCACCACAACCATTCACTAATCCCAAAGCACACAATGTACCCAAGCCTCTAGAACATTCCCTGCTAGACTCGGAAACATTGGCACATACTCATAGAGCTCTAAGATACAGGGCAATAGCCTGATACAAAATTATTGTTCAGCTCTCATCCTGATTAAAGTACATTCACCCCTACAGCTCTGAGGAAGGCTACTCAATATATTCTGTTGAGACCATACCTCAAAAACACTCTTCATCACGGACATTTCAGGGAAGGCCAAGTTCAATGGCCTTACACAAACAACACTGTGGATATTAAGCATTCATTTTCTCAATTGGTCAGCAGTCCTCCTGTTATTGTTGTTAGGTGCTGTGGAGTCAGTTCCGACTCACAGTGAGTCCTCCTGTAGCTATGATAATTTACCTTTGCAACATTAGAACATTTAAGCTGGTTTGAGGATACATTGCTGGATTAGTGCTTAAAGTAGCATTATTGTTAATGGTTGAAAAATGTGTTTCATTAGCTTATTTTTAAGGATGGTCAGATCTTAGAAACAAAGAATGAAAATCGCAATTTTATAAGTTTAAACTGGGAAATCAGAGTTCAGAAACTTGCTAAAATTATTTGATGAGCCAGTGGCAGCAAGTTAAAGAATCTGGATACTATCTTGGTGTCATAGATTGAACTGTGACTCCACAAAATATCTGTCAACTTGGCTGGGTCATGATTCCCAGTATCATATGATTGCGTACCATTTTGTAATCTGATGTGATTTCCTTATGTGTTATAAACTCTATCACTATGATGTAATAAAATGGATTAGTGGCAGTTATACTGATAAGTTCTACAAGATTGGATAGTGTCTTAAGCCAATCTCTTCTGAGATATAAAAGAGAGAAGCGGGTAGAGACACACGGGAACTGCACACCACCAAGGGAGCAGTGCTGGGAGCAGAGCACATCCTTTGGACCTGGGGTTCCTGTGCTGATATGCTCCCAGACCAAGGGAGGACTGATGCATCACAAGGACCTTTCTCTAGAGCCGACAGAGAGAGAAAGCCTTCTCCCGGAGCTGATGCCCTGAATTTGGACTTGTAGCCTAGTGGGCTGTGAGAGAATAAACTTCTCTTTGTTAAAGCCATCCACTTGTGGTATTTCTGTTACAGCAGCACTAGATGACTAAGACACTTAGTTTGTTGCTCCGTTACTGATACCACTATTACTATGTCACTGTATGCTGCTGGTGCTGTTAGCTGCCATTGAGTCAGCCCCAACTCAGGGCAACCCCATGTACAATGGAACGAAACATCACCCAGTCCTGGGCCATCCCTGTGATTGGACGCAGATCAGACTACAGTGATCCACAGGATTTTCACTGACTGATTTTCAGAAGTAGATCACCAGGCCTTTTTTCCTAGTCTATCTTAGTCTAGAAGCTCTGCTCAAATCTGTTCAGCATCACAGCAACACACAAGCCTTCACTGACACATGGATGGTGGCTGCACATGAGATGCACTGGCCAGAAATTAAACCCAGGTCTCCCACATGGATGGTGAGAAATCTACCACTGAACCACTAATGTATCATATGTATAGGATAATTCAATTCCAAGTCAATTCAGGGTCTATAAAGGAAATCCAGTGTTACCTCACAGTCAAGAGTCAGAAAGATCTGGAAGGGCGAAATATTTTAACACAAGTGTATGACATGATGCAACCTTTTGAAAATGGTAAGGAAGGGTGGACTACTGAACACAGATCTTGGCCTCACCTCTGTTTGCACCATTAAAGGCCTGTGCATTCGAAGGTCATACACAATCCCGTACACATCCACGGTGTTCTCATTCTCTATCTGATAGATAAGACGATCAATGGCTATGAAAGTACCTGTCCTTCCAACCCCAGCACTGAAAGACAGAGGAAATAAGCATATCACAATGGGTTACATCTACCATTAAACTCCCAACTTTCCCCTATGCAGATATAATTGCTCCCTTTCTAAACCAACTACAGCAGGTTGTAGGTTCCTCTCCTATGGAAACTCCATGAATGCCATCTGTAAATACATCCTGATCTCCTCCACTATCACACTAGACTACAAGGTCTCTGAGGGCAATGCCCAGAGCCATTAAACATTTGCTCAACTGAAAAGACTCGCCTCAGCTACTCAGACTGCACTGGCTTGGGACTGGGGCTCAAGGGCCAAACTCACTGTCGAGTCAAATGCCACAAATAGAACACTTCCCTAGAGCTTCTCGATCCTCAGTTCCATTCAAGAAAGCCCTTCCTTCCTTCTGTCCTAAATTGATTCTTTTTGCTTTAAAGCTAATTTCTTATTGTTCTAGAGCAGGAGTTGACAAACTTTTCTGTAAATGGCTAGAAAGTAAATTTTTTTTTGGTTTTTCAGACCATACAGTCTTGGTTGTAACTACTCAACTCTGCCATTGTAGCATGAAAGCAACCACAGACTATACATAAAGGAATGAATGAGCATGACCATGTTTCAATAAAACTATTTACAAAAACAGGCAGCTGGCCAAATTTGGCCTATAGGCCATTGTTTGCCAACATCTATTCTAGAGTCTCAGCGCTTAGTAAGCACTTAGTCCCTTATCCATGCTGTTGTCATTAAAACCGCTGTCAAGTCGGCCCCGACTCACGGTGACCCCATGCACAATGGAATGAAATGCTTCCCAGTCCTGTGCCATCCTCATGATCTGTTGTAGATTGGACCATTGTGATCCACAGGATTTTCACTAGATGACTTTCAGAAGTAGGTAGTAGAAGTAGTCTTTCTTCCTAGTCCGTCTTAGTCTAGAAGTTCTGCTGACACGTATTCGGCATCATAGCAACACACAATGACAGACAGGTAGTAGCTGCACACGAGGTGCACTGGCCAGGAATCCAACCCAGGTCTCCACATGGAAAGGGAAAATTCTACCACTGAACCACCATTGCCTCCTCCCTTATCCATACCTTTCTTAAATTTGTAAGTGCCTATTGAATTCCCTCTTATTCCTTGCTCTTCTAACGTGCTCATAAATCTATACCTTATATGTTCAATCTGCCACATTAAAACCCCAAGGACCCCACACACAGAGACTGCCATCTGCACACCTGCAATGCACCAGAATGGGTGTCTCAGGAGGACTCTGGGTCACATAGTCACGAACCAGGTACCGGAAGCTGATGAGCAGGTCAGTGGTTTCAGGAACGCCGTGGTCTGGCCAGGAGGTGAAATGGAACTGTCGCACAGGGTGACTCTCCCTTGTCTGGACCTAGAAGCCAAGGACAGGGGTTTGATTCAGAGAGAAAGGCTGCGTAACACATCAAAAAGACAAGTGAAGTCAAGCAGCAGCTCAATACTGAACCGCACGGGATAGATGAAAGGCAGCTAACGGCCTCAACATTGGAATTTATTTAACGGGTTACATGCCCATCAAAAGATACCAGTGTCATTTCACTATTTTCAAGCACCCTTAAAAAAAGAAAAAGAAGCGTGCATAGCCTGACTTCCTAGAATGCCTACACAATTTACTTGGATTTCTTTTAGTAACTTTTTGTTTTCAATGTTTAGATTTTTTTTTTTTTTTATTGTGCTTTAAGTGAAACTTTACAGCTCTAGTTTCTCATACAAAAATTTATACACATATTGTTATGTGACCCTAGTTGCTATCCCTATAATGTGACAGCACACTCCTCCTTTCCAGTCCAGATTTCCCGTGTCCATTCAACCAGCTGGTGTCCCTCTCTGCCTTCTCATCTTGCCTCTGGACAGGAGCTGCCCATTTAGCCTCGTGTATTGACTTGAACTAAGAAGCACACTTTTCACGAGTATCATTTTATGTCTTATAGTCCAGTCTAATCTTTGTCTGAAGAGTTGGCTTCAGGAATGGCTTTAGCTCTGGATTACCAGAGAGTCCAGAGGCCACATCTTCAGGAGTTCCTCCAGTCTCAGTCAGATCTTTTAGTAACTTTTGGGGAGAAGGGAAGCCATGTGCACATGCCCTGAAATCCAGTTAATATAACTGTTATCATTAACTCCCCCCAAAGCAAATGGCCACTTCTGATGCTACATTTTCTACCAACAACCAAAAAGGCCTTGGTTTGCAATGAAAACTCTGAGCACTTCACCTGGAAGTAGTGGGAAGGAAAGAGTTAGGGATACAGAGCCATGCTCTTAAGGTTCATTTTATTCAAGAATAACTTAGGAAATTCACCTCAAGAAAGTAAAGCTAAAGGGTTGTCTTGAGGTGTCTGTAGGTATAAATTATTTTATTCTGTGAAGAAAGCAAAAATCTATTTCTGATGCCTAAAAAAGTGTCACCCTAAAATTAATATGGTCATTTTACATTTAAGGTCTCTGGGTGGTGCCCTCAACTGCTAACCTAAAGGTTGGAGGTTCGAACCCACTAAGCAGCATCGTGGAAGAAAAGGCCTGGCAATCTGCTTCTGAAAGGTCACAGACTTGACAACCCTATAGAGCACAGTTCTACTCTGTAACACATGGGGTCATCATGAGTCAGAATCTACTCAACGGCAACTAACCACATATGAAATTTATCCACCTTGACCTCTTACTCACATTTTTGACTGTGAAATCTCTGATGGTCCATTCCGGATGAATAATTTCTGATGACATTGCCACAGTTATGTCCCCGTAGTCCTGAGCCTCCTTGGAGGGCCAATACTCCTCACATTTGGTCTAGAACAAGATTACATTTTTATACAAAGACGCAGATCACACCATCTGCCATACACTGAAACTTCACAAAAATAGACCAGATATTGAAAACTGGTATTGGGGCTAAATCAGTTCCTTAGTCGGTTTCAGTGAATTGTTTTTTAATTTACAGTTCTTGCCAACTTTTTTTTTTTTTTTTTTTTTTTGCATTTTAAAAAAATCCAGATTTCTGGCTTCTCTGGAAAAATCAGGAGGTCAGGCAACATTGGGCCCACATTTCTGCACGGAAACCAGTTTAGATTTAGAGTGGAACAGCTGCCTTATCTGGAGCCCTAATAGCGCAGTAGTTAAGACTCGGCTCAGCAGTTCAAATCCACCAGTCGCTCCTTGGAAACCCTATGGGGCAGTTCTACTGGGTCGCTATGAGTCAGAATCCACTCCAAGGCAATGGGATTTTCTGGTTTGCTCCAAGAAAGAACACAAGACGACTTGGACACACACCGACATGAGGCTGATCCCCACCTCTGACTCTTACCAGCTACCTTGTAGGCAAGTTCTTAAACTCCTGAGCCTCAGTCTCCCCATGTACAAAATGATAATTCCTCACAGGGATGTTGTGGGGAAGAAAATAACATATACAGAGTACGAAGTACATAAAAGCTACCCAGAATATATGCTAGTTGCCTTCTCCTTTCACTCAGCATCAGTAATAGCCATTTCCACCCTGACTTAAGATGAGCAGCGGCCCATCTAAATTCATCTTCGTGTCTTCCACTAATTTCACCACGTCATTTTCATTTGTTTAACAGATATTTATGAGCATCTTCCATGTGCTAGGCCCTGGGCTCAACATCACCATAAAGTTGATGTGCATTCACAAAGCAACGTTCTTTTATTTCCATAATAGCTTGTTCTCCCGATGAACAAAGGGCGCACAGAACCCAACTCTTTCTGTATCACAAGCAACATAGAGACAGGAACCATCTCTTATGATTCTTTCCCTCCTTCTTCCCTAGCACAGGAACATACTTGGTGCTCAGTAAACATCTACTCAATTAAGGTGAAATAAAGAACACTAAAGGAAATTATGCCTGCTAAAAGTGTGGAACCTAGACCAACGCCATCAGCATCACCTAGGGATTGTCAGAAATGCAATTCTGGGGTCCCACTCCAGATCTTCTGAATTAGAGACTCTGGGGAGGTAAAACCACCCTCCAGTGATTCTGGTGCCTGTTAAAGTTTGAGAACCACTTGTTTAGGGGAGGGATTCTTATCCTATTCCTCAAGTAATGAACCTACATGAAAAACTTCACCAAGCAACGTTGGGTCCCATTCCTCCAGCACAGAATTCTTGAAGTTATCATGTGTTTTTCAATTCTCCTTTCATCCATTTATGGAAATATGGAACTTTATTACCAGAATAAATCTAATTTTTGATGAAAGTGGTGGGGTGGGGCAGCCGGTGGGTGGGGGGTGGGGGTGGCGGTTCCAGGCCATCACATAGGCGGAAGGGGTGGCTGAGACTTACCTAGGGATAAATCTGAGATTTTGTTTAATGGAAGGTGCAGTGCTAAAAACTAAGTTTGAAAATCACTGAGTTGTTTGACTCTCTCCTGTCACAGATGAAGCAGCAGGTTACTGAGACACAAGATGGGCTTGTGCTCATACAGCTGATAAGGGACGGAGCTAAACAGTAAACAGCATTTTCTTGCTTGGACCCTGGGAGTTTTTCTACTGCACTAACCCAACTCCTGCTATTTAAGAACTCCAACTGCAGCAATTCAGGAATAGAGAACACTGCTGTTTGTTCACAGAGAAAGGCAATAACAAAGTAGTTTTTTTTTTTTTTTAACTTTTTTTTTATGGGAGACAGAAAATAAGTTTCTAAGAATAGAGGTACAAATGTTTGGGGGAGAGTTTTTTTAAAAAAGACAAGTGTTTTTAAGATACTTACCCTTCCCTGTTCAACACATTTGGTCAACATAACAATGGCATACACATTTTTCTCCCAAACCATACGCCAAAAATCTTTCAAAGTGTTGGGTAAAGGTCCTTGCATGGCAATAAACTCTTTCTTGGAATGGTAGCCCTAAAAATGGAAAGCAATACATATTAACCCAAAAAACAAAGTGGAGCTCTGAAGATTTTATCCTAACAAACTGGTGCTATGGGAATATCTCCCCCCTTACAGGCATGTAGTTTGCATTGATGTAGTCATCAGTTGAATGTGTCTGGACTGAAAGTTTGACACGGGAAACATCATCTGTAACATTAAAAGAAAAAAACTCATTAGAAACGAGTGTTTTAGGAAAGTTGCACACACGAGAGGAAAAAAAGAAGTATAAAATGGCAACACTGGGCTTCTATCACACCTTAAATGTGCATAGCTTGACATTTTACAGCCATGGCCTCATACTCCCTTCTCTACTGTTAGGGATGTGATGGCTAGTGACAGAGAAAAAGGGAAGATAATATGGATAAAATAACTTACAGGGCAGAACATTATTATAGCGATTCTTCCCTCTATTTTCAGCCAGTTCAGCTGCATATTTAGGTTGACTAATTCCAACAAGCTTCAGGTCCTGAAAACAAAGTGAGTTGTTCATTTAGTCTTTAGATATTATTTGCTGAGCACGGAGTATGACAGAACAAATGAAATACATAAATTAAAAGAAAAGAAAATCAGTTCAGAGGCTTAGGGTCATGGTTTTGAGGGACATTTCAGTCAATTGGCCTAATATTTATTTCGGTGCCTCTGCTCTACCTCTGTTGTGTAGTGCCTGAAGTCTTAGAAGTTTCAGAGCTGCCATCCAAAGTACCATTGTTCTCCATTCACCGGGAGCACAAGAGGAGGGAGGGTCAGGAATCAGTGGAGGAAATGGAATATGTGTCTAATCACCTCCATGAACAACTGCCTCCTTTGCCATGAGCTCAGAAGAACTGGATGGTAGGCAGCTACCATTACTGAATATTCAGATCAAAGATTCTATAGCTGAATCATGATCAAAAGGGGGGAAATGTGAAACAGAATGTAAAATTTTCATGGAATCTAAAATTTCTGGAGCCACTGAGGCTGGATGACCCCCTGAAACTATTACCCTGAGGAAATCTTTAAACCTTGAACTGAAGCTACTCCTTGCAGTCATCTTTGAACCCAATGGCAGTTTATTCTAATTAGAAAAGAATGTCTGCATTAAGCATGGTACACTCTTAAAGTATGTGATCAAACTGACAAAGCAACTCAAAAGGTTAGATGAGACGCTTAGACGGCAGTAAGTTGGTGTTACTGATGGTGAAAAGAGTTTGGAAAAGGTTATCAAGAAAGGTAGCACAACTTGAAGAATGTAACCAACGTGACTGAAGTATACCTGTAGAAATTGATGAAGTGGTATATGTTTTGTTGTGCATATTTCACCCAAAGATAAATAAATAAATTTTAAAAAAGAAAAGGAAAAAATAATCCTTGCCTTCAAGGAGCCTACAACTTGGGTCATGAAGTTGGGGGGAGGGGTGCAGACAGAAATAACTAATGTTACTACAAGAGAGAATTAAACAAATGCTGATTAGTAAACAAGACGCATGTCAGAGATGAAACAGAGCAGTCATCTGAGGACACAGAAATCAAGTCCTCTAAAGGGATCAGAGAAAATGACATGGAGGAGACAATGTGTGAGGTGTGTTTTAAGTGGTGTAGTAGGTTGAATGGTGGCCCCCAAAAAGTATGTCCACATCCTAATGCCCAGAACCTGTGAAAGTGGCCTTATTTGGAAAAAGAGTCTTTGCAGATGTAATTAAGGATCTTGAGATGAGATCATATCTAGGTGGACCCTAAATCCAATGACATGTCCTTACAAGAGACACGCTGAGCAGCGACACAGAGAGAAAAGGAGATGGCCATGTGAAGATGGAGGCAGAGATTGGAGTGGTATAGGCACAAGGCAAGGAATGCTAGGAGCTACCAGAAGCTGGGAGAGATAAGAAAGGATTCTTCTCTAGAGCCTTCAGAGGGCCCTGCCGATACTTTGATTTCTCGCTTCTGACCTTCAGAACTATGAGAGAATAAACTTCTGTTGTTTTAAGCCACCAGATTAGTGGTAATTTGTTACAGGAGCCCTAGGAAACTAATACAAGTGGTAAGTAGGATTTCAATAAAGAGAACGATGCCGCAGCAGGGGCGGCACATGAAGGACGAGTATGCACAGCTGATTCTGAGCAAGGTTGTTCCCGGGCGGGCTGGGGTAGGGCATATGATGGCCTGAAAGGAAGAAACCAGCCAAGGGATGCCTCCTACAGGGTTTCATGTAATCTTCATGGGTCAACACCAACCACACAGTCATCCAGCCCCAGACCCCAAAGTACCCCATCTAGTTTATTTCCAGCTCATATAGCTTCCTAATTACTCTAGTTAATAGTCCCTTAGCTTGAATTCTCACTCTCTATACTCTCTGCTAATCTTCAGATATCAATAAGATTAAACACATACTCTACTAGAAGTAGGTTTCCTGAGTGGCACAAATAGTTTAGCACGCCACTACTAACAGAAAGGCTGGTGGTTCAGACCCACCCAGAAGCACCTGGCAATCTGCTTTAAAAAGGTCATAGCCATAAAAACCCTATGGAGCAGTTAGTTCTGCTCTGCACATATGGGGCTACCATGGGTAAGAATCTACTCAGGGCAACTAACAACAGCCACCACTAGAACCACAGTCGACACGGCCACAATGGGGCTCCCAAGAAGATGCAAGAGCATCTCTCCTGGCTCTGAGAGGGTCTCTCTCCTCTTACCCAAAACGTCATCATTAAAACCAAAATGGGAAGTTTTCCAACTTTCCAGAAAAACACACTATAAAGCAATTAAGAACACACTACTGACAACCACTTACCTCATATTCTTCTGCAAACCCACAGTTGGAGTCAGCTTGTTGTTTCTTAAAGTAGGCCTCAAAATTCTCCACTTTGATCAACTTGGATCTAAGGAAACAAAACAACTTATGAGGAGTTTTTGCATTTAATAAAGTTCATATCAAAATAGAAAAATACAAGTTGTAAAAAAAAATTTTTTTTTTTTTTTTACTCACTTTTTAGGTCTTTATCACAGAAAGGGAAAGAAAACAAACAATTAGAACATTGACTCAATCATGACTTTGGAGATAATAGTAAACATCTTCCCAAAAGAACAAAACCAAGGGTATAATTTGGCAGGGGCCAGGGGAGGTCAGTGTAATCTTATTTACAAAACAGTGATATATGTAGGAGATTCGATTTCTAGACCAAGTTATGTAGCTGACTGGCTTTATAACTTTAAGTTCCTCTATCCCTCTAGATCTTGGTAACCCATTTATTAAAAAAAAAAAAAAAAAAATGTAATCCCATCACAAAATATACATTTGTCAGTAGAATATGGCAAAGAAAACAGCTCCAGGAAACTAATAAAACATAAACTCCTTGCAGAATAACAGAGCAACAATTTTCAGATGATTATGGGTAAATGTGTCAATCAGGAGAAATGACAGATGTTCCATAAAAAATTCTTCAGATGGTCACTGAACAGACTGGGGGATTAAATATCTTAAAATAGAGCTCTCACAGGTACTTACTTAATTTGAGAAAAGGACATTTCATTGTTCTTTTCATCTTTCCTGTTTGAAAGAAAAAAAGAACCATTACACAAAAAGGTTAATTCTGTGTTTTCCCCCTTTCATGTACATTATATATTTACATATGTTGTTTTTCTGTTTTTGATTACTTATTTATCTCTGCTCTGATCTTTGTTATTTCCTTTCTTCTACAGTTTCAGACTTAGTTTGCTCTTCCCTTTCTAGTCCCTCAAATTGTGAAGTTAGGCTACTGAACGTTGAGATCTTTCTCCTTTTATCATATTGGCATTCATTGCTATAAATTTGCCTCTGAGTATGGCCTTCACTGCATCCCTTAAGTTTTGGTATGTTCTACCTTCAATTTCATTTGACTCTGAGAAATCTGTAATTTATCTTTTAATTTCTTCCTTGACCCACTGTAGTTTAACAGTGCATTGTTTAATTTCCATATGTAATGGGAATATGGGGCTAATTATACTATTGCTTGCACTTTGGGGAATGTTTGATATTTTCCATAACAAAAAAGCTTCCTTAAAAAGTAGGATATTTACCAACAGCATTCTTTAATGAGATGGAAAAACTAATCATTGACTTTATATAGAAAGGATAGATGACCCAGATAAGGAAAACATTACTGAGAACAAGAACAAAGTAGGAGGCCTTGCATTACCCAACCTCAGAACCTACTATACAGCTATGGTAGTCAGAACAGCCTGGTACTGGTACAATGACAGATACACTGGCCAATGGAACAGAATCAAGAACCCACATGTAAATCCATCTACCTATGGCCACCTGATCTTTGACAAAGGTCCGAAGTCCATTAAATGCAGAAAAGACGGTCTTTTTAACAAATAGTGTTGGCAAAACTGGATGTTCATCTGTAAAAAAATGAAGCAGGACCCATATCTCACATCACACACAAAAACTAATTTAAAATGGATCAAAGACCTAAACATAAAACCAAAAACTATAAAGATCATGGAAGAAAAAACAGGATCAACGCTAGAGGCCCTAATACACAGCATTAACAGGATATAAACCATAACTAACAACACACAAACTCCAGAAGATAAGCTAGATAATTAGGATCTTCTAAAAATCAAAGACTTATGCTCATCAAAAGACCTCACCAAAAGAGTAAAAAGAGAACCTACAGACTGGGGAAATTTTTTGGCTATGACATATCCAACAAAGGTCTAATCTCTAAAACCTACAGGAAAATCCAACACCCCTACAACAAAAAGACAAATAATCTAATTAAAAAATGGGCAAGAGATATGAACAGACACTTCACCAAAGAAGACATTCAGGCAGCTAACAGACACTGAGGAAATGTTCGAGATCACTAGCCATTAAAGAAATGCAAATCAAAACTACGAGACACCATCTCACCCTGACATTACTGGCATCGATCAAAAAAACAGAAAATAAGGAGTCCAGTGACAAGGGCCAGAAGGCAGAAGGGGACAAGGAAGCTGGTGATAGGGAACACAAGATTGAGTAAGGATATTGTTGATGTGTTGTGAGATTGTTAACCATTGTCATAGGGCAACATTTGTAGTAACTGTTAAATGAGAAACTATTGTGTTCTGTAAGCTTTCATCTTAAGTGAGAATAACAGCACAATTGGAAGAGCGTAGTCTATGTCACCGAAATGTGTATGTAGAAATTTTTGAAACGGTGTATCTTTGGCTATGTGTATTTTCACCAAAAAAAAAAAGGTTGAGAAGTTAGAAGGTTGATATGTAGTGGGGTTGTTAACCAATGTCATAAAACAACATGTGTACTACTGTTTCATGAGAAACTATTTGTTCTGTAAGCCTTCACCTGAAGTACAATAAAATATAAAAAAAAAAAACCCAAAAAAATGGGAAAACTAGATATTATGCCCCTCCTGGTGTGATGCAATGTGAAGTACACAGAACCACCTACCACCTATAAGTATTTTTGCCAATAAAAGTTAAACCTGAAGAAAAAAAAAAAAAAAAACAGATAATAACAAATGTTGGAGAGGTTGTGGGGAGACTCTTATGTACTGCTGCTGGGAATGCAAAATGGTACAACCACTATGGAAAATGATATGGCGACTCCTTAAAAAGCTAGAAATAGAAATATCATAGCATCCAGCAATCTCCTAGGAATATATCCTAGAGAAGTAAGAGCCATCACACAAATAGACACACAAACTCACATTCATTGCGGTGTTATTCACAATAGCAAAAAGTTGGAAACAGCGTTAAGTGCTCATCAACAGATGAATGGATAAACAAACTATGGTACATACATACAATGGAATACTATGCAACATTAAAAAACAATGATGAATCTGCAAAACATCTCACAATATGGATGAATCTGGAAGATAGTATGCTGAGTAAAATAAGTCAATCACAAAAGGACAAATACTGTATAAGACCACTATTATAAAAACTCATGAAAAGGTTTACACACAGAAAGAAACAATCTTTGATGGTTACAGGGAGAGGAAGCGTGGGGAGGAAAAAACACTAACTAGATAGAAGGTAAGTAGTAACTTTGGTGAAGGGTAAGACAGCATACAATACTGGGGAAGTCAGCACAACTTGACCAAGACAAAGTCACAGAAGCTTCACAGACACACCCAAATGCCCTGAGGGACTGAGTTATTAGGCTGAAGGCTGGGTACCACTGTCTTGGAGAACATCTAGCTCAACTGGCATGACACAGTTTATAAAGAAAACATTCCACATCTGACTGTGGTAAGTAGTGTCTGGGGTCTTAAAAGCCTGCAAACAGCCATCCTAGCTACGTCTACTGGTCCCATCCCAGCTGGAGCAAAGGAGAATGAAGAAAGCCAAAGACACAAGCGAAAGGTTAGTCCACAGGACTAATGGACCACAACTACCACAGCCTCCACCAGACTGAGCCCAGAACAACTAGATGGTGCCCAGCTACCACCACAAACTGCTCTGACAGGAATCACAATAGAGGGTCGCTGACAAAGCAGGGGAAAAAATGTACAACAAAATTCAAACTCACAAAAAAAAAAGACTTGCTGGTTTGACAGAGACTGGAGAAATCTCAAGAGTATGGCCCTAGACACCCTTTTAACTCAGTACTGAAGTCACTCCCAAGGTCCACCCTTCAGCCAAATGTTAGACAGGTCTATAGGGCAAACAATAACACATGTGAGGAATGTGCGTGCAAACTTGAAGAACATGCCTCACAGTTCAATCATGTATACAAGACTAAATGGGCATACAGCCCAAAAGCAGAGATGAGAAGGGAGGAAGGGACAGGAAAACTGGATGAATGGAAACAGGAAACCCAGGGTGCAGAAGGGCAGAGTGCTGACATATCGCAGGGCTGGCAACCAATGTCACAAAACCATTTGTATACTGTTAATGAGAAACTAATTTGCTCTATAAACTTTTACCTAAATCACAATAAAAAATAAATAACAAACAAATAAAAAGTAGGATATTGTTATTAACATGGAGTTCCTAGGTAGTGCAAATAGTTAACACATGCAGCTGCTAACTAAAAGGTTGGGGGTTCAAGTCCACCCAGAGACGTCTCGGAAGAAAAGCCTGGTGACCTACTTCCGAAAAATCAGCCACTGAAAACCCTATGGAGCACAGTTCTACTCTCACCCACGAGGCCACCATGAGCTGGAACTGACTTGGAAGCCACTGTTTGTTTATTTATTCTTATTAGCATAAGCAGTTATCAGTCACCTTTTATTTCTCCAGAAGATGAAGCCTCCCACAGCCACAACCAGGGCACCAAAGATACAGCCAAACACTGCTCCACAGATGACACCTGGGAAAAGCCCAAACAGGAGGCACGTCAGGAGTGTTCACACAGGAGCACATGCTGCACTAACGACCAGCCCAGGATCCCATGCACTAAAATTCACAGATGCGCCTGGCACATGGGCACAAATGACTCTACTGAAATAAAAGGACTAAACAGTTTTTGCAGATTCTAAGTGCAACAGGCATTCAGAGATGAACGGGGAGGGGGCGGGGGGAGCTGTCAGTGACCTCAGGGGAGGAAGCAGAACTGAACCGTGGAGGCCAAGTGACATCTTAACTTCCAGGAGGGGAGAGCTGGCATGTCAACCCTCCTGGGGGCCCAGAGAAGGAATAGAGACACTGGGCCTTCTATGGACACAACTCAAGGAAAAATCCACTGAATTGCAAACAGCACTGTTGTTTTTCCTCTACCTGGATCCTGGGGCAAGTCAATGGCCTTTGAATATTCACTGAAGGACACATAGCTCCGGGTTCCATTTATGAGTCCGCAGTTTTGAGGGCAGTTAAAGACAATTTTGGTGAAACCAGCCACAGATGCCCTGTGAGAGACAAAAAGAAAAAAGAGGCAGCTGAGATGTATCCAATGACCGAGGCATGTAGAGCTTTGTACTCACGGGGCTCAGTCCCTCAAAGAGCAAAAATCAGACGACATACCGGTACGAGCTGAGAGGTTCCAACTTCCCGTTGCGATAGCCACACGTGGTTGACTCGTTGCCGACATCAATTTCGTATGTCAAGACTTCAGACAAGCCCTGAGAACAATGCTCGTCTGTTGTTATGAGATATGTCACATAAGTATCTGAGGCCTCCTTTTTGAAATCTTCATATGTGTATTTCAAAACATCTGGTGATGGACGCTTAGCTAAGAAAGGCATGCAGAGATCATAAGAAAGTGATGGCAGACAGTGATTTAAAATCACATGCATTATGAGATGCTTATAAATAATGATGGTGACACTGGGGGATAACGGTAACAGTGACCATCTCTCAGTGTCCTCTCTGTGCCACGCGCTGTTCTAAGTGCTTTACTGATATCAACTCATTTAACCCACACAATAATGTCATCACAGAGGCTTATGGTTTGTTTGTTGCCATCGAGTCACTTCCAACTCATGGTGACCCCATGTGTGCAGAGTAGAACTGCTCCATAGGGCTTTCAAGGCTGTGACCTTTTGGAAGAAGATTGCCAGGCCTGTCTTCTGAGGCACCTCTGGGTGGATATGAACCACCAATGTTTCAGCTAGGTTTATTATTCCCATTTTACAGATGAAGAAATGAAGGCATAGGAAGCTAAAGAACCTCGCCCATGGTCACACTGCCTACGAGGTGGAGCTGGATTTCTAAGCCAGACCATCTGGCTCAGAGCCTGTGGTCTCATTTACCAAGGCTGTGGAAGCTTCCGCGGCAGAGAAAGAGGAAGCCGAATGCTCGAGCCCCCATGTGGTAAGAGGCAGAGCAGGGGTCTGACCATTACACACACTGCCTCTCTCATTCAGCAAAGGTCTGATCCTGGGAGGTGTTGAAAACCATCGCAGCAAAATGACTAAGAGCTTGACACATACCCAAAATAAAAAGACAGGAAGAGAGAGATCTCAACATTGCTTTTTGAAATTTTCTGCAGATCCACAATCCCAGCCAATTCCTCATCTTCCAGGGAACCCCATTCCTCACCATGCATGTGATCTCACCCTTTATCAAGACCAGGACGGCATACTGGTTGAGCGACTGAGCACAGAAGGCACTGTCTCATTCACATTTAGTTTATAGAATCACCAAAAACAACAAAACTTGGCATTTTAGACCTAGGCCTTGTGTGAGGCACCCACATGCAGAAAACCTCAAATCATTCCCTTTGTATTGCCAAATAATGTAATGGAACCCTTTAAGGAGAAGCAGCTTTAATCCATGGAGATGCTCTTTTTAAATTCACACTAATAAATGCAAATCATCTTCTACTTCAAGAGAAAGTCATCCTCTGGGGATGATCGTGACTGTGTGAGAGTGTGTGTGTGTGAGTGTGTGTGTGCGTGTGTGTGTGTGAGAGAGAGAGAGAGAGAGAAAGAGAAAAAGAGAGAGACAGAGAGAAGGTTGGTTAAGACTAATATTCTACTAACTAAAAGATCCTGTGTTGTAAGAGAGGGAAAACCCAGTTCAGAGGTCAGTAAACTATGACCCATGGGCGAAATCCAACCTACCACCTGTTTTGGTAAGTAAAGCTCTATTGGAACACAGCCACCTTCATTCTTTACGTATTGTCTATAGCCTGCTTTCAAGGTCCCCAGGTAGCTGGCTCCTAAACTAAAGGTTGCCAGTTTGAACCCATCCAGCAGCACTGAAGAAGGAAGGCCTGGAAATCTGCTTCCTCTGCTTCCAAAAGGTCACAGTTACGAAAACCCCATGGAGCACATTTCTACTCTGCACACACAGGGTCGCCATGAGTCAGAACCAACTCGACAGCAACGGGCATGGCAGCTTTCATGTTACAACAGCAGAGCTGAATCGCTGCAACAGACACTATATGGTCTGCAAAGCTTAAAATATTTGCTATCTAGCCCTTTGCACAAAAAGTTTGCTGAACCAGATCATCAAGCAAATAGCTCCAGGGTCTGAGTGCCAAAATGTGGGCTACAGTGTAAAAGGGAGACATATATTTGTATCGTTAATATGTCTCAGTGGGCACAGAAATGGCAGCCAGTCACGGCATCACTCACTGGTTACCCTGACCGGACCCCCCCTTACCCTTCCCGGTGGTGAGAATGAGAGCGTAGGCTTTGATCGGTCCATGGCTGTCATTAAACTCACTGAACATGACCTTTATTGAATTATGACTGACAGGCGTGATGACAGGGGCTTCAGCTGGAGGAGGAGGGTCTGAAACAAAACAAAACAAGACATGGTCATCTGACATTTGAAAGTCAGAGAAAATTCTCCTTAAGATCGCCCCTCCCTGGAAGCTATGTGCTCGGCTCATCCAAACCAAATCCAGAAGTAAGGGGCAGAGGAGGAAACTGGTGGGGCAAAGAGACAGTGGATCCCTCAGGGAGCCAGCCTAGTCCACAATGGCCCTTAAAATGTGCCCACCCACATCGTCAGGGTGGGCTCCTGGCTGCCTTGTTTGTGCAAGCCCCTCCAGACCCAAGATGGACCAGGTTCCTTATCCTGAGAACAGGGGTGAAAGCAGGAGAGCCAGAGAGACTGTGTGGGTGCAACTGTCACCTGTGGACTGGGCTGCTGTGAGGAGACACCCGCCCACCGCACAGACTTCACACTGGGGAACAGTCAGTCCTCTGAAAAGGACAATGGCACAGATACCCAGGGAAGCAAAGAGGAGATGAGGAGAGAACACACTTGCTCCAGGGGCCAAGCTGCATTCCTGCCATGTCCTGTATACTGTTGTTATAAACTGCTGTCAAGTCAGCCCTCAACTCATGGCCATCCTACACACAAGGAAGTCAATGAAATGAAATGCCCACGACTGATTGTGGACTGGACCCTTGTGATCCATAGGGTTACACTGGCTGAGTTTTGGAAGTCGATCACCAGGCCTTTCTTCCTAGTCCATCTTAGGCTGGAAGCTCTGCTGAAACCTGTTTAGTATCATAGCAACACATAAGCCTCCAATGACAGACAGACTGACTGACAGACTGTGCATGAGGTACATTAGCCGAGAATCTAACCCAGGTCTTGCACATGGAAGTCCCCATTTTTGCGGGAGTTGGTTTAAAATATCACCAAAAGGAATTCAACCAGCCCTCTTCCCAGAAACCAGAAAAGCCCACACCAGAATGTTCCATGGACAACCTTCATGATCTGTGTGTCTTTCCTTTCCCTTCCAAGCTAAACTTGCAGAGCCACTCACTGAATTAACACAAAAGGAAGATAACACTGAACTGAAGATGATCCCTCTCCACACACAAACTCTCCACCTAAATATGTCTCCGACAGACAGTTTGGGTTGTTTCTTCATTTTTATCACTATATCCAAGATTCAGGGAGACTGAGAAAACGGAACTCCAGAAACATCACGGCACGGTTCTCTAAACCTGTGCCGTCCAATATAGTAGCCACTCGCCACACGTGGCCGCACCTGAAATGTAGTCAGTTCCAGTTCAGATGTGCTGTAAATGTAAAATACACAATGAATTTCAAACGCTTACTATGAAAAACGAAACCCTGCTGGCACAGTGGTTAAAAGCTACAACTGCTAACCAAAAGGTCGGCAGTTCAAATCCACCAGGTGCTTCTTGGAAACTCTATGGGGCAGTTCTGCTCTGTCCTGTAGGGTCGCTACGAGTTGGAATCAACTTGATGGCAACGGGTTTGGTTTTTAGCATGAAAAAAGAATGTAAAATGGTTCAATATTTTATACAAGTTACACGTTGCAATGACAATATTTTAACATACTATGTTCACTAACATGTTATTCAAATTAATCTCAGCTCTTTTCTGTTTTCAGGCTCTTAATTCTTTGTAGCTCACACTGTATTTCTATCGGACAGTGCAGACATTACAGGCTTCGGTAACCTCTCAAGGAACTGACAGCAGTGACCACGTGAGGACACCATCCCCAAGCCTAACTGTCAGCTGCCTCAACAGAGGCTTCCCGACACGTACTCCCAACTTTTCCATCAGCTATTGGACTCCCAGGAGCCCTGGTGGAGCAGTGGTGAAGAGCCTGACTGCTAACCAAAAGGTTGGCAGTTCAAATCCACCAGGAACTGACCTATTTTCTGGAAATATTCTGATGCTCTAAAGAAAAGACATCTAGCAGTCAGAGAGCACAAGGGGAGACAGACCCCATCAGGTTGGTCCGAGACAATACCACCTTGCAAGGACATGGAAAGGAAAGGACAGCTGAAAACGAAGCAAAGATGTGGGAAGCAATTTGTTTCCAAGCACACACACACCCACCAAAAAAAGGGGGAAGGGGGGAAGAGGGGCACGAAAAAATCAGCTCTGCCTCAACAACAATAAATAAAATGAACTATTAAAAATAATAAAACTGCAAAAAAAAAATCCACTGTGTAGTGAGTATCTACTGTGCCCCAAAACAGCTTGGGAGTTTATGAAAACTACAGAGTCCAGGAAAATAGGAATCTTGACCAAATATCTGATAATATTAAGAAATTATTATTACATTTCTAAGCGTGATTATAATAGTAATATGGTTATGTTTAAAAGGAAAAAAAAGGAGTCTCTATTGTTGACAAATAAAATGATCTACTGACTGGGACTGGTTTCAGAGTAATCCAGTGAGGGCGAAGGGAAGGAAAAGATACAAATGAAACAATATCGGCCAATTGCTGGTAACTGTTCAACTGGACGCCCGACGATGGGTACACGGGTTTCATTACACTGCCCTCTACTTTTGTATATATTTGAACATTTCTCTAAAATTTTTTTTTTTTTTTAATGAAGAGAACTCACTACTTAAAAGAAAACATGGCAATGAATTATTCTGCGAAGCAAAGAGACCTTTTGGAATATACAAAATGAGTTTCTTCTTATTCAGCTTTTCCAGACTTCTACGGAATGGGTTGCCACTCTGTGCCAATAAAAGTAAATATTTTAGAGAAAATTTAAAACAGATTTCTAGGCCACACTTGCAGACATGCCGGGGTGCCCACCATGCCATCTGACTACTCTTCTGCTCGAATACCCACCTGTGCTATCAGTGGTGCAGGTTTTTTGGACGGAGGATGCATTCTTTCCACAGGACAAGGTGGTGATGCTGATGTTATACGAAGTATAAAAATTCAAATGTGTGACTTCTGCCATGCAGCTGGTGCCGTTCTCCAAGGAGCAGTTCTCCAGGCACGTCATGTTGTCACAGGCTCCACTGCTGACCTCCAGCTTAAAGCCAGCATTGTTGCCGGGAGGGAGGGCCCACGTGAGAACCAAGGTTGGCTCTTTGGGGACGGGCTCACAGCTGAAGTTCACCGGTGCAGCATCTGTAAAGCAAGCACAGCACTGCATGAGATTCTAGAATTTCTGCCTTTGAAAACACCAAAACATGGGGAGCGGTAAATCCTGGCCCATTGGTGATGAGGAGGCAGGCATACGGTGTGGCGGAGGAGTCAGAGACTGATCCTGAATCGGGCAACACCAAGCTGTGTGACCTTAGGTCAAGAAGTCCCTGGGTGGCGCAAAGGGTTAAGTGCTTCACTACCAGCAGAAAGGTTGGAGTTTTGAGCTCACCCAGAGGTGCCTCAGAAGACAAGCTTGGTGACCAGTTTCCAGAAGGTCACAGCCTTGAAAACCCTGTGGAGCACAGTTCTACTCTGCACACGGCAGGTAGCCAAGAATCAGAATCAACTCGACAGCAACAAACGACAACCCTGGGTCAGTCACCCAACTGCTCTGAGCCTCGACTGCAAGGCTATTTGAGGATTAAATGAAACCATGGGTGTCAGTCACCAAGCAAGATGCCGGGAAAGAACAGGGGCTCCATGAGCAGAAGCTGGGTCATATCGTGAGTGGTAACAACTTCACCTGCATCATCTCATTCTGGGCCTCTCAACCATCCTTCTCTAACAGGAATGGTTAATACTATCCCATTTTGCATATCAATCAATTGAAGCTTAGAGAGTGTATTAGTTTCCTAGGGCCAAACCAAAAACCAAACCTGTTGCCATCAAGTCCACTCTGAACAAATTAGCACTTTATCTGTTGTTGGTTTAAGACAACAGAAATGTATTGTCTCAGTTCTGAAGCCTAGAAGTTCAAAGTCAAGGCTGTCGGCAGGGTCATACTCCCTCTGAAGGCTCTAGGGGAAGATCCTTTCCTGTCTCTTTCCAATTCTGGTAGCCCCAGGCATTCCTTGGCTTGATCCCAGTCTCTGCCTCCATCTTCACATGGCCGTCTTCCCACTGTGTCTGTCTGTCTCTGTGTCTGTGGGCTATATAATTCAACCCATAACAGAGAGGCTAAGTAATTGGCTGAAAATGACACAGCTGGCAAGTGGTGGAGCCCAAACAAGGTTCTAAACCCAAGTCCAGGGCACTTTCCGCACACACAATATACTGCATAATCAGTGTAACTGGTGGGATCAGTTTCTTCATCTTTCAAATGGGGTGTTATTTGCTCCTACCTACCTCCCAGAGTTTTAATGAAGACCAGTGTTACACTGATAGAATAGATATGGCAGTGTTCAAGAAAGACTCCAACAATCGGAACTATGAGCAGAAGTACCCCTGACCCATCTGCAAAACATTCCCCAGGCTACTCTTTGAAAGTATCCTCTGTTGAAAATAGGAGTCTTCCCTTTATCGTACTTTTTGCATTGTGAGATTGGCAAGGACCAGGAAGGGCAAAAAAGTTGAGCATCCATTTTAACACTATCCTTTCCACCTTCAATGCAAAAGCCAGACTATAAACTACAAGGCCCAACATCATCCATGCCCCCACCCATTACTTCTCAGGCCTCACCTCCTATCCTCATCCTCTAGCTCCTGTGGATCCACTCCTGCCACCCTGAGCTCCTGCTCTTCCTCCAACACAGCAGGCACACGCCAGCCTCAGGGCCTTTGCAGTGGCTGCTCCCTAGGCCTGGAATGCTCTACCTCCTGACATCTACAGGGCTGGCTCCTTCAAGTCCTTCAAGTGTTTGCCCAAAAATCATCTTTCCACTGAAGCCTTCACTGGGTGTCCTGGAAACAAACATTTCATTTCTCTCTTCACTGCTTTTCCCCCCTCTCCTTAGCACTAATCATTTATCCAATAAATTACTTATTTATCTTCTTTATTAGGGACTCTGGTGGCACAGGGGTTAAGAGCTCAGCAGCTAACCAAAAGGTTGGCAGTTCGAATCCACCAGCTGCTCCTTGGAAACCCTATAAGGCAGTTCTGCTCTGTCCTATAGAGTCTTACGAGTCAAAATTGACTCGACGGCAACAAGTTTTATCTTGTTTATTATCTATCTTTCTCACTAGCTCCAGGAAGTCAGGGAGTTGTCTGTTTCACTTAACAGTGCCTGGCATATAGTAAGTGCTCAACAAATAGCACATCAACACAGCACTAACAAGCTAACAGGCTGTCTCAGCGAGCTCAGTGTTAATTATTGCAAAGGACACAGAACCTAATAACTAAAGACTGTACAGGTCCTGTTCGCAAGGTCAACAGCACATGAGAGGGAGGTCAAGAGGCAGCTGGGACTACTCACCTGTACAGAATGACGCAGAGCTAGATGCCCCCTCAGTGACATTCCCAACTTGTGCGAAGATCTCTACTGTGTAAGATGAGCCAGGTATTAAACCACAGACTGTAGCATAGGTGGTTCCAACACCTGTGATGTTTTCTACTTGGTTGCTGGAATTTCCACTGATAAGAAGGCGGTAAGTGTACGTGCTAGAGGCGTTATCAAAGTTCTGCCAACTAAAGGCTGCTGCTGTGGTAGTGGTATTTATTTCAATGTTGGACACACTGCTGGGCCCTTTTAAAAAAAAAAAAAAAGAAAGCAGCAGCATGAATCAGCTTGACTTCCAGGACTATTTTACTTACTGCATCCAAAATACCCCAGCCCCTTTGGAGAAAAGAATGAATAAAACTATTATTTCCTGACTCATAAAATAGAAGGCTTCCCAAAAAGACATTCACAAAATAATTACACAGATTATATCTCAAAAGAACTAAAGTTTTTCAGGTTTCTTTTAGTACTTTAAGTTTATCCAAAATCTATTTTCGACATATAATTCCCAATATGTTTTTAATTGGATTAATGAATAAGAAGAAGAAACTATAAACTACCCATCTTTACCATAAATGTAGGTCAAATATTAGCAAAACACTACCTTCACTGCTATATGCAAAGCTCCTCAACCTGGCAGAATCTTTACGCCAACATGACAAGGTGACCCTCCACTAGTCTACATTCGCAAGGAATTAATGGAACAGTTATGTTTTTCATTGTCATAGAAACACTTTCTGCGACTAAAGACGATGCCAAGTTCACATAGCTTCTGCAGTGGCACCTCATGAAAACAGCACACCTTTTGCTGAGGCCAATGTTTTCAAATTAAGCCATTTCAAATTCAGCCTGGAACCCAGAAATACAATCAACCCTTATCCGATCATTTAACCAGCACTTACTTCCCACCCGCCAAGCGAAAATGGCGTCCTAAGAGACTTACGTGTGTATTCTGCGATGGAGCTGGATTTCCCTGGGACATCGCCCATTTCTGGAGTGACTGTGATGTTATATAGGGTGCCTGGCATTAGGCTGCTTAGAGTGATCGCTTTGAGGGGACCAACCGTTTTGTTACAGCTGACCTCAGGCTGTATATCTAAATGGTAGGTGTACTGGGAAGCAGTGTCTGTGCTCTGCCACTTCAACTCCATTTCAGTTGTGGTGACACGCACCACACAGATGCCAAACACCACACTGGACTCTGGGCCAAGAAAAGGAGGAAAAGGAAATCTATTATCAACTGTCATAAAGTCCAGCTTACTTCAAAGTGATTATCTCTGGCTGGTGGTTAACACGTGATTTTTTTTTTTTTTTCTTTTTGCTTCTCAGCAGTTAATAAAACGAACATGCATCACTGTTGTTATAAATTCTTTTTCAACATTTTTCTTTGGATACTTAAAAGGAAAACCTGACATTTACCAATTCTACTGATTTCCTTTAAGAAACATCACTGTTTCACTGAAAATACCATCTATTCACTTACCAGTTTGACCTTCAACTGTTTGAGGTGGCCCTTGTGTCCCATTTGGTCCTTGTGGAAATATTTCAAAATGATATTTGGTCCCAGGGTTTAAGCCACCAATGATAATACTATGGTTGGTGGTTGTTTCATTCCGAGGTTCTCCAGCTCCATCCCGTGTGGTAAGTATCTTAAAGGAGTCCGAGTCATTGCTACTCCAAGCCAAGCCAATTTCCGTTGTGTTGACACTTGTCACTCGAAAGTCAGAGACTGGACCAGGGGCTGCGGGAAGAAAATAAATGAATAGATTAAGAATCTGTTTCTTTAGTAGGTACTAAGATTCTGTTAAGGGTAATGGTATAATTTGAGAAAGATTAAAGGTGACAGTTAAAGAACATGATAAACGTAACTTCATTGAACTGTACACGTGAACATTGTTGAAATGGCAAATGTTTTGTTACATACATATTTACCACAATTTAAAAAAAAACTCTTAGCAAACCAGAAACAAAAGAAAACCTTCTTTAAAAAAAAAGAAAAGAATCTATTTCTCCAGAAGACAAGGGTGATGAAATGCCACAAAATATTCACACTGGGATTAATTTCAAATTCAAGACACTTGAGCTCTCTCTTTCTTCTGTGTGTTGCCACCTACAACACAAGCCCCTCAGAAACCGTGATTCTGCCCATCAAGAGAGCACTTGGCCACAGGACGGCAGAGACTGCGTGCTTCAGAGTCATCACAGGAAATGAGAAGAGGCGTGACCCCGCGGTCAAGGCTCAGGCTCTGGAACAGAACCTTGGCTGCTGCTGGCTGCTCATCCTTGAACACATGACTAAACCTTCCAGGGCTACCATTTAGGGAGGTATTGCAGAGGCTGCTGTTGATCCCCAAAATCCATTCTCCCCCTTTTTCTCAGTTGTAGATCCCCAGATTTTCAGCTGGGGGCTGTTAGCTATGGGGGCTGTTAGGGGGGAAAAGATTACATTTCCCAGACTCCCTGTTGGCTAGATGTAGCCATATGACCAAGTTCTGGACAACAGTGTGTGAGCAGAATTACTGTATGACTTCCAGGGTGAGAATACTTTCTTCTGCCCTTTCTCCTTCCTGCAGCTGGAATGCTGATGTGATGACTGGGGTTCAGGCTGCCATCTTGGGCAACGAGGTTGAAACAACAGGCTGAGGATAGTGTGGTGACAACATCTTGGGTCCTGGAAAGCCTTCATGAACCTATCCATGGTGGGTATAACAATAAAATCAATCTGACCCTGCTTCTTGTGTGTCTTTTTCTACTGCAGAAGCTGCAAAGCTAAAAAATGCATCTCTTGAAGAGTTCCTTGTGGCTAGGATTCTGGGTGATTCAGATTCAGGCAACAAGATGACTTCCTCAAGTTGTGAAAGTGAGGCAGAGACCTTGCTTCTGCTGGTCAGCACAGTCATGAGGTGGCACAGGATCTTTCTGCAACATCATTACAGGAGCCAGTCATTCACTCTGCAGGTGCAGAGAGCTGGGGCATGAGGCATGCGTCTTCGCTGGTGCCAATCTCACAGGCCTGGCCTGGCTCTGTGGTGGCTACATCTTCCTGACTCAAGATCGCAGCTAGGAACATGTACTCTTGGAGCCAACAACTACAGCAGAGGCTTCTTAACTCCTACCCTGCTGACTGTGACAAAGATGAGGACAGCCCAGGTGGTCCACTTTAACAGTGTTGGTCTAGGAGTCATTTCTGGTGGTCCAACCAAAGGCTTGCTCCACCCCTTTCCAAGGATTCCTGGAGTGAAATCCCTTTCAGCTTAAAATAGCCCATACTTTCAGCTTCCTGCCACAGATCCCTGGCTAACAATCCACCATCTCCATCCTGCCTAGTTCCCAACCGCTTTTACGTGAGAGAGAAACAAACTCCTGTCTTGTTTAAGCCACTGATATTTGGGGTTTTTTGTACTCACAGCTGAACCTGATCCTAACAGAGAGATTAAACAGTAAAAGAATGGTGAAGTAAAACAGACTCCATTCTCCCAAAGAGCTAATCCAGAAGACATCTGAAAGAATGGTAAGATGCACATCCTGGGAAGAAACAGACACCTGAATAAAATATACTTATGGGACAAGCCCTGGCTCCTGAGTCAGATATTCCTGGGCTCAGGGCCCCACTCCTCAGCTTACTAGCTCTGTGGCCTTGGGCAAATTGTTCAGCCATGCTGGGCTGTCTCTTACCTGTAAAACCAAAACAACCCAAACCAAACCCATTGCCATCAAGTCAATTCCGACTCACAGTGACCTTCTAATACTTACTGTGAAGGTCACTACAATACAAGCAAAGCTCCTGGCACAGTGCTAAATGCATGGCTGATCTCCAATACCTTTATTCTATCACACTACTGTACTAGTCAAAAAAACCCATTGTCATCCAGTCGATTCCGACTCATAGCAACCCTATAGGACAGAGGAGAACTGCCCCATAGAGTTTCGAAGGAGCACCTGGTAGATTCAAACTGCCGACCTTTTTGGTTAGCAGCCGTAGCTCTTAACCACTACACCACCAGGGTTTCCACTGTACTACTGGTATACCATACTGTTTTGTTTTAAACTATTTGGCCTTCTGTGGAACAGAAAGCTTTTTATTTGCTACCTATCATTGCATTTAAGGGGCATTTAAGCAAACAAAGGATGAGACATAGCTTTACTAGTGATGATATTATAATGTCAGCACCCAAGAGACAAAGGGACATGGATATCCAGGTTCTTTTTGTCTCCATCTAGCAATTTGCTCTAGGTCTCCGCTACACTAGAATGGTTGTTACAAGCACAGGCTGGAGTCGAGACAGACAGGAGGTCTAATCCCACCTCTCTCACTTACCAGGTGTGGCCCACATCACCTCTCTCAACCTTGGCTTTCTGAAACATAAAATAAGGTGAATGCCAACTAAGACACAGGAATGCTGTGAGCATTAAATGAGGCAGTGCAGGTAAAGCACGTCACACAAAGCCTGGCACGTGGTCTGCATCAATCAACAATCACCAATATGGTATCACACAACCTGGAGTGAGAGTCACTGTGGACTTACACACTAAGCTGTGCATTCCTTTGGTCAGGGAACAGAACTTATTTCTCTTTGTAAGTAGGCCTGCCCATAGCAGGCAGACAAGAAAGATTAGGTAGAACGAGTAAACTCACGAGTATATGCTTGGAGAAAGCCAGGCGTGCCCTCAGAACCATCGTCATGTAAAGGATACACGGTGATGTTGTATAAAGTGCTGGATGTGAGTCCAGGGATGACAACATGTGTCTCATTGGCAGTGAGATTGAAGAATGTGGTCTCCCCCACAACTAGTATTTGGTAGGATGACACTTTATCACTGATTCCCCAGGTCAGGCTCATGTTTGTGGCACTGATGCTCACAACCTGGATGCCTGAAACCTGACTATAATCTGTGAAGACAAAAGAGGAGTTAAAAATTTCTAGAATGGCCAAGCCAGAGAGAGAAAGAAGTTGGTTCTCCTGCTCCCTCCCACACTCCCACAATTCTGTGGGCCTATGACAGATACATATTTCAAAATATATATTTTTGGTTAAGATAAGCAGAGTCAGTTTTTGTGGCTTACATCCAAGTGCCTGAGGGCTGTGATGCTGCAGCATTTGTTCCTGAACCCGCAGGACCACATCATGTTCTTTTCTATGTGTGTTTGTCTTGACTCCCCATCTACACTGAACGCTCCCTGCACGTAGGGGCCAGCCATTCCTCTACTCCCTCATCAGCCCAATCTAAAACAAAAAAAAAAAAAACCTAACCCATTGCTGTCAAGTCAATTCCAACTCATAGCGACCCTATAGGACAGAGTAGAACTGCCCCATAGGGTTTCCATGGAGCACCTGGTGGATTCCAGCTGCCAACCTTCTGGTTAGCAGCCGTAGCTCTTAACAACTACACCACCAGGGTTTCCTGCACAATCCAAAACGTCTTCAAATATTGGTCAGTTCAGAGAGTGGGAGTGCTGATAAACTGTAACTTTGCTGTCAGGTGCCGTCTAGTCGATTTCAACCTGAAAAGACCCTCATGATAGAGTAGAACTGCCCCATAGGGTTTTCCAGGCTGTAATCTTTATGGGAGCAGATCACCAGGTCTTTCTCCAGCAGAGCCACTAGGTCAGTTCCAACCACCAACTTTTTGGTTAATAGCCAAGCGCTTCACCATTGTGCCACTAGGGCTCCTTAAATTATACCTAGATGGCAGCAATTTGCATCTCAACAGGTCTTTCATTAGAAAGATTAGTATAAGTTCCAAGGTCAGGAAAACAGAAAACTCATTTTCTTATCTCAAGGGAAGAAATTTAACCAGCACTGACAAAAAAAATATCTACAAGAGAAAAATATTATGCTAGTTCATCTCAGTGGCTAATACGGCCATTCTAGATACAGATATGAAAGACATAAGGTAGCACTTGGTGCCTGCACATCTGCTCACTACGTTTTCTCGAGCTTAATGAAAGTAGCGTCTCGGCTATGCAGTTAAAAGAAATGGAATGGATCTGCTCCATCTAAAATCTCTTCTGGAAAACTCTAACAACAAAATGACTTACTAAGCAAGAAAAAACTCAGAAGCAGACTCACAGAAAACAAAACTCTGTGCTAGAAAATTCTGGCTGAAGCCATTTTACAAAATTCTACATACTTGTCCTGAACTCTATGACCTGGGGTTGTCCTTCAGTGCCATCTGCTGCTTGAGAATAAACAGTGGCCTTGTACTGCGTGCCAGGCTTTAATTCAACAAGCTGGACTTCTGTGCCCCGTGACCCCTGGTGACATGATGAGGCTGCAGTTCCAAGGTACACAGGGGCAGTGTGATTGCTGGGTAGCTTCTCTGCTGGGCTTCTGTCAGTGTTGTTGGCTTCTGTGGGAAACACGAAAGGCAAAGATACTAACTGCAACAGAAACACATCCCCCATCTTCCTTCACTACCCCCATCCTCCACCCCAGTGGCACATTAGACAGTCACTACTCCATAAATATCTGTTCCCTTCCTTCCCCAGGCAGAGGTGCATCCTCCTGAAAGGGCCCTGACTTTTGCCAGATACTTTGCTCCATACACTTACCCCAGGTAAAAAATTCAGTTATCATTCAGTCGATTCTAACTCATGGTGACCCCATGCGTGTCAGAGTAGAACTGTGCTCCATAGGGTTTTCAGTGGCTGACTTTTTTGGAAGCAGATCAGCAGGACTTTCTTCCAAGTCATCTCTGGGTGGACTCAATCCACCAACCTTTCAGTTAGCAGCTGAGCGAGTTAACCATTTGCACCACCTGGGGACTCCTTACCCCCAGTAGCCGCACAGATAGTTTGTGCTTCTCCTGCTCAGCCACCTTGGACCACTCTCCCTTCTTTTGAGACACCATCTTCTCCCATCCCAATGTTTAACTTGTTTTTCCAAGAACAGTGACATGATTCCAATATGCCTAATCAGAGCCTCACTCAAGGAATTTTTCCCCCGCTGATTAGGGGAAGTGTGGGGTGTGAGAACAGAGGAACTGGGGTGGCCATTTCTCCTTGAGTTAGATGGAGGGACCCTCTCTGAGAATGAAGTTGAGAAACAGAAGCAGGAAGAGATCACAGCCACCTCGTCTCTTTCCTTAAGGCCTCACTGGCCATAGCAGGGAGATAAACATAAGCCAATAAATTGCTCTTTCAGTCTAAGCAATGTAAAGTCTGGTTTCTGTCACTTGCCATCAAGAATCCTAACAGCCACACTGTAGTTCTGCTTCTTAGGTGTAAAATGGGATTAAGACTTGTCCTTCCCAACTCACAGGGCTGACTCACTGAAACTGCTATGAAATCTGCACATTACTATTCTAACATCAGTGCGGAAGCCATCTGCTGGATATGCCTGCTGAGCAGCCCTTTCTCAGTAATGTGGCAAGTTACTCTAGTAGCCCTACTTGGGTTAACACATCTATCATTTGTTCAACTGAAGGTTAAACTCCCAAAGAGCCAGTCTGGACTCCAGACTCCAAAACGTTTCAAGCCCCACCGTTATTCTGAGCCCCAAGGTGCTCACTTTTCTTTCCTTCCTCAGACAAGGATGGGAACAAATTGTAATGTGGAGGGAAGGCCAGCTAGAAATTCTGTGATACTATACAAATATAAAAACACTATTTTAAAAAATACTAAATCACTGAGAATCAACTCCAGCAAGGGGGATGGGAAAAGGGGGACCGCACTACCACCAAGAATGAACAGCCAGAAGTGGAGGGCATCCTTTGGGCCTGGGGTCCTTGCACTGAGAACCAACTAGGCCCAGGAGACAGAGAGAAAGTTGTAACACCAGAAACATCACAAGACAGTGAGAAGCAGCAACAGAGAAATGGTGGTGGCAGAACCAGGAGACCAGTATGAAACAGTGCAGTGGGCTTCCCAGCCCATACAGCAAGGCAGTTCCAGGGGGGTGCCTCTGGGCCCTTGGCAGAGTTAGGCTCACCAACTCACAGAGTGAGAGAGCTGAGCACCTTCGGGCTGAGGCTCACTGGCGGAGTAGGGTGCCTCTGGGCACTTACCAGTAGGGCTAAAGAGCTTTGTATAACATTTCATGTGAGCAGGGCAGAGGCCTGGCCGGCTCAACAGGCCCAAGAGGCCTGAGGAGCCAAAGGGCCTAAGGCCAGGGAGAGGCCTGCCTGCAGGCACAGCCAAGAAGCTGTCCTGATGGAAGAACTATATTCTGAGCTTTCCTGATCCTGAATTATAACCTGTTACTTCCCTAATAAACCCCATAGCCATGAGCATGGTCTGTGAGTTTTGTGTGGCCACTGCAATGAATTATCAAACCCTAGCACAGGAGTAGAGAGTGCCGTGGGAGGGACGGCTGGTGTAGGAACCGATAAAAGAGTTGGAGAGAGGAGGCATGTCTGACCTTCCCTTCACAGCAATCAGCCTTGGGCTGTTGATGCTGATAATGATTCTCGCTTCTTCCCCTGATGAAGTTAGACAAGGTCAGATGCCGGCCGCCACACCATTTTTACAGTTGGCACCATTTTTTTTTTACAGAAACACACTTTTGTTACTTACCTACGCCATCTTCTGGGTCTTTCTGTGTCTCATTTGATACTACTGGAGGCGGGGGGAACTGGTATCGATTCCCCGGATCCAGGTCTGAAATATTGAACACTGAGTCTTGAGTCGAATCCTTTTGGCTTCCAATACTTTCAAGGAGCATCCGGCATTTGGCAGTGCCATTATCACTACACCAGGTAAGAGTAACCTTCGTTGTCCCCATGAAGGTGACATGAAGACCAGAGACCGGATTAGGCTCTATTATAAAAACAGACACTGGGCATTAATGAAACAAGATGTTTGTAGTCACCTTTTGTTAAGAATGACTGGAGACAGTCGTGTTTCATTGTACTCACTAAAAATACGTTCTTTACATCAGAGTCCACTGTATTTCTATCATTCCACATGGGGAAAATATATCATTATGCAGAAAAGAGGAGAAACAATAAATACTGTGAAAAAAAATTCTAAGTTTTGCTTTATGAAAAGAGAGGTGTCTTACCCATGACACTAAAGGTCATCTTATTACATGTTAGAAACTTACATGCTGTAGAATCATATGTATCTCATTTTTAAAGCTTATAGTTAGGCTTTAAACTGTAACTAATCCTTAGAAGCAATTTGTCTGGTTTTAGAAACCCTGGTGGCATAGTGGTTAAGAGCTACGGCTGCTAACCGAAAGGTCAGTGTTCGAATCCACCAGGAGCTCCTTGGAAACTCTGCAGGGCAGTTCTACTCTGTCCTGTAGGGTCGCTATGAGTCCGAATTGACTCAACGGCAACGTGTTTGGCTTTTCATTTGGTGTCTAGTTTCACGCAATTGTACTTAGGTGAACCAGCTCACTAAAACACTTGAAACTTGTTCTTTCAGAAAACACTCGAAGGTTAAATGAACATGTCTGAACATGTCGTGTTTCCAAAACTCCACAGGTCTTACAGCCAAGGCTCACTGATCTTACAATTGTCTTAGTAAGGTTCCTATTTAACCTTTGATCATGTTTGAGCAGCAGTATTGCTCTCTTATAAGATTTATGCACTCTGACATAATCAACAACCAATCAAAATTTTTGGTTCAAAGTTCCTGATGAAATTATATATAAGTACCCTGAAAACCTGAATTAACTGGAGCACTGATTTACTCAGCAATGACATGCTGCCCAACTTTAAAGTTGTCTATTAAACCTGCACAGAAATCTGTTAATGGTGTTCTGAATTGTTTCTATTCAGCAATCTCAAAGCCAAAATGTTTCACTATCTGTATTTTTTTCCAACACTAACCCCCACAGTGGTCTGAAATACTTTTAAATTGCTTCTTTAAACAGTAAACTTTAATCATATTTGTTTTAGATATGGGAACAAAGCATCAAGTAAGGTGATTGTTTGCTAAGTCTAATGATCTCAATTCAAGATAAATGCAACCTGTGATCTGCAGATGATACAATCTTGCTGAAAGCGAAGGTGACTTGAAGCACTTACTGATGAAGATCAAAGACTACAGCCCTCAGTATGGATTACACCTCAACATAAAGAAAACAAAAACCCTCACAACTGGACCAAAAAGCAACATCACGATAAACAGAGAAATGACTGAAGTTGTTAGGGATTTCATTTTACTTGGATCCACAATCAACGTCCATGGAAGCAGCAGTTAATAAGTCAAACGAAGTATTGCACTGGGTAAATTCTGCTGCAAAGGATATCTTTCAAGCGTTAAAAAGCAAAGACGTCACTTTTGAGGACTAAGGTGCACCTGACCCAAGCCATGGTATTTTCAATCGCATCATATGCATGCAAAAGCTGGACAACGAATAACCAAGACCAAAGAAGAATTGATGCATTTGAATTATGGTGTTGGCGAAGAATATTGAATATACCATGGACTGCCAGAAGAATGAACAAATCTGTCTTGGAAGAAGTACACCCAGACTGCTCCTTAGAAGCAATTGGCGAGACTTCATCTCATATACTTTGGACATGTCATCAGGAGGGATCAGTCCCTGGAGAAGGACATCATGCTTGGTAAAGTACAGCGTCAATGAAAGAGAGGAAGACCCTCAACAAGATGGACTGACACAGTGGCTGCAACAATGAGCTCAAGCATAACAACGATTATGAAGATGGCGCAGGACCAGGCAGTGTTACGTTGTGTTGTACATGGGGTCGCTATGAGTTGGAACCGACTTGATGGCACCTAACAACAACAACAAAGGAGCACGTGGAGAGCAGACCAGTGACTCAAAGGTGACTATCTTTAAAGACTGCGCCAAAAGCCTACTTCTAAGCCACACTGCCACAAAATTTTTTCCTTGCTTTTCTCAATAAGTTTTCTGTCTGGAAAAGAGACATTGTCTTGAAGATTTTCTGTTAGACAAAGATGGTATATACCTTGTACCCTGTAACTTAGCTCATTATTTTTTGTTTTGTTTTGTTTTATTTTGTTTTTTTAAGAGAAACTTCTCTAATGACTTCTAATGTTGTTCTAGCGTACTTACATATGATCTCAGCACTGGAAAGGAGATGGAGGCATAGAACAGAATACAGGACTAAGACTAAAAATCAATAAAAGGTATAAAATATACTTAAGATTTCAAGAAGCAACAAGACACTCTGAGCACTGGACTGGCAACCTGGACCGCTAGGGTCCTAACTGACTGGGTGACTGGAACAAGCCACTTGTGACACATCAACCCCCAAACCCCAGAGTCTGCTCTTCCTAATCTATCAAATGAGTGTTTCCCTAAGGGTGGCGTGCATACCCCAGGTGGTAAGCAACATGAGTTTAGATGATGCCAAGAACACATATTTTGGTTTGTAATCATTTCTTTCTTTTAATATGTATTAGGAAAATGTATCAAGCATGAACCCACTAATATTAAGTTTGTTCTTTAAATAATATTTTTATTTAAACTCAAGCAGCCCCGGTGGCACGGTGGTTAAGTACTCGGCTGCTAACCAAAAGGTCAGTGGTTCTAATCCACCCCACCACTCTGTGGGAGAAAGATGTGGCAATCGGCTTCCATAACTTACAGCCCTTGGGGTTATAGTGAGGACAGCTAAGCACATGGTACACGCTCAATAAATAGCAGCTGATGAGCTCTGCTCTGAAAAGGCCCTGTCCTTAGGGGCTCTCGGTGGAGTAAGGATGCTTGGCTCACGTTCTGGGTGCCACCTGCCACATCATCACCTCCTGCTTCCTACACTCGCCAACTGTTCATCACCTTGTCCCCACCACCATTTTAAAATTCTCTGTTCTTTTTCATCCTTACTTCTCTTCCATCCTCCCTCTGTCCTCTCCTTTTTTTCCCCTCTCTTTCACAATTCAGTATAAAAAAATCTTTCTGTGTGTGTTTTCTGGTCTTTCTCTCTAAGACTGTGCTCTGAGGAGCTGCAGGAGTTTCTAGAAGGTTCGTGTGACACCTTCCCCCCACCCCCATCCCGCCCCAATGGCTCTGATCTCTCTCTCTTATTTATTGGGCTTCTGACCAAGATTTTGTTTAAAGAAAGTTTCCTGGTTAAAAAAATGCTGAAAACCACTGATGCAGTATTTGCCTGCTTTACGCCCAGAGGGCACTGTGCTAGGCGCTCACTTCAAACCTTGAGTTCAGCAGGTCAGGCTACCCTTCAGAGAACACTGAGACCACACCCCACAGGTCAGTAAATCAACGGAGGGCATGAACTCTTTTTTTTAATTCTTGGTTCTTCTCAGCTTAGAAAAGAAAAAAATAAAGAGCTAAACCTGCACCTATACCAGGTTGCTTAAGGTTTTTATAAAAAAAAAATAAACAAACCAACCAACCTGTTGCCATCGAGTTGATTCCAACTCATAGTGACCCTACAGGACAGAGTAGAACTACCCCACAGGGTTTCCAAGGAGCGCCTGGTGGATTCAAACTGCCGACCTTTCAGTTAGCTGCTGAACTCTTAACCGCTACACCACCAGGGTTTCCAAGCTATCGGTATCTAAGCTAAATGCATTTGTAATTGAATGTCATTGGGCTCTGATTTCATTCGAAACACACATTCCTCTATCAAGTGAACCAACTGTCATCCCCAACAGAAACTCCTCGGAATATAAACACAGCATCAGTTTTCAAGGGGAGCTTTAAGAAAGGTTAGTAATTACTGAAACCATCAAGACACGGTTTCAATGTGGCCTCTACTCCCAACTCTTAGCAGAAAAGTAGGTATAAATCAATAACAACAGAAGATTTGTAGAACCAAGATTTGGGCACAGTTAAAACTTCTCTAAACACGCAAGATCTAAATAATGAATGATCTGGCCACCTGAACTCCTGGGCTTGAAACAATGTTGTTCATTTTCTTCTCTTCCATAGTTAATGAAACCCAATCTCTTTCCAACAGGACGCTGGAAAACACAAGGCTCTAGGATCTAAGACAATAAGGAATGGTTCGTGGTCACCCCTGGGAGCCAGTGAACTTAACATGTTGTTACACTGATCACCATAGGTTCTCCCTGAGTCCTATTGACTATTTCTGGAGTGATGGAGAATGTATATGAAGTTGCTGGATTTAAGTCTGTGATGCTACAATTTCTTTGATTTGCAACAAGTATCAGCCGCTCATTGTCCATCTCATTCTTTATTCTGTACGTGTACTCAGAAGCAGCTGCATCATTTTCTTTTCAGGTTAGGATCACATTGGTTGGACTGATGGAAACAGCTTTAATGTCAAACACAGGACTGGGACCTATTTAATGTTTCCAAGGGAAAAAACAAAAAAGGGAAGGGGACAATTATATAAAATTATTTTTAAAAGAAATGGAAGAGTGAGGTTTACTCTGTGTAGCTACTTTCCAGAAGAGAATTTCACAATCATAGAGTTGTATTTCTCTTTAGTTGCCTCCTGTACTTTCCTCTGACAAAATACACTTAAATACACATACATGCATGTATGTGGGAGTGTTAGTGAAACAAAAGGCTTTAAAACAGAGGCAAAACTGACAGAGTAGGCCATACTGGACGTGACTTGAACACAGGTTAAATCTGTAGAGAAGCCTATATAAAAAGACTAAGACGTTAAATGAGTCTTATCTCCCCAATTCTCAGGAAACTGCATGTGGAGCAGCACTATATAATACAGAAGCACACGTGAACTTTTTCTCCAAAACCTGTTATCGAAAAGAAATTCAGCATAGAGACGAAAAACATGGAACAGAACATCAGATTCCAGGGGAAAAAAATAAAAACCAGACCTAATGGACTAGTTGAAACTGGAGGACTCCCTGAGACTATTACCCTGAGATACTCTTCAAACCCTGAAGCGAAACTAAACCGAGGTCACCTTATTAAGTAACAAGTTGGCTCAAAAAAAAATTAATATCATCCATAAGTACTATGCTCCTTAAAAAAATCACCTATGTGAGACCAAACAGTCAACAAGTACTTTAAAACAAAGATGTGAATGTAAGGGGGCAGGGAAACTAGATTAAATGAAATGGAACAACCAGAATGGAAATAGAGAGAATGTTCCCGCATTAGGAAATGTAGCCAACGTCACTGAACAACTTGTGTAGAAATTATTGAATGGGAACGTAAACTGCTGTGTAAACCTTTACCAAAAACACAATAAAATATTATTTTAAAAAATAAAGGAAACTCAGCATAAAGATGGCATAGGACAGAATGGCATACAGAGAAAAGGACTGGTCTTGGAATCCAGACCTGGACATAAATACCAGCTATGCCCCTTAGCTGACTGATCTGGAATTGGTCCCTCAGAACTTCTGAGTCTCGGGTTCCTCTGTTGACGGCTCTAACACATTATTCTAAATATAAAGATCATAACTGAGGCACCACAGTGTGGTGGACACGATGGATGTATGTATGTAAAGAAACTGAGGTCCAAAAGGATGAGTTTCCCAGGGTTGTAAGCTAGAAACTGGGCAAAAAGAAAAATATACAGAAAAGATGTTATAAACTACCCATGTTTACCATAAATGTAGGTCAATTATTAGCAAAACATCTCCTTCACTGTTATATGCAAAACTCCTCAACCTGACAGAATCTTTATGCCAACATGACAAGGTGACCCTCCTCAAGTCTGTATTCCCAAGGAATTAGTGTGACAGTTATGTTTTTCCATTGTCACAGAATCACTTTCTGCTTCTAAAGATGATGTCAAGTTCACATGGCTTCTGCATCTGCGCCCCATGAAAGCAGCAGACGCTTTACTGAGGCCAGTTTCAAATTAAGCCATTCCAAATTCAGCCCGGAACCCAGAAATACAATCAACCCTTATCCGATCATTTAACCAACACTTACTTCCCACCCGCCAAGCAAAAATGGTGTCCTAAGAGACTTACGTGTGTGTTCTGCCATGGAGCTGGATTTCCCTGGGACATTGCCCATTTCTGGAGTGATTGTGATGTTATACAGGGTGCTCGGCATTAGGCTGCTTGGAGTGATCGCTTTGAGGGGACCGACCGTTTTGTCAGAGCTGACCTCAGACTGTGTACCTAAATGGTAGGTGTACTGGGAAGCAGTATCTATGCTCTTTAGCTCCATTTCAGGTGGGGTGACACGCACCATGGGGATGTCAGACACTGCACTGGACTCTGGGCCAAGAAAAGGAGGAAAAGGAAATCTATTGTCAACTGTCATAAAGTCCAGCTTATTTCAAAGTGATTATCTCTGGCTGGTGGTTTACATGTGATTTTTTTTCTTTTTGCTTCTCAGCATTTAACAAAATGAACATGCACTCCTGGTGTTATAAATTTTTTTTCAACATTTTTCTTTGGATAATTGAAAGGAAAACTTGACATTTACCAATTCTACTGATTTCCTAAGAAGCATCACTGTTTCACTGAAAATACCATCTATTCACTTACCAGTTTGACCTTCAACTGTTTGACGTGGCCCTTGTGTCCCATTTGGTCCTTGTGGAAATATTTCAGAACGATGCATGGTCCCAGGGCTTAAGCCAACAGTGATAATACTATGGTTGGTGGTGGTTTCATTCCGAGGTTCTCCAGCTCCATCCCGTGTGGTAAGCATCTTAATGGAGCCCGAGTCATTGCTACTCCTAGTCAAGCCAATTTCCGTTGTACTGACACTTGTCACTCGAAAGTCAGAGACTGGACCAGGGGCTGAGGGAAGAAAATAAATGAATAGATTAAGAATCTGTTTCTTTAGTAGATACTAAGCTTCTGTTAAGGGTAATGGTATAATTTGAGAAAGATTAAAGGTGACAGTTAAACAACATGATGAACGTAACGTCACTGAACTATGCGTGTGAAGATTGTTGAAATGGCAAATGTTTTGTTACATATATATTTACCACAATTAAAAAAACATAAATTTAAAAAAACTCTTAACACACCAGAAACAAAAGAAAACTTTTACAAAAACAAAGAATCTTATTTCTCCAGAAGACAGAAGTGAGGAAACTTCATACTTGTTTACCAAACTGGTTAACAAAGAAGAAAAGGCAACTCTTCCCATTGTTTGCACAAGCTCTGCATAATTACTGTTATTAACTGAGATTTGCTTCATTAAGAGGTTTCAGCAAGATCTGCCCCCTTTGTATGGCACTGTGAGAACAATTCAATTATTTATCTCCATGGTTCACAGACTTTGGAATTTCACCAATCAGAAAAAAGCCCCCAAATTTTGGGAACTGACAAATTTGAAGGGACTGACAAAAGCTACCAATTTTTAATTTTCCCCCAAAACATACACTTAAAAACAAAACTACCATCTGTTATCATCTTTATTTTTTATAGAAATGTCCCATCACCAAAAGAAAATTAGTAAAGATGTAATCCCAGAACGGACAGTACTTTCAACTCAACATGTTTAGCTCCGTGAAAAACTCACTATCATATCCTTATTTTTGTCATTTTACTATAAACCAAGGAGGACTTAGACCAGCACCAGTCAGCAACTGGGAAGCATCCCTCCACGAAAGCAAAATATACAGGAGACTATCTCTGGTTTCCCAAAGGTTATATAAACCCTGAAAACCATTTTAAAATTCACGAGACAATGCAGCAATGCAATTAAATACTTATGATATAATAGCACATAAAACAAATATAAATCATACTGCATTAGTTTCAACTAAGTAAATTAAAAAAAAAAACTATAGATTTAGATTGGAAGGATCACAACAAATATAAATATTTTATTAATCAGAGTAGAACAACTTATTGAACTTCCTCTTTCATTCAATGTCCCCATCTTCACCTCACTTCCAAAGAAAAACTAGAAACTTGTGGGTTTTAACAAAGTCACATTTTCTGTGATTTTCACATTGTTGTGAACGCTGCTCTGTGTCCATCAGGGGGCAGCAGAGAACAACACAAGAAAGGAGAGGAAAAATGGTACTCACCATCACCTGTGCACGCAATCTGGAACAGAAAAAGAAAACGGGAAGTCAGCAGATTCATTCAGCCACGGAAAATGCAAAGCAGGATTTAATAACGGGGTAGGGTGTTAAAAGGCACCTTAGGCAAATGCCCGCTGGCCAGGATTGGGATGTAAAGACAGAGACTACAGGGATTCAGTGTAACACGTGTCAATCACAAACAATGGATTGACTCCATAGTATGGAGGCAGACTGCTGTTTGCTACCCAGTGTCCTTCCTCACAGACATATCCAGGCCCTGTGGTCAGCTCCCTGTGGTCAGCACCCAGCTGAGGTGAAAGGAAGCAGGTAAGACCCCAGGGGCCAGAGGACAGGAGACTGAGACCATCACACCCCTCCCCAGGGCCATTTTCACATCACTATGGCAGGGTGTAAAGCCAGGTGTGCTGCAGGAGAAATCCACTGGGTTGGGGATTTTCTTCGTATAAAAACTCATCTTCTTCTTTCCATCCATAGGTGGCAGTCATTTATCGGTATATTTTAATCATATGCAAATGGCTTTGGGAAGAATGAATGTTTGAAACAGAAAGGACCTTAAGATTATTTAGCTGGCAGTGCTTCATTCTGAGGTCTTTAGATGCCTGGAACGGTCCTCAGAAATATTCACTGTGACCCACAAATTATTTCCCCATACTTCAAAAGTCTAAAAAAACCCACAGCCATTGAGTCAATTCTGATTCATAGTGACCAGACAGGGCAGAGTAGAACTGCCCCATAGCGTTTCCCAAGAAGCAGCTGGTGGATTCGAACTGCAGAACTTTTGGTTACCAAAGAGTCATAATAGACTCTACAGCAATGGGCTTTTATGGGTTAAAAAGGCTAAAATAGTTCAAGGTTGTATGTCTTATTGTTTACTAAGCACACCTTTTTGTTTAACAGGACTTTGCAAAGAATGGTCCCTGTGAAGAGGAAAATAATCAAAAGGGACCCAGGTGAAGAAAATGTCCTCCAATCTCCCAGCAAACTCTTACCACAGCCCACCTGGCTGCACCTCAGGCCTCACTGTCCCCTCACGCCCTTCACTCTCTTGAAGTTGGTTCCCCGAAGAGATTTTATGCATGTATCCCTCCTTCCAAACACTCTGTCCCAGACCTTCCTGTGGCATGGTCTAAATGCCACCTTTCCAGCGAGTCCTTCCCGAGCCAACCGACAGAAATGAGTGTCCTCACTTTCCATCATATCACTGAACAATTAACTGAAATTATCCTCCGTCTCCCCAACTAAAATGCCCGCTCCACAAGAACAGAGACCTTGCCTGTGCCCCTGTGCCTAGAATGGTGCACACAATGGGCACTCAATAGACAGACACGGAAGGCAAGAATGAACCTCTCATTTTGAAGAAGACAATCCCAAAGGCCCAGGAAGGGAAAGGACTTGCCCCTTGGTCCCACAGGAAGTCCAAGGCAAAGGCTGCCCATCCAGGAGACTATCTGGCCCAGGATTCCTTCCACTTATCCCACCATCTGCACTTATCAAGGAGGCCCTGGGTGGCATAAAGGGTTAAGTGCTCGACTACTAACTGAAAGGCTGGCGGTTCAAACCCACCCAGTCCTGGTGATCTGCTTCTGAAAGGTCACTGCCATCGAAAACTCTATAGAGCAGTTCTACTCTGACACACACGGGGTGGCCACGAGTAACTGGTTGCACTTATCAAAGGGCGGAGACAGGGCAATCTTCATCCTCAGCTCATAGGTTAGGAAGACAGAAGGGCCTATTACTCCCTCCCACTCTCTCAGTGGCCCAGGCACCAAGTCTCAAAGGCCCGTGAATATCCTCCTCTCCCCACACAAGACCCAGTCGCTGCACCCTGTGGACTCTTCTCTCCCATGCATCCCCCACTCTCAAGCCCTGTCATCTCAGGCCTCAAGTTTTCCAGCCCACCTCCTTGCCTCCAGTCCCTGCCCCTCAGTCTAGGTTGTGCATCAACCCACAAAGTCCATGATGGGAGACAGGGGAAGAGAGAAGGGGTCAGCTGCCAGGCGAGGAGGCGCAGGGTGGCAAACGTTTGTTGTCAGTAGTTGGAAAACATTAAAGGCTATAACCTCATGACGCCAGGATGGCCCGTCCTACCCCCTCCATCGGTACTGTCTGTGTGTGTGCATAGCTGTGGGGTCTCCTCAGCTGGAAGGCATCCAGTCATCCATCCACCCGGATGTCACCTAAAAACTTTCAAGAGCTGGATGCTGCCCTCAAGCAGTTTACAGGGAAGTAAAGGAAATAGGATTTGTCTGGAAGCAACAAATTCAAGGTGGACGGCAGTGAGAACTCACTTTAAGGAGCAACACCCGAGCACCTCCATGTGCCAAGCACCGTGCTAGAGCTAAAGCAGACCCTTCGTGTCATTGAGGAGCTCAAGGCTCAGGGAGGGAGGGAGGTGAACCAGATGATGGAGGACAGGTGGATGCTCTCCCTGGGGAGGGCACCGTTCACTAAGGCAATCAAGGCAGAGCGTCTGCTCATTTCAATCTGTGTCCTTTAGATGCCCGGCCTCAGAAAACGGATGATCGTTATACGAGATGATGTCAAAGGCTCTGAGTTCTAGACATGAAAGTGCGAGGATCACCATCTTGGAGGAAAAGCAGTTTCCGTGAGACTGAAATCACAGCTCTGACTCTGTCTTCTCAGTGCGTTTAACCAAAACACGCAGAACACCAACTCTGCTCTCAGCGCTTTCCAGTATGAACTCATTTACTCCCACCAACAGCCCTCCAAGGCAGGCACAGGTCACGCTGCTGGGGAGCTGCAGAGCCCAGATTTGAGTCCAGGCAGTCTGACTCCAGAGTCTGTGTCCTTAACCACTAGCTGCTGGCCCCAATGTAAAACAAGTGGAGAGAAATGTACTAGGATTTAAGGAAGATTTAAAATTAATTTCAGAAGATGTTATCAGCGTATTCCTTCCTGCTCCTTGTCCCCCTCCCCCCAGCTCAAAAAAAAAAAACAGTAAGCAAAGTTAAGAGTGTTCCTTGACAAATCTGGGTAGTTTCTCTCTGTGACCCTTCCAAAGAAGGTCCAATGTGCCAAAGTGAATGAGCCAGCCTGTGTGTCTTCAAGGCTCATCATGAAGCAGTGGTGACCTCAATAACATGCTGCATCGGGTTGCTTCATATCTTTCCTGGGCTCATTCCCCTTCTTTTTTTCCCTCATCCTCATCTGCCTGGGCCTGACTTCCCAAATAAAGCATCAACACTTTAATCCATGCCACAGGACCCAGAAAACCTAAAGGACCCAGGTTACACCACCAGTCGAAGGGGCCCAAGGGAGGTCTACAAGGAGGCTCCTGGGAAAGGGATGCACCTGAGGAAATACTATCCTGCTTTGCTGAGCTTCACTGCATCTGCCCGTGATGTCTGGAGCTGCTGCAGCCACTGTGTAGCAACAAGGGGGGAAAAAAATCACTCACCTGCTAAGGATGGCCCAGGTGGAACAGGGAAAGCATCTGGATCCTTAAGTTACTAAATCAACCAAGCCTAGATCCTTTCTACCCCTAGACTTCTTGTCTGGGAGATGAAGCACCTTTTATTGTTTGAAATACTTTTATTTGAGTCATCTATTATTGCAACCAAGAGAACACTGGTTGGCACAACAACAACAAAGCAAGGTAACTTCATTTTCACAATAATCCTCATTTTTACAGATGAAAAAACTGAAAGGCCAAATAATCTGTCATCAGGGTCATGAAGCTGGTCAGGGATGGGTAGAGCCAGGATGCAATCCAGGTCTGCCAGGCTCCCAAACTCTTCCGCTGACCGCACAAGGAAAGACACCTGCAAACACCACCCAGCAAGATGCCTAGCATGGTGGACACTTAATACTTTTTGAAAGAATAGTTATCAACAGAAAGCCCATCTTTCTAAAATTTACTCCAAAGCCTAAACGTGCCTGGGGGTAAAATGGGGAGGAAGCCAGTATCCACAGATTCATACCATGAGCACCAAAGTTAATTGCAGAAAAAGGAAAGTGTTGGGGTACCACTCTCCAAGCAGTGACAGCTAGATGTGATGACAAGAACAACCACAGCTCCTTCCCCCTCCGAAGAGGACCCAACAAGGCACTGATGGAGAAGGACTCCCAGAAAAAGCCCCCTTTGCAAGTACCCTTCCACAACCGGTCTCTAACCCAGTGGTTCCAGCCCTAATGGGGAAAGAACCAGATGTTCCACAGGCTCTGTCTCATTTACTACTCACAACACCCTGTGCAACAGGGATTCTAATCCCCATTTGCCAGATGAGGACACTGAGGCTCACAGTACACAGCCTAAGGTCACACAGCAAAGAAATTTCTTGGCGACCATAAACTTGTCCCAGCCACAGAAGGGAGAGATGAAAAGAAGGGGACAGAGGTGCTTCTGGCTGGAGATAAAATCATCACTTTCCACTCTCTGCTTCCCACTGGGTAGAGCCAAGCCTAGTGCCAGGGGCACAGCAGGCTCCAACCAAGGTCGGCTGCTTTCTGTGTTTGACTCTCCCAGCCTTCTCCCTCCCTGGCTTCAGCAGACCCACCAATCAGAGGTTTCTGAACAAGCCCAGCCCGTGGCTAGGGCACACAGGATCCAGAAGTCACAGTACCTGGACCCAAGCTGAATCAGAGAGCAGTGTCTGCATAAAAGACAGCAGGTGTTGTAGAAGCACCAGTCACAGTAGGCAAAAGGTGGGAACAACTCCAGTGTGCCATTCATGCCTTCTCCTGCAGCCCTGCACGGCACCAGGCCCAGGGCTTGGTGCCAAGGACACAGATGGCACTAAAGGTGACTTTCCAAAAGCCCACGGGCAAGAGAAGCACCACTCCACCACCCAAAATACTTTAAATGACAGTGCAGAGTGGCGAAGAAGCCAGGAGACACCCAGCTGTACAGTCAGGGAGGTGCTCAAGGATACGGTCAGCTTGGGACAGGGAGGGAGGGGCCCCGATGGCTTAAGAGCAACACTGCAGTAGAAGAGTGGCAGGAAATATCACCTAACGAGTGACACAGCCTGGGAATTTCATGCTAGTTGATTCTACTTACTGTAATATTGATTGAGCCCTTAACTCTGGGCCAATCACTGCTACAGGTGTTATAGTCATCACCTCATTTAAGCCTTACAACAATCCCAGGAGGCAGAAACTGTGCTTATCCCCATTTTACAGATGAGGAAACTGAGTCTTGGGAAAGTTAAATTCCTGACCCAGCATCTTACAGCTAGTAAGTCTAAGACTCTGGCCCCGGTCTGCCTGAACCTGAAGCCCTTGATCCTTAACTACTCCCTGGGCAGTGAGCTACTTCATTCCCGGCCAAGTCTCAACTGAGACCATGAAATCCAAAGGCAAGTTCAGGGCTGCAGGTCACAAACCCCTCTGCCTGTCCAGGGCTTTGAGGGTGGGTTCCATTCGCCCATTTGAAGTGATTGAATTAAGAAGCCTTCTGCACTATTCTCAAAAACAACAGGGTTTGGGGGCACATGCACAGAGCAGCCTGAATTTTAGCAAGTGACAAAGCTGCTGGTTTTCCATTATACATGTTTCGTTTTCAGGGATGGGTAATAAGTGACTGAATAACACAATGGGTAACAATAGGCTCTTTATCCTTCTAAAACCAAGCCCACACACCATATGACAATAGTTATTTTTACCCACTGACGTAATTAACCAAAATGTGAACAGCTTCAAGCAATTTTTAAAATCAAACAGCATTTTATGGGATTCGGGGCTTGCACAGATTTCAAATCTGAAAGGCCATCATTCTTTCTGTCCCTCCTTTACCCCCTTATGAAATGTATACAACAGTTCCCTGCAAAACTGGCCCCTGGAAGGTAAATCATTGATCACAAAAAGGGCAGACAGGGTGAGGCCCTACCCCAATGAACCCAGAAGCCAGGCAACAAACGTCATGACAGGAAACTTCCCAGAAGGCAGGTATGGGGGTGGGGGAGGCCTGGGTACCTGGCATCCGTTTCCACCCTAGAATCCAAAAGGCAGGGGATACACAGGCCAGCAGGCAGGCACGGGGCTCCCACAGCAAACAACATCCAGAAAGCAAAGTGAGAAGGCTGGCTTGCTCTGCCTCATTTGCAATAAACAAGTCTCTCTGAACACAAATCTGTAATCAAGAAAGGACTGCAAGACTGGAGAAACCCCAAGGGTACTGCCCCCAGACACCTGTTTAACTCAGCACTGAAGTCACTCCTGAGGTTCACCCTTCAGCTAAAGATTAGGCAGGCCCATAAAACAAAACGAGACTAAATGGGCACACCGGCACAGGGGCAAGGACGAGAAGCCAGGAGGGGACAGGAAAGCTGGTAATGGGGAACCCAAGGCCGAGAAAGAAGAGTCTTGACACGATGCAGGGCTGGCAACCAATGTCACAGAACAATATGTGTATTAATTTTTTAATGAGAAACTAATTTACTCTGTAAACCTTCATCTAAAGCACAATTTAAAAAAAGAAAAGAAAGGACTGCGGAAAAGGGTCAGAATAATCCATAATTCTGTACCCTAAAAATACCAGGTGAGGCTAGATGGAAGGGATGAGCATGACCCACCCTGGAACATCCAATTGGCTCATCTCCCGCCTCCTGGCGCAATTGGAGGCAAGATGAACTATTCCAACTACAGAGAAAGCAGTAACTAGAGGGGCTATTTTGGTGAGGCTACACACACTTCGAGATCCAGAGCTGAGGGTGACCTTGGAAATCCCAGGCCAGAAGTTTCCATGGGTATTTTTAGCGGCAGAAACTATTTTTTCACAAGGAATTTGATGAAGAACTACATATACAGAGTTCCACATTTCATATATACATCCATATATGTATGAATCTGTGTATGCATATGTATATTTAGATAACAGCCAGTTTTTTTCATTATGTATTTATTTTTAAAGTTCAAATTACCCTATATCTTATTTTGAAATGTAACTGATGTATGACCAAGTTGAGATGCTGGTGGTAGCCAATGTATTAAATGATGGCATAACACATATTTTGGGCAAGTGTTTTCATTACAATTTCAAACACAGCCAATTTCAGTGGTTGTTTTTAATGAAATGCAAAGCAAACACTGCTGCACTCAAGGAATACAGTTTGAAAACTAGTGATGTACCCTTTGACTTTATGAAGGAAGAAAGTGAGTCCCAGAGAGGTTGAGCAACTTGAGCAAGATCACACAGCACTGAGACGAAGGCGCAAATCTCCAGACTTATCAGCAGGGCTCGTCTCCACAATTCAGGAGAAAGTCAGAGCTGGCAACCCCCATCCTAACCCAAACCCTTTCTAATTTTTCCTAATTTTTCATTTCTCTTTAAAAACAGGGGATTTGGCCCCCTTAAGTGGCCACATTCAAGTAATTAATTGGATATGAGTGTCGGCTCCCCCATTAGAGGGGTACGTGCTTGGAGTTCACCACCAGTCCCTAGTTAGCGTCATCGCAGCGCTGAAGACAAATGGCAGTTGCCAAGCAACATGGCACCCACACTGTTCATTTTCTCTATCACGAGTGAGCAAATGAAAGACCGAGGGGCAGTGTGACTTTTCATTATTTGGACTATTCCATTTATTTATGTTTCCAACTGCCCCTGGAGGAATTTGAGTTTGTGCCCCTTGATCAAAGTGCCTCTTGCAACCGAAGTACATGAGTTGCAATTAGTAACGAATTATTTACTTTCTAAGTTTCCTCTCTTGGGAAGAGATTCTGGGCATGTGTCAGACACTTGCACAATATGAATATTAAACACACCTCCCCTCAACCCTATTCTCAAAAAGAGCAAAAGACAGAGCAGAGAGTTCCAATCCTTCAGCTGAAGGCTTTAATTCCATACCTTGAATCTGAATAATAAAGGCATTCCATAAATCCCACCAGTTCATGCTTCCCTTGCCTATCCACCTTAGAGTAAGTATTAATAAAAGTAGCTAATAGCCACCATCTACCAAGTGCTTGCTCCATCCAAGGCCAGCTCTCCATGGAATCCCCCCATGGCCCAGCTGGGGACATCTACAATCCATGCCTCCCTGAGTCTCCCACATCCACACCTTCCTCATCCTCCCACTCCGCCAGACAAGGACAGAGCATCAGGACTCCAGGTTCCAGGTTCATGAACTCTGCCTTCGACTACGGGGGTTTCTCACTGTCCATTCACACTGGCCAAAAAGCCAAAGGTGGGTCTTACCACAGAGGTCACAAGGGCCAGCAGTTATTTCAACAGGCCAGATGCTTCTCAAGCCTTCACAGAACCATCCTGAAGTCACCCCATGGCCTCCCAAGGACAAAGGTTCCCACAAGCCAATCCACCCCCTATACACACACTGCTTCTCACTACACTGCAGAACTGAGGGGCACAAAGAGCAGGGCAGGGGAGAAAATCAGCAGGACTTGGAGTCAGATCTGTATTTGAACCCTGACACTACCATTTAACAGCAACCAGTGTGAAGACCAGTGACCTAACTCTTGAGTTTTTTCACCTGTAAATTACCATCTACTCTGCAGGCTTGATGCGGGGATTAAGTGGCAAACGGATTGCTGTCAAATCAATTCCAACCCAGGGCAACCTCATGTGGTACAGAGTAAAACTACTCCACAGGATTTTCTTGCCTATAATCTTTATGGAAGCAGATCACCAGGCCTTTCTTCTGTGGTACTGCTGGGTGGGTTCGAACTGCCAACCTTTAGGTTAGTAGTCAAGTGCAAACTGTTTGTACCCTCCAGGGACCTAGGTGCTCTATAAATGGCAGCAAACATCACAGACCCCATCAGAGGGAGTTACCTGGGCTCTGTTGGCCATCAAGGTGCAAAAGCACAGGGGTTAACAGCACAAGCTCTGGAGCCCAATCCCTGCCAGCAGAGTGAGCCTGTGCGAACTAGCCAACCTCTTTCTCCAACTCTTAGCTTCCCCATCTGCAGACTGGCAATAATAATAGTTCCTAACGAATCAGCTGGATGGCACTCAACAACCTGAAGCAAGTGTGTATGAACTCTTGATAAGTACTGAACTTGACAGATGAGTATACGGGAGTTGATTCGTTATGTTTCATAATTTCCATAATGAAACAAAAATGGTTTAAAAACCTCTTAAGATTGTGTGACAAGTATTAAATGATATAATCCATGTGAAGCATGTAGTATACAGTAGGTGCTCAATCAATGTTAGCTATTATTATAATTATTACAACTAGCAAGGCCTGGGACAGGAGGGTTAGAGGGGTGAAGCAGAGAGGGGTGAGCTGTCCTGCAACAAGACTAAGAAAAAGAACCAGAAGGCATTTCTGCTAACGCAGAAGCCTGAACAGCAGAGAAGGGCAAGTCTGCATCTTAGATTCTGTTACATGACGTTATGGATTGAACTGTGTCCCTCAAAATGTTATGCTGAAGTTCTAACTCCAGTACTTGTAAATAGGACCCTGTTTGGAAATAGGTTTTCTTTTGTTACGTTAATGAAGCCAGGCCAGAATAGGGTGGGTCCTAACCCTAATCCCTTCCAAGTGGTGTCTTATAAAAAGGGAAAACAGACACACAGAGAGACACACAGGCACACCTGTCTACAAGGTCTACAGCAGTCACCAGAAACTGGGGGAGAGGCCCACAGAAGGACTCTATGCGGCCGAGACCCAGATTTGGGCTTTTAGCCTCCAAAACGATAGAAAATAAATTTCTGTTCTTTAAAGCCACCCACTTGTGGTATTTTTTGTTACAGCAGCACCCCCAAGGAGGTCATACTGCATCAGCCTGAGGAGAAAAATGCTCTCTGCGAAGCCAGTCCCCCTCGGCACACCACCAGCCCCCTTCTCGACACTGCCAGCTGCCCCCCCCCCCCCCCCCACACACACACTCACCACAGAGACCGAGTTTAGCTGAGAGTGCAGGACTCAGGTCCCCTCCTCCCCACATCAGGACAGTCTCAGGGTGGCTCAAAAAATCACATGAGGTGGTGACCTGTCAGTTCCTAGGCAGCACAGAACCCTCCACCCCCAATAAAAACTGAAAAATTATACTATGGAAACACCCAGCACAGCACAGGGAGCTGCAACTGTTCTCCAGTCAGCCTATAACAATAACCCAAAGACAACCACCACCAAAAAAAAAAGTTTCAAGGCAAAACCATATGGTCATCCTCTTTAAGAGACAGATCATTTGATAAAACAGGTCCCTGGTAAATCACAGAGGGCAAGTACTGTTAAGTCAGTAATGCCACAAAGTAGACGCTTTTATGTGGCATGCAGGCAGTGGAAAGAGAACTCTGAGTCTTAAAATACTGGGTTATTGGTGATCTGGCTCTGCTGAGCCTACTCAAGAATGGCAAAGATAGTGATGGGAGGTGACAAGTGATTTTCAACATCTTGGAAAGCCTCATGAACACCCTAAATCAGGGGGTCAGCAAACCTTTTCTGAAAAAGACCAGACAGTAAACATTTTAAGGCTTCGCAGGCCATACAATCTCGGCCATAGTAGTGCAAAACCAGCCACAGACAATATGTAAGCTAACCAGTTTGGCTGTGTTCCATGAAAATTTATTTAGGAACATTATATTTGGATTTCATATCATCTTCACCTGTCATGAACTATTATTCTTCTTTTGATTTCTTTTTTCCAATCATTTAAAATGTTAAAGCCATTCTTAGCTCATAGGCTGTCCAAAATCATGCAGGTAGCCAGCTGCTGTTGTTAGCTGCCATCGAGTCGATTCCGACTCATGCTGACCCCACGTGTGCAGGGTAGAACTGCTCCATAGGGTTTTCAAGGCTGTGACCTTTCAGAAGCAGATCACCAGGCCTGTCTTCCAAGGTGCCTCTGGGTGGGCTTGAGCTGCCAACCTCTGGGTTCAACTTGTGCCACCCAGGAACTCCTACGGAGGAGCCAGTGAGCTGCCCTAAATCATTTATTTACCCTGGACACAGCTGCGTGCACAGGCCTACTGGCTCTAGTTCTAGATCCTGGTTCCGACAACTACTAGCCTGAGCACTGAGCTAATCTCAATGTTCTCATCTTAAAATGGGGATTACAACAGTACCCTCCTCAAACACTTGTGAGAATTCAGTGAGATAATGCCTCAGACAAGGCAAATATTCAAGAGAGGATAACTCTGTCGTATTATCATTGTTTCTTTGCTTTTGGCTAGATTTCTATCAACTCAGTTTAAGAACACGTGACCTTTTCTATGTTTGTTATGGTTGCTTCAGTAAAGATTACAGCCTAGAAAGCCCTACAGAGCAGCTCTACTCTAAAATGCATGGGGTTGCCACGAATTGGAATTGACTTAATGGCAGTGGGTTTGGTCTTGGTTTTGTATAAGACTTCACGGAGGTTCATGCTTGCCCAACCCTGGAAAATTGTTGTTGTTGTTAGGAGCCATCGAGTTGGTTCCAACTCATAGCAACCCTATGTATGACAGAACTAAACAGTGCCCGGTCCTGCGCCATCCTCACAATCATTGCTATGTGTGAGCCCATTGTTGCAGCCACTGTGTCAATCCATCTCCTTGAGCATCTTCCTCTTTTTCGCTGACTCTCTACTTTACCAAGCATGGTGGCCTTCTCCAGGGACTGGTCCCTCCACATTACACTTTGGCTATTTGAAAATTGGAAATCTTTGGCTGATAAGACATGGGAAAGAACAAAGTAGTTCTTAATGAACACAGGGTATTTGGGAGATAAAATAATTTGTAACGTAGGTCCACTGGCGACAGGGGGTGGTGCCTGGTGGTCAGCTATTGGGGACCACACAGCTGCCTTCTCGGAGCAGCTCCTCCGGTGCCCAGTACATTCACAGTCTGGCTTTCTCTCTTAGCCCTTGGCCTAAGCCAACTTACTTTTTCCATGTGTTCATCTTATCACTCTAGCTAGATGATCAACCCTCTCTTAAAGTAAGGTGAGTCATACACTTCATATCTATCCATGCCCAGCATTATTACATGGTCATTCAACATTGGCTGGTTGGCTGATTTTTAGTTAATCTCCAGGGCCCAGAACAAAGCTGGCCCAAAGTAGGTAAAGCTGAATAGACATGTATCTCTAAGGCCTCAAGGGCAAGCAACTGGGATACATATAGTCAGTCATAACGTAGGAAGAAAAATCTCAGCAATTACCTGAACCCATCTGACTCTAGAGCTGAGGAAACAGAGGCCAAGGCAGGTAAAGTGATTTTTCCACAGCACTTGGGTCTGAAACTTATTCGTTCACCCCATGTTCACTGACTATATTCCATATGCCTGGCTCTATGATCATTTCTGGAGTCTCTGAGGGGCACAAACAGTTAACCCTTGGCTACTAACAGAATAGATGGAGGTTCAAACACACCCAGAAGCACTTATGAAGAAGGGCCTGGCGATACACTTCAGAAAGGTCACAGCCATTGAGAACCCTATGGTGACTGGTTTTATTGCATTGTACACGTGAAAATATATACATATATATTAATTTAAATTTACATTCAAAACCCTGTGGAGCACAGGTCTACTGACACACATGGGGCTGTCATAAGTCGGAATCGACTTGACGGCAACAGGTTATGATCATTTCTAAGGACACAAAGATCAAAGTTCCCTAGTCTCAAGGAGTATAAAGGCTGGCAAGAAAAGCAAAGAAATAAACAACTGTTTCCCCCACCCCCACCCCCTACCCCTTCAGGTGGAAGCATTTTACTTTGGAGAGGATACCAACTTCTCACATTCCCACACTTTATGTCTTCTTCTGAAATTACCAACATATGTGCTTTTTTTAAAAAAAAAAAAAAAGAGAGAGAGAGAGAGAGATGTAATCGGTGTCTACATCTGTAAAGGAAGGTGTGAGTCACAAAAGCAGAACTCACAGTTCATGCACATTTTTCCACATATTGACATACCTCAAATTGTCTGAATAATCCAAGCTGTCATTCCCTACTTTGGCACAAGCTGATCCCCCTACCTAGAAAGCGACAGCTTTCTCATTCCGTCCTTTGTCTAATTCCTGCTCATTCTTCTGCCAGGACAACTTCACCAAACGACCTTCCTAAGAACAGACAGAGCTTTCTTTCCTTTGTGGGTTTGTTCAACCCCCAACAGTCACCTCTTACACTAGATACTGTAACTGCCTGTTTATTTGACTGGTCGGCAACTCATTGAGGTTGGGGACTCTATTCTCACACCTAGCACAGTGCCTGGGCTAACTGATGAATAGACGACCGTTGGGTGGTAAGCAGGATGGCGGACTGAAAGAATGAGAGTGGGGAGAGGTTCTAGACAGGAAAGATAGATTTGATTTGGATGTCAGGAAAGAGTGGGGAGGGCATTTAAGCCAAGAAGAGGGGTGTAAGTTAAAAAAAAATTACAACAGCAAGAAAGCATAAGGAAGTAGTATTCACACATTGGTGGGTATCAAACCACCTGGAAAAGCTGGCAAAAACACAAAGGCCCAGCCCTAACCTACTTCAATAAGCCTGGGTCTCTGTCTTCTTTATCAGCTCCCTACAGGGCAGTTCTACTCTGTCTATAGGATCGCTATGAGTTGGAATCGAATCGACTTGACAGCAGCAGGTTTGGTTTGGTTTGGTGATTCCAATGGAATCTCTGGGTGTTGCTAATGCTTGGTTTATGAGTTTGGCTACTAATAGAAAACTTTGAAGTTTGAGTCCACCAGAGGCCTCTGGGAAGACAGGCCTGGTAATCTACTTCCAGAAAGTCAGTCATTGAAAACCCTATGGCGCACAGTTCTATTGACACACACGGGGTCACCATGAGTCAGAACTGACTTGATGGCAACTGAAAAATAAAAAAATGTGATTCCAATATCGTCCAAAATTTGAGGACTACTAGTTTAAGGTATTTTAGGTAGACAGTGAGAAAACATGATGCAATCCAGACAGTCCTCTCTGATCTCGAGTAACCACAACCCATAAGCCACTAGGAAGGGCCTGAACAACTAGAGGATAGGTTGGGGTTGGTTTAGTTTAAAGAAAACTCAACCAAGAATAAACTGAAGACATCCTTTAAAAGTCTTTGAACAAGGGAGAGGCTTGGTCTTCTGGAATCCAGGCTGAGTTTGCCTCAGTGAGTTCCAATGGGCTAAAATCAGACTGCCTTGGTGGAGGAGGTGGGCCAAAGCGAAGCATTTCCTCAGGTGCCCTGTAAACTTCTGGCAGCTTCTTCCAGTTCTCCCTCCAGCAAACCCAGCAATCCAACAAATCTGAGAAAGTAATCCCATTGATCTATGTAGGAGTTTGGGCTAAGTGTGATTTTCCTTACGGACCAAGAACGTGAAACGTTTTCATATCAAGGTCAGGAAGACCAATACTCTGTCACCTGGCGTTTAGTAAGCCCTCTTCCTGCCCACTGATTGCCACCATCTGTCCAGACAGCACATTATTTGTCACTTTCAAGGATCCCTTGCCTTTTCTTGTGCACTCTCAGGAAACAAAGTTCAACACTTAAAAGACATGATGGATGTAAATATATTCTGTAAATGCAATGAGCTGCGCTGGGTGCCAGCCAGACTGATATTGAACGAGTCAGCATTTTTCAGAGGAAGAATAATGGTTGTTGAAGTCAGACCTGGTTTCCAATCCCTGCCCCACCACTGGCTAGCTGTATGTCATGGCGTGAGTTACCAATTCTCCTGAAGATTTGTTGTTAAGTGCTGTCAAGTCTGTTCCGATTCACAGCAACCCCATATACAACAGAATGAAACACTGCCCAGTGCTGTACCATCCTCACAATCATTATTATGCTTGAGCTCATTGTTGCAGCCACTGTGTCAGTCCATCTTGTTGAGGGTCTTCCTGTTTTCCGTTGACCGTCTACCTTACCAAGCATGATGTCCTTCTCCAGGGACTAGTCCCTCCTGATAACATGTCCAAAGTATGTGAGACAAAGTCTCGCCATCCCTGCTTCTAAGGAGCATTCTGGCTATACTACTTCTAAGACAGATTTGTTCGTTCTTTCGCGAGTCCATGCGTGGTGTATTCAATATTCTTTGCCAACACCATAATTCAATGGCGCCAATTCTTCTCTGGTCTTCCTTTTTCTAAGGAAGACCTGAAGGTCTAGTCCTCACATATTCACAAGGGAAACGATGCTCCTGATTTCCTAGGGCTGGACAAGCATGAACCTCCGTGAAGTCTTACACAAAACCCAAACCAAACCCATTGCTGTCGAGTCAATTACAACTCATGGCAACCCCATGCATTCCAGAGTAGAACTGCTCTATAGGGCCTTCTTGGCTGTAATCTTTACAGAAGTAAGACTGCCAGGTCTTTCTTCTGTGGTGCCGCTGGATGGGTTGAAACTGCCCACCTTTAGGTTAGTAGTCAAGTGCAAACCATTTGCACCACCCAGGGACCTGTCTCATACAAAGTAAGTGCTTAATAAATGTTAGCTGGTTACACCCCTAAGGTACACACTTCCTCAGAAATAGCAATGTTTAGCTTTGAACAAAAGATAAACACAAATCTTCTCTCTTTCTCTCTGTTTTTCAAATGCACAATGGTTTTTTACCCAGTTGAAGTTCATTATTAGCTACTAACAATAATTACCACATTGTACAAATAAATTGCATTACAGTATATAGTCACTCTCTTCCAAAGTTTGCATTAACAAAGAAAAAGCTAAAATTCTCCAAGTCTCATAAGTCCAGTCCATCTTTCTTTGTCATCTAATAAAACACTTTTTATTTCCTTTCATGGGCTAAAATTTCACTAAAAGGCAAATTGTCTGAAGTCATGCCTCTGAGACAACAGGACTCTGTGTGTACTCAAATAACCCCCTGTTCCCGTTGACTGTTTTCTGTTTTTCTGAACAGACACTGTACAGAATCGGGAATCAGAAATGGTCCTGTGATCTCCCTAATTGCTTCCACAGACAAGTCTAAAATGGGTAAATTTTTTAAAAGACACAACTGACTTGAACTCCAAATGCTCCCAAAGGAGCTGTCAGCCGGCTCTCCTACAATGGCCTGGACCCCCTCAGTCAGCCCTCACACCCCAGGACTGGGCAAGAACTCAAATGGCAGAGAGGGCTGCGCCTCCAGACAAGGCCCATCCCCGCCCAATAAAGGGCAGTAACCAGAAGGGGAGGGCCAGGAAGTCCAAAAGACACCATGTTCTCGGACACCCATCCGCTTGCTACCCTGAAGCTGACCCACAGTCTGAGATAGAATCTAGCGTGTGGGAGCCAATGGACTACAAAGAACTTCTGAGCACCAAAAGCACCTTTGACAGCCACATGCGGACATCAAGTGCACACATCCATCACAGCAAAAGCCACAAACAGGCCACCCAATTTGATATGACAGATCTCAACAGAGACCAGGGTCTAAGTGTTGCTAACATCTTCCTTGGATTATCCAAATTCCATGTATTAGACCTACGTAGAAGTGCCAAGTCCAGTTAATCAAAACATCAAGCCAAGCAACCCAAGCAGGGGTTAATGTCTTATCAGGAAAGAAGAGAACGTCCAAATTCCCAACAGGTTTGACATTAGACAGACCACACTTCATTTCAAATGTCAACCTCTGTCAAAGGTATTTCCCCATTCAGCACTAAATTTAGTCCATTCTAACTTGTGGCAACCCCATGTGTGTCAGAGTATAACTGTGCTCCAATGGCTGATTTTTTTGAAGGAGATCAACAGGACTTTCTTCTGAGGTGTCTCTGGGTAGACTTGAACCTTTAACCTTTTGGTTAGCAGCCAAGTACATTAACCATCTGCACCACCCAGAGACTCTTCAGTAAACTTAATAGACCACACATATCTCATTACAGAACTTGCTGAGCTTGATAAAATGACTTTATAGCCTTTTTTTTTTTTTTTAAATAAAAATAAGAAGCAGCTCCAGCAACGTTACTGGGGCAAGATCTCTAGGTGACATTCTATTTGGGCTCTAAAAGGGAATTTTCCACCCTTAAAGTTTTAACAAATTAAATATCAGGAAATTTATTTTTTAACTTGGTCCTTGCTGTTCAGAGAAAAATTTCCCTGCTTGCACTGTGGCTTCTGCAAGATTTCAGACATTGAAATATGAATGGGGTTGAAAAGGATTAAGACAGAGTAAATGCTATTAACAGCTCTTCTATTGCAGGGATCCATCTTACTCAGGAGCCAATGACCCACCAGGGAAAAAGAAGGGCTGGGAGGGAACAGAGCTCATTCAACACCTGCTCACTTGGGAAGGCAAGGTCAGCAGTTAATGCTGGGCTTCCTCCAGCCACAATCAGGCGGCTGTCAAAGGTTTGCACATCCATCTTGACACATAATCAAAGAACATGTCATCGTGGCTCAGCAGAGCTGCAGGAGCCATTAGCAATCAGTGGTTTCCCGTTTTTATTTTAGAGCAGCAGAATCCTCTTGGTAAATTAAATCTTATGTGAAAGCCAAATAAAATCATATAAAATGCACAGCATTGTTAATAAGCCTTAATTTTAAAAGTTCAAATTTATAACATTACCTTATTTTGATGCCTCAATTTTTTTTTTTTTTTTAAGGCAATTGGGCAAACACAAATATCTGAAATCAGGTATTACATCTCATTCAATTCTAGGCTTTATTTGGTTGTACAGGATCAAAAAAAATTCTGATTCACATAAATATGTAGCTACAAAGGGTAAATGTTTAACAGTCTGTCCCAATTAAACAGAAAGCAGGGATTTTATTCCTAAGAATGTCATAAAAATAAATTAGGTTGGCAGCACAAAGGAACACAAAGGTGGTCTCCCATGTTAAAAGTTTTAAATAATGGAAAATATTTTTTTTAAAAAAAGAAATTTGAAGCAAACATTTAGCAGAACTCCTGAAACATTTCACAAAAGGTTTACTTGGGTTAGTTTTTAAACTACTTATCTATAATCTTATACAAACTCTACTAAAGGATTAAAAAAAAAAAGGAGGACACTGCTTCCTCACTCTATAACCCTGACACCAAGACAGAACAAAACGAGAAAGAAAAATTACAAGCCAACCTTATACATGATCATAGATGCAAAAATCCTAATCAACTATTAGCCAGCAAACCAGCAATGTATAAAAACATACTATCATGACCAAGTTGCCTTATCCCAAGAATGCAAGAGTAGTTTGGAAAGAGAAAATATTTGTCATTTATCTCAGTAACTGATTAAAGAAATAAAACCACAAGCAATCTCAACGGAAAGGGATCATTTGATAATATTCAAGATTCCTATATGCACATTGCTAAGCAAACTCAGACTAGAAAGGAACCTTCTTAACCCAATAATGGCAATCTATCAAACAGGTACGAAATCATCACTCTGAATGGTGAAACTTAGAAGGATTGTCTCTAAAATTAAGATCAAGAGAAGGATGCTCACTATCACTCTTTCTGTTTAACACAGTATACCAGAAAAGGAAATAAACAGTATAAGAATCAGAGAGGAGGAAATAAAACCTCTTTGTTTACAGAAAATAATACGTTTGGCTATGTAGAAAAAATTCAAACTCTGCAGACATGTTATTAGAAACAGAGAATTCAGTATAGTTGCTAAATCGAACGCACTTCTACATGCCAGCCATAAATAGAAAAGGTTGTTCTTGTTTTTTTTAAGTTACTATGTATAATAGCAACAAAAATCTAAAGAACCTACGACTGAATCTAGTATAAGATATATAAGATCTGTATGGAGAAAAATATACAACTTTATTAAAGGAGTAAAAGAGGAGAGAGATACCACATTCCTGGATTAGAAGACTCAACAACAAAAAATGTCAGTTCTCATCAAACTGATTACATACAGAGTCAATACAATCTCAAATCATAACTGAAATGAGGCAGGGTTTCTTCAGAAAGCTGTCAAGCTGATCCTAAAATTTTAATTGAAGTGCAAAAAGCCAGTAACAGACAAACCTCTGCTTAAGAATTAGGGGGATGGATTTCCGCCACCAGATATTAAGACTTATTATAAAGCTATTGAAACTTTGAGGACGAAGGTGTACCTGACCCAAGCCATGATGTTTCCAATCGCCTCATATGCATGTGAAAGCTGGACAATGGAAGACCAAAGAAGAACTGACATATCTGAATTACGGCATTAGTAAGGAATATTGAATATACCAGGGACGGCCAAAAGAATGAACAAATCTGTCTTGGAAGAAGTAAAACCAGAATGCTCCTTAGAAGCAAGGATGGTGAGACTTCTTCTTACCTACTTTGACATGTGATCAGGAGAAACCAGTCCCTGGAGAAGAACATCATTCTTGGTAAAGTAGAGGGTCAGTGAAAAAGAGGAAGACCTTCAAAGAGATGGATTGACACAGTGGCTCCAACAATGAGCTTAAATATAACAACGATTGTGAGGATGGTGCAGGATGAGGCAGTGTTTCCTTCTGTTGCACATACGGTTGCTGTGAGTCGGACGACTCGACAGCACCTAACGACAACATAATAACTAAAACAGTGTGTTACCGATACAAGAACAAAACTGACCATTGAAACAGAAGAACCCAGACAGAAACAAACCCACGTATGGAACCTTGCAATATGACAGAGGTGGCATTGAAGATCGTTGGTAACAGGGGAGAGAATTCACCAAATAATTTGGTTATCCACCTGGAAAAATGTGAAAAGTCAGGAATTGGGTTGCATTTCTGAATGGCATCCTGTGGAATCCAGAAGTAACTATTTATGCTGCCAAAAACCAACCTTCGAGCTTCATAGGGTCGGCTCAACTCTACCCAACAGAGCAGCCAATGCCTCAGGACCCAGGCCAGCCCTCAGCAAACTCTGATCACCTGGGCCCCAGAAAACAAGCTTCAATGGGTCTCTTGGTTGGGGGAAGGGACATTATCCTTCAATCAAAATAACAATCCCTAAGCAAAGATCAGGGGCTCTTGGAAGGGATTCCCAAGGAGCTGATTTCTTTCTGGTTGGTTCACTTAGTCTTATCTTGACACCAGTCCTAGGGAAGCAGGTGTCTCTGAGAAATTTTTCAGTCACCTGAAGGAACAAAATGTCAAATCCAGAGCGGAAATTAAAAAAAAAAAAAAAAAGTCACATAAACAACTACATTTTTCACTTAGATAAGGCCAGTCAAGACCTGCCTTTCAGAAGAAAGCAATGGTGAGAACAGCTGGGTATGTGACTTATGCTTCAGTCACCAAGCACTGCTAGGAGTCTAAGTAAACAAGACTCATCCTGTCCTAAAGTTCATAAAGAGTTTTTTTTTTTTGTAGCTGTTTAAATATGCACATATTTAAACACACACACACACTTTACTCCCCAGAAGAAAAGTAACCCAATATGCAAATGTGTGAAAATGATATTGTGGCAAGAAACTTTCCAACATTTTACTTAATCCTAATCACACTCCTGGGAGTACCTGGGTGGTGCAAATGATTAACATGCTCCACTGTTAACGAAAAGGCTAGAGGTTCAAGTCCACCCAGAGACACCTCAGAAGAAAGGCCTGGTTGGTCATCCACTTCTGAGAACTCAGCCCTTGAAAACCCTATGGAGCACAGTTCTATCCTGACACACTGGGTAGCCAATCACACTTCTATGAGATAAGGGCTGCTCTGATCTCCATTTTACAAATCAGGAAATTAAGGTTCAAAGGGGGAAGGGAATTCCTCAGGCAATACATCTAGCCTGCAGGTTCAGTGGGAGCTCCACCTCCCTCCCTGAGGCATGACAGGACACTAAGAGCCGCCCCCCTCCCAGCCTTTATCAAAGAAGGGTTTGCTTGCTTTGCAAACTGAAGAAACCCTCCAAGGTAAACAGGTGAAGGCCTTCCTCTGAACTCTTTGGAATGTGATTTGATAAGCAGTCAGGAGCACCTATGGTTTGAGAACCACTGCATTACCACCACCAGATAGTCATGCACTAGAGTGGGGCAGGCTGTGTGGTTCCTAAATGATGTAAACCAGGCAGAGAATGCCCTGCAGGACAAAGACTTGGACTGAATGACTCAAAATAGAAAGCGCCGGACACACGCCCACAGCTGGGCACAGGTCAGAGGAGCATGCAGGATCTGCCACTGGAAGGAATCCAGGGGAAGCCCCCAGATGTACCAAAAGGGGGCCCTCGCTCTTTTCAGGAAAGAAAAAGGTACGTTCCTGCCCACAGGAGCCAGGCTTACAGGACCCTGGGGTGTGGTAGGTCAGTAATAACAGTAGCATTCCAGAGCTCAGTAAAATAACCTGAAAGGCTGAGGCGGGTCTGGGGGTGCGGGTCGGCGTCCCAGCGTGCACCCGTAAAGCCCTGCACAACCGGAACAGGCTAATAGAGGTGAGTTAGGCTGCCCCTGCGGCACAGAAGTGAAAGCCAGCCACCTGATCTCTGACTGGACACAGAAGCTTCAAGAAGGGAAGGCCTGGGAAGGAACACTACGTGGGAGAGACCACCTTTACTTCCTCCCTGAAGCTTCAGTAACAGTGGATGAGAGAAACACATGCATTAGGAAAAAGGGATGTTCAAGGCGCCTGGGGGTAGAGAGCCTTCATGATCACTAAACACCTGTCAGGTGGCCAGCGCTGTCCTGGGCACATGGGATACAAAGACACAGTGATCAGCTGTGTCTGCCCTCAAGGGCTGCTCCCAGGCTAACACTAGACCATACCACTTGCTGTGGAGTCACTTCTAACTCATGCAACCCCATGTGTTGCACAGTAAAACTGCACTCCATAGAATTTTCAAGGCTGTGAGTTTTTAGAAGCAGATCACCAGGCCTTTCTTCCAGAGCACCTCTGGGTGGGTTCAAACTGCCAGTCTTCTGGCTAGTAATCAAGCGCTTAACCATCTGCACCACCTAAGGACTCCACCGGACTACACAAACGGCTGTAAATTAAAGGGAATTCCCTTGATTCACTAAGACTAGGCGGGTGGGGGAAGGGATTGAACACCTGCTTTGTTTAAAAATGTGTTTTCCCCCATTTCTCTTGAATAACACACAATATTTATGGTGAGCTGACTATGAGGCAGCACTGCTCTCAGGACCTTACATGGGATGTTTCATTCACTCCTCACAACAATGCTTCATGCATATACAATAATTATCCTCATTTTACAGATGGTGAAATGAAGCCACTCTGCTTCAATAGCTGGCTCAAGGCCCCAGTGCTAAGATGTGACAGAGCCAGGACTGAAGCTGGGCAGTCTGACTCAGGAGCCTACCCTCCATAAACATCTCTTTCAATTACTCAGCATCTACCAGGTGCCAGGCACTGTGCTAAGTATTTTACATTTACTATCTCATTCAACGGTCATAGCAGCCCTCTGAATTAAATGTATCATCTCCATTAAAAAACTTAAATGTGTACAGTATGACATCAACTAAATTCTTTTAATGCATTGAAGAAAGACTGAAAAGACACATACCAAATCATTAACAGTGGTCTCCTCAGGTGGTGAGGTTATACGCTACATTTATTTTTTTAATGTGTTTCTGTACTCGCCACAATTTCCACAAGAGACACAGACTCCTTTTACAATCTAAAAAAAAAAAAAAAATGGGGTTTTATTTAATTTCCATTTAGCACATATTTGGGCATGAATAACAACCCAAATAAAAATGTTCAAAGTAGTTCTCAAACACAGCAGACAGCCCTCACTGCTGCAAAACCCACGGAACCAGGGATGACAACTGGAGGAACGCCGAAATTAAGAGATAACAAGTGTGTTACCTGAATAAATAAAAGCTAATAAACTCTTCGCAGAGTTACTAAAGCATGTAACTATACATCCAAAAGCATGTCAGCTGACTTGGCTGAAGCCAAGACAACATAAATTTTCTTAATATGACATGCCAGGGTGGAAACTGAATTTGCTAATCTCATCCCAAAACAAGCACAGCAAGCCTTACTATGGAATCCACGTGATTCCTCCTCTCACTCCAAAGGGAAGGGGGTGTCAGGGTAGGGGGAGACAGCCTTGTGCACAGATGGGGCCCATCCTGGGTATCTAATTCATGCATCTGCAGAACACAAAGGAGTCTTAAGAGGATGATACTATACCTCAAAAAGTTAAACATACAATTATCATATGACCCAGCAATTCCACTCCTAGGTACAGATCCATAAGATCTGCAAGCAGGAGTGCAAACAGATGCTTGTGTACCAATGTCCGCTGCAGCACTATTCACAATGGCCAAAAGGTGGAAATAACCCAAATGTCCATTAACAGATGAACGGATAAACAAAATGTGCTACATACATACAATGGAGTATGACTCGGCCATAAAGAGAAACAAAGTTCCGATACATGCTATGACATGAGTGAATTTTGAAAAATGGGTGAAAAAAGTCAGACACAAAAGGACAAATATTGTAAGATCTCACTTACGTGAATACAGTAAAACCTGCGAAAGCCAGAACCTGTGTAAGGCAGAAACCTATCAGAGAAGGAAAACTCAAATATTTTCCACTAAGGAGCAACAGAAAAGTGGTAAGACTGCACCCTGTCAAAGGCAGAAAACCTGCGAGACCCAGAAAAACAAGGCAGTCCCGTGGAGTTCCAGCTCTCACAGGTTTCACTGTACCTCAAATAGGCAAATGAATAGAGACTAAAGTTTATTAGTGGTTACCAGGGTCAGGTAGCAGCATGGTTAAGCACCCGGCTGCTGACCGAAAGATCTGATTGTTCAAACCCACTCAGCAGCCTGCACTGATGAAGTGCTTCCATAAAGATTACAGCCTAGAAGACATTATGGGGCAGTTATACTCTGTCACATGAGGTCACCGTGAGGCTAAAATCGACTCGACAACACCTAACAACAACAACAGGGGCAGGTGAGAGGGAGAAAGGGAGAGTGATTACTTAAGGGGTACTGAGTCTCCGTGAAGGTGATGAAAAAATTTGGAAACAGACAGTGGTGATGGTTGTATGACCTGGTGACATAATTAACGTCACTGAATTATACATGTAGAAAAGGTTGAAATGGCAAATGTTTTGTTATATATATTTTTACCACAATAAAAAAGATGATCATGATGCTCAAATCACAAAGACCTCCAGACAGTGGAGAATCCCAAGGGTGATGACCACACCTAGGGAGGGTCCACAGGACGCCAAGCACAACAGTGGGCTTCTTTCACACATCTACTGCCATGTCTCTAGAGCAACCCTGTGGAAGCAAGCCAGGGAGGTTCTGGGCCTCCTGCCAAGTGACCATACTTCCTTCAACTGTGTGCATATGGACTCACTAACTGTCACCAGGAGAGCGTGGTACAGCCTGGCTTAGGTCGGGGCCATTTCATTCCCACAAGATAATTGATGTCAGTTATTACAAGGCTTCAAGAGGTGCATGGGACGCTCTCTGGTCTTTAAATCCGACAGTATGTCAGGATTTCTGCATGCTTGGTACTCTGTGATAGCTCTGTTAAAGAAGAGAGGAAGGCCATCCCTCAGTGGCCCAGGTGACAAAGGAAACACTGTAACTGGATGTTATCATGTCGATCATCTCGGGTCTCAAAGAAGGGAAGAGTGACCAAGCTGAGTACACAGAACTGACCCTGGGCAGAAACTTTTTTATCCCATTCTCCTAAAACCTTGGGCTGGTGGGGGAAGGGGGATTTTAAACATCAGATCTTTGAAACAGTTCAACAGTTGAAGAGGAAGATCACCAAGAGATGGCTGAGGAATCAACACAAGTAACAGCTAATATTACTTAGAATCACACTGCAGGGACTTGGCTAAAAATAAACCTTCTGACAGATGTGGCTGACTGGACTATCAAAAGAAGCTTGATAGTGGTAGAGAGGGCCTGGCAAGGTGATTTTTGCCCAAAGTCTCTCCCAAACCAAATTATCTCATTAAAGTCTCACATTAATCTCTTGAGACAGGTACCCCAAATTCACAGATCAGCTCCTAAGTCGCAGAGGCAGAAATCGAACACAGGTGTGGCTGACTCGAAAACCAGTACTCTTAATCAACCTCACTGGGTTCTAATCCCAACTTGCCACAAATTTACCATGTGACCTTGTGTAAGTCACATCCCTTCTGAGTCTCAGTTTCCTTAGTTGTAAAAAGAGGTGAACAAGCCTTGATTGATTTCCTAAGGTCCCTTCAAGCTGTGACATTGTACGGTTTTATTGATCAGGGTTTTAGATTTCACAGATCAACACAGTTTCAAGCATTAAGGGTCGACACAGGTTTTCAACTTTTTACTTTGTCAAATAAAGGGTACTTACCACCTACTATTGGAGTCCCTGCAGCCCTGGTGGCACAGTGATTAAGAGCCTGGCTGCTAACCAAAAGGTTTACAGTTCAAATCCACCAGGTGCTCTTTGGAAATTCTATAGGGCAGTTCTACTCCGTCCTGTAGGGTTGCTGTGAGTCAGAATCGACTCCACGGCAACGGGTTTTATTTCTTTTTTTTTTAATTGCAGTTCCTGGATGGTGCAAACAGTTCAATACTTGGCTGCTAACCAAAAGCCTAGAGGTTCAAGTCCACCCTGAGGCACCTCAGAAGAAAAGCCTGGGGATCTATTTCCGAAAAATCAGCCACAGAAAACCCTAAGGAGTATAGTTCTACTCTGACACACACATGGGATCGCCTGAGTTGTAATCAACTGAAGGTAGCTGGTTACTAGTTAACCACCTACTATCATTTGCAGTTCACAAAAGGAAATCCTTTTCCCCTAAAAATATAGGAAGGACATATTTCACTTAAAGGACAGTCTTTTGAATCAAGCCAGTTTAGCTTCATGAGAATCTCACTACATTGTGTTTATTTTTCTCTTTTTTTAACACGGACCACTGGAAGGAAACTTTTCACAGGCTGTGCATCACTCTGCAGACCAGTGTTTGGGAACCACTGCCATATGCATTTCTAACCACACTACTCCTAGGACATATAAGTCATTGCTGCAGCTGGCACACAGGAAGGACTCGACATATTTCAGTTTCCTAATAAACTGGCATAATGTCAGCTGGACAAGTCAACTATCAAGATTGCTAAAGACAAACAGCATTGACAATAATAAATTATTACTCTAATTTTATAATAATTAATAATTAAAGTTACTATTAAGCACTAACTATATGCCAGGCAAGGAGCCCTGATGGCACAGTGGTTAAGCACTTGGCTGCTAAATGAAAGAAAGGTCAGCAGTTTGAACCCACCAGCCTCACCATGGGAGAAAGATGTGGCAGTCTGCTTCCCGAAAGATAACAGCCTTAGAAGCCCTCTGGGCCAGTTTTACCTTGTCCTATAGGTCACTATGAGTCAGAATCAACTCGATGGCAATGGATTTGGGTTTTTTTTGTTTTTTTTTTTTTTTTAGTATGCCAGGTAAGATGCTCAGAGCTTTGCATGCGTTGGTTTATTTAATCCCCTCAACCCCACTTTTGCCCATTTTTCCATCAAGGTACACAGTTCCCCAGTGGCACAATGATATGAAAACACTTCCAGATTAGAAAAAAGCAGATTTCAACATATTTCACGGCTCAACATGGAGAAACACACACACACGTCTTTTTCAAAAAGCACGGTCGCACTGAGAATAGCAGCAGGAAGTTATAGAAGGAAGTTATTAAAACACACACACACACACACAGTGTCTTCCTGCAGACTCAATGGTCCGTCGGGAGGGGTAGGTGGCCACAAACCACTGACCTCAGTTGCTCAATAAATCCCAGGAAAGGCCCCATGTGAGGTCACTGCTGTCACCTTGGGCTACGGGGTGAGGACATGAAGCTTCACGCTATAGAGAGGAGACAACCTGGAACCCAGATGTCTTAGTTATCTGCTATAACAGAAATACCACAAGTGGGTGGCTTTAACAAACAGAAATTTATTCTCTCACAGTCTAGGAGGCTTCAAGTCCAAATTCAGGCTGCCAGCTCCAGGAGAAGGCTTTCTCTCTCTGTCAGCTCTGAGGGAAGGTCCTTGTCATCAACCTTCCTCTGGATATAGGGGTTTCTCAGTGCAGGGACCCCACATCCAAAGGATGCGCTCCACTCCTGGCTCTCCTTTCTTGGGTGTCAGAAGGTCCCTCTCCTCTCTGCTTGCTTCTTTTATATCTCAAAAGAGATTGACTCAAGATACAGCCTAACTCTGTAGATTGTTTCCTGCCTCATTAAGGTAAGTGCCTCTAACCCTGCCTCTAATCCTAACATCATAGAGGTTAGGATTTACAACACAATAGATAATCACATCAGATCACAAAATGGAGGACAACCACACAATACTGGGAATCATGGCCTACCCATGATGACAGATATTTCTGAGGAACATAATTCAATCCATGACACCAGGATAAATGTAATTGAACCTCCACCAGAAACTTGCCTCAGGTCTTAAATGGAGAACCTCAGTTTATCCACCGGCAAGATGGGTCCCCACTTCTAAACGTCCTCCCTGCCTCACAGGCAAACCTTGTTCAGCTTTAAGCTTCATCGTTTCCCCTGAAACCTTCTCTCACTGTTTCAATTTTCATCGATCTCTTTCAGGGGGATAAACAGTGAGCTAAACCTCCAAGAATTAAAAATAAAAATGTTAGAGCTGGAGGGGAGTCCCTGGGTGGAGCAAACGGTTAAGTACTCAACTACTAACTGAAAGATTGAGAGTTTAAACCTTCCCAGAGTCACCTAGGAAGACAGACCTGGAGATCTGCTTCCAAAAGGTCACAGCCTTGAAAACCCTATGGAGAAGTTCTATACATCGACCAACAACAACAGAACCGGAGCAGAACCAACACATTATCTTAGCCATCCAACGCCCAGTTCCCCAGACCCAGTTTTTAACGAAGAGAAAACCAAGGCCCAAAGAGATAGCAACTTCCCTAAAGCCATGCAGCTAGAAAAGCAAAAATAAATCATACCTCCTGATCCAGAGGATGCTGAGTAATACTTATCACCCATCTACAAAAGAATTCTTCCTGAGATCGCAGCAGTCCCTGGGCTCTGTCAAGACCAGCGCTTCACAAACTTTTCAGTCTCAGGATCCCTTTACAGTCTTAAAAATTATTGAGGAATACAAAGAGATTTTGTTTATAATAAAGCTATTGCCTGCTAACACAAATACCATTTTGATGGAAAATAATGCTATTTTCCAATACAAAAAATAATCCAGTGAGAAAACCAAAAAAATCCAAACCCGTTGTCATTGAGTCGATTCCAACTCATAGTGACCCTATAACCCTGGTTGCACAGTGGTTAAGAGCTCGGCTGCTTACCAAGAGGTCAGCAGTTCAACTCTACCAGCAGCTGCTTGGAAACCCTATGGGGCAGTTCTACTCTGTCCTGTCCAGTCGCTATGAGTCAGAATTGACTCAATGGCAACTAGGTTTTTTTTTTTTTTAAATTGTGAAAATAGTTTTGACCTCAAAGACCCCCTGAAAGGGTCTTGGGAACTCCTAGGGGTCCTAGGACTGCCCTTTGAGAATAACTGACTTGACTAAGGTCAAAGAATTCCACACCCCCTGGATATAAGCATTCAATCATTCATTCATTCATTCACTTCCAAATATTTTCTGGGCACCCACTATGTGTCAGCAACTGTTCCAGGTGCCGGGAATTCAGCAGTGAATGAAACAAAGTCCCTGCCCGCATGTAGCTCACATTCTCATGGGGAAGGCAGACCATACACAGATAAACAAGTAAGCAGACACTATAATGCCAGGTAGTGGTATGTGCTAGTGGGAAAAATGAAGCATAGTACCAGATGTTTGCACACGGGGTCGTGGTTTTCCTGGGAAGGCTAACCGAGCCAGCCTAGAATTTGCTAATTTAAGGGTTTCACAATAAAATATGACTTGCTTTTTTTAAAACACCAAAATACTCACAGACACTGGGGAGAGTGACCTGCCCTAGAAAGGTCCAAAGCTCACCATTGAGGCTGGATTCCTCTCCAACTGCACTAGGCAGGATAAGCCTCAGAAGTTACATCACTTGGAGGCTTCCACTCCCTCTAAAGGCTGACCACACCCTCCCCACTCACACACACATTATCACCCTGCAACCCACGGCATTTGTACAGTACATTCATGCACACTGTCTTGGATGAGCATCACATAACTAGTGGTGGGAATGGATATTGTTCATCTCTTTTACAAATGAGGAAACTGAGGCTGGAAGAGGTTAATAAGTGGTATACTTATTAAATAATAGACTCAGAACTTGAACCCAGACCCCCTTACTCCTCGGCATGGTTCATTCCAGTCTACAAATTTCTACCATTTCCTTAACCTCTGATGTTCCTTCATGTAAGGAAGAGAAAATGGAGGAAAAACTAAGAGTCAAGGTGTAAGCTAAGTTTCTTCCCCTCAAAAACCTCTTGCTCCAAATGAAGAAAACCAAACACACAAGGGAAAGATTAGTCCAAAGGACTAATGGATCACAACTACCACTGTCTTCACCAGAATGAATGCAGAATAACTAGAAGGTGCCCAGCTACCACCACTGACTGCTCTGACAGGGATCACAATAGAGGGCCCTGGGCAGAGCTGGAGGAAAATGAACAACAAAATTCTAACTCAGAAAAAAAGACCAGACTTACTGGTCTGAGGGAGACTGAAGAAACCCCGAGAGTATGGCCCCCAGATACCCTTTTAACTCAGTACTAAAGTCACTTGAGGTTCACCCTTCAGCTGAAGATTAGACAGACTCATAAAACAAACAATAATACTTGTAGCTTAACCATGTATATCAGACTAAATGGGCACACCAGCCTGGGGGCAAGAACAAGAAGGCAGGAGGGGACAGGAAAGCTGGACGAATGGAAACGGGGAACCCAAGGTCAAGAAGGGGAGAGTGCTGACACATTCCGGGGTTGGGAGTCAACCTCGCAAAACAATATGTGTATTAATTGTTTAATGAGAAACTAATTTGCTCTGTAAACCTTCACCTAAAGCACAATTTAAAAAAAAAAAAAAAAAGCTGTTAAACTAAAAAAAGCTCCTTCTCCTCAAACTCCCCCTTCTCAAACAGGAAGTCAAACCTAAGAAGACAAAAGAGAGATGGGGCCTAGCATTTAGTGGATCCCAGTGTTTGGAGCTAATATTAACTCTATAAATAGTTACGGAGGCCTACTGTGTGCCAAAGGAGCCCTGGTGGAGCAATGGTTAAGAGCTCAGCCACTAACCAAAAGGTCAGCATTTCAAACCTACCAGCAGCTCCAAGGGAGAAAAGACCTGGCAACCTGCTCCCATAAAGAATACAGCCTAGGAAACCCCATGGGGCAGTTCTACTCTGTCCTATAGGGTTGCTATGAGTCGGAAACGACTCAACGGTACACAACAACTGTGCCGGGGTCCCTAGGTGGTGCAAATAGTTAATGCACTCACTCGGCTGCTAGCCGAAAGGTTGGAAGTTTGAGACCACCAGAGGCACCTTGAAAGAGAGGCCTGATGACCTCCTTTGAAAGATCGGCATCAAAAATCCTCTCGAGACCAGTTCTACTTTGACACACATGGGGTCTCCATAAGTCAAAGTCGGCTTTTTTATTGGTTCTTATTGTGTGCCAGGCCTAGTTTTAGGCAGTGGGGACAGAGAGATGAAGAAGAAAGACCAAGTTCCTGCCCTCATGGAGCTTAATTTCTAGGGATTGTCATCAGCTTGATGTGAATAATGGACTGGTCACTATTCACCACACATACCCTGAAGGAGTTAACTCCCAAATCCAAGCTTTCTGAGCCTTCATTAACAGCATCAGACCAACAGCAGAGCCCTGTGTTCAATCATGACAAGTGCCTTTAAACATTCCTTTGAGGAGAAGAAATAAGCTTTATTGCTCTGCCTCTTCACCCCACCCATTTTTCAGATGGAAAAGCAAGCCCAGAGCCCAGAAGCCACTCCCTCTGAATCTTTCAATGAGTCAGTAGCCTGACAGAGGAAAAAGCCAGCTCCATAACTTCCTGCAAAGCCCTGGCCGCAGCCTGGCCCAATTCTCTCATGTAACAACCCAGGAGGCCTCCTTGAGCAGCAGCCACGCATTTGTGGCAACCAGTCAACACACAACCCTGCTAGGGAAGTGGCTATTTCAAGAGGAAAGGAGCATATATAGCAATGGCCATCAGTGACCACCCAAAGTACAGCCAGCCCAAGGCGTCAGCCAACCCCGAACCCCACATTGAGTTTCCTCTCTCCCTTTTCTCCTTGCCAACGCCGTTCCCACCAAGGTTTAAAAAAGAAGTGGAAGTTCCCTTCTGCCTAACTGGCCGGCACATTCCACTGACTCAGACTGTTCTGGGCACCACGGCGAAGACACTGTTCATTTTTCCTCAGCTGGGAACTGGCCCACATCCGGACCTGTCACGGGTAGAAGGGGGCACTTTTGGCGGCTCGGCACAAGCAAATGAATGGAGTGCTATTTTTAATGTTCAGTGCCTGTCTTCATTCCAGAAGGCTCGGCACCGGTGCCAGAGTTTCTCCAAGTGTGGCTTGCAGACCACCCGCATCAGAAACACCTGGGTGCTTAAAGAAAACTCAGATTCTGGGGTCCCCCTCAAACCTAGGAGTCAAATCATCGGGGCCTGAACTCAAGAATCTGAATCTTTAACAAGCTCCTCGAGTGATTCTTTTTTTAGTTTTTATTGTGGTAAATATACATGTGAAAAAATATTTGCTAGTTCAACATTTTGTACAATTCAGTACCATGAATTCCATTCATCATATTGTTCAACCATTACTACTATCCATGTCCAAATTTTTCCATCACCCTTAACAGAAGCTCAGTCAAATGACTTTTTTGCACAATAAATGAGGACCATCGACAATCCCGGTCTGCATTCATTCATTCATTTATTCAACATTTGCTGAGCACCCCCAATATGCTGGGCACTGTGCTAATGAAGTAGGAATACAAGATGAAAGGCACATGGCCTCAGCCTGAGTCCAAGGGAGACACGGTACAGTATGAAGAGATAAGACAGCATGAGGTACCACGGGAACTCAAAGGTGGGAGACATCAACTCTGCCTGGGGGGTCAGGGACAGTGTCTTAGTTGTCTAGTGCTGCTATAACAGAAATACCACACATGAATGGGTTTAACAAAGAGAAGTTTCTTCTCTCACAGCCTAGGAGGCTGCAAGTCCAACATCAGGGAGCCAACTGCAGGGGAAGGCTTTCTCTCTCTACTGACTCTGGGTAAAATAAAGGTCCTTATCATCAATCTTCCCCTGGTCTAGGAGCTTCTCAGCAAAGGGACCCTGGGTCCAAAGGACCCACTCCCTTCCTGGTTCTTCATTCTTGGTGGCATGAGGTCCCTCTCATCTCTGCTAGCTTCTCTCTTTTATATCACAAAAGAGATTGACTCAAGATACAACCTAATCCTTTAGATTGAGTCCTGCCTCATTAACATAACTGCCTCTAATCCTGCCTCATTAACATCATAGAGGTATGATTTACAAAACACAGATAATCACATCAGATCACAAAATGGTAGACAACCACACAATACTGGGAATCATAGCCTAGCCAAGTTAAAACACATTTTGGGGGGACATAATTCAGTCCATGACAGACAGCTTTATAGAGGAGAAGACCTTGGAGCTGAGGCCAAGAGAGTGGGGAGGGGGGATAGACTACAGAACAATTACTCCCTACAGCCAAGGTAGAGTGAGTTCACAAAACCAAGGTGGTCTCCCCTCCGCCCCCCACCATCCTCACCTAACTCAGTGCCCTCCTGACTTATCACAGGTATTCAGTATATATTTTATAAATGAATTAAAAACCAGAATTCACTACGGGACACTGTGTGGGAACAGGAGCTAGCAAGCTGCTCAGAACAGTTTTATGTGAACTTGGTTAAGAACACAGGCTTTGAAGTTAGACTGACTAAGGTCTGGTTATCATTTCTAGTTATTGGATCATGGGGAAGGTAGTCTTTTTAAACCTCATTTTCTTCATCTGTGAAATAGGAGCTATAGCTACTTCCCAAGGCTATGCTAAAAATGAAACCTGCATACAAGCATCTGGCACGTAGCCTGGCACAGGTATGCACTCAAAAGAGTTAAGAATTGTTTAGTAATAATAATAATAAGGCTGAGATTAAATCCAAGTTCCATCACCAACTAACTCTGGTAAAGCCATCCATCTTTGGCATCGGGTTTCATGAGGCTTAGACAAGACCCTCTCTAAATTCTTTTCTAGCAATGAGACCCCATTTTTCTAAAAGTGGTGAGACTTTAGACAGCTCCTTCTCTCTGACTCACAGCAACTGAGACACTCATTCAGCACTCTTTGTTCTTGTTGTTGTTAGCTGCCTTTGAGTCAGCCCCAGGACCCAGGGAGACCCCATGCACAACAGAACGAAATGCTGACCAGTCCTGCGCTATCTCCATGATTGGACCGATGTGATCCATAGAGTTTTCACTGGCTGATTTTCTAAAGTAGATCACCAGGCCTTTCCTCCTAATCTGTCTTAGTCTGGAAGCTCTGCTGAAACCTGTTCTGCATCACAGCAACACACAAGGCTCCACTGACAGACAGGTGGTGACTGTACATGAAGTGCATTAGCCGGTTCCAAGTCTTTTGCATGAAAGGCAAGTATTCTACCACTGAGCCACTCCTGAGGCTGGGTAAAAGTCATGCTTTTTCCCTGACTGGTGACATAGTCTGGGATGTTTTATTTTCCTCTTGGACCTCTCTTTCCACTTTTCCTTCCTCTTTGTATCTTTTCATACTCGAAGGGCTTGATGGGCGACATTCCACCCAAGCAGGCAGGGGACAGTAGAGGAGTTGACCTCCCAGCCTTCTCCTCACTCAGGCCTAAAGGAGTCATCAGATTTGCCTCTCTCCCCAGAGACAGGGAGAGAAGCATCAACATCAGCCAGAAACAAAGCTCCAGCTTCTTAGGTCATACACAAACACACCCTTTAGAAGCTGCAGCTGGGTAGAAGGCAGCTTCCCACGGCCACTCCTCTTCCACCCTTCTTCCTGCCTTCTCTGCAGAACACAGTTGCCCCCAAAACCCCCCAATCAGAGGCAGGTGTGGGTCTCTCAGCCCCACTCCCCGGTCTTGTCTTGCCCTATCAGCAGCTAAAAAGCTGTCCTTGATCTAGGTGTGAGGAAACTGCATAGGCCTTAAAGCCACACAGGTGCTTTACATTTACCTTGAAACTAGCTCAAGCCCTCCATCATGAAAGTACAATCCTTTTACCTTTCCACTCGCCTCTGCCCAAACCATGCCCACATCTGGAGCACCACCAACGAGACATGGAGTTACATCAGAAGAGAAGAGCAGCCACTTGGAAAAGCTCTCCTATATTGCAACTTCCTTTCCATTCACACTCACCCACCCTGGTTGATCTACACCAGGGCTTAGAAAACTTTTCTGTAAAGGGTCAGATAGTAATATGTTAGCCTTTGCAGGTCACATGGTCTCTGTTGCAATTACTCAAGTGTGACATTGTTGTGAAAGCAGCCATACATAATACATAAATGAATAAGCATGGCCGTGTTCCAATAAAATTTTATTTGTGAACACTGAAATCTGAATTTCATATAATTTCAACATGTCACAAAATATTCTTCTTCTTTTTTTTTTCCTCAACCACTTTAAAATGTAAAAGCCATTCTTCACTCGCTGGCCGTACAGAAACAGGCAGCAGGCCGCAGTTTGCTCACCCCTGGTCTGCACCCTTGTCACCTTCCTAGACCACAGCAATGTTCTCCCACCTGGCCCTAAATCAATCCTGCTCACATCTTCCTGGGTAGGACTTTCTAAAAATTCCACTTTCATCATCTCACTCCCATTCTAAAAATGGCCAATATCTTGGCTGGCATTTGAGGCCTGGCTCAGCTGGACTCCAAGATACCTTCCTACCCTTGTCTCCTAACAGTCTGAACCGCCTAAGCCCATCCTCTTCAATTCTGTAAATGCATTGCATCCATCTCTATAGATGTGACTTAGAGCTCTTCCTTAAAACCTTCCCTGACTACTGTACCCCAACTTACTATAGCACTTGTTTATGAATTCACTCAAAGGGCTCACAATTTGCAGGGATAGCTATGTAAGTAGACAATGACAGCAGAGTGCAATGAATGTTCTAACAGGTGCTCACAAGGCCAGACTGGAGAACAAAGGAACCTGCCGAGAGAACACTGGGGAAAGGCCCCTGTATTAGCTCCCGAGGGCTGCCGTGACAAAGTACCACAAACCGGGTGACTTGAAATAACAAGTTTATTTTATGCTCTCAAAGCTCAGGAGGCCAGAAGTCCTAAATCAAGGGAACAACAAGGGTTTGTTTCTTCTGGAGGCTCTGAGGGAGAACCTGTTCCATGCCTCTCTCCTAGCTTCTTCTGGTTGTCAGCAATCCTTGACATTCCTTGGCTTATAGCTACCTCACTCCAATCTCTGCCTCCACCGTCACATGGTCTTCTTCCCTGTGTGTGTCTCTGTGTGTCCTCTCCTATTTTTATACGGACACCAGACATTGGATTTAGGGCCCACTGTAACTCAATATGACTGCATCTTAACTAATTACATCTGCAAAGACCCTATTTTCAAATAAAGTTACATTCTGAGGTTCCAGGTGGACATGAATTTGGGGGGGACACTATTCAACCCAGCACAGCTCCATAAAGTACTTAATTAACCCTTAAACTGGATCTTGAAGGGTGAGTAAGGGTTCATGAAGCTAATAAGAGGTAAGAGTTCTGGGAACAGAAAGAAGCACTCCAGGCTAGAAGGATTCAGACAAAGGCATGAATCAAAACAGAGGGTGTATAACTGGGCAGGTGGCAAGATGTCAGACCATGAAGAACTTCTTAGCATGGTCTGCTCAGTAAGTTTGTTAGGCAAGACCTGGCATGGTGCTGAAACACACAGTAGGCCTTCAGTCGGTATATTTTGAGACTGCCACAGAAACTGGGAGGGTTTCATTTCTCATTCCTAAAACAAGTCAGTCACTCCAAGCCTCAAAAAGTCAACAAACAAGAGTATCAAAGGATCCATGAAGAGGGATCACCCTGGTCTTTAATCTCCCTCTCTTCTCATTCAGCCCACACTCACAGCTCAAAGGAGAACTGGGTGTGAGGTCTCACCAGGCCCAAACCCTGTTTTCTGGTACAGAACATGCAGCCCCACTCAGCCATCTTGGAAAATGTTGCACACAAGTTAAGGCTATTTTTCTGTCCTGAGCTCTTGTAACTAGGACAATACAGCCAAAGCAACTTTTATTAAAGGAAAAAAGACTTGATCTTTTTCACCAATGGTAAAATCACTTTCTTTTCCGGAATTGCAACGGCTTATGTTTGATTTTTTAGAGAAGCAGATGTTTCTGTAACCCTCCCCCTTTAAAGAGATGATAAAAATAGAAGCCCCGAAAAACCCTTAAATGTAACCGCCACAGGGTCTTCCATTGACTCCAATTCCTATGGGCTTCAGTGGCAAGCAAGGGCCAAGGGGGTCTTTGAAGTCAACTCTTTGAAGTGAGCTAGGCCTTGGTGTTTTCTGAGTACTAAAGGAAGCAAAAGAAAAAAAAGGGAAGCTAAAAGCTGGGGAGGAAGATGGAAATGCCAAGGACAAAAAAGGAAGAAGGTCCATTTGAACACAAGAGCTCCTCAATTTCATCCCTTACCCAGAATAACATCAGATCAAGTTGATTCTACGGAAATCAGTAAAATACCTGTTCATGTATAAAGTTCTGGAGAAACAAAGATAGTGTCTTGTTCCATAATATTATAATTTATAAAACAACATAAGACAAAAACACAAACTCTAGCACAACAGCATATATAAAACTATCATCAGGGAAGTGGAAGAGGTAAGACAGCAATGCTCAGAGAGAACCTACAAAGTTCAGGCCCCATGTCTGGTGGTCCAGCTACACCGTTGATGGCAGCTGGGTATTCTCTGTTTCGCTTACTAGGGCACTGAGAATAAGAATTGACGCACCCACAATCATACCTCAGGTAAATAGAAGAATGGGGATTTGAACCCAGGCCAAGCCACCATGTTCTTCCCATAGAAGAAGAAAGGAAGAAAAAACAAAACACAGTTGCCATCACGTCAACTCCGACACTTGGCAGCCCCATGTGTGTCTGAGTAAAACTGTGTTCCACAGGGTTTTCAATGACTGATTTTTCAGAAGTAGGTCTCCAGGCCTTTCTTCTGAGGCATCTCTGGGTGGACTAAAACCTCCAGCCTTTCAGTTAGCAGCCAAGCATGTTACCTTTTGCACCACCCAGGGACTCCCGTTCTAAGAAGGGAGATTGTATGCCTAATTGGGGCAGGGGGGAAGACTGTGAGAGGCTTCATGAACAAGGGCACCTTCAAGACATTAGTGGACATAACTGGGAAGGGAGAACATCTCACAGGGAAGGCCCAAACACCTGGCACTCAGAGCAAAAGCAGTGAGCAAGGTGGCTGAAGCACAGCTTGAGTCATGCCAAGCAGTGAGGCTGGAACAGGAGCCATGGTGGAGAGTGTGGAATATCGGGGTGAAATGCGGGAGGAAACAGCAGCCACCAAGGGTTTCTGAGGGTCCCTGGAATGGGCAAAGGATTTGCACTCAACTAATCTAAAGGTTGATGGTTCAAAGGAGAAAGGCCTGGCAATCTGCTCCCGCAAAGATTATAGCCAAGAAAATCTTATGGAGCAGTTCTACCCTGTAACACATGGAGTCACCATGAGTAGGAATCAGCTTGATAGCAACAGGTTTTTTTAAGGGTTTCTGGGCAGGTAAGCAACATGATCGTGCAACAAAATATTCTCCTCAAGGTTCTCTCGAAAAGAGACTTAAAAGGCTAGAATGTAGCTGCTGGTTCTAAACAAAGACCAGAGGATCTTGGAGATTCAACAGACCTCAACTATTCTTTGTCCTCCTCCTTAAAATAATGCCTCATCTGATATACTCTCACTAGCTCCCTGTTTGCAAGGAAAACCCAGCCGAGGTCTGATGGTCATTGCTGTTCCCCTCACTATGCCTTTACTATGCTTGTTTAATGTGCAAAATCCTGCAAGAAATACATAGAAGGTGAGAGTCTTTAGTGTTGAAAGCACTGACTCCTAGCCTTACTTTGGTGAAATCCCATATTCTCTTCAATCATTTCAGCAAATGCTCTAATATTCTCAAAAACACATAAAAACTATGCCACACTGCACATCAGAGGACATCAAACAAGAGGGCCAAAAAACATTTTGAAGCACTGACCTGAGGAAGGTTCCAAGTCTCCACAACTCTCTCTTTAACACAGAACTGCATGGTTGCAGCCGAACTGCATTGGTACAGTGATTTATTCTTTTCACACCACCTATACTTAACACCCTATAGGGTCTCTATGAGTCGGAATATCATCTCAGCGGCAACAGGTTTTCTACTTAACACCCTCAGGTATTACAAGGAGAAAGAGTCTAAATATCTCATTTGATAAATAAGGACACCAAGGCTCAGAGAGACAGTAGACCTTGTCCACGTTCTCAGAACAGGTGGGGAGAAGACTCTTCCACCACCCCACCCAAATGAGGATGATTTATATTAATGTATTGTTGCCTAGAATCTAAATACTGTACATTAATTTGAGTCCCACCCTGGGTAATTACAAATTCAGGCATGCTATATGTGGTTCTTATTTAGTACAAGGCTCTAAATACTCATGCACAAATTAGTCCAATGTTCCAACATGCTAATACTAAGGACAGCTGAAATAATTCCTGCTGCAAAAATAAACTGGAACACAGAACACGTGAAGATACTTAAGGTTCTCAAATTTAAAGTGCTTTAGACTTTTTTTTTTAAGTTTTTAAAATTTAGAATATTTTTCCTCTATGGTTTAAAAAACGAGCCCTGCTGTCACAGTGGTTAAAGCGCTTGGCTGCTAACCAAAATGTTGGCAGTCTGAACCCACCAGCCGCTCTGCAGGAGAAAGATGTGGCAGTCTGCTTCCAAAAAGATTACAGGGTTAGAAACCCTCTGGGGCCGTTCTCCTCTGTCCTACAGGGTCGCTATGAGTTGGAATTGACTCAACAGCAATAGGTTTGGTTTGGGTTTTTTTGATGGTTTAAAAGGAGTTTAAGATGTTTTAAGTATAATTTTACCATGTAAAATATACATAAAATGCTGCAAGCTGTGTCTTAAATATAATACCCTAAAGATTTGCAAAGTGAATGGGTCAGCTAAAAATGCAAGAAAGCCTTTCAGACACTTTCAGTTACATCAGTTTACTTTTACATCATGTGCATAAAACTTTTTAAAATAACAATAACTTTAACCATTACCCAGGAAAAAGGAGAACAGAGAAACTGAACTCGAAAGTAAAAAGATGCTAACACATCCTTTTTTTGTTTGTTTTTTAATTTACAAGGAAAAACTGATAAAAAGAATTGGGAAGGGGTCCTTTCACTATGAAACCAAAAGTTCTAAATCTGGAGATTTTTCCAAGTTACACTTTAGTTCATAGTGAAGAAGCAATAATCAGAGACTACGATCCATTAGCGGAGCACTAGTGGTACAGCGGTTAAGAGTTCACCTGCTAACCAAAGGGTTGGCAGTTCAAATCCAGCAAGCCTCTCCATGAAAACCCTAAGGGGAAGTTCTACTCAGCCCTATAGGATCACTATAAGTCACAGTCGACTCAATGGCAATAGGTTTGGTTTCGGGCTTTTTTTTTTATCTGTATTAGGGTAGTTTTGAGGATTGTTGAAAAAATTCACCCCAGTATGAAGCACAGTGCCTAGAACCTAGTAGTCTTACCACTCCTACTGATACTTTTCCCATTGTTATATAGCAAGAACTCAGTCGATGCTCATTGTTATTTTGAGCTACCATATCTATTCAGAATCTTGTAGACGGATTCCTTTACTGGAAGGGGAGGTGAACTAGATGACCTCTAACCCTTCTTTTAACTTGTCTGCAGTTCTAGTTCCATTGTAGCAATAATTATACAATTCCAGGAAAACAAGTAACAATGTGCCTCTATGGCAATTAGCACAAGCAAGTGAGATTCAGATCAGTTAAAAGTCCTATCGCATATCACTACATTATCAAATTTCTCTCTATGTTTGAAAATATCAAAGTCTCTTTTAAGAATATAAAAAACAGTTCTGCCTTTCCAAACAACAATAATGAATGATATGCACTGTTGCTTATAAATTGCCAGGGATAAATAATACCTCAATAATCCCACTTAAGAAATTTTCCACACAGAATAATCGATGGGAAAAGAACAAACACTCTTTGCAGTGGCATATCCATACTTAAAATCAGATAACAAAATGCAGCAAAAACAAAAAGCCCATGGTGGAGTCCCATTATCTAAGCATACTACTCAGGTGAATTAAACTGTACCTGCCTGGGGGAAGAAAGTGAAAGAAAAATCATTTCAATAGTGCTGGCGATTCCACCCACACTCTGGTGTGAGCCTGAGATGAGAGAACCACATCTACTGTAGCCTTGCTGAGTTCCAGTTCCCATGTGCCATTCCTCACCATCCTCATGGTCATGCTAACATTTAAGGATATGGACTTTCCGTTCCATGTAGCCCCTAAATATAATATTTTATCTGATGCTCAGCCAAAGAAATGGCATCTTTTCAACCATGGAGGAATAACCTGCTGAAGGGGGCTTACTAAGAAAGAAATGGCGTCTGTTCCCCAATGTGGTAGATAAATACCACTTTGTGCACTGTATTTTGGGATGATTCAAGGGATGATTTTCACTGGTGATTCTGAGTAAACATCGTTGCTACCAGAATGCCGACTTTCAGTTGAGAACCTAACCTCCAATTGAGATGCAATTCCACTACATTACCTTTTCCTCTGAACATCAACTTGACCTCACTAATGATGATCTTAGTCCAAAATAAAAATCAGGATTATACGACCAAGTTTCATTTGACTACCACCAACAGGGAACAAAGCACCCCACATAAACAAATTAACTGACAGTGCCCTTTTTATCACAGCCATTTGGAACTGCAAACAGCTGAAAAAAGGTACACATCTTATTCTCAATTTGTGTCACCTCCTTGGCATCTATTAATGAGGACTTCAAGATTGGGTTCAAAGATCACTTCCTCTCCAAAGTTGTCTTGGACTTCCTCCTGGGGTGGATTTGGAATGTGAAGGAGCATAAAAATAAGAAGAGTAGCAGCTAGCAGGATAAGCCAGGCTTTGTGCAAAAGCGGTGTCCCCGGCCTTTCCTCATTTAATCGTCACAAGAGGTCTCTGAGGGTAGAACTTTCATGATCATCTCAAACATGAGCAAAGTGAGGATTAGGGAGGAGAGGGACCTAGCCACTATTCCCTGAGAAGGTACGCAGCAGCACCAGATTCAGTGAATCGCTTGCTCATCCCAGCTCTGTGCACCCCTGCCTCGGGTCTCCCTCCCATCTAAACCCTGACCACATGGGTTCTCCCCACTAACACACAAGCTTCCTGTGGGCAGGGGTCCTATCTTTTCATCTATTCATTCCCCAGCAATCTGCACAGTTCCCAGCCCTTCGCAGTGAATAAACGTTTGTTCTGTTCTCTTGCTGCAGAGAGCAAGCCATTTATTCATTCAGTGATCAGTCGGTCTACCCTTTGCCATCAAGTCAAAGCCATCGCCAACATGTCTATCTCATGCCATGCCACCTCTCCAAATGAGAAATAAAGAAATGATGGAAATCTGTATATAATTATTACACTGTCTTCTTAAACCGAGTATTCTTAGTTTAATACTGTTAGCCTGATCATCACTTAATCTTTTGGGGATGCCCAGTTGTATTATTAGCAGCCTGTTCATGCTGTGCTGGATTAATATCTTCCAGGCCTGTGGAGAGATGAGCCTTATGCACTCTCACTGGAAACTGAGTGCCTAAGGGTCCCCAGGGGCTAGAGAGGTATTTGAACCCTTGCTTCCGCTTTTTTAAGTTTCTCTTCTCTTCACCCTAGCTGAAGGGCGTTGGTGGTTCAGTGGTAGAATTTTCATCTTCCATGAGAAAGACAAGGGTTCAATTCCTGGCCAATGCACCTCATGCACAGCCACCACTTGACTGTCAGTGGAGTCTTGAGTGTTGCTATGATGCTGAAAGGTTTCAGCAGTGTCAAGACAGACTAGGAAGAAAGGCCTGGTAATCTACTTCCAAAAATCAGCAATAAAAACCCCATGGATCACAACAGTCCGATCCACAGCTGATCATGGGGATGGCACAGGACCAGGCAGCGTTTCATTCAGTTGACATGGAGTTGTCATGAGTCGGGCGACTGCAGCTAACGACCACCACCACCCTGGCTAGAGATCTGTTCTTATTCTGTAAACTTCCCCTATCCCTTCTAATTTCCTGCTTATCTGCTGTGGGATAGGAAACTAGAAAAACTACACTTGTTGAGTCAGTCTTTAAATCGTGAGTAAAAAGTCTCTCCTCTGAGAAAAACATTAATGCATGCTTTGGGGGACCTCTATTTTCTCTGCTTGTTCAGATTTCTTACTCCTGTGGTTTGCCTCTTGGTGGAGAGCTGTGGTTTGGATAATTGCTATTGCCTGACCAGTCATATCCAGAAAAAGAGAGTGGCTTCCTAGCATAAGGTTGCCTTCTCTTTCAAATGTCCATGTGAACTCACAGTCAGAGGACCCTTCCCTGCAGTCTGAAACTTTCTCTTCTGGACAATCAGATGTGGAGAGTGAAAGTAAATCCTATGGGCACACCCTACCAAGGGAAGCCGGGCTTTCAGAGAACAAACCCTCAGTCTCACAGCACTGAGGAAGTCACCCGCAAGATCCGCAAACTCATTGCTTTCCCTTCCTTCCCCCCACTGTTTGTAGAACCCTGTCTCCTCCAGGCCAGGAGGAAGGTTCCAGGCCAGAGGCTTTGTCATTGCCCTGAGGGAGGGAGGTTTCATCACAGGAAAGGGACTCCATTCCTGGAAGCCCCCTAATCCCGTCTCTCTGGAGGAAAGAAGGGAGGGGAAAAGAGAATCATTGCAGTTCCTTCTTTTCTATGTCCCCACCACAGGTTTCAGATTTTCTAAACCAAAACTGAAGATTTGCATTATTCTGTTGCTGCCCAAAGCCAATTCCCTTTTTAATTATAACCCTAGAAGATGACCACAATCATCATATACACGACCTGGAAGATCATCTGTCAACATACGAAGCCAGAGGATTCATATAAAGCCAGCACCTGACTAGTCACCCAGGAGGCAGGTTACAGTGGAGAGAGAAGGATCTGGATTCAAGCCCAGGCTCTTTCATTGCGTCACCGTGTGCCCTGGAGCAGACACAACTCGGAGCCTCAGTCCCTCCACCACAGGGCGATGGAGGTGGCCCATCAGTGTAATTACAGGTGAGGATACTTGATATATAAAATCCATCAGTATTCCAAATGGACAGGAAAAGTCTGGTCCATCTCAGAGCACTGGAGGTCTGGGGTGAAGAGGACTCTCACTTTCTGCTTTTACTCATTGGCAGTATTTAAGGGTTTCCTGCAATAAGTATTAGTTTTGAATTTTTTTAAGAGAAAGATATTTCATTTTTTGAAAAATAAAATGAGTGATAATTTCCTAATCGTGCTCAATAACATGAAGGCCAGTATCCCAGCCCTCCACATGTGTGGCCTCAGGAATGCCATTTAACCCTGTGTGTGCTGTGCCTCAGTTCCTCCCTCTGTATAAAGGGGTTAATAATAACACTATAACCAAAACCAAACCCGTTGTAGTCGACTCATAGTGACCCTACAGCGACCCTACAGGACAGAGTAGCACCGTCCCATAGTTTCCAAGGAACGGCGGGTAGATTCAAACTGCCAACCTTTTGGTTAGCAGCCATAGCTCTTAACCACTGTGCCACCAGGGCTCCAAATCACAAAAGACACTTTAAAAAAAAGTTTAAAAATCTAACAGAAGACATACAATTTATTAACAGGTAAAACGGAAATTCAGATATTTCTAGTACATGCAAATGTAAATCTATGGACAATATGGTAGGTACCACAGGGAAGGAGCCAAGACGAGAAGAGTGGAGAGTGGAGTGTGGGGTCCTGGTGGGGGACACCTTCTCCCAGGAGCAACGCATGTTAAAGGGGTTAGAGGAGTGGGAAGGACTAAGTAATGGAACCAGCTGCGGAGAATCCGGTCTAAGCCTCCTTGGGGCTGGGGAGAACCCTCTCCCACAGCTCACCTTTTGAGTTACCAGCCTGAGCTACCTAAATCAAACCAGCTGCTATCACGTCAACTCCAAGTTATGGCGACCCCATGTGCAGCAGAGTAGAACTGTGCTCCATAGAGGTTTCAATGTCTGATTTTTCAGTAGATCACCAAGTCTTTCTTCCAAGGTGCCTCTTGGTGGACTCAAACCACCAACCTTTCCACAGCCAAGTATGTTAAGCATTTGCACCACCCAGGGCTCCAAGCTACCTACAATAGGACAGAGTAGAACTGCCCCATAGGGTTTCAAAGGAGCAGCTGGTGGATTCAAACTGCCAGCCTTTTGGTTAGCAGCCAAGAGCTCTTAACCATAGCACCACCAGGGCTCCCAGATCTGCCTAATGGGATTTATTCCCCACCCCTCGCTCAGTAGGAAACCATTCTGAAGATCCTGGGGAAAAACAAGGGGCTCAGGCAGCCTTACCTGACCAGGCAATGTCTGGGTACGTGCCTGGGCCAAGGCAAGATGGTCCTGCAGATAGGACTGCATTGGGCTGCTGCCCAGTCCTGGTCTGACCGTCTCCCCTAATGCACACCCGCAATAACATCCCACCAAAGTTCCAAGCTCTTTCCATTCTTTGAACTAACCCAGCCGTGAGGGGAGAGACCTCCAGTTCCCCCAGAGAGGGGCTACAACAGAGACAGAGTTCAGAGGCCTTCATCACCACCTTCTGCCTCCCCCTCCAAAAAAAAAAAAAAATTACAGACAGAAGACAAAGCGGATCCATTCGTCTCGCAGTCATTAAAAACAAAAGCCGGGGGGGGGGGGGGGCGCCTATATACTTTGAGAGACCCTGTCCAACATACAAACCAAAAAACAGAAGGAAACACAAGCCGGGAGCAACACTTACAAAGCCTAAGAAAATGGTTTTTCAGTCACCTCCAAAACTGAAACTGAACTTCAGGCGCCAACTTAAGAGCTGGCCTTTCAAGGAGCAGAAAATCAACCCTTAAGGCAGAAAAAAAAAAAAATCACTGAGAATCAAAACTGAAGCCAAATTATGATCTCTTTTTAAAAAAACACACATAAGCTGAGAAATTTCTACAACAAATGCCAGATTTCAGCTTGCGAGAAAAACAGAAGCCTTTGGGTAAAATAAACAGAAGGGGAAAAGCTCTCCTAGCATAAACCAAGGGGAACCTCCTTCCTGCAGATCAAGTTCTGACCTTTACGTGAACTCAAAATAACTAGTTCACGATTTCGCAAAGCAAGAGGAATGGCAAGCATTTTAAATGACGCTAAAAATCTTAGTTCCTTCTCTGGCTTTTTGTTAGGCAGCCAAGTGTATCAGTCAGAGCAAAAGTAGCTAAAAAATGTGCACTTCCCTCCATCGGGAAAGACTGGTGAGGCCATCACAAAACAGTCTCCCTCTGGCAGCCTGTTGGGCTTCTGCTCTATGTGAGAAAACCAGAATTTTCAATGACAACTTCTGAGCAAGGCAGGCAAATTCCATCGTTTATTCATTCAACAAATATTTACTGAGCACCTATTATATGCCAGGCACTACTTTAGAGCAAATATGCTGCAAGAGACTTCTTCAAAGTGTTAAAAATATGAAGAGGTGACCCTAAGGACTAAGGTGCACCTGACCCAAGCCATGGTGTTTTCAATTGCCTTATATGCAGGCAAAAGCTGGGCAATGAATAAGGAAGATTGAAGAAGAATTGATGCCTCTGAATTACGGTGTTGGCAAAGAATACTGAATATACCATGGACTGCCAAAAGAATGAACAAATCTGTCTTGGAAGAAGTTCAGCCAGAATGTTCCTTAGAAGCAAGGATGGCGAGGCTTTTCTCATATACTTTGGACATGTTATCAGGAGGGATCAGTCCCTGGAGAAGGACATCATGCTTGACAAAGTAGAAGGTCAGCGAAAAAGAGGAAGAACCTCAACGAGATGGACTGACACAGTGGTTGCAACAATGAGCTCAAGCACAACAACGATTGTGTGAATGGTGCAGGACCGGGCAGTGTTTGTTCTGTTGAGCATAGAGTTGCTGTGAGTCAGAACCAACTCCAAGGCACCTAACAACAACAATAACAACTTCTGAGCGGTGAATAAAATAGACAGAAATCTTTCTCCTTGGGAGGGTTTTCTCCAAAGTTGGGTTTTTTAAAATAAAGCCATCAGTTTCCCATGCCCTCATGGCCACAAACCTGCTCTTTACCTGGCTCCTATTTTCGGCACAGCTAGTAGCCTGCAGGAGCCCTGGTGGCGCGGTGGTTAGGAGCTAAGGCTGCTAATCAAGAGGTCAGCAGATCAAATCCACCAGCTACTCCTTGGAAACCGTATGAGGCAGTTCTACACTGTCCTGTAGGGTCACCAAGAGTCGGAATCGACTCGACAGAAACGGGTTCGGTTTTTGGTTTTGGTTTAGTACCCTGCAACTCATGTCAACTCCATTTCTCATCTCCATCCAGGTGTTGTTATTAGCTGCCATCAAGTAGGCCCCCAACCCATGGCAACCCCATGCAAAACAGAACAAAATGCTGTCCGCTCCCGAGCCACCCATTCCCATGATCAATTGTGGATCAGAGTGTTGTGCTCCATAGAGTTTTCACTGGCTGATACCAGAAGTAAATTGCTAGGCCTTTCTTCCTAGTCTGTCTTCGTCTGAAAGCACTGCCGAATCCTGTTCAGCATCATAGCAACACACAAGCCTCCACTGACAGATGAGTGATGGCTGCATGTGAGGTGCATCGAACAGGAATCAAACCTTAGTCTCATGCATGGAAGGCAAGACTTCTTCCACTGAACCACCACTGCCCTCTATGCATAGCTGTTGTGATGCTGTGAGGTGTTGAGGCGATTCCAACTTATAGTGACCTAATGTGAGAGAGTAGAACCATACCATAGGATTTTCTAGGCTATAATCTTTACAGAAGCAGATCGCCAGGTCTTCTCTATTGCAGAGCTGCTGGGTGGGTTCAAATCACCGACCTTTTGGCTAGCAGCCAACTGCTTCTTTACTCACAACGAGTGCCTGGAATTCATGCCAACTCCATTGCCCCTGCCTCCATTCAGGTATAGACACACACAACCTCCCCAGGAACAAATCCCAGCCCCAGACTGGTAAGAAATGGCTCCACGTGAGGATGTGCCTGTTGGCAAAGGTGGCAGAGAAGGTGTGATTAAGTGGAAGAATGAGAAAGTGCTTCAGAAACAGTCAAAGCTGTCCAAGGGCAAAGCAGTACCGGCATTCAATAGTTATCCCTCTTCCTCAATGCTCCTCCAGCACCTTGTCCACCCGTTGCAGGCTAGTTCTGTCCCATTCACTGAGCTTGGTACAGAGCAGGAAATCAATGGTTGTTGAATTAACTGCCAATGTAGTTGATGACAATGCTACCACAATAGCAGCAGCTAACATTTACAGAGCACCCACTATGCACCTGGCACTTTCCTAAGAAACCTCTAAGGTGGGGTGATAATTATCCCCATTTTACAGCAGGGGACCAAGAAAAAGAAAGGTTGCGGAACATGTCCACAGTCACACAAGACAGGGTGTTTCTATTAATTCTATAAAGCATTCAGCCCTAAGTAACAAGTATGCAATTTAGTTTGCTCAAATGAAATGTACTCCGGAAGCAGGCAGCACAGGACACTTGGAGCTGCATAAGGCTCTTTCCCGCTCCCATCGTTTGGAATGGGACGTACATCTTCCTGAGAAGCAGCATACCAGAGTACTAATGGGTACAATGCTGGTGCCAGGATCCCAGCCCTGGACTGCTCAGCTACCCTTCCTCTGCCTCAGCCTCCTCATCTGTCCACTGGAGGTAATGATATTAATGATCTTACAGGGTTACTGTGAGGATTAAATGAATCAATAAAAGGGGCTCAGGAAGGTGCTTGACACGCAGGCACATTACCGGTGTTAGTATTTATTACAGCAATGGCAGCAGCAGCAGCTTTAATGCAGAAGGGGACAGGCCAAAGAGCAAGTCAGAGTTAATTCCCGGTAAGGGCTTCACGGAGACCCACTCAGTGACCACAGCGTGCAACCCATTTGCCAGGACAGGGTCACATGGCCACCTCAATGTGCAAATGAGACCAGGAAAAATAGGCTTCTATTAGAAAGGTGTGATGGCATTCGTGGTTCAGTGGTAGAATTCTCACCTTCCGTGCAGGAGACCCGGATTCAACTGCCGGCCAAGCACCTCAAGCGCAGCCATCACCTGTCTGTCAGTGGAGGCTTGTGTGTTCCTATCATGCTGAACAGATTTCTGTCGAGTTTGCAGACTAAGACAGACTAGGAAGACAGGCCTGGTGATCTACTTCCAAAAATCAGCCAACGAAACCCTACAGATCACAACTGGCCAATCCTACTGGGTATGGGGTCACCGTGAGTCAAGGCCTACTCCATGACAGCTAATACCAACAATTAGGAAGGAAATAGGGAGATGGGGAATTGAGCAGGAAACCAGCAGACTCCACCACCATGGTGGAGCCAGGATTCACCCCAAGTTGTCAACTCCAGGCCCAACTCTACCTGCCCATAGTACACCTCTCCACAAAGGAGGGATCCTCAGATGCAGGTCTGAGCGGTGCACAGCCTCTGCCCTTTATGGGGTTCCTCAAGAAGCCACTAGTCAAGCAGAACTCAAAGCTCCTTCCTTGAACATTATTCTGGAGGCATGGGGATGAGGAAGACAGGCAGAGCAGAAACTTTCCTCCCTGCTGAGGCATGGGGGGCTCCCAGTTACTCAAGGGACACAGACCCCCGTGATTCTTTAAAATGATATTTATTCTAACAAATCTGCTGAGGTGTTGATTCTAATAAAAACACTGAAAACCTAAGAGCTTCTTCCAGACTTACTAAAATTAACAGGAGCCCCTGAAAGTATCTGGCATTGCCTCACTGGCTTCCAACTTCTCCTTCAATTCTACATCTTTCCAAGTTTGTGGGTGGGAAGAGCAAATGTTTGTTCTTGGAACATACTGATTTATTTTGTGTGGCAACACACATTTGGATCCTTTTTTAAAAAGAAGCTTCTCTAAGGTATGAAGAGGTAGCAAGCAGCTCACCAGAGCTCAGTCTTTGTTTACGATGCAACCATACCCACTTGAATGGAAAAGAGACTTTTCATGGGGCTTGCTTCCTTCTTATAAACATTAGGACTTCTCAAAAATGTTTTCCAAAGATCAAATTGCATTTGAATGTTGTTTTATTAACCCACCTCTTTAGCGCCTTAATCAAAACCAGGATTTATAGGTCTTGATATGATTTGGGTTTGTGTCAGCGGAGGCAGTAGCAGCGGTTAAGAGAAGACTCTCAGATCTGACACCCAGGGCTACATCTTAGCTTCACCACACGGAGGTGTGTGACCTTGGGTCGATTCCTTAACCTTCCACCTGCAAAACGGAGGTGATAATACTAGCCACCTAGCCACCTGGCTGCGTTGTTGTGCGGCAGCACCTGGAACAGTGTTCGACAGCAAGTGCTACGTTAAGTGTAAGTTATCATTATTGCACAGTACACTGTAACCCCGTGGGGACAGGGACGGTGTGTGTCTTGTTCCTGCTGTATCCCAAGGGCATAGGGTACAATCTCCAATGTCACAGGACCATATTCTCCATCTGCTTTGCACCAGGCACTGCCCTAGGGCATGGGGATGTATCAGTCAGCAAAACAGATCAGAATCATCAGGGAGCCTATATTTTAATTAAAAGGGGGGACAATATAGTATATTAGAGGTGATATGAGCTATGGGTAAAAAAAGGCAGGACAAGGAGAAATAAGATAAGCAGGATAAGGAGTGCCGGGGGCACTGCTGTAAATGGGCCGCGGCGGGGGGGGGGGGGGGGGACCTCTTTGGAAGGTGACATATAAGCAAAGACCTGAAGGAAGTGAGAGGGAACACCATGCAGTACTTGGAGAGAGTGTTCCCAGCAGAAAGAACAGTCAGTGCAAAAGCCCTGTGGCAAGAGCATGCCTGAAACTATTCAGGGCCAGTGTGGCCCATGCAGGTGCTCGGGGAAGAAAGTGGAAGGAGAGGACATCGAGGAGCCGAAGGGGCTCAGCTCATGCAGGGCTTCGGTAAGGACCCTATCTTTTCCTCTGGGTGAGATGGGGTAGTGCCCACAGGGTTCTGAGCAGTGGAGGGACATGATCCAACTTTGGTTTTTAAAGGGGATCACTCTGGCTGCCGCACTGAGAATGGACTGAAGAGGAACAAGGGCAGAAGTGGGGAGATGGGTGAGGAGGCCCGCAAAATAATCCAAGTGAGAGAAAACAGTGGCTTGGGCCAAGGTAATAGCTGGAGAGATGGTGAAAAGTGGTCAGATTCTGGATTTGCTTTGAAGGGCGAGCCCAGAAGATTGGCGGATAGACAACTGGATACAGGGTTTGAGAGAAAGGAATCGAGGATGTGAGGTTTTGCGTGTGAGCAAGTAAAAGACTGAAGTTGCTATGACCTGAGAAGGGAAAAGTTATTGGTGGGGTGAGAGGAGGGAGCATTTTTTTAATACTAATTGTGGTCTATGGGGATACGAGTCTTCCCTACCTCTGGTTTACTGAAAGGATTTTCCCTAACATGCCTGGCTTCCGCTGAATCCCTCACTCAGCCCTTCCCCAGGAAGGAGGGGTGATTCATCTTTCTCTGGTGGTCTACTCCTCCACCCAGAAGTTTCACTGGGGCCGACACTCCCTCACCCCCCCTTCCCACCCCCCACCGACATTCCCTCACGCCCCACCCCCACTCCACGTGAGGAGGCCTCTAGGTGCCTCAGACAGCCCATGACTGGGTGGGTGCCTCTATGCCATCTTATCAGGAAGCCCATGTTGCCCCACACCTAAGCCACATCCTCCAACCAAGCTGTTATCAGTAATAAAGGTCATATTTTGATCTCTACCTTCTTGACTCTGTGCCTCTCTCTCAAGTGGTTTGGAAGTCTGAAAAACAGGCATGCTGTTTAAACTCCAACAACAAGCACCTCAGGGCATTTAAAATAACAACTAACTTTTATCCAGAGTTTTACAGCTCATGTGAACCTCATAACGACCCCTCTAACATAGTTAATCCACTAATGATTCCTAAACATCTATTATTAGGCATTCACAATTAGGCACCACACTGCGCAATGAAGGGGGGCCCGGGCCTGTATTATCAGCACCATTTTGCAGTTAAGAAAGCACCTCAGAGAGTTAAGTACTACGCAGCAGGTCACACCACCAGATTATGTGCAAGGATGCACGCCACCAAGTCTTCTGATTCTAATGCCCATGCTCTGTCTACACGTATGAGCTGGGTGGCCCTGGGCAAGTTACTTAGGTTCTCTGTGCCTGAATTTTATCATCTGTAAAATGGAGATTATGAAAGCACCTGCTTATTGTGAGAATTAAATGACTTAACTGATTTAGAGTACTTGGAAGAGTAACTGGCACACACTAAGCGCTCAGTAACTGTCATCATTGCCATTATTACTATTATTACCATACCAAACTGCCTCTCTCATAATTAGGAATAATAGCTATCATTACTAAGCACTTACTTTGTGCCAAGAACTGTATACTGAGTGCTTTATGTGCAAAAACACACTGAAACCTTACAATAACCTATGAGTTTTGTCCCGTTTTACACTCAGAGTTCTAACGTTCACAGAGCAAGATTTAAGCAAACCAGCTAGAGTTTACTTACAGCTGGTATTGTTGTTGGTAGGCGTCATCGAGTCTATCTGGACTCATAGCAGCCTTATGTGACAAAGGAGAACTGCCCCATAGGGTTTCCTAGGCTGTAATCTTTACAGGAGCAGATCGCCAGGTCTTTCTCCAGCAGAGCTGCTGGGTGGGTCTGGACCGCCAACCTTTCCATTAGCAGTCAAGCGCTTAACCACTGTGCCACCAGGGCTTCTTTACTTACTCGTAATAAGTGTCAATGGCAGCATTTGAACTCAGGTCTCAAAAAGTTATTTGGGAAAAACACATTTACTTCACAAAATAAAATAACATGAGCTTGTGATTTCTATTTAGATGTTAAAAATACATGCAGAACCACAGGTCCCTCCCTGAGACACAAAGCTCCCTTTGAGGCGTTAGCCCAAAAGTAGAAAAAAAAAAAAAAAAACCCTCCACAATTCTTGCTAACTTCATCCACAGTGTCTGATACTAATCACCCTAGACCACATCCTATAGCCACCACAACCTGAAAAGCCACTTCCTCCCCAGAACACATCCCAGGGAGCAAAAGTCAACATTCAGCTCCGGCTTCTCCGAGAACACCTTGTATATTGACCTATGCGTGCCAGCAAGTAACCGAGCTGGAAAAACATTCTCCCAACACCTGGAAAGGGATCAGAGAGTCTTAGATTGAACTGCACCTCGTCTTCAACGCCGCTTATTACCAGCACAAGCCGAGCCGAGCAGCATCCTGTTGCATCCTGAGACCAGCATCATGGACCAGAGTCAAGGAAGTCCCAGTGGCTGTTTCTGCGTCTGACTTCAGAGACCTACTTTCAGGACCTGACCCCAAGACCTTCTGGTGGAATGGGACCCCCACACTCCCAGGCCTGCACATGGGATAGCAGAAGTGGCATCTGTAAGCACGGCTTGGAAGCAGACGGGCCATGAAGTATGGAGCCTGGGGGCCATACCAGGATTTGGGGTGGGGGGTTCTTCACATCAGTCATAAGACCAACCCTCAACAATGCTTCAAAACATTCTAGAGAGGGTGAGACTGTCACACTGGTGGGGGGAGGGGGAAGAGAGCAGGGACCAAGACAGAAAATCAAGAGGTTGACTATGTGTTCACCCAGGGATTTGGTGGGAGATTTGGGGCCTCACAGACCCCAAGAATTACTGTTATATCAAAAGTTCCATTCAACTAAGCAATCAGCCAGGCAAAAATGCAATCTACTACCACAGAGAGAGTCCATATTCCATAAATACATGGAAGCCCTGACCACTCTGGAGGGAAAGGGGCACGATAAACAACTGTACCTGTCCATACGCACGCCTACCACGTGCCAGGCACCATGCTACAGGCTCTATATCCCTCACTTCATTCAATCCCCACAAACACCCTGTGAGACAGGGACTGGGCCTCTTCTACAAATGAGGAAACTTACCCTCAGAGAAGGTAAGTAACTTGTTATAATAGCAAACAGACTCTGTGATAGAGTGAGATTAAAGCCCATCAGACTCAGAGCCAAGGCTCTGCTCTTTTCATAAAAGGGGGGCTACATCATTAGAGGCCAGGTGAATATTAGGTGCTATTCGCAGGAGGTGGGACCACAGAGATGGCAAACATGTGGTGAAATGAAATGATATAGGAGTTGGAAAATGATGGCTCTCAAGTCAGCTGTGTGACCTTGGGCAAGTCACTTAACCTTCCAGGTCTGGTTCTTCACCTGAAATATGGGCCCAATTATAAAATAGGATGATGCACACAAAGTATATGGCATATAAAAATAGCCAAGATGCCGTTTCTCTGAATGCAATTTCTTAGTAAACTGATGACTCCACCTTCAGGGCTGCTGTGAGGTCGGGGGAACCGCAGAACTCAAAGCTGGTGGTAACGTCAGCTTGCTGTACAAGAGGCTGCACTCCGGGGCTCCCCCTGGGCAATCCCAGCCCCAGACATGTTGTTTGGCCATATATATAATTTTGTGTTCTTAAATGTCAATTACTTATCAGCATTTTAAAAACAGAATGTTTCCCATAAAAACAATTTTCTGCTCAGGGGCTCAGCAGTGGTCACCCCCTGGGGGCTTGACCCTTCTGATTCAGGACAAGACAGCCCTGCCCTCAGGAAGCTTACGACATTTCGCCTTTATATTAGGTTAAGTACCGGAATCACCACTGTCATCAAGGCACTGATATTCACTGAGTATTCACTATGTCCCAGGTTGTATGCTATGCATTTCGCTCTCATTATCAAACTCAGGTATGACTACTATCTGCCTATTTAATAGATGAGAAAACTGAGGCTCAGCAAAGTTAATGTAACATTCTCAAAGTTATAGAGTACGCCAGGATTCAAACCCAGGAAGTCTGACTCCAGAACCCGTGCTCAAATGCCAGAGAAGTATCATTTGCCTATTATCAGATGAGGACACCAAGCCTCAAAAACATTATGTAATTTGTCCAAGATGATAAAACTCATGAACAGGTAATGTCAAGATTCCAAGGTCTCACCTCTAAACCCATATTCTTCCAGCTGCCTCCCCAGAAGCCTGTGTTGTCTTCACTGTCTTCCCTTCCAGTAGGGGTTCTCAATCTTGACACTGCTGACATTTTGAGCCAGATAATTCCCTGTCCTGGGTAGTGATGGATGTTTAGCAGCATGTTGACCTCTACCCAGAGCGGCCACTAGCAAACCTTCCCCTACCCCGTCATGACATTCAAAAATGTCTCCAGTCACTGCCAAATGTCCCCTGGGAGGCAAATCATCCCCATTGACAACCACACAGGGTTCCAAGAGCAGGCCCCAGGAACATACAGCAGAACAGGGGCAAACCTGCAGAGGGGCACACTGGGTATGAGCCTGGGCTTCAATCCCTTAAACACAGTGGCTCAGTTCCATGTGCCTCGGTCTCCTCCTTTGTTATACAGGAATAATCGTGGTGCCTCCTTCACATGGCTGATATGGACAGTAAAGGAGACAAGGCATGCAAAGCTCTTCGGTCAGTGCCTGGAGCACTCAGCTACTTTTAGCTATTATTGGCATAATTATTTTGATTGTCCAAGGATTCCTATCAGTTGAGACCCATCTGACCGTGAGACCTGAAAAAGGTCTCTGAAAACCAGGAATAGATTTTTCCACATTTACAGATAAACACAATCATCAGGAAAACCATTTTCTTTATACCATAGGAGGGAAAAAATATGGTCAAGTGAATTCCCCTAAGCCAAAAAAAAAAAAAAGAAGAAGCTGCTTGGCCTGGGAGAAAAATGTAAGAATCTTCCACTCCAGTCTGCCCCATCACACAGCCTTGATGCTACTGGATCAGTGTGCACACACACATGCACATCCATACACACGCATGCACACAATATATACAACACACATGCACCCACACACATACATGCAACACACACACACCGACACATATGCACACACACGTCCCAAGCATCAGAGCAGTACAGCAGTCATAGTTCTTTATGACAGTGAAACATCAGAAACAACTAGGCGCCCAACAACAGAAGAGCTAAACAAAATATGTTATAATGGATGCTGGAATATTATGTCAGCTATTAAATATGGTGCCTTAAAAGAACAATCAACAACATGAGAAAACACTCACAATAGGGCATTAGAAGAGGCAGACAAGACACAAGAAAATTTGCAAGCAATGCAATCAGTTTTGTAATAGATGTATTCTGGGGAATAAAGCCATGTGGAAATACAGCAAAACGTTAACAATGCTGATCTCTAGAGAGGAAGTTAAGGGAAGTTTGTTATTTCTTCATTTCCCCAGTTCTCCACCATGACCACCCAGAGGCAGAAGAGCCTCATGGGTTGGAATCCCAGTCCTACCACTTACCTGACCCTGTGCCAGGGACTTAACTTCTCTGAGTAAATAACACTACCAGTAAGGGCCACATAAACCAGAGACTTCATCAGCCTGAGACCAAAAGAACTAGATGGTGCCCGGCTACCACCAATGACCACCCTGACAGGGAACACAAAAGAGAGTACCTGATGGAGCAGGAGAAAGGTGGGGTGCAGAACTCAAATTCTAGTAAGAAGACCAGACTTAATGGTCTGACTGAGACTGGAGGAAGCCCGGAAAGCATGGCCCCTGGATTCTCTGTGAGCCCAGAACTAAAACAATTTCCGAGGCCAACTCCTCAGACAGGAATTGGACTGGACTGTGGAACATAAAGTGATACTCGTGAGGAGTGTGCCTCTTAGCTCAAGTAGATAGATACAAGAGACTGAACAGGCAGCTTCTGTCCGGAGGTGAGATGGGAAGGCAGAAAGGGTTAGGAGCTGGTTGAATGGACATGGGGAATCAGGGGTGGAAAGGAGGAGTGTGCTGTCACAGTATGGGAGAGCAATTAGAGTCACATAACAATGTATGTATAAATTTTTGTATGGGAAAAAATAAATAATAACACTGCTAATAATAGCAAGCACCCTGAATGGTAGCTATCATTATTGTTTTTATAATGGAGGAGAGGGTTAAACCCTGGGAATAAAAATAATGGATTAAAAAAAAAAAGATATTAGTTAATTGGCTGCTGCCTCTGAAGCAGCTATATTAATACTGACAAGAAAATAGAAATGTTCACCAGGTGCCTTCACAAAACTCCTCTATTAGAGTTACTGACAAGTAAACCATTTTCTGAAAACCAGCCATTCTCATGAGATGAACTAAACATAAGACCATTAGTACATCCTTAGAGGCTGCCTGCTGCAGAAAGGGACACACTCTGCCTCCGTTTATATATGTGTTGCTGTAAAAGTATGTGTAAAGAGATGTTGCAAATTTAACCCTATTTACAACATAACCGGGAGTCCCTGGGTGTTGCCAGGTTGGAAGTCCCCAGAGGTGCCTCAGAAAAAAAGCCCTGGTGATCTACCTCCAAAAAATCAGCCATTGAAAACCCTACGGATGCCTAGCTACCATTACTGAACATTTTGATCAAAGATCCTATAGAAGAATCCTGATCAAAAGGGTGAAAATGTAGAACAGAATTTCAAATTCTCATGGAATTCAGACTTTCTAGAGCCATGGAGGCTGGATGAACCCCTGAAACCTCTGCTTTGAAATAATCTTTAAACCTTAAACCAAAAATATCCCCTGAAGTCTTCTTAAAACCAAACAACAGTTTAGCTTAACTAGTAAAGAATGTCTGCCATGAGCACTGTGCTCTTTTAAGATCCATCTATAAGGGATCAAACTGACAACAGCAACTCAAAATATTAGATAGGAAACTTAGGGGGCTGTGAGTTTATGCTAATGGGGGAAGAATAACTCAGAAAAGGAGGGTTAGGATGGTTGCACAACTCAAAGAATGTAATCAATGTCACTGATTGTACATGTAGAAATTGTTGAATTAGTATATGTTCTACAGTATGTATTCTCAACAACAACAAAAAGACAATAAATTATTAAAAAAAAGAAAAAAGAAAGAAATCCTATGGAGCACAGTTCTACTCTGACACACATGAGGTCACCATGAGAAAGAACTGACTTGACAGCAAATGGTTTTTTACGACATAACAGGAGGGAGCTCTATTTCACAGAATCTATGACATGGATTTATAATCTGATTTTATCATCTGAAAAATAGTTCCCTAATTTTACTGTTCTACTTGAGGTTTTTATAAATGGGATTTTCTCAGTACAAGACATTTCAGCAAACTACATGCTCTCAGGTTTAACTGAGGGAGAAAGATGTAGCAGTCTGCTTCCATAAAGATTACAGCCTTGCCACAGCAGTCCAGGGACAAGGACTAGAAGGCAGAAGGGGACAGGTAAGCTGGTGATAGGGAACCCAAGGTTGAGTAAGGAGAGTGTTGACATGTTAATGGTTGTTAATCATTGTCATAGGGCAACACGTGTACTAACTGTTTAATGAGAAACTATTTTGTTCTGTAAACGTTCATCTAAAGTGAGAATAGCACCACAACTGGAAGAACGTAATCGATGTCACTGAACTGTGCAGGTAGAAATTTTTGAAATGGTGTATCTTTGGCTATGTATATTTTCAACAACAAAAAAAAGATTGAGAAGGGAGAGGGTTGACATGTCGTGAGGTTGTTAACCAACATCATAATACAATATGTATATTGACTGTTTAATGAGAAACTATTTGTTCTGTAAACCTTCACCTGAAGTACAATTTAAAAAAAAAAAGATTACAGCCTTGCAAATCCTATGGGGGGGGTTCTACTGTGTCTTATAGGGTCACTATGAGTTATAATCGACTTGATGGCAATGGGTTTAAGGTTTAATTAACTCTCCAAATAAATGCTAAGAGACTTCAAATATAGCCTGACACATAGTAGGCACTAGAGTACTCTGAGGAAGGAATGTGTGAACCAACAAAAACTAGAAATTGAATTGAGGAAAAGAAATTATATTTGACAAAACGTGACCAGTTTACCAGCCACGTGTATAAAAAAACTCATATAAGCTTGTGTACACACACCACAAAACACGTGCTTCTCAGACACCTGACTGGGCCAGCTATGAAACCTGAAGAGCAAGCTCACCAGGGGCAGCAGAGAAAGCACAGGAATGTCTCACTCATTGTCTGTTCTTCTCCGTGTGTCAGAAGACTCAAAGGAGGACCTCCTAGTTTTTAGCTGGTTCTTTTCAACAAAAAGTGCTTTTAACCACAAAACGTCAATGAATGTAAGACTGATATTTTGCTCCATGTGTTTTCAGGGCATAAAGACCAAATATTTTAAGGGGACTCCATCATATAAGCCCTCCAAGAGGTATGTGGCATCATTTAATTTTCACTAGCAAAGGTTATTTCCACATGAAGCTCATTATCGATCTACCTTCCTGCACAGAGGGCTGTGTGTCAGGTTTTCCAAGACAGCCCCAATTTCAAACAGTCTACTTTTCCCTGTCTCCATACACTGTGCATTCCAGTTTGGGGTTTGAAATGGCCACCATCACTCAACGGTTCTAAACTGGGTACAATCTGGCCCCCAGGGGACACTTGGCAATATGTGCAGACATTTTTGGTTGTTACAACTGGGTGGAGAGGAGGAAGTATTACTGGCATCTAGTTGGTAAGGTCAGGGATGCTGCTAAACCCTCTACAATGCACAGGACAGCCCTCCACAGCAAAGAATTAATCGACTCCAAATGTCAATAGTGCCAAGGTTGAGAAATCTTACCACTAGTTGAAAACAAGAGTGGAAAGCTGCAAACTCTTTGCGGTCAAGTCGATTCCGACTCACAGTGGCCCTATAAGACAGAGTAGAACTGCCCCCACAGGGTTTCCTAAACTGTAATCTTTACAGAAACAGACTTTCTTTCTCCCATGGAGCAGCTGGTGGGTTTGAACTGCTGACCTTTTGGTTAGCAGCCAAACACTTAACCACTGCACCACCAGGGCTCCCTGTGGGCAATTGAGGGAGCCTTAAAATAAAACTGCCTCGAGACTATAAGCCAAGATTTATTCCAAACTGGAAATGTGCTCTTCTGGGGAGGCAAGGCCCTCCACATTAGCCATATGACCTCGGATAGGTGATGTGCTCTACCCAAGCCTCTGTTTCTTCAGCTATAAAATGGGGACAATAAAAATATCTGTCTTCCAAGTTTTGTGTGTGTGTGTGTGAAAATGATGTGAGATTACATACTTAAAGGGTTTAGAGTGCTCCCGTGCCCAGCACATTATAAACACTAAATTCACCAGAGACTAACAAAGCTGAAACTTCTCCTGGACCCTAAAAGTCATCACGGCCATAAACCGTGGAGCCATCGGCCTGAGGCAGCATCTGGCTGAGAGAGAGGAGGTCTTCCTAGACATGGGGAGAGCCACTGAGGAGGCTGAGCAATCTGAAGTAGCTCAGGCTTCTCCGAGAAGAAACACCAACAACTGAGCAGAAGTCTTGGGGTCCTCTGTACCCACCCAAAATGTCCTGGATACAGGCAATGACTTACCAAACAAAGGCAGGGAGGAGGAGGGGCCCAGGTGACGGGCCACTCTCAGGTCTGCCTTTGCAGGTAGGAAGGCAAATACTATCAAAGAAAAAAAGTCAGGTCACTTCTACAGGCCCCAAAAGATGAAATGCCAGTGTCCTTCCATTTATACAGTAAAATTTGTGAAAGTCAGAACCTGTGTAAGGCAGAAACCTCTCAAAGAAGGAAAACTCAAATATTTTCTACTAAAACAGGAGACAGAAAAGAGGTAAGACTGCATCCTGTCGACGGCGGAAAACTTGCAAGACCCAGAAAAACAAGGCAGCCCTATTGAGTTCCGGCTCTCACAGGTTTCACTGTATAATGTAGAGAACAACTACTGAAAATATGGGGTGCAGAGGCCTCACACAGGTCCCCCAAAATGCCCACTCACTGAAAGGAATCCCCCAAGAAAGCCATTAACGATCAGAATGAAATAAAGTTAGTAACAACCAACCCAGGAGGTTCATAGCCCCTCAAAATCCCCACAAGGGGCCTGCATGGGTAGTGGAACTTCTGCTTCCAAAAAGAACCACCGAGATGTCTGCCCGGAGGGAGGCCACGTCATCCTCCCCAATCCCGAGTCAGACTCAAGATCACGTGTTGCTGGGTCACTGGTAGCTCAACTTGGAATTTCCAGACTTCTGTTTTCTAAAAGTTTGAGCAGGGTTTAAAAATCAATACTAGTTAATGTTGGCACCAAATTTGAAGGGGTTATATAAGGAGCAGGAACTCTGGTGGTGCAGTAGTTAAAGTAAAACTCACTGCCATCACGTCAATTCCAACTCATAGTGACCCTACAGGACAGAGCAGAACTGCCCCATTGGGTTTCCAAGGCTGTAAATCTTAATGGAAGCAAATTGCCACATCTTTCTACCATGGAGCAGCTGGTGGGTTGGAACCACAGACCTTTCTGTTAGCAGTCAAGTGCTTAACCACTGCATCACCAAGGCTCCTCTCATGGTTAAAGTGCTCAGCTGCTAATCAAAAGGTTAGCGGTTCAAACCCACCAGCTGCTCCGCGGGAGAAAGATGCAGGGACTGCTCTTGTAAAGATTACAGCCTAGGAAACTCTATGAGGCAATTCTACTCTGTCCTATAGGGTAACTATGAGCTGGAACCCACCTGATGGCAGTGAGTTTTTTGGGTTTTTATGTTGAGAGCCTTCTACTCCACCCTAACTGGAGTGTGACTGTCAGAGAATGGCCTAGCCCTGTCTCTTCTGACGTCTCCAGACCACATACAACTCACACTCCCCAGAGTCCGGATTACAAATTAGACACACGGCTGCCCCTTTACTGGGCGGTAACTTTGATTTTTCTTTAAGCGTGTTTGAGAGTTCACCAAAATGTTAACCAAATGATTGACTATTCTCTTGCAGACTGTTTTTATTTTTGTAAAAACACATTATTCTCAGGTAGGCAGCATACTATGATAGAACTCAATCTAGAGCCCATTCAAATTCCAGCTCCTCTGCTGTGCAACCTTGGACAAGTTACCCAGCCTCTCTGAGCCTAAATTTATTTTATTTTAGATTTTTTTAAATTGTACTTTGGATGAAGGTTTACAGAGCAAACTAGCTTCTCATTAAACAATTAATGTACATATTGTTTTATGACGTTAGTTGCCAACCCCACAACACGTCAACACTCTCTCCTTCTTAACCTTAGGTTCTAAGCCTAAATTTACATGTATGTAAACTGTGCTAATAATCCACATTTGGCAGGGAAGTGGGGGTACACAGAGGCAGTGGGGTGATAACATGGTGCAATATAAAGCATTTGAATAATATAAGCTAAAATCTTTCTCTCCAGCCCCCAATATCTGCTCATTGTGCCCCCACCACTACAGACACCACACCTCATCCCCAGACCACAAGCTCTATTAGAACAGGGACCTTGCCGGTCTTGTCCACAGAGGCGAGAGGGCTCAGCACCCAGTAGACAGTAACTATCCACTGAATGAATAAATGAAAGAAAGTAACCCTAGGCAAAGGCCTCCAAGACTCCATTTCCTTATCTATAAGGCAGAGATAGTATTACCTCCCTGCCTTACTGTGACAATCAAACGAGTTAACATATGAGATAGTGCCCTGGCGCAGGGTTTACACACACTAGGCGCTTGTTACATAGCAATCCACCCCTTGTATGGCTCAAACGAGGTCCCAACAGAACACAACTCTGAAACAGCCACATGATATATGCACATAAGCAGGTGGTGTTTTCATTTTCTCCTTAATTCACAGAGCATTTGTATAACTGTATCTGTAAGTGCCAGGTGGCCAGCCCCTCGTCCCTCGGGGGGAACCAGATCAGGCCGTGCCTACAGGCTCAGACCAGGAGGCCAAACAACCTGGACCACAACCACCCGCACCAACCCAAAGAGGGTCTGTGAAACCGGCTCCACGCCTAAGCAGCAGAGCTATCCTACTCAAATACTCCACTGGTCCCCCTCCTCATACAGAGGCAAGGGGAGAAAACCAAACTCTCAAAAGAAAAATCTGTACTCAGCTAGAAAGAGAAACAAGTCCTGACACGTGCTACAACATGGATGAACCTTAAAGACATTATGCTGAATGAAATAACGTCAGTCACAAAAGGACAAATATTGTAGGGACCCACTTATACGAAATATCTAGAATAGGCAAGTGTATAGAGACCAAAGTTTATTAGTGGTTACTAGGGGCAAGTGGGGGCCCTGGTGGCACAGTAGTTAAGAGCTTGGCTGCTAACCAAAAGATCGGCAGTTCGAATCCACCAGCTGTTCCTTGGAAACCCTATAGGGCAGTTCTACTCCATCCTACAGCGTAGCTATGAATCAGAATTGACTGGACAGCAACGGGTTAGGGGCAGCTTGGAGGGAGGAAGAGAGAGTGACTGGTTAGGGGACAATGAGCTTCTGTTAAGGGTGATAGAAAAAATTGGAAATGGTGATGTGTGAACAACATGATAAACTTAATGTTACTAAATTGTACATGTGAAAAATGTTGAAATGGCAAATAGTTTATTACATATATATTTACCACAACGAAAAAAACTGCAGGGAGTCTCCCTCACAAAAAAAAAAAAAAGAAAACAAAAAAAAAAGAAAAAATCCCTGTGAGATCCTAACCTGAGTCTAAGCCAACAGTCCCAAGTTTTTACGTGGACAAAGAAACACTCCCATCATTATTCTGCATTAAAGAGAAGTTCTCCCACTCAGCCCCATGTGGCAGGAACCAGAGAGAGCTCCTTAGTGAGACTCAAATCTCAAAGGCTGTACTCCCTGGGTCATGCTTGCTAGAATCCATTCACAGCCCATGTGATCTTCTTGGTGATCTGCTTCCATAAAGATTACAGCCAAGAAAACACTAGGGAGCACCGTTCTACTCTGTAACACAAGGTTGCCATGAATCTACTCAAAGACAGCGAGTTTAGTGAACTTTGTTTTTTCCCTTTTTTAACTAGCTGTGAGCTACTGGTCACCCACTGGGATTTGGGGTGGAAGTGACCACTGCAGAGAAAGCAATGCAACGAAGTGCAGGTTGAGGCCTAGCTGTGCCACCGCTCACTGGGAGGCCCCGGGCAGCTCCCCAAACCTCTCTGGGACCTGCCCTCCCAGGCTGTCAAATTAAAGAAGTTATAAGGACTCCTTTCCAGATCACAAGATGGTCTACCTGTATCAGAAGCAAGCTACAAAATTCAGAGCTCAAGTTAATGCACTGAGTCTAAAAGTTACCTAATTCTCCATAAGCGCAATGCCAGGTCCCAGAATTTGTGGGGGAAAAGAAGAACCCAATGGGTATCCCAAGGCTGCTGCTCGAGCCAATCCCCCTCCCTATGGCTTCTGGGAACTTACTCAGTAAGAGGTGTTACCCAGGAAGGGAGGAGGAGGAGGTCACAAAGAGAAGGAGAAAATTCTGAAAACTGCTGATCCAGGTTGGATTCCCTGCCAATGCACCTCAAGCGCAGCAACCACCCATCTGTTAGTGGAGGCATGAGTGTTGCTATGATGTTGAATAGGTTTAAGTGGAGGTCCAGACTAAGACCGACTAGGAAGAAAGGCCTGGTGATCTACCTCTGAAAATCAGCCAATGAAAATCCTATGGATCACAACAGTCCAGTCTGCAACCAATCATGGGGATGGAGCAGGACAGGGCATCATTTCCTTCCATTGTGTGTGGGGGTCCCCATGTCTCAGGAGCTGACTTGAAGGCTGCTAACAATAATGAGCTGAGCAAGTAAGTGAGATCATCCCTCATGCCTGAGAAATTCTTTCATGTGCAAATACACTTACTGAGAAACTACTCCAGCCAAGCCCTATCAGAGGCTGGGATAAAGCTCTGACCCTGAAGGCTTCTACTCCATCTTTGGTCACTGCCAGCCCTTCCTACACAGGCTCTGGTCACTAACGGCATGACTGGCCTGTGCCTCACTCTGGTTTTTACAGCACAGTGGAAAGAAAACCAGACTTGGAAGAAATGGGTCTGGCTCCCAGCTACTTTATCATCGCCAACAAGTCTCCATTTTCTCATGTGTGGAACTGGGTACAGAACCACCTGACTTGACCCCACTGGTTTCTTTTGAGGACCAAAATCCATTAAATGCATATGATAGCATTATGCAAATGAGTTCATTCTTGGTCCAAAGTCATTGGAAAACCAACCTCCTTCTGAGGTTCCTTAGAATCACACTGAAAATCACATGCAACCACCCCATCCCCAGCCTGGTCCCTAAGTAATCCTAATCCAATTCCTCTTAGGCCCTTACCATCCATTAGGCTGGACCTCAGAGCAGCTGTGAACCTGCCCAACCACATAGTGGTCCTCACTGGAGGTCACCCTCCCATACCCCCAGGTGGGTCCCACTGAGGAAGTCAACCCTACGTCCAGCTGAGTGCAAAACCAATTCAACCCCACCCAAGCAAGACGCAAATATGCCTCTAAATAAACACAAGTATAAAGCACTAGTGAGTACCTTGCCGTTCTAGAGAAGATTATGGGCTAAAGCCCAATTCCAACCAGCCCAGTGCATCAGATGTTCCTCCCGCCTCCCCCACGACTGGTCCCTCCCACAGGAGGAAACGTGCCCAGTCCCCGAGGAAGCACTCAGAGCAAACTGACTGTCTGGTTCTGAAATATCCCAGAACATCAAAGTAACAGTGAAGGATTGTGCTTCCCTTCAGAGGGAGGGGAGAGGGGCTGTATAATTGCCCTTCTGAAGACTTCAAAGGTTCCTCCCACCTGCCCATCAAGCATGATTTTGAAAGCCACTTACTAGCTGTGATGTCCCTAGGTGGCACAAACTGTCTGTGCTTTACCACTAACCTAAAGGTTAGCTGTTTGAACTCACCCAGTGGCACTATGGAAGAAGAGCCTGGTGATCTGCTACCATAAAGATTACAGCCAAGAAAACCCTATGGAGCACTGTTCTACTCTGTAACACTTGGGGTTGCCATGAGCTGGAATCACCTCAAAGACGAGTTGAGTTTGGTTTTTTGTTTTGTTTATCACTAGCTGTGAGGTACTGGGAGCATCGCCCTCTCCAAGCCTCTACTTCCCCTCTCCAAGCCTCTACTTCCTCAATTCGTAGGATAGTTGTGAGGATTAGCACACAACAAGCAGTTGGTGAACGGCAGCTGTTAGCCAGCAATGACTGAGCCTCCTCAGAGACTCCCTCAAGGATCCCAGCATCCATCCCATTGGGCCCTGCCAATTTTGAAATTTCCCTCTTGAAAGAAGGAAAGGAAAAAAATCTCAAGATAGGAAAACGAGAAGTATTCAACCATTTCCTACCCTATTCTGGTTTGACTTTCCATGGTCTCATACAGGTGACACTTGTTCTTGTTACGTGAACACTGAACTTTGTCTAAAGACAGGAAATCTCTGCTTTTCCTGCACGTGCTGATCCTCAGCCTCCACAGCCCTCTAGCCCAGAGGTGCTGGTCTCCCCAGAACTTTGCCTGGGTCTTCCTGGTCTCAGAAGTATGGTTCCATTCTTCTGAAAAAGTAAAAAACCTCAATCTAAATGTGACCCCACTTATGAATATCAGGCTAAAGGAGACAGTTCCACCCAAAAGTGAGCTGATCAAAAACCAGTGTCTGTGCCAGGTTGCGGATCTCACAGGTCACTATCCACTCTGTGGGACTTTATTCTTTCCCCTAAGGCAACCTACCCACTGTATTTTTATACTTTTATAAGACTTTTCATGTGAACAGGTTTATAAACCATTTAAAAAAAAAAAAAAAAACTTTTATCAGACTTTGAGCCTAATTCCAGTGCTGGAAAACATGGTTACCTATGATGTCCCTTTGAGATCCATATTTCAGGAAGTCCTATTCTAGTCTGTGTGACAGCCTCCTATCGATCATTCTCTGTCTCTGTTTCTCTCTCTCTCTCTCTCTCACAAACACACACCAACAGGCAAGAGAGTCAGAGCCCAGAATCATGGATTTATCCTTGTGAACTCCTCACATGTTTTGAACGGCTGTCCTCCGGTTCTGAACCCCTCCTAGTTCCAGTCCACACCATGCTTTAGGTTGGGAGAATGGGTAAGGGTAAGTGATTTCTGACCATCGGCAGAACACCAATTTCTGGTAACTTTGCAAAGATTAGTCATGTAACTCAAAATACACCTTTTCAAACTGAGAGAAAGGAAAGAGAGCAAGAAAAAAGAAATAGCACATTTTCCTTGCCACACACGAGCACCAGAAAATCATTACCTGGATTGCCCCAAAATAAAAAGCTCATTGGTTCAAACATTAGGAAAATACACCACATGTTAGCCCCAGTGGAGCAACAATTCAGGACACAGAGTGTTCTATTCATGAGGAAAACATAAGAGAGATGTTTTCTTTGACTATTCAGAGCCTCAGTCATGTCCTACTGGGCAAATAAAATTCACATGACCAAGAAGACACTGAAGAGACCCCTTATAACATGCCTCCCATCACCACAATGCCCCACCCAGCAGCCCTGGGTCCCTCACAAAAGGTGAAATCAGTCTAACAGGAACATTAGATTCTGAATTATTCAAAGAGATAGTACCTTATTGATTCAATAAACAATTCCAACCTGGCCTTCATGTAAATGCAAACTATTTGAAAAAGAAAACCTCTCTCTCTCTACACTCAAGAGTTTGGCAACTGGCAATCTCCTGGGGCCCAAGCACCAAAAATTCTGTTTGAAATGTCATTACAATATTTTCCTGGATTGTAAGGATGAGAGCTTTTCGCTTTCAATCCAGAACACGCCTTGAAGACTTCTCATCTGAGAAACAGAGGCCCAGCTTCTTCCTCTTTGTGATGGAAATAATAACACATGTACACAGGAGTACTGCGAGGATTAACGATAAATTATAAACGCACAGGAATGCACATAGCAGGCATTCGATAAACGGGAGTGTGCTACAGCACTCTGCAAATCTCGAGGAACAAGAAATGCTCAGTTTCTCCACCTTCCTACATTTTCACAGGAAATAAAAGCGTATGATTAATTCCTCATTCAACAAAACGTTACTGAACTCCTACTATGTGCCAGAAGGTCCCTGGATGGCAGTTTGTGCTTGACTCTTAACCTAAAGATTGGTGGTTTGAACCCACCCAGTGGTGCCACAGAAGAAACGCCTGGTGATCTGCTCCCATAAAGATTATAGCCAAGAAAACCCTGTGAGCTCAGTTCTCTTCTGTTACACATGAGGTCACCATGAGAGGAGATCAACTCGACAGCAAGTGGTTTGGTTTTTCTTGTTTGTTTCACTGGGTGCCAGGCACTGAATTGGGGGATACAGAGAAGAATAAGGGACAATGCCTGTCCTCAAGAGGTTAATGGTCTAGTTGGAGGGAGAGCCAGAGAAACCAAACAGCACAGTGAGCTGAGTGACGCAAGAGAAGGACGAACCCAGGCTGGCAGGAGTGGGTGTGGATTCCTAGAAATGGCCAACAGGAATTAGCCAGGTGGAGGAGAAGAAAGGTGACGTAGACAGAGGGCGTAGCCCAGCCTGAAAGGCCTGGAGAACAGAGAGAACTGCACACAGCAGGAACGACATGGGGTTTGCCGTGGCGGGAATGAACACAGAAGCACTTAGGAGACGTGTCAGATCTGCATTTCGGAAACACCTCTCTGGTTGGTGGTAGCAGTGTGGAAAATAAATCTGTGGAGGCTGCAGGAAAATAAAGATGAGCAAAGCATATGGAATCACTGTCAAAGCTGTGTACAGAAGGAGAATATCCAAATTTTGGCTCTGGGCAAGCAATTTCTTTTATTCCCCTTAAATGTTTACATCTGATTAGGTGGGCAGGTGTGCAAACACACACACATACAACATCAGGAAGGTGCTGGTACTTTGTTGTTTAGCAAAGCCGGTACTACCTGGGACCTTTGGGAAGAAGTGGTGCCTACCTGCAGTTTGTCTCCAACAACAACAAAGCTGACCCTTGGAACTTGGAAAGGTTAAGGGCCAGGACGCACAGGTGATGCCAAGAAAGGGCAGAAGGCGGACAGGGGAGACGCTCGGCTGTTACTGTCAAACCTGACACTGAGGCCTCTCTAGCCTCACATCAGCCAGCTTTTCAATAAAGCTTCAGGAATAAGATGAAAAACCAGGATTAAGAAAATTTATAAAACTGGGTAAATGGGAAGCATTTAAATTCACAGCTACCATGCCCAGGAGAGAAGAAGAAATGGTATTATTCAGAAAGTAAGAGGAAGCAGAAAATTGGGAGGAAGGATTCCAGGATTAATTCAATCAATCAATAAATGCCACACACATACACACACACTCTGTCGGATTCAGTGAAAGGCAGTACAGTGTAGGTGGTGTAATGACTTTGCAGTCAGATGGACCAGAGTTTAATTCCCAGCATTGCCATTTACTATATGATCTTGCTTAGCCAGTTTTTAACCCCTCTGAGCCACAGTTTTTGTCATTGTCTGAATAACAAAACCTAATTCACAGGGTAGATGGAAGGATTAAAGGGATAATGTGTGTACAGCACTTAGCACATAAGTGCTCAAAAACCTGAAGGCTATTATTGTTGTTGTTGTTAGGTGACATTAAGTCAACTCATAGCTACCCTATGTACAACAGAACGAAACACTGCCCGGCCCTCCGCCATCCTCACAATCGTTGCTATGCTTCAGCCCATTGTTGCAGCCATTGTGTCAATCCATCTCATTGAGGGTCCTCCTCTCTTTTGCTGACCCTCTACTTTACCAAGCATGATGTCCTTCTACAGGGACTGGTCCCTCCTGGTAACATGTCTAATGTCTAAAGTACATGAGATGAAGTCTCGCCATCCTTGCTTCTAAACAACCTTCATTTAACAGATCAGAAAAAATCTGAAGGAAAGCTGTCCTCCCCAGCCCCGCAGAATGGCAGGAAAGGCAGATTCTGTGATTCATGTGGTGATCAGCCGGAGATCAGTGTAGGCATTGCTATGGGAACATCTCCACTGTCAGCGCTGCTGTCAGGCCCTCCCTCCACGGGGAACTATTAACGGACACGATGAACATTCCTTCAACAAGCAGTGACTGAGCACTTACTACATGAAAGGCCACGGAGCAGCGTAAACTGCAGCTCTTCTCTTCAAGGAGATGAATGAAGTCAGAAAGACACATACACTTGTGAAGAAAAGTTGAAATGGCCAGTGTTTTGTTACATATCTATTTACCACAATAAAAAAATTAATTTAATAAAACACTTTTTTTTATTTAAAAAAATTTTTTAAGACATATGCACAAATAACTGTAATACCAGATAGAAAATCGTGCCATGCAACAGTAGCAATGGCAGCTCTGAGGGCACAGGAAGCCAAAAGCTTATAGCTCCAACTGTAAGGAGTATGTGTAAGGATAAAGCAAAGAAGGCTGCTCTGAACCAAGCCTTGAAAAACTGGTTAAATTTAGCCATGTGGAGATAAGGTGGAGGATACTCTAGGCAGAGAAAATGCCATTTATAGACTCACAGAGACCAGAAAAAACAAGATATCAGAAGGGGGCAGCAGGTAGTTACATGAGGCAGGAATAACGTATCCAGGAAGGAAATCGTGGAGAATTGAGGTGGGACATTAGGGCAAACAGAGGCCATTATATAGGGCTTGACAGCTAGAAGTTTGGCCTTTAATCCTTAGCTCAGCATTGTGCGAAACCCAAACAAGCTGCCATTGAGTCAACTCCAACTTATGGCAACCCCACATGTGTCAGAGTAGAACTGTGCTCCATAGGTTTTCAGTGGCTGATTTTTTGGAAGTAGATCACCAGACCCTTTCTTCCAAGGCATCTGCAGGTGGGCCCAAACCTCCACCCTTTGGATTAGCATCTGAGCGTGTTAACCATTTGCATCACCCAGGGACTCCTAGCATTGTTTCAGAAGAAAAAAAAAAAAACTGCCGTCCAGTTAATTCTGACTCATGGCAACCCCACACGTGCAGAGTAGAACTGCGCTCCATAGGGTTTTCATGGGTGTGAGCTTTTGGAAGTAGATCGCCCGGGCTTTCTTCCGAGGCATCTCTGGGTAGATTCCAACCTCCAACCTTTCACTTAGCAGAACATGTTAATGGTTTGCACCACCCGGGGAAACCCAGCATTGTTGTACCTGCTGCTTATCCCACAGGACATACCCAGAGGCCTTCTGTGGAAATGCTGGCTGCCACAGAACCAGAGGCTTCAGCAGTGTTTCTCCAAACCTGTAACTGCTTCACATGCTTCAGGAATCTCCTTAGAATGGAGCTTTGCCCAGTTTAACTCAACAGCCCTTTCCCCTCACACGATCTCCTCATTCTGAAAGAATAAGCCCGTTGCCATCGAAGTCTGTTCTGACTCATAGGGACCCTATAGAACAAAGTAGAAAAGCCCCCATAGGGTTTCCAAGGAGCAGCTTGGAACTGCCGACCTTTTGGCTAACAGCCATAGCTCTTAACCACTGTGCCATCAGGGCTCCTATACAGTTTGGAAATTACTAGTGTGTTGACCGGGGCTCTGCTTCAGAAAGTCTATTTTACATATACTGTAAACATAGAAAACATGTTAGTATTATGCCTAAAACTGATAACTAGGGTTTCCAAGTAATAGCTGTGAGGCACTCTGCAAGGGGTCCGAATTAGGCAGATTAAATTACATTCAATACAGTCTTCAAACTGCATTTTACTCTTTAAAATGTAATTTTTAAACAATAGGACAGTCTTTAAAATGTATATTTGCATGTGCTATATATGACAACCTGAACTCGTGTCAGGTAGAGATGACCCTGCGATACGAGTTGCCTTACCCGGTGCTGCTCCAAAGAACTGATGACCAGTGTCAAATTAAAAGAAGAAAAAGAATTCCAGAGCCAACTCACGCTGGACCACCCAGGTAAGCACTACATGTCTGCCTTCTCTGGGAAAGCTCCTGAGTTCTGATATGGAAAAGGACATAAATAGTAGAAGAAACACTGGACTTACAGACAGATGTGGATTTAAATTCTATCTTTCTCTATGTTTAAGTTCATATTCTGACTTAGTAAACTCATTTCTAAGACTCTGCCCTGGGCTAACTGCCAATGTACTGTGATTTATAATAGCAAAAGAAAAAAGCCAGGATTCAAACTGAATACCCCAAAATGGTGAAATAGTTAACAAAAAAAAAAAATCACCATCAAGTTCATTGCAACTCACGGTGACCTCATGTGCTGCAGAGTAGAACTGCGCTCCATAGGGTTTTCAAGGTTGTGACCTTTCAGAAACAGATCGCCAGGCCTTTCTTCCAAGGTGCCCCTGGGTGGGTTCGAACTGCCAACCTTTTGGTTAGGAGGTGAGCGCTTAGCCATTTGTGCCACCCGGGGACCCTGAAATGGTTAAATAAGTAATGATATACATATATGAACAACTCTGAGACCACCACTAAAAATCACTTTTCAAAGACTTTTTGACAATAATTATATTCACAATCCAAGTAACATTAAAGGGGAAAAAATGTGACTTTCAATCTGATACAAGTGACATGAAATTTATAAACAAAAGAAATGAAAAGAAGGGAATGCAGGAAGTTTAGGATCAGGAATGACTGGAAGAGGCGAGCTCCGCAATTAAAACCACGGGAGAAGTCCATGACACGAAACCCGAGCGCCTCAGCCCTCAGACAGAGTCCCTTGTTGGTCGTGCCAGGGATGCCAAGGAGGGCAGACGGGAGACAGACTCTTCTATCTGTTTCAGCCGAGATGTAGGTCAGTGTGTCATTTCTTCAAAGAGGTGAGTCAGGATCAGAGGAGCCGATAATTCAAAGGCAGAAGAGACAAGAGCTAAATTAAAGAGGCCCCTCTCAAGGGTCCAGCACTCCCTGAAGACTTACATCTTCATGCTATTTTTTACTCAGCTACTGACTGAGAAGAATGCACTATTAAGTAGACCATTTCTCCCCCTTCCAACTGTCCTATAAATTGGTCCTGTGTTTCCCAACACCAAAGGGGTAGTAACTCACAGAGAGAAAAATGCCAGTCGTACAAATTTAGAACATGGGTTAAAAAATATTCTGATCAAACCCCCAGCAAGAGCCCTGAAGAGACAGCGGGGAGAAAAGCAATAGGCTTGCTCTCCCTACAACTTCATTCCATGCACTACTTCAGACCAGTATAATTAACCCCGAGTTTCACTGCTAACACTAAAGTTCTTCAGGCTGATGAGAATATCATTTAGCATCCTGTAATCGCCAGTAATAGCAATATGACACAATGGCGCCTATTGAGGCTCTAATCAGGGCACACAGTCATTTACATAGAACATTTTCTGTGACTCTCTGTAATACAACGCCACAAAGACTCAATTGAAACACAAGTCTCCCTTTCCCATAAACTTAAAAAAAAAAGAAAAAGAAAGAAACCACAATTTCCTTTACAGGACAGCACAGATGGTCCCCACCCTTCCCAAGGGTTCACCAGGCCCAGGCACTTCACTAGAAACTGTTCATCCTGACGCCAACCAGAAACAAGACAGTCACTTGCACAATACCGTGTCTGCGCGCGTGTGCGCGCGTGCGTGCATGTGTGTACACACTGGCTTAATCTCTTCACACAGGAAAAGGAGATCTATGATGCTTTAGGTAAACCCTAGGCTTAGAACAGAGCAAGGGATGGAAGGGACCCAGCTGGATTAGGGCCAAATCAAGCTCTACTTTGCTAGTCCCCCTGGGGTGGTTCATGTGACTTCAGATTCAAGGAACTGGTGCCACAGGGCCACAAAGTTAAGTCTGAAGGGAGGTAACCAGGTATCATGAGTTGCCACAGATGGAGGGTGTTAAAATTTTGCAGTACAGTCACGCTGCTAAGGGAATAACAGGATTTGAAAGCCAAACAGACTCAAGACCAAATTCCAGCTCCACTCCTTAGTCTTGGACTTTGAGCGAGCTCTATAACTACTGTGAGCCTTTATTTCCTCCTCTGTAAAATGGGCTCATAATACCTTGCGGGGTGAAGATTGTTACTCATGCATCAATAAAACATTACATGGTACACAGCACATAAAAAGCAATAATTACTGGCATGGCAGTCAGCATTATTCTTTAGTAAGACCAATACACCTTAGAGTGTAATGTATAAGAGCTTGGGCACTAGAGCCAGACTGCCCCAGTTCAAATCTCAGCTCTACCACCTGCTAGTGGTGATCTCATTTAAAGTTCTCTGTGTCTGTTTCCTCATCTGTAAAATGGTCAAAATAATAGTACCTACCTCCAAGGGTTTGCTATGAGGATTAAACGGGTTAACATGTGTAAAGCACTGATAGAGTGCATTGGATAAAGTGACAGAAGGAGCCCCTGGTTGGCACAGACAGTTACAAACCGACACACTCAACTAGTAGCCAAAAGGTTGGCAGTCTGAACCCACCCAGAGGCGCTTTCACAAGGTCACAGTCCTGAAAACCCTAAGGAGCAGTTCTACTGTACACACATGGAGCCGCCATGAGTCAGAATCGACTTGACAGCAACTAACAACAATAAATGTGCTAGACACTGTTTTAACGATTTGCTGTAAAAATAAAAATAAGATCAAACAATGAGGGGTCTGGGGAGGTAAGATGTTCTCTAATGCAATAATAGCACCAGTTACTCATATCTATATTATGCTTTCCTATCAACAATGTTAATTCTTTGATTGAAAATCCAAGAAAAACAGAATCCCATGATGTGAAACTGGTGCCTAAATTCTAAGGAAGGCCTGGGAATTCTCCTTTATTAAAGGTTTCCTTTAAGAAGAAGAAGGAAAAAAAAAAAGGTCCTGCGTAATGGGAAGTGCCAAATGAATAACCATTTGTTCTTTTTCTAACTCAAGTCTTTGCCCATACAGCCAAGTTCTTCTCGACAGAGCACATCCTTCTCAAGTGCCATCTGGAAGGGATCGCCAGAGGGAAAGCCAGAGCTAACATCTAGCACCAGGATGGAATGGGTTGGAGGAGAGGAAAGGGGAGATTTGCACCAAGCTTACAGGTTTATTTCCAACCAAGCCAGAAGGGAACCATCACTCCACTTAGCCACTGTTGAGCCCCATTTTTCTGTTCCTCTTCAGAGCAAAACTCCTTGAAGAAATGTTCTCTCCTATCTCCTCTTCCTCACATCCCATTCTTTGTTCAATGAACTCCAATAGGGCCTTCATGCCCACTACCCCACTGAATTGTCTCTCAGAGTTACCAATGACCAGCATCTTGTTAAAGCCAATGAGCAAGTTCCTCTTCATCTTACTCTACCTCTCGGCAACATGTAGCGTGACTGACTGCTCCCTACGGAATCGACTCAGTGGCAACTGGAATATATATACCTCATGAAATATTGTCTTTCACAGGCTTTCCCCCTAACTCACAGACCATACCTCCTCCTGCTCCCCCAGTTTCATAATTAAATGTTGGCAAGTCCTGGGTTTGGTTCAGGGCTGGTATCTTTGCTCTGTTTCCACTCTTTCTACTTGACCTTAGCCATTGCCATGGCTTTTAACATAATCAACTCAAATTCATACCTCCAGTCCAGAGTTTACAGGACTGAGGCCCAGACTGGAATACCCACCTGTTTATACCACACTCTCACTTGGAGACCTAACAGACATTTTAAAATTAACATGGCCAAAATAATTCTATTGCGTTTCCTTGCCAAAGTGGTTTTCCCTACCCATTCCCGAGCCTTCATCATCTCAGCATTTCCTTCCATCTAGCTGCTCACGACAAAAACCTATGTGTCACCCATGATTCCCATATGCATCCCACCTCTAAGTCCTACTGACCCTACCACCAAAACAGAACCTGAATCCAACCCTTGTCACCATCACAGCAGCCACTGACCTTTCTAAATTACATCATCTCTCACTTGCTTGAACACTTCCAGTGGCTTCCAATGCAACCAAAATAAACTCTAGCCTCCTGGGCAAGGCCTATGAGACCCTATAAGGTGGACTTCACTACTCCTCAGACCTCATCTCCATGCACTGTCATCTCTGCTCATTCCCACGACAGGGCCCCTATCCTCATTGTCCTTCTATTTAGTATGCTCTGTTCCCAAATCATTCAGATACCATCTCAAAAGTTACCTCCTCAGAGAGACCTTCCGTTACTTCCCACAACCACACCAGTTTTCTCTCCTACCGTTTTATCTTCAAGGCACACTGGAAGAACAGCATGGGGAAGGTGTCTGACCTCCTCCAACCCCACAAGGGGGATAGGAGAACCAAGGTCAACAGCGCAAGGCTGATGCCCATGAGGTGGAGGCCAGACAAGCCTCCTCTCTCTGCCATCTTTACTAATTCTGAAACCAACCGTCCCTCCCACAGCACTCTCTGCTGAGTTTGGTAATTCATTGCAATGGCCACGGAGAACTCACAGACTATACTCACAATTATGAGGTTTATTAGGGAAGTAACAGTTACAATTCAGGCTCAAGAACACTCAGGATACAGTTCTTCCATCAGAACAGCCTCTCCCCAGCTGTGCTTGCAGGCACACCTCTCCCTGGCCCTCAGTCTCTGCCCAAAAGCACTCAGCTTTCTCTCTCCGTGGACCGGGAAGCCCACCTTGCAGTCTCCTGCTGCCAGGTCTCTCCTTCCTTGGTGGTGGGCTCCTCTCTGCTCTGCAGCTGGCTCTCTTTTAAGGCAAAACTGACCAGTACCCTTGGTAGACCACAATTACTCTATCACACAATCACCTGGGTGGGAGTTACAAGACCATGGCTAGAAAGGCCACACACAAAAGTTATTAATCGCACCACACACACACCAGTCCCTGCGGTTCTCTTTTATTTCTATACATAGGAATTGTCTATCTCCCTTCATTAGGGCACAAGCTCCTTAAGAGCATGGACTCTTGTTTTCTTAGTCAACTTCTGGCACTTGTAGGCACCTAATAAATATTTCTTACCTGAGCCACCAAAATTCCAGTCAACTGATGGCCTCCTATGCAACTTGGTCACCACCCAATGAAGCTAGCTGATAGGCAAAGCTCATTTTATTCTGTATTCAGTATAATAAAGTATATTTAGTAGATGCCTAATGTGCATTTGGGTTTTCTTCAACATTTTACAGATAACCTGTTTAAGCATAAGATATGCAACCCCAAAAGCAGCTGAATCTTGGGCTGCAGCTTCCAAAAACATTTTCCAAATGTCTGCAGAGGCAGCACTTCCCTTTATTGTGCTGCTACACTGAATCAGGATTGGTGCTGCTCTCCAGCTCCTTTTTACAGGTGAAAGGCCTGAGGTTCAGAGCAGCTCAGTGACTTGCCCTTGTCACTCTGACCAGATGCAGACCCAAGGCTAATGAGGTAGACAGAAGCTCATCTCTCAGGGAACGTTTGCCAAGAGTGGACATGTGCACCATCTGGCTAGCACCATCTCTCTAGCATGATGGTGACCTCATCCAATCCCATGGCTTCACATAGCTGATGCCTCTCAAATTTGTAATTTCAGCCGTGTGTCTCCTTGAGCTCCAGGCTCCTATTTCCAAATGCCTACTCAATCAACATCTCCATGTAGATGTCTAATATTCATCTCAAGCTCAATAGTCCAAAATCCTCCCCTGCTCATTCTACTCCCCACAGAGCTATCTTCTTACTATTCCTCAAACAAGCAATCAGTTACCTCAGGACCTCTGCACTTGCTGTTTCCTATGCCTGGGACACTGTTCCCCTAGATATCCACTTGTGTCACTTCCTTATGTGATTCAGAACTCTACTCAAGTGTCACCCCCTTAGAGAGACTTCCCTTGACCACCATATACAAAATAACACTTGCCACCCATCACATTGTATCCGCTTAACCTATTCTTCACAGCCCTTAGGTCTACCTGATATTATACTTTTGTCTATCTTCCCTACCAAACGTAGGCTCCAATAAGAGCAGGGTCTTGGTCTGTTTGGTTAAGTTTATATCTCCCGGAGATAAACAGTGTCTGCTTCAGAGTTGGTGTTGAATAAATTGTGTTTGCTGAATAAATGAGTCAGTTAACTGATTAGTTAATCAGAGGCCAAGGTAGAACAAAGAGAGGGTAACCAAAAAAAAAAGTCATAACAAAATAAAACGGGATCTAACTTAAAATTTTTCAAAGTACTTGAAGCCCAACGAAGGAGTTGCCTCAAGCAATTCTGCAGTCAGAGTTAGGTCAGGTTTCTCAGCTTCTCTTTTCTTCCCTCCCCCATTTATGCTTCATTCCATCGTGTTTTGAAACCAATGGTACATAAAAGTCCAGAACTGAGGGATGAGAATTTCACAAAACCAGGCCAGGGTTGGGGAAGTATCCTGGCAGGGGGCAGGGCGAGACGCTGGGAAACCGAGTCACTCTCTGCCGCCTGGGCTGAACTGGCCAGCTGGACACAGCAGCAACAGCAGTCACTTACTGAGCCTTGGACACTGGGCAGGGCACTGTCCATGTTTACCTCACTTCACCCTCATGACAGTATGACACAGTCACACAGACATCACCTCTAACATGGGGCTAAGTTCGAATGTCAACCCTTAGAGTGGGGGTAGGGGAGTGCATAAGCAAAATGGCCCTTTAAAGGGTCAAGGGGGCATTTGGCAAATGACACACTGTCCCCCTAAGATCCAGCACTGCTGGTTTCACCCAGCATTGGACCAGTGGCCAGTTCTTCAGATGACGTAATTGACTAGCTGGCTTGCATTTAGTAGCCACACAGAATGAAAACTTTGTTGTTGTTGTTGTTGTTGTTGTTGTTAGCTGCTATTAATTCAGCCCCTGACTCATGGCAACCCCACATACAACAGAACAAAAAACTGCCTAGTCTTGCACCATCCCTATAATTGGTTGCTGATCAGACAATTGTGAGCCACAGAGTTTTCACTGGCTATTTTTCGCAAGTAGATCACCAGGCCTTTCTTCCTAGTCCTTTTTAGTCTGGAAGCTCCATTGTTCAGCATCATAGCAACATGCAAGCCTCCACTGACAGACAGGTGGTGGCTGCACATGAGGTGCGTTAGCCAGGCATTGAACCTGGGTCTCCCACATAGAAATGGAGAATTCTACCACTGAAACACTACTGCCCCCGAATGAAAACTACACATCTTTAAAGCCTAGAATTATATTCTTCACAGCAGGATAACCACACTGGAAGGTGTGAGGAAACGAATGTGGAAGATCAGATACATTTGTACATACAGCTGCTAACGAGCAAAGCCCAAATCAGAACCCCTGCTCTTGATCCTATTTCACCAGTGTATTGAGCCAGACTACACAGGCCTTTCCATTCAAGTACTTCATCTAGCAAGAACGTCAGCCCTACCCATGGTACATACAGAGATCTCCACCTCCTATGTTTTCCTCTATCCCTCAGCACCTTTCACATGCCTGTTGGATGAAAACACTTCAGTCAAGTAAATTATTAATCTCCTGGATTATATTTGAGAGTCCAATATGGACTTCCATAGGCTTCAGATCAGCTGAGGCTCATAACAGCCCCATAAGGTGATGTTACTCCCCATCTTGCTGATGTGGGAAGCTCAGAGAGGTGAGAGACGTGACCCAAGTCCCAGAGGAAGACCAGACTTGGACCTGGGTCTTCTGATACCAGGGCCTGGGCTCACGGCACAACACATCCCAATTTGTCTTCTGCTCTTGTGTTAGTTTCACTTTAAACTCTTCCCCCAACCACCTTTTTCAGTCTCCCTGCATCCCCATTCCACCATATATAAAAAGAAAGTGCAGGCTAGGAGTCTATCCACCAAGACACTAACTGGTGATGCTCACTGCGCAGAACAATTAGGCAGTTCTTTGGTCGGAGGCTGCACAGAGGAATAGTAAGGACGTCAGTTTACAGACTGTCTACAATCCATTACAGTACCTGGAAAACACAGATTGCTGAGCCACAACATCCAGTCTCCTCTTCCTCCTTAGTAAAAGGGATCTCGTTTTCAATTTTGTACACTGCCCCTGGGACAAAAAGGCTACATTTCTCAGCCTCCCCTGCAGCTAGGTATGTGCATGTGACTAACTTATGGCTAATGAGACAAAAGCAGAAGTGTTCCCTGGAACACTTCCAGGAAGCCCGCTTAGAAAACTGATTCAGCACAGAAGGGTCTTCATTTGGCCTGTGCCTTTCTTCCCTCTGCCAGCATACAACTCAGTCATGAGAACTAGAGTTCCAGGAGCCATCCCAGACTGTGAGGTGACGTTGAGAATGGAAGTCATGTACTAAGAAGACGGACGTCTGGCTCCCAGATGACACCCTGGGGCCTCTAACTGCCCTGAACTGCTACTTCCAATTCACTTTTACGTGAGAGAGAAATAAAACTTTACCTCACTTAAGTCTCTATTAAATCACTGTTAATCTGGGGCTTTTTGCTTTATGCAGCCAAAGTTAATCCTAACTAACACAAGCCCAAAGCAAAAATAAAACACCAACAAAACCCTGCCTCCTGGGAATCTCTTATTCCCAATCAGCACCATAAAAAGAAAAACATCTGTTCAGATAAAAATCCAACATTCCTACAAATTAATCTGTTTTACATTTGAATATCCAGAATGACTTATACTATCATCTCTATCACTGGCTCCAAAGAACATACAATCAAGATTCTATATCCTCTTCTAATTAAGAGAAAAATTTCCTCCAGTCTTACAGGGAGGCACTCATCGGGAGTCTTCATGAATCCAGGCAGGGGGAAGAGGTGCACTTGGCTGACATGTTAAACACAAACGAAAATGGGGGAGTTTTGCTGAGGGGGCATTGAGTTAAGGGTAATGGTGGTGGAATAATTCTGAAAAGGATAGCGACCAAGTTTGCACAACATGAAGAATGTTAATCAACGTCACTGAATTGGACATGTGGAAAGTGTTGACTTGGTGAAGGTTTTGCTGTGTATGTTTTCACCACAATTAAAAAAAAAAAAAAAGCAGATTGGTAAATACTCTATAGTATGTCTGTCTAATAAAAAAGAAACATGCTGCCTTCAACACAGGCACACAAAGGGAAGATCTTAACTAGTGTGGCGTAATTATGCTCTCTTCCCTTTCTTGGAGGAGCCCTAGTTGCCCAGTAGTTAAGTACTTGGCTGTTAACTGAAAGGTCAGCAGTTTGAACCCACCAGCAACTCTGTGGGAGAAAAGACCTGGTGATCTGCTCTGGTAAAGACTACAGTCTAGGAAATCCTATGGGTCAGTTCTGCTCTGTCCTATGGGGTCGCTGTGAGTTGGAATCAACTCCATGACACACAACAATATCTCTCTTGAAACACAAGTCTTCTTGGTTTCTTTCGATTTTGTGCTTCAACCGAGGCATGGACACTGAGAAATGTCCCTCTTGTGGTGGAGAAATGGGGCTGAAGAGTGGTGATGGCCTCAACAGCAGTGGAGCTGGGAGTGGCTTGAGGAGCGTTCTGTGCCCCCACCCCCACCCCCACATCCTTGCCCTTTGTGCCCTGCCTCCACCCCAAGAATGTGGACCAGTGTTGCCAATCATCCAGTTCTTCATGAAAAACTCTACATCTGGCCTTTCATGTGAAATCTCTTGACTCCCATATGGCAAGACTCTGACTCCTGGGATTTCACCCACCGTCTGCCCTTTCCTGCTGATATCTCAATGGGATCCCAAGGTTCATCTGGCCATTGTCATGAAATCCTGTTTCAAGCCTTGAAAAAGGCCTTCAGACCTGAAACCCACTGTTGTCCAGTTGATTCTGACTCACAGTGACTCTACAGGACAGAATAATAGTATCCACACCTCATAACCAGTTGCTGTGTGGGTTAAATGAGGTGATACATGGAATGCAATTAGTAGAGTGCTTGACACTTAAGATGCACTAAAACATGTTAGCTATTGTTACACTGTTATTATTGCTTATTAATGAACACCAGGCTGACATAAATTATCAAAAGCAATTGACAAAAGCAATTAAATGTGCATTTACTCAGGATTTTAAACTACTGTATGTGTTATTTTTGTTCTTAATTACCTCTTCTTTTTGGTATTGTTAAGGAGAAAACTTGGGAAGCAAGATAGGAGGAATCTAGAAAGGGTTCTAAGTGTCAATCCCCTGGGTCCCCATAACCTGTGACTTTCTTGGGGGTAATTACTCTGGTTCCAGAATCCCTGGGTGATACAAACAGTTAACATGCCCAGCTGCTAACAGAAAGGTTGGATGTTAGAGTTCACACAGAGGCACCTTGGAAGAAAGGCCTGGTGACCTACTTCTGAAAAATCAGCCATAGAAAACCCTATGGGGTTTCCAAGGCTGTAATCTTTAAAGAAGCAGACTGCCACATCTTTCTCCCATACAGCAGATGGTGGGTTCCAACAGCCGAACTTTTGGTTAGCAGTCGAGCACTTAAACTACCGTGCAACCAGGGCTCCTTAAAAAGAGCCTTAAAAATAAAGCCCTTCCTCTAAATCATCCCATTCTAGGCTGTGCGTTGGATGGGTGTGCGCTTCATGTGTGGTGGGGGAACAACAAAGGTGGTCATGAACCTCCAAGATGTTCTCCCTCAATCCACAAAACACTGAGTCACAGGATGTCAGGGCCCAAGAGGATCTTAGCAACCACTTAAACCAAGTGAGGAAATAAACTCAGAGTTTATGAGTATTACCCAAAGTCATACAGCTGGACAGAGGCAAACCTGCCACTAGAAATCCACACTCCACACTCCAGAACCAGGGTTCTCTCCATAACACACAGCCTCTTCTTGCTCTCCTGGGAAGGTGGGCCTCTGACGGCTAACAAGTCCTAGGCTGTCCCCACCACCTTCTACCTCAAAAAAGCCATAGAAGAGCTGTCATGGTGAATGGAGGAAGTACATCTGGGGAGAAGTCCTGCTGGCTGGGAAAAGGATAGACTTGGGTCCGTTCTGTTCTGCCCTTCATATTCACTTCCTGGGGCTGCCAAAACAAATTACCACAAACTCGACAGTTTACAACAACAGAAATTTATCTTCTCACGGTCTTGGAGGCTAGAAGTCCAAAATCAAGGTGTCTGTCAGCAGAGCCATGCTCCCTCCAAAGGCTCTAGGAGAAAAGTCCTTCCTTGCCTCTTCCAGCTTCTGGTGGCTTCAGGCCTTCCTTGGCTTGTAGCTGCATCACTCCAATCCCTGCCTCCATCTTCACGTGACCTTCCCCTTTCTCCCTCTGTGCTGCTCCTCTGTGCGTCTCTTATAAGAATACTTGTCATTGGATTAAGGGCCCACCCAGATAATCCGGGATGATCTCATCTAAAGATCCTTAACTTCATTACATCTGCAAAGACTCTTTTTCCAATAAGGCCATATTTTAAAGATCTAGGGGTTAGGATGGAGATATATCTTTTTCAGGGACACTATTCTACCCAGTAGGAGTCCTGGGGTGGCACAAATGGTTAAGCACTTGACTACTAACCAAAAGGCTGAAACCCACCCAGAGGCACCTTAGAAGAAAAGCCTAGCAATTTACTTCCAAAAAAGGTCAAAGCCTTGAAAACTCTATGAAGTACAGTTCTACGCTGCAACACATTGGGTCACCATGAGTCAGAATCGACTTGATGGCAAGTGGCTACTGGTTTCTACTACCTACTACTCTCTGCCTTCAGCTTCTTACAGGTGTCAAGGACAGACCTCAAACCCCAGTAATCAAGTCAGGCCCACACAGGGCTAGCCACCACAGCAAGGAAGACACACAGGACACTGCCATCCCAAGTCTAAGGTATGGTGTATGGTGTTGCCTCAGGCTGATGAGGAGTTAGATCCAGTCTTACCTGCTCCACACAACTTTCCTATGCTCACTGTAGACCTGAAGCAGCTTTCTCTTGAGGATCAGTTCCTATACCCCATCATGCGGTATCTAACTCAATAAACCTCTTTTGACTATTACCCTGAGCCAAGCACTGAGTGGGTACAGATGACTAAGATTTGAACCCTCCAACAATGACTTTATCATCTGTTAAGACAGAACTGTGAACCACCGTGACAAAAGGACTATGGGGAGATGGTGGGAAAGTGCTGTGGAAGTTGAGAGAAAGTTGCAATTTATTCCAAGTTTACAGAGTGGGGAAGGCAGCTGACTTCAGAGAGAATGTGCCTTTTGTGCACAGCCTTGAAGGGTGAGTAGGGAGTGGGATTTCCATTAGCTGGGGCAGCAAGCATTACAGGAAAAGGAACAGCATGAGTAAAACCAGGACGGAAAGAAACTGTGGGCACGTCCAGGAACATCTGACCATGTGAGGCAGCTGCCGCAAGGACGTCTGGAGGGAGTCAGGAGGGGATCACCCTGGAGAGAGATGCTGAGGCCACACATTGAAGGAGAGGCACCATTTATACTATATCCTACATAAACAGGGCGTAGGCGGCCTTAAATGCCAGGCTGGGTAATGCTACAGGCAGCTGGGGGCCCTAGAAGGTGGAGGAGGGAGGCAGACAAGGAACAGAAGGCTTTCTGGTGGGCAAAGAACTTGGCCTTCGTCATCAAAGCCTCCTTGATGCCAGCTTTTGGCATCTGCTCGCCTGCTTTGCATGTTATGTCCATATCTGCAGCAGTCCTGGTACCTGACCATCTGGATGATAACTAACCACACACCTACTATGATACTTGTGGCATGTGTGTGTGTCCTCCAGTGGCCTCTAGTATTCATCAGCCCCACCTCCCCCCCAGAGGCTAGCAAGCATGATAGTATAGTTGAAATGATTGCCAACATTTAAAAATTTGAAGACATGGTATTAAGAAATCTGGATTTTCTATAGGAGAATCCTGATCAAAAGGAAGAACATGCAGAACAAAATTTCAAATTATCATGGAATCCAGACTTTCTGGAGCCATGGAGGCTGGATGAACCTGAGACTACTGCCCTGAGATAATCTTTAAATCTGAAACCAAAAATATCACTTGAAGTTTTCTTAAAAACCAAATAATAGCTTAGCTTAACTAGTAACTAGTTGAGAATTGTGCTCTTTTAAGATCTATCTATATGGGATCAAATTGACAACAGCAACTCGAAAGATTAGATAAGAAATGTAGGGGACAGTGAGTATACATTAATGGTGGAGGAACAACTCAGAAAAGGAGGGTAGGTATGGTTGTACAACTTCAAGAATGTAATCAATGTCACTGAAATGTACGTGGAGAAACTGTTGAATTGGTGTATGTTCTGCTGTGTATACTCTCAACAACAAAAAATAAAATAAATTATAAAAAAAGAAACCTGGATTTCTGGGCCTGCACTTCTACATGGCAACCAAAAATGGGCCAGCAGCTGCCCCCTTTAGGCAGAGCGTGCAACCTCCTGTTTCCAATACCATCCTCTCTTTTTAACCTCCAAGACTGAGAACAAGTGCCCACTGTCTATTCATCATCTTTCACCAGGTCACCTACACACCCCCAAAGTCCTCTGAGTTAGTACCACTCAGCACTTTTAGCCTAGATTTATAGGCCCACTAGATTCCAGATCCTTCCAGCACAGGTGCTAACCCCTCACTCAGAACCCACAGCCCACCCACAAGATCCAGCAACCAAACCCATCCCCTCACTCCTTCCCATAGCCTCTCAGGCCCTGGCAGATGGCACTGCTGAAGAGCGATCAAAAGGCCCCTAGAGGGAACTGGGCAGCAAGCCCAGAAGAAATTTAATACACCTGTACTTTCCCTTCTATGACCATAGAACTTGGCCTCTCAAAGGGGCTTCTGTAAACTCAACTTTTCCTGATTACTTACTATGTGTCAGGCCTTCTACGCAGGGCTCAGGAAATACCACTGAGTAAGAAGGGATTCCCACCTGGCAAAATTGCAGGTAGCACTGGTGTAGGTGCCACTCAGAATGAATGAAATGACATCACAGCTCATGCATGAAGCTCAGCAATCCACATACACTCTACAGCCAAATGTTCAGTGCTCACCAGCTAGGAAAGGCGGTGGCAGAACAGGGTTTCAGAACAGGGTAGAAGCACAGTCCACGGCTCTTATTCCCATTAGCATCAGCTGTTTGTGACAGACTCAAGGAAATTTAGCTCACAGCTTTGATACTAGAGTGAGTAAGAGAGAAAGGGAGAGAAAAGGCTGGTCAGGATAGAAAAATAGAAAAGAAATGCACACGTGCTACCTGTGCTCATTCAGCGAACAGTTTAGGTGGGAGCAAAACATTGGACCCTAGAGAAGAATGAAGTCCCTAACCGTAGGTGTGGTAAGAAAGATGTGAGCATGGGCTGGGGTCCAGGTGGGAGGCCTGTTAGATGAGGCACGCTAGAGCTGCGTTTTGAAAGAGGCTCTTTGGATGGGGGAGGTGGCCTCGGAGGGCACCAAAACAAATAAAACCCGTTGCTGTCAAGTCAGTTCCAACTCACACCAACACTACAGGACAGAGCAGAACTGCCCTAGAGAGTTTCTAAGGCTGTTATCTTTAAGGGAGCAGACTGCCACATCTTTTTCCCACAAAGCAGCTGGTGGGTTTGAACTGCCGACCTTTTCGTTAATAGCCGAGTACTTAACCACTGCATCACCAGGGCTCAAATAATACAAACTCTCTTTTGACCAACCATTTCAATCCAGTTGCCGTTGAGTGGATTCTGACTCATGGAGACCCCGTGTGTGTCAGAGTAGAACTATGCTCCATAGGGTTTTCAATGGCTGATTTTTTGGAGGTAAATGGTCAGGCCTTTCTTCCAAGGTGCGTCTGGGTGGACTCGAACTTCCAGCCTTTTAGTTAGCAGCCAAGACATTAACCATGTGCCCCACCCAGGGACTCCTGATCAATCATTACCTCCTACCCAAAAAAAACTGTGGAACTAATAAAAACTGCAATTGAGGAAACGGTAGAAGACATTCAAACTCACTTTAGTGAGTGAACAAGTCCCCAAAACCAGGGAAAACACTGGTTCAGAAAGCCACAGACTCAGCCTGTGAACAGGTTTTCCACTTGGCAAGACAGTCTCTCCTCTCTAAGTGACAGCACAGACGAATGAATGGGCGCTGGTATCATGGAAATTCCTTGTGATTATTAGAATGGAAACAAAAGGAAAGAGGGAGGAGGAAGCAAGAGTATTAGCTACCAACGGGTACCCTCAGGCAACAGCTGTTTTGTTCAAATTGAGGCAGCCTCCAGCAAGAACTATTAAGTTAAAATAAAACTGAATTTCTACGCTTTTAAGACAGTCATTTTTCCCCTGCTTTGTTTACTCTTTATTTCTCCTCCAAACTCTGGTCACCATATCCAAACAAGGAACTTGACAACTATAACACATAGCCATGTGTACCTCCCAGTAAGTTAATCAGCCCACACAACCTGGACAAAATTGATAACAGCATTTCCCACTGCTCTACCTCACACCATGGGAGTCCCTGGGTGGTGCAAACAGTTAACACACTCTGCTGCTAACTGAAAGGTTGGAGGTTCAAATACACCTGGAGGTGCCTCAGAAGAAAGGCCTGGTGATCTACTTCCAAAAATCAGCATTGAAAACACTATGGAGCACAGTTCTACTCTGACACACGTGGGGTCTCCATGAGTCAGAATCAACTTGACGGCAACTGGTTGGTTTTACCGCATCCCATGTTTAGGCCCACCTCATTCCACATGACCTCAGACCCCTCAAATCCCTCTCTCAAGGCCCCGTTATACCCATCAGGCCCATCCCCACTGGTTTCCCCTTGGCCACTCACTTCCTCCTGCACCTTCCCTATGAAGGATCCTCAGACTGTATCATTTAGCCACTTCTATGCTTCACTGTTTATAGCACACACACACACACACACACACAAAAGCAGGAGAACCCTTTCTTCCTTCAAAACCAAAATCTTACTCTGAAACCCTATCCATAAATGAGATGAACCCAAGCTGCTCCGGCTGAAGTGGGGACGGAGGTCTAGAAGCCTCTGTCAAATGGCACTGGGGCTGCCCCCTATCACCACCCCTTACCACGGAGTCTAAAAAAAGCACTGCTAAGTCAAACTTCTTCATTTTACGGGTGTGACATTAGAGGTCCAGAGAGGGAAAGTGCCTGGCCCAAGAACACATACAGTTTCTTAGAATCGGGCCAAAAGCCAGGTTTCTAGATTCACCAAACCAGTGCCCATTTCACTGCCCTACAATGCATCTCAATTACATAGCCAGCACTTATATAAAACTAGGCGCCCTGGTGGCGCAGTGGTTAAAGCGATCGACTGCTAACTGAAAGGCTGGTGGTTCAAAACCAACAGCAGCTCTACAGGAGAAAGATGTGGTAGTCTGCTTCCATAGAGATTTACAGCCTTGGAAACCTTACGGGGTCGCTATAAGTCAGAATGGACTCAACGGCAGTGGGTTTATATAAAACTTACCATGTGCCCGGCACTCCTCTAAGCCCTCCACATAGATTAACACATTTGATCTCCACAACAATCTTACGAGTAGGTTCTATTATTCTTCCCATTTTATAGAGTAGGCAAAAGAGGCACAGAGAGGCTAAGTAACATGGCCAAGGTCACACAGCTAGTAAGTGGCAAAGCAGGGGTTTGAACCCATGCTGTCTGCCTCTGTGCCCACCACTCTTAAGCAGTTTGCCAAAAGGAATCACTTCCTGCCTTTGGGCAAAAAAAGGAATATTATGTTATTAATCATTTGACAATAGAAATGTTCCCAGTTTTCCTTAAAGAGCAAAGCAAAATCCTGCAAAAATGCAAAAGAAATAGATTGAATGGAAAAGCTGAATGTACTAGACCCACTTAAAGAGTCTTCGTCAGCTTTCTTTTTCCAGGTGTTATATGCTGGGATAAGGGGAGTGTAGTCTGAACAGTGGCCTGAATTTTGCAACCTAGTCTCAATGCCTCTGTCCTTTTGGCGTGCCTATTTTGGCTTCATTGCCACCTCTAATTCCGCAAACACAAGGGTTTCCACAGCAACTACCAGACACGACCCAAGTATAAAACCCAACCTTCTCTTCATGGTTTTGGGCTGTGGCCAGCCTACCCTCCTACCACAGAAAAGTAAAATGCCTCGCCCTTTCCTAAGAAAGAAAAAAAAGAAAGAAAGAAAGAAAAATCACTAGTGGCCAGCTTGCCCCTTTGGTGATCTTTCTTTGTCTCTATCTAGGGATCTTTCTATACCCACTCTGGCTCATGTCTCTCAAAATAAAGTCAGATAATTCAGAGGTGAATTGTCCAACCCTGTCTCTTTATTGTTTCACTCTGCTGCACAGCCTGTTTGTAGCTCATTTGCACGTCCACACCAGGGAGGAGCAGGGAGAAGTGTAGGGGCATCATCCAACGCTGAGACCCAAATCTGTCAGTGGACTTGCAGAAGCTCCACATGAGAGGCCAGCAACTGTACGCCCAACACGCGGCTTGATTCTCAGCGGGTCTGAAACCCGTGCCTGCACGGCTGCTGACTCACCTGGGGTAACTGAGCTGCTCATAGCAACCCTATAGGACAGAGTAGAGCTGCCCCATAGGGTTTCCAAGGAGTGCCTCGTGGATTTGAACTGCCAACCTTTTGGTTAGCAGCTGAGCTCTTAACGACTGTGCCACCAGGGCTCCAAGTGTAACTAGCTGCAGTCTGAACACGTGCTCTGCACCCAGCCTGTGCCAAGCTCAGCTACCAGCCCTAAAATGTGAGCCTAACAAGAGTTCTCATGACCCCAGGAAACTCTAAATGACCCTAAGAAAGAAAGGGGTTACCCCAAACAACAAAGTGGGGGAGACATGAGACCTTTCCTTAACAGCAAAGGAACAAAGAGTATCCCCCTCTCCACACCACCACCACCACCGCAAACTGTGGTATTTCATGCCACAAGCCTAGGGGTAACTGACCCAAATTCATCAGTTTCCACATTTGCATAATGGGTTCTGACATGTGGCTAGCATTTAACATTCACCAAGTGAGACAGGGGTGAAGACCTCCCCCCAAAGCAGTATTTATTGCCTTTGGGGAGCCCTGGTGGCACAGTGGTTAAGAGCTCAGCTGCCAACCAACAGGTTGGCAGTTTGAAACCACCAGTCACTCCTTGGAAACCCTAGAGGGTAGTTCTACTCTGTCCAGTAGGGTTGCTATGAATCGGAATCAACTCAATAGCAACTGATTTGTGTTTTTTGGTTTATTGCCTCTGGATCACTACTGGCTAAAACCTCCTGAAACTTCATCAACCTCAGCTCTGTAAAACAAAGAAAAAAGAACACCGTTGTAAATTTCAATCTAAAACAGGATTTCAAGACCTGCCCATGCTTCGTATGTCTAATTTTCACATAAATACTGGAGCAGTACAGAAAAGGGGTGATGTCAGAAATAAAATAATCCCATTTTGATAGCCATTTGACAACTCAACTATTTATTCCATTTTATTCTACTTCTTATCTCAAATACACAGTTCCCTTTTCCCTTAACAAAAATATCCTCCTTTTAAACAATAAGCGATACAAAGCAAATATAACAGGGCACCAAAACAAATTCTTTCCTGCGAAATTTAGGTTTCCCCTTCTGTCCTCAGCTGCACGTGTAAACACCACCCAGGCCTGTTGCTATGTCCACAACACAGACAACTCATTCTAAAGAACTGCTGTCATCTCTCAACCTTGTGCAGTGTGACAGGGTATGCTTAGGTGCTGATTTTTAAAGACAAGTAAGCTTTTCTCAAATAATTTATTAAGATAAAGAACGGGGAGGGGAGACAGCTGACCACATTCAGCACAATAGGAAAATAAATGAATAAATATTGAGAAGTCTCAGGGTCATGCCCTGGAAAAGACAAGACACTGCGGGGACCCTGGCAAAATGTCCATCTCAGCATTTCTTCACCACTCCACCGGGGTCACTCTTTTCTACCTTCTAGATTTCGGCAAATCAGAGTTTGTAGATTCAACACAGAGACTGAAGGCTCCTCAGTCAATTCTAACACAATTAACTCCTCCTGTCAGAGAAAACTCAAAGCCAGGTTAAGAGAAAAGGGTTTTGTGTTCTGTTTGTGCGGCGGGGTGCAGATTCTAGACTAATGAAGCTGGAGATCTCAAACCACGAAAGGCTTGTCCCTCTGCATCTGCCCAGTGGGATCCCGTGCAAGAGAGGTGAACCAGAAAGGACGCTTCCTTTCCATTAAGAATGCTTCTCTGTTGTTCTACCCTAAAGGCGAAATGCCTGCCTCTTTCCTGCCACCTCCACGTTCCTTAACAGGAAAAAAGCAACCAGTTGCCAACAAGTTGATTCTGACTCATGTGACCCCAAGTGTGTAAGAGTAGAACTCTGCTCAATAGGGTTTTCAATGGCTGATTTTGGGGAAAGTAGATCACCAGCCCTTTCTTCTGAGGCACCTATGGGGGAATTGAACCGCCAACCTTTTGGTTAACAGCCATTTACACTAGGGTTAGTTAACGGTTTGCACCACCCAGAGACTCCTTTCTTAAAAAGAGGGTGTCCCAAAGGCAGAAAAAAGAACACAGAGATTGTAGGGTGGCAATTTAAATTTGAGCAGGCTGGAAAGGCAGAATCAACAGCCTTACACAGCATCTCCACTGGCATCTCTGAGGTCTGTGCATACACACACACACACACACACAGAGAGAGAGAGAGAGAGAGAGAGAGAGAGAGAGAGAGAGAGAGAGAGAGAGAGAGAGAGAGAGAGAGAGAGAGAGAGAGAGAGAGAGAGCGAGCAGACAGAGGAGTAACTTGACTCCCACCAGCCACAGAGGCCTGGATTTATCTTCCCAGGTATCTAACCTTCCTTGGGGCAGCTGCCAGCTTCCATTTGCATGAACGAAGGCTGTGGTCAATTTAATTTGTACCTGGGAGAGAACAAAGCAGGAAATAAAAGGGGCTGTCACTTACTCAAATCTAAAGCTCATCAAGTCTAAGGAAAGGCTGTTCAGAATGAGGGATTTGTTCACTTGGGCCCCTGGCGCCCCTCCCCCCTCACTGGCACTCACAAAGGATCTCGGGTTCTCACTTAACCTGTTTCTCTTGTGCCTGTTTCCAGTCTCCAAAGGGACTGCGTTTATATTTTTCATTAGCTGCTATTTACAGAATTTTTTTTTTAAAGTACTCCTATTATTTGTACATGACGAGAAAAGAAAACCTAAACAAAAAAATGAAAAGTCCCACACTCAAAGGGAGACAATGCAGGAAAGAGAGTCAGGACCAAAATTCACGCAAGAACATAGGAGCTGCATTAAAGGTTTAAACCCAAAAAACCAAATCCATTGCCATCAAGTCGATTCCGACTCATAGTGACCCTACAGGACAGAGGGTTTCCAAGGCCGTAAATCTGCAACATCCTTCTCCCGAGGAGCGGCTGGTAAGTTCAAACTGCCAGCCTTTCGGTCAGCAGCCAAGAGCTTAAGCACTGCACCACCAGGGCTCCTATTAAAAGGTTTACAGTTTTTAAAAAGAAGAAGAAAGGAAGGAAGGGAGGGAGGGAGGGAAGGAGAGAGGAAGAAAGAAAGAAGAAGTCTCCCTCAGGCTCCTGTAATCCCGGTCTGTCATCCCAGGGGCTTCACTTTTAAGACTCTTCCCAATGCTAGGAACGCAGGAGCAAGGCTTCATGGCACTTCCGCTCATCCCCACCCCCACCCCCACCCCCACCCCCAACCTCAGAGAGCTCCCACAATCCCACCTTCAATCAGCAACAACCTTGTGCCTGGCACCATGCTAGGACTTTGCAAAATGGACTCTCAACAAGTTGGTTGAAAGAAGAAAAGAAGTTAAGTATTTAAACAGATTCCAGGATATAAAAGGTTACAAAATCCTTTGTACATACGCATAGTAAAAAAAAAAAAAAAAATTAAACGATGTAGCTAGATAGTAAATTACAGATGTTATGTTATATTCAGCTTTATGCTATTCTCTATCTTCCAAGTTTCACATAAATAAGCTTATTTTTATAATCAGAAATAAATCATATCCACACACGCACATACATTCATCTCCCACAAGCCAGCCTGGCAGATCCATTGCTTTTTTGTGAATTTTGTTTTCATTACATGTCAGTGCAGGAACTAACTTACATTTCTAAAGTGCTTTACAGTTTATAGAGTTCTTTTGAAACAGCAAAACCTTCCAGGAGTTAGTGGTGGTGCTTTGGCACTCCTGTGACTTTCTGCTGCCCGACAGCCTTGTCCTTGGGCTGAGCCTGGCGTCTCTGCCCAAAGTTCTGAGAAACTGTGACACAGAAATGTCCTCCCCTTTGTCTCATGCCCATCCCCCTTGCAGCCTGGTGCTCTGCAGCTGGCAGCTCTCTGCAAGGTGCTTTCCACGTCCAACAGAACACTTTCACAGACATGGCGCACTCAGGGAAGGAGAGCAGGTAGCGCTCCCTTGCAGATGGGAACACTACAACTCAGGTGCTGCTCCCAAGCCAGGAGATGACCCAGTGCCACATAGCAGGGTGGTCAAACCATCTCAGCAAGGAAAATGATTCTAAAAGCAGAAGTGGCTGTTCCAGCTAGTTTACATCTACTCTGCATGGCTGGGAAACCCTGGTGGAACAGCAGTCAAGAGTTTGGCTGCTAACCAAAAGGTCAGCAGTTCGAATCCACCAGATGCTCCTTGGAAACCCTATGGAGCAGTTCTACTCTGTCTTATAGGGTCACTATGAGTTGGAATCAACTCGACGGCAATAGGTTTGGTTTGTTTTGTTTTTTTTTTCTGCATGGTGGAGGAATGTCTCTCATATATTATGGACATTTTTATAGCAATGTACACTTTACACAGTTATCTATGGGGTCCCTGGGTAGTACAGATGGTTAACATGCTTGGCAACTAACCAAAAGGTTGGAGGTTCAAGTCCATCCAGAGGTGCCTTGAAAGAAAAGACTGGTGATCTACTTCCAAAAAAATCAGCGACTAAAAACTCTATGGAGCATAGTTCTACTCTGTGACACACATAGGGTCACCATGAGTTGGAGTCAACTTGACAGCACCTGGTATTGGTGTGCATCCCTATTTCATTTAATCCCATGAGGCACATTATTATAGCCCCATCTTACAGGTCAAAAACCTGAAGCTCAGAGATGAGGTCACTCACCCAGGGCTGTTATCCAGCCAAGTCCCAGGTCCTACTGCCCCTCCAGCACCAAAACCCATCCATATCCAACTCCCTGCCCCAGATGGTCCTGACTGTCCCCTACCAGATTGATATGCATAGATGCCATCACCCAAAAAGGTCCCAAGCATCTGCTATTTCCTATATGATAGTGATGATTTAAAAAAAAAAAAAAAAAACCACTGCCATCAAATCAATTCCAACTCACAGGGACCCTATAGGACACAGTAGAAACTGCCCCATAGGGTTACCAAGGCTAAAAATCTTTATGACGCAGACTGCCACATCTTTCACCACGGACAGGCTGGTGGGTTCGAACCACCAACCTTTCAGTTAGCAGCTGAGCACTTTAACCACTGAGTCACCAAGGCTCCATAGTGGTGATATGTACAGCTGTGAGGTCAGTAGCCTGGGTTCAAATCTTGGCTCTACCACTTAACAGTTCTATGACCTTGAGCAAATTACTTAACCTTTTTTAAGCCCCCATTTCCACATCTGTAAAAAGGGGATAACCATAGCCCCTAATCATCTACTTGTCTTGTGTGTTCAATAAACTAATGCATGTAAAGTTTACTGCAGTGGCTGGTGCAGTAGTTAAGTATCCTTAAATGTTTGCGTTTTCAGCAGCAGCAGACTACAGAAAGCACAACACATGGGAGCAATGCTTAACACCAGATGCTTCTCATTCAATTCTCACAACAACCCTGTTCCCATTTTAAAGATGAAGCCACTAAGGCTCAGAGAAGTGCAGTTCCTGGCCAGGACTCAAACATCATGTCATCCAGCTCCGAAATCCTAAGCTCTTCTTCCTTCCCATGCTACCTCCTACCCCACAGAAGGGTTCGCGGAGTTCTTGTTGGAGCCTTCTGGCCTGGGAACAGCCAGGAAGTCCATGTTTTATGTTGGGGTGCAGGATCAACCACCCCCTGATGGGGGACATCATTTAACCTCTCTGAGCCTCAGTTTCCGCATCCATAAAAAATGGGCCTAATACCACCTGTTCTTCCTCCCTTTCTCTCCCCCAGGGTTGTGATGAGGGTGTCGAATGGGAAGTAGCTGCAAGGAGCATACAGTGCCCATCTTGTCTGGTCTCCCTCATTGAATCTTAAGCACCAGGGACCAGGAATCAGAGGCACCATCTCTCTCCCGGGTAAGGCTGGCTGGCCCGCCCCAAGAAGGAATCCACAGCCCAGAGCTTTGTTTGAGCCACATGTATGGCATTCAGATCAATTCAAGCAATTCAAGACCTCCAATCCAGCCAGCCCAGCTTCCTCTGGAACCCACAAAACGATGGCTGGAAGAGCCAAACAGACCCTCGCTCCGGCTGCAAAGGGACTTGGTGGATGTCATCTGGAAAGGCACACAGGGTAGTGGAAAGAGGGTGGACCCAGAGCCAGGAGGGCTGGGCTTGGAGCCTGGCTCCCCACACCACTAGCTTGCGGAATCTTATGCAAATCGTCTTACCATTACTTTTAAATTTAGTTATACCCAGCTCCATTCCACCAAGTGTTTAACAGTAGCTTAGAATAATACAAACAACACAAAGAATAAATTAAATGGTCAAAGGAATTAGGCCAGAAGAAATTAAGTGTCGGGAAAATAATAAAGCCGGGGGTTAGATTAGCACGTAGAAGTGCATACTACGTGGTCCCTTCCCACAGAAGTGTCGAGATGGGCTACAGATCTAGCTCTCAGGTGCTTAGTAACCAAAGCCAAGGGACACATGATCAGCCACGAGATTCTCGGTGCCCATAACATGAAAACAAACCAGCTGTTCTGGACGAGTGCGGCTCTCTCTCACTGATCTGGAGACTGCGAGAAATTCCTCCATCAGGCCTTCATAAAGGGACACAACGGTACAGCAGCAAGGCCCGTAACATCCTGACCACAGACCCTAACATCTCTTCCGGCATTCCTTATTTTACCAGCTCCTCTTGCAATTCAAAAGCCTAATCCCAAAAGGACCATTCAGCCAACGTGGACAAGTCACTTTACCCCTTCAAGCCTCAGTTGCCTCAGCTGTAAAATGGTCCATCTATCTCGCTGGACTGTTTTGAAGGTTAAACAGGATAACGATGATAATGCTATGAGTCGGAATGGACTCAATGGCAACGGATATGGTTTTCAGGTTTTCTGGTGATAACGTATGTGTCTGACACATAGTAGGTGTCTGTCTTCGTTATCTAGCGCTGCTATAACAGAAATACCACAAGTGGATGTCTTCAACACACAGAAATCTGTTTTCTCATAGTTTAGGAGGCTAGAAGTCTGAATCCAGGGTGCCGGCTCTAGGGGAAGGCTTTCTCTCTCTGTCGGCTCTGGAGGAAGGTCATTGTCTCTCCAGCTCCGGCTTCCTGGTTCCCTGGAGATCTCCATGTGTCTTGGCATCTGTCTTACCTGTCTCTCCTCCGCTCCCTTGTTTAATCTCTTTTATATCTCAAAAGAGATTGACTTATGATACACCCTATGCTAATCCTGCCTATTAACATAACAAAGACAACCCATTCCCAAATGGGATTATAACCACAGGCATAGAGGTTAGGATTCACAACACATATTTTGGGTGGACATAATTCGACCCACAACAGTGTTCATCTGTTCTGCTAGAATGTAAGTTTCTCCAGAGCGGGGATCTTGGTCTGAATTGGTAGCTGATGTATCCCAAGAACCTACAACAGTGACGGGCACACAGTAGGTATTCGATAAATACTTGTTCAGTAAATGATTCCAGAAAACACTAGTCTAATGAGGTACTTCTAAGAGAGAGAAAGACAAGACAGATACGAAGTAAGACAGAAATCTGGGGAAAATAATAAAAAAAAAAAAAACCTGTTGCCATCACGTTGATCCCAACTCATAGAAACCCTATAGGACAGAGTAGAACTGCCCCACAGAGTTTCCAAGGAGCAGCTGGTAGATTCAAACTGCCAACCTTTTGGTTAGCAGCCAAACATTTAACCACTGTGCCACCAGGGCTCTCTGGGGAAAGTAAGAATTATATCCCCCTTGCATTTGAAGAATCACAAGCGTACTAAAGGTCCTTAAAGTCCTGCAAGAACGACATCTGTTTGATTTTGTTTAGCCCAGAGTTTTCCAAACTTACTTGATCATAACGCCCCTTACCTTGTTCCCCTACAGAATACATGATAGACCCACAAGTGTTCACACAACCCCAGGGAACTCTAAATGATCCTAAGAAGGAAAGAGGGCCACCCCAAATGAAAGGGAGAAGAAGACAAGAGACCTTCACATAACATCAAAGAAACTAACAGCATCGCCACTCTCCATGCTGATCCCTTCCACACACCACCTATTAACTTTGGAATACAGTGCATTTTTAAAATCAGATGGATCTGTCAGACCTAAACAGCCCCTCAGTCTGGACAGACAGGCACTCTGGCTGCCCCTACACATTCTAGAACCTATTTGTTCCGCCCAACTTCAGCAAAGCCAAGTCCCAGCTGTCTGGCCAGTCACAGCAGAGATCCTAGAGACTGGGGCCAGGGAAGGTCCTGGACCACCCATCCTGGGAGGGTGGCATTTCTTTGAAGGGAGGACGGGGCAGAGTAATGTGTGTCCATGTCCAAATGAGGCCCCCAGTCTCCTGGAGTCCCCGGGCCACCACCCACAGGGGGCATCACACATTACTGTTTAGCTCACTAAACCGAGAAGCCGCCCGGCAACAGGTTCCCCTTGCTGTTCTCACTACCACCTCCACAGATTGGTAACCACCACCCCATCCCCCAGAGGCCAGGAGGGCAGGAGGGCTCCTTTGTTTCACTACGAATGCAGCTAAGAGCCACCAAATGGCTAGCATCCTACCACACCACCCCACCCGAACGGGGCTCTAAGGCACAGCATGGGCTTCACCAAGCAGGAAATGACTGATAAGTGTTTACTGGGCACTTACGGGAAGCACTTCCAGGAAGCAGAGGGCTCCTTCCTGCCTCATCTTCCCACAGTCCTGATGCTCACTCTCTCACTTGTGAAAGGTTGTCAAGTATCACTGAGTACCCAGCCCAGGCTCCTGCAGGAACCCGGGGTCTGACTAGAACCTTGACGTCTGATCGGATAGGCTGCTGGGCTCCAGGCCTGCTGTCCACAACCAATATGGACCTTCACAGCCACCAGATTCGTGGTCCCGCTAGTTCTAGGTACCCATTCCATGTGTTTAAAAGTAAGAAATTAAAGTGGCCTGAAGGCGAAGAGGGTAGAGAGCCCAGATGGAGTTTAATATCACTTGTCTCTTACTTTCTGTCCATGGGGCTTAGCATATTGAATGTAAACTTGAAATGCATTCTCTCAAAAAATGTTTGCCCATCAGCCCCTGTGTGCAAGTCCTGTGCTAGGTGTGGGGACACAAAGATGGATGAGACCCAGGAGCCTTCTCTCAAGGAGCTCACACCAGCCCACAAGGGCCCTTCTCTCAGTGCCCCTCCCCCATGCCTCCACGTGTCTGCCCATGTTCTTGTCGCCTGGAACATCCTTCCTCAAAGGTTACATACATCTGCTGTGTAACAGGCAGAGTACCTGTCCCTCTGTCCCTCACTAAATCATGAGTGACAGACTTCAGGGACACGGTCCTCCAGTTTTACACCTTTGGTGCTTAGCAAGGAGCCTGCCACAGAGCAGGTTCTCAAGGAAACCGTGAACAAACAGAAGCAGCAGTCAACATTTTGGTTGGCTAGAATATGGTGCAAGACCTTCTGACAGGCCCTCCTACTTGCCAACTTTGAAAACACCACCTTGGGGCTGTGGCTTAATGCAATTAGCACCATTTAGGGAGAGGGTGTGGATTACAGCAAGCTGATCTGCAAGGCTGTAACTAGTAAATCATTCACAAAAAAGAAATGAGTAACACTGGGGCAATAGCTAGCACCCTACTCACTCCAGGAATTTCCATTTCAATGCTTCCCCCACACGCGTGCCCCAAGTTTTTCAGACCTAGGCTCATGTGACCCCCAAGAAGCAACCCTAAATATGCATGAACAGAAACTACTATTGTTCTCAGTCACTTCAGCAGACCTGACCAAATTTTCCTCACTGCCCATTTCAGTTCTCTTTCCTTATGCAGATATTTAAAAAACTAACATCACTTGATTACTACCGCCCCACTTGGAAGAAAGAATACTATGTAGTCCCTGGCTGGTGCAAACAGTTAACACACTCAGCTGGTAACTGAAAGGTTGGTGGTTTGAGTCCAACCAGAGGCACTCCGAAGAAAGGCCGAGAGATCTACTTCCAAAAAATCAGCCACTGAAAACCCCATGGAGTACAGTTTTACTCTGACATGCAGGGGGTCACCATGAGCCAGAATAGACCTGAAGGCAACTGGTTGGTTGCAGGATCTCAGTCTCAGCTTCAAATCCTGACTTGGCTACTCCCTCCCCCTGTGATCTTGGCAAGTCACTTAACCTCTCTGAGTCTCTCTGTTTCCATCTCTGTAACAGAAAGACTCTATGGTGGCCTCAGGATTATTGTGAGGGTTAAATGAAATAATATGAGGGAAAATGCCTAGCATGGTGCCTGGCACCAGTCAGGATTAAACAGATGTTCATTCCCTTCCCATTCCCTAGTAATTCTTCACAGAGCTGGGTCTACACAAAGGCAATAAGCATAGTGGATAATCCTGCCTCCACCACTTTCCAGCTGTGCAACCTCAAACAAGGTATTTGACCTCTCTGTGCCTCAGCTTCCTCATCTGCAAAATAAGAGAGCAATACCCCAGTCTTAGAGGGCAGTCATGAAAACTGAAGTGCTTAGAACAGGGCTTTGGCACATGGTAAGCATTCAGTATGCTGCTACCTGCAGTGGAGTCGGCCCCCAACTCATGCTGACCCCATGCACAGTGGAGAGAAAAACTGCCCGGTCCTGCACCATCCTCACGATCAGTTGCAGATTGGACCACGGTGATCCACAGGGTTTTCACTGGCTAATTTTTGAAAGCAGATCGCCAGACCATCCTTCTTGGTCTTTCAATCTACACTCCTCACTTAAACCTGTTCAGCATCATAGCAACACACAAACCTCCACTGACAGACAAGTGGTAGCTTTGCATGAAGTGCACTGGATGGAAATCAAACCTGGGTCTCCCACATGAAGGAAAGAATTCTATCACTGAACCACCACTGCCCCTACAAGCACTCAGTAGACACAGTAGCTGTAATTACTAACCCTGTATCTGACATTTACGTTGCTCTTCACAGGTGACAACATATTTTCATGAACATTATTTCCCTGTAGTATCTTGACTACTTCTGAGACAGGCAGGGCAGGTATCAATCAGTACTCCACCGGGTCCTGTGAGAACTACACCCGGGCGGCAATGAACATGGGTGTCATCTAGCCCCAACAGGGTTTTGTTTGATGAATTTGAGGCAATATTTTTTAAAACCAGGAGATTTTCTTAAAAAAAAGAATCAGAGTAACTGACAACTCCCAAGTTCCCTAGCTGTTAGAATCCCAGCTCCAACACTAACTAGTTGTGTGGCCTCGTGCAAGCTACTTAATCCCTCTGTGCCTCAGACCCCTCAACTCTCAAATGGGATAAAAATTCATGGCTACCTCATGCAGTTGTTGTGAGGATTAAATGAGTTAACGTTCATGAAGCATACAGAACAGTGAGCACATGTGCTAATTTAAAAAAAAAAAAAGACAGGAGGTGCTCCCCTTGAGAAAGGGCATGGTATCTCAGGCCTGCCAGAGTCCCCACTACTCCCTAATGCCTCATAAACACAGATGGCACATGGGTAGTTTAGCACTGAGTAACTTCCCCACTATAGACTGCTGAGTGCACCCCTGCTATAAGAATTCAATGAGAATGACATGTGCAAAAGCACTTAGAACATTCTGGGTGTCTGACAAGCATTCGTTTACTTCCTTAAATCACTCCGCTGAAGAGTACCAAGCTAGTAAGTGGTAAGGCCAGAAACAGAACGCAGGCTGCCTCTGCCTCCAAGTCCAGCTCTCATCCTACCATCAGTACAATGCCAGCAGCCTTATGTACACTGGTTACTACACATGTTTAGTCTGAATAGATCTCTCATACAAACAGGCATACACAACCCCAAGCTACAAAAGGTAACAAAATTGACCAAACCTTATAGATTTAATGTCTTACAATGCGTGGGGATTCCTGCAAGGCGATGAATTCTGAAAGACAGTTTCCACCAAAGTCAATCTCTGCCTGTGCCCAGCGGGTCTGGACCTTGAACACACCGTCACCACCAGTGCCCTCTGTCCTGCCCACCACTCGGGACAATGATCCCATTCTGCTCACCAAGTCCCATTTTATTTAATACACCAACTCAAGTCCCACCTCTTCAGTTCATTAAGCAAATGAGCACTTACTGGGTGCCAGGCCCCGTGACATGATACCTTTGGGGAACTCAGTCTAGCTAGGGGGACAAAAAAAAGAAAAAAAAAGTTACTTCAGCATGTACAAGGTCCAGGTGGCAAAATGGAACCCGGCACACTGGAGGAACTGCAAGAAATCTGGTAGGGCAAGCCCCCGAATATGTGTCCGGAAATACTGCCTGTGTGCCTACCCAAGAGGAGTCCCTGGATGTTGCTAACTGAAAGGTTGGAGGTTTGAGTCCACCCAGAGGCACCTCGGAAGTCAGGCCTGGTGATTAGTCGTTGAAAACTCTGTGGAGCACAGTTCTACTCTGACATACATGAGGGGTCACCATGAGTCAGGGATGACTCGACAGCAACTGATTTTATACCAATCCAAAGAACTTAACAATATCCAGAAGGTACTGAGGAGCTCCTCAAAGGCTTGGAGCAAAAGATAACATGGTCTGCTCTTGGACCTCAACTGGGAGGTCTGATAATGGAGGTACGAAGTCCTTTCCCTGAAGGCCCAGATATCTCATTTAATTCTCACAACAACCCAAAGAGGTAGGGTATTAGTTCCATTTTAAAGATGAGACACCTGAGCTGGGAAAGGTCTAGTGACTCGCCTAAGGGCACACAGCAAGTATGTTACAGAGCCCAGACTTGACCCGAGTTGGCCTAACACGCTTTAAACTACCACCCTCTAGTGCACCTACATTAAAAAAAAACCCTTTGCCATCCAGTCGATTCCAACTCATGGTAACCCTATAGGACAGAATAGAACTGCCCCATAGGGTTTCCAAGGCTGTAAATCTTTAAGAATGCAGACTGCCACATCTTTCCTGGAGCAGGTGCTGCATTCGAACCTCCGCCCTTTCCGTTAGCAGGCAAACGCTTAACCACTGCGCCACCCAGGCTCCTTTGCACTCACACAAACCCGCACAAAACACGTTTTTTTGATTTTGAGATCTGCTGGACTGTTTTATTACCCAATTGTATTTCTACTGTATATTACTTTGCAGCCCATGTCTTTAAATTTCTTATATTGTGAGCATCCTCCCGTATCATTAAACATTCTTTCTAAGCTTTTGTAATGGCTGCATAAAAATCCATGATTTTAGCAATACTGGATTACTTAACATTTAGGTTGTTTCCAACATACAGCTTCTTGTTCTTCTTTTACCAGACCAGCTCGTGCAAAGTTTGTCCCTGTGCCCCTGATACCAACCATTGTGTGACTTATCTCAGATGAGGATGAGTAAGACAATGACTTTAAACATCACTTTTACAAGAATATCAGCAAGTTTTATTATAGAAGGAGCCCTACTGTTTTTCTTCCCCAACCTACCTCCCAAACTCAACTTCCCAGTTTTGCCAGGTATTCCATTCATCTGACTTCCGGGTGGGTTTGTCTATTGGATGCAAATGCAATGCAAGAAGATGGCAGGTGGGAAGCAGCTGGCAGCAAACACCTCCAGGGCCCCGGTAAGCTCAGCGCCTCCCCACCTCCAACCCTATCCCCACCAACACAGATTTCTGAATCCAGCAGACACCTTCAACTCTACTCGAAAGGAATGGACTTCCCCCAGAAGATCACAAGGCACACATTAGACTTCAACCCCAGAAAACCAACTCAGCACCCATTAGACACAGGTCAAAGGTAGGCATGTTCCCTCAGCACCCCCTGTGCTCACTTCCAGAACTTTATGGTCTGGAAGAATGAGGAAGAAAGAACAAGGGGCTGGAGTCAGGAAACTGGGCTCACACTGTGACTAGCTGTGTGATCTTGGGTAAGCTGCTTCCCCTCTCTGGGTCTCAGCTGCCACATCTGTAAAGTGAGCTATGAGTCAGAATCAACTTGACAGCACACAACACCGACAAAGCGGGCAGAGTCCCTGGTTGATATAAACCGTTAACAAGCTTGGCTGCTAACTGAAAGACTGGAGGTTTGGGTCCACCCAGAGACACCTCGAAAGAAAGGCCTGGTGATCTACTTACCAAAAATCAGCCACTGAAAACCCTACGGAGCACAGTTCTACTCTGATACACATGAGGGTACATGAGTTGGCATCGACTGAATGGTTTGGCTTAGGCCCCTTCCTGCTCTGAGCAAGACCCTCATCAGGCCTGCCTGGGGTTTATAAACCAGCAGGGACTGTACTTCAGAATGCAAATTGCTAAGTGCAGCCCCCAACCAAACAGCTCCCACCTGGAGGGAGGAGAGCAGGAAGGGGTCCTCACACCTCCTCCCCTTATCTCATTGATCAAGATAAAGGAGAACACCTCAGATGGGAGGAATGGGCAGTTTGCTGACAGTATTAAAAACAAATTGTCTAACTGTCATCCCATAAGCCTAGCTTCTCGTACTAAGGCAAACGTGTTTGTCACATGTAAAAAAATTAAGTGACTGATTCATAGCAACCCAGCAAAATACCGAAGTCAGAACAAGAGCAAGTCATCACCACACCAACTCCAAAGGGAGGTTTCTGGTTTTATTTTCTAACTGGCGGTGACAAGCTTTTCACAAACTCAGGCAAGCTGCGTGCCGGTGATAAAGCAGACAGTCAGTCCTGCCACTTGAACGGACACAAGCCCAGATAGGAGAGGCCACCCGAGTCACCTCTAGGACCCAGGAAAGCCCCGCTGACTTTCAAGTGATGCCCAGCCAGGATGGGGGAGGGACGTGCCAGGGGAGGCAGCTGATGCCATGGGAGGGCCAACACCAGGCTCTACCCACAGAGGAAAGCTCAAGTTCAAACAGTAGAGGAAATCAATAGTCTCTAGATTACAGCTAGCTCACCAGCCTCCTCTGCGGTGGGAGATTTCACAGGGCTCAGAACTCCCCCAAACGGGGAGGGACACCCCCCAGACCAGCAGGCTACCTCATCCCACACCTGCCTGCACCTGGTAAGTATCCCTCTCTGCCTCCAGATCATCAGCTCCATAGGTTCTAGAGGGTTCCAGTTCTCTAGCTCTCTCTATCTCATTAACATCAGCCTTTAGGGAGGCAGGAAACTGGGAAAAGAGCCCCAAGCTCCAGGAATTAGAAGATGATGCTCAAAGGAGACAAGATCAGCCCAAGGTCACACAGGTTGCACCAAGAATCCAACCCACCCTCATGACTCTAAGTAGATGTTCTCTCCCCGTCACATCTGTTATGCACCAGGTCCTGCTGACACGGCCTGTGAAACACCTCCCCTCAATCTCCTCGCTCCAGTGCCCATGCACAGACCACTCTGCCCATCTCGCTGCCTCTCCATGATCCCGCTCGGCCTCTGGGCCCCTCCCAGCCAGGTTACTGCAACCTCGTGGTCTACTGGGGGCAAGCGGCAAGAAGGTTAGTTAAGAGCTGGACACATTGGGATCTGCCATTTTCTACTTGTGCAGCTTTCTTAACCTTCTTGGGCCTCGGTGTGCTCATCTATAAAAGGAGTATAATAATTAAAAAAAAAAAAAACCCTACCTCGCAGGGTCATTTAAGGGAATGAAGCACATAAAGCTTGCCTTGGACCTGGCCTGGCAAGGACAGAAGTACACACAGGCTCCTCAGAGGCTCCCCTGCCCCCCAGCCCACCCTGCCAATGGCTCCAAACACTACTTCCTTCACACCATCCCCAGTTCAAAATCCTCCCGTGTTGAAAACACACGTCCACACAAAAACCTGTGCAATTGTTCACTGTAGCATTATTCATAAATACCCAAAATGGAAACAACCCAAATGTCCATCAACTCAGGAATGGATAAACAAAATGTGATATATTCACACAATGGAATATTAAAACCACCAAAAAAAAAAAAACTGTTTCCATTGAGTCAATTCCGGCTCATAGCAACCCTATAGGACAGAACAGACCTGCCCCATAAAGTTTCCAAGGCTGTAATCTTTACGGGAGCAGACTGCCACATCTTTCTTCTGAGGAGTGGCTAGTGAGTTTGAACCGCCAGCCTTTTTGGTTAGCAGCCGAGCACTTAACCACTGCACCACCAGGACTCCTTAACAGAATATTATTCAGTCATAAAATACATGCTACAACATGGATGAACCCTGAAAACATGCTCATTGGGAGAAGACGGATACTAAAGGCTATGTATTGTATGATACCATTTATATGAAATGTCCAGAACAGGCAAATTCATAGAGACAGAGAGCATCCTGGTGGTTGCCAGAGGCTGAGGGGAGAAGGGAATTGAGAGTGACTGCTAATGAGCATGCTGCTTTTCAGAGTAATGAAAACGTCCAGAATTAGATAGTGGTGATGGCTGCACAACTCTGAACACATTAAAAACCACGGAATTGTACACTTTAAAATGGTGAATTATACATATGTGAATTATATCTCAATAAAGCTGTTATTTTTTAAATTGCCATCAAAATAAACACAACAAAAACAAAATGATTAGTATTTACAACCTGAAAAAAAATCCTCCCATGATGCCTCCTTCTCAACAAGATAAGAGTCAAAATCGTGTAGATATTCGAGGCCTCGAAGTCTGACCCCAGCCCACCTGGCCACAAACACTCTGAATTTGCCAGGTGTGACCCCTCACTATACCCGGAATAAGCCCCTTCCCACGGCCCACCTGGGCTCCCAGCATTCACCTCCAAACAGCAACAACGGTTACTCACTTGGCTTTACTCCTATCTCAACTCCTGGCTGTTAACCCTGACATGAGCTGTCTGGGACTTAAAACTATCTCCATCCAGCCCATCCTCTCTCTAACTAGACTGGAACCTCCTAAGGGAGAAAGATCTGGAGCTGCCTGTTTTCTTCCTCTTCTACCCCCACCCCTGAGGCCACTGTTATGTCAATACCAACAACAGGCATAACTTCCTGTAAGCTATATAAACACTTGGTTACAGGATACCATTAATCCTGGTATCAGTCCTCCTGATAGGCACTATCAGCCTAACTTAGAGACGAGAAAATGAAGGTGAGTGGTGGAGGAGGGCTAAGGGGGAGGAGAGGAATTTGATCAAGGTCAACCCTGCAAGAGGCGAGGCTGGGATTTGAACTCATTCTCTTCCCACTGTGCTAGCACATGCTGCCTCTCTTGAGATGTTACATGGGAGGTCTACGTATCTAGTAGGTGCTCAGTAATATGTCGTTCTGCAGTGTTTGTCCAGCAATCACATAATTTGGGTTTACAGCTAGATAGGCTAGTACCCACAAGGGAGAGCATGCACCCCTAAAATTAGCTCTAAAATGAGTGTAGCCAATTATCTTCGCAGCCAAGTAAGAGGCAACTAGGCCCAGCTAGTCTCTGGATGCAGTTAGAAATCCCCTAGGTACTATAAGACAAGTGCAGACTGCAGTACAAAATACACACGGTGACTTAACGCTTTCCCTAAGCATACAAAAAGAATTTTTTTTTAAAGTATCACACAGAACAGGTTCTATGTGAGTCACGTATGGTCAGAAAGCGGTGCGAGGCAGCCACCATGCAGCTCAGCTGGCATGTCTGCAAATGCAAGTATTAAATTTAAAATCTGTTTTTAAAAAATGATAACACCCAGTGCTGGTGTGGCCGTAATGGAACAGGCAGTCTCATACGTTCTAATGGCAATGTAAACAATGCACCCCTTTTGGAAAGTCATTTGGCAGGCACTGTCAAAGAAGATGTCTGGAAATTAGTCCTGAAGAAGTAATTCTGTTTAATGGCAAAAGCTATATATGTGAAGATGTTCCCCCTACACTACTTACAACAGTGAAAAACTGGCTGATGCTTACATCTGTTGTTGTTAGGTGTCATCAAGTCAGTTCTGACTCATAGCAACCATATGCACAACAGAACGGAAGCACTGTCTGGTCCTCAGCCATCCTCACAATTGTTGTTATGCTCGCTGCTATTCATAAGGTTTCCACTGGCTAATTTTTCAGAAGTAGACCAACAGGTCCTTCTTCCTAGTCTCTATTAGTCTGGAAGCTCGGCTGAAACCTGTCCACCATGGGTGATCCTGCTGGCATTTGAAATACTGGTAGCATAGATTCCAGCATCACAGCAATACACAAGCCACCACAGTATGACAAACTGATAGACATGTGGGGCTTAAATCTCTAAACAGGGAAAAAAACAAAAACAAAATGTGTTGCCATTAAGACGATTCTGACTCATAGCCCCCCTACACGATCGAGCAGAACTGCCCCATAGGGTTTCCAAGGAGTGGCTGGTGGATTTGAACTGCTGACCTTTTGATTGGCAGCTGAGCTCTTAACCCCTGCATCACCAGGGCTCCAAATCAGAAAGGTTAAGTGAATTACAGTACATGCACTTCATGAAGTATTCTGCAGCTATTAAAAATTATGGTTATATCATCCATGTATCACCATGGAAAAAATGTTTTCTTCATTTAGCCTTCTGGCATAAAAGGATCTGAAACTGTCCCAGCTCCGTGATTACAATTACAGTAAAACCTAGGAAAGCCGGAAGCTGTGTAAGGCAGACACCTGTCAGAGAAGGAAAACGCAAATATTTTTCACTGAAACAAGCAACAGAAAAGTGGTAAGATTGCACCCTGTCAAAGGCAGAAAACGTGCAAGACCTGGAAAAACAAAACTAGACTCGTCAGTTCCAGTCTCACAGATTCACCGTATTTTAAATAAGAAGCCACCTGGAATCAATCATAGCTATAATATGACAGTCGCTATGAGTCGGAATCAACTCGACGGCAACAGGTTTGGTTTTTTTATAATGTGATGGGGGGGATAAGTGGCTTTTCTTTTTTTCTTCTCTATTTTTGAAATTTCTTTTAATGTTGTTATACCACTCTTATATAATCAGGAAAAAATAAATTTAAAAAAACCACCAGACTTATTTTGAAGCTGCTCAGTCTCACATGAACGCTGAGGCCTGCCTGTACCGAAAAAAAGCAGCCACTTGAAATGGAGCACTGGCTGCTCGCTTTTCCGTTTATCAAAACAGGGCAAAGTCTCCCGGAAAAAGCCTCAGCAAGATGACACCCACTCCAGGCCCGTGACACAGTCACAAATCCACATCTCCAATAAATATGACCACAACCTAAGAAAAACGCCCAGGTGATGGTCACAGAAAAATGAACAGTTGGGGAGTTTGGATAATAGGACCGCAGATTATTTTAATTTTTTTATTGGTCATAGTCGCAATGCGGGGCACAAAGGAAGGACTCAATAAATATCTGAGGCAGAATTTTTTTTTTTTAAATGGGAAAATGAATTCATCAGCCCACACTCCCTGAGGGCCAGGGCCTGACACACCTGCCCACCCCTCGGGGGCCCCCATGAAGCTCAATCACTGAGGTCCTGTTGAAAGAAGCTGTGGTTGGACTTAAGCACCTCCAGCAGACAGGAAATCAGTACTTTTGTCACCAACTTGAGAACAAAACAGTGAGAAAGCTCAAATGTTACTACGAGAGTAAAGGTCAAAGGGGGAGGGGAAAGTAACACTTACTGAGTGTGTCTGCGCCACCACCTGTTCTGGGGCATGATTTCATAAATTCCTGATGCCCTACCTCTGGAACCAAGCAGCCTAGGCTCCTCTACTGATTAGCTGTGTGACCTCAGGCAGGTTGCTTAACCTCTCTGTACCTTATTTTCCTCTCCTATAAAATGAAGGTTGTAATGAGGATTCACTCAGTCAATACACGTAAAGCATTTAGCACAGGGCCTGGCACATAGAAAGCATTTAATCAATGTCAGCTAGTCATTATTACTGAGATCCATTTTAAGCAGTCAGGAAAAACTGGGCCTCAGAGATGTTCAGGAGTTTCCCAAGACTACACACCTAGTACGAGGCAGTGCTGGCATTTAAACTCAGGTCTAAAAGACTAAAGTCTGTGCTCTTTTTGCTAGGGAAAGCTAAACCTCACCCCCAAGGATGACTTTAATCCCCCCTCAAACACACACATACACACTCACAGACATATATTTAGGCTTGTCAGTGCAAAAGGTTTAAGAATATTAAAAGATAATTGGAAATGATATGGAATCCCTGGGTAATGCAGTTAAAGCGCTCGGCTGCTAATCGCAAGCTTATAGGTTCAAGTCTATGCAGAGGTACCTCGGAAGAAAGGTCTGAGGATCTACATCTGAAAAATCAATCATGGAGCACAGTTCAACTCTGAAACACATGGGGTCTCCATGAGTTGGAATCGACTCGATGGCAATTGGTTTGATGGTGCTAAGAGGCAGTAAACCAGATTCTAGTCAACTGTAATGGGGATAATACCAGCTCCCTGTCAGGACGGCTCTTTCAATTCATTCATTCAACAAACATCTTTTTGAACCAGGCTCTGTTCTAGGCTCAAGGGATGGAGCAGAGAACCAGACACACAAGGTATCTGCCCTCCTGAAGCTCGAATCTCAGGAAGCGGGGAGACAGATAGAAATGAGTAAACAACTAAGTTTCAGGTAGTGATAAAGACTGGTGGAAGTGAAGCAGGATCATGGGACAGAAGGGTCTGGGAAAGGGCAGGACACTGGAGTTAAGGGCTGAGTGATAAGAAGCAGCCAGGAGGATCTGGGGTTGAACCCCCGCAGCAAGTGCCAGGCCCCAGGGGAGAGCTGGGTGAGTTCAAGTGTCCTGAGGTTCGAGGGGAGGGAGGGGTCAGATCATCTAATCTGAGGTTCAGGCCTTCCAGGCCACAGTTCGGGTTTGTACTAAGTGCAAGATGAAGCTACAGGGGGTTTTAAGCAGGAGAATGACACGACTCATTTGTGGGATAAGAAGCGTCTCGGCAGGAAAGTGAAAGAGCCTAGTGTGTGGTTGGCACTTGATAAACGGTTCTTTTTTCCTCGTTCTCCTTCTCCTTGTGCCACTGTCTACAAAACCCTGGACAATCATGCTCCCTTTTGTAGACTCCATTTCCAGAAAATGAGGAATCTGAAAAAATACCAATGCTAAGGATAGGGTGTGCCCGCCTACCCCAATATCAGATTTCATTGATCTGGGGTGGGGGTCCTGAATCAGTATTTCTTAAAAGTTCCTCAGGTGCAGCCATGAATGAGAGGAGCCTGCCTAGACGGGCCTCTAAGACCTCTACCACTCCAAAGTGGAAGTAATACTCAGGAGAGTTGCCCAAAGATGCAATGCACGCCTTTTGAAATAGTGCATTCCTCCTTGCTGAAGATGGGCAAGCAAAAACCACTTTCTCAGACATGAAATTCAAGAATCAGACACCCTTAAGAGATCCCTTTCAAGACAGACTTTTGTGGTTTTATTACTTGCTGGGTGACCCTACAGTGGGCAATTCTTAGGCCTCAGTGTCCTATGAAATCAAAAATGGAAGATAAACAGCATATGTGTCACCTCTTGCCTTACTTGTTGCCATGGCAGGCATCACTAATTGATTCCAGAACTCTCTCCTGCTGAACCAGGATGTCCCGAGTGGCTTGAGAATCCCTTCTATGTGGGAGCCAAGTAGCTTGAAGCTGGATGCAAACTGGAACCCATCTGTCTTCCTTGGCCTCATGTCCCTAAGGTCCTTTCTAATTGTGACATTCTTTGAGGCAATGGTCCTTTATTTATCTTCCCATGAACAATGATTAACTACCAAGTTACACGGCAGTGAGCTCAGCTGGTCCAGGCCATCAGACCATGAGATCACACGTTCCATCTCTGTGGGCAGGTTTTGCTTTGTTTTCTGAATCTCAAACTCTGGATCCTCTCCAGCTAACATCCCTCCTAGGCAGGTGCACCCCCAAACATTTACTAAACAGGGCAGACTGAGACAGACTGTACACCTGGATCAGGCAAATCAATCTGTGTTCCTGGAAAAGCTCGTGAAAGCACGTTCCCTCTGCTCTCACTGCTGAGAGAACAATAATAATAATGACAGCAGCCAGCGTTTACGGAGCACTGTTTGTGTGCCATGCATCAGGCTGGGGGCTTCCCATACATCATCTCACAGAATTTTGACCACAACCCTCTGAGGTGTTTATTATCCCCATTAGGCATACGAGAAAATCCAGACTTTGAAAGCTACTAAGTTACCTATAAGGAGCCCTGGTGGTGCAAACGGTTTGCACTCACCTACTATACAACCTAAAAGGAGCCCTGGTGGTGCAATGGTTAAGCGCTCTGCTGCTAACTGAAAGGCTGGTGATTGGAACCCACCAGCAGCTCTGTAGGAGAAAAGCGGGGCTTCCAACTGGTTCATTCCGGTTTGAACCCCTGCTGAGCCTTTGCCTTTCCACCCCAGATATACTGAATCAGAACCTACAGTTTAACAAGATCCCCAGGTGACTCTTATGTATAATAAATTTAAGAACCACTGCTCTACTAGTGGAGCCCTGGTGGCACAGTGGTAAGAGCTCAGGCTGCTAACCAAGAGGTCACAGTTCGAATCCACCAGCCGCTCCTTGATACCCTATGGGGCAGTTCTACTCTATCCTATAGGGTCGCTATAAGTTGGAATGGACTCAACAGTAACGGGTTTGGTTTTGGTTTCGGCTCTACTAGTGGTTCTCAGAATTGTCCCTAACCAGCAGCATTAGCATAACCTGGGAACTTGTTAGAAATACAAATTCTCAGCAGTAGTTCGAACCGGAACAAATCAGTTCGAACTCTTGGAAAGAGACCTGGGGATCTGCTCCCCTATAGATTACAGCCTAGGAATACCTATGGGGCAGTTATACTGTGTCCTATAGGGTTGCAACGAGTCAGAACTGACTCGATGGCACCCGACACCATCACCACCACTAACCTAAATGTTGGTGGTTTGAACCCCACCAGCAGCACCACAGAAGAAAGACCTGGTGATCTGCTTCCATAAACATTACAGCCAAGAAAACCCTATTGGGCAGTTCTACTCTGTAACACATGGGGTCGCCATGAGTCAGAATCAACTCAACGGCAACAGGTTGGTTGGCTGGAAGCTGCAGATGATCACAACAAGAGAGGAGAGATTAGAACTCAAGTTCATCAGGACAGCCACATCTCTGGCTCTGGGCAAGTCCCTTCCCCTGTGCCCCATCTCTAAAATGGAGGTGATGACTGCAAAGACAGATGAGAGCCTGGCACACAACTGCATGCAACTCTAGGTATTGATCGTGTTTCCAAGATGTATGACAGTACAGTGCGCAGCTTGGAACAACCTGCTAGGATTTGGGTAGAACATCAAGCCCCCCAGACGACAATGTCCTGACCTGGTCTCACGGACACTGAGCTGGAACCTAGTTTGGCTTCACAAAGCGATGCATTCCTGAAAAGTTGTGTGAACACTAGTTTTCAGAAAGCCAATGCTACATCCCCCCTGGCTGGCATTACAATCTGAGTGGGTTTCTCCTCTGGCTTCATTCCCACTGGTCTCACTGTCCAGGGCTCTGAAGGCATCATATCTACTTTCACACCCCGGGGCCTCTAAACACGCTATATGCTGAAAATTGCTCGGAGCTGCTGGGAGGGGGAACTTGGCAGTGAATCTCTTTGTAACAGGATCTCCGGACACCAGGCCTACCTCTCTTGTGGAACTTGGCACATTTGGCCTCATAGCTCCTAATAAAACATGGGCCTTTCCCTCCTTCAACTTCATATCCCCGGCAGCAGAGCCTAGCACCTCACATACCACATTGACACTCCAGGCTTCCTCTCCCTTCCCAGGCAAGGTGGGAAAAGTATGATATTCCCATCTTACAGAGGAGAAAACTGAGGCTGAGAAAACAGAACCGTCCCAGACTAAAGCCTACTCCACCACAGCATCCCTCAAAAGTACTCAGTGAACAAACGGGGAGCAGATGTGAACCTCCTTTGGAGACCCAGCAACCTGGATATCTGCCACATCTGTAAATGCTCTTGTTAGTTTAGACCTATGGTCTCACTGGGGTGAAGTCAGTTACCAGTATGAGGTTGATTCAGTGGCATCACTAGGGTTGGTGTCACCCAGTGCAGTAACTCATGGTGTCACCCTCCCACCATGGACCTCCTTCCAGCAGCAATGAAAACAACATCGTGTGCTTCTAGCAAGCGCAGATGAAACTGCATGATTCGAAGAGTCACTGTAATTGGGTAACAATGACAGCCTGACCAGAGCGCATTACAAAGGTCAAAGAGGAAATGAGCATAGAGTTTTAGCTGTGTAGGTATACTGATGCACGTAAGCTGGGCTTACAAAAAGTGTTTTTGTTGTTACAACTAACTACAGGGATATTTTTATAAAAAATAATAAATTTCTGCTGCAACACTGCATAAAAATTTTATGGACAGTCATTTTGGTGTCACCCCCTCTGACAGTGTCACCTACTATGATCTGCACCCCCACACCCTCCTAGTGACGCAACTAGGCTGATTACATGGGAATGGAAAAACAGCCAGTCCACCTAGTAGGACTGTCCGGACATAGGCAATCTATACCATGACTTCAAAACAGTTATCACCTAAAGCAGTGGTTCTTAACCAGGGGTCTCCCGCTCCCCCCAGGAACATTTGGCAATGATAAAGACATTTTTGGTTGTCATGACCCGGGGAGGGGGTGCTACTGGCTCTAGTGGGTAGAGGCCAAGGATGCTGCTAAACATCTATAATGCACAGGACAACCCCCTAAGACAATAAATTATCTGGCCCAAATAGTCAACAGGTTGAGAAGCTCTGATCTCTAGGAAAAGAAGTGGTTCCCATTCACCCCAACCACACTCTTAGACAGCTGCAATGCCAAAATGGCAGGGTCCGGGGAAAAGCAAATGCTAAGTGTACCATATGCATCTTCCAAAAGAAACCAAAAGGCGGCTGCAAACTCCATAGTCAGAGGCTGAGGGTCTGCGTCTTAGCCCACAACATGTCATTTTAGATAAGAGCTCCCACTCCCATGGCCCCAGCAATTCCTCTTCACATAGCAGGATTTGGTCACCACTCTAAGCAATAGAGTCCTTGGGTAGTGCAAATGGTTAACATGCTAATCTGCTAACAGAACGGCTGGAGGTTTGAGTTCACCCAGGGGGCCCTTGCAAGAAAGTCCTGGCAATTTACTTCCAAAAAATCTGTCATGGAAAACTCTATGGAGCACAGTTCTACTCTGACACAGATGAGGTCACCATGAGTCGGAATGGACTTGACGGCAACTGGTTTGGTTTTTGGTCTATACGATACTCCCTGGCATCAAGACTGGCAGAAGTTGTATAACGCCCTCAAAGCATCCCCCCATACCTTGAGCACACGGCAACCACAGCCAATTCTCTGCATCACTCTGCAGCCCCCAAAGTTGGGAGGCGTTGCATTAATAAAGAGGGGTTACTTGGGAGTGGATATTTAAGGGCCTACTAAGTGGCCTATTTTAAGCAGCCATAATCTGAACTGGGTGCCTTATATACCTTCCTTCATTTAACTCTAATAATGCCATGCTCTGGCAATTATCACGACTTTAACAGATGAAGGAACAGGTTCTGGGCAGAGAGCGGAGTCACATGGCTGCAGGTGGACGAGCCTGGACGTGGATCCACGCTTCTGCTGATGGAGATATTCGTGCTCTTTTCCATAGTCGAACTTTTCCAGCGAGCCCTGAAGTCCTGTCATCCATGTCCGACTTCAAGCTCAGGAAATCCAAACTCATTCACAACAGGAAGGTCAAGACCCCAAGGAGACACCGTTATGTCATTCATTTGATTGGGGCCAAGGCAGTGGCTAGGAGCCGGGAAGGGTCAGGAAGCCTCCACCACCTCACAGCTTCAGGGTCTAAAATCCATGGTAAAGCTGCTCTTGAGACTTTGGGAAGCATTTCACCACTGCCATATCACAGTTCTGAGCAGAGAGTGTCAATATGTCACCATCCCTCAGGAAGATGACCTCTAAAACCTATGAGAATAGACCATGAGCCCAGCTATCCCCCTTGGAGACTAGACATACCCTGGCCCGTGTCGACTCTCCTGTCCAGCTCTCCTTGTGCCCCAAAGAAGCCTACAACTAGCTGGTTGAGTTTCCAGCACAATGTGTGTCCATGGGTCAGACTACAACTACCTGAGCCTCAGTTTCCTTCCCCACATCTACATCATAGGATTACAGGAGTTAATATGTACAAAGTGCTGACAATGGTTCATAATAAATATTCCATCCATGGTAGCTGCTACTGTCATTTTTATTATCTCAATTAATCCTAAGGAAATCATCAGAGATGTGTTCAGAACTTTTGTTACAAAGTTATCTTAAAAGTGTTCATCATGACAAAAAAATTTGGAATTACAGTAGAAAGCTAATCACACGATTAATTAGAGTGATTATAGTACCTCCATATAAGGGAACGGAATGCAACAGCTAAGATTTATACAAGAAAAGATGATATAGAGCAAGGAAAAATGTCTACAACATATTGTCAGTACTTCACAGCCTGCCACAAACTACCCCTAAGAACAGCAAAGGAGACTGAACTCATATCCCCAGAGGGTCTGTGGGGGTAGTGATTTATTTTCTCCTGAATTTGCTGGGAAAAAAAAAATCTTGATGCAAGTTTGGTATCTGATCTATAATATGTCCATGTTTGTTTGTTTGCTTTCAAAAAATATTTCCAAATACTTTCCACTGAGTAGCAGTGACCCTCCAGGAAGAAGCCTTATGTTTATCCTCTGGCTTCCTGGAGTACCCCCAGGGATACGACATCTATCCCAACTATTTACAAAAAAAAGTAAACTGCAAAGCATATGTAGCCGGTAATCCTATTTTAGTTTACACAGATAGGTAGATAAAACAGGCACTAAAAAAGACAAAGATCACCCATCAACATGGTACCAGTAGTTATCTTTGAGGAATGGAGATTACAGGTCATTTTGCTTTCTCCTTTTATTTATCTATATTTTCTACTTTTTGTATTAAAAAAAAAAATGACTTATGTGGGAACTGAATCAAGCTTAGGATCAGGATCCTCCAGACAACTGGGCTAACAGCCCCAGGCAGGGGACACTCAGAGTCCTGTGCAAATGGCCATGGGTGCTACAATCAGCACAGCTGGAACGAGGGCAGCACAACCTAGAAGCAGAAAAAGTCTGGACTGAACCCCCACCAGATGGGTGACAACCTCACTGAGCCTCAGTGTCCCTCAGGTGGTTTTAAGTTCTGATTTAAAGTAGGCAACACAGTAGGCAGTTAAATGTTAGTTCTCTATCAAACCTGTTTACCAGAAAACACAGTGCATTGCTCAACAGCTTGTGTTACTGGCAGTAGACCCACTGACATTTCCAGAAGGGCAGTTAAGGCAGGCATCCTCCACTCCCTTCCTAAGGTGCTCTCCAGGATTTGGTCCTTCCTGTTCCAGCTGCTGCACGATGGTATTCAGCGATAAGTGGGAGCACTGACAATGCATACATGGGGACTTGCGTAGTGGTTTTTTGCGCTCTCTGGAAACAGAATCAATCCACCTTCACTCTCTAACCTGCACTTCCCACCACCTCCAGTCTATAACAGCAAAGTCCAGTTTTTTTGGCAACGATCCAACTCATGATAAGAAATCAATCATATGCAATTCGTTACACATGTGTGCCCAGGCATATGTATATTTACCCTTCCTACATGCAATAAACTCTGATATTCCTTATTCAATCATTTTTTAATGCTGGTCATAACTCACTGAATTGACTTTATGACCCACGGTTTTAAATACACTGCCTTACAGCATGTAAGTCTATGATTTGGTTTCTCGAGCCTCACTTTAAAAGCACATTTTCTGGAACATATTAGTCAGAATCATATAAAACCGATGATATTCAAAGGACTAAAAACAGTCATTTCACAGAGTTCAGCCTAATGATTATGTATGAGCCCAGCTCAGACGTTCACCTGCCCAATTCACCTCTTGTAAGCGAATTCTAAATCTCAGTTAATTTTAAAACTGGGCTGCACTACAAATGTACGTTATTATTGTGCAAAAGGCAAATGACACCTGAATTGAGCAAGTCACTTACAGTCACTCTGAGCCACACCTGTTAAAGAGGAAAAACAATGACAAATTCACTGGGATACCGTGAGGACCGAATAAGCTTGTGTATGTGACAGAGCCTTGCAAACTATACAATAAAAAAAATTTTTTTTTAATTTTCTGAAGAGTATATTATGCCAATGTCCCTGCAAAATAAGATGACAAAACATCTGTTGACATGGTATCTGCTGAGGGTTTGTTTTATGCTAAGCACTTGTCATACAGATCCATTTAATCCTCCACGACAACCTTATGAGGTAGGTATTCTTGTTGTTCCCATTTTACAGATGAGGACAAGTGAGGCTCTGAGCATTACGAGAGTTGGTGACACAGCTAGGAGATAGAGGAGTCACATCTGTCTGACCCCAATGCCTGTGCACCAAGCACTGCACAGCAATCTCCCTCCACACCCAGAACAATCTCCTAGCAGGCCTCCATCTCCTGGCCTGGGAAACAGGACCACAGGCATGGTCCACTCTCAGTGGGGGAGGAAGAATTCCCATGACACAACAACACTGAAAATGCAGTGGCCTCTCAGCCTGTCACCATGTGGAATCACCTTGCTGCCGTGGAAACAGGTGGCACAGTCAGTGCAGACTTGCCCAGCCTCCCATCGCCCACAATTAAAGCCAAGGATTAAGTCTTTAAACTTTCAGTTGGAGGCTTAAAATAACTCCTCTCGGCCCTATAGAAAATGTACCCAGAGACAAGAGGTGTTCACAGCCAGAGCTGGCCAGGTCACAAGATAAAGAGAAATGCTCAACTCAACCCAAAGAGGACCCACTTTTCAAAGGATATCAATACCCACATGCTCCTTCAGAGCTAGGACCATACTGGCCACACTTTAGTCACATCCCCTGGTCATTTAACCTATATTATTTCAATTGCACACATTTCGTTAAAAAAAGAACTATAAATTCTGCTATCAGAAGTCTACACTGATTTACTGTCCAGCCCACATTACACATTTTAATACATATGTGTGTGTATACACACACACACACACACACACACACACACACACACACACACACAGGTAGTTCCTGACATATGAGACAATGTGATATTCAAGTTACAACAAACTACACTTACAAACTCTGTTTTTGTTTTGTACATTTTATCTTTAGTAATACATACTACATACAATGTTGCAGCCCATAATTTGCTATGTTATCATTCTTAGATGTTCACTCACAGGTGTTCAATGCTATGATTTATAAAGATACTGATAATAAAAGGCAACAATAATGAAAACTAAAAAAAAAAAAAAAGAGGTATTCAACTTACATCAGGATCAACTTATGGCGGAATTGTCAGAACGGAACCCGTCATAAGTCCAGGATTATTTGTATGTATCTACACATACATACACAGACACATGCACACACAAACAATCCATTGTAGACAATTTAACAGATTTTGTAGCACAATTTAGATTATTCATAACTATGAACGCTAAGCCTTTTGCCCTACCTTTAGGATCTAACTCTCAGGTAAATGAAATACACTCTGTAAAATGGTGTTCTTATATTTCTACATCCATTAAAAAGGAACTTTAACACAATGTGATCTCTCTCACTTGACTTACCCAACTACCCTGCGTGAGAGGTACTACGATTATTAACACTTTAGAGACGTGAACGCCAAGAATCAGGAAGGTTAAGGCACCTACCCAAGGTCACATAACCAGTAGGTGGTGGAGCCATGACTCCCACCAAGCAGTCTAGCTCCAAGTTCATGCTCTTTGTGCAAGTCTCTATGTATTGCCCAAGGGTCTTATTTATCTCTGAGCTCCTGAAGTATAAGGGCTGCATCTAAAACAGTTGGAAAAAATACATTTGCAATACAAATTAAGGGTCAAAGGACTAATTTCCAAAGAGCATTTAGAAATCAATAACAAAAACATCTTTTTTTTTTTTTAATGGGCAAAGGAAACAAACTGAGAGTTAACCAAAAAAAAGAACTACAAATGGCCCAAATGTAGGAAAAGATGCTCAACTCACTCAAGAGGATACAATTTTGCACCTCTCAAACTAGCACAAACTTAAAAATTTAATAATCCTCAATTTAGAGGGCACGGAGAAACAGGCCTTCTCAAAATGTGGGTGCAAGCACAAACTGGGATGACATGTCTAGAGGACAACTTAACAGTAGCTCTCAAAAGTTAAACACACGTACCCTTTAATCCAGCAATCCTATGACTAGAAATTTACCCTACAGAAATCCTTGTGAAGGTTCCAAGAAATAGGCACCAAAGACATTCTCTGTAATAGATTTGTAACAGCAAATAAATATGGTGAATTCACATACCAGAATACCAGAGTAATTCAAAAGAGTTAGAGCTATAGGTACAGATATGAAACAATCTCCAAGATAATTGAAACAACAAAAAGGCTAGGTAGAGAGCAATATGTATACCACCGGTTGCCATCCAGTCAATTCCAACTCGTAGCGACCCTACAGGACAGAGTGGTACTGCCCCATAGGGTTTCCAAGGCTGTAATCACGGAAACAAACTGCCACTTCTTCCTCCTGCACAGCAGCTGTTATGTTCGAACCGCTGACCTTTTGGTTAGCAGCCAAGCACTTAACCACTGTGCCACCAGGGCTCCTATGCATATATCACAGTCCCTTTAATGTAATTTTTTTTTTTTTAAATGCCTGTGTACATCACATAGAAATTTCTGTTTTTCCTGGAAGGAAACCAATTGAATTCTACAGTGGTTATCTTTGAAGAGAAGAACTGATACTTTTAACTTGATACTTCTTGATACTTCTCTAATCTTATACACAGTTCTAAATCCCAGATTTTTTAACCTGGGCTTCATGGGCTATTTCAAAGAGTCTGTGAAACTGCATACAAATTGTATTAATGTGCATTTCCTTTGGGGAGAGGATTCTTTCCTTTTACACACACTCTGCAAGGGTCTTATACCTCCCAGAAGGATTAGACCCACTATGTTATGGACTCCATAGTGGGGCTAATTTTTAATATTCACTCATTTATTTACTCAGCAGCCATGAAACAACACTGGGCTGGGTCCTGGCACAGGCCCCCAGAAAAACACCATCCCATTCCTGCCCTGGAGAAGTAGATCATTTCTGGCATAATAACGACATTGTTTTCTCAAGCCTCCGAAATGGCAACAGGGTACAGCTTCCCTTAAACAGGAAGAAGGAAAAGTGGAACTGAAAATTATTTGCATGTTTAAAATTAGACCTTCTGTGGAAGCTGACACTACTTAGTTTTCAAAATGCTCCCCATCTGCTGCCTCATTACCCCCACCCCTCACCCCGGCATATACATGGCATGGAAATTCTGAGACAATAGGATGACTACAGCTATCGCTAATAAGGAAGTAATAAATTTCCTACAGCTCCTGTCCTCTGAGGGGTCACCAGAAAAGTCTCTGGAAAGCCATACAAGGTGGTGACAAAATTGCTATGGACTTCTCTGATCTGACAGACCTGCCACTTCCAGGATTCTCCACTGAGGGACTTTCTCTGGTCCTCTCATCACACTCACTGTCTCTGGCAAATCCAGTGCCAGCCTTTCTCTGAAGGGGCACAGGGACTGTCAAACTCGTGGCCTCTATCACAACTGTGATGGTTATCTGGGATGATGTGTGTAACGTCTCTCCCCCCACTGGCCTGTATGATCCATGAAGCCAGGCTGCCTGCTTGTTCACCACCAAGGAAGGCCTCTTTCTGCTCACTGCCCGACCCGCATCCCCAGGAAGCCACCAGTTGCCATCCTGTCAACGCTGACTCATGGCGACCCCATGTGTGTCAGAGGAGAACTACTTCACAGGATTTTCAGTGGCTGATTTTTCAGCCGCAGATCGCCAGGCCTTCCCTTCTTCCAAGGAGCCTCTGGGTGGACTCAATCCTCCAACCCTTTGGTTAATAGCCAAGCACGTTACCTGTTGGTGTCACCCAAGGACTCTATGCCCTGCACTCAGTAGTTGCCAAACTTAAGCAACTTAACCACCTTCGCAACTTTTGCCTGACAACATCACATTCATGTAATGATTTACTCAATTATTTTCTTTAGATCAATTTTTTATTAAATTTAAACATTTATTTACCATGATACTACATTCACATTGTCTCATTCTACATGGGCTTGGAATGGAACTTAAGAGTTTTTTGACTAATAACCCCTAAAAGAAATAATTCTTAACATAAAAAAAAGCTTTGTGACTCCAACTAAGTTCATCTGGCGTGTCCCCAGGGTTATTCTGTACCACTCTTTAGGGGTATGCTGCCATAGGAAACCCTCGACGTATAACTGAAACCCCACTTCTTTGCCCCCAAATAACAGTGGCAGCCACAGCTAGCAATTGACTCATACTTCCTATCTGACATAGCAGTTCCTCTTCTATCTTAGTAGATCCAACCACTCAGTGAAGCAGGAAGTATTGGTCCCATTTTCCAGATAAAGAAATGAGGAGTCACAGAGGTTAAGTGACTTGCCCAAGTTCATGCAGCTAATAAGTGGCAGAGTTTCCATCGCAGACCTCATTCTCTCTCCACCACGGCAGGCTTGTCTCGTAAACTCGGGTTCCCAAAGAACCGTAAGCAGGAAACAGGATACCTGGGTTGTCCATGCTGCAGATGGAGTAGATCTACAGGGTTTAGGATGCCTAACCAAAACCCATTGCCATCGATCGATTCCAACTCACAGCGACCCTAAAGGACAGAGTAGAACTGCCCGACAGGGTTTCCAAGATTGTAATCTTTACGAAAACAGAGTGCCACATCTTTCTCCCCCAGAGCGGCTGTTGGGTTCCAGTTGCCAACCTTTCGATCAGCAGCCGAGCGCCTGACCACTGCGCCACCAGGGCTCCTTGTTTAGGATGCAGAGAACCCAAAATGACTCTCTGCCCTATTGGGATTCAGGCCTCACAAGTCCCCTGCCACAAAAGTCCATAGCCTCATCTCTTACTTGCATGCTGTGAAGATACACACTGCAGGAGATATGACTTCTTATACCATGGGACAGTAAGTCGTCTGGGACAGCGGAGACATCAGACCTGCTGGCCACATGCTACTTGTGAACCTTCGGTAGTTCTGGGCCTCAGTTTTCCCCATGACAAAATGGCAACATGAACAGCACCTACCTCTTAGTATTTCTGAAATGGCCCAATTAGATAATGGATTAAAGCCCTTGACACAGTGCCTGCCACATATAATGTCACCTATTAATTATAATATTATCAGCACCATTATGTTAGAAGGGAAGCACACAGAAAAGTGCCTCTTACCCTGCCATTTGGTCACTTAAAATAATTCCCTTGGCCAAGAAGTGAATGAACTAAGAAGCAATTACTGATGATGGGCTGCCTAAACCCAGGCCTGCAGTCATTCAGCAACTCGGCCTCAGCCTCATCCCCAAGCAAAAATGACTTTTAGGAGCTAAATAACCTCTTTGCTGACTGAAATTGCTCACTCGGGAGCCAGCGTTCTTTCTGCTTAGGAAAGCTTGGGTATTCCGTGGTTATCTTTACTGTGGGGTTGAACTTGAACTTAGCTTAAAGTCACAGTCTAACCATAAACCAATTTGCTCTGTTTTCTTAAACTGCCTGCAAACAAAATATGATCGGCTGGTTTTTTCATTGTTGTTCTGCAGCAAAATAAAAACACTCGAAGTCACCCACGTGAGAATTTAACAAGCACTTTAAAGAGGAGTCAAAATAATTTGGTACTCTGGATAAGGCAGGTAGGTAACCAGGTTTAAGGATTAGCTAAAATATGTAATAAACACAACAGCTTCTATTCACTAGGAAACAAGAAAACAAAGAAAAAGCACATCGAAACACTGCAAGGCCAAGGAAGCAGCTATCAGTCACTAGCTTTCCTTCGTTTTCATCTTAAAGAAGCCCGCTGTCAAGGCGATTTCTTAAAGGAATCTGTCAAGGCTACATTTCTTAAGAGAGGCAGGAGAAAAATGCTTTGTCACATTGCCTAAAACACACACATAAACCAAAACTAGTATGCAAAACGCTACAAGAATGGGTGGAATCAGACACTGCTACCAGCAAGCCCTCATGCTGGAATCATCTCCGACTCTCCTTCCTGTCTTAGAAAAGGAGAGTAAGACGCCAGGTTCAAAAACTGCTTTTCCCGGGCTACTAAGCACTAAGCCTTCCGGCATCTCAGCTTTCCAGCACCTACACCCATCCTCATTAATGCCCAGGCAGAGCTGAACCTTTCCATGACGTGCCCATTTTTTCTAACCTGCTACAGTTGATTCCGTTTTCACACACACACACACACATTATTCAAGTCTTACAAAGCCAATCAACTGCTAGGCAGGTAGTCAGATACCTTAGTCCAAGTTTCCTAAGCCCAGAGACTTCAGGAATATCTCAACTAGGATTCAATTTTGGGAAACTCACCTTACAGCTACGGCCCTGGGAACACACAGTGAGGTAGCAGCACGTCTATGGTTAAAAGTAAGAGCAAAACGAAAACATGAGGTTTCCAAATACTGTAGCATCACGAAAATACCAGACATAGCCAGGAGGCCCAGGTTCCAGTGCTGACTCCTCTCTATCTCACCCGACGACCTTGGCCTGATCACTGTCTTCTCTGGATCTCAATATATTCATCTAAAGAAATGGAGGGTTCGAACTATCTTGAATGGCCAACTCAAAAATGCTCTAATTTCCTGAAATAGCCAATATTGAAAAGAACTACCAAACGTGAATTTGGAAAATGTTTTTTCGGAGAGCCTTTTAGATTTCCTATTTCATAATATATCCAAAACTGAGATATTCAAGAGACTCTTCTTGAGTTTCTAAAGAACAAACTCTAGAGGAAGGAAATATCTGAATATGGGACAAGTAAACAGTGGCAATATGTTAACCTAAAACAAGGAAGGGTTGGGCAAGAAATAAATTTACCCAAGAAACTTTCTGCTGATTCAAAGCACAGCAAGCAATAACCATGTCTGAGCGGGAAGAAGAAAAAGAAAAATATACATGTATATATACACATATACATACAAAATTAAACTAAAAATAAATGAAGCTCAAATATTTCATTAATATGAACTCTGATACAAAAAAATTCAATTGAGGCAATTCTCTTTCTTAATCTCATAGGCTAATCCATTGCCATCGAGTCAATTCCGACTTTTAGTAACCCTATATGACTGAATAGAACTGCTCCATAGGGTTTCCAAGGAGCAGTTGGTGAATCCAAACCGCCAACCTTTTTAGTTAGCAGCCAAGCTCTTAACCACTGCGCTACCAGAATTTCCCTACAGGGACAGGGAGAGGACAGCCCATTTACATAGTATCTTAATGACGATCTCATCTGGACATCCTTTCATATTTACAAAGTTCTTTCAGACACTGGCTAGTGGAAACCCCTGAAACAAACCGATCAGACAAGTGGTATTACATCTATTCTACAGATGCTATTAACTGAGGATGGCAGAAGACTGAAAAGCAAGTCCAGCAGTCATGCCTAGCCCTGGAGCTGACACCTTCTCCAATATTCGCTACAGAAGACCCACTGCCTTCCAGGCCCTCATGAGAGCACCTCAAAGTCTGCTGGGAAAACTGTGAGGGGGTGCTGGCCACCCAGAGTGACCCTCTGAGGGTTACCACAGCCCCCAGACCCCAGCTCCCTTCTGGTCCTGCCTGCTAGGCTGCATCGCTTTCCCATGGCTGGTGTTTCTGTTCTCAGACAATCCTGTATTTATTTGGGCTTGAAAAGTTTTCCCTGAACCCAGGTTCCATCCCAGCCAATAACTCACTTCCTGGGTTTCAAACATCATCTCCTTAGAGCTGGTATCTATAAAACAACAAGATTTTCATTAGCAAAATGGGCAACAGGGACATGGCTCCCCGAAGTCTGAGAAAACGAACCAGCTTGCTCAGCCCCCATAGCACCCACTGGGTGCTGCCTTTTTTCACTTCTCTCCCTCAGTTCCCTATCTGAAATGGGAACACACCCCTACACCCAGCTGTCCAGCCTCACCCCCCCCCCCCCCGGTCCCATGGGAATGCCCTGAAGGGGAAACGACGCTTTCAGAAAGATTGTCCACCAAAACGCCAGGCACAGGGATTATCTGAAAAGTCAAGCTAGAAAACAGGGCGGTGCAGGGACAGTCGGTGCCCCTAAAGCACGAATTACACCCAGGGAAAGAAGCCCTAAGGCGCGACCGGCAAAAATGAACGCCTGCGAGTGGCCATCTCTTCCCGGGCTGGGAACTTTCCCCAGAAGCAGTGTCCTCCGCCCGGAGGCCCCGAGCCTCGCCCGGCGCCCCCGGGCCAACGCCGCCGCCGCCGCCCTTCGGCCCGGCCCCTCCGGCGCTGCAGGCCATGTCGGAGGTCCGCGGAGGCCCGGCCTGGCCGGCCCCGCTCGGCGTCCCCAGCCCTCGACAAACACGCCCCCTCGGGACGCCTCGGGCGGGCGCGCCGGGCCCGCGCCGGCCAGATGTGACCGGCTCCGGGAAGGGCCGGGCCACGGACGGCCTGGAGGGGCCGGGCTGGCGGCATGCTAGCCCGCGCGGGGGTTTCTCCGTGGGAGGCGCAGGCACCCCGCGACCCCGCGTCCCGCCGCCCTCCTCCTGGAACTAGTCAGCCGGCAAAGGGGCTCGGTCGCCGGCATGCGAGGCCGGCCAGGGTCCCCGCGAGCCCCCGCCAGGCGAGGGACGCCGAGGACCCGGGTCCCTCGCCGCCTCCCCCCGAGCCCCGCAGGAGGGGGTCCCCGGGCAGGTGCAGGGACACCAGCCCGCCCTACCATCCCCGGCCCCGCGGCTCACCTGGCCCAGGCGCAGCAGAAGCAGCAGCGGCGGCAGCGCCCAGCGCAGCCCGGGCGAGCGCCGAGGGGGCCGCGCCGCCCGCGCCACCGGCTTCATGCCCCCCGCGCCCTGCAACGTGCCGGGGCCGCGCGAGTCGGGCCCCGCGGTCGTCGCCGCCTCCAGCCGTCGCCTCCGCCTCCTCCTCCGCCAGCCGGTCCGCCGCTTCCCCGCTCCGCCCGCCCCGGGCTTCCCCGGGGACATGGCAGCGGCAGCGGCAGCAGCCACACGGCGGAGCGCGGCGCGGCGGCGGCGGGGGGGCCGCGTCCCCGGGCGCGCAGGGGCTTCGCGGGGCGGAGCGAGCAGCGCCCACCTCCCGCGCGCAGCGACTCGAGTCCGGCTCCCGCGGCCGCAGCAGCTCCCGCAGCCTCCTCGGCGCGTCATGCGGCTCCGGCTGCAGGGAGCCGCGGTGAGCGCTCGGCCCCCTCCCTCCCCCTCTGAATATTCATCGCTTCCTCCGCCCGGCGGCCTGGCCGTGCGGAGACCACGGCCCCTCACTGCCCGCCCCCGCCCAGCCGGCCGGCGGCTCCCCTAGCCAGGCGGGCGGGGGAAGCGCCCCCGCCGCCCTGTCCGGCCCCTCTGCCCAGCCCTCCCACATTCCTGGGACTGGGACCTGGGATGCGGCTCCTCTGCTCCCTGGCAACAAGCCTGTACCCCTGTAGGCGCCCCGAGCCTCGGCTCCGCTCCACGGCCCTGGTTTGGTTCACCAGATGGTAACAGAGACCCCTGCCGAGGCCACAGCTGGTCCCCCGTCCAGACAGCAAGCGGGCCAAGGGGTTCTCGACCTGGCCTGCGGGTGGGCTTACAGGTGCGTGATCCCCGAAATTGTAGGCGGCATTGTGTCCTCCCCGGCCCTGTGCCCAGGCCAGGGAGGCAGTGAGCTGGCACTGGAGCTGGTCCAGTGATGTCAGGACCCCAGCTCTGGCATATGGGAAACCTGGCTCTGCTGATAGTACTAGCTGTGTGGCCTCAGGAGGGGCATTGCACCTCTCTGAGCCTCCCTTTCCTCATCTGTGAAATGAAGATCATACTAGTACCTGTCTAGAGGGACTTGGCTGAGGATTAAATGAGATAATGGGTATAAAGTAGTAAACAGGGAGCCTGCCACATATTGGACCTCAATAACCTTTACGGGTTGGGAGAGCACGTATCACATTATCAAAGGGATCCATGGCCTGAAAGGGGTTAATGATCACTGGGAGGGATTACTATTATGCCTTTGCACAGAGAAGGTAACTGAGGTGACTTGCCCAAAGAGAAGAAATGAGAGAAAGAGCCAACCCCAGGAGTGGTGGGTAGGGAGAGATTAATTCCAACCAAAGGGAGAGGCGACATCCGAGCTGAGCTATGAAACATGGTTTGGATTTCACCAGGCAGATAGAGGGAAGCAGCATCCCATGAAGTGGGAGCCACTTGGCAAAAACTAAGAGGTGGATGCTTCAGGCCTGGCCTTCTGAATAGGAAATTTGGGAGTTCATATTTGGGGGGCCTCTTTCAAGTGTTAAAAAAAACAAAGATGTCACTTTGAGGACTAAGGTGTGTCTGACACAAGCCATGCTATTTTCAATGGCTTCATATGCATGTGAAAGCTGGACAATGAGTAAGGAAGACCAAAGAAGAATTGATGCCTTTGAATTATGATGTTGGTGAAGAATATTGAATATACCATGGTCTCCCAAAAGAACAAACAAATCTGTCTTGGAAGAAGTATAGCCAGAATGCTCCTTAAAAGCAAGGATGGTGAGACTTCATCCTACATACTTTGGACATGTTGTCAGGAAGGACCAGTCCCTGAAGAAGGACATTATGCTTGGTAAGGTAGAGGGTCAGCATAAAAGAGGAATACCCTCAACGAGATGGATTGACACAGTGGCTGCAACAATGGGCTCAAACATAGCAATGATTGTGAGGATGGCGAAGGACCAGGCAGTGTTTTCTTTTTATTGTTTTGGCTTATTTTTTTTATTATACTTTAGATGAAGGTTTACAGAACAAACTAACTTCTCATTAAACAGTTAGTACACATATTGTTTTATGACATTGGTTAACAACCCCACAACATGGCAATGCTCTCCCTTCTCCACCATGGGTTCCCTATTACCAGCTTTCCCCTCCTGCCTTCTCGTCCTTGCCTCTGGGCTGGTGTGCTCCTTTAGTCTTGTTTTGTCCTATGGGCTTGTCTAAAAGGTGAATCTCAGGAGTGACTTCATTACTGAGCTAAAAGGGTGCCCGGGGGCCATACTCTGGGGGTTTCTCTAGTCTCTGTCAGACCAGTTAAGTCTGGTCTTTTTTTGAGTTAGAATTCTGTCCTACATCCTTTTCCAGCTCTGTCTGGGATCCTCTATTGTGATCCCTGTCAGAGCAGTCAGTGGTGGTAGCCAGGCACCATCTAGGTGTACTGGACTCAGTCTGGTGGAAGCCGTGGTAGTTGTGGTCTGTTAGTCCTTTGGACTAATCTTTCCCTTGTGTCTTTAGTTTTCTTCATTCTCCCTTGCTCCTGAAGGGGTGAGACCAGTGGAGTATCTTAGATGGCCACTCACAGGCTTTTAAGACCCCAGACACTACTCACCAAAGTAGAATGTAGAACATTTTCTTTACAAACTATGTTATGCCAATTGAGCTAGATGTTCCCTGAGACCATGAACCAGGCAGTGTTTCTGATGTACATAGGATTTGATGTACATAGGATCGCTGTGTATCGGAAGTGACTCAACAGCAGCTAACAACAATACTACATATTTGGGGGAGACTTTGAAGGCCAGAATAAGAAGTTCGGGCTGGGACTGTGGGACATAAAATGATACTCGTGAAGAGTGTGCATCTTAGCTCAAGTAGATATGTGAGACTAAATGGGCAGCTTCTGTCCGGAGATGAGATGAGAAGGCAGAGAGGCTGAGGAGCTGGTTGAATGTACACAGGAAATCCGGGGTGGAAAAAAGGAGTGTGCTGTCACTGTATAGGGAGAGCAATTAGGGTCACATAACAATGTATGTAGAAATTTTTGTATAAGAGACTAACTTGAAATGTAAACTTTCACTGAAACTACAATAAACAAAAAAAGAAGAAGTTTGGGCTGGACTCTGTACAAATTAAAACTCCACTTGTTGTGGAGTCAGTTCCCACCAGGTGTTGCAAAGCAGAACTATGCTCCATAGGGTTTTCAAGGTTGTGACCTTTCAGAAGCAAATTGCCGGTCCTTTCTTCTGAAGCATCGCTGGGTGGGTTCAAACCGCCAACGTTTGGGCTAGTAGTTGAGCACTTAACGTTTGTACCACCCAGTGACTCCATTCTCTGTGCAGTAGTGTGCAAACCACCAGGTGTCCAGTACTGTCTCCGGGCATCCCTTTGGGCTTCAGGTTCCCCGTCTATAAGATGGGAACACACCTTTATTTAAAATGTCTTGAGGGTTCCCACCCCACTGCACACACAGACAAGCAAAGAAGGTAAGGGGACCTGACCTGCTGAGTTACGCATCTTGCCATCCTACACACGCTGCTGCTCCCAGCCTTCCCCCCTCCATCTCAGGGGGGAAAGATGTTGCTGTCCATGATGCCCAGTGAGAAAGAAAGGCTGATTTGCCACAGGTGCTCCCAGATCTGTGTGGTGCTCCAGGTCCTCCCAGACCCAGCTGACCTTAGAGGCCCACCCAGGCCTCCACGGTTTCACGCCTTGGGTCTGCAGACGACTCCATGAATTCTGGCATGCCTGTCAGTTTTCTCCTGGATGAAAGGCATGCCCCCACGAAGTGTTGGTTGGAACTGGATTTCCCCACTGCATTGTGATGAAACAGAATAAACAGTCTTTTCAGTAAAGGACGTTAAGACCTGAGTAATAAACTACCTGTGCGGTCATAAACAGATCACAATGGATTAACGACCTATATGAGGAATGAAGTTAATCCCAAGTAAGTATGGTGTAAACTCCCTGAGGGCAAGGGTTGGGCCCTCCTCACCTTGATTGTCCTGCAACACCTCACTCGGTGTCTTGCCCAGAGCAGGAACTCAAATATTTGTGCAGACGCATGGTTGTGTAGGAGCCCAGGTCGTGCAGTGGTTAAGCGCTCAGCTGCTAACCAAGGGTCGGCAGTTTGAACCCACCAGCTGCGCCATCAGAGAAAGATGTGGCAGTCTGTTTCCATAAAGATTACAGGCTTGGAAACCCTATGGGGCAGTTCTACTCTGTCCTACAGGGTCGATATGAGTTGGAATCGACGTGATGGCGATGGGTTTGGTTTTGGTTTGGTATGGTTGTGTAAATGTACCCGGGGGCGCCATGATGTGAAAGTTCATTTTTCCACAAGCATAAATCAGGAAAGGAGCATTCACTCTACAAAAGGAATTGGGACTCGATTCCAGTGTATAGGTCTCCTCCTCAGATGTCGCTGCCCCTGGGAGTCCTTCCCAGATAGCCCAGCCTGAGCTGGGTGCATTCCCACACACCCCTGCCCCATGCCCACAGCTCCCTTAGCTTAGCCTTAGCAGCAGCAGCGTGGTAATTGCCTGCTTGTTTCAGTTCCTTCCTGAAGCCCCTTGGAAGTGGGGCCTGCATCTTGTTTATCATTTTATCTCCAGCACATAACGGGCACTCAAATGATATTTATTTAATTAAATCAAATGCATTCCTTCGAAAAGCAAACTAGGGTGTTAGATTTATGCCTATTCTCTCTCTCTCTCTCTCTCTCTCTCTCACACACACACACACACACACACACACACCCCAAATTCCATTTGCAAGCAACTTTTCAGGACTATATCTACCACGCAAAGCTCGGGACACACTCTCCTTGAGAATGCCCAACGATGTTTAACCTTTTCGTCATGTCCACCTTCAAGCAAAAGCTAAAGCTTTACTGAATACGGAGCCAGATGCACAGGGGACAAAAGGGCCACACCAAGAGTTTAGAGTGGAGGGCTCCTGGGTTCTTTCCAAACTGCCTGGTAGGAATCACCGGGGCTTATTATAAACAGATTCCCATGATTGCCTTAGATTGTGGAGGGTGCAGCCTGGGAATCTGTATTTTAACAAGCTCTTCACGTAATTCTCACAGGATTGAGGAGTACCTGTTTATCCTGTGACTGGCCTGATTGTGCCCCTAATAATGATAAGTACCATTTATCAAGTACCTACTAAGTGTAGCCCTAGTGGCCCAGTGGCTACACATTTTTCTGCTAACCAAGAGGTCAGAAGTTCAAATCCACCAGTTGCTCCTTGGAAACCCTATGGGGCAGTTCTACCCTGTCCTATAGGGTTGCTTTGAGTTGGAATCGACTCGACGGCAATAGGTCTGTTTTGGTACTAAGTGCCAGGCACTAGTCTAGGTACTATACAAGCATTATTTCTATTCCTGACAAGAACCTTGTAGAATAGGCATCATTATCAATATTTTACAGTCACTGAACTGTACATATGAGGACTGTTGAAATGGTAAATGTTTTATTACCTATATATTTACCACAATTTTAAAAAGTCTTAGAAAAAAATATTTAAAAAAAAATTTTTTTACAAAGAAACTCAGTCTCAGAGAGGTTTAGTTATTTACACAAAGTCACACAGCTTTAGAGTGGCAAAAGCAGGATCTAAACCCATATCTATCTTTCCACTATGCCATGCTGCTCCTCCCCCTTGATATCGTAGGTGGTGGTGGTGTTGTTACATGCCCTTAAGTCGATTTCAACTCCTAGTGACCCCATGTGACATAGTAGAACTGTCCCATATGTTTTTCTAGGCTGTATCTTTACAGGAGCAGATCACCAAGTCTTTCTCCCGCAGAGCCACTGGGTGGGTTCCAACTGTCAACCCTTCCATTAGCAGCTGATCACTTGACCATGGCGCCGCCAGGGCTCATTCCATATTGTAGATAAGCTAATATAACATGCTGAAAACAGTGCCTCTGTGTGTAGGCTGTTACAATAATGTTTATTATCCTTCTCTTGGACCTCAGTTTCCCCAATTTCTAAAATGGGAAGGGACAGAGGGTACAGGACTTTCTACCTCATCCTCAAGAATGGGGACCAGGTGAGGCAACCATGTCTAATGACACGTCCACCATCCCACCAGGAGGCAGGCCTGCTGGGCACCAGCCTGGAACCAGGTCACCAGCCCTGCAGGGAGTCCATTCAGCCTGGCAACCCTCAGTTTATTTTAAAAGCCACCATGAGCAAACCATTCTCCAAAGCCCTGCTAAGCAGAATGGAATGTTTCTTGGGAGTCTGATTAGCTAATGTTGCAGGCATGGCTGCCCTGAGACCTTCCTGCCTCACAGCCTTGAATTGAATCAGAGTGGAAAAGAAGACTTTTCGAAAGTTCTTTTTCTAAAAAAAGGAGCAGTTCATCTTTATAACAGTAACAGGAAGTTTCCTGTGGACTTATGACCGCGCTGTGGTTAGAACTCCATGTTTGCCCCCAGACCTCCGCTCCTCCCTAAGCTGTGCCTTAATCACCTGCCCAGGCACCATGCTCAGGAGCACCTTGGCAATGCCTTTGTTTCTGACTATAGGTGCTTGCAACATGAAGCATTTTACTAATTATTTTCTCTTGTGTATGTGTGCATGCATGTATGGATGTGTGTTGAGACAGAAGGCAACGTATGACTTCCAAAGAGACAGTTGCATGTGACAGATTTTCAATGAAGAAAAGAACGCCTGTAGGTGCCACCTCAGGGTCTGGGAGGACAGAAAAGGAGCCAATGCTCTCAGGGGACCCCACCCTTTCCCCAAGGACAGGCGCCTATAGTGATGAGCCTGCTGGCTTCTGCGCTTCCATTCCACCTCCAGTGCTGTTAGGTCCTGAGTCAAGCCCCCAGTGAGGCCAGGTCTTAGGGCACCTGAGACACAGGGGAGGGGGTGATGGAAGATGTAACAAGTAGACTCGGGGCCTAGGGTACAAGCGGCTTTTGTTCAGGGCTTGAGAACAACTTCTGCACAAAGACCAGAAGGGGCAGGCCAGGGGTAGGAGGCAGTGAAGCCTGCAGCAGAAACTTCACCTCAGACAAAGAAAGGGCTGAGAGATTTAAAGACAAGAAAAGGGAGCGTGAGACCCAGCGTCCCAGGGCTTCTGGGCAGCTGGGTCCTTCCAGGCTTGTTAAAAATAGATTAGTTTTTTTCAAGTTTGAAAAGAAATGTTCTTTTTTTCCTCTGGTTGAAAAAAAATTTTCTTAATCATATTGTGCTGGGTTTTAGAACACCTGGGTCCCTGCGATTAGTGTAAGAAATCAACTTGGAACAATTGTGTCATGAGGAATCTCACTGGCAGGGAACAAAGTACCCTGCCACCTAAACAAACAAATTACATGTAAATATATCATGTGGTACCCACTGCCATTGAGTCAATTCTGACTCATAGTGACCCTATGGGACAGAGTAGAACCGCCCTATAAGGTTTCCAAGGCTGTAAGCTTTATGGAAGCAGACTACCACATCTTTCTCTGATGGAGCTCAAACCACTGACATTTTGGTTAGCAGCTGAGGGCTTAACCATTGTGCCACCAGGGTTCCTCATATACGTGGTCATATATTTAAATTACACATGTAAATGATGAAGGAGCCCTGTTGGCACAACGGTTAAAGTGCTGGACTGCTGATCAACAGGTTGGTGGTTTGAATTCACCAGCTGCTCCTTGGAAACCCTATGGGGCAGTTCTACTCTGTCCTTCAGGGTCACTATGAGCTGGAATCAAATCAACAGCGACAGGGTTGGGTTGTTTTGTTTTGTTTATATAAATGATGATGGAGTACTGGTGGCACACTTGTTAAAACGCTGGACTGCTAACTGAAAGGTAGGAGTTCGAAACTACCAGAGCCTCTTTGGGAGAAAGGTATGGCAGTCTGCTTCCATAGAGATTTACAGCCTTGGAAATCCTATGGGGTCGCTATGAATCAGAATCTACTCAACGGCAGTGGGTTTGGTTTGGGTTTATATAAATGATGAGAAGCTCTGGTGGCACAGTGGTTAAGCGCTCAGCTGATCAAAAAGTCAGCGGTTGAACCCACCAGTTACTCCCTGGCAGTCTGTTTCCATAAAGATTACAGCCTTGGAAACCCTAGGGGGCAGTTCTATTCTGTCCTATAGTGTTACTATGAGTCAGAATCAACTTGATGGCAATGGGTTTTATATAAATGATATTCATACATGGGTACATATATATTTGATAGATATGTGCATGAGCTTTGCTTATAGCAATATTGTGTAGTGGGTACAAGTATGGACTCTGGTGTCAGCTTCCTGGGTTCAAATCTTGATCCTGCCCCTTATTAGCTATGTGACCCTGGACAAGTTACTTAACTTCTCTGAGCTTCAATATTTCATCAGTAAATGAGGATATTCATGATGGTAATATCTATTTCATAGGTATGTTGATGATGACAATATCTACCTCATTGGATTGTTATAAGCTTTAAACTAGTGAAAACATTTAGAATACTGCTTGGAATATAGTAAATACTATGTAAGAGTTTGCTGTTATTAAAGTATCTTTTGGGATATGTGAGGTAGGGTGATGTGTCAGGAAGTAGGTGCTTCGAAGCAGATGCTTTTAGGTACAAATCCTATGTACTTGCTGCACACCTTTGGCCTCCATTTCCTCACATAAAGAATGGGATGATAATTCATAGACTTGGAATTGTGTGATGATGAAAGGAAAGGGCACATGAGATGCACCTGGCATGTACTCCAGGAGATCCAAGTGGTAAAGGCACAGTAATTGATGGGAAGAAAAACATTGGGAGTCAGAGCCCTACAACTTCATTAACCAGTTGTCAAAGCACAGACAAGTCACTCCTCTCTGAACTTGGTTTCTTCTTTTGTGAAATGGGGGTAAGATTAGTGTATCAATCAGAGTGGGCTAGGTTATGCTACAGTAAGAAACAGCCTGCCAAAATCTCAATGACTTAAAACGACAAACATGTGTGTCTTGCTCTCTCTACATCTTCATCATGACACAGTCCCCTGGTCAGCTGGGGCTATGCCCCATGACTTCCTCACTCCAAGACCAATCTGCTGGAGCAGTCACTATCTGAAACATTACCAGTTGCCATGGCAAAGGAAAAGTGAACTTTGGAGGGTCTTGAGCTAGCAATGAAATGCTCTGTCTTGGAGGTGATGCTCAACTCTTTTGCTCTCAGCTCAATAGCCAAAGCTACTCACATGGCCCCACCCAACTACAAGGGGGCCGGGAATCTCAATCCTACCATATTCCCAGAAAGAGAGCCCTGAAAGGTCTGCTGAAGAGCACTAATGACCACCACAATTAGAAAGCCTGTAAAAGCTTGTTATTAAAAGTGTGGTCCCTACATAAAATGATATTTGTGAAGAGAGTCTTTCTTAGCTCGAGTAGATACATGAGACTAGATGGGCAGCACCTGTCCAGAGGCGAGATGAGAAGACAGAAGGTATAGGAGCTGGCTGAATGGACGTGGGAAATCCAGGGTAGAAAGGAGGAGTGTGCTGTCACATTATAGGGAAAGCAACTAGGGTCACATAACAATGTGTGTATAAATTTTTGTATGAGAAACTAACTTGAACTGTAAACTTTCACTTAAAGCACAATAAAATAAGGAAATAAAAAGTATGGTCCCAGACCAGGATCAGGGACATCACCTGGGAGCTTGTTAGAAATGCAGAAATCCTGGCCCCATCCTCAGGCCTACTGAATCATTATCTGCATTTTAACAAAGATCCTCAGTAGATTCCTAGACACATTAAAGTTTGAGGAGCACTGGACTAGTCTATTGGGTGGCAGGGTAACGAGCTGGTAAAGAGCCTGGCTCTCAGCCTGTATCAGTGGAGCTGGTTAACACGCTTATTCCTGGGCCACCCCCAGGGACTCACAATTAGAGGCAAGGGTGGGTCTCAGGAATCTGTACTAAGAAGCACACAGGTGATTCAGATGCAGTTCGCGTCCTACAATCATACTTTGAGAAAATACCGAGAAGGCTCCATGTCACCCTTGGTGGACAGGTTTCAGTGAAGCTTTCGGACTAAGACAGACTAGGAAGAAAAGCCTGGGGATCTACTTCTGAAAATTAGCCAGTGAAAACCTTATGGATCACAACAGGACATTGTCTAACTCACTTGCTTTGGACACGTCATCAGGAGGGATCAATCGCTAGAGGAGCACATCATGTATGCTGAAGCAGAAGGTCAAGGAGAGCGAGGGAGGCCCTTGTGGCACAATAGTCACAATGATAGACTCGAATATGCCAGCAGTTGTGAGGATGATGCGGGATCAGGCAACATTTCCTTCTGTTATACGTAAGGTCGCCATGAGTCTGAGTCAATCTGACAGCCATCTCTATCTCTACTTGCCATGTATAAGCAGAATACCTTAAAGAGTTTCCTTTTACTTGCTTGGAAACTATAATTCAAGATAGGGAGAAGGAGAAATCCTAAGAAATAATCTCTACTGCCATTTTTGGCAACTAACTATGTACCAGGCTCTGTACAAGCTACTTTATACAATTTATCTCATTTAATCCTAACCACAGAGGAGCCCTGCTGGTGCAGTGGTTAAGTGTTCAGCTGCTAACCGAAAGATCAGTGGTTTGAATCCACCAACCGCTCCACAGGAGAAAGATGTGGTAGTCTGCTTCCATAAAGGTTACAGCCTTGGAAGCGCTATGGGGCAGTTCCATTCTATCCCACAGGGTTGCTATGAGTTGGAATCGACTCGACGGCAATGGGTTTGGGTTAATCCTCACCACAACCCTGTGCTACAGGCACTATCATGACCCCACTTTGTGTCTGAGAAAATTAAAGCACATTAAGTTTTAGTAACTTGCTCAAAGACATACAGAAAGCAGGAGCAGGAGGCAGCCACAGATCTGTCTGAAGCCAAAGGTTGTGTTGACCATTAGCCGGCCGATCCGCTTCCCAAGACGAGCATCCCTGTTCTAAGGAGGTCCCTCTGCAGAAGTCCTTCCCCACCCTGAGCAGTCTCTCACGTGGTCCTTTAACCTCCAGCCTGTTGCCAAGGGCAGCATTCTATAGATACCCCTGAATTCCCTGCATGCACACAGTAGGTGAAGGATTTCAAGACAGGGACATAGAGACAAATTCCTCATCTCTCTCAATTTTGATCCATCTGCTGCTGTCATTTCCCTCTGTTGTTGACATTTTCATTGGGCTTTTTTTTTTTTTTCCTGAGCCTTGCATCCTCTCTGCTGAAAGATGCCATTGTTATTCTCAGGATTTACTATTCTGAGATTCTGGAGATAGTAAAATGAACACATGGAAAAGAACCTTGGAGGCCATGAAGTCTAACCTGCTCTTTTCACAGATGAAGAAGTCCATGGAGAAACTGAGGCTCTGAGAGGTTAAGGGACTTGCTGGTGGTATCACAAACCAAAAACCAAACCAAATGTAAATATGCTTGATTTAACCAAGCCTTGAAGTTTGCAGTTACCAAAGACAAATAGAACATGAGGATTTTGTCTTGCATTTCTTGGCCCTGGGATGGCAAACTGGGCTGGACTGGGCTGGTCCTGGGCCTGGTTCTGACTTGGCCATTGTCCGAAGCAGAGAGATCAGCAGAAAGGAGTTCATAGACCAGCTGTGATCCCGAGGTAGATGAGGCTACAACAGGTGTCCCCAGGGTCTTAGCTTTCTGGCAAAGCTAGACTTGCCTCACTCTGGCCCCCACTGACAACCTGGAGGCTCCTAACCATCCAGAAACATGATAGACTCTTTTTTATATCTAAGTACATAAATGAATAGGTGTGATGCCTGGAGCAAGACATCCACATCGCAGAACCATAAATCTAAATAGGACATAGCAGCCAAGGACAAGATCCTAACTCCCTAACTCAGCCTGGCATTGTTACCTGGGAGGATGCCTGGCTCCTAGCCTCCTGGTGCAGCAGCACCAACAAGAGGCAGGTGTGCTTGCCTGGACCACACCAGATGTTGGGCAGCCAACTCAACCTTCGACTGTCAGAGCTGGAAAAGAGTTTAGAGGTGACGCATTCAAACCCCTGATTTTACAGATGGATAAACTAAGGCCCAGGAAAGGATTATGACTTGTCTGAGGCCATGGAGAAACACACACACATAATCATAAGCCATTTTAAAGTTTACAATGTTCTTTCACAGGTCATCTAGGGTAGCTGGAGTGGATTACCCAGTAAGCATGGGCTTACTTGTGCTTACTTACTAATCTGTAATGAATAGTTTCAGGGTTTTTGTTTTTTTTTACCACACCAAAGATGTGGTGAAACCCATGTGAAATTGTTCACTACAGATTAGTAAGCACAAGTAAGCCCATGTTTACCTTGTTTACTGGGTCATCCATCCTGTCATTGATTATAAATTTGAAAAGAGGCTTTGATTCTATAGGAAGCTGCTGTGGTGTTGGGAGAGAGACAGATACCGGCTATACTTAGGAGCAGAATCCTTGATGTACTGAAAAAAATGTGAAATTGTTCACTACAGACAATCTGGTAAGCAAGATAAGCACTGTGCTTACTTTACCTATTGGATAATCCGCCCCTGGGGGTGATACTCAAAATATTCTCAACCTGTCAGTCACAGGCTCTGATGAATTAGAATGGGCACCATACTATGGCCCTACAAACATTAATGCATTTGACCTCCTCCACAACCCTGAGAAATGGGTACTGTTACTATTCCCAACTTAATTTAAAAAAAAAAAAAGAAACTCGTTGCCCGTCGAGTCGATTCCAACTCATAGCAACTGTGCAGGACAGAGTAGAACTGTCCTGTAGGGTTTCCAAGGAGCACCTGGTGGATTCGAACTGCCAACCTTTTGGTTAGCAGCCGAGCTTTTAACCAGTACACCACCAGGGTTTCCATTCCCACTTTACAGATGAGGAAATGGAGGCTCAGAAAGACTGACATTTAGCCCTTTTATCATCTTAGGTAAGACTTGTGTTTACTTGCTTGCAGGTTGCAGAGGTAGCTTAAGCAGAAAAGGGGGGCTTTATTTTGAGAACACTGGGGTGTCTCACAGACTCCCAGAGGTGGAATGCAGAGGGGTGTTCCTCAGGCCTGGCATCCCAAAGTGGAAAGCCTCCAAGAGCCCAGGCCAGTTCTCTCTCGTGTGCTCTTCAAATCTGCTTCTTGCTTCGCTCTTGCAGGCCTTTCTCCACTGTGTCTCTGTGCACATCTCTCCAGTTTTCCCCACCTCCATTTCAATTTCTTATGGCAACTCCTGGTTCATTTCAAATCCAGATTCATAGGGCACAGCTTGGATCCCATGCCCACCCCTGTTCCAATCCATATGATTGAGGGGATAAGGTCGTATTGTATAAAAATGACCACCAAAGATCATCCTCACTGGGACAGTTTCAGAGACAAGGGTGGCAATGAGCTGGGCAGACACCTCCCCCTGCCCCGCCCCCAACACACACAAAGGTTGTCTACTGTGGCCACACACAGGACATGCAGAGCCAGGGCTCAGACCTGAAGGCTCTCAGAACAGACGGGGCTTTCTATGGGATCACCGATCGATCCCTCTGTTTCCAAGGCCACATCCAAATCCAAGCCTGCTCATTCTGCACTAATCCTTGGAAGCCCAGGGGCATCCCTGCTGCCCTGGATGGAGAGCGTGCACTTAGACCAAGGGCTGAGATCCAATTCCCACTGCAGCTAGGCCACATGCAGACAAAGGAAGATCCCTTGATGGATTCCTGAGACTATGGATAAAACTGGACAATGAAGCAAAGGAAGGACAAACTCTGCCTTCATCCATGGAGCCTGAGACTCCTGCCTGCCTCATGCCTCCTGGTTGTCTGAATCTATTTTGGGGCCAAAGAGTGGTGGCTTGTCCTGTGAGGGTGCACTGCAGGGGACCATGGTGGGTGGAGGGAATATCTGCAGGGAACCTAGAAATCAAAGCCATGCCCAGAGCCAAGCAGGAAGCTGGGGTCAATGAGGCAGAGAAGGGCCACCAGATTGAAAGGCCAGAAGCTGATACTGAAAGGCAGGGTGTGTGTGGCCAAGAAAAGAACCCAGAAGAAGGGGGAGAGAGGGTGAGCAGGGAACAGATAAGGGACACACTGTTAGACATCTCCCTGCCAAGATGGTCTGGAGCTGGCTCTTAGGCCACAGTGGTGTGGGGCGCAGGAGCCTCACACATTACTGGTAGAAGTGGAAACCACTCAGTTTCTCTGGAAGCACTTTGGCAATATGTATTAAAAGTCAATAATAATAATAATGATAAAGGCATCTCCTTCGCACTAGAAAATTCACTACATATAATTTATCCTAAGAAAATAATTGTAACTGTCTGGGTTTTGTTTTGTTTTGTTTTATGTGAAGGCAATTTGTTAACAGAAAACAATGATTTGAGGATTCCTGCTCACAGTCAGCGACCACAGTGACCCCCCTTCCTGCGGGTGCTATTGAAAGGAATGAGAGTAGCATCCTCAATCTGCCTGATCTTCATTCCTGAACGGGCAAGGGTTCTGAGGGCAGACTGGGCCCCAGACCCAGAGGGCTCGATCCTATTTCCTCCTGTGGCACGGAGTTTGATGTGTAGGGCAATGACGCCCAGCTCCTTGAACCTTGGGACCACATCCTGGGCAGCCAACATGGCGGCATATGGCTCAGATTCATCTTGGTCAGACTGCACCTTCATCCCACCAGTCACACGGCGGATGGTTTCCTGGCCAGAGAGATCAGTGACATGAATGAAAGTGTCACTGAAGGGTGCAAAAATGTGGCAGACACCAAATACATTCTCCCCTTCAGCCACCTGAGGCTCAAGGCCGATAACTTGCTCTTCCTTCTTTTCCTTCCCCTTGTGAGATGCCATCTCTACGTGGTGTCTCCAGACTCCAACACTGGGAAGAAGGGATCTGTAATTGTCTGTTTTGATTGCTGTTGTTTCTCCAGTGCCTGGAAAAGAAGCTGACACACGGAAGTACTCAATTAAAAAAAAAAAAAAACTGTTAAAGGAAAGACTAAATGAACAGCATGTGCACACAGAGAGAAATATCCAAAGATGTTCATTACAGTAGCAAATTAGAAACAACCTAAATGTCTACCAGTAGGAGACTGGTTAAATAAACTATGGTACAGTCATAAAATAGAATACTTTAGAGATATTAAAAATGATGGTGTAGATTTATATTTATTAGTTTGTTTGTTTTAATAATATTTCATTGTGTTTTTGGTGAAGGTTTACACAGCACATTAAGTTCCCATTCAACAATTTCTACACGAGCTGTTCAGTAATATCGGTTACATTCTTCACAATGTAGGAACATTCTCATTATTTCCCTTCTGGTTGTTCTGCTTCCTTTACTCTAGTTTCCTGGCCCCCTTACATTCTCATCTTTCTTTTAAAGTAATTATTGACCATTTGGTCTCATATAGGTTTGTTTTTTTTTTTGTTTTTTTTTTTAAGAATATTCTCAATATCTTGTTGAGTGACAAGAACAGAATAAAAATAATCCCACTTTAGATAGAGAAAAGTATTTGAATATATGCACAGAGAAAAGTTAATAATGCTCCAAAATGATAATAGCAAATGAGATTTCAGATAATTTTAGCACTTTTTCTATTCATTTATTTCCATTTTCTAATTTTTTTACAGTGACCATGTGTTATTTGTATAATTAAAATAATAGGAGAAAAGAAATAAATACATGAAAATATTTCTCATCAGTAAGAGTGAAGTGTGACCAGGAAGGGAATGAGTACAATGATCAATCAACAAATGATTTCAGAGCACTGGCTGTGTGTGGCACCAAGCGCTTCAGCAACAACCAAGGAATAGAAGGCGGAGCCCTGGCCTCCAGGCATCGATGTTATGATGGCAGCAAGTCACAGGGGAGGGTGCAAGACAGCTGCAGGCTGATGCTGAGACTATGGTGGGCCTGTGGGCTACCAGCAGCCCTTTGCTTACTACCTACCCATGGGCCTGTGACCTGGGACGGATTAAGACAAGGCAGGTGTCATGGATTGAATTATGTCCCCCCAAAAATATCTGTCAACTTCGTTAGGTCATGATTCCCAGTATTATACGATTGTCTACCATTTTATCATCTGATGTGATTTCCCTATGTGTTGTAAACTCTATCACTATGATGTAATAAGATGGATTAGTGGCAGTTACACTGATGAGGTCTACAGGATTGGATAGTGTCTTAAGCCAATCTGTTTCGAGATGTAAAAGAGAGAAGCGAACAGAGACACACGGAAACTTCATACCACCAAGAAAGCAGTGTCGGGAGCAGAGTGCGTCCTTTGAACCTCAGGTTTCTGTGCAGAGAAGCTCCCAGACTAAGGGAAGATTGATGACACAGACTTTCCTCCAGAGCCGACGGAGAAACCATCCCCTGGAGCTGACGCCCTGAATTTGGACTTGTAGCCTACTGGACTGTGAGAAAATATACTTCTCTTTGTTAAAGCCATTCACTTGTGGTATTTCTCTTATAGCAGCACTAGATGACTAAGACAGCAGGGTAGGGTGTGGACAGGGGAAATCAGAGAGACAGAAATGCAGCCAAACCAGGAAGAACTAAAACAAAGGCCAGAAATGATGGATGAGAGACAACTACATCAATGAGAGCTCAGTATGGCTGAAAATTAAAAACTTGACTTTGTGCTGGGCACCTGCTATGTACTAAGCACTGTGATCAAAACTAGCAAACGCTCTTTTTTCATGGACCTGTTGTCAAGTGGTGGTGGTGGAGAGGTAATTGATAAATCAATCAACAAATAAATATAACTAGAAAAATATCAGATAATGATAAGTGCTATCTGTTTTTAACCCTCATCTAAATATCCCTATTGTCTTACTTCAAAAAGTAAATGTCATGGAGTAAAAATAACATGATGAACATCCATGTAGCTATTACTGACATTTAAGAATTCTTAATATTTTGCCATCTTTCTTCATCTATTTTTCTGTTACTGTTGTTGTTGTTGAAGTGTTTTAAAGTACAAGCATCACGACATTCCACTCCTAAGGGCTGAAGCATATATCCCTAAAAAAAAAGACATTTTTCTTCTTAACCACAATGCTTATCACAGCCAACAAAATTAACAATAATCCTTAATATAATCAAATGCTCTGTCCATACTCAAATATAAACAATTGTTCTCAAAATATTTTTTACTCCTGGTTTTTCAAACTAGGATCCAATGAGCATCTACACATTGTATTTGCTTTTGACTTTTAAGTCTTTTTTGTCTACATCTATATCTATGCCTACATCTACAGCTATATCTATAGATAAACATCTCCATTGTCAAAGTGACTGCTCCCAAATATCATGTTCCCAGAAGAGCACACATTCTACCCAGACCCAAACGAAAGGAACCCAGGCTATTAGTGACTAGTAAACACTGTAGCCTGTTCCTCTCACATCCACTGTTAAGAGGGGACTATGGGTAAAATCTGTCATCTTGGAACGTAAGAGGATACCCTATATGCAAATCATCTCTATACAAAAATTACTACAGTCTGTTTCCCCTCACCTTTTGTCATGTATTGAATTGTGTCCCCCCAAAATATCTGTCAACTTGGCTGGGTCATGATTCCCAGTATTGTGTAATTGTGTACCATTTTGTAATCTGATATGATTTCCTTATGTGTTGTAAATTCAATCACTATGATCTAACAAGATGGATTAGCGGCAGTTATACTGATGCAGTGTACAAGACTGATAGTGTCTTAAGCCTATCTCTTTGAAAGAAGGGAGCAGAAACACATGGGAACCTCATACCACCAAGAAAGCAGTACCGGGAGCAGAATGCATGCTTTGGACCTGAGGTTCCTGCGCTAAGATGCTCCCAGACCAAAGGAAGACTGATGTGATGCATCACAAAGACCTTCCTCCAGAGCCAACAGAGAGAGAAAGCCTTCTCCTGCAGCTGACGCCCTGAATTTGGTCTTGTCGCCTACTGGACTGTGAGAGAATAAACTTTTCTTTGTTAAAACCATCCACTTGTATTCCTGTTATAACAGCACTAGATGACTAAGACACCTTTCTTGTATAATTTAAAGAGGCAAGTGGATGTAATGGGAAGAACAGAAGCAGACAAGTTCTCAAATCTGGCTCCATGACTGTGGAACTATGCGGCCTCGGGCACATTTCACCTCTCTGAGCCTCAGTTTCTTTACTGGAAAATGAGGATGATACCCACTTGTGGGCTTGTCAGGAAGGTGAAATGAATTAATGTATACAGAGTGTCCATCACAGTGCCTTAATTCCCTATAAATCTTGGAGCAGAAATTGCTACTGCTTTCCAAATCCAGTTCCTCGTCTTCCTGGAGACATAGCTAGACTACATTTCCTAGCCTTCCTTGCAGTGAGGTGTGGCCATGTGATCAAGCTCTGGCAGTGGAATGTGAAAAAAACGCATGCTATGCAAGCCACTTCTAGGTTTACCCCATAAAACCTTCTGTGCAGGACCCTACCTGCTCTTCCCCACATGCCCACTGCTTATGGGCCCAGGGCAACCCTTCAAGTCACCTGTTGAAATCAGCAAAATCTCCACATGCTTGGGAATGACGATGTAGAATACAACCCCTGCTGCCAATCAGGAACACCTGGTTTGGAATTTACACCAGCAAGAAATAAACTTGTATAGCGTTAATCATGAGGTTTCAGGGTCTATCTGTTATCGCAGCTAGCATTGCTTTAACTAACACAAAGTTCAATGTAGATGAATTCACTAGCTAGAAGGAAAATCTAAAAGGCTGGATGTAAAGCATGGTGGCTTACAGAAAACCATACATCTGTTAGGGGGACACTTACATTTTAATACTGTATTTCATCAGTTTTAAGAATTTTCCCCACACTTTTACACCTCTGAAATAAGGTCACGTGTTGCAATCGATGACATCTTACGTCGCTGTCGGCCAGAAGAGCACAGACTTGGTCACAGCTCTCCATCTCGTCATCCTTCCCCTTGAGCTATGTGCATTGTTAGTACTGCAGGTGTTGAGTTTAATCACCCCTGACAATGTCTTCAAAAATATTACATGCTGATTTGGCACTGAAATGAAAAGTTATTGTATACTAAAAAAGAAAAGCAAGAAAACATAGCACCTTGCTATATCATAAAAATCTGTGTCTAAATAAGACTTAAAAGAGCTCTTTCAATCTGCATAAAATGAAAACTCACAGTGATAGGAAAGCCTTGTGTCGTGGTTTTTCTAGTAAGTAGAAATGCCATCTAAGGTGTGGCTTATAACTGAGAGTACCTTAGATCCGATGAATGTACATATGTCAATAATGTACATATGTCAATGATCTTAGCCCAGGAAGGAATCCAATGTAAATAATAATGATAATAATAATAACAGCTCACTCTTGCCAACAGCTACATATGTGCCAAGCTCTGTGTTTTACTTGCATTATCTCATTTAATCATCATAGCAACCCTGTGAGGTGGTTACTCTTAAATGCTGTGGTTGTTAGGTACCAGAGAGTGGATTTCAACTCATAGCGACCCCATGTTACAGAGTAGAATCACCCCATAGGGTTTTCTTGGCTGTAATCTCTACAGAAGCAGATCACCAGGTCTATCTTCTACAGTCACTGAATGGGTTCAAACCACCAACCTTTTTTGGTTAGCAGCCAAGGGCTTAACCGTTTGCCCCACTAGGGCTCCCTTCCTCTTCTGTATGATTATAAATTGTCCTAAGCACTCTGTAGAGAGGGAGCAGGATGCCATGAATAACAGGAAGGAATATAATTAACACTGACTTGGAAGAAAGATCTCTCTGAGGAAGTGAGGAGACCTGAGAGTGACTAGTAGACAGCATTTATTGAGTGTTACCATGTGCCAGGAATGATTCTATTAACTCACTTAACCCTGAGTATCATTATCAGTCCCATTTTACAGATGAGGAAATCAAGGCAGAGACAGAGAAGTTAAGTCATGTGCTTCAGGTTACACATCTAATGAGTGATAAACCTGGGATTGGAACCTGGGTAGACAGGCTCAAGAGCCCCTGCATTTTAGCCCTTCATTGTCAACTTTAGTTATTAAAATGAGTGAGTCATCCCCATTTTGCCAGTGAGGGCATCAGTAAGCAGGCGGGTTATAAGCATAGGCTTTGAAGCCAGATGGTCTCGGTTCCAAGCAAGGCTCTGCAACTGACCAGAGGTAGCTTGCCTTTCTATTTGTTGTGAGGATTAAATAAACTGATGTGAGTAAAGAGCTTAGATCAGAAGCTGGGATGCAGTAAGCTCCCTATAAATGTTAGATGATGTTATTATCTCCATACAGTTCTCACGACAACGCTAAGGAAACGGAAACTCAGAGAGGCTTAGCAATTTGTCTAAAGCCACACATTTCAAGAAAAGAAGCGGGACTCAAACCAAGGTCTGTTCACTCAGAAGTCCTTGCATTATGCATTACTCCACGGAGCTTCCTATTAAAGATGAGTCAGTAGATTAGGTTTTCCTTCCTGAAGATTCCCAGAAGACCGCATTTTAACATCCCAAATCCCACCCAAAAGTAAGGCTCTCTCTTCCTGCCAATCCAGACTTCACCTGTTTTATTTTAAGGCCATTTCCTCTGAGAAGCCTGAGGAAAGATGGAGACTCACTAGCCCCTTTTCTTCCTTTTATACCTTTCATACAGTGTACGTCACATTTCCCCCTCTATGTAGAAAAGGCAGGGACCACTTGAGAGTCCAGCACAAAGTAGGTGCTCAACAAAAATGATATTACATGACTAAACAAACAAGTGACAGACTGGGTTCATGATCTCGAAGGTCCCTCTCAGATTAGACAATCCCATGCCGCCCCCACGGCTTCCCACCCACCTTGCTTTTCTTTGACTTCCATTTCTTAACCCCGGTATTTCTCAAACAAGGGAGTTGCGAGGGCATTCTGAGGACATTGTGGAGTTGAAGTGGCCCTGGTATGTGGTGACACCCTGCATTTCTTCATTCCTCATTCTCTTTGGCCAAATTTTGACCAAGCATGTAGAAAAGAAGATATCAGAGGGAGGGGATGGGAATGAGACCAGATAGGTGGGTGGACGTGTGACTAGAATCCCCACAGACATCCTGGCAATCACAGTCCAGGTGTCATAGGCAGAGGAAGTTTGGAAACCCTAATAGACATTAACTGTCAAGATAGGAGGAGTCCCTGGGTGGTGCAAATGGTAAACTGTGCCACTACTAACCAAAAAGTTGGTGATTCAAGCCCACCCAGAGGTGCCTCAGAAGAAATGCCTGGTGATCTATTTCCAAAATGTCACAGCCTTGAAAATCCATGGAGTGCAGTTCTACTCTGCAAAACACATGGGGTCACCCTGAGTCTGAATCCACTTGAAGGCAGCTGGTTTGCTTTTTTTTTTTTTTTTTTTTTAAATCAAGATAGGACACCTGGATCTAAGGGAGTATAAATCAGGCTCCTTTGGTTGCAAATAACATAAACCAACCTCAAAAGAAAGGAAAAAAAGTGAGGCATGTATTGTTCACATAACTTGGAATTCCAGAGCTGGTGCTGGTTTCAGGAATGGTGGATCTAGAAATTCAAATAAAGCCTCAACTTCTCTGTCTTTCTGTCACTCCTTGCCCTGTTGCTTTTCTCTCTGTGTTTGATCACACTCTCTCCTCAGCAAACAGGCTTTCTCCAAATAGTGGTGGCTGATAACTCTCAGTTTACTTCCTTCCAGCTGCAAAGGGCACTAGCCATCATGACTGGGTTTAAGTTGAGGGGAAGAGAAGTTCAGGGAGGAAGCTAGGGTTGTTCTCTTTTGTCAAAAATTCCAATACATTCTCAGAAATCCCATAGTGGACTTTCTCTTAGGTCTTACTGGCTAAAACCGGGTCACATGGCTACCGCTAGCTGTTAGGGAGGCCAGGAAAGTGGGAAACAGGGTTGGTTGTCTTTTTGCCGTAAACATATCATGACTCAATACCTGGGGCTGGCTTCTTGGTCACCATGAACAAAACTGGGGATTCTTTAGCCAGGAAGAAGGAGAAATAGATTGGATAGGCAACTAATGATGTCTATAACAAGAAGGAGTCCTGGTGGCACAGCGGTTAAGTGATTGGCTGCTAACCAAAAATATCTGCAGGTCAAACCCACCAGCTGCTCTGTGGGATAAAAACGTGGGTGTCTGCTTCTGTAAAGACTACAGCCTTGGTAACCCTATGGGGCTGTTCTCCTTTGTCCTGTAGGGTTTCTTTGAGTCCGAACTGACTTGCCGGCAACAGGTTTATCACAAGAAGGTATTGTGAAGAAACCTCACCAGATCATATACAGGCTGTAAAAATGGCACGGGGACATGTATGACTTCCTCTGAATTCACTAGGGGGAGAAAGGATCAAGATCAACAGCCCAAGGCTAATTCCTCACAGTTTTGGGGTTTATTAGGGAAGTAACAGGTTGCAATCCAGGTTCAGGAACACTCAGGATACAGTTCTTCCATCAGGACAGCCTCTTCCCAGCTGCTCCTGCAGACACACCTCTCCCTGGCCCTTGGCCTCTGCCCGTGCTCAGGTAAGTGTTACAAAGCTCTTTTAGTTCTGCTAATAAGTGTCCGGAGGCACCCTACTCTTCCAGCAAGACTCCTGCCCAAAGGTGCTCAACTTTCTCATTCTGTGGGCCAAGCTATCTCCTGCCGGCCTCCTGGTTCTGCTGCCACCATTTCTCTAGTGCTGCTTCTAACTGTCTCTGTTATAGCTCTCTCTCCTGCTCTCTCTCTCTCTGTCCCCAGTTCCAGTCTGGGAGCTTCTCAGTGCAGGAATTCCGGTTCTAAAAGACACACTCTACTTCTAGCTCCTCTTCCTTGGTGGTGGTAGATCCTCCACTCCCGCCTCTGAGGTGGCTCATTTTAAACCTAGGGGGATGGCAAAACTGACCAATCCCTTTGTTAGGGTTCCATAGGCCTTATTTTCATGGTCCCACACCCACATCGTGTCTGTCAGTTTGTCGTACTATGGGGGCTTGCATGTTTCTGTGATGCTGGAAGCTATGCCACTGGTATTCAAATGCCAGCAGGGTCACCCATGGCAGACAAGTTTCTTTCACCTGAGCTTCCAGACTAAGACAGACTAGGAAGAAGGACCTAGTAGTCTACTTCTGAAAAGAATTAGCCAGGAAAAACCTTATGAACAGGAGTAGAACATTGTCTGATATAGTGCTCGAAGATGAGCCCCTAAGGTTGGAAGGTGCACAAAAGACGACTGGGGAAGAGTTGCCTCCTCATAGTAGGGTTCACGTAAATGGAGTGAAGCTTTTGAGACCTTCATTTGCTGATGTGGTACAACTCAAAATGGGAAGAAACAGCTATAAACATTCATTAATAATCAGAATGTGGAATGTACAAAGCATGAATCTAGGAAAATTGGAAATTGTCAAAAATGAAATGGAACACATAAGCATCGATATACCAGGTATTAGTGAGCTGAAATGGACCGGTATTGCTCATTTTGAATCAGATGAACATATGGTCTTTGTCTTAGTCATCTAGTGCTGCTATAACAGAAATACCACAAGTAGATGGCTTTAACAAAGAGAAAATTATTTTCTCACAGTCTAGTAGGCTGGAAGTCCAAATCTAGGGCGTCACCTCCAGGGGAAGGCTTTCTTTCTCTGTCAGCCTTCTCATCAATCTTCCCCCAGACTAGGAGCTTCTCCGCAGAGGGACCCTGGGTCCAAAGGACGTGTGCTACTCCCAGCACTGCTTTCTTGGTGGTATGAGGTCCCCAATTCTCTGCTTGCTTCCCTTTCCTTTTATCTCTTGTAAGATAAAAGGTGGCACAGACCACACTCCAGGGACACTCCCTTTACATTGGATCAGGGATGTAACCTTAGTAAAGGTGTGACAATCCCATCCTAATCCTCTTTAACATAAGATTACAATCACGAAATAGAGGACAACCACACTGGGAATCATGGCCCAGCCAAACTGATACACACATTTTTGGGGGGGACAAAATGCAATCCATGACAATCTTCTATACCGGGAATGACAACTTGAAGAGGAATGGCATTGTATTCATCATCAAAAGACTATTTCAAGATCTATCCTGAAGTATAACGATGTTAATGGTAGGAAAATATCCACATGCCTACGAGGAAGACCAGTTAATACGACTATTACTCAAATTTACGCACGAACCACTAAGGCCAAAGACAAAGAAACTGAAGATTTTTACCAACTTATGCAGTCTGAAATTGATCAAACATGCAATCAGGATGCATTGATAATTGCTGGTGATTGGCAAGCAAAGTTTGGAAACAAAGAAGAAGGATCAGTAGTTGGAAAATATGGCCTTGGTGATAGAAACGATGCCGGAGATCACATGGTAGAATTTTGCAACAGCAATGACTTCTTCACTGCAAATACCTTTTTTCAGCAACATAAATGGCAACTATACATGTGGGCCTTGCCAATGGAATACACAGGAATCAAATCAACAACATCTGTGGAAAGAGATGATGGAAAAGCTCAATATCATCAGTCAGAACAAGGTCGGGGCCAACTGTGGAACAGACCATCAACAGCTCATATGCAAAATCAAGTCGAAGCTGAAGAAAATTAGAACAAGTCCACGAGAGCCAAAGTATGATCTTGAGTATATCCCACCTGAATTCAGAGACCATCTCAACAACAAATTTGACACATTGAACACTAATGACTGAAGACTACATGAGTTGTGGAATGACATCAAGGACATCATACATAAAGAAAGAAAAGCAACATAAAAAGACAGGAAAGAAAGAAAAGACCAAAATGGATGTCAGAAGAGACTCTGGAATGTGCTCATGAACATTGAGTAGCTAAAGTAAATGGAAGAAATGATGAAGTAAAAGAGCTGAACAGAAAATTTCAAAGGGCCACTGGAGAAGACAAAGTAAAGTATTACAATCACTTGTGCAAAAACCTGGAGATAGAAAACCAAATGGGAAAAACATGTTCAGCATTTCTCAAGCTGAAAACACTTTTAAAAAAAATTCAAGCCTTGAGTTGCAAAATTGAAGGATTCTACAGGGAAAATATTAAATGACGCAGGAAACTTCAAAAGAAGATGGAAGGAATACACAGAGTCACTCTACCAAAAAGAATTGGTTGACGTTCAGCCATTTCAGGAGGTAGTATATGACCAGGAACCAACGGTACTGAAGGAAGAGGTCCAAGCTGCACTGAAGGCACTGGCGAAAAACAATGCTCCAGGAATTGACAGAATACCAATCGAGATGTTTCAACAAACAGATGAAGTGCTGGAAGTGCTCACTCTTCTATGCCAAAAAATGTGGACGACAGCTACCTGGCCAACTGACTGGAAGAGATTCATATTTATGCCTATTCCAAAGAAAGGTGATCCAACCAAACACAGAAATTATCAAACAATACCATTAACATCACACACAAGTAGAATTTTGCTGAAGATCATTCAAAAGTGGCTGCAGCAAGTACATCGACAGGGAACTGTCAGAAATTCAAGCCAGATTCAGAAGAGGACATGGAATACAGGGTATCACTGCTGATGTCAGATGGATCATGGCTGAAAGTAGAGAATACCAGAAAGATGTTTACCTGTGTTTTATTGATTAAGCAAAGGCATTCAACTGTTTGGATCATAATGAATTATGGATAACATTGCAATGAATGGGAATCCCAAAACACTTAATTGTGCTCATGAGGAACCTGTCTATAAATCAAGAGGCAGCCACTCAAACAGAACAAGGGGATACTGCATGGTTTAAAGTCAAGAAAGGTAAGCGCCAGGGTTGTATCCTTTCACCATCCTTATTCAATCTGTATGCTGAGCAAATAATCCGAGAAGCTGGACTATATGAAGAAGAACAGGGCATCAGGATTGGAGGAAGACTCATTAACAACCTGTGATATGCAGATGACACAACCTTGCTTGGTGAAAGTGAAGAGGACTTGAAACACTTACTGATGAAGATCAAAGACCACAGTCTTCAGTAATGATTACAGCTCAACATAAAGAAAACAAAAATCCTCACAGCTGGACCAATAAACAACATCATAATAAAGGGAAAAGTTGTCAAGGATTTCATTTTACTTGCATCCACAATCAACACCCATGGAAGCAGCAGTCAAGAAATCAAAAGACGCATTGCACTGGGAAAATCTGCAAAAGACCTCTTTAAAGTGTTAAAAAGCAAAGATATCACCTAGAAGACTAAGGGGTGCCTGACTCAAGCCATGGTATTTCAATAGCTTCATATGCATACGAAAGCTGGACGATGAATAAGGAAGACCTAAGAAGAACTGATACCTTTTTATTACAGTGTTGTCGAAGAATATTGAATATACCATGCACTACCAAAAGAATGAACAAATCTGTCTTGGAAGAAGTACAACCAGAATACTCCTTAGAAGCAAGGATGGTGAGACTACATCTCACATACTTCAGACATGTTATCAAGAGGGACCAGTCCCTGGAGAAGAACATCATGCTTGGTAAAGTAGAGGGTCAACAAAAAAGAGAAAGACCCTCAAGGAGATGGGTTGACTCAGTGGCCCCAACAATAGGCTCAAGCATAACAACGATTGTGAGGATGGCACAGATCCGGACAGAGTTTCATTGTGCTGTACGTAGAGTCGCTGTGAGTCGGAATCGACTCCACGGCACCCAACGACACAACAACCCCCACACAGGTGCCATGAACTTTATTTGCATTATTAACAAGCTATCCAATCCCCTTGTTGGGCCACAATTACCTTATTTGTATAGTTCCACTTTTGGGTGGGAGTTACAAGACAATGGCAAGAAAGGCCATATAAAAGCGATTCATCACATCGTACATGCAAACCCCAAGTTAAAAATGTCCAACTTATGTACAACCTGTAGCTACCAACCAACCCCCTCACCAAACCCTATTATATTAAAATTTTGAGTTACATACAATGGTATGTAATAACAAACAGGAGCTACTTTGGGACTCCCACCAAAATATTGTTATTATTATTACTGTATTATTTATTGTCTTAGTCATCTAGTGCTGCTATAACAGAAATACCACAAGTGGATGGTTTTAACGAAGAGAAGTTTATTTCCTCACAGTTAAAGTAGGGTAAAAGTCCAAATTCAGGGCGTCAGCTCTAGGGAAAGGCTTTTTCTCTCTGTCGGCCTTCTTCTCTTCAGTGTTCCCCCGGACTAGGAGTTTCTCTGCACAGGGACCCCGGTCCAAAGGACACGCTCTGCTCCCAGCACTGCTTTCTTGATGGTACAAGGTCCCCCTGTCTCACTGCTCACTTCTGTCTTTTATATCTCAAGAGATTGCCTCAGGACACAGTCCAGTCTTGTAGATCCAGTCCTGCCTTACTAACACAACTGCCATACATCTTCCCTCATTAACATCATAGAGGCAGGATTTACAACATATAGGAAAATCACACAGTACCAGGAATCACGGCCCAGCCAAACTCATATACACATTTTGGGGGGGACATAATTCAATCCATGACAATTATTATGTTAAAGATGTTTTAGTGTATCTGGAAGTGTTTCTTTAATGTTTTTTATGCTAGAAAGGTACAATCTATACTGTATACTAGGACAAACATTCGACCTTATGGTACCTAACTGTACCAATTTACTACAAATTTGACTTAAAGACAGACTTAGGAATGGAACTCATTCATAACCCAGTGATTGCCTATAACAGGAACAGGGAGGAGAAGTTTTGCAAAAGAAGTGAAAGTGCTGGCTAGACAGAAAAAAGTATGCACTAGAATGGAGGAGCAAGGAGGTGACAGCCAGGAGGAGTGCATGGACTCAGAGGAGGTATGGCCAAAAAGGAGAGGCCAGCCAGCTGTGGACAGCACCTGTTAGGACTCCTCCCTGGAATATGCAGGGGGGTTTGTTGTTGTTGTTGTATCCAGGCTTGCTCTCTCTCTCTCTCTCTCTCTCTCTCTCTCTCTCGTTTTTATTGTTTTAAAAATATATATAACTCATTTGGCAGTTGAATGTTTTCCACATGTACAATTTAGTGACATCAATTACATTAATCATGTTGTGCAACCATTACCAGTATTTGTTGCCAAATTTTCCATTACCATAAACAGAAACTCAATGCTTCCTAAACAATGACTCCTCCCTTCCCCTTCTCTCCTCCCCATGATAACCACTAATAAACTTTGGTCTCTATACATTTGCCTATTCTAGATCTTTCATAGAGGTGAGTGTCATGGATTGAATTGTGTCCCAAAAATACATATATGGTAAATCCTAAACCCCTATACCTGTGGATGTAATCCCATTTGAGAATAGGATTTTCTTTGTTATGTTAATGAGAGTATATCAGTATATGGTGTGTTTTAAGTCAATCACCTTTGAGATATAAAAATGCAGATTAGGTACAGATTAGGAAGGGAAGGTATAAAATCCATGAAGGTCACCCCAGGAAGACTGCCAACGAACCAAGGAACAGAAAGCTGAAAAGAGAAAAAGACCTTCCCCAAGAGCCGACAGAGAGAAAGCCTTCCCATAGAACCAACGCCCTGAATTTGGACTTCTAACCTCCTAAACTGAGAGAAAATAAACTTCTGTTCTTTAAAGCCACTCACTTGTGGTATTTTGTTACAGCAGCACTAAGCAACTAAGACAGTGACATCATACATTATTTATTCTTTGGTGATTGACTTAGTTTACTCAGCATAACGTTTTCAAGGTTCATACATGTTGTAGCATGTATCAGGCCTTCATTTTCTTTTTTGGCTGAGTAATATTCCATTGTATTATGTACCACATTTTGATTATCCACTCATCTATTCATGTACACTTGCATTGTTTCCAGCTTTTGTCTGTTGTGAAAAGTGCTTTAATGAACACTGGTGGACAAACATGCAGTTTTTATCTAAGGATATTCTGGAGCAGACGTTCAGCAAATGGAGAAGTTACTTGGTGAGCAAGGAACAAGGGAGAGGTCTCCTCAAAAAAGAGTCTGGGTTCTTTCTACTGTTTTTGTTTAATCCTCACTATTCGTGCTCTAAGTCAACCCTAAAACAAATCAACAAAGAAACAGCTCTGGGGCATCAAGAAGACACATGCTCAAAAAATAGTCAGCGGCTCCCTACCACCCATGAACTCAAGTTCAAACTTTATAACATGGCCCCACTGTCCTCTCCGGGCTTATCTCTCACTGTAACTTCTCCTCCACCCACTCGCACCAGTCCCTCATAGCCCCCACACCAACACCAAACCAGGTGCCATCCAGTCGACTCTGACTAATGGCAAGCCATGTATGTCAGAGTAGAACAGTACTCCATAGGGTTTTCAATGGCTGTAATCTTACGGAAGTAGATCAGCGGGCTTCTCTTTGGCTCAAAGCCCCTCAAAGTTCTTAAAATTCAGACTGCACTGTCTTGACTCTAGGATTTTGCTTCACTGTCTTCTCACCCTTTCCTCACTGATTAACTGTAAAATGGGAAGTACCTCCCTTCTAGAATGGTGTGAGGGCTATCAAAATGAGATAAAACATGTTAAACGCTTAGAATACTGCCTGGCACATAGTAAGTGCTCAATACATGTTGGCTATTACTATTCTTCATTAATCCCTGTTTCAAAGCCTCAATAAACTTAGTATGTACGCTATAGCATTTACCCATTCCTTTCTTGCTGGATTTGTGTATATGTCTAGAGAGTGAGGGGCCCTGGTGGCTCAGTGGTTAAGCGTTTAGCTGCTAACCAAAGGTCGGCAGTTTGAATCCACCAGCTGCTACTTGCAAACCCTCTAGGGCAGTTCTGCTCTGTTCTATAGGGTCACTATGAGTCGGTATGGACTCGACAGCAACGGGTTTTTCTAGAGAGTGAGCATCATGAAGTCCAGGGTCATGTGTGTGGCTCCCCTTGGCATCTTGCTCATCTTTGTAGTGGCATGCCAAGCACACAACTGTTCTTGAATCGTTTAGCCTGAGATGGAAGAGAGTCAGCCTAACAAAGCCCACTTGCCCAGACCCTGTAGCTGCGTTTTCCCCCCTACCAGTAGATCTTCTCCATGCCTCAATGAACCAATGATGAATTTGCAGAATATGGTATGGTTTTAAACTTTGAACTTTTCTGGACACATTCTGTCCATCCAGGACATTATGGAGAATGCAGTGCTAGGTTGGGCAGAAAGTCAACCTCCAGGGCTATTCCCTCTTGCTGGCTGTGGGGCCACATTAGGAAACGGAGCCCACCCACAATCTCACAATGGAGCTGTTGCGAAAGTTACGTAAATGTTTCCACTGATGGTGTGTAGTTAAGCCTATCACCAGGCATCTCCCCCAAAAGGCAGGAACCTGCCACTGTGAGGAGGTGAGGGCTGAGCACTCCCTCCTTGGCCCTCCAGCAGTGACTCAGCAGGAAGCAGGCCAAGGCCTGAGTCACTCCCTCTCCTACCACCACACCCAGGCTTTTCCTCCAGGGCTCAGGGCTTGGAAAGTTAGCTGCTAGCTGGAGGTATAAATCTTGGGTACCTGGGTCTACCGAAGCCAATTAAATCATTGCTTTAACATATCTTAGTATTTAAGGAAGCCTGCCTCTGCGTCTTAAGTAACCTGGAGCAAGTTGCTTCTCTGGCCACAGTCTGCTCCTTTGTAAACGGGAACAATGACAGTATCTCCTGCATAGGAGTGAGAGAGCTTCAAATAGTACACAGTACGTTGCTAGGGCTCTTCTAACATACCAGGCCTGGTCCCACCTCAAGGCCTTTGAGCTTGCTGTCTCCTCTGCCTAGAATGATTTTGCCCCAGATAGTCCCATGATCAGCTGCCTCACTTTACTCAGGTATTTACTAAATATTCACCTTCTCAGTGAAGCCTGCCTGGCCACCCTATCTAACCCTTCGTCCTCCAACACTTCTTGTCCCCTTTCCTACTTTTCCTCCTTAGCATTTATCAGCATCCAACAAACTATATTTTAATTACATGGTTTCTTTATTGCTTATCTCCCCCCCACCCACACTGGAATTTAGGCTCCATTTTTACATTTTCTTCACTGCTGTATTCCTAAGACCTAGAACATTGTTGGTACATGGCAGCACTCAATAAATAAATGTGGAATGAATGGAAATGATGTCAACTACCATCATGATGATCATGATTGTTCATTACAATGCAGATCAGAAAGGTTCAAAGTTTAAAACCATAGCACAGTCTGCAAATCCACCACTGGTTCATTAACACATGAATAATAGACCCTCAAGACTTGGAGATGATCTACTGTTAGGGCAGAAAATTCAGTTCGCTACAGGAGCTGGGTAGCTGGCAGATATCCTGAATATGTGCACCAGAGGGGCCAACTGGGAGTGGAGAGAACCAAGGAAGTTGGGAACACAATCGCCATCTAAATGCGTTTACATTCAAATTTAAAAGACACTCTCTACCTGCTAAACACACCTTTAGGCTGATTCCCCGATTCCAGTCCATAATTGTAAATGTATCTGTATCTCCCACTTCATTTGCCTGATATTAGAATATCCAAATACTCCTATAACTCAGAGCTTCCTCTTCTCCAAGAATGTCTTTCCTCCACAAGGGCACCATGATGATATCAAGACCCCAAGGTTGCAACGTTACTCACAGTAGCCAAAAGATGGAGACAACCTAAATGTCCATCAATAGATGAATGGATACACAAAATGTTGAATATCCACACAATGGAATATTACTCTGCTATAAAGAGAAATGAAGTCCTAAGACATGCTACAACATGGATGTACCTTGAAAACACAATGCTGAGTGAAATAAGTCAGTCACAAAAGGACAAATATCATATGATTCCATTTATGTGCAATAGGAAAATATTTAGAGACCAAAGTCTGTTAGTGGTTACCGGGGTGGGAGAAAGGGGGAAAGGGACACTCACTGCTTATGGGGCACTAAGTTTCTGTTAATGGCGGTAAAATAATTTGGAAAAGGGTTGTGGTAATGGTTGCACAATATGATGAATGTCATTGTCAATCATGTCATTGAATTATACATGTAAAAATTATTGAATTGGCAAATGTTTGTTAAGTGTGCGTGTGTGTGCGTATACTTTTTTTTTTTTTTAAAAGACTCCAAGGTGGGCTTAACCAGTTTAACAGTCAGTTCCAATCTTGGCAACCCTATTTTGGGCCGATTTGCTGTCCTTTAACTCCCCCAGAGTTCAGATGGGGGGAACTCACCAGTGTATTTCCAAAGCCTAGCTAAGCTCCTGACAAACAGGAATGAGTAAATGAACAAGTGACTTGATGGTTCTGACAAGATAACCACAACCATCCACAGCACTTTCCTAGTCTCTAGCAGCACCAACTGTCCCACTGTCATCTCCCTCCAGGAAGGCTTTGTTTCCCCAACACATCAGCTCTCAGCCCACCGCCACCCAGCTCCTCAAAGCAAAGCACTTTGAAAAGTAAATCCACTGTTAACAACATATGCGTGTCTATGAAGCGAAAGTGAGTCAAATCTCAGTGACTTCAGAGTCATCTACCAGTTGCTAACCAAAAGGCTGGCAGTCTGAATCCACCAGCCGCTCCTTGGAAACCCTATGGGGCCATTCTACTCCGTCTTATAGTGTCACTATGAGTCGGAAGCTACTCGATGGCAACAGGTTTGGTTTGGATCGGTTCTGGCTGCTCCCTGTTATTGGCCCATACCCCAACCCCACCTGCCATTTCCCTGTAATCATCACTTTTACAGAAGTCTTAAATGACCACCACTCCAGTGGTAGAACTTAACATGTAGGTTTTGATCTTCTGCTTATGTGTCCCTCCCATGAACCTAGCAGCACCGTGAAGGTTTGGACTGGGGCTTCCTCTTGGTGCTTCTTTTATTTTTTTTTTAATTGTGCTTCAAGTGAAAGTTTATAATTCAAGTTAGTCTCTCGTACAAAAATTTATACATACATTGTTATGTAACCCTAGTTGCTCTCCCTATACTGTGACAGCACAGTCCTCCTTTCCACCCTGGATTTCCCATGTCCATTCAACCAGCTCCTAACCCTCTCTGCCTTCTCATCTCACCTCTGGACAGGAGCTGCCCATTTAGTCTCATGTATCTACTTGAGCTAAGAAGAACACTCTTCACGAGTATCATTTTATGTCCCATAGTCCAGTCTAATCTTTGTCTGAAGAGTTGGCCTTGGGAATGGTTTTAGTTTTGGGCTAACAGAGAGTCTGAGGACCATGTCTCCCACAGTCCCTCCAGTCTCAGTCAAACCATTAAGTCTGGTCTTTTTACTAGAATTTGAGTTCTGCACCCCACTTTTCTCCTGCTCCATCAGGGACTCTGTTGTGTTCCCTGTCAGGGTGGTCATTGGTGGTAGCTGGGCACCATCTAGTTTTTCTGGTCTCAGGCTGATGGAGTCTCTGGTTTATGTGGCCCTTTCTGTCTCCTGGGCTAATACTTTCCTTGTGTCTTTGGTGTTCTTCATTCGTCTTTGCTCCACATGGGTTGGGACCAATTGATGCCAGCTTTTAAGACCGCAGATGCCACTCACCAAAGTGGAATGCAGAACATTTTCTTAATAAACTTTGTTATGCCAATTGACCTAGATGTCCCCTGAAACCATGGTCCCCAGACCCCCAGTCCTGCTACTCTGTCCCTCCAAGTGTTTGGTTGTATTCAGGAAATTTCTTAGCTTTGGTTTAGTCCAGTTGTGCTGACTTCTGCTGTAGTGTGTGTTGTCCTTCCCTTCACTAAGATAATTCTTGACTACTATCTCGTTAGTAAATACCCCTCTCTTCCTCCCCACCCTTGTAACCATCAAAGAATGTTTTCTTCTGTGTTTGAACCTTTCTTGAGTTCTTATAGTAGTGATCTTATACAATATTTGTCCTTTTACAACTGACTAAATTCACTCAGCATAATGCCTTCCAGATTCCTCCATCATACAGGATGTTTCACAGATTCATCGTTGTTCTTTATTGTTGTGTAGTATTCCATTGTGTGGATATACCATAATTTGTTTATGCGTTCGTCCATTGATGGGCACCTAGGTTGTCTTCATCATTTTGCTATCGTGAACAGTGCTGCAATGAACATAGGTGTGCATGTATCTATTTGTGTGACGGCTCTTATTTCTCTAGGATATATTACAAGGAGCAGGACTGGTGGCACCCAGCAGAGCTGAATAAGTACAGTTGCTGTTCTTCGGTGCCATCAAGTCAATTCCCACTCATACTGACCCCATGGGACAGAGCAGAACTTCCCCATAGGGTTTTCTAGGCTGTGATCTTTATGGGAGCAGACAGCCGGGTCTTTCTCCCACTGAGCAGCTGGGTGGGTGCGAACCACCTCGCAGCTGAGTGCTTAACCATTGCACCACCAGGGCTCCATTAAATAAGTACTGGTTGACTATAAATCTGAATGAAAGTCACCAGAGAGGCCCTCTCTTGCCTCCCCATCCTCCCCATCCTCCCCATCTGGGACATGAGAGGGTTCCAGACTTTCTTCTCATCCCAGACTTTCTTCTCATTCCAGACTTTCCTGCCCATGGGGTCTTGGGAACTAGCAGAGCCAGATAGTTCTTGCACATCAACACTACAGCCTTTGACCTCTAAGCTTTAAGTGGCTCAGAGGGTAATGAAAAAAATTGAGAAGTCCAGAGTCTGCTTAGAGCGCAGGTTTTGCTGCCAACCTACTGTGTGGCCTTAAGCAAGTAACATCAGCTCTCTGGGCCTCCGGGTTTGCGAAAGCAGAAAACCAACATTCACTGCAGGCTACCGGGTGTTCAGGCGCACATTCCTATTTTTGGCTTGTTTGATCTGTAAGATGAGGGGGTTGGCCTATGTAATTTCTGAGTTTCCTTCTGGGAGAGGTTTTAGTAGTTGCTTTCAAAACTACTCCAGCTCTCAGGTGGGAAAGAGGCTTTGACATCACAGAGAGGGCATGGAAACAGAGCCAGGCTGACTTGGGTTTGAGTCTCTGGGTCCCAGCTGTGCTGACTTCAGGCAAGTCACGCAGGCACCCTGAGAGTCAGTTTTCTCATCTACAAAATGGAAACAATAATTTCTCCCTTGTAGGGCTGCCTGGAAGATAAAATGGGGTGGGGTAGGGAGGAGCCTAACACCATGCTTATCACACAATAGGGCTTGTCCAGTGTGGGTTCCTGCTCCAGTCCCAAGCTAGTCAAAGGTAACTTGAGGATGAGCCGTCAAGCAAAGTATTTATGCTAACGTCTTGGGTTTAGTTTGTGAGAAGGAAGCAGGAAGTTGCATTTGCAGTGCTGATAGCAGGAGTTTCATTTCTGCTGCTACACTCAGAGCCACAGGGTACCCAATGGTCAGCACCACAGACTCCAGCAAAGCCAGCCTTTCTCTTGAAAATCTACTGCCCAAGAACAAATATGTTTCTTTAATTTAAAAAAAATAAAAATAAAAAGCTTCCCCTCACTGTGCTTAGTGCAGTCCAGAATCTGAGTCACTTTCTCTGAAAGGCCCACCAATACCACCTGTGACGGTTAACTTTTTGTGTCAACTTGGATAGTCTATGGTGCTCAGTAGTCTGGTCAAACACTAGTCTAGATGTTGCTGTGATTGTAAATGTGATTAACATTACAATTAGTTGACTTTAAGTAAAGGAGATTGCCCTTAATCATATGAGTGGGCCTCATCTAGTCAGTTGAAGGCCTTAAAGGCAAAAACTGAGGTTTCCAGAGAAGGAATTCGGACTTAAGACCGTAACACAGAAACTCTCCTGGAATTTTCAGCCTGCCATTTATCCCACAGATTTTGGATCTGCCAGTCTCCCCAGTCACACAAGTCAATTCCTTAAAATGAATCTCTCTATATTCATGCATATATATCCTAATCAGTGGCTGCAACAATGGGCTCAAGCATAACAATTGTGAGGATGGTACAGGACCAGGCAAGTGTATTATTCTGTTGTACATAGGGTCGCTATGAGTCAGAATCGACTCAGCAGCACCTAACGATATATCCTATCGGTCTGTTTCTCTGGAGAACCCTGACTAACACACCATCCTATTTACAATTCCAGCCCCTCTCCCACCTCTGGCAACTCCCTATTCCCCTTTCCAGCTTTACTTTTCTCTGTAGCACTTACCACCACAGAAACATACACACATGCACATTCTTTCTATCTATCCATCCATCCAGCCAGCCAGCCAGCCATCTATCTATCCACCCATCCATCCATCCCAGTGTGAAGGTAGTGACTATACGCATCTTGTTCACTGCAGGATCTCCAGTGCTTAGGAAAGGACCTGTATTGTTGTTGTTGGTGTGTGCTGTCAAGTCAATTCCAACTCATAGCAACCCTATAGAACAGAGTAGAACTGCCCCATAGGGTTTCCTAGGCTCTAATCTTTACCGACCTGGACAATGAATAAGGAAGACACCTTTGATTTATGTTGTTGGCAAAGAATATTGAATATACCATGGACTGCCAGAAGAACAAACAAATCTGTCTTGGAAGAAGTACAGCCTAATGCTCCTTAGAAGCCAGGATGGCAAGACTTCATATCACATACTTTGGGCATGTTATCAGGAGGGACCAGTCCCTAGAGAAGGACATCATGCTTCGTAAAGTACAGGGTCAGCATAAAAGAAGAAGACCCTCAACAAGATGGATTGACACAGTGACTGCAACAATGGGCTCAAGCATAACAACAATCATGAGGATGGCACAGGACCAGGTAACATTTCATTCTGTTGTACATAGGGTTGTTATAAGTTGGAACCGACTTGACAGCACCTAATAACAAGAACAATCTTTACAGGAGCAGATTGCCAGGTCTTTTCTCCCCTGGAGCTGCTGGTGGGTTTGAACTGCTGACCTTTCAGTTAACAGCCAAGTGCTTACCAACCACTCTAGCAGGGCTCCTTTTTGGACCTGCATTAGTAGTGCAGTGGTTAGCTCAGCTGCTAACCAAAAGGTTGGTGGTTCAAACCTACCAGCCATACCTCGGGGGAAAAGACCTAGATATCTGCTCCCATAAAGATTACAAACCCAAGTCCAAACTCATCGCTGTTGAATCAATTCAATCCATTCTACACACAACTTGGAAATTAAATAAACAAACCTTTCTTTCAAGATACCAAAAATCTTCAGTGGTTCCCTACTGCCTATAGTATGCAGTTGGAAGATTTTAGCCTATCATTTGAGGCCCTCCTCAATCTTGCCCTAACCCTTTAAACGTATCTCCTACCCTACCCCATACTTTGTTTCACCAGAATTCTTTACTTCAATCAGTTCAACTCATTCATTTATTCATTCATTCAATAAATATTTATTAATCCCTATTGCATGCCTGGCACTCACAGCTCTAGGCACTGGTGTGATGAACAAGTTCCTGCCCTCCTGAAGCATACATTCTAGAAGGGGAAAGATGGACAATAAATAAGCAAACAGCTGGACAAAATTATTTCAGATAGTGCTGAGGTCTGGTGATGGATAAGGCAGCGGGGCTCCCTGAGATCTGGTGGTCAGGAGGGCCTCACTGTGGAGCTATGTTTGAGAGAAGACTTGAGTGAGAGGAAGGGGCCAGTTATGTGGACATGTGGAGGCAGAGTATTCCAGACAAAAGGAACAGCAAGTACAAAACCCCTATAGGTGGGAACAAGCTCCACACCTATCCTTGGGGTGGAAAGAAGGCCAGTGTGTCTGAGGCAACATGGCAAGGAAGAGGTTGGTAGGAGATGAAGTCAGGGAAGTAGACAGGGGCTAGCTCAAGGAGAAGTTTAGATTTTATTCTACTTTTAGTGGGAAGCCACTAGAAGATGTTCATGGGAGAGTGGCATGATCTGATCCATGGTTCTAAAAGATTACTCTGGCTGTTGTATGGAGAATGAGCTGCGGAAAGTACGAGAAAAAGGAAGAAGTGTGGAGGCTTCTGGAGAGTCAAAGTGAGAGGTGACTGACTTGAGTAAGGCGATGGCAGTGCACACAAAGAGAAGTGGAGAGATCACGGATGTTTTCTGTAGGTAGAACAAGACTTGCCAATGGATTCATTAGAGAGGGTATAGGGTATTGAGGTCCCCAGGCGGGCACAAATGGTTTGCACTCAACTGCTAACCTAAAGGTTGGAGGTTTGAACCCACTCAGCGGTACCACAGAAGAAAACACCTGGCAATGTCTTCTGATGAGCAATCTCTTCTTATGGAGCAGTTGTACTCTATAACACATGGGGTCGCCATGAGTCAAAGTGACTTGACTAACTACCAACAACTCAGTGCCCTCCCCAACAAGAGTTCATGCGACTCCTCCCTGCCTGTTACCTCTCTACCTCTATTCTCTACTCTCTGCTCTCTCACTATCGTCTCTAAATCTACCCATTTTCATAGGCTGCTCACTCCCCACTATCTCAGTGGTGCTTTCCTTTTCTGCTTTCTTCAGATCCCGGAGATTTTCCTTCACTGAATCGCTGGCTCCTTGTGTGTGTGTGTGTATTCATCAATAGGCACTCAGAACACTTTCTTTTTTGATGGCTATGGTCCGCCTCCCCCGACTAGGTGATCAATTCTTTAAGGATAGGTACTCCACAAAATGATGGGACAGAATGGCCTGTTAGCTATGGGCAAAGTCAGAATCTCAGTTTTTTAGATTTGTGACATCAGACAAGTTACTGACTTCTCTAAGCCTCAGCTTCAGAACTCAATTAAAGGGACATGGGTGGGGATTGAATAGATGATGCATATAAAGGACTTAGTACTGTGCCTGGCACATAGTAAGCCTTCAGTGCATGATAGCTGTGATTATTATTTGCCTGGCAGTTGTGCTGCTTGTGGCTGTGACTTTGGGCAAGTTGCTTTCCCTCTCTGGGTTTCGGTTTCCTCATCTGTGAAATAGGATGTAGATGGAATTCCACTCTAAGATTCTAAATGCTTCTGTCCTATTTGGTGATACTTCAGAATCCACTTTAAGCTACATTACACAAAGAGCATGTGATGTTATCAGTTATTCTTGGCAATGTTGCACCGCCCTCTGTTGGAGGTACTCTGCCAGCATCTGCTGGATCCTTAAGTCAGCAAACGCTTAAAACAGGAGTCCACATGTCCCTCACCTATATATATTCTGAAAACAATCTCTTAAATAACGACTCTCCTTGGGTGGCTATGGATTATTTTCACAAAAAAAGGGTTTTTTTTTATTTTTAAATTTTGTCCCTGTTTTACTTCTTTGTTGTTGTATGCTGTCAAGTCCATTCTGACTCATAGTGACTCTATAGGACAGAGCAGAACTGCTGCACAGGGCTTCCTAGGCTGTTGTCTTTATGGGAACAGATCACCAGGTTTTCTCTCCCAAGGAGTCACTGGGTGGGTTTGGCCCCCTGACCTTTCAGTCAGCAGCCTAGCCCTTAACCATTGCATCACCAAGTCACCATGAGTCAGAACTCATAGCCAATGTCTTTTTTAGGAGCTTGTAAAAGTTTATTTTTTAAATTACTGTACATTTTGACATAATTTAAGACTTAAAATAATTGCAATAATAGTACAAGAATTCCAATATATCCTTTAACCAAATTCTCCAAATGTTAACATTTTACCCCATTTGCTCTATTGCTCTCTCTCTCTATATATATATATATACATATAATATACACACACATATGTAATATATACAAATATATTACATATAATTTTTTCAGAAAATTACAGAGATGATGCCCTTTTATCCCCAAATATTTTCTTGTGTATTTTCTAAAAACAAGGCAATTCTCGTGCAGTACAATTATCCAAACTAGAAAAATTGACAAATGATATTATTATCTGATCTACAGACTTTATTCAAATTTCTCATATTGTTCCAGTAATCTCTTCCCCCCACACCCGACCCCCCACCCACCCACCCATAATCACTTGCCCAAGCTCACAAAGCTTCTAAGTGTCAGAGCAAGGATTTGACTCTAAAACCTTAACACTGCTATCTAATTGCTAGGAAAAACAGACACCCTTATGCAAACTCAGCTAAATTCAGTTATTCTGCAGGGTGTTTGTTCAAGGTTATTTTCCACATCAGTTGAATGCTTAGTATGAAAAATGCCTTCTAGCCTGGGTATGCTTTGGTTAGTAGCTTTCCACTGACACTCAAGCATGTGATTTTTTCCCAAAAAGTAAATACACAGAATAAATTACAGTAGCTAGGCATTATTCAGTCATTTCATTTACAATACGGATTTTTAAACATGGTGCAGTATTTAAGAACATTTTATAGAATGGAGTCATCTTCACAAGGAACTCAGTGTCTTCTACTATTTCCCATGCATCAAGACCAAAAACTTTTACTAAAACTGAGATCTATCTGAAAGGCTCAGGAGTAGGAAAACAAAAATCTCAAAATCTGGTTTGATTTAGTGTAGTTGCGTTTTAACGGCTTTTGTTCTTAAGAAAAAGAGTTGGAAAAATATGTGGGCCGTCCTCTGTGCATTACAGGACAAGCCCAGGGCTGGCAGTCAGAGTCCTGGGTTTTGGGTAAGTCACTTCCCCTCTCTGAGCTTCTATTTCCTCACTTACAAAATAAAGAGATTGGACCAGACAATCTCTAAGGAACCTCTCAGCTCAAAAATTCTATGATTTTATAACTAGATTGTTCTACCTCGTTCTGTTCTGTCTTCTGTATTACCTGAATCTAATAAATAACCACCTGTGCATTGGTGTTACAGTGGTAGAATTCTCACCTTCCATGCAGGATACCAGGGTTAATTCTTGGCCAATGCACCTCATGTGCAGCCACCACCTATCAGTGGAGGCTTGCGTGTTGCTATGATGCTGAACAGGTTTCAGTGGAGCTTCTAGACCAGGGCTTCAAACTGGTTAGTTCTGGTTCAACCCCCTGAGGAGAATTTGCATTTCCACCTCAGATATACTGAATCAGAATCTACATTTTAGCAAAATCCCCAGGTGATTCTGTATACATAACAGTCACTCAGGGATCTTGTTAATGTAGATTCTGATAAGAATCACCTGGGTATCTTGTTAAAGTGTAGATTCTGATAAGAATCACCTGGGTATCTTGTTAAATTGTAGATTCTGATTCAGTATATCTGGGGTGGAAACGTGAATTCTCAGCAGGGGGTCAAACAAGAAATGCATATTCTCAGCAGAGGGTCTAACCAGAAATAAGCAGTTCAAAGCCCTGTTCCAGACTAAGACCAAATAGAAAGAAGGCCTGGTGATCCACTTTCAAAAATCAGCCAGTGAAAGCCTTGTGGATCACACTGGTCCAATCTGCAACCAATTATGGGGATGGTGCAGGACCTGGCAGTGTTTCGTTCGGTTGTGCATGGAGTCACCAGAGTTGGGGGACTGGACAGCAGCTAACAACAACAGCAATAGAGTATGTCTGAGTGACACTCTTTAGTCCTAGGTGATGACAGGCAGTTTGTCTCTGCCCCTCCGCCCTTTAGGAACTCTGAGACTGACCAAACCGAGAAGAGCACCTTGCCACTGCTGCTATAAGATGGCCACATGGCCCATCCAGGGGGAGCAGAGGAGATGGGGCTCAGGCCAGTAGAAAAACAAAGCTTTCCTAGCCTTTTTTCTTGATTCTGCATTAGCTCAGCTACTATAACTCTTTGATTGGTTTCCAGAGTTCTGACAAAGTTTGGGTCTTTTGTTTTTGTTTTCGTTTTGATGCTTTTGTAGGGGGACGGCGGCGTGCAGCCGCTCGTGCTGCCATCTTGCTCTGGATTAGTTGATGCGTAGACTCCAAACTGGTCTCCCTGCTTCCACCCTTGCCCCCTAAAGTCTATTCTCTACTGAGTTTATTTCCTAAAGTCTATTCTCCACAATGATCCTGTTAAAATGAAGTCAGATCATCATCTCTCAGCTCACAACTTTGAAGAGTCCCTCATTTCTCTCAGAGTACAACCCAAAGGCATTGCAGTGGCTATAAGGCCCTATGAGGTCTGCTCTTAGCTCTCTCCCTGACCTCATCTACTGTGTTCCTCCCTGCACACTCCACACCAGCCACACTGGCCTCCTGGCTGTTCCCAGTCATGCCAGACCTACTCCAGCCTCAGGACTTTGCTGGCCTTCTGGGAAGCTCCTCTCCCAGTGACCCACATATGTACTGCACTCCCTCATCTCTTTAAGTCTTGGCTCCAACGTCATCTTCTCAATGAAGCCTTCCCTCATAATCATATTCAAAACCATAACCCCCTTGCTTCCTTTATTTTTCTCCCTACCACTTATCTCCATGCTAACATGCTATATGTTTTCTTTTATTTCTTGTAGGTATTTATACTATATGTTGACTATCTCCCCAACCCAGAGTTTACCCTTTCCACAAGAGCTGGAATCTTTGCTTTGTTCCCTGCTGGATCCCTAGCTCTACAACATGCATACAGTAAGCACTCAATATGTATATTTTTGAATAACTGTAGGCTAAGCACTGAGCTCCACTCTCTTAGGAGTCCTCTTCCAGACTTGTGGGTCCATCTCCTAGTGTGGCAGAAACCCCTTCTCCCTATGACCCCTGATGTTTTTATTGATCACAGGCCATCCAGCAAAATGATCTATGTTTCAAATATTTAAACTAGTTACACTTAACAGTTTAAAATTTGCCCAGGCCCCTGCAGGCCTTTCCCTAGCCCCAGGCCTCGGTAGCACAGATACTCCAGAAATGTACTGCCCAATAGAAATAGAAGGCAAGCCACATACGTCATTTTAAATTTTCTAGTGGCTACATTAAAAATGAATCCCTAGGTGGTGCAAACAGTTAATGTGGTCACTACTAACTGAAAGGCTGGAAGTTCGAGTCTACCCAGAGGCCCCTCGGAAGAAAGGCCTGGCGATCTACTTCTGAAAAATCAGCCATTGAAAACCCTACGGAGCCCACTTCTACTCTGACACACTTGGGGTAACTGGCAACATTAAAAAAATAAAAATAAACAGTTGAAATTAAAGCACTCGCTGCTAACCAAAAGATCTGCAGTTCGAACCTACCAGCCGCTCCTCGAGAGAAAGATGTGGCAGTCTGCTTCTATAACGATTACAGTCAAGGAAAACCTATGGGGCAGTTCTACTCTGTCACGTGGGGTCACTATGATTTGGCATCAACTTGATGGCACACAACAACAGCAACATAATATTATATATATTAAACAATATTATCATCTCAACATGCAATCCATATTAAAAAAAAAATTAGCACATTCCTTTTATTGTACAAAGTCTCAAAATTCAGGATGTATTTCAGGCCTACAGCACATTTCCATGTGCTCAACAGCCACATGTGGAGAGTGGCGGGCGACCTTACTGGATAGCACAGCTCTGTGTCTATGGAGGGGAGTGTTAAGGAGAACATGGTACCAAAGTAGGCGCTTCAGGCCCCTGACCAAAGGGGTTGGTAAAAGAATTGCATCAGCAGAAGCTCCAGGAGCAGGCAAGCCTCTTTCTCTCTACCCCCTCAGCCCCTTCCCTAGACCCCTTTCCTCTTGGGCCCTTGGGTGCTGTGGGATCCTGCCCCTTTCATGTCTTCTCCACTCTGGGACATCCCCCTCCTGTGACACTCTTATGACCCATCTGAATTCAGCCTCCTCACCCAGGAGAAGGACTTCGGAAGGCTAGCGTCCTCTATCCCAGCTACCCCCACAAACAGAACGCATTCAACTGGTTCCTCTTCTCCTTTGGAGAAAGAAACTTCCTGCCCAGCTGAAGGAACCAAGGCGGAGGGGGAAGGGGCCCTTGAGCTGGAATTTCTGTTCACTCTTCTTTCCAGGGGGAGAAAAAAAACAACAACAACTTTCTGAAGCAATTTGGCGTCCCTCTCTTACAGAGGACAGTTGACCGGTTCCCAGGGTGAAGTTCTATGGATTTCAGTCCCCCTTCTCATAAAACTCTTTTCCCAAAGACTCTGCCATATGGTCTTGTTTTGCATCTGCTAGCTGGTCCAGTTTGAGTCCAGGCTGCCCCATCTAAAGGACTCTCGCTTACTTATTTCTTTTCTTTTGTTGCAGTTTTTGAGAATGTACACAGCAAAACATACACCAATTCAATAGTTTCTGCAGGTACAGTTCAGTGACATTGATTACATTCTTTGAGTTGTATAACCATTCTCACCCTGCCTTTTCTGAGTTGTTCCCCCCTCATTAGCATAAATTCACTGCCCTCTAAATTTCCTAGCTAATCTTTTCGAGCTGCTGTTGTCAATTTGATCCCGTGGAGAGAGTTCTTAAAAGAGCATAATGCTCAAGGCAGATATTTTTTGCTAATTAAGCTAAATGATTGTTTGGTTTTAAGAAGACTTCAGGGGATATTTTTGGTTTAAGGTTTAAAGATTATCTCGGGGCAATAGTTTCAAGCATTCGTCCAACCTTCATGGCTCCAGTAAGTCCAGAATCCATGAGAATTTGAAATTCTTTTCTGCATCTTCCTTCCCACTTTTGATCAGGATTCTTCTCGGGAACCTTTGACTAAAATGTTCAGTACTGGTAGTGGGGCACCATCCAGTTCTTTTGGTCTCATGGCAAAGGAGGAAATTGTTCATGGAGGCAATAAGCCACACATTCCATACCCTCCTCCTGTTCCTGGTTCTCCTTCTTCCGCTGTCGTTCCAGGCAAATAGAGATCAATTGTTGTGTCTTGGATGGCCACTTGCAAGCTTTTAAGACCCCAGGCACTACGCATAGAACCAGGAGGTAGAACAGAAGCACTAAACACATTATCAGGCCAGTTAACTGAGATGTCGCATGAAACTATGACTCTAAACCGCCAAACAAAGAAACCAAATCCCATGAGGTTTTTGGTTGTAAATAAGCAGCATAAGCAGCTACTCTTTTGTTGTTGTTGTTGTAAATACATCTGTCACACAGCTTTTGCCAGTTCAACTTTTTACAGGTGTACAGCTTATTGACAACAATTACAATAATCAGCTGTGCAGCCTTACCCTAAAGCAACATGATACTTCCATCACCATTAACCCTCCTCTCCCCTCCCTCCTGCCCCTGCTAACTACTAATAAATTTTGGTCTCTATATAATTGCTTTTTCTTGTCTTTTTATATGAGAGGTCATACAATATTTGTCCTTTTGTGATTGGCTTATGTCACTCAGTATAATATCTTCCAGCTCCATTCATATTGTAGCATGTATCAAGACTTCATTTCTCCTACTGGTTGAGTATTATTCCATTGTACCTATGTGTGTACCACACTTAGTTTATCCATTTATCTGTTGATGGGCATTTAGATTGTTTCTACCATTTGGCTATCATGAATAGTGCTACAATGAACATTAGTGTAGAAGTCTCTGTTTGAGTCTCTGCTTGCAAGTCTTTTGGGTATATACCTACGAGTGGAATTGCTGGGCCATATGGTAGTTCTATTTCAGTTTTTTGAGGAACTGCCACACTGCTTTCTACAATGTCTGTACCATTTTGCATTCCCACCAGCAATGGGTAAAGGTTCCAATCTTCCCACATCCTCACCAACACTTGCTGTTTTTTCTGTTATTTATTTATTTATTTGTTTTTATTTTAGCCATCCTAGTGGGAGTGAAATGGTGTCTCACTGTGGTTTTGGTTTGCATCTCTCTGATGGCTGATGACGCTGGGCGTCTTTTCATGTGTTTGTTGTCCATTTGAATGTCTTCTTTGCTGAAATGTTCATTCAAGTCCTTTGCCCATTTTATGATTGGGTTTTTGTCTTTCTGTTGTTAAGCTGTTGAAGTTTTATATGTGTTTCGATTATTAGATTCTTGTCAGATTCAAGGTTTCCGAAGATATTCTCCCAGTCGGTAGGTTGTCTTTTCACTTTTTTGGTAGTCTTTTGATGAACAAAAGTCTTTAGTTTTTATTAGGTCCCATTTATTTATTTTGTCTTTTGCTGTTTGTGCTATTGTTATTATATTAGATACCGAAAACCCAAACCCTTGCCGTCGAGTCGATTCTGACTGTTAGCTACCCTATAGGACAAAGTAGAGCCACCCCATAGAGTTTCTAAGGAGCAGCTGGTAGATTCGAACTACTGACCTTTTGGTTAGCAGCCAAGCTCTTAATTACTGCATCATCAGGGCTCCTATATTAGACAATCCATTGTTAAAAGCTAGGCCTGACAGCGTTGCCCCTGCTTTTTCTTCTAAGAATTTCATGGTTTTAGTTTGCACATTTAGGTCCTTAATCCATTTTGAATTTGTTTTTGTGTATGGTGTGAGGCACGGATCCTCTTTCATTTATCTGCGTGTGGAAATCCAATTTTCCCAGCACCATTTATTGAAGAGACTCTTCTTTCCCCATCGGCTCATTTCATTTTTATCACTCTTCCCTCAAGCCCACATGCTCTGTCTTTTCCTCCCCGTATCAGGCTCTGCTCTGGTTCTTGATGGTTTTCCCTTTGTTTAATCATTCTGGTGAAATGAGACCCAGAATAGAAAACAAGAGAGTACTGACTTGGATGGGAAATAGATTCACCAGAACATCTTCAAACAGCAACAATGCTAGTCAACCTCTCATCTTGCATATGTAAGGGCATATAAACCAAAACCAAACCCACTGCGGTCTAGTAGATTCTGACTCATAGTGACTCTGTAGGCTAGATTAGAACTGCCCATTTCCAAGGCTGTAATCTTTATGGGAAGTCCTGGTGGTGCAGTGGTTAAAAATTCAGCTGCTAACCAAGAAGTCAGCAGTTCAAATCCACCAGCCGCTCCTTGGAAACCGTGTGGGCCCTTTCTACTCAGTCCTACAGGGTCGCTATGAGTTGGAATCAACTTGATGGCAATGGGTTTTGGGGTTTAATCTTTACGGAAGCAGAATGCCACATCTTTCTCCCGTGGAGAGGCTGGTGGGTTCGAACAACTGAACTTTCAGTTAGCAGCCAAGCGCTTAACCACTGTGCCACCAGAGCTCCCTTAAGGACATATGTCACCTCACAAATCAGGGGCAATGCTCTACCCTGAAGTCAACAGGCGTGTGTGGAGGGATTACTATGCACAAGGCTCTGTTGTACCAGGCTCTGCTGGAGAGGCAGAAGTGAGTATGACCATAAGCCTTTCAACCAGGCTGTAAAGAGGGGAGGCTTCATGGAGGAGGAGCCATGTGAGCCAGGACTTGAAAGACAAAAAGGACTTTTAAAGGCAGAAATGACAAGGAACTGCCTTGCAGATGTGAAGGAGAGCCAGGAAGCATGTGCAGAGGCAGGGAGTGGAAGAGATGCACCAATTTGGCACAGCCGTCAGCTTGTATCAGGTTGGTGCCTGTGCGGACTGGTTGTTTTTAATATTATCCCTACTGGAAGTATTACCAACTTCCATGGCCAAGTCCATGTTTCCTACACTGTAGCTTTCCAGGTCTGCGAGCATCCGAATCAGACTGCTGAAGGAAAGGAAGATCTAGTTCCTCAGAGCTGAGCTGCCACCACCATCAACACCTCTGTGAGACTCAATTTCTGAATCCTGTAGGCCAATCAGAGGAGACGAAAACGCTGAGCTCTGGTGCCTTGAATTACCCAGGCTGAGCCTCCCCAGAACTGGCCTGAGGCCACTCCTCCACAATCTCTCCTCTTCAAACAGTGTGAGGATGAAGAGTTGAAGATAGTTTCTCCTTTGGGAAAACAGAATTAGAGAGAGGGAAAGAGAAAGGAAAATACCTCTAACCCCCAACAAAGTAATCCCTGCCATTTGGGCAACCAGCTGATGGAAAGAGTCTGGAAAAGTTTACAAATACCACAAGTTCAAAGTGCTGGGTTTATTTTTACAGCCTCTGGAACCATCTCCCCAAGCACAGCTCAGTGATCCCAGAGAGGCTGTCCCCAGTCTCCATCTAAAGTTGCTCCCCACGCACGCTCCATCACATCACCTGGATTTATTTTTCATGGTATTTATCACAATCTGAAATCCTCTTGTTCATTCATCCATGGGTTCTTGCAGATTATTGGGTTTTGTCTCCATTTCCCTCTTCCGCCCCCACTCCCCCACCCAGGCTACATCCTCATAAGATCAGGGGCCAAGTTTGTTGGGTTACTGCCGTATACCAGTGTTTTGCAACATTGTTAGCAGGAAGCGAGCACTCAATAAATATTTGTTGAACTCCACAGTGGGCTGAAAGGTAGTATCTATCAAATTTACCAATGCACACACACTATGACTCTGAGTGACAGTGAATGGGAATGTGAGGGTGACTCTGACTTACAGTTTCCTTAAAGGAACCAAGAGAATCTTTCAACTCAATCATCAAAGTTATTTATTACACTGCTGTTTGTAGTAATACCAAGTTTGTAGACTTGACCAACCTAAATAACCAGTTATTAAATAAATGACAATATATTTGCACAACGAGAAAACTAGCATGCCTATGAAAGAACAAAGAAGCTCTTTGTAAGCTAATACAAAAAGATTTTCTGGATATGTTGTTAAGCGAAAAAAGCAAGGTACAGAATGGTGTTAAGGTATGCTATCCCTGGTGAAAATAAGCGGGGAGGATCTATACATACCTGCTTGTTTATGCAAACAGTATTTCTGCCAGGATACAAAACAGCTGATTACAATGACTGCCTGCAGGAAGGGGTACCAGGTTACTTGGGAGCAGGAAAGGAAATTCTTTACCGTAAACTTTTTTGGAACTTTTGAACCATGGGATGTATTGCCTATTCAAAAATAAATCCAATTAAATCAACAATTATATATGTGTTTATAAATATGTATCGATTGAATAATAATTAAATATAGTTCAGAGTTTCCCTTGGTGGCTTTTAGGACTTGTAAGCCACAGTCAAATGAGCCCTGGTGGCACAGTGGTTAAGCCCTTTGTTGCTAACCAAAAGGTTGGCGGTTCAAACCCACCAGCTGCTCCATGGGAGAAAGAGTTGGAGTCTGCTTCCATAAAGATTTCAGCCTTGGAAACCCTACGGGGTAGTTCTACTCTGTCCTATAGTGTCGCTATGAAAAAGAATCAACTCAAAGGCAATAGGTTTTAGGCCACAGTCGCTCCCATTCTCATTCATGGTCACATCCCTGAGACTGCCCTCACTCTTCCTCTCCCTGTCCCTCCTCTCCCCTAAAATAAGGCCAAGTTCCCCAAGGATGGGCCCCTGTGGCAGCTGTCTCACTTCCTTGCTTGCTTGCTCACTGGAGGTGTGCGAAGGACAGGTAAACAGTGGCATGTGGTGGCAACAGAAATTCCCTCCATGCCATTGTGTCCTGTAAACAGAATAAAAGAATGTCATCATGTTTACCTTCTGGGGACTTTCGTAAAAAAACAACTTTCCTGCTTCCTTAGGCTACTAGATAAAAGAAAACAAACTTGTTTCTGCTCTGAGTCAACTGGCTTAGCTAGAAACCATCCAGTCTAAAGGGAAGTTTTTGGCAAAGTAGGCAGCAGGCTCTTATGGGCCTGATCTATCCTGGTCTAGTGGCTGCTGAGAGTCCTGTCTAGAACCACTGTTCTTCCTCGAGCTGATGGAAAAAGGGTCTCTTGGAAGTTGCACTGTCCACAAAAAGAGCAGGGTCATCCCAGAGAATCCAAACTAATCTGCCTCTTCATGGGTGTGGGTCCCATGCTTAGAAGGGCCCCCGTACTTGGTTTAATGCTCTGCTGCCACCATCTTGAAAACTGTAATAATTTTGGAATAAGGAGACCACATTTTCATTTTCTACTGAGCCCTGTAAATTAAGTAGCTAGTCCTACAGGAAGTGTCACAAAAATTGGTTTATTGTTTGGTGTGAAAAATATACTGCCTCTTCTCATTCACCAGTGTGCTTGAGCTTACCAGATCCTCTTCCTGAAAGTAGCTTTAGAGGAGCTTGAGGGTCCAGGCACCTGCACCTGTGGACATGTAGGAGGGGAAGGGCATGGTCAAAGTCAAGGGAGCAGGCAGGATAGGCCAACCTACTAATGTGGGATACAGTCAGGCACGTATCCCAGTGCAGAGGAACTGGAGAGAGAGGATCACGGGCCCCTTCAGCACTGAGTGGACACTTTTAGGGCCGGAGAAGAAGGGAACTGAGCCAGTTACCATTTCTTATGCCAGCATCTTTCTTTATTCTTGGCTCCCACAGGGTGCCTAGAATTACAGGTCCACAGTGTAGCACCTTTGAGGAAAATCTTCTGAAGAAGACACAAGGGCAGGGCTTCTCATTTTTGCATTCATTGTTCTTTCATTCAAGAAATGTTTGAGCCCACACGTTCTGGAGAAACAATAAGAAACACGAGAGGTACTCTCCCATGCCTTCAGGAAGCTTGCTTACACTGTAGTGGAGCTAGGCAATAAGCAGCTAAGCGAACACACGCTAAGTACAAATTGTGGTAAGCATTATAGAGGAAATAAATAGGCTGCCAAAAGAGAGAATAACTCACGGGAGAAGGCAGGGGGCTGCTTGGATAGGGTTATCAGGGGAAGCCTGAATGAAACAGAAGCAACAGGAGCAGCTATTTGAAGAAAGCAAAAGGGCAGACCAGGCAGGGGAAGAGCTCATTAGAGTTCCCAGGACCCACAGAAATCCTGCCCTCTTCTCATTTTATAGCTGAAGAAACTGAGATTTGGGGAGGAAAGGAAGTTTGCGTACAGGGGGTCGCAGTAGAACCAGGACTAAAATCTAAATCTCCAGCCCAGATCTCTTTCCACTTCACTCGTCCAGCCCAGATCTCTTTCCACTTCACTCGTCCTCCTGGGTTTTGCCCTCTTCCATCTGCAGAAAGGTCAGCCCTTCTGCTAGAACTCTGTGGAAAAGAGTAACCAGAAATAAAAGCTAAATGACTGCTTGGAAACAAAAAAGGATGGTCCCTCTGTTATGGGCATATGTGGTTTTGGCACCTGGTATCCATTTGCCCTTCTTTCTGGTGTCTTAGGGGGACCACCTCCCACCCCCTTCTCAGGCTCTGCACCTCCAGTGGAGTACATTTCCGGGAGTTCATTTCACTTCCTGCCCCTGGGGTGGGCATGTGACTCAGGTTAGGCCAATCAGAGTATCACATTCCCCTGGCCACTGTGATTGGCTCAGGAATGGCCATGTGACCTAAGCTCAACTAGGAACACTCTGCCCGAGGGCTCTGAATCTTGAGAGGAGTGGGGTGCGTTTGGCAGAAATGACTGGAGTTCATTGGTTTCTGCAGCTTGTGCTTTTTAGCCTAATTCTTTAACCTTCCTGATAATTCAGGAAGACCCCTCTGCAACCCTTTTGAAATGGTAGTTAGAAAATCAAGTGATAACATTGTTTCCCTTATTTCCTGACCACCAGAATGTCTCTAACTGAGATAAGAATCTCTTCAAAGGCATAGCAGCTTTGCTCCTAAATAGTTAACTTGGAAAGTAAGACCCAATGCAAGAAAATCAGCTGACACAAAACCTTTAAATGATTCCTTTAAATCAGTGACTCTCTGGGTGTGGTCCCCAGACCAGCAGCATCAGCATCACCTGGGAATTTGTTTGTTGTTGTTAGGTGCAGTGGAATCAATTCTGACCCCATGTGACAGAGCAGAACAGCCTCATAGGATTTGCTAGGCTGTAATCTTTCCAGGGGAACCCTGGTGGTATAGTGGCTAAGAGCTAGGCTGCTAACCAAAAGGCTGGCAGTTCAAATCCACCAGCTGATTCTTGAAAACCCTAAGGGGCAGTTCTACTCCATCCTATAGGGTCACTATGATTTGGAACCGACTCAATGGCACCTAACAACAACATAGTGGCTTTGAATTACGGTGCTGGTGAAGAATATTGAATATACTATGGTGTCTTAGTCATCTAGTGTTGCTATAACAGAAATACCACAAGTGGATGGCTTTAACAAACAAATTTATTTTGTCACAGTCTACTAGGCTAGAAGTCCAAATTCAGGGAATCATCTCCAGGGGAAGGTGTTCTGTCTCTGTCAGCTCTGGAGGAAGGTCCTTGTCATCAATCTTCCCTTGGTCTGGGAGCTTCTCCACACAGGAATCTTGGATCCAAAGGACACGTTCTGCTCCAGATGCTGCTTTCTTGATGGTATGAGGTCCCCACTCTCTGCTCGCTTCCCTTTCCTTTTATCTTTTGAGAGATAAAAGGTGGTGCAGGCCACACCCCAGGGAAACTATCTTTACACTGGATCAGGGATGTGATCTGGTAAGGGTGTTACATCCACCCTAATCCTCTTTAACATAATCTAATCTTGCATCACTAACCACAGGCAGAGATTTGGATTTACAACACATAGGAAAATTATATCAATCACAAAATGGAGGACAACCATACAATACTGGCAATCATGGCCTAACCAACTTGACATTTTGGGGTGACACAATTCAATCCATGACACATGGACTGCCAGAAGAACAGACAAGTCTGTCTTAGAAGAAGTACAGCTAGAGTGCTCCTTGAAAGTGAGGATGGAGACACTTGTCTCACGTTATTTGGACATGTTATTAGGAGGGACCAGTCCCTGGAGAAGGACATCATGCTTGGTAAGGTAGAGGGTCAATGAAAAAGAGGAAGACCCTCAAAGAGATGGATTGACACAGTGGCTGCAATAATGGGCTCAAACGCAGCAACGATTGTGAGGATGGCACAGGGCCGAGCAGTGTTTCATTCTATTGTGCAATAGGGTTGCTATGAGCCGGAATCGACTCGACAGTACCTAACAACAACAACACTGTGGCTTGGGGACAGGGCTTTCCATCAGGCACAGCTAAGTCCTAACCTTCGCTCAACTATTTGTAGGCTGTGTGAATATGAGCAAGTTACAACGCTTCTCTAAGCCTCGGTTTTCTCGTCTGAAAAACTTGGAATAATAACACCCCTTTTATGGGTTACTGTAGAAATTATATGAGCTAGTGGCTATAAAATCGCTAGCACATAATACACTCTCCATAAATTTCAGTTCATTATTATGTTGATGGAATTAGGCCTACTAATTACTTAATTATAGGTACTGACTCCCTTCACTATCCCATGTTGGCTGAGAACATATTTCCCGTTTGTCTGAAATTGATGCCAAGCCTGAGAACACACAGAACAGGACTTGGTCTCAGGCCTGGCACTGCCAGAAACTGACTGTGTGACCTTTGGTGAGCCAGTTTCCATCTCTGAAGCTCAGTTTCTCCACATGTTAATTTAAGTAAGTGGACTGGTTGGACTAGATAGACTCTAAGACCCTTTGTGGACCTGGCACTCTGAAATTCTATGGATTAAGCTTTGAACAGAGTTTTGTTTTTTTAATTGGCTGTAGAAAGCATAGGGTTTCAGTACCAAAATGCATCTGGAAGCAGCTATTTATTAGGACACGTGAAAGAAGGGCCAGTCTCTAAGGTGGGCATTAACCGGTTGCCATTGAGTCTATTCTAACTCATGGCAAAGCAATGTGTTGCAGGGGAGAACTGCGCCCCATAGGGTTTTCAAGACTGCAACCTTTCAGAAACAGATTGCCATGCCTTTCTTCTGAGACACCTCTTGGTAAGTTCAAACCACCAACCTTCAGTTAGTAATTGAGTGCTTAAATATTTGTGCAACCCAAGGACCCAAAGGTGAGCATTAGAGGGAGGCAAATCTTCCTGCAGAGCAAATGTCCCTGTAGCTTTACCCACCTGTCTCAGGGGCCACTCCATTCTTTGGGCTGCACCCCCAAGGAACCCTCCTCCCCACCCAGCCAGGAGAACCACCCTCTCTTTCATTATCCTACTGGTGGCTGCTTCATCCCTTCACCAGACATTCTGACCACAGGCCCTCCAAAAAATAAAGAAGAGTGAGCACTAAGCTGTGAACCTGCCAATAAGAACAAGCTCACCTGCTGTTGGGTTTTAAGCCAGGCTCCAGTGCATCTCACAATAGCCCTGCTCAGCTTAAGCAAAAATGGCAGGGCATGAAATCACCCTTTTGCAGAGAAGCAGAAAGATAAATTCCCGTTTTCATTTTCTTCTGCTTGCTTATCTACATTGTCTATGCTTCCCCCCTGCAGTGAGTGTTTATCATTGCCCTTTACTCCTCAAAGCAGTAGCTTCCAACAGAGACTCTCACCATACACAGGAGTGGTTTTTCTTTGGCAATAAGAGTACAGTGCATGGGGAGGCTGGAGGCCCCATTCAAATGCCAGGTCACAGGGTACCTTGGGCAAGTCACTAATACTCCCTTTCACTTTTGGGAAGTAAGAGGTTGGACCAGCTCTTCATATGAAACACTTACCAAGACTGCAAAGCTTCACTCAAGGGCTGGCAGCTGGCTCAAGGGCTGTTCAGAGACAAGGTCCGGAGTCCAGTCCTGCCCCCTCCACAACCACAGGCCAGCATCATGGCAACACAAAAGCCTCCACTGACAAATGGGTGGTGGCTATGCATGAGGTGCACTGGGTGAAAATCGAACCCAGGTCTCTGACATGGAAGGCAAGAATTCCACCACTGAACCACCACTGCTCTGAGTTTTGTCTGGCTGATTCATAGATGTGAGTAAATAGGGAAGAAAATGTGAACTGATCGATATATTATTAAAAAGACAAACAAACAAACCAAACCTATTGCCATCAAGTCAATTCCGACTCATAGTGACCCCAGAGGACAGAGTGGAACTGCCCATAGGGTTTCCAAGGCTATAATCTTTACAGAAGCAGGATGCCACGTCTTTCTCCTGAGGAGCAGTTGGTGGGTTCGAACCTCCAACTTTTCAGTTAGCAGTCGAGGGCTTTAACCACTGTATCACCAGGGCTCCTTTGACTGATGTATCTCTATCAGCAATAGAACCCTAATGTCCTGTGAAGGAGGGCTCTTGGAAGATTCACATTCTTCCAGACTCCTAAACACATACAGGACAAATCAAGAAGAAAGGTGGCAGAGACCTGGATTCACCTATCTCCCCTATATTTCAGATTAGGAAACTGAGGCCCAAACTGGGGTAGCGATTCCTCAAGACCACCAAGAGTAGGTGATTTCAGGTAAATGCTCAGCCCACAACAGCCTGATTCTGCCTTTATGTCCTGGAAACTAACGCGCTCGGGGTAATTTTTTACCACCAAGTGGATAGATCCAATGGGCTCTTCAGCCTGCTGACTGACATGCTTCTCAAAGCTGAAGAGCACCCCCTGACACCCTCACCCCCTCAGCAGTAACACCAGAGGCAGATCTGACCCTGCTGCATTTTTCCCAGGCTGTCTCAGACAAAGGACCCGCCTGGCCTTGCCTTGTTATCTCTTGGACCTAATCAGCTACGCTCCATTTTCTATCGTGTTTTATCCACAAAAGCCCCGTTGGCTGCCCAACAGGAAAGCCGGGCCGACGTCCCAGATTTAGTTTGAAGGCCAGGCTGCGGCTGGTTTGATGGGAGCAACTAGGGTGGATATACTGGGCCTGCAGTGCCTTCAGGAATCCTTCCTGCACCTAGGGGTGGTGTGGGGTAGCAGAAAGAACAGGCAGACAGGCCTGGGCTCAAATTCTAGCTCCTTTCCGGTGGCATGACTTTGAGTAGGATATTTAGCCTTCTGAGCCTCAGTTTCCTCATCTGTAAGATAGACACCACTTGCCTCACAGGGTCATTGGATTTTGTGTGCTGCATCATCCACTCTGGGCCTGGGAGATGGAACTCTGGGCATGTCTGTGTTCCTGAAGCTCAAGGTGTGCAGTCATGCTAGTGAAGAATTAGAGGCTCAGCTATGGCCTGGAGGTGGGCTGTCGTGTGACAACAGAGCGCATGCATTGGGTTTGAGGATGGCTCAGATGCCCACTAGCAGCGGCTAATCCCTCCTCTTCTCTGAGATTCAGTTTTCTAGTCCCTAGATGGAAAGCTTGATACCTTTCCTGCACCCTGAGATTATGGTTATGAAAGTGTAAACTGATGACATGTCCAAAGCAAACAAGACTGGCTTATTTGTTCTTCTGGCAGTCTATGGCATATTCAGTATTCTTCCCCAACACCATAATTCACATGCATCAATTCTTCTTTCTTTCCTTTTCATTGTCCAACTTTCCCATGCACATGAAGCTACTGAAAATACCATGGCTTGGGTCAGGCACACCTTAGTCATTGTGATAGTTAATGTCATGTGTCAACTTGGCTAGGCCATGATTCTCAGTATTACGTAATTATCTTCCATTTTGGTTATGCATGGGCTCAGCAACATGGACTTCCACTCACCAAGACAGACTTAGCTATAGCCACTGCTAAGTGCCCAATCTGTCAGCAACAGAGATGGACACTGAGTCCCTGATATGACACCATTCCTCAAGGCAATCAGCCGGCAACCTGGTGGCAGGTTGATTACATTGGACTGCTTCCATTATGGAAAGGACAGTGTTTCATCCTTACTGGGACAGACACTTACTCTGGATATGGATTTGCCTTCCCTGCATGCAATTCTTCTGCCAAAACTACCACCCGTGGACTCACAGAATGCTTTATCCACCATCTTAGTATCCCACACAGCATTGCCTCCGATGAAGCAACTCACTTCACATAAATGAAGCGCAACAATGGGCCCATGCTCATGGAATTCACTGGTCTTACCATGTTCCCCATCATCCTGAAGCAGCTGGCTTGATAGAACAATGGAATGGCCTTCTAAAGACACAATTATGGTGCCAGCTAGGTGGCAACACTTTGCAGGGTTGGGGCAATGTTCTCTAGGAGGCTGTATATGCTCTAAACCAGTGTCCAATATATGGTACTGTTTCTCTGATAGCCAGGATTCATGGGTCCAGGAGACAAGGGGTGGAAATGGGAGTGGCACCACTCAATATTACCCCTAGTGACCCACTCATGAAATTTTTGCTTCCTGTCCCCGTGATCCTATGCTCTGTGGGTCTAAAGGTCTTAGTTCCAAGGGGAGTCATGCTACCACCTGGAGACATGACACTGATTCCACTGAACTGGAAGTTAAGGATGCCACCTAGCCACTTTGTGCTCCTTATGTGTCTGGATCAACAGGCAAAGAAGGGAGTTACCATATTGGCTGGAGTGATTGATCTTGATTACCAACAAGAAATTGGATTGAATTACATAGTGGAGGCAAAGAAGAGTATGTCTGGAATACAAGAGATCCCTTAGGGTGTCTCTTAGTACTACTGTCATGGACTGAATTGTGTCCCCCAAAAAATGTGTGTAGCAACTTGGCTAGGTCATGATTCCCAGTACCGTACGACTGTGTAATTTGATGTGATTTCCTTATGTGTTTTAAGCTCTATCACTATGATGAGGTTATATGTGATCTCCTTATGTGTTGTAAATTCTATCACTGTGATGAGGTTATGCTGATGAGGTTTACAAGATTAGACAGTGTCTTAACCCAATCTCTTTTGAGATATAAATGAGAGAAGCGAGCAGAAACACATGGGAACCTCATACCACCAAGAAAGCAGTGCTGGGAGCAGAGTGCATCCTTTGGACCTGAGGTTCCTGCACAGAGAAGCTCCCAGACTTAAGAAAGATTGATGACACAGACCTTCTTCCAGAGCCGATGGAGAAAGCGTTCCCCTGGAGCTGACGCCCTGAATTTGGACTTGTAGCCTACTGGACTGTGAGAGAATAAACTTCTCTTTGCTAAATCCATCCACCTGTGGTATTTCTGTTGGAGCAGCACTACATGACTAAGACAACTACCATGCCCTGTGATTAAAGTCAATGGAAAACTAAAGCAACCCAATTCAGACATGACTATTAATGGCCCAGACCCTTCAGGAGTGAAGGTTTGGGTCACCCACCAGGCAAAGAACCACAACCAGCTGAGGTACTTGCTGAGGGTAAAGGGAATACAGAATGGCTGGTGGAAGAAGGTAGTTCTAAATATCAGTTATACCACGGGAACAGTTGCAGAAACAAGGCTTGTAATTGTTATGAGTATTTCTTTCTTGTATTATTATACGTGTTATGTGTGGATAGACAGATAGCAAATATTTTTGCTTTCTTCCCTCCGTTGTAAAGTATCACTTCTATAAGATATAAATGGGGCTAGTGAGTTTTCAGTTGTATGTATGCAGTTGTATCACATTAGGCACAAGTATGACTTTATAATTGTCTTTATTTAGAGATTGTGCATGGTTTAAGGAGATATGTACAGGTGTCAAGTTGACAAGAGGTAGTCTGTTGATAGTGTTATGTGTCAACTTGGCTAGGCCATGATTCTCAGTATTTTGTAATTATCCTCCATTTTGGGATCTGATGTAATTATCCTCCATTTTGCCATATAATATTATCATCTCCATGATGTGATTTGATGTGATCAGCCAATCAGTTATAAGGGGAGTTTCCACAGGGATGTGGCCTGCACCCAATATATATATGGACATTCTGGCAGTTTGCTTGCTAGCTCTGCATCCTGTTTCCAGCTCATCATCATCTGACCTCCAGTTCTTGGGACTTTCACCAGCAGCCTGTCGCCTGATCTGCCAACTTTGGGATTCGCCAGCTTCCACAGCCCTGTGAGCCAAGAGCTTGCCATCTGACATGCCAATTCTGGGTTCGTCAGCCCCTGCAGCCATATGAGTCAGGAGGAGCCTCCAGCGGACACCTGACTCACAGACTTTGTGACTTGTCAGCCTCTACAACAGCGTAAGCCATTTCCTTGAGATAAATGTCTCTCTCTCTCTCCACACAAATTCACTGGGAAGATCCCACTTCGCTGGGATCGCCAAAGATCCCAGCCTAAAATAGTCATCAAAGTAACATCTTTGCTTTTTAAGATTTTAAAGAGGTCTTTAGAAGCACAACTCAAAATGAAAAATAATCACGGCAAACATCTATTAGTAATTGGAACATGGAATGTATGATGTATGAATCAAGGAACACTGGAAGTCGTCAAACACGAAATGGAATGTTTGATGACTGATATCCTAGCCATTATTGTTGTTTCTCGTTAGGTGCCATCAAGTCAGTTCCAACACATAGTGATCCTAAGTACAACAGAAGGGAACACTGCCCAGTCCTGCGCCATCCTCACAATTGTTGCTGTTTGAGCCCATAGTTGCAGCCACAGTGTCAGTCCATTTTACTGTAGGTCTTTCTCTTCTTCACTGATACTCTGCTTTACCAAGCATGACATCCTCCAAGGACTGGTTCCTCCTGATAACTTGTCTAAAGTATGTGAGATGAAGTCTTGCCATCCTCACTTCTAAGGAGCATTCTGGCTGTACTTCTTCCAATACAGACTTGTTTGTTCTTCTGGCAGTCCATGGCATATTCTGTATTCTTCATCATCATCATAATTCAAAGGCATCAATTCTTCTTTTGTCTTCCTTATTCATTGTCCAGCTTTCACATGCATATTAGACAATTGAAAATATCATGGCTTGGATCAGGTGCACCTGAGTTCTCAAAATGACATCTTTGCTTTTCAACACTTGAAAGAAGTCTTTTGCAGCAGATTTGCCCAATGCAATACATCATTTGATCTCTTGACTGCTGCTTCCATGGGCTTTGATTGTGGATCCAAGTAAAACTAAATCCTTGACAATTTCAATCTTTTCTCCGTTTATCATGATATTGCTTATTGGTCCAGGTGTGAGGATTTTTGTTTTATGTTGAGGTGTAATGCATATTGAAGCCTGTGGTCTTTGATTTTCATCAGTAAGTGCTTCAAGTCCTCTTCACTTTCAGCAAGCAAGGTTGTGCCGTCTGCATATCACAGGTTGTTAATGAGTCTTCCACCAATCCTGATGTCCCATTCTCCTTCATATAGTCCAGCCTCTCTAATTATTTGCTTAACATACGGATTGAATAAGTATGGTGAAAGGATACAACCCCGATGCACACCTTTCTGGACTTTAAACCATGCAGTATCTCTTGTTCTGTTTGAACAGCAGCCTCTTGATCTATGTACAGGTTCCACATGAGCACAATTAAGTGTTCTGGAATTCCCATTCTTCGCAATGTTATCCATAATTTGTTATGATCCACACAGATTTGCCCAATGCAATACATCATTTGATCTCTTGACTGCTGCTTCCATGGGCATTGATTGTGGATCCAAGTAAAACTAAATCCTTGACAATTTCAATCTTTTCTCCGTTTATCATGATATTGCTTATTGGTCCAGGTGTGAGGATTTTTACATAGTCAATAAAACACAGGTAAACATCTTTCTGGTATTCTCTACTTTCAGCCAAGATCCATCTGACTATGTTTTTACTGTGTTTTATTTTATTCTTTTAATCAAAGTGAGCCAGGTGCACTTCTCAAATGCTAAGCAGATGCCCTTCTGCTCCTCATGCATTGTAAGAAACATAATGCAATATAGAAGTCTGTTTAAGCCTTATATAAGAGACCTTTTGAAATAACAAATTGTATACATATGAACACCCTGGAGCAATCTAATTTCTTCCAGCATCATCTAGCAGATGGACAGTGTGGCTCTCAGGGGAGAAATCAAAGAGTTGTATAATCTGGGAGGGAGAGTCATTCCCAACTTTCCTTTTTCACTTCATCTCATTCTGGATGGGTGATATAAATCATGTGCCTATAAAAAAAAAAGAGAGCACTTCCCAGGAAATCTCAGCATGGGTAATATGGAACAGTGGTTAAGACTGTGCCTGGAGTCAGTAATGCCTGGGTTCAAATCATTGCTCTGTTATCACTAGTTGTCTTTGTGACCTTGGGCAAGTGACCTAAGCTTCAGTTTCTTCATCTGTCAAATAGGCATAATAATATGCTCTACTTACTTCTTAGAGTTAATGAGAGAACTGAAAGAATGATATATGTAAACTACTTAGCACATATTAACTGTTTAATAAATAGTATCCCATTGTCATTGAGTCTATTCCAACTTTTAGCAACCCTATAGGACAGAGTAGAACTGCCCCACAGGGTTTCCAAGGCTGTAATCTTTACAGGAGCATATCACCAGGTCTTTTCTCCCGCAGAGCAGCTGGTAGATTCAAACATCTGACCTTTCAGTTAGCATCTTAGCACTTAACCACTGTACTACCAGGGCTCCTTTTCAATAAATAGTAGTGGAGGGGAAATGAGGAACTGATGATAGATCTATGACACTGAATCCACAATAGTGGCTCTCCTCCAGCCATAGTACTTCATCTATGCTTCCGCTATGGCCCCCATCACTTTCCCCTGCATTTTAAACCCATTGCCATCAAGTTGATTCCATGTCATAGCAACCCTATACGACAGGGTAGAACTGCCCCACAGGGTTTCCAAGGCTGTAATCTTTATGGAAGCAGACTGCCACATCTTTCTCCTGCAGAGCGCCTGGTAGTTTTGAACGTCCAACCCTTCAGTTAGCAGCTTAGCGCTTAACCACTGCGCCACTAGGGCTCCTTCCTTGCATTTTAGCCATCCACAGTATCCCCCTGCTCTAGACATGTCAATCACTGTGCTTGCCACACCCACAGTCCCCTGGCTGAGGAATACCATCCTTCTCCTGCTATTATAAGTCAGGAATAGTTCTTAGCTCCTTGAACACGTCATCATGAAAAACTGCATATTAGTTATTCCCTTCATTAGATAATACGGGGCATGGAGGGGTCATCCTGATTCTATAATGCAGACGGTGCTAGGACCTAGAGGACCAACTTACTATAAAAGCTGTATGAAGCAGTTGTGGCAATGCCAGTTGTACCCATGGAAAGCCAGTTTGCAAATGCAAACCATACTCAGGAAAGAAGAAAGGAAGGGTGAAAGGAAAGGAGGGAGGTTTGAAACATATTTAGCGAGTGTCTTTTGTTTACCAGGAACTGGCAAGGGGTTTTCCTATGAGTTCATGGGGTAAGAAGAATAACCCCGGAAGAAGCTTCATCCTCCCCTTTTCACAGGTGAGGAAACTGCAGCTCAGAAAGGGTAAGTGATTTACACAAAGTCTCACAGCATGTGAGAGAAACAGTTAGTCTCAGAAAACTGATACATGTATTTTATGTCCCCTGGACAATATCATCCCTTTCAACGTATGTTGTTAGCCCTCTATAAATAGCTCCTGAAGTTTACTAATGTATGGCTCATGAGTCAACACCACAGACTATTTCACTATGTTGTAAATTTTCACCAAGATCCCTTTGCGTTGTAACTTAATATACCTAAAGAATTTTCTTCTCTAATCTCTTATCTAATCTTTCATATCTTTCTTTTGGGGTAATGATGGCAAGACTTCAACTCACTTATTTTGGACACATCATCAGGAAAGACCAATCAATAGAAAAGGACATCAGGTTTGGTCAAGTAGAAGGTGGGTGAAATGAGGGAAACCCTCAAAGAGATGGATTACGTCAACAATAGCCGCAACAATGGACTCAAACATACCAGTGATCATGAAGATGGTGCAGGACCGGGCAGCGTTTCATTGTGTTAGACATAAGGTTGCACTGAGTCAGAGCTAACTCGGTAACCAATAACAACAACAAACAGGAGCCATCCAAGAACTTAAGGTTGGTGCTCTTCTAGCCTTGGCTTGGGTATAGGCACCCTCTTTCCTTCCTTCAAGAAGCCTTAGTATGACAGCATCTTACTCTAAAATCTTGAGTCTGTGCTCTTATTTTTCCACATCTTTCTTCTCTTTCCAGCCCCACTGCAGTTGTTCTAGTACAGTTCTTCATTATCCCCCACCTGGTTTATTGTAATGAACTCCCAATGGTCTCCCCACCTCCTGTCTCTCTCTATTCCAATCCATTCTGCACACTGTATTAGTCAGGGTTATCCAGAGAAAAAGAATCAATAGGATACATAGATATCCTATAAGAGAGAGAGAGATTTATTTTAAGGAATTGATTCATGTGGTTGTGGGGACTGGCAACTCCAAAATCTGTAGGACAGCTAGAAGGATGGAAACTCTGGCAGGATTTCTATGTTACAATCTTGAGGCAGAATTCCTTGTCTGAACCCTCAGTTTTGTTCTGAAGGCCTTCAGCTGATTGGATAAGGCCCACCCACACTATGGAGGGTAATCTCCTTTAATCAGAGTCAACTGATTGTAAATGTTAATCACATCTACAAAATACCTTACAGCAATATCTAGACTAGTGTTTGACCTAACAACTGGGCACCATAGCCTAGCCAGGTTGGCACATAAAATTAACCATCACATACATGTTGCCATTAATTTATTCACAGCTCTGCTCATATCACAGTAGTTAAAGACTTTCAATAGCTTCCTATTGCCTAATGAAAAAAAAAACCCTTTCAAGACTCTCAATGGTCTCTTTTTAAACTACCTTTCCAATACTAACACCCTTGCTTCAATGTTCCCATCAAATAGAACTGTTCAGTGTTGCCCTCTACTCCCTGTACTTTGCCAAACGAGGTGTCCAGGGCCCAGTTTCTTTCTCTCTCTCTCTGTCTCTTTCTCCTCTCCCCTCCTTCCCAGCTCTACTTCCTCAGTGAGATCTTTGTTCTCAAAAGGCACTCACTTTGCCCCTGCAAGATGGCTACCAGTGACGTCCCAGATTACATGCTTCCATGTTCAAATACAACAGAGAAGAGAGTTTCTGATTCCTGGTAGGTCTCTTTGTCCATGACTGGCCGACTTTTGTCACACACTCATCCTCGAATTAATGCCTGTGGCAGGAGAGGGAATAGGCTGGTTGTAGCAGCTCCTGAATTTCCCTGTCATAAGGTTTGGGTAGGATTGACCTCAAGATTTAATTCCAGGACAAGGCCCTGACTAGCTTAGGGGAGTGAGGAGTAGATGCTGAGGAGGCCCTTCCTTCCATGAGCGTCTCCTTACTCCCCTACCTAGAAAGCAAGTTCTTTCTCATCTGGACTTGGACAGCCCTTTATCAGCATTTCTGTTATTGCGGTAACCACCATCTACCTTGCATTAAAGCTGTCTTCTCTTTGTGCACTGAGCATCCGTCATGGGGCTCATGGTGCCCACAATCCCTTATGAGAAATGGTCCCATCCATAGTCCCTGACTGAGCATCCAGCCCTGTGTTGCTTTATGTGCTCAGTCCACCCTGTTAGTGATGTCACTAGGGTTGGTATCACCCAGTATGGTAACTCATAATATCACCCCTCCCACCATGGACCTCTGCCAGTACCAGATCGGACAGAATCCTTAGTAATTTTTTTGTACTAATGTTACTTGTAAATCATATTTCCCATAGATCACTCCCTTCTTTTCCTCTAATTACTACTTAATTCTCAAAAGAGTTATTGATATAGGTTCACAGATACTAATTACCACAATACTGTAGCTAAAACACCAGAAAATTTGATAAAATCAGTGACTATAAAAACACTGGCGGCAACAAAAACAATAGCACGTGTTTGTAACACGTGCAGAGGAAACCACATGATTTGAAGTGTTATGGTAACGAAGTAATAATGACAGCTCTGACTTTAATTTACTTTTTGAGTAAATTAGCATAGAGTTTTAGCCTTGTAGGTATATTGATTCCTGTAAGCCAGGCTTGTAGGCCTGGTGGCACAGTGGTTAAGTGTTTGGCTGCTAACCAAGAGGTCAGCTAGTTCAAATCCACCAGCCTCTCCTTGGAAACCCTACGGGGCAGTTCTACTCTGTCCTATAGGGTCGCTATGAGTCAAACCAGTGGGTTTGGTGGGTTTTTGGAAGCTGGGCTTATGAAGAAAGTTTCTATTGTTGTAACTAACTACAGGGACATTTTTATAGACAATAATTTTGGTGTCATCCCCTATAACAGGGTCACCCAGTATGGTCCGTACTCCCCGCACCCTATAGTGATGCCACTGCACCCTGTCTCCCTGCTGACCATACTGATTAGGCCTCAGGTGGGCATCTGACCCAAAGGAGTCAACCGTGGGCTGACCAGCAGCTTCTGAGGGGTCTGAAAGGCACAGTTCTGCCCCAGTAGAGGCCTCAGTGATTAGCCTTGAAGGCCATGAGTGAGCTGCAATGAGGAGCATGCAGAGCTATGAGTAAGCAGAAACCACGAGGCAGGGAAAAGACAGGGAGAGTAGATAGTGACTATTATTACCCTCAGGAATAAGGAAGCTGAGACTCAGAGAAGCCAACTAATTTGCCTAGTGTTGTTGTTGTTAGGTGCCATTGAGTCAATTCAGATTCATAGTGACCCTATAGGACAGAGTATAATTCCCCGGAGGGTTTCCGAGACTCTAATCTTTATGGGAGCATATCGTCCATCTTTTCTCCCTTGGAGTGTCTGGTGGGTTTAAACTGCGGACCTTCAAGTTAGCAGCCGAGCACTTAGGGTCACTATGAGTCCGAATCAGCTCACAACAACAATCAAAGCATATTACTCTGCCCAACTAATGCACAGTGTCCCACGGAGATGCCCTAAAATTGCCCAGTAGGCAGTCTACGTCTATAGGCTATCCTACCAACCAGTAAACCATACTCTCAAATTGTTACCTAAAGCAACTGCACTATATTAAATGTACACAAATCCTTATTATACAAGCTAATGGAGGGAACTGTTAATAGGGAAAGGACAAAGGGTCATTAGTGGTGGCTCTTTTCCCTGGGATGGTAACTCAGGGCCTCCTTCCTGCCCACTAGCCTTTTGGTCACTGCTTTTAAGACTGTCCAAGGACCCTTCCCCTGCATCTTAGTTACCTCCTGCAGCCATAACAAAAGATACCACATGTGGTTGACTTTTTTATTTATTTTCTCATAGGTTTGGAGGCTAAAGGCCCAAATTTAGGTTCCTTTGTGGGCATCTATCCTAGTTTCTGGTAACTGCTAGCAATTCTTGGTGTTCCTTGGCTACTTGTAGACGGCATCTGTCATCCCCCTGTGTGTGTGTCTCTCCCTGTCTGTTCTGCTCTTTTTATAAGACACGACTCAGAAATGATTAGGTTTTGGACTCACCCTGCTTGGTATGACCTCATTAACACAACCAAAGAAAACCCCTATTTTTAAACTGGGTCATATTTAAAAGTAATGGAATTAAGACTTTCATGTTTCTTTTCGGGGAACACATTCAATTCATAACATCCCACATCACTCCCTAATCAAGAATAGTTTTTATCTACACTCACCCAAGAGTAGTCTTACTGGCCCTTAAAATGATAAGCAGAGGAGAAAGCTCTGGAAGAAGTCCATTGTAGTAGACCCTTCGGGGGAGCCTGCCCAGATCACAATAACCCCCATCTGTCAGGACTTTCCTCCACTCCCACCCAAGAATCGTTCCCAGCAGCACTGTGCTAGAGATTTCATTGACATCAATTGATTTTATTTACACCATAACCTTGAGATGATAAAACTGAGATTAAGTAAACTGTACAAGACAATGTAAGTCTTACATGATGTAGTCCTGATTTAACTCAGGCCTGGCTGCCTTCAAAGCTCATTTCCTTTCCACAGTTTACTGCTGTCTCCAAAATGGACAAATAGGGCTATTTCACTGGACGGAGGATATGGCCATAACCAACATTTTTGTGTCATTTTCTTTTTAATTGGCATCAGCAGTATTCAGTATTCACAACAGATTGTTATCTCTAACCTTTATTTTGGCAATGACACACCTGCAAAACACCCAACAAACCCTTGACTTGCTTAACAAGGTGGCATCATGAGTCCAGGGAGTTTGCGCACATGGTCATGTCCAACCATAAGATCTGATGTTGAAACAAGTGGATATCCCAGAGGCACTCAGTCAAAGAGCTTAGGATTCTCTTGTGATGAGAACACTACTAATGAGAAATCTTTAAAGGCCTGAGGGAAAACCCTCCCTCGATTATGGAACACTTCCAAATACATCTGAGTGGAGTTGGAAACGTACATGTAATATCCTGAGGGGAGCTCTTCTCTGCATGTCCAAAATTGTTTGGGCAAGTTGGCCTAGAAACACTCACCAAATGTAGCTAAACTCCCAAAATTAAATGGCCCGTATCCTTTTGTCAAATCATTTTACTGTAGGTTTCTACTGCTCCAGTCTATTTAAATAATATTGCACTGATTTGAAAGAAGGAAACATTTTATCTATTTCATTTATAAAGTCAACAAATTTTTTCAGAGTGCCAATATATGACAGGCATTACGATGGTGCTGATAATTCAATGGTGAATGAGCACCATGTCTACCATTAAGAAAAAGGAGCCTTAGTGGTGCAAACAATTAAGCGCTTGACTGCTAACTGAAAGGTCGACAGTTCGACCCACCTAGCAGCTCCATGGGAGAAAGACATCTGATCTGCTTCTGTAAAGATTACAGCCAAGAAAACCCTATAGGGAAGTTCTACTGTGTCATATAGGATCGCTATGACTTGGAATGGACTTAATGGCACTCAACAACAACAACCACCATTAAGGAGCTGAGAGTCTTTAACTCATAAGGTGTTTCTACAATTCCGTAATAGTAATAGCAAGAGCTTCTTTCTGTTGATGTGTTAGAGTTCATTCAAGCTTCACAATAATCCTGGGGTAGGTGGAGTAGGTTTTATAATCCCCATATTACAAATGAGAAGCCTGAGGATGAGAGAACTGATGGGTTTTTCCAAAGACCGACAGCTTGTAAGTAATAGATCTGGGACTCAAGCCCACCTAACCTGGAAGTCCCTTTTATCGAGTCATATTTTAGACTTGATATTTCTTTTTTTTTTTTTGTTCTTTAGATGAAGGTTTACAGAACAAATAGTTTCTTATTAAACAATTAGTACACATATTGTTTTATGATAATTGTTAACAACCCCAGGACACATCTACACTGTCCCTTCTCAACCTTGGGTTCCCTATTACAGCTTTCCTGTCCCCTCCTGCATTCTAGTCCTTGTCCCTGGACTGTTGTGCCCCATTAGTCTTGTTTTGTTTTATGGGGCTGTCTAATCTTTGGCTGAACGGTGAACCGTGGGAGTGACTTCATTACTGAGCTAAAAGGGTATCCAGGGGCCATACTCTCGGGTTTTCTCCAGTCTCTGTCCGGCCAGTAAGTCTCGTCTTTTTTTGTGAGTTAGAATTTTGTTCTACATTTTTCTCCAGCTCTGTCCAGGACCCTCTGTTGTGATCCTGGTCAGAGTGGTCAGTGGTGGTAGCTGGGCACCATCTAGTTGTACTGGATTCAGTCTGGCAGAGGCCGTGGTGGTTGTGGTCCATTAGCTCCTTTGGACTAATCTTTCCCTTGTATCTTGTTTTCTTCATTCTCCCTTGCTACCGAAGGGGTGAGACCAGTTGAGTATCTTAGAATATCCAGTACCTCTGGACATTCTGCTCACAGATTTTTAAGACCCCAGAAGCTACTCACCAAGGTAGAATGTAGAACATTTTCTTTATAAACTGAGTTATGCCAGTTGAGCTAGATGTTCTCTGAGACCATGCAGACTTGATATTTCTTGAGGATGCAGAGTTTTCTGTATGTGGTATTCCAGAGTAAGCGTCAGCAAACTACAGCCCATGGGCCACATCCACTGCTACCTGTTTTTATAAATAAAATTTTATTGGAATATAGCCAAACTCATTCATTTATGTATTGTCTATGACTGCTTTCTAACTACAGCAGCAAAGTTGAGTAGTTGCTATAGACTTATAGCCCACAAAGCCTAAAATATTATTTCTAGCCCTCTGCAGAAAAAGTTTGCTGACTCCTGGACCACAGTATAAACTTAACTTGTCTTTCCCCTTGATTTCCATCTTTGGCCAAGTTCAGGGGTCAATCTGAGTCCAGGGCCAGGACTCAATCTGGGGTCATGGAAGATTATAGTTTTCTACAAATTCTACCACTAATAGAACTTTCTCCATCAACTTGACCTCAAAAAGGAGTTGCCATGTGCCTCCACCCCTTCAGGGATAACTTAGAGGGGGCCCCCAGAAGAGCATATGACTTCATATCCCAAGGAGGAAAGAATGTGCATAAACAAGGACTTGATTTGCCATAAAACTGCCCTCATTAACCCTATCCTATAGTCATGACACATTCTCAATCACTGTATGTAACATCTAACTCAAGAGGTGGCTACCCAGGAGCCCACTTGGTCCAAAAGCTAAAATGATTCTCTAAGAACAATCTTGTGCTTTTCCAACTGTGCTTAAATTTGAAACAAGTTCTCCCTACTTTGCAGTCCCAAGTAGAAACCTAAACAATCCCCACAGTTTGCATATTTGAATGGTCAGGGCTTTGAGTCACAGGACCCATACTTCTCCTCCCAACACCCCCCTTTCCATTCCATCAGTGACAGCCTCTACAGCTGACACTCTCAGTTTCCATTAATTTAATGAACAAGTCCAATAATAGGCACGAAGTTCTCCCATTGATGCCACGCAAACCTAGTACAGTTTGGGGGAGGAGAGGATAGCCATTTAACCCAGACTTCAGGTTGAGAGAGACTTCAAATTCAGACTTTTGGCATCATTTACAAAAGAGCTTATACCTGGAGTCACCGTGCTACACTGTAGGATTATACTTGATCCTGGACCATGTCATGTACCATCTAGATTGAACTAATATTGCTTTAGAATTTCTGCAATTATTTTGTGGATAACATGATAAAACTACATTTTTATTTTTGTGATAAAAATATTAATTTGTTAAATGTAAGTGTTTTAAATATACTACAATTTGTATAACATTTGTAAAACCTCATATTTTCATATATTAGGAACTACAAAAAAGTCCAAGAGGCCTGAGCTTCTTTTGACCTCCAAGAGACCCTGATGCTTCGGTCAGATTAATGTACTCAGTAAAAGTGCACACTGATCTTCCCTAACAACATCCCTAATTGGCACTAATAGGGTATGTTTCATTTCCTACTACTATGTCCTACATAATTTGTGTATCTCAGGGTCCATGTAGCTCTGTGAGGAGGGCCTCCTGCAATTATGGGAGTTATTTGCTCTTCTGCACCTCCCCCCTGGAAAAGGGGAGAAAGATTAGCCCCTGAGGAGGGTCTATTTTAAAATCTCAGACATGGGGTAACCCAGGACTGGCTTGCCCCAAAACCTACTGCATCCATGGAACCAAAATGCAAACTCCATCACACACTCAAATATCATCAGGATCATCTGCCAATCACCTATTTAACTTGGCCCAGTGCTGCCTACAAAGCTGATGTTAAAGAGAGAGAGAGAGAGAGAGAGAGAGAGAGAGAGAGAGAGAGAGAGAGAGAGAGAGAGAGAGAGAGAGAGAGAGAGAGAGAGAGAGAGAGAGAGAGAGAGAGAGAGAGAGAGAGAGAGAGGGCCCTGGTGGTGCAACAGTTAAAGAGCTGGGCTGTTAACCAAAAGGTCCGTGGGATAAAAAACCTGGCGATCTGCTCCCACAAAGATTACAGCCTTGGAAGCCCTCTGGGGCAGTTCTACTCTGCCATATAGTGTTGCTGATTCAGAATCTACTAGATGGCACACAACAACATATATGCATATATATGTACGTGTATATACACACATGGAGCCCTGGTGGCATAGTGGTGAAAAGCTTGACTTCTAACCAAAAGGTCAGCAGTTCCAATCCACCAGCCACTCCTTGGAAACCCTATGGGACAGTTCCATCTGTCCTGTAGGGTCACCATGAGTCAGAATCAACCTGACAGCAACAGGTTTGGTTTTGGTATACATACACATATATGTATATATGCACATATATCATGAGTTGAATTAACACTGATTTCTGAAATTCAGCTTCCAGTTTCAGGTGATAGGAATTAAAGCTACTACATGTTTACACAACCTGGTGAAGCCCAGATTCTGATGAGTCATTCGGGGTTGCAGTGTTCATTCACTTCATGAACCTTTATTAGGAAGTCTAAACCCCCAGGATCAAGGCAGCTGAATAAGGTGTCCCCTGCCTGTGAGGGGCTCAGAGAGCAGTGGGGGAGACCAACTCCAGCATAAGTCAGACCCCAAAAAGTGCTGTTCTAGAGACATAAACCAGGGACCGCTGTGTCTTCTAGGAGGAAGCAATGAATTGGGGGTGGAAGAAGAAGCAATCTTTGGGCTGGGCCTTGAAGAATGAGAAGATTCTGAGAGACAGAGAAGAAGAAGGCTTTCAATTCAATTCAACAAACCCTCTCTGATCACCCATCTTCTACTAAAAATACTAAGTTTTATGCCTGACTTGTAAATGTTAGCTTCAGTAATCCTATCGCAATGCTAGGAGCAGACAGGACCAGCAGTAGCCTATATGACACCTTTGTTCAGTTAGAAAAGGTGTCCCTCCCTCTGGACATTCAGAAGCCAAAATCAGGGCTTGTGGCTTGGTGAGCTGGGCTGGATTTTAGCCCCAACTCTGCGCCAAGCTCCTTTGCACAGCCAGGGCTTCAAATTGGTTCATTCTGTCTCAAACCCTGCTAAGAATTTGCATTTCTAACAAGTTCCCTGCTGAGAATTTGCATGAATTTGCATTTCTAACAAGTCCCTGCAGAATTTGCATTTCTAACAAGTTCTCAGCAGATATACTGAATCAGAATCTACATTTTAACAAGATCTCCCAGTGATTCTTATATATAACTTTCTAGGAACTTGAATGCCCTGTGCACAGCAAACAACCTGCCCAACTGTATGTGGCAGCCCTGCTGCAGTGGACACAAAGGTGAATAAGACATACATGGTCCCTGCCCTTGAGCAACTCATCTGGCCAAGGAAAGAAATATGAAAACACATATGATATCATATTAGTGGCATAAGAAAGGAAACCCTGGGTGGCACAAATGGTTAAGTCCTGGGCTACTAGGCGAAAGGTTGACAGTACAAACCCAACCAGAGGTGCCTCAGAAGACAAGCTTGGCAATCTGCTTCTGAGAAGTCACAGCCTTGAAAACCATATGGAGCAGTTCTACTCTGCACACATGAGGTGGCCATGAGTCGGAATTGACTGAACGGTATGTTCCAATGTTATAAGAGAGAGCAGCGAGAGGGAGAGACTATCCAACGTAAGTAGGCATGAAAACTTGCGGCTGCTTCCAGGAAGGCCCTTGAGCAGAAACAAGCAAGTGGCTTTGTTTCTCTGTCTCAGTGGTTCCCAAGCCTAGAGGGTCATCACAATCACTTTAGGGGCACTTAAAGAATACAGACCCCTGCCCTCCATGCCCAACCTAGAGTAGGTCTTGGGTGGTGCCTAGGAATCTGCATTATAATTAGTTCTCCTGGGTGATTCTGCTGATTTCCTGGGCTAAGAATCATAGGTGTGAACTACAACCCCCACCCAGCCTCTGCTCACCCAGCACCCACTTTCTCTTGGTGAAATAATAGTGTTCAGTACTTTCTCCATGCAATAAGAAGGAAATGAAAGTTCTGTGGTTGCTAGAGCGGACAGCCCAGGTAAAATTTCAGTTCTGCTTTAGAAAGAGAAAAGCTCCTGAGACCTGAAATGACCGATGCATCCAAGGGACCAGCTGCTACACAAGCTGGTATGAGCACTTTCCATGCGATGACTCGATGCTGCTGCTGCTGTGACCTCTGCAGGGATGTGGGGAGAGGGAAGGGGCAGGCTGGCCAGGAGAGTGGCCCATGAGCCGGAGTCCTGACGACAAACCCTCAGAGGAAAACTTTCTGGTGTCTGTGAACCTGACCATGATGCCCATACCCTCCACAGGACTTTCCCTGACTTCCCTGGTTGTGACCTTGACCTGTGTATTTGGAGAATTCACTGCTGGCTTAACCAGTTGGAAGATGAAGCATGTTCGCAGGGCATCAACAAAGCAGGCGGGAACTCACACACACACGCACACAAGAAAGAAGAAAAAAGAGTTTGAAAGAATTTGATGTTAAAAAAAAAAAACCAAAAAGCTCTGATGCCCTCATGTTGTTGTTGTTGCTAGTTTCCGTTCAGTCCATTTAGACTCATGGTGACCCCGTGTGCAGAATGGAACTGCACTTCATAGGGTTTTCAAGGCTGTGACCTTTCAGAAACAGATCACCAGGCCTTACTTCCAAGGCACCTCTAGATAGGTTTGAATTGCCAACCCTTCGATTAGTAGTCCAGGGCTTAATCACTTGTGCCCCCCAGGGACTCCAATATTCCCTTAGGTTTATTTATTATATATTGTTCTTAATTTGAATTAATTGTGGGAGTGGAGGTGCACCATAATTTTTCAGTACTTAGGTGAGGCATCAGTGGTTCGGTGGTAGAATTTTTGCCTTCCATGCAGAAGACCCAGGTTTGATTCCCAGCCAACGCACCTCATGTGCAGCCACCACCCGTCTGTCAGTGGTGGATTGTATATTGCTATGATACTGAACACATTTCAGCAGAGCTTTCAGACTTAGGCAGACTAGGAAGAAAGGCTGATGATCTACTTCCTAAAATTCCCAGTCCCCAATGAAAATCCTATGGATCACAATGGTCCTATCTGCAACTGATCATGGGGTTGGTACAGGACCGGGCTGTGTTTCACTCCATTATGCATGGGATTGCCATAGACAGGGGACAATTAGACAGCAGCTAACAACAACAACAGGGTCTCAACAAGCTCTTAATTTTTCTTGAAAGAACTGAATTTCAGTTAACACTTACCAAGCACCATCTACAAGCCAGATGTCTGGTAAATACTTTCTATCCCACTAAGTCCTCACAACAGCCCTGAGACATGGGTGTTATTATTCTCCCTGTTTTACAGACGAGGAAGCTGATACTCAGAGAACTGAAGTGACTTGACAAGGTCACACAGTAGAAAGTAGCAGAGCTAGGATTTAAAACCAGGCACAGTGGTTAAGCATTTGGCTGCTAACCAAAAGGTCTCACGGCTAGGGTCAGGAGCACCTTAGTCTTCAAGGTGACATCTTTGCTTTTCAATACTTTAAAGAGGTCTTTTGCAGCAGATTTGCCCAGCGCAGTGCATCTTTTGATTTCTTGACTGCTACTTCCATAGGTGTTGATTGTGGATTCAAGTAAAATGAAATCCTTGACAACTTCAATCTTTTCTCCATTTATCATGATGTTGCTTATTGGTCCAGTTGTTAGGATTTTTGTTTTCTTTTCTTTTTTTTTTTGAACTTTATCTTTTTTTTTTTTATTGTTGTAATTAAATGAAGTTTACATTTCAAGTTAGTCTCCCATACAGAATTTTTTTTACATACATTGTTATGAGACCCCAACTGCTCACCCCATTCTGCGACAGCACACTCCTCCCCTCCACCCCTGATTCCCCATGAACATTCAACCAGCTCCTAACTCTCTCTGCCTTCCCATCTCACCTCTGGACAGAAGCCACCCCTTTGGTCTCTTGTATCTACTTGTCTAAGAGGCACACTCTTCACAAGTAGCACTTTATGCCCCACAGTCCAGTCCAATCCCTGTCTGAAGAGTTGGCCTTGGAAATTGTTTTAGTTCTGGGGCGATAGAGAGACCAGGGGCCATGCTTTCCGGGGTGCCTCCAGTCTTAGTCAGACCATTAAGTCTGGTCTTCTTATTAGAATTTGAGTTCTGCATCCCATCGTTCTACTGCTCCATCAGGGACCCTCTGCTGTGTTCCCTGTCAGGATGTTCATTGGCGGTAGTCGGGCACCATCTAGTTCTTCTGGTCTCAGGCTGATGAAGTCTCTGGTTTATGTGGCCCATTCTGTCTCTTGGGCCAATACCTTCCCTGAGTCTTTGATGTTCTTCATTCTCCTTTACTTCAAGTGGTTGGGACCAACTGATGCATCTTAGATGGCCGTTTGAAAGCTTTTAAGGCCCCAGACACCACTCACCAAAGCAGGATGCAGAACATTTTCTTAATAAGGTTTGTCATGCCAATTGACATAGATGTCCCCTGAAAGCATGGTCCCCAGACCCTGCATCCCTGCTACTCTGTCTCTCGAAGTATTTGATTGTATTGAGGAAAACTTCTTAGCTTTGGTTTAGTCCAGTTGTGCTGGCTTCCCCTGTAGTGTGTGCTGTCCTTCCCTTCACCTGAGATGATTCTTATCTACTATCTACTTAGTGAGGATTTTTGTTTTCTTTATGTTGAGGTGTAATCTATACTGAAAGCTGTGGTCTTTGATCTTCATCAGTACATGCTTCAAGTCTTCTTCACTTTCAACAAGCAAGGCTGTGTCATCTGCATAACATAGGTTGTTAATGAGTCTTCCTCCAATCCTGATGCCTCTTTCTTCTTCATATAGTCCAGCTTCTCAGATTATTTGCTCAACATACAGATTGAATAGTGAAACATACAGATTGAATGGTGAAAGGATATGACCCTGATGCTCACCTTTCTGGACTTTAAACCATGCAGTATCTCTTTTCTGTTTGAACAACTGCCTCTTGATCTATGTACAGGTTCCACATGAGCACAATTAAGTGGAATTCCCATTCTTTACAATGTTATCCATAATTTGTTATGACCCACATAGTTGAATTCCTTTGCATAGTCAATAAAGCACAGGTAAACATCTTTCTGGTATTCTCTGCTTTCAGCCAGGATCCATCTGACATCAGCAATGATATCCTGGTTCCACGTCCTCTTCTGAATCCTGCTTGAATTTATGGCAGTTCCCTGTCGATATACTGCTGCAGCCGCTTTTGAATAATCTTCAGCAAAATTCTATTTGCGTGTGATATTAATAATATTGTTTGATAATTTCTGCATTTGGTTGTATCTCCTTTCTTGGGAATAGGCATAAATATGGATCTCTTCCAGTCAGTTGGCCAGGTAGCTGTCTTCCAAATATCTTGGCATAGATGAGGGAGGGCTTCCAGTGCTGCATCTGCTTGTTGAAACATCTCAATTGATATTCCATCTATTCCTACAGCCTTATTTTTCACCAATGCCTTCAGTGCAGCTTGGACTTCTTCCTTCAGTACCATTGGCTTCTGATCATGTGCCACCTCTTGAAAAGGTTGAACATCAACCAATTGTTTTTGTTTTGTTTTGTTTTTTCTTACCACCAATTCTTTTTGGTATAATGACTCTGTGTATTCCTTCCATCTTCTTTTGATACTTCCTGCATCATTTAATATTTTCCCCATAGAATCATTCACTATTGCAACTCGAGGCTTGAACTTTTTGTTCAGTTCTTTCAGCTTAAGAAATGCCAAGCATGTTCTTCCTTTTTGGTTTTCTACCTCCAGCTCTTTGAACATGTCATTATAATACTTTACCTCCTCTTCTCGAGCCACCCTTTGAAATCTTCTGTTCAGTTCTTTTACTTCATCATTTCTTCCTTTTGCTTTAGCAGAAGCAGATGTAGATGTAGTTTGGCAGTTGTTTAATGATGTAATCACCTCCGTGATCAGATTTGACACATGTGTTCACCTCCATGATGGGATCTGCTGTGAGTAAGCAATCAGTTGAAGGGGCATTTCCTTGGGGGTGTGGCCTGCATCCAATATAGATGGACTTTCTGGCAAGGCTCATGGGCTTTTGCTTTCTCTGGATCCTGAAGCTGGCTCCTATTTTTCTGACTTCTGTTTCTTGGGACTTGAGCTTGTAGCTTACCTGCTGTCTTGCCTGCTGAACTTGGGATCCATTGGTTTTCACAGCCTGTGAGCCAGAGCCCTGTTGTCTGACCTGCTGATCTTGGGTTTGCCAGCCCCTGCAGCTACATGAATCAGGAGAAGCCTCCAGCCTGACCCACGGACTTGAGACGTTCCAGCCTCTACAACCGCATAAGCCATTTGCTTGATATAAACATGTGTCTTAGTCATCTAGTGCTGCCATAACAGAAATACCACAAGTGGATGGTTTTAACGAAGAGAAGTTTATTTTCTTACAGTAAAGTAGGCTAAAAGTCCAAATTCAAGGTGTCAGCTCCAGGGGAAGGCTTTCTCTCTCTCGGCCTTCTCATCAGTGTTCCCCCAGACTAGCAGCTTCTCCGTGCAGGGACCCCGGTCCAAAGGACGTGCTCTGCTCCCGGCACTGCTTTCTTGATGGTATGAGGTCCCTATCTCTCTGCTCACTTCTGTCTTTTATATCTCAAGAGATTGCCTCAGGACACAGTCCAGTCTTGTAGATTAGGTCCTGCCTTACTAACACAACTGCCACCCGTCCTCCCTCATTAACATCATACAGGCAGGTTTACAACATACAGGAAAATCACACAGTACCAGCAATCATGGCCTAGCCAAATTGATACACACATTTTTGGGGGGACATATTTAAACCATGACAATATGTGTATATATACATATATGTGTGTGTGTATATATATATACACATATATATATATACACACACTTTACTGGTTTTGCTTCTCTAGAGAATTCAGCCTAAGACACCAGGTCCGGCACTTAACTTTAGAAAATGGAAAGTCTTGGATGATTTTCTGCTCCTCCTCCTCCCCTCCCTGGGACCTTTACTCACATTTGGGTTGTCATGGAGATGGGAGACATTTCGGGATGCTGACTGCCCACTAGAATCAGTCTTGTAGCAAAGCCTTGTGCAATTATATGGCAAATGCAATTCAGATTTATTCTGACTTCCCAAAATGTACCACCAGAATTAGCAGACAACTGCCACAGTCCAATTTCAGCAAGCAGTTCTTCTATTTTATTTTTGACTGTATGGACCAGAAGTTCTTAACCAGGGTCTATGGATTCCTTAGGGGCCCACAGTGGCTTCAAGGGGTTTAGGGACCTCTTGTGTGGGTATGAGAAAGAAATGAATTTTTCTAAGGAGAGCGTTTATCTTTTTCATTAACTTCTCAGAAAAGGTCTTCAATGCAAACAAGGTTAAAAATAATTGCTGTAGGCTTTGTCAAGGAAGGGTTTGTTTTTAAACTTTCTAACCATGGCCTAGGGAGAGAACCAGATACAAGTAAGGAATGCGGCAGTTCATATCAGGAAATAATAATAACGCTAATACTTCGGTAATTACTTTTTTCCTCTCTACTGATGGAGACAGAGATCTGGCTTTGGTGAAACCAAAAGAAAAAAAAAGAAAGAAGCCCCAATGGTTTGTGCTGAGACCAAAAGGATACATCTGTTTCCTGAATCAACCAGATCAAATGAGCACTGAATCAAAAGCTGCCTGTGCTGAGACTTTTTTTTTTTTTCTTCCCAAGAACGATGAAGCAGTTAGGCTCAAAGGGAAGAAAAAAAAGAAAAAGGAATAAGCTGAGGCAAGGGGAGAAATATAATCTCTAGTTTGGAATGATGCCAATGGATTTCTTGATATGGTCTCTTCCCCAGATGAAAAATCACCCTTAGCAGGTATTATTCCTGAAGTGCCTATAAGGTAACCCCCCTCTCCGAAATCTTTATAAAATGGGAGGCTTTGGCTCAGTCTGTCTGATTTCCTACAAGTGCTGCACTGTATCTGGCTACCCACCCCTGCCCCTTCCCCAGTCTTCCACATACCTCCCATGATCCCGCTGTTCTGAATTCTTTGCCATGCTCTCGGTTGCCTCTGCACCTTTGCAGTTGCTGTTTCCTATGCTTGAAACTGATTCCCTACATGGTGCAAAATGTTAATATGTTTGGCTGCTAATTGAAAGGTTGGAGGTTCAAATCCACCCAGAGTTGCCTCAGAAGAAAGACCTGGCATTCTACTCCCAAAAAAATCAGCCACTGAAAACCCTATGGAGCACAGAATCAACTCCACAGCAACTAGTTACTGGTTTTCTGACTGAAACACACTCCTCACTCCCTCGTTCCCCTGGCTATCTCCTCCTCTGCCCAAGGGATATCTCTTCTAGGGAGCTTTCTTTAACTCCTTAGGAAGAATGAAGGGTCTGTCCTTGATATTTCCAAAGCATCTTGTGCTTTAGGAGTCCTGGTGGCACAATGGTTAAGCCCTTAGCTGCCATCCAAAAGGTTGGTGGCTTGAACCCACTCTGCCTCTTTGCAGAAGAAAGACCTGGCAATCTGCTCCCGTAAAGATTACAGCCTAGAAAACTCTATGGGTACAGTTCTGCTCTGTCACACGGGGTCGCTATGAGTCGGAATCAGTTTCGGCACCCAACAATAACACCTTGTGCTAACATTTACCCTAGCACCTAGTGCACAGTCCGCTGTAAGCCCCTCGAGGGCAGGAACCATGTCTTTCGCCTCAGATCCTAAGTGTGCTGCCAAAGAATAGGACTTTACTGAATATGTGTGAAATGCCTGAGTGGTTAATTTCCCACCAGTGCCTAAGTGAGGGCCATTAAGTAACAGACCCTTGTGCAAATATTCTGCTGTTGAGAATAACAGGAATATTCCCTGTTCCTTTTTAAATTTTTTTAATGGAACCCAAAGGTTTTAGAAAAATACTGACCTCTCAGTATCAAATGCTCCATTTAAAACCCTCCACCCATATCAAAGGAGCTCTAAGAAAAAAAGGAAAACATACTTAATCTGATTTATTTTAAGAAGACAGATTATGTAATACATGAAAAACAAAAGTAAAGTTTTGGGTTTTATTCTCAAAACATCTTTATTTCCTTCTTCTCAGGACATTGCTGTGATGTTCAGGGTAAATGGCCATCGGTGGCCATTTTTTAAAATCTGCTACATGTGGTGACTAAATTCCTTTAATTATTTGGTTTTCCAAGGGGCTGCATCTGGGCTGCATCCTGGCTGCTTATTCAGCCACCCTGACGTTCAACAAGTTTGAGAAATGTGGTTACAAAATGGAGAGGCTATATAAAGCTTTTAACTGCCTTCCTCTAAGAAAGGTAACATATGGAAAGAGAAAAGGAAAAGGGCCCAGAGATCGGTGGCTTCAGTAATTAGGTCTGATTGGGAAGACCTGAGCCTTATGTCTGACTTGCTTAATGTGCTCAAAGCAAATGAAATGAATCACATACAAAAAGAAATACTTTTTATCCCAGAAACGAAATCTGAAACAAATCCAAATTCTTCAAGAATAGAACAGCTGCTCTCTTTGCTGCAAACAGAGAGCTGCACAGAATGACCAGCTGAAGTTAGAATTCTGTGGTTCTTTCTTCGTGCTGGAATGGTATCAGATTATAAATTTTGAGATTTAAAAGGGACTTTGAAGATCAGCTACTCCAGGCTCTCACTCTACCCATCCTGATTTGACTTTTATCTCTTTGTCATTATATTCCTGGAGAGCACAGATGGAATCCAATTCCTCGCAAGGGTTTGGTCCTCTGAATATTTGCCCCAAGGATCATCCAGTCTAAGCGCTTTCATTTCTTGCACAAGGAAGATGATATCTATGTATAGGCTCTCCACAAATGTGTCCAGTGCTTCATGTACAAAGTCTGCTCTCACGACAGCATCTAATTCAATAAAGAATGATGCCATGGCTCGCCCAAGGTTGCCCAGCTTGTTAATGGCAGAACCTGGTCCAGAGCTCCAGGTGCAATGCTCTTTCTTCCTCACTGTGATACTTTCTTACTGAAAATGGTTCCAAAATGCTATTTGCACATTCTAAGCAAAAGGATTTGATCATATCCAGGGGTAATATGGAGGCAAGTGAAAGATTCTGATGGTTTACAATGAAATTAACAAATGCCATCATGAGGTAGGCACACATTTCACACAGCCCTTAAACAAGGAAAAGGTTAATGAGGTATTTCGAAGCTGAGGAGACACTGGTAACGCCAACACTGGTGGTGTTTTGCCTCATTTCCAAACACTTCTCAGGATTATAGGGGAAGACGTGATGTAAGGCAGGGCTTCTCAAACTTTAATGTGGGTGAAATCATCTCGGGATCATAGTAAAACGCAGATCCTGATTCACGAGGTGTTGGGTGGGGCCTGAGATTCTGCATTGCTAACAATTTGCCAATGGACCACTGTAAGTAGCAAGTTGTAAGCAAAGAACATGGGTCTAGCAAACATCAGACTTGGATCAAAGTTTCAGCTCTGCATTCGTGAGCCTTGTGAACTTAAGTCTCACTCTGAGTCAGTTTCCTCATCTGTAAAATGAGGATTATAATCACATCTCTATAGGCACCAAGAGCCTTGAGACTGTTTCTACTCTGTCTGCCATCCCTCTTCTGGGACTCTATTCTAAGCAAATGATCATGTGTGTGTGCATGTGAACATATGTGACCAAAGATGTTCATCACAATACTTTTTATAATTGTGAAAACCAAGAAGAAACCTAAATAGCCAAAATTAGAGAAACAACTCTTCCCATCTGGAGCAGAGGAGAGTGAAGAAAACCAAAGATTCAAGGCAACAATTAGTCCAAAGGATTAATGGACCACATGAACCGCAGCCTATACAACCTGGAGACCAGAAGAAATAGATGGTGCCCGGCTACCACTACCAACCACTCTAAATGGGATCACAACAGAGGGTCACAGACAGAACGGGAGAAAAATGTAGGAAAAAAAGAAATCAAACTCACAAAAAAGACCAGGCTCACTGGTCTGACAAAGACTGGAGAAATCCCCAAGACTATAGCCCTAAGACACCCTTCTGACCGGGAACTGAAGCCATTCCTGGAGGGCTACCTTCCAGCCAAACAATACACAAGCCTGTAAAATAAACAATAACACCTGCGGGAATGTGCTTCTTAGAATAATCAATTATATAAGATCAAAAGGGCAATATTTGCCCAAAAGCAAAGAAGAGAAGGCAGGAAGGGGTAGAAAATTAGGATGAAAGGAAACAGGAAACCCAAGGCAGAAAAAGGGAGAGTACTGACACATTGTGGGGAATGAAACCAAGGCCATGAAACACTTTATGTACAAACCACCGAACGGGAATTTAATTTGCTCTATAAACTTTCACCTAATGCACAATAAAAAACAAAATGAGGGAAGCATTTTAGTAACCTAGTGTTATGGATTGAATTGTTTTCCCCAAAATTATGTTGAAGTCCTAATCCCTGTACCTATATATATGATCCTTTTGGGAAGAATAAGCAACTTCATGATAAACGAAGAAAAGATTGAAGTTGTCAAGGACTTTGTTCTACTTGGATCCACAATTAACACCTATGGAAGCAGCAGCCAAGAAATGAAACGGTGTATCGCGTTGGGCAAATCTGCTGCAAGAGACCTCTTTAAAGTGTTAAAAAGCAAAGATGTCACTTTAAGGACTAAGGTGCGCCAAACCCAAGCTATGGTGTTTCCAATCACCACATATGTATGCAAAAGCTCAGCAATGAATGAAGAAGATGCCTTTTTATTATAGTGTTATCGAAGAATATTGAATATATCATGGACTGCCAAAAGAACGAACAAATCTGTCTTGGAAGAAGTACAGCAAAGATGGAGAGACTTCGTCTCATGTACTTTCGACATGTTATCAGAAGGGATCAGTCCCTGGAGAAGGACATTATGCTTGGTAAAATGGAGGGTCAGGGAAAAAGAGGAAGACTCTCAACAAGATGGATTGACACAGTGGCTGCAACAATGGGCTCAAGCATAACAATGATCATGAGGATGGCACCGGATCAGGCAGTATTTCATTCTGTTGTACATAGGGTTGCAATGAGTCAGAATCAACTCAACGGCATCTAACAACAACATTGCTAGTTTAATGAGGTCATACCAGAGCAGGGTGGGTCCTAAACCTCATCAATACTGAGAGGTGTCATAAAAAGGGAAAACAGACACGGAGAGGCACACACACACAGAGCGACATGCCATGCGACAATAAGGCAGATGCATCTATAAGTAGCAAAGTAATACCAAGGATTGCAGCAGCCACCAGAAACTAGGACAGAGGCCCACAGAAGGAAGCGACATGGCTGATTTGGACTTTTAGCCTCCACAGCTGTGAGAAAATACATTTCTGTCTTTAAAGCCACCCACTTGTAGTATCTTTTGCTACAGGCAAATGCCCTCATGAACTGGACATGTTTCACGCAGCCCTTAAGGAAAAGGTTAAGGAAGTGTTTCAAAGCTGAGGAGAGACTGGTAACACCTAGGATATATCTACTGAGTTGAATATTAAGGAGCCATTTAAAATCATGTTGCAGGAGAAGATATAAAACATGGAAAAAAATGTTCATGTGATAATATAAAGTTGTTAAGCCAAAACACTAAGTTGTGTATGTAGAAAAATCTCTATGCTGAATATATGAAATCCCTGGCCTGGCTGACTTGCAGGAACATTGAGGATATAATGAGATAGCAACTGATACTTCACTACATAACTATGAGGTAGTATTAGAATAATTTTCTAATGGCATTGAGAAAATCCAGGTCAGGCCTTGTCTCCTGCTTTGGCAGCCTGCCCTAATCCTGCAACATAACATTTCCTAGAAGGGCCAGTTCCCATCTCAGCAGCCCCTGGAGCAGGAAGAGCTCATTCTGACTCTGCTAAAAAAGATGAATTCAAGATGCAAAGAATGTGTGTTTCCTATTTCTGTTGTTACCCTGGAGAAAGGGAAAGAAAGGGACAATTTTCTTCAAAATTTTTTAGGAGAAACTGCTTAAAAGGGGAGTAGAAGATGGTGTGGATTTACAGATTAGGTAGATTCAAGTTGAGTCACAGATTTGTCATTTGTTGGCTGTGAAATCTTAAACAAGTGGAGCATAAATTTCTCTGAGCTTTGATTTCCAAAGCTGTAAAATAGCTCAATGCCTGGCCAATGAACCTCACATGGAGTCACCACCCATCTGTCAGTGGAGACTTGTGTGTTGCTACAATGCTGAAGTTTCTGTAGAGCTTCCAGACTAAGATGGACTAGGAATAAAGGCCCGGTGATCTAATTCCGAAAATCACCCAATGAAAACCTTAAGGATCATAATGGTTCAATTCACAGCTCATCATGGGGATGGCACAGGACCTGGCAACACTTCTTTGTGTTGTGCATGGGGTCGCCATGAGTTTGGGGCCAGCTCAATGGCAGCTAACAACAACAACAACACTAGTCTGCTGGAACAGAATCAAAGAAGAGACAGCACCTGCCCTTTATGAGCTCACAGTGAGTGGAAGAGGCAGAGAGGGAAAAAAAAATGACCATGAAAGACAATAAGTGCTATGATGGAGATACGCCACACAGCAGGACTATCTCAGCCAGATCGGGAGGAATTATCTGATTTAGGAAATAGCCAGGCAGAGAGGGGGAGGAGAGGCATTCTAGGCAGATGGATTAGCACATGCAGAGGCCTGGGGGAAAGGGGGAGTCTGTTACAAATTGTATCTCAAGAAAACCACATCACTGATGAGAGAAATTGTCTCCTGACAGAAATAGACAGAAGTATTCCAGCTAATGAATGAAGAAGGAAGTACGCACAGATTTAGAACAGCACCATTTTGTAACAGGTCCAAGCAATGCTCATCAAAGGCTGCTAAGAGAGAGACAACCAAAAATAAAAATTAGAGAGACAACTAGACACCAAGTGCTTTTAATTGTGATAAAATTGACATAACATAAAATTCACCTTTCTACCCATTTTAAAGTAAATAATACGTTGGACTTCTGGACATTTACAAGGTTGTGCAACCATCATTACTTACTCCAGAACGTTTTCATCAGCCCAAAAGGAAGCCCTAGTAAACAATCACTCCCCATTCTCCCTCCCCCCCTAGCCCTTGGTAACCACTCATCTGCTTTCTGTCTCTAGGATTTGCCTATTCTGGATATTTCATATAAATGGAATCATATAATATGTAGTCTTTTGTGTCTGGCTTCATTCACTTAGCATAACATTTTCAAGGTTCATCCATGTTGTAGCAGGTATGAGTACTTTATTGATGGGCATTTGGGTTGTCTCTACCTTTTGGTTATTGTGAATAGTATTGCAATGAACATTCATGCACCGATTTTTGTTTCAAGGACAATTTTGATAAAAGTACTTCGAAGTGCATTTCCATCAAAAAACAGCACTTGGTGATACCACTTCACACCCCTAAGATGGCTATAATAATTTTTTAAAAGGAAAATAACAAGTGTTGGCAAGGATGTGAAGAATTTAGAGCTCTTATACATTACTGGTGGCAATGTAAAATGGTACAGTTGCTATGGAAAAGTTTAGTGGTTCCTCAAGAAGTTACATAGAATTATCACATGATCCAGCAATTCCACTCCTAGTGATAGGACACCCAAAAGAACTGTAAACAGATGTTCAAACAAAACTTTTTTAAGAGTCCCTATCTCTTAGATATACTTACTGAAATATTTACAAATGAAATAATACGATGCCTGGGATCTGCTTCAAACTAATCCATTAGGAAGAGTAGTGGGGGCATGGAGGAAACTAGTTTGGCCATTCATTAATTATTGTTCAAGTAGGTGATAGCATATGCAGGGTTCATTATACTGTTCTCTCTCCTTTTGTGTATGTTCGAAATTTTCTGTAATAATTTTTTTTCAGCATGTGCTGTTCATGGAGCTCCAAGGAGTTTAAAATGGCCAAAGAATATAACGTTATATAGAGTAGGGGGAGGGAAGAAGGGACAGGACATGAAATTAAAACATTAGGATGGGATCAGACTACACAGAGGTAATATGCCACACTAACACCACATTAATAGATTTGGATATTACCTCCATAGATGGGTGTATCTCAGACCTTACTGTGCATCAGAATCATCTGAGAAACATGATGAAAATTTACAGTATAGTGACTATGAGTTATTTTTGCCATATGGGGCACTGCCCAGTCCCATTCCATGTGGATACTCCACCCGTCAGATGGGCAGAGGATTCATGAATAGCCACAGGAGCCCATTTTCCTGGTGATAGTGATTTGTCCAAGGGGTGAGAATATGACATCAACACAGCCAATGAGTGTCTCCCTGAGACTGATATATGAACGACAGAAGAAAGGACTTTCCTTTTGGATGGCATTAGGAAGCTGGAATTATTTAAAGCCCAGAGCTACCAGCAGCCATCTTCCCGGGACACACAGAGGAAGGCAGTTTGGAGCAAGAGAGAATGAATTCCAAGCATATAAAAAGGGAGCAGAGCCAACTTACGGGAAAAGAGAGAAATATCATTTGATCCTGATCAGTGCTGTCCAATAAAAATATAATGCGAGACACAAACACAATTTTAAGTTTTCTGGTGGTCATGTTTAAAAAAGAAAAGTAAAAAAGAAGCAAATGAAATTAATTTTCATATTATATTTTATTTAACCCAATATACCCAAAATATTATTTCAACATGTATTCAATACAAAAGATCATTAATGAGAGTTTTTTCATACTAAGTCTTTGAAATCCAAAGTGTATGTTACACTCACAGCACATCTCAATTTAGACCAGCCACGATTCAACTGCTCAATAGCCACATGTGGCTAGTAGCTGCCTTGTTGACAGCAGAGCCCTAGGTTCATTTATACTGAAGCCAGTTCTACTACCAAACTTCCTAGTCAGAGAAAATGTTTTGTTTATTTTTTGTTAAGTGTCCTCGAGGGGGTTCTGACTCATGGCGACCCTAGGTACAACACAGAAAATAATGAATTCCTTTTTTGGCCTAAGTTAGTCTAAGGTGAGTTTCTGTTACTTGTAACCTAAAGAATTCAGACTAGGACATACATATCCCCAGGTTTCTATTCCAGACTCTGGAATCTGCTTTTTAATAAGACTATTCTTCTTCAGCCAATCATGCATAGGGTCCAGGTTGGCAATTGGGAGCCCTTGCTGTCAGCTGGTCTCTGGATAATACAAACGGTTAAGCACTTGGCTGCTAACCAAAAGGTTGGTGGTTTGAGTCCACCCAGAGAGGCCTTGGAAGAAAGGTCTGGTGATCTACTTCCAAAAAATCATCCATTGAAAACCCTATGGAGCACAATTCTATTCTCACACACGATGGGGTTGCCATAAGTCAGAATCAACTCAACGGCAACTGGTTTTTTACTGATACCGTCGCCCGAAGGACCATGGTGAGTTCTTAAGCAGATGGACTAAAATGATCAGATTTGGGTGTTAGGAAAATCGCTTCTGGCAGCTGGTTTGGAAGATGGACCAGGAGGGCAAGAGGCGAGAGCAAGGCCACTCCCAGGCTTAGCCAGGCCACATAGAGATCAGTGGTGCAGATTCCCCCAGCTCTTGTGCCATTCCCAGGCCACTGGGTGTAGAAGGAAAAGGAAGGGATGTGGGCATTTGCTTACGCCCAGAGCCAGGTCTGCTCCCTTTGTGCTGCTGGCCCAGGAGCAGTATTTTTGGGAAGGGGTGTGTTCCGAGAGTAGGGAGGAAGTCACCACCCCGTTGGAAAGAATCTGCCACCCTGCCTTCCAGCTGAAATATCAGATAGTCTGTTCTTCTCCAGAGGCTGCAGGGAAGCAGAATGGCCAAAGGGATTTTTTTTTTCAGGGATTATATGAAAGAACATGATGTCTTGGGCTCACAAGGGAAAAAAGATAAGGGAAAAGTGGCAAGTTAGAAAGTCCATTGTTTATGTTATCTCTGTTATTTTAGAATAAAAAAAGTAAGTGTGGCAGACTGGGCCCACAGTTTCTGCCAACCCACTCCAGAAGGGTTGCTTTATTCCTTGGTTTTGCATTTAGGGCAGAAGGTTGCCCCTGGGAGTTTTCTGGCACTCAGACCACCTTGCCTGGCTAAAGAAGGGAACAAGAGGCCCACTGAGTCAAGCAAGGGAATGGCGCAGGAAAAAAAAAAAAAAAACAAACTCCCTAGTTCTTGAAACATTTAGAAACCATAGGCATTGTAGGTACCACTGTGCTTAAAAGCATATCGTTCTCCAGTGGGAATACGAAAAGCAGGATTGGAATCACAGCATGGGAGTTTCAAATGGAAACATAATGGAGAGGTTGGGCCTCTCCAGGGAGGGCAGCACGCTAGCTCCTGATAAGCCTCATCTCGCTAGTGAATACACCACAGGCTGCTTCTGGCCCCCGCTTACCCATTCAAAAAGCAAATCCAAACCTGTTGCCATCCAGTCCATCCCGACTCACAGCGACTCTATAGGACAGAGTAGATCTGCCCCACAGGGTTTCCAAGGCTGTAATCTTTATAGAAACAGACTGCCACATCTTTCTCCTGTAGAGCAGCCGGTAGGTTTGAACCACCAACCTTTTGGTTAGCAGCTGAGAGCTTAACCACTGTGCCACCAGGGCTCCTTAACCATTCAGAATCCTGATTTTGTCCGTGCTCCAGGGCAATTTTAGCTCTTAGGGGCAGACGCACACTAGCTAAGCTAAATCTGATGGATGAGACTAAGAACGCTAATTCATTAAACAGTAGACTTTGAGCAGTAGACTTTGGCTAGTTGAGCTCGGGCTCAGACACTTCATGTAGCCAAACCCTCAAGTACCAACCAGTTGTTTTCGAGCCAGTTCCAACTTATGTCAGTAACTGCCCTGGGAACTCACAGAAGTTACTGGGCACACTTTGATGATGGAGGCTAAGTTCCACTTGAGCATGTAGGTGGCTTGCAGCCTGCATAATTCCGGCATACACTTCCATTTGCATATTCTGGTTCATGACACCAGGTGAATGGAGACGACACACCATGAGAAAGAATTGCCATGAGGGCCCAAGTGACCATGTCAGCAGGACCAGGGCATCCTCTAATTGAAGGTGGGCCCACAGGGGACACAAAATTATAATCCCTTTGAGTGTCACTTCCTCAGAATTGCCTCCCCGACCCTCTCCTTTATGTGCCATCTTACTGAAACGCACCTTCAGCACCCTCCACTTCTCTGTTCTAGCCCTGGTCACAGTTGGAGTTGAATAATCATTTGTTGAATGTCCGTCTCCTCTGCTGGACTGTCAGCTCCATGAGGACAGAAATTACACGTTAGTTCTTTGCTCTATCCCTGGCACCTGGCACAATGTCAGAGGAGGGTAAACATTTAGTAAATAATATTTCTCTGCTCTACAGCACAGATTAGCTTCACAAGTCATTTTTCTTCTTCACCACTCATTCATTCTTCTGCCTGCTCCCATCTGGTGACCCTCCATCATGCTACTGGGGTCGCCATCACCTCCACACTGCCAAATCCAGTGGACATTTTCAGGCTTGGTCTTCTGGCTCTCAGAGCAGCTCTTGACACAGTTGAGCCCTCCTTCAGATTTAGCATGCTTTCCTTCTAGCCTTCTGTTATACTTCATGCACTGGGTTTCTCTTTTCCTACCTCTCTGGCCACTTCTTCTCAGTCTCCTTGTAAATTCCTTCTCTGCCTGATTGAGAAATGCTGGAGTCCTTCCTTCCTTCCTTCAACAAATACTGGAGTGTCTACTGTATGTTGGAAATAAGCAGTGAACAAAAGATGCAAAGTTCCTCCCTCATGGAGTTATTCTACTGGATGGGAGACAATCTATTGATAAATAACTAAATATGTGGTATGTTAGAGGATCATACGAGCTGCAGAGAACAATAAAGCAGGGCAAGGGGGATTGGAAGAGTCATGGAAGGAACAGGAGGTTGCTACAAATTACAGGATGGTCAGAGAAGATCCCTCTGATAAGGTTATATTTGAGCAGAGAACTGAAGATAGTGGCGAAGCGGCGAAGCAAGCAATGCTCTTATCTGGAGGAGCTTTCTAAACAAATCACAGCAAGTGCAAAGTCCCTGAGGTAGGATCAAGTTTAATGTTCTTAAACGATAGCAGAGAGGCCAGTGTGACTGGAGCAGAATGAGGCAGGGGAGATGGAACTGGGAAATAGAAGTCATAAAGAGCCTGATAGACAGTTTTAGTCTGAGTGAGGTAGGAAGCCACTAGAATGAGCAGAGGAGTGGCATGATCTGGCTAATGCTTTACCAGAATCATGCTGGCTGCTGTGTTGAAAATAGACTGTAGGAGGGCAAAAGTGAAAGTAAGAGGCCATTGCAGCAATCTAGGTGAGAGAAGAAAGTGGCTTGGACCAGTGAGACAGTGGTGGACTTAGTGAGAAATGGAGAATTGTAACTATTGCCTGAAGGTAGCATTTGCTGAAAGATTGGATATGGGGTATATGAGAAAAAGAGAAGTGACAGATGGTTCAATGTTTTGGGCCTAAGCAACTAGAAGGATGGAGTTGTCATTTACAGAGTTGAAGAAGACTGGGATGAACAAGTTTGAGAATGAAGATCGGCAATTCAATTTTGGGTATTTTGTTTGAGAAGTATTAGATATCCAGTGGAGATGTTCGGTAGGCAATTAGACATATGGGTCTAGGATTCAAGGACAGGGGGCTCATCAGCATAGATACAGAATTTCAGGGTCCATTCCTGGGGCCTCCTTCCTTCTCCTTAATGGTCTCACTAGTTTCCTTGGCTTTTGTCTTAGTTAACTAGTGCTGCTATAACAGAAAAACCAAAGTGGATGGCTTTTAGAAACAGAAATTTATTCTCTCACTGTCTAGGAGGCTAGAAGTCCCAATTCAGGGCTTCAGCTCCCAGGGAATGCTTTATCTCTCTGTCGGTTCTGGGGGAAGGTCCTTATCATCAATCTTCCCCTGGTCTAGGATCTTCTCAGCACAGGGACCCCGGGTCCAAAGGACACCATCTGCTCCCAGTGCTTCTTTCTTGGTGGCATGAGGTCCCTGGATCTCTGCTTTCTTCTCTCTCCTGTTATCTCTTGTAAGATAGAAGATGATGCAGACCACACCCCAGGGAAACTCTCCTTACAATGGATCCTCTTTAACATAAACTAATCTTGCCCCATTAACCACAGGCAGAGATTAGAATTTACAACATATAGGCCAATCACATCACATCACAAAATGGTAGACAACCACACAATACTGGGAATCATGGCCTAGCCAAGTTGATACAGACTTTTGGGGGACAGAATTCAATCCATAACAGCTTTAAATACCACCTATTGGCTTCATGGGCATGTGGCCTGTGCAGTCATGCAAGGCCCTGTGCTCAGAGGGCCCTATGCTTGGTTTAATGTTCTGATCTCACCATCTTAAAATTCTATTTAATAATTTTTGAACAAGGAGCCCCACATTTTCATTTTGTACTGGGTCCCACAAATTACGTAGCTGATCCTGCTCCCAAATGTATATAACTTTAGCCTGGGTTTCACTTTTGAGCACTTGGCTCATATACCCAACTGTCTACTTGGCATCTCCACTTGGATGATTGCAAGGCTTTTTCAAAATAAACATATTCAAAACTGAATCGTGCTCTTCTCCTCAAATCTGTACTCCTTCATTCTTGCTCCCCATTCCAGCCAGAAACCTCGGTGCCATACTTTCCTCCTTCTCTTCCATCCAATCCACCAGTAAATCATGAGGATTATACTTCAGAAATGTGTTTCAGACTCATCCACTTCTCTCTATTTCTTCTGCCGCCACCCTGATCCAAGCAATTGTCATTTCTTCTCTGGCCTACTGCAGAAACTCCTAGCTGGTCTCCTCATCTCACTCTTACCACCTCTTCAAAGCTCCAAACCATTTTCCACATAGCAGCTTAAGTAATCTTTTAAAATAATTCATCATGTGATTTTGCCACGCCTCTGCTTTAGCCTCCCAAAGTCCTACATGAGCTGACCTCGCGTTGCCTCTCTAACCCCAGACAACGGCCAGTGGCCTTTCAGTTCCCCAATGTACTGACCTCCCACTCCCCACTCTATCCCACCCCCACCTTAGGACTGCACATTTTGCTTAGAAACTAATTTCCGCACCTTCCTCCTGTTTTTTGCTTATTTGCTTTTTGCCTAATTCTTACTCATCTGACAGATCTCAGCTCAAATATCACTTCCTTAGATTGTGGTGTTGGGGAAGAATATTGAATATACCATGGATTGCCAGAAGAACAAACAAATCAGTCTCAGAAGAAATATTACCGGAATCCTCTTTAGAAGCAAGGATGGTGAAACTTTGTCTTGCTTACTTTGGACATGACATAAGGAAAGACCAATCACTAGAAAAGGACATCATGTTCAGTAAAGCAGAGGGTCAGCAAAAATGAGAAAAACCCTCAATGAGATAGATTGACACAATAGCCTCAACAATGGGCTCAAACAAATCAAAGATCATGGAGATGCCGCAGGACCGGCAACATTTCGTTCTGTTACACACAGGTTGCCATGAGTCAGAGCTGACTAGACAACACTTAACAACAACAAGAGAAGTTTCTGTGTTGGCCTAGCTTTTCCAGAAAGTAAAGCCCAAGGCAAAGAGCTGATGAGCTGTTATTGTAATACGGAGGTCAATTCCAGGGAGAAGGAGTGAGGAATATGAGGAGAGGGAAGCAGGGAAGCAGAAGAGCCCATGTGAGGATTTGTTGGCTTTCTCCAAATGCAACTGATGATCCATCTTCAGGACCCTCATCTCCAAGAAATCCAATTAACTGTGTCTCAGAGGAGAATAAAGGGGAAGATACTATCCTTTGGCTTCCACCTCCTAATGCTCAAAGGTTTACCCCAGGAGATGCGACCTCCCTGGTATCTCCACATGCTGTGATGTGTGGTGGCGTGGGTGCTGAGAAGGCCCCCTGGCATCATCAGCAGGGCAACAGCAGGGCAAAGAAGAAATGGGAGGTGCAGGCAGGGAGCAATGGGCTTCCAGGTTGTACCTGCATGAAATCTGTCAGAACCCATATAGAACTGGAACAAGAGACAGGGAAGCTGAGAAGATCACAAGTGATGCATAAAAAGAGTCTCATACACCTTCCCTGACCCTCCCTAACCCTATCCAGGTCACCCCTGTACACTCATTCACTGCATAAATAATTGTTGCGCACCTACTAAATGCCAGTGGATGAGTTTATACAAAGTGTATAAACAGTTCCCAAGGCCAACTCTTCAGACAAAGATTAGACTGGATATAGGAGATAAAATGATACTCGTGAAGAGTGCGTTTCTTAGCTCAAGCAGATACACAAGACTAAATGGGCAGCTCCTGTCCACAGGTGAGATGGGAAGGCAGAGAGGTCAGGAGCTGGTTGAATGGACACAGGAAATCAGGGGTGGAAAGGAGGACTGTGCTGTCACAGTATAGGCAGAGCAATTAGGGTCACATAACTATGTATAAATTTTTGAATGAGAGACTAACTTGAATTATAAACTTTCACTTAAAGTACAACAATAAAAGAAAAGAAAAAAAGTGTATAAACAGAACAAAATCCTGCCCTCATGGAGCTTACATTCTAATGAGCGTGGCTGTTAAAAAACAAGCATACTGAAAAAATAGATAAAAGATACTGCAATTACAAACTGTGATACCTATAAAGGAAATAAGCGAAGGGCCAAGACAGAATAGTGTGGTTGCTGTTAGCTGCCGTCAAGTCAGCGACCTAATCTATAACAGAACAAAATGTTGCCCAGTCCTGCACCATCTTTGTGATCCTTGGTATATCTGAGTCTATCATTGTAGCTATTGTGTAGGGCCTTCCAAACTAGGGACCTCATCTTCCAAAATTATATCAGACAATATTCTGTTGCGATCCATAAGGTTCTCACTGCTAGTTTTTGGAAGTAGATCAGGCCTTTCTTCCTAGTCTGTCTTAGTCTGGAAGCTCCTTGAAACCTGTCCATCATGGTATTTGAAATACCAGTTGCATAGCTTCCCGCATCATAGCAACACACAAGCCATTGCAGTACAATAAACTGATAGACGAGGGGTGGTACATAAGTACTGTTGTTGTTAGGTGCTGTCAAATCAATTCCGACTCATAGTGTCCCCATGTGACAGAATAGAACTGTCCCATAAGGTTTACTAGGCTGTAATCTTTTTTAAAAAATAGTATTTTATTGTTTCAAAAAATGTGAAAGTTGGAAACAAAGAAGAAGGATCAGTAGTTGGAAAATATGGCCTTGGTGATAGAAATGATGTCGGAGATCACATAATAGAATTTTGCAAGATCAGCGACTTCTTCGTTGCAAGTAACTTCTTTCAACAACATAAATGGCAACTATACACGTGGACCTCACCAGATGGCATACACAGGAATAAAATCAACTACATCTGTGGAAAGAGATGATGGAAAAGCTCAATATCATCAGTCAGAACAAGGCCAGGGGACAACTGCAGAACAGATCATCAATTGCTCATATGCAAGTTCAAGTTGAAGCTGCAGAAAATTAGAGCAAGTCCATGAGAGCCAAAATATGACCTTGAGTATATCCCACCTGAATTTAGAGACCATCTTAAGAACAGATTTGACGCATTGAACTCTTAATGACTGAAGACCAGACGAGTTGTGGAAGCATCAAGGACATCATACATGAAGAAAGCAAGAGGTCATTAAAAAAAGACAGGAAAGAAAGAAAAGACCAAAATGGATGTCAGAAGAGACTCTGGAACTTGCTCTTGAACATAGAGTAGCTAAAGCAAGCAGAAGAAATGATAAAGTAAAAGAGCTGAACAGAAGATTTCAAAGGGCAGCTCAAGGAGACAAAGTAAAGTATTATAATGAAATGTGCAAAGACCTGGAGTTAGAAAACCAAAAGGGAAGAATACACTCAACATTTCTCAAGCTGAAAAAACTGAAGAAAAAATTTCAAGCCTCGAGTTGCAATATTGAAAGATTCTACGGGGAAAATATTAAATGATGCAGGAAGCATCAAAAGAAGATGGAAGGAATACACAGTCACTGTACCAAAAAGAATTGGTTGACGTTCAACCATTTCAGGACGTAGCATATGATCAAGAATCCATGGTACTGAAGGAAGAAGTGCAAGCTGCAGTCAAGGCACTGTCGAAAAACAAGGCTCCAGGAATTGACTGAATACCAATAGAGATGTTTCAACAAACGAATGCAGCACTGGAGGCGCCCACTTGTCTCTGCCAAGAAATTTGGAAGACAGCTACCTGGCCAACAGACTGAAAGAGATCCATGTTTGTGCCCATTCCAAAGGAAGATAATCCAATAGAATGCAGAAATTATCAAACAATATCATCAATATCACCCACAAGTAAAATTTTGCTGAAGATCTTTCAAAAATGGTTGCAGCAGTACATAAACAGGTAACTGCCAGAAACTCAAGCTGGACTCAGAGGGGGACGTGGAATGAGGGATATCATTGCTGATGTCAGATGGATCATGGCTGAAAGCAGAGAATACCAGAAAGATGTTTACCTGTGTTTTATGGAGTTAGCAAAGAATATTGAATATACCATGGACTGTCAGAAGAACAAACAAATCTGTCTTGGACGAAGTACAGCCAGAGTGCTTCCGGGAAGTGAGGATGGTGAGATTCCATCTCATGTACTTTGCACATGTTATCAGGAGGGACCAGTCCCTGGAGAGGGACATCATGCTTGGTAAAATAAGAGAGTCAGCGAAAGAGAGGAAGACCCTCAACAAGATGGACTGACACAGTGACTGTAACAATGGGCTCATGCACAACAACGATTGGGAGGGTGGCATAGGACCCGGCAGTGTTTTGTTCTGTTGTACATGGGGTGCTATGAGTCAGAACCGACAACACCTAACAACATCAACAATGATCTTTTATATATATATATAATATTTGATTGTGTTTTTGGTGAAAGTTTAGGTTCCTCTTTAATATTTTCCACACAAATTGATCAATGACATTAGTTACATTTTTCACATTGTGTCAACATCCTCATTAATTGTGTTCTGGTTGTTCCATTTCCAGTTCTCTAGTTTTACCTGTCCCCTCATCTTCTCATCTTTGCTGTGAATTGAATGTTGATCTTTTGAACTCATACACGTGTTTTTTTAGTAGAGCAACAGTCTAACCAGGTAATATGTTTTATTTTGTGTGTCACTCTGCTTTTCTGTTAGAAGGTGATCTCAGGGGATAGTTACAGTTCAAGGTTTAAAGAGCGTCTTAGGGCAACAGTCTCAGGGAGTCCTACGGTCTCAGGAGGTCCAGTTAGTTGGGCCCTTTTTAAGAATTTGAGCTTTGTTCTGCATTTTTCTCCCATTCTAACCAGGATCATCTATTGTGCCCCCGGTTAGATTGGTCAGTGGTGGTAGCCTGGTACTGTCTAGTTCTTTTAGTCTCAGGAAAGTTGAGGTCATGGCTCATGTAGGCTATCAGCCTTGTATACTTACTTCCTCTATGTGATTTTGGTTACCTTCTTACTCTTTTGCTCCTGACCAGTAGAGACCAGTAGTTGTATATTTGATGGCCACTCACAAGCTTTTAAGACCCGAGATGCTACTCATTTCACTAGAAGGCAGAACACAAACTTTGTGAGCTCTATTATGCCAACTGACAGAGTTGTCCTAGGCTATAACTTTTACAAGGGCAAATTGCCAGATCTTTTCTCCAGTGGAGTCACTGGGTGGGTTCAAACCTCTGTTAGCAGCTGAGCACTTAACCATTGTGCCATCTAGTGACACATCAAAAATGGTAAATAAAGCCTATATAGGGTCACTATGAGTTGGAACTGACTCAACGGCAACAGGGATACATGGCTACTTTCTGTAACTACCTTAAAGAGAATTGTTGTGAGGATCAAATTAAATAATATGTGTTAAATGCTCAGCAATGCCTCCACACCGGTTGCCGTCCAGTTGATTCCAACTCATAGCAACCCTATGGGACAGAGTAGAACTGCCCCATAGAGTTTCTAAGGAGTGGCTGGTGGATTCGAACTGCCAACCTTTCGGTTAGCAGCCGAGGTCTCAACCACTGCACCATCAGGGCTCCCAGCACAGTGCCTAGCACATAGCAATTATGAGCTGTTATAATTATTAGGGTCATCATAGATGTAAAAGTTCGGTGTTATTTCTTTTCCTTACAAGAGGCTGTGGGCGTTTGTTATTTGCTGGTACTTAAGTGTAAAATATTACAAGGTGCCACGACCTCCATCCTCTAAGAGAGTTTCTATGTGTGAGGTAACCAGCACTTCCACTACCCCATCTCTAGCAGTTGAACAAAACTGGCAATTGCTAACGCAGTAAAAGGGATGTGTACCACCACTCAGCTGTGCAAGTGCACAAACGCAAGTTTTTTGAGGGTTCCTGACTGTCCAGGATTTTTTTTCCAAAGGTTCTGTGTAGAATTTTCAGCACAAAAATAGGTGTGAACTACGTGCACTCTGGAAAGGAATGAGTTGGACGCCATCGGTCTAAGATTGGTATTGTTCAGTGAGCAAAATTCCTGTTCACTGATGTTGTTTTGGGTTAGGCTGACCTTATGAACTGGATTTCTTTCAGATGGGTGTATTTTTCCTTATTGCAAGTTTCCTTCAATTCATCAGCAGAGATTCTAGCCACTTTGCTGGGAGCTTGTGACCCTGGCTTGGATGGCTTATGTGCTCGCCTTTTGACAAATGCTTATTTATTTTTTTGTAATTTCTGCTTGGCAGTTTGCCCTTTCCCTCAGGGACTCCATCTTTAGCCTTCTATCACCACTCTCTGGTTTTGTCCTCTATGAATCACTTCCTTCGGGTCACTTGAGTTTCTCTCCTGTTGGAGAAACTAACCTTTTTTAACAACTGAAGTAAAAAGATCTTCCAAGATTCCTGCTTTACAATTTGCTCGATGATTCCTGAACCTCATGACTCGGGGGCAGTTCACACACTAGTTTCTGTATTTATCTATACCATAGGGATTGCCATGCTGCTCCAAAAAGGGTATTGCATTTTCTAACACAATCCATACTGTACTGTGGATAATTTCTGGCGGGCCTGTTTTATTAGCTGACATCAAGTTCGCCCAGACTCATGGCAACGCCATGCCCAATGAATAGGACAATTCTGCTATGATCTACAGGGTTTTCATTGACTGATTTTTGGAAGTAGATCTCCAAGCCTTTCTTCCTAGTCCATATTAGTTTAGAAGCTGTACTGAATCTTGTTCAGCATCATAGTAACATGCAATACCCCCCGACCCCCACTAATAGATGTATGGTAGCTGTGCTGAGGTGCACTGACCAGGAATTGAACCTAGGTCTCCTGCATGGGAGGCAAGAGTTCTACCATTACGTCACCACTGCCTCATACGACAGGCCTAGGTCCCATCACTGGAGAACTCACTTTCTCTGGGTTTTCCAATCCGTAAGTGTTTATTTCACTTCTTTATCTCTAGCCTGTCTTCTTACAAGAATTTAAGGCAGTTTATGAAGACGCAAACACAATGGCAAGATAAAATAAATCTGAAATAAGGAACATATAGCAAAGGGAAAGCAAAAGTATAGAAGTAATATGCAAATCAGGAAGTCTTTGCTATAGGTGGGACAAAAGCTGGCTTCGAGCTTCGTGGAAACAACTCAAAGAGAGAACTGTGATGAGTTACAAAATATACAATGACCCCTAGAGTCTAAACAAGCCCCAGCTGCATCAGCACAACACAACTGTTCTGAAACTTCAGTGCCTCCCTTGGCTTCTCCCAAAGGAATCTGGTGAACAGTGTCCTCAGGAACATCTTCTCAAAGCATAGTTAAGGGTGTCACAGCTTTTCCTCATGCTATCAAAGTACAAGCCAGGTTATAGAATGTGATGAACCTCTTCTAACACTACCAGGGCCCCTTGGGAAGGATGGGTGGAATAACCTCCATGGAAATGCCATGGTAATGAGAAATGAGAAATGTGTCTGGTGTCAGCTCTCAGACTTTTAAGGCACTGTAAAATGCCAAACACCAATCAGGAGCTAAGGATTTTGTCAAACCTATTATTTGGGGCTGCGAAGACCAAAGAATCTGTTTGTTTTATTGAACTCAGTGATCTGAATTCCATGCCCCATTCCCACCACTCTTGTCCTTGTTGGGCCCTATGGTCGATGTAGTACCTTTTGTCCCCCCAGAAGAATGGGAAAGGAGGACAGAGTCTTGAGAAAGGCTGAGGGACAGCCCCAGGAAGGGCTGTGAAAGTGAGTGGGAACACGTAACAGCCAGATGAAGCTCTGTGGGTTCTCTGGCCCCACACCGTCTTTCTCTTTTCTTTGCTTCTAATAAAATTCAGTTGAGTCAGTTCTATAGGCTGACATCCTCTAGCAAGAATGGCAGTGCTGGACATGAGACTTGGTTCATTCACAATCAAATTTCACATTATGCCTTTTTTACTAAAAACTGATTTAGCTCCTTCTATCAGAGCCAAAAAAACAATCTAAATCAGTTGCCATGTAGTTGACTCTGGCTCATGGCAACCCCATTGTGTCACAGTAGAACTGTGTTCCACAGAGTTTTCAATGGCTAATTCTTCAGAAGTAGATCACCAGGTCTTTATTCCAAGGCACCTCTGGGTGGACTCAACAGCCAACCTTTTGATTAGCAGCCGAGCGTGTTAACCATTTGCACCACCAGGGACTCTTCTTATCAGGGTTTGACAGTTTAAGCTTCATGATATAACCCAGGCAATTGCCAAATTCTTTCCAAGTAGAGAAAAAGAACTCAGCTTAACTGAAAGTAACATTGGTAAAACTCCAACCATTGTAGCCATTACTTAATTGATGTTAACTGCAGTTATGTTTTCTCTCTGAAGCTCAAAAACATCAACATATAATTGGCACATAATTGTCCTTTTAAGTGTAGAAGGGAGAGCCAAATGAACCCAAGAAAACAGGGTCCCCATGTTTTGTTTAGGTTTTTTTAATAGAACAGTTTTATTGAGATAAAATTCACATACCATACAATTCACCCATTTACAGTATGTCTTGCTTTTTTATGTATCATTTATCTCACATATTTCCATATCAGCATGGATACATTTGTCTCCTTCTTTTCTACAGCTGCATCGCATTCCACTGTACGGATGTACCATAGTTTTACTTATTCAGTCCTATACTGATGGACATTTAGGTTGCTGCCTGTACTGCAATGAATAACAAATATTGTTGGACATAGGTCACGGTGCATGTCCAGGTATTTCTCTGTAATTTCTCTTCCTGCTCTACAAACCCTTTCCTTTCACTAGGAGCATGGATGTGTTCCTCAGTTATCATTAATAACAACATCACTAACAAACCAACATGTACGTGATGCTTGCAAAATACATGCCCACATTTTTCTGTTGCTGTGGGTTTTAACATATACTGGGGGCCCCCATGTTTTTACACATTAGGAGAAAATGGAAAAGGGGGAGGGTAGAGGTAAGAATAAAAGCTCAGAAATGGTGACAAATATTAATCATCAAAAATTGAAAATCCCTCAAAGTAAGGATAATAATAGCTTTCTCTGAATCACCATCCCATCTGCACAGAATATCATTGTCAACAGGAATCCTGCACTTACCAAAAAAAAAAAAGAAAGAAAGAAAAGGCTATTTTTTCTAACTTCCCCTTTGTAGATTAATGACTGATTTAATCTCCAGCATGGTAATTTGGCATCATCTAGAGTAAAGATAAATGATCGTGTAATAGGTTAAGATTCACCAATAAATTTAATTTTTTTAATGAAAAGACTTTCAAAAGAATGTTAACAAATTTAGAAATTGAAAATTTAAAAAAAAAGGTTTTCAAAACTATATGTTACTAAAAATAACATTGACCTTTGACATTTGTCTGAGGAATCCTCTAGAGAAAAAAAAGATTTCATCCATTGGAGACAAATGGGGCCAACTCATCTGCAGTCTTTGGTTTAATTAGCTAAACTCTTCCAGATGGAGAACATTCACAGCAAAGGAATATTTCTGAGCCCCCTGGAATTGTTAATAAGCATAACAATATGTTACATGTAAAAGAAACTGTATGTCCTTTATCTTGCCTTTAAAGGGCAAATGAGGAAGTGTTTGGTAACATTATGATTTTCAATTTGACTATTGAAAAAGAAATGCCCTAATTTTATTCAATATTCAACAAATATTGAGTGCTCGCTTTTCCCCTGTGCTGTTGTTGGTGCTAGCTACATGAGTCGGATTCAGCTGCAAGGCAACTAACAGCAACAGCACAGGGGAAAAGCGAGCACTCGATATTTGTGCATAAATGGGGAAAAAAATAAGACAGCATCCCTGCCCTTAAGGAATCTCACAACGCAACTAGTGCCCCGCACATAGTAGGGGCTCGGTAACTATTTGTTGAATAAACGAGTGAATGTTACAGACATTTGAATAAGGAATTGTATTAGAGTCCTGTAATAAAGGTCTGAGCAAATTACTCTGTTCATAGGGAGGTGTGGGGGCCTCAGGCTGTCAGGGAAGGCTTCACAAAGAAGTGTGTCAGGTAGAGAGGAGCAGGAAAGACTTCCAGACACAGAAAATAGCACGTTCAAAGACACAGAGAGAAGAGCAACATGTATTTAGGTAACAGCTAGTAATCTGGTGTGGCTGCAACATGTATATGGAATGTGACTGGAAGGTGGTAAGACCACAAAGATGGGTTGGGGCTCATTTGAGGAGGGCCTTGAAAGCCTAAATTAAGATTTAACCTCTTAGTACATGTTGGTGTTTTGGAAAGACAGTGTTAGATGCTGTATAGAGGATGTGTGGAAGGGGAAGACGGAAGTACAAGGTACCAAATGGGAAGTGCCCCATTTGTGTCAGGCACTAGGATAGAGCCTCTCTGTATTTATATTAAATTTCGTTTAATCCTTGCAACACTCCCAGTGGGTACATAATATTGTCTTCATTTTCGGAGAGGGAAACTCAGAGAGTCTAAGGCACTTTCCCCAGATCACACAGCTAAAAAAATGTGGAGCTGGGATTTGAACCGAAGAACCAAACCCATTGCCGTCAAGTCAATTTTAACTCATGGCAACCCCATGTATGACAGAGTAGAAGTGCTCCACAGGGTTTTCTTGGCTATAATCTTTATGGAAGCAGATCTCCAGGCCTTTCTTCTGTGGTGCTGCTGGGTGGGTTTGAACTGCCAACCTTTAGGCTAACTGTCGAGAGCAAACCGTTCATACCACCCAGGGACCTGGATTTGAAAGTAGGGTTCTAGAAATCTCACTGAAGAATAAAAATGCCATTGGGGTCATACGCATTAGTATTAGGAAAGAATATAGAGTAGAAGTTTGGAGAAAGTTAGTGAATATTAAGAAAGACACACACACAAGGAACAAGGATAGAAAAGCATGACTATACAAAAGGATATTTACAGTAAGGGAGATATAACACAGGAAGTGGGAAGATAATCATAGAAAAACCACAACATGTGTTTTTAAAATGCAAAGCCCCAGGGAGGAGAAAGCAAACGATACAATAATGCCATTCACTCTGGCATCCTGTGCATTCGGTTTTGCCCTTTACTCTTTTTTTCCCTTAACTTTAAACGATTTGTTATGAAAGTAACAAAGATACAGCTCATGATCTTGCAACTTTAATGCTCTAAATCAGAAACAGATGGTGCCTATTGTACCGTTTCCTAGAAACTGCAGAATTTTGAGGACAACACCCTCTCTGCACTGCACCACTGATTTCAGTTCCTTCACAGATCCTAATGCATGGCTAAATAATGTGGTTGCTGGGCATTGTACTGGGACATCTGTTCTCCTTGCTCGAGAGTCTTTTTGGAGGTTAAAACTTTTCTCCAGTTTTATTGCATTTCTTTTCTGATTTCAAAAGTAATTCACTTTTTTTAAAAAGTAATTTATTTTATTTTGTTGTTGAAAATATACACAGCAAAAACACACACCAATTCAAGTTTCTACGTGTACATTTCAGGGACATTGATTACATTCTTCCAGTTGTGCAACCATTCTCACTTGCTTTTTCTGAGTTGTTCTCACCCATTAATATACACTCACTGCCCCCTAAGGTTCCTAACTTATCCTTCAAGGGTGGCACATTGGTTAAGCACCTGACTGCTAACCAAAACGTCGGCAGTTCGAACCCAACAGTCACGTTCCTTGGAAGAAAGATGTGGCAATCTGCTTCCATAAGGACTACAGCCTTGGAAATCCTATGGGGCAGTTCTACCCTGTTCTGTAGGGTCACTGTGAGTCAGCACTGACTTGACGGCAATGGGTTTTTAATGGGTTTACAATTTGATCCCATATCCAAACAGCATTGCCGTTGAGTTGATGCCGACTCGTAGCAACCCTATAAGACAGGGCAAAACTGCCCCCATGGGGTTTCCATTGGGTAGATCTTAATTAAAAGAACACAGTGCTCAAGGCAGACATTCTTTACTATTTAAGCTAAACTGTTTGTTTGGTTTTAAGAAGACTTCAGGGGATATTTTTGTTCAAGGTTTAAAGATTATTTTCGGGCAATAGTTTTGGAGTTCATCCAGCCTCCATGGCTCCAGAAAGTCTGGATTCCATGAGAATTGGAAATTCTGTTCTGCATTTTCTTCCTTTTGATCAGGATTCCTCTAGAGAATCTTGGATCAAAAAAAGTAATTCACTTTTATTGTTAAAATTTTTTAAAATATTTAATGAGGAAGAAAATATAAAATCTCCATAATCCTTCTACCAGCAATAGCCAATAACTACTATTAACCTTCTGACAATATTCTTCTAGTTCTTTTTCTGCTTACACACCCACACACATGCACACATACAATTTTATAGAAAATGGGATCTGTAGAAAATGTTTTTTAGTCTGTTTTGTTTACTGAATAAGTCCTTAACATTTTTCTGCATCACCAAATATTTATGAAGACTGCTAGAATCTCCATCGTGTTGTACAAATTAATTTACTTAACTGATCTTCTCACCCAACAAATTCTATTAATTGAACACCTAATATGTGTTCATCATGCTTGGTAGAGAGTCAGTGACAGAGAGACCCTCAATGCGATAGATTGGCACACTGGCTACAATGATAGGCTCAAACATAGCAATGACCGTGAGAATGGTGCAGGACCAGGCAACATTTCAATGTTATACATAGGATCACCATGGGTTGGAACCGACCGGATGGCACCTAAAAACAACTATGTGTCAGAACTGTGCTTGGCACTGGGTGCACAGTGGTGAGCGAAACAGACAAAGTTCCTGCCCTTGCGGAGTTTTATGGTCCTATTATTGACTTCTGCATTGTTTGAGACCTTTTATTATTAAAAAAACCACACTGAAATCTGGCAAGCACTACCTCAGCTTATCATCAATGGTAAGTCAAGTTGATGGCATGTATCCTTGATGTGACATGACAAGAATGACACTTTACACTGAATTGTATACTTCAAATGATTATAATGCCAAATTTTACGGTATATATATTTTACCACAATAAAATTAAAATTAAAAAATGGCACTTGACCTCTGTGATTTCCCTCCCAAGAACCAATAACTCCAGTCTAGACATGATAAAAACATCAGACAAATCCAATCTGAGAGATTTTCTACAAAATGCCTGGCCAGTGCTCCTCCAAACTATCAAGGTTATCAAAAAGAAAGACAGTCTAACAAACTGTACCCTCCTTTTCAAAAGGAGCCTAAGGGCACACGACAACTAAATGTAACATGGTATCGTAGATGGGATCCAGCAGCAGAAAAAGACATTAGGTAAAATGCAAGGAAATCTGATTAAAATACGGATTTTAGTTAATAAGAATATATTAATATCAGTACATTAGTTATGACAAATGTATCCTACTAATGTAAGGTTTAACAATAGGGTAAACTGGGGGTGGGGGGATACATGGGATATATCAGAACCCTCTGCAGTATCTTTGCAACTTCTTTGTAAAACTCTTCTAAAATCAAAGAAAACACTGTGACAATCATACTTGTTTCTTGAACTATATCTGATTATTTCCTTAGGATAAAGTCCCCAAGAGTACAACAGCTCAAAGAGTATATATATTTTTATTCACCAGAAGTTATTGTTTAAAGTGTTGTAGATACTATGTTAATTTTTTTTAATATATTGACTTTTTAAAGCTATATTCACCTTAAGCTTTTATTTCAGCATTTTCCTATGTCATAGATTCCAAAGGGACCATGAAGGAAACCAAAGAGATCATGAAGTCCACCAAACCCATTGCCATCAAGTTGATTCCAACTCATAGCGACCCTACAGAACAGAGCAGAACTGCCCCATAGGGTTTCCAAGGAGTGGCCAGAGGACTTCAACTGCCGACCTTTTGGTTAGTAGCTGTAGCTCCTAACCACTGCGCCACTAGGGCTCCCATGAAGTCCAACCAGCTCGTTTTACAGCTGAGGAAACTGAGGCCTAGAGAAGTAAAGTGACTTGCCCAAGGTCAAGCAGCTAGTTACTAGTGGGAAGTAGAACCTGGTATCCTTGATGATTGTCACCCCTGCTGGGCCGTGCCTGAATGTATTCAAATGAAATAAAATTCTCCAACTTGTGGTAGAACCAGGGATGAACAACCACACTTGTGTCTATTTTCTGTAGGTAAATGCAAAGGTTTGCTTCCTTTGTTTTGGACATGGTTGCTAGGAGTTGAACAGATTTTTAAATAAGTGTAAAGAATAGATTCGGACACAGCTAACAGAATTGCTTGACTAAATGCCTGAGCAAATCATTTTTCCTTTCTGAGCTACCGCTTCCCACTCAGAAACATCAGAATTCTAATGCTAACTCCTTAGCCTTCTGACAGGGGCCTTGCAGAAATTAAGTCGCTAGTGCAGATGTCTGCGGAAGCCTTAGAGAGAAATGTCATGTAAGGAAAAGGCATTTGAATGGGAACAAAGGGCACATTTTCTGTCAAGCGGTCTGTCATACGCCAAGAAAGTTCATTTCCTTGCCTGTATGGTCTCCAGACAAGGAAAATCCCAGACTTGGCATTTGTAAGGAAGAAGAAAGCAATGGAAGGGAAGGGAGAGAATTGTTAAGACTTCTTGGCTCGAATTCAGAAACAAATAGTTCCCGAGCCTGGCATTGTCAGGCCAGCGTCAGGACCAGCCCAAGGAGGCAGACAAGGAACATTACCGTTACTGACTTGGCTCCACACACCCTTACCCAACAGAAACTGGTGCGTAAGCAGGATCCTGGAGGATGCAAACGAAATATAAACAATTCTTGGGTGTGGGACTGTGGTTGCCTATAGAAGCTCTGCCAGGCCTGAGATTACAGTCTTACATTTTCACTTATTTAATTTCCAGTCATTCGTGCAGGATTTAGGCAATGACAAAAGCAAGCTAAAGCAAAACTGAAGTCTGGGATGTAGAAAAGCAGAGGCCTCTGACCTTAAACTGGAGCTTCTAATCAGCATCCTAGCCCTTCCACAGGTCATCGAACAGCCTCTCTCTGAGATATGGAAATGACTTCTTTTATTTGCCTATAAACACCTTTTGGCACCTGCACCGAATAGAAACTTGGCAGGCAAAATGAGGAAGGAGTATTACTTCTAAAACTCTTCCTATTTTTCTGATTTGAATCTTTTTACTCTTTGAAGGGGTAGGACAGGAGAAAGAGGTTAAAGAACTTTCAGAAGAAGATGAAAGGGGAAAAGAATCAAACAGATGGCAAATAAAATCTCTCCATTGACACTTACTGTCATCATTATTTTACAGAAAAAGACACACAAAGTCGCGGGAAGGTTGACTGGCACGGTGTGTGATGGCACAGCAACAAAGGAAGTGACAGCCCTGAGGTTTTAAGAAAGGACAGAATAAGAAGGGAGGTCTGAAGTGGGTGCCACCTCATGACAGTCTAGATCTAAATGAAAATCTAGACTCAAAAATCTGAATCTCTAGCGTCTTAAATGTATTGTGTACTTTTACATGAAAAAGCAGTTCTGTGATCTATACATGCAAATAAAAACTTATTACTGGATCGGCTCTGATCTTGGTCTTTAAAGTTATGATCACCCGTATTTTATTCAGAGGACGTAACTGCCCCTATTGAGGCTACCTGGAGTCCCTGGATAGTGCAAACAGTTAATGCGCTCAGCTTCTAACCAAAAGGTTGGTGGTTCAAGTGCACCCAGAGGCACTGTAGAAGAAAGGCCTGGCAATCTACTTCCAAAAAATCAGCCATTGAAAACCCTATCAAGCACAGTTCTACTCTGTGATACACACGGGGTCACCAGGAGTCAGAACTGACTCAAAGGCAACCATTTACACTGGTTATCAAAGCTACCTGTACAGCTAGCTCCTTGTTGATGCTTCCAATTCCACCATTAAAGAGCCAACCTTTTAAATCACATGGTAAATGGATTATGTATCACATGCCCATTCCATTTAACCAATAGCAGCTGTGAGGCACTGTGCTGATAATGATTTTGAGACTCAGTAGGAAAGGACTCCCACAACCGATCAGCAAGATGAGCAAGAGTGAAGAATGGCAATGCTCTCTGGGTTAAGGCAATGTGTGTTGCAGTACCCATAACTCCAGGAAGAGCAATTATTAAGTTTTACATGTCATCGGCACCTCAGTATGAATCTATGTCAGATCACTTCCAATTTGGGGGAGATTTTTTTGATAGGTACCTCAATTACATTTTTAGAAGCAAAACTCCAGACACAGAGTTCAAGCAAGGTTATTTTTCCTCCTGATTTTGTGCATTAAATTAGGTGCAAGCTCTTACAAATATATAAAATAACATTTACTTAAACCCACAATGAATCACAATATATTGAAATTTATGGAAAATATTACATAAATGTGAAAAAAAAAATCTAAGAAGTGTGGTCCCCAAAGATAAGTCCAAAGCACAGGAGCATCAGGTCTGGGTGGGAACCCTGGGTTTTCAGGGGCCAGCAGAGGGTCCTTGTGTCTACAGTCAAGGCAGTTTCCTAAGCAGGTAGAAAGATACTGAAGAGGGAAGTGAGAAGTCATCGACATACTTCACTTATTCCACAATTGTGCTTTTAAAAGAACCTGCTCTGGGGTTTCCTGAGGAGAATTTTAAAATTCTAGATACCGTGTCAGGCCATTATTAGGTAACTACAATGTCATTCTGGCTTCCCTGTGAGTTACCGACCTTACTGTGATGTCTACTCTCTTTAAGCAAGGTTCTCCCAGGTCCATTAATTTTAAGACCCTCTAAAGAGCCCTGGTGGCACAGTGGTTAAAGCGACTGACTGCTAACCACAAGGTTGGCAGTTCAAAACCACCAGTGTCTCCGAGAGAGAAAGATGTGGCAGTCTGCTTCTGCAGAGATTTACAGCCTTGGAAACCCTCAGGGGTTGCTATGAGTCGGAACTGACTCAATGGGAGTGGGTTTTTTTGTTTTTTGTATACTGAGGTCATAGCAGCCCTGATGGTGTAGTGGTTGCATCCTCAGCTGTTATCCGAAAGGTAGGAGGTTTGAACCCACCAGCTGCTCTGCAGAAGAAAGATGTAGCAGTCTGCTTCCGTAAAGATTACAGCCTTGAAAACCTTATGGGGCACTTCTACTATGTCCTATAGGATCGCTATGAGTTAGAATTGACTCAGCAGCAACAGGTTTGGTTTTGGTCTATGTTGAGGTCACTATAAGTCAAAATTGACTCGACAGCACATAACAACAACAACATACTGAGGTTGGATCCACCTTTCAAAGAAATTCTAACTATTTACAAAGGTTTAAGATAAAATAAAATGTGTACACCAAGTCTACAAGAAGAATTTATTGAGTACTTTGGGCACCAAATTGTAAAGAAAGTCACCAGGAAATCTGAACTCTTCAGCAAGAAAGCCACAATGTGACCTCAGCCTTCTCAACCACTCCTCACCCAGTTCTCTCCATGCTTTCAAGTCATTTGCCTGGAATGTTCTTTCTCCTTTTTGTACATTGCTCTTTTATAATAATTATCATATTGTACCATCCTCTGTATTTCTCCTTTGTCCCTCCATGAAACTGGGGAACCTCAATGGCAGGTGGATGACAGTTTCATGGATGAGAATCAGCATAAAGCCAATTCCCAGGAGACAGAGATCAATCATATCCCCAATTTCCCACTTCTCCATCATTTCTGACACCAGCTGCCCACATGACACTATCTCTCTCTGTCTCTACCCACCCAGGGCTAGGTCGGACCTTACAAGTTAAAAGGACACTGTCCTGAGGTTTATTAATTCCCTGGAATGAGTCACAGAACTCAAGGAAGATATGACTAGTGGTTTTATTATAGTAAAAGGATACAAATCAGGATCATCGTAAGGAAGACATGCACAGGCAAGGTCTGGGAAGGTTCCCAAAGCAGAGCTGCTGTGTCTTAGAGAGGGCATGTCACCCTCCCTTGGCCAGCCAGGAAGCTCTCTGAGCCTTAGTGTTCCAGACTTTTATTGGTCAGTCCTGCATGATAGGCTAAATCAGGCTTTCTGAGGCTAGTTGATATCAGCCTCCCAGGTTAGTCTTTTCTGGTCTGGCCAGCCACTTTGGATCCAGAGTCCCTGTACTGAGAAGCTCCTAGACCAGGGGAAGACTGATGACAAGGACCTTCCCCCAGAACCGACAGAGAGAAAAAGCCTTCCCCCGGAGCTGGTACCCTGAATTTGGACTTCTAGCCTCCTAAACTGTGACAGAATAAATCTGTTTGTTGAAGCCATTCACTTGTGGTATTTGTGTTATAGCAGCACTAGATAACTAAGCTAGTATTACTAGTGACTTAATACAATGCTCCTTGAATTCACTCTATCTTGAAATCGACTCAGTGGCAATGGGTTTTGTTGGTTATAACTATGGATACGAAAGTCAAATGAAGGCCCTGTAGTCAAGAAAACATTGTGCACTAATAGATTTCGTTAACACATGGGGAAAACAATAGTAAAGCAGTGTTCCCCAAAATGTATTCCCACAGAACAAAGGTCCAATGAGTTGTTCCTTGAAAGGAGCATTCTGTAGGTCCAAGAATCTGGAAAACACACCATGTATAAGCCCCTCTTGGAGATTCACAAAGCACACTCTCATATAATCTCTTGGAAAAGTTCTGTAGGAAAGAAATGTGCTTAACTTTACCGTCATTTCCCATATTTATTTAACCAAAGGGTTCGTCTTTCGAGGAGTAGCTATCAAATTAGCTTAGAAAAATCTGCTTTCAAGTTTTATTTACAATGCTTTTCACTTATACTTACCCATTAATGATGATTTGGCAGACCAACACATCCTAGTATAGTATCAAGTGACAAAAATATTTTTCTTAATAACCCGTTGCCATTGAGTTGGTTCCAACTCATAGCAACCCTACAGGACAGAGTAGAACTGCCCCATAGGGTTCCCAAGGATCGGCTGGTGGATTCAAACTGCAGACCTTTTGGTAAGCAGCTGAGCTCTTAACCACTGTACCACCAGGGCTCCTTTCTTAATAAAGTATCTATGAATAAAATTTGCTGAACACCTAATAATAATCTTGGTCACAGTCCACATTTTGTTTCTAAATGAAGTTGCTATCTAACCACTAGATGGCAATATGATTCAATTTATGCTAAAATCATTCCGTTTGAGAGCAGAACTGCTTCATAGGGTTTTCTTGGCTGTGATCTTTACAGAAGTAGTTCATCAGACCTTTCCTCTGTGGAGCCACTGGGTGGGTTTGAACTGCCAACCTTTTTGGTTAGCAGCCAAGCACCTAACCATTGCACCACCAGGGTTCCTGTAATTAATAGAAGTCTGTAAAAAAGATACTTAAAAAAAAAAGTCACTCTCACTTACTTATGTTCAATAATAATACTTTCTTCAATGAAAGATAAATAGTGGAATCTCAGAAGTTAAAATCCTAATTTGTAGTCTTCCCATGGGAAAAGTGTTATAAATGGTGGTTCTGCTCAATAATGCAGGACTTTCATTCAGCAACATTGGAGCCTATACCACCAATACTGATTATTCCTATGAAAAAATACACCTCAGCTTTTCTCCCTATTCCCCAGACCTGCTCCTCTTCTGTTCCCATCCAGTAAGTGGCACCTACCATTCACCCACTTGTCAAAACAAAAACAAAGGTGTCATCCTAGACTTGACCTTCTCGCTCTCTTTCACATTGACTCACCAGATCCCACTAATTTTACCTCTGAAATATTCCTTCAAATCTACTCCCTTCTCCATGTTAATTAGAGCCTCATTAACTCTCACCTGGACCATTCATTCATTCATTCATTTAACAATACTTACGGAATGCCTCTCATATGCTAGGCATGATTCTTCGAAAGTGGAGTCTAATAAAGGGGATGGGGGTGAACATAGAGAGCAGGTAGACAATTTAGGGGACTACTACAATTGTCCAGGTGAGGTGATGGTGCCTTAGACCAAGGTGATGGCAGTGAAGAGGTGAAAAATGGTCGCATTTTAGATACATTCTGAAGGTAAAGTCAATAGGATTTCCTGACTGATTAGACTGAAGGTGAGAAAGAAAAAGGACTTAAAGATGCCTCCACCTATCTCGGCTTGAGCAACTGGAAGGATGCCAATAACTGCAGTCACTGAGACATGGAACACTGTGGGTAGAGCAAGTGTTAGGGGAGAGATGAGGACTTCAGCTCTGGACATAACAGGAGTTCAGTTTTTGACATCAAATCTAAGATACAGAATAGGCAGTTGGATATAGTCTGGAGTTTAGGGGAAACGTTTGGGCTGGAGACATAAATTTGAGAATTACCAGCATATTAAAAAAAAAAAACAAACCCAAACCTGTTGCTGTCAAGTCAATTTCAACTCATAGTGACCCTATAATATACAGTAGAACTGCCCCATAGGGTTTCCAAGGATCAGCTGGTGGATTTAAACTGCCCACCTTTTAGTTAGTAGCTGAGTTCTTAACCAATGCACCACCAGGGCTCTGTCAGCATATAGTAATCTGGTAGCTAAAGTCAAAAGACTGGATGAGCTCTTCAGGCAAATGTGTGTAAACAGACAAGAGGAGCAAGAACTGAGCTCTGGGGCATTCTAACATTAAAACATTAGGGAAAAGAGGAGCAACTACTAAAAAGTCTGAAAAGGAATAGTGAGTGAAGTAGGGAAATCAAGACAGTGTGGTGTCCTGGAAGCCAAGTGAAGAAAGTGCTTCCAGGAGGAAGGTGCAATCAATTGGTCAAAGGCTGAAGGTGGTCAAGTACATTAGAAATAAAAATTCCATGATCTAGTATTGTGAATGTTATCAGTGATCTTGAAAACAACTGTTTCAGCAGAGCAGTAAGAGCAAAAGCCTGATAAAAGCAGGCTTGAGAGAAAATGAAAAGGAATTTGATAGAACACTCTTAAATTCTGTTGCGAAGGCAGGGAGGAGCAGAAACACAGGTTAGTTCTTCACCTAAAGTACAATAAGAAAAGGAAAAAAAAAAGATTTACAGCCTTGGAAACCCTATGGGGACAGTTCTACTCTGTCCTATAGTGCACTATAAGGTTGCTATGAGTCAAAATCGACTTGACGGCAATGGGTTTATGTGAAGAAAAATTGTTTTAAAGCTGCTAAGGAACACAAAAGAATACTATGTTCCTGCATAGAAAGTGTCAACATCATGTTGTGGGGTTGTTAACCATTGTCATAGGGCAATATGTGTACTAACTGTTTAATGAGAAACTATTTGTTCTGTAAACCTCCATCTAAAGTACAAAAAAAAAAAAAAAATTCTATGTGAGATCAAATTGACAACAGCAACACAAAAGGTTTGATGGGAAGCCTAGGAGGCAAAGAGTTGAAAATAATGGTGATGGAATAATTTGGAAAAGGATAATGAGAATAGCAGGAACTGGAAAAATGTAATCGATGTCACTGAATTGTACGTGTAGGAATTTTTGAAATGGTGTATCTTTGGCTACGTATATTTTCACCAAAAAAAAAAAAAGGTCCTCCAAGGTTGAGAAAGGAGAGTGTTGACATGTCGTGGGGTTGTTAATCAATGTCATAAAACAATATGTGTACTGACTGTTTAATGAGAAATTATTTGTTCTGTAAACCTTCATCTAAAGTACAATAAAAAAAAATTTTTTTTAAAGAAATACAGGTTAATAACTAAAGAGGCAGTCGTTCCAACAGAGCAAGGGGATGCTGCATGGTTTAAAATCCAGAAAGGTGTCTGTCAGGCTCGCATCTTTCACCATACTTATTTAATCTGTATGCTGAGCAAATAATCCAAGAGGCTGGACTATACGAAGAAGAATGTGGCATCAGGATTGGAGGAAGACTCATTGACAACTTGAGTTATGCAGATGACACAAACTTGCTTGCTAAAAGCTAAAAGGACTTGAAGCAATTACTGATGAAGATCAAAGACTACAGCCTTCACTATGGATTACACCTCAACATAAAGAAAACAAAAATCCTCACAACTGGACCAATAAGCAACATCACAATAAATGGAGAAATGACTAAAGTTGTCAAGGATTTTGTTTTACTTGGATCCACAATCAACAACACCCATGGAAGTAGCAGTCAGGAAATCAAACAATGTATTTGCATTGAGCAAATCTGCTGCAAAAGACCTCCTTAAAGTGTTAAAAAGCAAAGATGTCACTTTGAGGACTAAGGTGCACCTGTCCCAAGCCATGGTTTTTCAATCACCTCATATGCATGCAAAAGCTGGACAATGAACAAGGAAGAATGAAGAAGAACTGATGCCTTTGACTTACAGTGTTGGTGAAGAATACTGAATATACCACGGACTGCCAGAAGAGCGAACAAATCTATCTTGGAAGAAATACAACCAGAGTGTTCCTTGGAAGCGAGGATGGCGAGACTTCATCTCACATTCTTTGGACATGTTATCAGGAGGGGCCGGTCCCTAAAGAAGGACATTATGCTCGGTAGAGAATCAGTGAAAAAGAAGACCCTCAACAAGATGGATTGACACAGTGGCTGCAACAGTGAGCTCAAACATAACAATTACATTGAAGATGTCACAGGACTGGGCAGTGTTTCATTCTGTTGTGCACAGGGTCACTATGAGTTGGAACTAACTAGACGGCACCTAACAACAACAACTGAAGAGATGGAGTCCTGGCGTGACACAGTGGTTAAGAGCTTGGCTGCTAACCAAAAGGTTGGCAGTTCTAACCCACCAACTGCTCCTCGGAAATCCTCTGTTCTATAGGTTCGCTATGAATCAAAACTGAATCCATTAAACTGATTATGTCATCTGGAACTTTTTTTTTTTTAATATCAGTATGGTCGTATATCTACCACGTGTCTGTTAGTTTGTCGTACTGTGGTGGCTTGCGTGTTGCTGTGATACTGGAGGCTTTCCCACTGGTATTTCAAACATGAGCAGGGTCACCCACAGCAGACAGGTTTCATCGGAGCTTCCAGACTAAGACATACTGGGAAGAAGGACCTGGCAGTCTACTTATGAAAAAATATGCCAGTAAAAACTTCATGAATAGCAGCAGAACACTGTCTGATATAGTGCCAGAAGATGAGCCCCTCAGGTTGGAAGGCACTCAGAAGACTGGGGAAGAGCTGCCTCCCAGAAGCAGAGTCGACCTTAATGACACGGATGGAGTCAAGCTTTCCGGGTCTTCATTTGCTGATGTCGCACAACTCAAAATGAGAAGAAACAGCTACAAACATCCATTAACAATCAGAACACGGAATGCATAAAGTGTGAAACTAGGAAAACTGGAAATCGTCAAAAATGAAATGGAACGCATAAACGTTGATATCCTAGGCATTAGTGAGCTGAAATGGACTGGTATTGGCCATTTTGAATCAGACAATCAAGTAGTCTGCTATGTGGGAAGGACAATTTGAAGAGGAACGGTGTCACGTTCATCATAAGAATAACATTTCAAGATCTATCCTGAAGTACAATGCTGTCAGTGATAGGATAATATCCCTATGCCTACAAAGAAGACCAGTTAATACAACTATTATTCAAATTTACACAACCACCAAGGACAAAGATGAAGAAATTGAAGATTTTTACCAGCTTCTGCAGTCTGAAATTGACCAAACATGCAAACAAGATGCATTGATAATTACTAATAGGAATGCAAAAGTTGGAAAAAAGGACTGGTAGTTGGAAAATATGGCCTTGGTGGTAGAAACAATGCCAAAGATCACATGATAGAATTTGGCAAGACCAAGGACATCTTCACTGCAAATACCTTTTTCAATAATATAAACAGCGACCATACACGTGGACCTGGCCAGATGGAATACACAGGAATCAAATTGACTACATCTGTGGAAAGAGACAATGGAAAAGCTCAATATCATCAGTCAGGAGAAGGCCAGGGGCCAACTGTGGAACAGACCATCAATTGCTCATATGCAAGTTCAAGCTGAAGTTGAAGAAAATTAGAACAAGTCCACGAGAGCCGAAGTATAACCTTGAGTATATCCCACCTGAATTTAGAGACAATCTTAAGAACAGATTTGATGCACTGAACACTAATAACCAACGACCAGATGAGTTGTGGATTGACATCAGGGAGATCATACATGAAGAAAGCAAGGGGTCATTAAAAAAAAAAGACAGGAAAGAAAGAAAAGACCAAAATGGACGTCAGGAGAGACTCTGAAACTTGCTCTTGAATGTAGACTAGCTAAAAGTGAAAGGAAGAATTGATAAAGTAAAAGAACTTAACAAATTTCAAAGGGCAGCTCAAGAAGACAAAGTAAAGTATTATAATGAACTGTGCAAAGACCTGGAGTAGAAAACCAAAAGGGAAGAACACGCTCAGCATTTCTCAAGCTGAAAGAACTGAAGAAAAAAATTCAAGCCTCGAGTTGCAATATTGAAGGATTCCATGGGGAAAAAATTAAATGATGCAAGAAGATCAAAAGAAGATGGAAGAAACACACAGAGTCATTATACCAAAAAGAACTGGTCGACGGCCAACCATTTCAGGACTTGGTGTATGATCAAGAATCAACGGTACTGAAGGAAGAAGTCCAAGCTGCACTGAAGGCATTGGCAAAAAACAAAGCTCCAGGAATTGATGGAATACCAACTGAGATGTTTCAACAAATGGATGCAGCACTGGAGGTGCTCACTCGTCTCTGCCAAGAAATTTGGAAGACAGCTACCTGGCCAACCGACTTGAAGATATCCATAACTGTACCTATTCCAAAGAAAGGTGATGTAACAGAATGTGGAAGTTATCAAACAATATCATTCATATCATGTAAAAGTAAAATTTTGCTGAAGATCATTCAAAAGTGGTACTCAGTAGCTCAACAGGGAACTGCCAGAAATTCAAGTCAGATTCAGAAGAGGATGTGGAACAAGGGCTATCATAGCTGATGTCAGATGGATCTTGGCTGAAAGCAGAGAATACTAGAAAGATGTTTACCTGTGTTTTACTGACTCTGTGGATCATAAAAAATTATGGATAACATTGTGTGATGGTTAAGATTGTGTGTCAACTTGGCTGGGCCATGATTCTCAGTGTTTTAATGTAATCACTCCCATGACTGAATACACTGTGAGTAGCCAATCAGATGAAAGGGAGTTTCCTTGGAGGTGTGGCCCGCATCTGTATATAAGCAGATATTCTGGCTTTTTGCTCTCTCTGAATCCTGCAGCTGCTTCCTGTCATCTCATCTCCTGTTCTTGGGACTTTAGCTGTCAGCTTAACCGCCAAACCTAGGATTCGTCGATCTGCACAGCCTGTGAGTGGGAGCCCTGCTCTCTGACCTGCCGATCTTGGGCTCGCCAGCTTCTGTAGCTGTGTGACTTGGGAGAGGCCTCTACCCTGATCCACGGACTTCGGACGTTCTAGCTCTACAATCGCGTGAGCTGTTTCCTTGATATAATCTCTCTCTATATATATATTTATACACTTTACTGATTTTGCTTCTCTAGAGAACCCAGCCGAAGACACACTGTGAAGAATCGTAATTCCGGAACACTTCATTGTGCTCATGAGGAATCTGTACTTAGACCAAAAGGCAGTCGTTCGGACAGAACAAGGGGATACTGCATGGTTTAAAGTCAAGAAAGGTGTGATCTGGGTTGTATCCTTTCACCATACTTATTCAATCTGTATGCTGAGCAAACAATCTAAGAAGCTGGACTATATGAAGAACAATGTGGCTTCGGGATTGGAGGAAGACTCATCAACAACCTACAATATGCAGAAGACACAACCTCGCTTGCTGAAAGTGAAGAGGACTCGAAGCACTTACTGATGAAGATCAAAGACAACAGCCTTTGCTGTTGGCTGGATTACACCTACAACAATCCATACAACGTATGGATTACACCTTAACATAAAGAAAACAAAACTCCTCACAACTGGACCAATAAGCAACATCGTGACAAATGGAGAAAATACTGAAGTTGTGAAGGATTTTATTTCACTTGGATCCACAATCAACGCCCATGGAAACAGCAGTCAGGAAATCAAACAATGTACTCCACCGGGCAAATCTATTGCAAAAGACCTCTTTAAGGTGTTAAGAAGCAAAGATGTCACTTTAAGTACTAAGGTGTGCCTGACCCAAGCTATGGTGTTTTCAATCCCCTCGTATGCATGTGAAAGCTGGGGATAAGACCCAAGAATTGATGCTTTTGAATTATGGTGTTGCTGAAGAATACTGAATATACCATGGACTGCCAGAAGAACGAACAAGTCTGTCTTGGAAGAAGTACAGCCAAAATGCTCCTTAGAAGCAAAGACAGCGATACTACGTTTCACACACTTTGGACATGTTATCAAGGAGGAACCAGTCCCTGAAAAAGGACATCATGCTTGGTAAAATAGAGGGTCTGCAAAAAAGAGGAAGACCTTCAAAGAGATGAACTGACACACTGGCTGCAACAATGAGGTCAAGCATTAAGAATGGTTGGGAGGATGGCGCAGTACTAGGCGCTGTTATGTTCTACTGTGCATGAGGTCGCTATGAGTAGAAACTAACCGGGCACCTGGCAACGAGAACATGGTCGTATATTTTTATCCAGCCCCGTTTAGCTGCAGATTCAGATTTAATCAAAGTGATCAGTTTTACCGGACTATGATGAAGAGAGCTAGAGCTGGCGATGGAGTGATGTCAAGGAATTTAAGCAGAGCAAGAAGGAAACATCAAGGGAGGGACAGTGAAAATACACAGGAAAAATGGATTGTAGGTGGGATAGCAAGATTGCTGGAATTGGTGTCTTAGAGGGAATGAGCTGGAAAGAATACATCAGAATAGAATGAATGAAACGATGAATGACAAAGATTTCGGTCCCTGGTAAATACAATGTTAGAGGTGTTTAACAAAGGTTATCATTACACAAAAGAACCTTTTCTCCTTAAAATTAGCACTTCTCTCATTTCTGAGCATCTACTCTGCCCTAGATATGGTGTGTAAACCCACATTTTCTAAACATCCTCTATAGGCCCTTCTGCACTGACAACCAAGAGCGAGATCGGGGTGGAACAAAAGGCGAATTCCTTTCCCGCGAGCAAATAAAAAGCGCTTAGGTAACCGTAACAACATAAATCAACCGCAGATTGCCGCGTATCAATAACGTTTAACACGTTCTTACGTTTCATTATACAAGAAAACACGAATACAATGTCTTGAAAATATTACAACAGAAAACAAAAGGCTCTTTTCCTTGTCACTGCCTCTCCTCCTTCCACCCCATGCGTCTCTGAAGGGTAAACAAAGGGAGACCAGGCCGATATTTACAGACCAACACCCTGTGGGAGGCAGACCCAACGCCATCCAGTTGATTCCGACTCATACCGACCCTATAGGACAGAGTAGAACTACCCTATAGGGTTTTCAAAGGCTATAAGCAGCAGACTGCTACATCTTTCTCCCCTGAGCAGCTGGTGGGTTCGAACCACCGACCGTTCGCTCACCCAAGCACTCAACTACTGCGCCACCAGGGCTCCAGGACGGAGGTAGAAGAGACCGCAAACTTGGGATCCAGAGGAGACGCCCACTCGCCCGCCCCTGCCGAAGTCGCCCCTCCAGGGAGGCTCAGCCTTGCAGCTCGGGCCGGCATTTTTAACGTGGAAACAAGCCCGGGCCCGCCCCCGGCTCTGAGGACGCCAGGAAAAGGGCAACGCCCCGCGGAGGCGTCCTAGGCCGCCACTCGGTGACGGACGGACACCGACTCAGCTTCCCTTCCCCTTTTCTCTAGTGGCGTGCTCCCTGCCCATCCTCATTCTCTCGCCAACTCGGTAGCAGCCCAGCAATGGAGGAAGGTCCGACCTGCCTGTCTACTCCCCGCGTTTCTTGACCTGTTCACAGCTCCGCTCGCCCCGTCCCCAGAAGTGACGACTTCCGCACGGCCCTGCCTGTGTCCCGTCGGGCCTCGCGACTGCGGCGGAAAGATGGCGGCGGCGGGAGCTGTGGAACCGAGCTTCTTGGAGCTAAGCGGGGCTAAGCGCGAAAGGCTGAGGCATTTTCCGGAATTCACAGTCTGCGGCGTTGGTACGGAAGCGACCAGGGAGGCCGCTATCTTATCTTTTCCCTCTGGCTCCTCTCATGGGTACCCGGGTATCTGCCCCCGCACCACTTCATTCTTCTAAGTCCATGTTCCTCCGGGCCCTGGATGAGAGCTCCTCCGGTGTCTAGCTTCTTGCTCTTTTCATCACCTTCTCTCTGTACGGGTTGTCATTCCGTCACCCTCTGCTTCCTCAGCGCCCTCAGCCCAGTCATCCCCAGAGAACCACGTGTGCAGACTGACCGCGCTTCTTTTGCAGGGACGGTGAATGCCGTGGCCGGAAGGGTGAAATACGGTGAGAGCGCGGGAGACTTCTACTATTTGGAAAGTGGTAGATTATTCTCCGTCACCAGAAGCAGGTTTATTCATTGGTAAGTGCGATGTTCGGCAAACCCCCCTGGAAGGTAGGGTTGCTGGGTGTCTGGATTTTCGTGGCTGTTTCCAAAGTGTCATTTTCCAGAATGATAATCGACAGTTAGGAAAGACTGTTTTCAATTTATGTCTGATACACGGGAAAAATTAAGGAGACGGAAAGTTCTAGGAGAGATACAGCCCAGGCAGCACTAAAGGCAGAGCTTGGAATAAAGCCCTGAAGACCAGGTTTTAAACATGAACCCATTATATTTTATAGTGCTTTACACCTTCCTTCGTTCTGCAAATTTTTGTTGAACTACATGTCAGGCATGGTGGTAGATACAGGGATAAAATGGTGAGCAAAAAACAAAACAAACCTGCTTTTATACTGTCGTATGCATGATCTCATTTAATTCTTGAAACAACTGTGAGTTAGATATTGCCATGTTCCTATTATAGATAAAGAGAGTAAGTGTACATAACTATTATTCATTTATTTTCTGATCAAGTCACTCATTTAATAGTTATTTGTCGGGCTTTTACTTAGTGCAGGCACTGAGCTAAGTGCTAGTGTTGTAGCAGGCAAAGGACATATATGGACCCAGCTTTCATGAGGCAGTTTTGTGGAGGGAAAAAAAGACATTAAACTAATGAGCACTATTATAGGTATATAAATAGCTATAAATACATGCCCCCAAGGAAAAGTATAGGGGCTGTGAGAGGTCAATGGGAGGACCTAATTTAGACTGATGGGGCAGGGAAGGCCTTTGAGAAAGTCACAGTTAAGCTGAGATCTGAAGGATAGAAGGTTATCTAGGTATTGGAGAAGGGTAGCAGTCCATCAAGAAGGATCAACATATTGCAAAGGCCATGAGATGAAAATACGTTGGGAGGTTTGAGGAACTGACCAAAAGTCTGTGTGGCTTGACTGCAGTGGATAAAGGAGGAAGTGGTGGGAGAGATGCTGAGACTAGAGAGGTAGGCAGAACTCAGACCACGAAGGATCCTCCTCAGGCCACTTTAAGGATTTTGGATTTTTATCCACAATACATTGTGCAGTCATTGACAGGTTTTTAAAGAGGTACTAACGTGACCAAAACTGCATTTTTAAAAGATTAGTTTACTGTGTGAAAAATGGACTTGGGTTGGGTAGGGGTAATAGAAAAAAACAGTTTGCTTTTGTGATGGACCAAGTAAGAGATGCTGGTGGCTTGTGTTGTGGGAGTGGCTGTGAAAAGAGAAATAGATGTATTTAAGATATATGTGGAAGGTAGATTCGCTCAGACTTGGTGATAGATTGAATATTGGGGGTGGGGGGGGAGCAAGGACAAGTCCCAGGTTTATGATGTGACTAACCAGATATGGGGGGGGGGGGCATTCTTGCCATTTACTGAGATACACAAGGTGAGTTTTGGAGAGATGTGAATAATTCTTTTGTATGTACCACATTTGAAGTGCCTGAGCAGCATCCCCATGGAAACGTCAAGTAGGCATTGGGATTTACAGGGCTGAGGTTCAGAAGAGAGATAGGCATTTTAGATATGTTAGATACAAATTTCATTTACCTAAGAAGTATTTTTGCATGTCTGCTATGTTCCAGCCAATGTTTAGGGACTTCGAATATAGCAAAGACCCCACTCTCGTTGAGAGATAGGCAATAAATAACAAAAATAAACAAGTGGAATAGAGGGAAGCAAGGTTAGAGAGAAGGGGAATGCCTACAGGAGTTACTATTTTATATAGGGTGGTTGGGCAAGACCCAGTGATAAGCTGGCATTTGAGCAGAGGAAATGAGGATATCTGGGAGGAGAGCATTTCAGGTAGAGCCTTCCAAGAAAGAACAAAAAGTGCAAAGAACCCTGGGATAGGAGTTTGGTATGTTCAAAGAATGACAAGGGGCCAGGAGTCTCAGCTGAGTGAACAAAGAATAAAATACTAAGAGAGAGGTAGCCAAGGGCCAGATCAGGGCTTTGTCAGTTATCTCAAGGCTTTGGCTTTTCTTCTGAGTGAGATGGGAAGAAGCCATTGGAGAGTTTTAAGTAGAGAAATGACATGATCTCAGCTGTGTTTTGAAGGGTTCACTGTGACTGCTGCATTGAGAGTAAAGTATAGTACGGGGAGGGTGGAAGCAGAGACCAGTTAGGAGGCTGCTGCCACATTCCAGACGAAATGATTGTGGCTTCCACCAGGTGTTAGTAGAAGAGGTAGTGAGAAATGGTCAGATTTTGGATATGTTTTGAAGGCAAATTTGTTAGAATTTACTAATGGATCAACTGTAGGCAGGGACAGATTACCCAATAAGCAAGGTATATGTACAGGCTTAATTGTGCTTACTTTCTAGTCTGTAGCGCACAATTTCACCTGGGTTTCAAATCAGAGACATGGTGAATCCCAGGTGAAATTGTGCACTACCAAGTAGTAAGTAAGCACAATTAAGCTCGAGCATTCCTTGCTTACTGTAAGCTGCTGCATACCATGCTTACTGGTTAATCCGCCCCTGAATGTAGGGTATACAGAAAGAGAAGCTTCAAGGGTAACCCCAAGATTTTTCACTTGAGCAACTAGAAGCTATGGAGATACTGTTATTAGAGATGGGAAAGCATGCAGTGAAGCCATGGGTTTTTTTTCTTTGTTGGATTTGGTATGTCTAGGAATTCTGTTTTGGACAGGTTTAGTTTGAGATGCCTGTTAGCTATCTAAGTGGAGGTGCAGTGGTAGTCCAGAATTCAGTGGAGAGTTTGGGCTGAAGATGGATTTTGGGAATCATTGGCATTAGATGACATTTAAAGCTGGTACACTGAATGAGTGTTGATCAGTGCTTCTCAACCTCAGAACTATTGGCATTTGAGGCTGGATATGACTCAAAGGCAACTAACAACAACAATTCTTTGTTGTGGGGGCTGTCCTGTGCATTGTAGGATGTCGAACAGCATCCCTGGCCTCTACCCACTGCATATAGTAGCACCCTCCCCATCCCAGTTGTGACAACTAAAAATGTCTCCAGGTATTGCCAAGTGTCCTTGGGGTTGGGGAGGGAGAAATCGCCCCCGATTGAGAACCACTTGTGTAGATGAAGGAAGAGAGAAGGACTGAGCCCTGGGATCATTCCACCATTTAGGAAGATGAGGAACCAGCCAAGGAGATGAGAAGGAATAGCTAGGAAGGTGGGAGCTGAACTAAAGAAAGTGATGTTCCAGAAGCTAAGGGGAATAGTCCAAGGAGGAGGAGAGTGAAAACCGTCAAATGTTGCATGTAAGTCAGGTAAGATGAGAACTGAAAATTGACTTTTGCATCATGGAGATCATTGGTGACCTTGTCAACAACTGCCCCAGCAGACTGGGTAGGCAACAGCCTGTGTGGAGTGAGCTCCAGACAGAAGGGGAGGAGAGGAATTGTGAATATAGAGCAGCTCTTTCAAGGAGCATTGTCCTAAGGGAAGCAGAGAAATCAACTGGTGGCTGGAGTGTGATGGATTGTATAGACAAACAGTATGTTTATATGCCATTGGGAGTGATCTAGAAGGTGCAGTTGAGGGCAGCCACTGTGGGGGAGAAGGTTCAAGAAACCAAGAAGATGGGATATTAAAAAAGCATCTACATGGATATTGAAATCATTAAGAATTATGGCAGAATGGTATGGGAGAGAGTGACAGTGAGCCAGGAGCTAAGGTCTTCGAGGAATGAAAGGGCTGTGTAGGTAACTGCAGTAAGCAAGAGTGGGAGGTGGCATCTGATGGCATGAGCCCCAGAGCTGAGTGGTTTGGACAGGGAAGGCTGCACAGTGGTCTAGAAGTGGAAGTGGGGAGCAAGCAGGACATCTGAACCCTACCTTGAGTGAGGCCCTACTACAAGGAGTGTGGTAGAGAAAGCTGCCACCATTAGAGAGCGCTGCTGGGGACAGTGTCCTCAGGGAAGATCCAGAACCCAACTTTACCCAGAAGGCAGGAAGGTGAAGGGAGTGTTGAGAGAAGGGGTTGAGGATACAGAAAATTGTGCTGATGACGTAGCATGAGTTTGCTGCAAGGAGGAGTCTGTTTCCGTATTCTGGAGAAAACGTGACCACAGCAGAGGCAGAGAAGCCTCCTTTGACAGCCATTAACTGTCATCTGGTGCTGCTGAGAAGGCACTAAGGAAAAGGCTACAGTAGTCCAAGAAGGGATGGCCGCATAATTGCAGAGGTGGAAGGGAAGGAACAGTGTCAGGAAGAGGAAAGGATCAGATTTGACAGGCCCCAGTGCTGAGTGAAGGACATAGACGAGTAAATATGTGCCAGTGGTTTTTATAACATACTGGTAAGTGAAAAATAAGAAACCTCTTTCTCAGAGTGAGGTAACATTCATCGTCTGTGGTGGGTAAAACTAGGCACAGGGATGGGGGGGTTTTAAGAGTTTTAATCTGAATTCAAACAGTGGATGGACTTAGTGGCCTTAGGCAGAGTGTTTGTTTCATATAGGAAATGTGGTGCAACTTGAGTTTGAATAAAGTTTTTTGGTTTTTTTATTTTTCAGACTTTTTATGTATTTTCTCAAAAAACATTTATTGAATTCTAGCTATGTCCCTGGAACTTTGCTGGGTCTGAGGATATCACAGTGCATAAGACAGAGCTTACAGTCATTTATTAATAAACATCCTCCTTCTGAGGAATAAAGTGGAAGTTGGAATAGCTTATCACTATACAAACTAACCATAAGTTCAACCTGGAAAGTTATTATGTTTTAAAAATATTTCTTCAGTAAGACATACGGTCCCCTAAAACATATATATATATATACAAGGGCAAAAACTGTAAAATTGCTATTCTTTTGTGCTATTCCAAGTCAAGAAGGTTAGAGGAGGGAAATACCCACATTTATTGAGGTCAATTTTGTTTGGCTCTGTAGTAGTATATGTGGAGGCCACATTCCACTCCAGCTAATAGGAGTATGTGGTGTGGATTTTCATTATAGCAGAGTTTATTGCCTTGCATACTGATCTCAATAAATGGGCAATCAGGTTTGGAAATGCCTCTGTTTAACAGGGACTCGTATATAATAAGATTTGAATATTATGTTATGCTGTATTTTGTAAATCTATGTAATGTGATTTGGAATGTAAAACTTGGTCTGAATTTATGCAAATTTTTCAAATTGGAAGAGTGCACTGGAAATCATTCTGCCATATTTTAATGTAATTGTCAATGAGGAAAAAAATGCATAAATTTTTTAAACACGTCTCTTTTAACAAGAAAACCTCAGGAGATACATTAGAGCCAGTGGAGGAGTCACTGGACGTAAACCTGTTGAATAATGCAGTTCACCTCAAATTCCAAAACTGCAGCATCTTACCCAGAGGGGTGTATGTCTCTGAGACTGAGAATCATGTGATAATCTTGACAGTGACCAGACAGCGCACAGGCTACTTTTACCGCACCCTTCCCGGATGTATAGGAGTGTAAGTTGGTTATTTCCCAAATCACTCTGGCTTCACAGACTCAGTGCTAGAGCAATACCCTTGGAATCAAAGGATATTTAGACTCCTTGTTAGCCCTCACCAGGTGGTTGATCAACTACACATTTTTAAGATGAAAAAAATAATGTTCATTAAAAAGAATAGCTTTCTTTTCAAGCTTTATGTTTTTTACTTTCAAGTCTTTTGTAGCAGTGGAGAGGAACCTAGCAGAACTTGGGTTATTTTGATTTAACAGGTGTTTCTTTTTAATTAGTCCACAGGAGTTGATAACTGAAAGTCAGATGCAGTCAATGTTCATCGACATTGGAAAGGTTGATTTCAGGGATCCTTGCAGCTATCAGTTAATTCCCACTGTACCTGGACTGTCCCCTAATTCTTCTGCCTCAGCAGCCTGGCTTAGCAGTGATGGGGAGGCTCTGTTTGCTCTACCGTCTGCTTCTGGGGGAATCTTTGTTCTTAAACTACCTCCTCATGCAATACCTGGTAAGAATTGGAACTGAGCATGGATTTAATTTTAATCAAAGAATGTTGGTGTGGAAACAGACCTTAGAAGTCCAGCCCCATCATCCAATGCAGGAATTGCTTCTGCACTATCCCTTAAGTGGTCAAGCATTACAGCTGGCCTAGTGAGTCCCTAATGCTTTTTTTGTGGTTTTTAAAGGATGAGAGTTTATACAGCTGATGAGGACAGTAAAGCATATTGGAGTGTGGGAAAACAGATAATTCATTCTTAGTCCTGTAGTAGAGATGAGTTGACTAGCTGTCTACCCTCAGTTTGAGGTGCTGTAGTTAAAATAATCAAAACAAGTCCAACTGCTCATAACCTTGCTCCAAATTACCACTATCTCTTGTCTGTGTTATTCCATTAGCTTCCTAAATATCTCCCCAGGCCTGCCCTTACCTCTCTTCAGAAACTTCTCAGCCACAGTGATGCATTTAAAACATAAGTTGGATCATATCACTCCACTACTGAAAACCCTGCAGTGACTTCTCATCTGGCTCAGAATAAAACCACAGTCCTTACATTGACATCCAGTGCCCCCCTGCTGCCTCTCTAACCTCATCTGATTCTTTGTCTGCACCAGCCACATGGCCTTCTTGTAATTCCTTGAACTTGCCAGGCACACTCCTACTTCAGGGCCGTCTCCTGGTATAGTCTTTCCCCAGCTACCTGCTTGGCTCACTCAGTTCCCTTAGATCTTTACTCAGTGTCACCTGCTCACTGAGGCCTGGGCAACTTTCAGAATTGCAGCCCTTTTCTCCCTGTCACCACCTGCATTCTCTGTGCCCTCCCCTGTTTTTTCTCCACTTATTACCATTTTACTTAAATTACTGGAGCCCTGGTAGAGTAGTGGTTAAGAGTTTAACTGCTAACCGAAAGGCCGGTGGTATGAATCCACCAGCCACTCCTTGGAAATCCTACGAGGCAGTTCTACTCTGTCCTATAGGGTCACTATGAGTCGGAATCAACTCGACAGCAATGGGTTTAGTTTTTTGATTTTCTACTTCCCCTCTCCCCCGTTGGTGGAATATAAGTTCTATGAATACAGGAGTTTTTTTCTGTTTTCTTCACTGCTGTGTCTACAGTGCCTGGCATGTGAAAGGTACCCAGTGATTCTTTTGGGAAGAATGATGTAATTCTATTGAGTGGTAATATGAGTTACTGTCTTTAAGTGGCAAAAATTTCCCCTAGCAGTATAAAAGTATATTTTTATATTGATCCAGTAATGATTCAAAATATTTTAGATGTGCTATATATAGGAAAGATACATCCTGAAACTTTGTTAGTATATGGCTTCGTTTATCTAGTGCTGCTGTAACAGAAATACCACAAGTAGATGGTTTCAACAAACAAGTTTATTCTCTCACAGTCTAGTAGCTTCAAGTCCAAATTCAGGGCACCAGCTCCAGAGAAAGGCTCGCTCTCTCTGTTGGCTCTGGAGGAATGTCATTTTCATCAGTCTTTCCCTGGGTCTAGGAGCTTTTCAGCGCAGGAACCTTGAGTCCAAAGCTCTGCTCCCAGTGCTGCTTTCTTGGTGGTATGAGGTCCCCCCACTCTCTTCCCTTTCATCTCTTGTAAGATAAAAGGTGATACAGGCTACACCCCAGGGAAACTCCCTTTATGTTGGATCCAGGGATGTGACCTGAGTAAGGGTGTTACATCCTACCCTAATCCTCATTAACATAATCTCATCTTGCCTCATTAACCACAGGCAGAGATTAGGATTTACAACACATAGGAAAATTACATCAATCACAAAATGGAGGATAACCACACAATACTGGGAATCATGGCCTAACCAAGTTGACACATATTTTTGGCAGAAACAATTCAATCCATGACATTATAGAAATGTAGAAGCCTGTTACTTATAAAGACCTTGTTTATGGTTGCATCATTGTTGCCTTTGGGTTTCTCTAAATATGATTAAGAGGTGCTTTGGGTATCATTGACCTGTTTTCAATCTTGTAGGGATGGTGACAATTGTGGAACTGAAACAGTTCAGTAATGCAACGATTACTTATAGGCTGGATGCCAGCAGCTATCAGGTGAGTGGCGTCTAGCAGGTCAATCAAAGGGCCCAAGAATTTAACTTTTTTGCACTAGTCAGCTCCTATTATTGGCTCCAGTCTCGCTCCAAGGCAGATAAACAATATCCTGGAAAGGAGAGGCATCTACATAACACATTTCACCTGAGGAAAGCCATCTCCAGGGTCCACTTCATCTGTGATTGGACACCTTGACAGTAGAAACTCTGGCTTATTTTTTATATTCTCACACTATCCGGTTCAGTCCTCTTCCAAGACTCACCAAAGCCAATTTTGTGTGAAATTGTTAGAGGTAGGATGTTTTTGATGGTTAGAATAAAATGATTCAAAGAGGAGCAGTATTCCATTATTACATAGAACTTTTTAAAATTTATTACACCAGTTCATAAATCAAATAAAAATGTAATTCTCTTAGACCAACATATAAACTCTTGATCCTTTTGTTGATTGTACATTTGTAATTATATCTCTTGAATGCAAATTCTGATGATCAGATTATCTGCAACAGTTAAATTCTAAAACTTTCGACTTTATGTTTTTAGGGGTGACCAGGGGCCTTCAGATCGACCCCTCAGTCTTGCTGTTCATTGTGTTGAGCATGATGCCTTCATCTTTGCTCTGTGTCAGGATCATAAACTACGAATGTGGTCTTTTAAGGTAAATGCTACATTTAGAGTCACTGTAAGTTAAAATAGGATTGTGAATTGTAAGAAAATTTAAACGAATCTTGCTGCTTCTCTGATTATCAGATCAATAGGTTTGGAAATTACAGGTCTTTTCCAGTTCAGACATTTTCATTTAGCTTTATTTTTCATACATTTCCTCCCCAGCTTTTTGTCCTTTTATTTTGAAAATTATAAAACCTACAGGAAAGTTGAAAGAGTAGTACAGTGAGTGTGCCCTTCACTCAAGAGGAACAAACGTGTTTTCAAAATGCAAGTTGGTAAAATTGTTCTGAAGATTCTTCACAAAACAGCTGGTGATTCTATCTTTCAGACTGAAGAGATATTTTTCATTTACCCTTGAAAAAACAACTCCTGTAAGACCTTCATAGATAAACTCTAAGCGTGCTGGGATAGAATGGATGTGCATCCTTAATAAGGGGAGGGAGTCTGTTTTTCTAACCTGTATTCCCTTTGATGCCACTTATTAACTCTTACCTTAGGCAGGACCAAATGTGCCTGATGGTGGCCGACATGCTGGAGTATGTCCCTGTGAATAAAGACCCGCGGCTCGCTGCTGGGACTGGACACAAATTGCGGCTTGCTTACTCCGCCTCCTTGGGACTCTACCTGGGGGTATACATGCATGCTCCGAAACACGGACAGGTAGGAAACAAATAAGACATGTATCGAATTTCTCTGAACATGCTTTGTGGGGAAGTAGCTGCAGACTCATTGAGTCTGTTTAAGCTCTTTGCACCAGCCTGGATGTTTCACATTTTAAGTTGTTTCCCAGGTGATGATGGTGGGTTTTGTGCTAATATGTGAATTAGAGGATCTTGAAGAAGGGCCAGGACGAAAGGGAGGAGAGAGTTTAAAGGAATGTGAAAGGAAAATTAACCAAAACTAAACAGTAAAGAGCCAGGTTGGACGTCTGGGTAAGAAATAGTTACTGAAAGGGATGTAGGTGTTGGGGGAAGTTAATTTTTAGAAATAATTTTGCTCATCATCCAAACACCTGCTGTTGTATGTTTATGCGGTGTCAGAAAGTAATGTAATGGTATAATCCTATAATAAAGAGCCACTCGTTGGGTATTGTGTGTTTGGCACTGTGCCAGGTACTTTAGGTCCATTATTAATAGCAAACACTTGGCATATGCTTACTCTGAGCTTACACACTTTGCTTGTATCACCCAATTGATCCTAAAACATTCCAGTGAGGTAGGGTTTGTCCCCTTCGCTCTGCTCGAGCTCTCATTCCCCACCTGGACTGCTGCCCCATATCGACGCCCTCCTCACCGTGTTGTGTTTCGATCGTACGCCAGGCCTTCCCTGCACGTGGAAGCCCTCTCACATGCTCACACTCTCTGACACCCCAAGCCAGTTCACGCTCTAACATGGATACTCTCTTCATCTCCCTGGGCTCTTGATTTTCACACCAGGTCGTCCCACCCTGTGCATGGCTGTCCTGATGACCTGCTTGTCTGACTCCTCATGCTGGGACACCCTGCACAGACATTCCACTCAGTCAGCTCAGACTCTGACTCCCCATGCTAGGTCATTCAATACTGCTTCCTTGTGGACAGTTTCTTATTTTATAAGGATAGGGTCATTGTCACTATTAGTCTGTAGTGAATGTTCTTCATCAAAAAAGTTACTTATTATACATCAAATGTTGTTTCAGAGTGAAACTTTTTGTGCTCACAGCAGAGTTAATACTAAACATGAATTACAGGGTTTTATTCTTAAAGATTTGCTGACTAGTGTTGATTTGTATCAGGGCCTCAAGCCAGTTCGTTCTGGTTTGACCCCCTGCTGAGAATTTGCCTTTCTACTCCGAATAAAGAAACACCTGAGGATCTTGTTAAAATATAGATTCTGATTCAGTATCTCTGGGGCAGAAATGTAAATTCTCAGCCAGAGCGCTAACCATTTGAAGCCCGGGTTTATACTGTGTATATGTTTTATCTCTGGAATAGTGTTAAGAAATAAAAACTTAAAAATATAAAAATTGGTTTCTAATTGCTAATCTTTGCTTAGAAAAGCAGCATGTTGATTATTTCAAGTAATAAATTAAAATCTTATGTTTTAAACAGTTCTGCATTTTCCAGTTGGTGAGCACTGAAAATAACCGCTATAGTCTAGATCACATTTCCTCACTGTTCACTTCTCAGGTAGGTTTATCATCCTTTGCCTGTCGGCCAAGTACAAGAACGAAGTCCTGGCTAGCCCTACTGTTTCTTAATGGGACTGAAGTCTAAAAGCTGCAATATTTCATGAACTAGGCAAACAGAATTCATTTGGATTGTACCAGTTTCATGTGCTGCCATCTTTGGTTTTTATGCATTTTACCTCTCCCCCCATACAAATTTAATTCACCAGAAAATACAGTCGACCCTCCATATCCATGGGTTCCACATCTGCGGATTCAACCAACCAAACATTGAAAATATTCGGAAAGGAAAAAAAATAGTAAGTTCCAAAGAGCAAACTTGAATTTGCTGTGCCCGAAGCACTACGCTGAATCCACGCAAATGAAGTGATATGTAGGCATACCCTGCTGTAGCCTATATGTAGCCATACCCTGCTGTGGCCTCCCACCATTTCACAGGTCCTCAGTCTCTTGCCAGCACTCACTGTTTCAGCATTGTTCACTTCGCATCTTGTTAGTTCGCTACTTGGGTTGTGTGCACCGTTTGTTTCTGTGAAAAAGTGGCTCCTAAAAAGCAGTTACGTGGTCAAAGCAATCCCTCAAAGACAAAGAGGGAGTTTAAGTACTATCTAAGTTACAGCTACTAATCCCATCCTTGCTGAAGCAAAGGAGAATGAAGAAAACCAAGGACATAAGGGAAAGGTTAGTCCAAAGGACTAATGGACCACAACTACCACGACCTCCACCAGACTAAGCCCAGAACAACTAGATGGTGCCCAGCTACCACCACCGACTGCTCTGACAGGATCACAATAGAGGCTCCGTGAGAAAGTGGGAAAAATATGTAGAACAAAACTCAAATCCACAAAAAGGAGACCAGACTTGCTGGTCTGACAGAGACTAGAGAAACCCCGAGAGTATAGCCCCAGATATCCTTTTAACTCAGTACTGAAGTCACTCCTGAGATTCACCCTTCATCCAGAGATGTCTCAGAAGAAAAGCCTGGTGACCTACTTCCGAAAAATCAGCCACTGAAAAGTCTATGGAGCCCAGTTCTACTCTTGATACACATGGGGCCACCATGAATTGGAATCGACTCAGCAGCCAGTTTTTTTATTTATTATTATTTTAACATAAGCAGTCATCAGTCACTTTTTCTTTCTCCAGAAGATGAAGCCTCCCACAGCCACCATAACCAGGGCGCCAAATTGACAGCCAAACACTGCTCCGCAGATGACACCTGGGAAAAGCCCAAACAGGAGGCACGTCAGGAGTGTTCACACAGGAGCACATGTTGCACTAACGACCAGCCCAGGATCCCATGCACTAAAATTCACAGATGTGCCTGGCACATGGGCACAAATGACTCTACTGAAATAAAAGGACTAAACAGTTTTTGCAGATTCTAAGTGCAACAGGCATTCAGAGATGAACGGGGAGGGGGCGGGGGGGGCTGCCAGTGACCTCAGGGGAGGAAGCAGAACTGAACCGTGGAGGCCAAGTGACATCTTAACTTCCAGGAGGGGAGAGCTGGCATGTCAACCCTCCTGGGGGCCCAGGGGAGGAATAGAGACACTGGGCCTTCTATGGACACAAGTCAAGGAAAAACTCACTGAATTGCAAAGAGTACTGTTTTTCCTCTACCTGGATCCTGGGGCAAAATGGCCTCTTAATATTCACTGAAGGACACATAGCTCTGGGTTCCATTTATGAGTCCGCAGTTTTGAGGGTGGTTAAAGACAATTTTGGTGAAACCAGCGACAAACACCCTGTGAGAGACAAAAAGAAAAAAGAGGCAGCTGAGATGTATCCAATGCCCAACGCATGTAGAGCTTTGTACTCACGGGGCTCAGCCCCTCAAAGAGCAAAAATCAGACGACATTACCGGTAGGAGCTGAGAGGTTCCAGCTTTCCGTTGCGATAGCCACACATGGTTGACTCATTGCCGACATCAATTTCGTATTCCAAGACTTCAGACAAGCCCTGAGAACAATTCTCATCTGTTGTTATGAGGTATGTCACATACGTATCTGAAACCCTGCTTCTGAAATCTTCATATGTGTATTTCAAAACATCTGGTGATGGACACTTAGCTAAGAAAGGCATGCAGAGATCATAAGAAAGTGATGGCAGACAGTGATTTAAAATCACATGCATTATGAGATGCATATAAATAATGGTGGTGACACTGGGGGATAACGGTAACAGTGACCATCTGTCAGTGTCCTCTCTGTGCCACACGCTGTTCTAAGTGCTTTACTGATATCAACTCATTTAATCCACACAATAATGTCATCACAGAGGCTTATGGTTTGTTTGTTGCCATCAAGTCAGTTCCAACTCATGGTGACCCCGTGTGTGCAGAGTAGAACTGCTCCATAGGGCTTTCAAGGCTGTGACCTTTTGGAAGAAGATTGCCAGGCCTGTCTTCTGAGGCACCTCTGGGTGGATATGAACCACCAGTGTTTCAGCTAGATTTATTATTCCCATTTTACAGATGAGGAAATGAAGGCATAGGAAGTAAAGAAGCTAGCCCATGGTCACACTGCCTACGAGGTGGAGCTGGATTTCTTAAGCCAGACCATCTGGCTCAGAGCCCGTGGTCTCATTTACCAAGGCTGTGCAAGCTTCCGAGACAGAGAAAGAGGAAGCGGAATGCCCGAGCCCACATGTGGTAAGAGGTGGAGCAGGGGGTCTGACCATTACACAGCACTGCCTCTCTCATTCAGCAAAGGTTTGATCCTGGGAGGTGTTGAAAACCATCGCAACAAAATGACTAAGAGCTTGACACATACCCAAAATAAAAAGATAGGAAGAGAGATCTCAACATCGCTTTTTGAAATTTTCTGAAGATCCACGATCCCAGCCAATTCCTCCTCTTCCAGGGACCCCCATTCCTCACCGTGCTTGTGATCTTGCCCTTAAGACCAGGATGGCACATGGGTTGAGACACTGGGCACAGAAGTTCACATTTATAGAATCACCAAAAACAACAAAACTTGGCATTTTAGACCTAGGCCTTGTGTGAGGCACCCACGTGAAGAAAACCTCGAATCATTCCCTTCTTGTTGCCAGAGAATGTAATGGAACCCTTAAGTAGCTTTTGATTCAGCTCTTCTCTCAGCTCCGGAGATGCTCTTTTTAAATTCACACCAATAAATGCAAATCATCTTACACTTTAAGAGAAAGTCATCCACTGGGGATGGTTGTGATTCCGTGTGTGTGTGTGTGTGTGTGAGAGAGAGAGAGAGAGAAGTTGATTAAGACTAATATTCTGCCAGCTAAAAGATCCTGTGTTGCAAAAAGAGAAGGAAAACATAGTTCAGAGGTCAGCAAACTATGGCCCACGGGCCAAATCCAACCTACCACCTGTTTTGCTTAGTAAAGCTCTATTGGAGCACAGCCACCTTCATGCTTTATGTATTGTCTATGGCTGCTTTCAAGGTCCCCAGGTGGCTGGCTTCTAAACTAAAGGTTGCCAGTTTGAACCCACCCAGCAGCACTGCCGGAGGAAGGCCTGGCAATCTGCTTCCGCAAAAGGTCACAGTTACGAAAACCCTATGGGGCACATTTCTACTCTGCACACATCTTAGCCCATGAGTCGGAACCAACTCAACAGCAATGGGCATGGCTGCTTTCATGCTACAACAGCAGAGCTGAATCACTGCAACAGACACTATATGGTCTGCAAAGCATAAAATATTTGCTGTCTAGCCCTTTGCACAAAAAGTTTGCCAAACCAGATCATCAAGCAAATAGCTCCAGGGTCTGAGTGCCAAAATGTGGGCTACAGTGTAAAAGAGAGACATATATTTGGATCGTTAATATGTCTCAGTGGGCACAGAAATGGCAGCCGGTCATGGCATCACTCACTGGTTACCCTGACTGGACCCCTTGTTACCCTTCTTGGTGGTCAGAATGAGAGCGTAGGCTTTGATTGGTCCATGGCTGTCATTAAACTCACTGAATGTGATCTTTATTGAATTATTACTGACAGATGTGATGACGGGCTTCAGCTGGAGGAGGAGGGTCTGAAACAAAATGAGACGTGATCACCCGACACTTGAAAGTAAGAGAAAATTCTCCTTAAGATTGCCCCTGCCCTGGAAGCCTTGTGCTGGGCTCATGGAAAGCAAATCCAGAAGCAAAGGGGAAGGGAAGGAAACTGGTGGGGCAAAGAGACAGTGGATCCCTCAGGGAGATGTGCCCACCCACATCGTCAGGGTGGGCTCCTGGCTGCATTGTTTGTCCAAGCCCCTCCAGACCCAAGATGGGCCAGGTTCCTTATCCTGAGAACAGGGGTGAAAGCAGGAGAGCCAGAGAGACTGTGTGGGTGCAACTTTCACGTGTGGACTGGGCTGCTGTGAGGAGACACCCGCCCACCGCACAGACTTCACACTGGGGAACAGTCAGTCCTCTGAAAAGGACAATGGCACAGATACCCAGGGAAGGAAAGAGGAGATCGGGAGAGAACCCACTTGTTCCTGGGGCCCAGCTACATTCCTACCATGTCTCCTATACTGTTGTAAACTGCTGTCAAGTCAGCCCCCACCTCATGGCCAACCCATGCACAACGAAATCAATCAAATGAAATGCTGCCCAGTCCTGAGCCATCCCATGATTGATTGCGGACTGGACCCTTGTGATCCATAGGGTTACACTGGCTGATTTTCGGAAGTAGATCACCAGGTCTTTCTTCCTAGTCCATCTTAGGCTGGAAGCTCTGCTGAAACCTGTTCAGTATCATAGCAACACACAAGCCTCCAGTGACAGACAGACTGACTGACAGACTGTGCATGAGGTACATTGGCCGAGAATTGAGCCCAGGTCTTGCGCATGCCCCATTTTTGCTGGAGTTGGTTTAAAATATCACCAAAAGTAACTCGGCCAGCCCTTTACCCAGAAACCAGAAAAGCCTGCCACCAGAATGTTCCATGGATAACCTTCATGATGTGTGTCTTTCCTTTCCTTTCCAAGCTAAACTTGCAGAGCCACTCACTGAATTAACACAAAAGGAAGAAAACACTGAACTGAAGATGATCCCTCTCCACACACAAACTCTCCACCTAAATTTGTCTCCCACAGACAATTTGGATTGTTTCTTCATTTTTATCATTATATCCAAGATTCAGGGAGACTGAGAAAACGGAACTCCAGAAGCATCCCAACACGATTCTCTAAACCTGTGCCGTCCAATATAGTAGCCACTCGCCACACATGGCTGCACCTGAAATGTAACTAGTCTCAGTTCAGATGTACTGTAAATGTAGAATTCACAATGAATTTCAAAGGCTTACTACGGAAAAGGAAACCTTGGTGGTGTAGTGGTTATGAGCTACAGCTGCTAACCAAAAGGTCAGCAGTTCAGATCCACCAGGCGCTCCTTGGAGACTCTATAGGGCAGTTCTACTCTGTCCTATAGATTGCTATGAGTCAGAATTGACTCGACAGCAATGGATTTGGTTTTGGGGTTTTTGTATGAAGAAAGACTGTAAAATGACTCAATATGTCATATAGATTACATGTTGAAATGACAATATTTGAATATATTGTGTTCGTTAACGTGTTATTCAAATTATCTCAGCTCTTTTTTCATGGCTCCTAATTCTTTGTAGCTTGCATTTTATTTCTATTGGACAGTGCAGCTCTAAACTACAGACTTCAGCAACCTCTCAAGGAACTGACAGCAGTGACCACATGAGGACACTGTCCCCAAGCCTAACTGTCAGCTGCCTCAACAGAGGCTTCCTGACTCGTACTCCCAAATTTTCCATCAGCTGTTGGACTCCCAGGAGCCCTAGCGGTGCAGTGATTAAGAGCCTGACTGCTAACCAAAGGGTTGGCAGTTCGAATCCACCAGCAACTGATCTATTTTTTGGAAATATTCTGATGCTCTAAAGAAAAGACATCTAGCAGTCAGAGAGCACAAGGGGAGACAGACCCCATCAGGTTGGTCTAAGACAATACCACCTTGCAAGGACATGGAAAGGAAAGGACAGCTGAAAACGAAGCAAAGATGTGGGAAGCAATTTGTTTCCAAGCACACACACACCCACCAAAAAAAGCAGGGAGTGGGGCATTAAAAAATCAACTCTGCCTCAATAACAAAAAATAAATTATTAAAAATAATAAAACTGCAAAAGAAAAAAATCAACTGTGCAGTGAGTGTCTACTGTGCCACACAACAGCTTGGGAGTTTGTGAAAACTACAGAGTCCAGGAAAATAGGAATCTTAACCAAATATCTGATAATAATAAAAAATGATTATTACATTTCTAAGCGTGATTATAATAGTAATATGGTTATGTTTAAAAGGAAAAAAAAGGAGTCTCTATTGTTGACAAATAAAATGATCTACTGACTGGGACTGGTTTCAGAGTAATCCAGTGAGGGCGAAGGGAAAGAAAAGATACAAATGAAACAATATCGGCCAATTGCTGGTAACTGTTCAACTGGACGCCGGACAATGGGCACAAGGGTTTCATTATACTGTCCTCTATTTTTGTATATATTTGAACATTTCTCTAAAAATTTTTTTTTTTTTTAAATGAAGTAAGAGAACTCACTACTTAAAACAAAACGTGGCAATGAATTATTCTGCAAAGCAAAGGGACCTTTTGGAATACACAAAATGAGTTTCTTCTTATTCTGCTTTTCCAGACTTCTACAGAATGGGTTGCCACTCTGTGCCAATAAAAGTAAATATTTTAGAGAAAATTTAAAACAGATTTCTAGGCCACACTCGGCGGACATGCTGGGGTGCCCACCATGCCACCTGACTACTCTTCTGCTCGAATACCCACCTGTGCTATCAGTGGTGCAGGTTTTTTGGACGGAGGATACATTCTTTCTACAGGACAAGATGGTGATGCCAATGTTATACAAGGTACAAAAATTCAAATTCTGCCATGCAGCTGGTGCCGTTCTCCAAGGAGCAGTTCTCCAGGCATGTCATGTCACAGGCTCCATCCACTGCTGACCTCCAGCTTAAAGCCAGCATTGTTGCCAGGAGGGAGGGCCCACGTGAGAACCAAGGTTGGCTCTTTGGGGACCGGCTCATAGCTGAAGTTCACCGGTGCAGCATCTGTAAAGCAAGCACAGCACTGCATGAGATTCTGGAATTTCTGCCTTTGCAAATACCAAAACACGGCGAGCAGTAAATCCTGGCCCATTGGTGATGAGGAGGCAGGCGTACAGTGTGGTGGAGGAGTCAGAGACTGACCCTGAATCGGGCAACACCAAGCTGTGTGACCTTAGGTCAAGAAGTCCCTGGGCAGCACAAAGGGTTAGGTGCTTCACTACCAGCAGAAAGGTTGGAGTTTTGAGCTCACCCAGAGGTGCCTCAGAAGACAGGCCTGGTGAACTGTTTCCAGAAGGTCATAGCCTTGAAAACCCTATGGAGCACAGTTCTGCTCTGCACACATGGGGTAGCCAAGAGTCGGAATCAGCTTGACAGCAACATACGACAACCCTGGGTCAGTCACCCAACTGCTCTGGAACCTCGACTGCAAGGCTATTTGAGGATTAAATGAAACCATGGGTGTCAGTCACCAAGCAAGATGCCGGGAAAGAACAGGGGCTTCATGAGCAGAAGCTGGGTCATATCGTGAGTGGTAGCAACTTCACCTGCATCATCTCATTCTGGGCCTCTCAACCATCCTTCTCTAACAGGAATGGTTAATACTATCCCATTTTGCATATCAATCAATTGAGGCTTACAGAGTGTATTAGTTTCCTAGGGCCAAACCAAAAACCAAACCTGTTGCCATCAAGTCCACTCTGAACAAATTAGCACTTTATCTGTTGTTGGTTTAAGACAACAGAAATGTATTGTCTCAGTTCTGAAGCCTAGAAGTTCAAAGTCAAGGCTGTCGGCAGGGTCATACTCCCTCTGAAGGCTCTAGGGGAAGATCCTTTCCTGTCTCTTTCCAATTCTGGTAGCCCCAGGCATTCCTTGGCTTGATCCCAGTCTCTGCCTCCATCTTCACATGGCCATCTTCCCACTGTGTCTGTCTGTCTCTGTGTCTGTGGGCTATATAATTCAACCCATAACAGAGAGGCTAAGTAATTGGCTGAAAATGACACAGCTGGCAAGTGGTGGAGCCCAAACAAGGTTCTAAACCCAAGTCCAGGGCACTTTCCGCACACACAACATACTGCATAATCAGTGTAACTGGTGGGATCAGTTTCTTCATCTTTCAAATGGGGTGTTATTTGCTCCTACCTACCTCCCAGAGTTTTAATGAAGACCAGTGTTACACTGATAGAATAGATATGGCAGTGTTCAAGAAAGACTCCAACAATCGGAACTATGAGCAGAAGTACCCCTGACCCATCTGCAAAACATTCCCCAGGCTACTCTTTGAAAGTATCCTCTGTTGAAAATAGGAGTCTTCCCTTTATCGTACTTTTTGCATTGTGAGATTGGCAAGGACCAGGAAGGGCAAAAAAGTTGAGCATCCATTTTAACACTATCCTTTCCACCTTCTTCAGTGCAAAAGCCAAACTATAAACTGCAAGGCCCAACATCATCCATGCCCCGATCCATTACCTCTCAGGCCTTACCTCCTATCCTCATCCTCTAGCTCCTGTGGATCCACTCCTGCCACCCTGAGCTCCTGCTCTTCCTCCAACACAGCAGGCACACGCCAGCCTCAGGGCCTTTGCAGTGGCTGCTCCCTAGGCCTGGAATGCTCTACCTCCTGACATCTACAGGGCTGGCTCCTTCAAGTCCTTCAAGTGTTTGCCCAAAACTCATCTTTCCACTGAAGCCTTCACTGGGTGTCCTCGATAAACATTTCATTTCTCCTTTGCCTGCTTTTCCCCCCTCTCCTTAGCACTAATCATTTGTCCAATAAATTAGACTTATTTATCTTCTTTATTAGCGGCCCTGGTGGCACAGGGGTTAAGAGCTCAGCTGCTAACCAAGAGGTTGGCAGTTCGAATCCACCAGCTAGCTGCTCCTTGGAAACCCTATAAGGCAGTTCTACTCTGTCCTGTAGGGTCTTACGAATCAAAATTGACTCAATGGCAGCAAGTTTTATCTTGTTTATTATCTGTCTTTCTCACTAGAATCAAAGCTCCAGGAAGTCAGGGAGTTGTCTGTTTCATTTAAAAGTGCCTGGCATATAGTAAGTGCTCAACAAATAGCACATCAACATAGCACTAACAAGCTAACAGGCTGTCTCAGCTAGCTCAATGTTAATTATTGCAAAGGACACAGAACCTAATAACTAAAGACTGTACAGGTCCTGTTCGCAAAGTCAACAGCACATGGGAGGGAGGTCAAGAGGCAGCTGGGGCTACTCACCTGTACAGAATGACACAGAGCTAGATGCCCCCTCAGGGACATTCCCAACTTGTGCGAAGGTCTCTACTGTGTAAGATGAGCCAGGTATTAAACCACAGACTGTAGCATAGGTGGTTCCAACACCTGTGATGTTTTCTACTGGGTTGCTGGAATTTCTACTGATAAGGCGGTAAGTGTATGTGCTAGAGGCGTTATCAAAGTTCTGCCAACTAAAGGCTGCTGCTGTGGTAGTGGTATTTATTTCAATGTTGGACACACTGCTGGGCCCTTTTTAAAAAAAAAAAAACAGCAGCAGCATGAATCAGCTTGACTTCCAGGACTGTTTTACTTACTGCATCCAAAATACCCTGGCTCCTTTGGAGAAAAGAAAGAATAAAACTATTATTTCCTGACTCATAAAATAGAAGGCTTCCCAAAAAGACATTCAGAAAATAATTACACAGATTATATCTCAAAAGAACTAAAGTTTTTCAGGTTTCTTTTAGTACTTTAAGTTTATCCAAAATCTATTTTCGACATATAATTCCCGGTATGTTTTTTAATTGGATTAATGAATAAGAAAAAGAAACTATAAACTACCCATCTTTACCATAAATGTAGGTCAAATATTAGCAAAACACTACCCTCACTGCTATATGCAAAGCTCCTCAACCTGGCAGGATCTTTATGCCAACATGACAAGGTGACCCTCCTCTAGTCTGTATTCCCAGGGAATTAATGGAATAGTTATTTTTTTCATTGTCATAGAAACACTTTCTGCTCCTAAAGACGATGCCAAGTTCACATAGCTTCTGCAGTGGCACCTCATAAAAACAGCAGACCTTTTGCGGAGGCCGGTGTTTTCAAATTAAGCCATTTCAAATTCAGCCTGGAACCCAGAAATACACGCAACCCTTATCGGATCATTTAACCAACACTTACTTCCCACCCTCCAAGTGAAAATGGCATTCTAAGAGACTTATGTGTGTAATCTGCAGTGGAGCTGGATTTCCCTAGGACACTGCCCATTTCTGGAGTGATTGCTTAGAGTGATCGCTTTGAGGGGACCGACCGTTTTGTAAGAACTGACCTCAGGCTGTATATCTAAATGGTAGGTGTACTGGAAAGCAGTGTCTGTGCTCTGCCACTTCAGCTCCATTTCAGTTGTGGTGACACGCACCACACAGATGGCAAACACCACACTGGACTCTGGGCCAAGAAAAGGAGGAAAAGGAAATCTATTATCAACTGTCATAAAGTCCAGCTTACTTCAAAGTGATTATCTCTGGCTGGTGGTTAACACATGATTTTTTTTTTTTTTTTTTTTTGCTTCTCAGCAGTTAATAAAACTAACATGCATTACTGTTGTTATAAATTCTTTTTCAACATTTTTCTTTGGATACTTAAAAGGAAAACCTGACATTTACCAATTCTACTGATTTCCTCTAAGAAACATCACTGTTTCACTGAAAATACCATCTATTCACTTACCAGTTTGACCTTCAACTGTTTGAGGTGGCCCTTGTGTCCCATTTGGTCCTGTGGAAATACTTCAAAATGATATTTGGTCCCAGTATTTAAGCCACCAACGATAATACTATGGTTGGTGGTTGTTTCATTCCGAGGTTCTCCAGCTCCATCTCGTGTGGTAAGTATCTTAATGGAGCCCGAGTCATTGCTACTCCTAGTCAAGCCAATTTCCGTTGTACTGACACTTGTCACTCGAAAGTCAGAGACTGGACCAGGGGCTACGGGAAGAAAATAAATGAATAGATTAAGAATCTGTTTCTTTAGTAGATACTAAGCTTCTGTTAAGGGTAATGGTATAATTTGAGAAAGATTAAAGGTGACAGTTAAACAAGATGATGAACGTAACGTCACTGAACTATGCGTGTGAAGATTGTTGAAATGGCAAATGTTTTGTTACATATATATTTACCACAATTAAAAAAACATAAATTAAAAAAAATTCTTAGCACACCAGAAACAAAAGAAAACTTTCTTTTACAAAAACAATCATTTCTCTAGAAGACAGGAGTGAGGAAACTTTCACGCTTATTTACCAAACTGGTTAACAAAGAAGAAAAGGCAACTCTTTCCATTGTTTGCACAAGCTCTGCATAATTAGTTATTAACTGAGATTTGCTTCATTAAGAGGTTTCAGCAAGATCTGCCCCCTTTGTACGGCACTGTAAGAACAATTCAGTTATTTATCTCCATGGTTCACAGGCTTTGGGATTTCACCAATCAGAAAAAAGCCCCCAAATTTTGGGAACTGACAAATTTGAGGGGACAAAAGCTACCAATTTTTATTTTTCCCCCAAAACATACACTTAAAAACAAAACTACCAACTGTTATCATCTTTATTTCTTATAGAAATGTTCCATCACCAAAAGAAAATTAGTAAAGATGTAATCCCAGAACGGACAGTGCTTTCAACTCAACATATTTAGCTCCATGAAAAACTCACTACCATATCCTTATTTTTGTCATTTTACTATAAACCAAGGAGGACTTAGACCAGCACCAGTCAGCAACTGGGAAGCATCCCTCCACGAAAGCAAAATATACAGGAGGCTATCTCTGGTTTCCCAAAGGTTATATAAACCCTGAAAACCATTTTAAAATTCATGAGACAATGTAGCAATGCAATTAAATACTTATGATATAACAGCACATAAAACAAATATAAATCATACTGCTTTAGAGTTTCAACTAAGTAAAAAAAAAAAAAAACTATAGATTTAGATTGGAAGGATCACAACAAATATAAATATTTTATTCATCAGGGTAGAACAACTTATTGAACTTCCTCTTTCATTCGATGTCACCATCTTCACCTCACTTCCAAAGAAAAACTAGAAACAAGTGGGTTTTAACAAAGTCACATTTTCTGTGATTTTCACATTGTTGTGAATGCTTCTCTGTGTCCATTGGGGGCAGCAGAGAACAACACAAGAAGGGAGAGGAAAATGGTACTCAGCATCACCTGTGCACGCAATCTGGAACAGAAAAAGAAAACGGGAAGTCAGCAGATTAATTCAGCCACGGAAAATGCAAAGCAGGATTTAATAATCAGGTAGGGTGTTAAAAAGTACCTTAGGCAAACGCCCACTGGCCGGGATTGGGATGTAAGGACAGAGGCTACAGGGATTCAGTCTAACATGTGTCAATCACAAACAATGGATTGACTCCGTAGTATGGAGGCAGACTGCTGTTTGCTACCCAGTGTCCTTCCTCACAGACATATCCAGGCCCTGTGGTCAGCTCCCTGTGGTCAGCACCCAGCTGAGGTGAAAGGAAGCAGGTAAGACCCCAGGGGCCAGAGGACAGGAGACTGAGACCATCACACCCCTCCCCAGGGCCATTTTCACATCACTATGGCAGGGTGTAAAGCCAGGTGTGCTGCAGGAGAAATCCACTGGGTTGGGGATTTTCTTCGTATAAAAACTCATCTTCTTCTTTCCATCCATAGGTGGCAGTCATTTATCGGTATATTTTAATCATATGCAAATGGCTTTGGGAAGAATGAATGTTTGAAACAGAAAGGACCTTAAGATTATATAGTTGGCAGTGCTTCATTCTGAGGTCTTTAGATGCCTGGAACGGTCCTCAGAAATATTCACTGTGACCCACAAATTATTTCCCCATACTTCAAAAGTCTAAAAAAACCCACTGCCATTGAGTTGATTCCGACTCATAGTGACCAGACAGGGCAGAGTAGAACTGCCCCATAGCGTTTCCAAGAAGCAGCTGGTGGATTTGAACTGCAGAACTTTTGGTTACCAAAGAGTCATAATAGACTCTACAGCAATGGGCTTTTATGGGTTAAAAAGGCTAAAATAGTTCAAGGTTGTATGTCTTATTGTTTAGTAAGCGCGCCTTTTTGTTTAACAGGACTTTGCAAAGAATGGTCCCTGTGAAGAGGAAAATAATCAAAAGGGACCCAGGTGAAGAAAATGTCCTCCAATCTCCCAGCAAACTCTTACCACAGCCCACCTGGCCGCACCTCAGGCCTCAATGTCCCTTCACACCCTTCACACTCTTGAAGTTGGTTCCCCGAAGAGATTTTATGCATGTATCCCTCCTTCCAAACACTCTGTCCCAGACCTTCCTGTGGCATGGTCTAAATGCCACCTTTCCAGCGAGTCCTTCCCGAGCCAACCGACAGAAATGAGTGTCCTCACTCTCCATCATATCACTGAACAATTAACTGAAATTATCCTCCGTCTCCCCAACTAAAATGCCCGCTCCACAAGAACAGAGACCTTGCCTGTGCCCCTGTGCCTAGAATGGTGCACACAATGGGCACTCAATAGACAGACACGGAAGGCAAGAATGAACCTCTCATTTTGAAGAAGACAATCCCAAAGGCCCAGGAAGGGAAAGGACTTGCCTCTGGGTCCCACAGGAAGTCCAAGGCAAAGGCTGCCCATCCAGGAGACTATCTGGCCCAGGATTCCTTCCACTTATCCCACCATCTGCACTTATCAAGGAGGCCCTGGGTGGCATAAAGGGTTAAGTGCTCGACTACTAACTGAAAGCCTGGCAGTTCAAACCCACCCAGGCCTGGTGATCTGCTTCTGAAAGGTCACTGCCATTGAAAACTCTATAGAGCAGTTCTACTCTGACACACACGGGGTGGCCACGAGTCAGAATCAACTCGACAGTAACTGGTTGAACTTATCAAAGGGCGGAGACAGGGCAATCTTCATCCTCAGCTCATGGGTTAGGAAGACAGAAGGAAGGGCCTATTACTCCCTCCCACTCTCTCAGTGGCCCAGGCACCAAGTCTCAAAGGCCCGTGAGTATCCTCCTCTCCCCACACAAGGCCCAGTCGCTGCACCCTGTGGACTCTTCTCTCCCACGCATCCCCCACTCTCAAGCCCTGTCATCTCAGGCCTCAAGTTTTCCAGCCCACCTCCCTGCCTCGAGTCCCTGCCCCTCAGTCTAGGTTGTGCATCAACCCACATAGTCCATGATGGGAAAGAGAGGAGGGGTCAGCTGCCAGGCGAGGAGGCGCAGGGTGGCAAACGTTTGTTGTCAGTAGTTGGAAAACATTAAAGGCTATAACCTCATGACGCCAGGATGGCCCATCCTACCCCCTCCAGGGGTACTGTCTGTGTGTGTGCATAGCTGTGGGGTCTTCTCAGCTGGAAGGCATCCAGTCATCCATCCACCCGGATGTCACCTAAAAACTTTCAAGAGCTGGATGCTGCCCTCAAGCAGTTTACAGGGAAGTAAAGGAAATAGGATTTGTCTGGAAGCAACAAATTCAAGGTGGACGGCACTGAGAACTCACTTTAAGGAGCAATACCCGAGTACCTCCATGTGCCAAGCACCGTGCTAGAGCTAAAGCAGACCCTTCGTGTCACTGAGGAGCTCAAGGCTCAGGGAGGGAGGGAGGTGAACCAGATGGAGGACAGGTGGATGCTCTCCCTGGGGAGGGCACCGTTCACTAAGGCAATCAAGGCAGAGCGTCTGCTCATTTCAATCTGTGTCCTTTAGATGCCCGGCCTCAGAAAACGGATGATCGTTATACGAGATGACGTCAAAGGCTCTGAGTTCTAGACATGAAAGTGCGAGGATCACCATCTTGGAGGAAAAGCAGTTTCCGTGAGACTGAAATCACAGCTCTGACTCTGTCTTCTCAATGCGTTTAACCAAAACGCGCAGAACACCAACTCTGCTCTCAGCGTTTTCCAATATGAACTCATTTACTCCCACCAACAGCCCTCCAAGGCAGGCACAGGTCATGCTGCTGGGGAGCTTCAGAGCCCAGATTTGAGCCCCAGTAGTCTGACTCTGGAGTCTGTCCTTAACCACTGGCTGCTGGCCCCAATGTAAAGCAAATGGAGAGAAATGTACTAGGATTTAAGGAAGATTTAAAATCAATTTCAGAAGATGTTATCGGTGTATTCCTTCCTGCTCCCTGTACCCCTCTCCCCTTACAAAAAAAAAAAAAAAAAAACAGCAAAGTAAGAGTTGTTGCTGTTAGGTGCCTTCAAGTCAGTTCCGACTCATAGCGACCCTATGTACCACAGAACAAAACACTGCCCTATCCCATGCCATGCTCACAATCATTATGCTTGAGCCCATTGTTGCAGTCACTGTGTCAATCTATCTCACCGAGGGTCTTCCTCTTTTTCACTAGCCCTGTACTTTACCAAGCATGATGTCCTTCTCCAGGAACTGGTCCCTCCTGACAACATGTCCAAAGTATGTAAGACGTAGTCTAGCCATCCTTGCTTCTAAGGAGCATTCTGGTTGTACTTCTTCCAAGACAGATTTGTTTTTTCTTCTGGCAGTCCATGGTATATTCGATATTCTTCGCCAAAACCACAATTCAAAGGCATCAATTCTTCTTCGGTCTTCCTTATTCACTGTCCAGCTTTTGCATGCATATGATGTGATTAAAAATACCACAGCTAGGGTCAGCCACACCTTAGTCTTCAAGGTTATATCTTTGTTTTTCAACACTTTAAAGAGGTCTTTTGCAGCAGATTTGCCCAGTGCAATGGGTCTTTTGACTTCCTGACTGCTGCTTCCATGGGTGTTGATTGTGAATCCAAGTAAAATGAAATCCTTGACAACTTCAATCTTTTCTGCATTTATCATGATGTTGCTTACTGGTCCACTTGTGAGGATTTTTGTTTTCTTTATGTTGAGGTTTAATCCATACTGAAGGCTGTAGTCTTTGATCTTCACCAGTAAGTGCTTCAAGCCCTCTTCACTTTCCGCAAGCAAGGCTGTGTCATCTGCATAACGTAGGTTGTTGATGAGCCTTCCTCCAATCCTGATGCCCCATTCTTCTTCATGTAGTCCAGCTTCTCGAGTTATTTGCTCAGTGTACAGACTGAATAGGATGGTGAAAGGATGCAACCCTGATGCACACTTCTTGACTTTAAACCATGCAGTATCCCCTTGTTCTGTCTGAACAACTGCCTCATGATCTGTGTACAGCTTCCTCATGAGCACAACTAAGTGTTCTGGGATTCCAATTCTTTACAATGTTATCCATAATTTGTTATGATACTCACAATTGAATGCCTTTGCATAGTCAATAAAACACAGGTAAACATCTTTCTAGTATTCTCTGCTTTCAGCCATGATCTAGCTGACATCAGCAATGATATCCCTGGTTCCATGTCCTCTTCTGAATCCAGCCTGAATTTCTGGAAGTTCCCTGTCAATGTACTGCTGCAGCCATTTTTGAATGATCTTTAGCAGACTTTTACTTGCATGTGATATTAATGATATTGTTCGATAATTTCCACATTCAGTTGGATCACCTTTCTTGGGAATAGGCATAAATATGGATCTCTTCCAGTTAGTTGGCCAGGTAGCTGTCTTCCAAATTTCTTGGCACAGATGAGTGAGCACTTCCAGTGCTGCATCCGTTTGTTGAAACATCTCAGTTGATACTCTGTCAATTCCTAGAGCCTTGTTTTTCACCACTGCCTTCAGTGCAGCTTGGACTTCTTCCTTCAGTACCATCGGTTCCTGATCATATGCCACCTCCTGAAATGGTTGAATGTCGACCAATTCTTTTTGGTATAATGAGTCTGTATATTCCTTCCATCTTCTTTTGATGCTTCCTGCATAATTTAATATTGTCCCCATAGAATCCTTCACTATTGCAACTCGAGGTTTGAATTTTTCCTTCAGTTCTTTCAGCTTGAGGAATGTGGAGCGTGTTCTTCCCTTTTGGTTTTCTATCTCCAGGTCTTTGCACATGTCATTGTAATACTTTACTTTGTCTTCTCACGCCGCCCTTTGAAATCTTCTGTTCAGTTCTTTTACTTCATCATTTCTTCCTTTTGCTTTAGCTACTGGACGTTCAAGAGCAAGTTTCAGAGTCTCTTCTGACATCCATTTTGGTCTTCTCTTTCTTTCCTGTCTTTTTAATGACTTCTTACTTTCTTCATGTGGAGAAACAATTCAGGACACAGAGTGTTCTATTCGTGAGGAAAACATAAGAGAGATGTTTTCTTTGACTATTCAGAGCCTCATTCATGTCCTACTGGGCAAATAAAATTCACATGACCAAGAAGAGACTGAAGAAACCCCTTATAACATGCCTCCCATCACCATAATGCCCCACCCAGCAGCCCTGGGTCCCTCACAAAAGGTAAACTCTGTCTAACAGGAACATCACTTTCTGAATTATTCAAAGACATAGTATCTTTATTGATTCAATAAACAGTTCCAACTTGGCCTTCATGTAAATGCAAACGATTTGAAAAAGAAAACCTCTCTCTCTCTCTCTGCACTCAAGAGTTTGGCAATTGGCAATCGCCTGGGACCCAAGCACCTAAAATTCTGTTTGAAATATCCTCATAATATTTTCCTGGATTGTAAGGATGAGAACTTTTAGCCTTTAATCAAGAACACACCTTGACTTCTCATCTGAGAAACAGAGGCCCAGCTTCTTCCTCTTTGTGATGGAAATAATAACACATGTACACAGGAGTACTTCGAGGATTAACGATAAATTATAAACGCACAGGAATGCACATAGCAGGCATTCGATAAACGGGAGTGTGCTAAAGCACTCTGCAAATCTCGAGGAACAAGAAATGCTCGGTTTTTCCACTTTCCTACATTTTCACAGGATATAAAAGCATATGATTAATTCTTCATTCAACAAAAAGTTACTGAGTTCCTACTGTGTGCCAGAAGGTCCCTGGATGGCAGAGTTTGTGCCTGACTCCTAACCTAAACATTGGTGGTTCGAACCCACCCAGTGGTGCCACAGAAGAAAGGCCTGGTGATCTGCTTCCATAAAGAATATAGCCAAGAAAACCCTATGGAGCTCAGTTCTCTTCTGTTACAGATGAGGTCACCATGAGTTGAAATCAACTAGACAGCAAGGGGTTTGGTTTTTCTTGTTTCACTGGGTGCCAGGCACTGAATTGGGGGATACAGAGAAGAATAAGGGACAATGCCTGTCCTCAAGAGGTTAATGGTCTAGTTGGAGGGAGAGCCAGAGAAACCAAACAGCACAGTGAGCTGAGTGACGCAAGAGAAGGACGAACCCAGGCTGGCAGGAGTGGGTGTGGATTCCTAGAAATGGCCAACAGGAATTAGCCAGGTGGAGGAGAAGAAAGGTGACGTGGACAGAGGGCGTAGCCCAGCCTGAAAGGCCTGGAGAACAGAGAGAACTGCACACAGCAGGAACGACATGGGGTTTGCCGTGGCGGGAATGAACACAGAAGCACTTAGGAGACGTGTCAGATCTGCATTTCGGAAACACCTCTCTGGTTGGTGGTAGCAGTGTGGAAAATAAATCTGTGGAGGCTGCAGGAAAATAAAGATGAGCAAAGCATATGGAATCACTGTCAAAGCTGTGTACAGAAGGAGAATATCCAAATTTTGGCTCTGGGCAAGCAATTTCTTTTATTCCCTTTAAACGTTTACATCTGATTAGGTGGGCAGGTGTGCAAACACACACACATACAACATCAGGAAGGTGCTGGTACTTTGTTGTTTAGCAAAGCCGGTGCTACCTGGGACCTTTGGGAAGAAGTGGTGCCTACCTGCAGTTTGTCTCCAACAACAACAAAGCTGACCCTTGGAACTTGGAAAGGTTAAGGGCCAGGACGCACAGGTGATGCCAAGAAAGGGCAGAAGGCGGACAGGGGAGACGCTCGGCTGTTACTGTCAAACCTGACACTGAGGCCTCTCTAGCCTCACATCAGCCAGCTTTTCAATAAAGCTTCAGGAATAAGATGAAAAACCAGGATTAAGAAAATTTATAAAACTGGGTAAATGGGAAGCATTTAAATTCACAGCTACCATGCCCAGGAGAGAAGAAGAAATGGTATTATTCAGAAAGTAAGAGGAAGCAGAAAATTGGGAGGAAGGATTCCAGGATTAATTCAATCAATCAATAAATGCCACACACATACACACACACTCTGTCGGATTCAGTGAAAGGCAGTACAGTGTAGGTGGTGTAATGACTTTGCAGTCAGATGGACCAGAGTTTAATTCCCAGCATTGCCATTTACTATATGATCTTGCTTAGCCAGTTTTTAACCTCTCTGAGCCACAGTTTTTGTCATTGTCTGAATAACAAAACCTAACTTACCTGGTAGATGGAAGGATTAAAAGGATAATGTGCATAAAGCACTTAGCACGTAATAAGATCTCAAAAACCTGAAAGCTATTCTTGTTGTACAACAGAACGAAACACTGCCCAGCCCTCCGCCATCCTCACAATCGTTGCTATGCTTCAGCCCATTGTTGCAGCCATTGTGTCAATCCATCTCATTGAGGGTCCTCCTCTCTTTTGCTGACCCTCTACTTTACCAAGCATGATGTCCTTCTACAGGGACTGGTCCCTCCTGGTAACATGTCTAATGTCTAAAGTACATGAGATGAAGTCTCGCCATCCTTGCTTCTAAACAAACTTCATTTAACAGATCAGAAAAAATCTGAAGGAAAGCTGTCCTCCCCAGCCCCGCAGAATGGCAGGAAAGGCAGATTTTGTGATTCATGTGGTGATCAGCCGGAGATCAGTGTAGGCATTGCTATGGGAACATCTCCACTGTCAGCGCTGCTGTCAGGCCCTCCCTCCACGGGGAACTATTAACGGACACGATGAACATTCCTTCAACAAGCAGTGACTGAGCACTTACTACATGAAAGGCCACGGAGCAGCGTAAACTGCAGCTCTTCTCTTCAAGGAGATGAATGAAGTCAGAAAGACACATACACTTGTGAAGAAAGTTAAAATGGCCAGTGTTTTGTTACATATATATTTACCACAATAAAAAAATAATTTTAATAAAACAGACTTGTTTTTATTAAAAAAAAATTTTAGGACTCCAGCAAAATGGCGCTCTAGGGAGAAGCACCACACCGTCCCTCCACAGCAAAGATCAGAAAAACTAAGCCAAACAGAGAAAACAACAATCCTGAAACCCTAAAACATCAAATGAAGAGATAAAGAACTCAGCCATGCACCAAATGGAGTGAGAAAACTGACAGAGAATGGAGAGTGAGGAGAGATTCATACAGAGGTCCTCTACCAGCTAACGCAGTGTGGATCCGCCATCTTGGACTCCTATCGGAGGCCAGCAAATAGGGGGTATGAGAAAGCAGCTTCACAGAGCTTCCAGCAGGAGACAAAACAACCGGTAATTTGTGATATACACTTTCCCACCACCCACCCTTCTTCACCCCCACTTGGCCTCCTCTGCTTCCCGCAGCCACAATCTCTTGTCCGGGAAACACCAGCTGCATGGATTCCACACACCCGAACCGGCCGACTCTCTGAGTGCCATTTGTTGGCTACTCGTGTTGCTTTTTTCCACTTCTTTTGATTTCTTCCTTACCTCTCACCACCTCCCCCTCCTTTCGCTCAAATACCTGGCTCCGTGCGCCATGTTTGCTTCTTCCTCAGGGGCTGTGGAGCTCTGTTCGAGTGTGGAACTGCTTCCTGGCCTGGGCTGCCGTGCTAGTGGATCCCGGGGCTTTTGTTCATTTGTTTGTTTTGAATTGTTTGTTTGTTTTCTTTTCCTTTGCTTGAGTTGGGAGCCTTTCTGGCCAGGCGGTGCTGTGTGGAAAGGAGACTACCCCCTCGGCCTGCACAGACATGCAGAGGGATCCCTGAGAGTATTTCTTTTTTCGTTGGTTTTTTTCTTTTCTTTTTCTGTTTTTTGGGGAGCTTTTCTTGTTTTTTTTTTCTTTTTGAATTTGCTCTGTTTTCTTTTCCCTCTTTTTCCCTTTTTGTCTTTCTTCATTACTCAGTTTCTCATCTCTCTATATCTTCCTTCTCTTTCTGTTCCCTGAATACCTGGTGTTGTGTACCTCTAGGCCTTCTAGCCAGGCTGTACTACAACACCTGAGAGCGACCTCCCCAGACCTCATAGCTGCACCTGTGGGATCCCTGGGAACTTAGCGGTTCTTTAACCTTTCCGATTTTTGTTTATTCATTCTTTTCTTTTCTTCCTCTTCCCCTTTCTGTTTTTCTCCATTTCATAGTCTCTCATCTCTCCACTCCAATGGCAAGCTCCCCTAGCATTCTTTTTTGTTTGTTTGTATGTTTTTGGCTCTTGTTCCTCTCTCGTCTCTCCCATATCCATCTTAGCTCCACACATAACAATCTCCCTGCTACATCCTGCCTACCTGCACCACGCGCTTAACATCATACCACCAAGCAGCACAGGCACGGCCTACCGGAACCTGCCCTGCACTGATTACGGACCCACCATGGTGGCTGTAGTAAGTGCCACAAACAACCCATCCCAGTAACTCCTCTTCAGGTAGACCTGCCCTGCGGTACCATATCAGAGTGACTGACCCTGCCAGTTGGAGAAGGAGGTGAAAAGTATTGTGCCCACAGATGAGCAGACAACGAAGAACACACAATCCACCTGCTCAGACATAGTCAATTTTTTTTTTAAAAGGGACGAAACAAACAAATCTACAATCAATAAATGAGAAAAATAACTACTGAATGCCCCGAAGACAGCAGACAATATCAAAACATTTACAAAAACAGGACAGGATGGTTCCAGTAGGCATCCAAAATAAAACACCAGATGAATTTCCAGCGGAAGAAAATGCACTAGAACTACCTGATAGGGAATTCAAATCTCTAATACTCAGAATTCTCCAAGAGCTAAGGCAAAAAGCTGACCAACATGAGGAAAAAATAGACAAATTCATGGAAAATACAGACAAAAAATTCAGGAAAATAATGCAGGAACAAAATGCCAAAATAAATTTACAACTAGAAATTATACAAAGACAACAATTAGAAATCGAAAAGATAAACAACAAGATTTCAGAAATGAACAGTGTCATAGAAGGGCTGAGAAGCAGATTTGAAACGGTGGAAGACAGGATCAGTGGAATTAAAGACAAACACTTGGATACAACTCTGTTTCAGGGAAACTCAGAAAAAAGAACAAAGAAAAATGAAGAGACCCTGAGAGTTATGTGGGATACAATCAAAAGCAAAAATTTGCAAGTGATTGGAATTCCAGAACAGGGGGAGAAAACAGAAAACATAGAGAGGATCACTGAAGAACTGCTGACAGAAAACTTCCCCAATATCATGAAAGATGAAAAGCTGGCCATCCAAGAAGTTCAACGAACCCCATATAGGAGAAACCCCAAAAGAAAATCACCAAGGCATATCATAATCACACTCGCCAAAACCAAAGACAAACAAAGAATCCTGAGAGCACCTCGTGAAAAACAAGAAGTCACATACAGAGGAGAAATAATAAGACTAAGCTCAGATTATTCGGCAGAAACCATGCAGGCAAGAAGGCAATGGGATGACATATATCAAACCTCGAAACAAAAAAATTGCCAGCCAAGAATAACATAGCCTGCAAAACTCTCAGTCAAATTTGATGGTGAAATTAGGTCATTTCCAGATAAACAGAAATTAAGGGAATATGTAAAAGTCAAACCAAACTTACAAGAATTATTAAAGGGAGTTCTTCGATCTGAGGACAAACAACTTCAGCTCACAGGCTGAATCTAGAAGGCAGGATCGTACCAGCAAGATACCAATTTAGGAAATGAACTCCCAAGGACTATCCAAAACCAAAAGAAATACAAAAGGGAATCAGAGCAGTTAATCAGTAAATGACAACAACATCAAAACAATAAAAGGGAATAAACAGCATAGGTAAAGAACCTTCTAATCGAGAGGAAGGCAAGGCGATACCAAGTAATGGTAGACTGCTTCAAACTTAGAAAGATAAGTGTAAAATTCAAGGTAACCACAAAGAAAGTTAACAAACCAACTCATAAAAATAAAGACAAAAAACATAAAGTCTCAGCAAAAACAAAACCTACAAAAACAAAAGAAATGAACAAAAAATCCACAAATAAAAGTAACTCAGCACAAGAGTGTAAGAAGAACAAAGAAAACTTCAGCACCACAAAAAAAAGCACTACAAAATGACAGCAACAAACTCACATCTATCAATAATTACACTGAATGTAAATGGACTCAATGCACCCGTAAAGAGACGGAGAGTGACAGAATGGATAAGAAAACAGGATCCATCAATATGCTGTCTACAAGAGATACACTTAGAAACAAAGATGTGAATTTATTAAAAGTCAAAGGTTGGAAAAAAATATATCAAGCTAACAACTACCAAAAAAGAGCAGAGGTGGCAATTCTAATCTCAGATAAAATAGACTTTAAAATGAAATCTACCATAAAAGACAAAGAAGGACACTATATAATGATCAAGGAGACGATCCATCATGAAGACATAACCATAATAAACATCTACGCACCCAATGACAGGGCTCCAAAATACATAAAACAAACTCTAACAACACTGAAAAGAGAAATTGACAGTTCCACAATAATAGTAGGAGACTTCAACACACCACTTTCAGTAAGAACAGAACAAATAAGAAGAAACTCAGAATAGATACAGAAGACCTAAAGAGCACACGGAGCCAACTTGACCTCATAGAGATATATAGAGCACTCCATCCAACCGCTGCAAAGTACACATTCTTTTCCAATGCACATGGAACGTTCTCCAGAATAGACCACATCTTAGGCCAGAGAGAAACTCTCAACAAGATCCAAAACGTTGAGATAATTCAAAGTATCTTCTATGACCACAATGCCATCAAGGTAGAAATTAACAACAGAAAGAGCAAGGGAAAAACATCAATTACATGCAAACTGAATTATACCCTGCTTACACATCACTGAGTAATAGAAGAAATCAGAGATGGAATAAAAAAATTCCTAGAGTCAAATGAGAATGAAAACATATCATACCAAAACCTTTGGGACACAGCAAAGGCAGTCCTCAGAGGACAATTTACAGCAACAGATGCACACATCAAAAAACAAGAAAGGGACAAAATCAAAACATTAACTACAGAGCTCAAACAAATAGAAAGAGAACAGCAAAAAAGGCCCACAGCCACAGGAAGAAAGGAAATAATAAAGATCAGAGCAGAAATTGATGAAATAGAGAACAGAAAAACAATAGAAAGAATCAACAAAACCAAAAGTTGGTTCTTTGAAAGAATCAACAAAATCGACAAACCACTGGCCAGACTGACAAAAGAAAATCAGGAGAGGACACAAATAACCCAAATAAAAAATGAAATGGCGGACATTACAACAGACCAACTGAAATAAAAAGGATTATAACAGAATACTATGAAAAACTATAGTTCAACAAATTTGAAAACCTAGAGGAAATGGATAAATTTCTAGAAACACACCGCCTACCCAAATTACAACAAAGTGATGTTGAAAATCTGAACAGACCCATAACAAGAGAAGAGATTGAAAAGGTAATAAAAAAAAAAAACTCCCAACCAAAAAAAGCCCTGGCCCAGGTGGCTTCACTGGAGAATTCTACAAAACATTTACAGAAGAGCTTGTACCAGTTCTACTCAAGCTATTTCAGAGCATAGAAGAGGAAGCAACACTTCCAAATTCATTCTATGAAGCCAGCATAACGCTGATACCAAAACCAGGCAAAGACATCGCAAAAAAAGAAAATTACAAACCAATATCTCTCATGAATATAGATGCAAAAATTCTGAACAAAATTCTAGCCAATAGAATTCAGTATCATATCAAAAAAATAATACACCACGACAAAGTAGGATTCATACCAGGTATGCAAGGATGGTTTAACATTAGAAAATCCATCAACGTAATCCACCACATAAATAAAAGGAAAGAAAAAAATCACATGATCATCTCAATTGACGCAGAAAAGGCATTTGACAAAGTCCAACACCCATTCCTGATAAAAGCTCTCAATAAAATAGGTATAGAAGGGAAATTTCTCAACATAATAAAGGGCATCTATGCAAAACCAACAGCCAACATCATTCTTAATGGAGAGAGGCTGAAAACATTCCCCTTGAAAACAGGAACAAGACAAGGATGCCCTTTATCACCACTCCTATATAACATTGTGCTGGAAGTTCTAGCTAGAGCAGTAAGGCAAGAGAAAGAAATAAAGGGCATCCAAACTGGTAATAAAGAAGTTAAACTCTCCCTGTTTGCAGATGATATGATACTATACACAGAAAACCCTAAAGACTCCACGAGAAATCTTCTGGAACTAATAGATTCAGCAGAGTAGCAGAACACAAGGTAAACATACAAAAATCAGTTGGATTCCTATACACCAATAAAGAGAACGATGAAATGGAAATCAGGAAAACAATACCATTTATAATAGCCCCTAAAGAAATAAAATACTTGGGAATAAATCTAACCAGGGATGTAAAAGACCTATACAAAGAAAACTACAAAACACTACTGCAAGAAACCCAAAGGGATCTACAGAAATGGAAAAACATATCATGCTCATGGATAGGTAGACTCAACATTGTGAAAATGACAATTCTACCCAAAGCAATTTACAAATACAATGCAATCCCAACCTAATACCAACAACATTCTTCAGAGATGGAAAAACTAATCATTAACTTTATATAAAAAGGGAAGAAGCCCCGAATAAGTAAAGCACTACTGAAGAGGAAGAATAAAGCTGGAGGACTCCCACTACCTGACTTCAGAACCTACTATATAGCTACAGTAGTCAAAACAGCCTGGTACCTGTAAAACGACAGATACACTGACCAATGGAAGCGAATTGAGAACCCAGATGTAAATCCATCCACCTACGGTCACCTGTTCTTCGACAAGGGCCCAAAGTCCATCATATGGGGAAAAGACAGTCTTTTTAACAAATGGTGCTGGCAAAACTGGATATCCATCTGCAAAAAAAATGAAACAGGACCCATACCTCACACCATATACAAAAACTAATTCAAAATGAATCAAAGACCTAAATATAAAGCCAAAAACTATAAAGTTCATAGAAGAAAAATTAGGACCAACACTACAGGCCCTAATACATGGCATTAACAGGATACAAACTATAACCATCAACACACAAACCCCAAAAGATAAGCTAGGTAACTGGGTTCTTCTAAAAATCAAACACCTATGCTCTTCAAAAGTCTTCACCAAACGAGTGAAAAGAGAACCTACGGACTGGGGAAAAATTTTTGGACAGTACAAGTCAGACAAAGGTCTAATCTCCATAATCTACAAGAAAATCCAACACCTCTACAACAAAAAGACAAATAATCCTATCAAAAAATGGGCAAAGGAAATGAACAGACACTTCACCAAGAAGACATTCAGGCGGCCAACATACACATGAGGAAATGTTCGCAATCACTAGCCATTAGAGAAATGCAAATTAAAACCACGATGAGATACCATCTCACCCCGGCATTACTGGCACAAATCAAAAACACTGGAAATAACAAATGTTGGAGGGGCTGCGGGGAGAACGGAACTCTTATGCACTGCTGGTGGGAATGACAAATGATACAACCATTTTGGAAAATGATATGGAGCTTCCTTAGAAAGCTAGAAATAGAAATACCATATGATCCAGCAACCCCACTCCTAGGAATATATCCTAGAGAAATAAGAGTCGTCACTCGAATAGATATATGCACACCTATGTTCATGGCAGCATTGTTCACAATAGCAAAAAGATGGCAACAACCTAGATGTCCATCAACAGATGAATGGATAAACAAACTATGGTACATACACACAATGGAGTACTATGCAACGAGAAAGAACAATGATGAATCTGCGAAGCATCTCATAACATGAATGAAACTGGAGGACATTATGCTGAGTAAAATAAGTCAATCACAAAAGGACAAATATTGTATGAGATCTCTATTGTAAAAACCCATGAAAAAGTTTACACACAAATAGTAACAATCTTTGTTGGTTACCAGGGATGGGAGGGGTAGGGGGGAAATACTAAATAGGCAATAGATAAGTGGTATCTTTGGTGAAAGGTGAGACAGTACACAATACTGGGGAAACTGGCACATCTTGTACAAGGAAAGGTCATGGAAGCTTCATAGACACATCTAAACTCCCTAAGGGACTGAATTGCTGGGTGGAGGGCTGTGGGGACCATGGTCTCCGGGAACATCTAGCTCAACTGGCATAACACAGTTTATAAAGACAATGTTCTACATTGTACCTTGGTGAGTAGCGTCTGGGGTCTTCAAAGCCTGTGAGTGGCCGTCTAAGATACTCCACTGGTCTCATCCCTTCAGGAGCAAGGGAGAATGAAGAGAACAGGAGACAAGGAAAAGATTAGTCTGAAGGACTAATGGACCACAGCTACCAAGGCCTCCACCAGACTGAGTCCAGTACAGCTAGATGGTGCCCAGCTACCACCACTGACTGCTCTGACTGGGATCACAACAGAGGGTTCTGAACAGAGGTGGAGAAGGATGTAGAACATAATTCTAACTCACAAAAAAAAGAGCAGATTTACTGGCCTAAAGGAGACTGGAGAAACCCCGAGAGTACGGCCCCCAGACACCCTTTTAGCTCAGTGGTGACATTATCTCCTAGGTTCACCGTTCAGCCTGGGAGTGGACAGCCCTGTAAAACCAAATGAGACCAACGAGGTACAAGAGTCCAGTGACAAGGGCCAGAAGGCAGAAGGGGACAAGGAAGCTGGTGATAGGGAACCCAAGGTTGAGTAAGGATATTGCTGATGTGTTGTGAGATTGTTAACCATTTTCATAGGGCAACATTTGTAGTAACTGTTAAATGAGAAACTATTTTGTTCCATAAGTCTTCATCTTAAGTGAGAATAACTGCACAATTGGAAGAGCATAGTCAATGTCACTGAACTGTGCATGTAGAAATTTTTGAAATGGTGTATCTTTGGCTATCTACATTTTCACCAAAAAAAAAAAAGGTTGAGAAGTTAGAGGGTTGACATGTTGTGGGGTTGTTAACCAATGTCATAAAACAATATGTGTACTACTGTTTCATGAGAAACTTATTTGTTCTGTAAGCCTTCATCTGAAGTACAGTAAAAAAAAAAAAAGAAAAGAAAAATTCTAACACACACAAAAACACCAGATTTACTGGCCTAAAGGAGACTGGAGAAACCCCGAGAGTATGGCCCCCAGACACTCTTTTAGCTCAGTGGTGAAGTCACTTCCGAGGTTCACTGTTCAGCCAGGGATTGGACAGCCCCATAAAACAAAATGGGACTAATGAGGCACAGCAGTCCAGGGACAAGGGCTAGAAGGCAGAAGGGGACAGGAAAGCTGGTGATAGGGAACCCAAGGTTGAGTAAGGACACTGTTGATGTGCTGTGAGGTTATTAACTATTGTCATAGGGCAACATGTGTACTAACTGTTTAATGAGAAACTATTTTGTTCTGTAATCCTTCACCTAAAGTTGAGAATAGCAGCACAATTGGAAGAGTGTAGTCGATGTCACTGAACTGTGCATGTAGAAATTTTTGAAATGGTGTATCTTTGGATGTGTATTTTCACCAAAAAAAAAAAAAATGTCGGGAAGGGAGAGGGTTGACATGTCGTGGGGTTGTTAACCAATATCATAAAACAACATGTGTGCTACTGTTTAATGAGAAACTATTTGTTCTGTAAACTTTCACCTGAAGTACAATAAAAAAAATAATAATTGGGGATTCTTTAGCCAGGAACGGGGAAATAGATTGGATAGGCAACTAATGATGTCTACCACAAGAAGGAGCCCTGGTGGCACAGTGATTAGTGCTTGGCTGCTAACCAAAAGGTCAGCAGGTCAAACCCACTAGCTGCTCTGTGGGAGAAAAATGTGGCTGTCTGCTTCTGGAAAGATTACAGCCTTGGGAACCCTATGGGGCTGTTCTCCTTTGTCCTATAGGGTCTCTGTGAGTCCAAATTGACTTGAAAGCAACAGGTTTATCATAAGAAGGTGTTGTGAAGAAACCTCACCAGATCATATACAGGCTGTAAAAATGGCACAGGGGTGGTGTATGACTCCCTCTGAATTCACAAGAGGGAAGGAGGATCAAGATCAACAGCCCAAGGCTAATTCCTCACAGTTATGGGGTTTATGAGAGAAGTAACAGGTTACAGTTCAGGTTCAGGAACACTCAGGATACAGTTCTTCCATCAGGATAGCCTCTTCTCAGCTGTTCCCACAGGCACACCTCTCCCTGGCCCTTGGCCTCTGCCTGTGCTCAGGCAAGCATCACAAAGCTCTTTTAGCTCTGCTGATAAGTGCCCAGAGGCATCCCACTCTGCCAGTAAGCCTCCACTCGAAGGCGCTCAGTTCTAGCTCTACCAAGTGCCCAGAGGCACCCTACTCTTCCAGCAAGCCTGCTGCCCAAAAGTGCTCAGCTTTCTCGTTCTGTGGGCCAAGCTATCTCCTGCTGGTCTCCTGGTTCTGCTGCTACCATTTCTCTACCACTGCTTCTCACCATCTTCAGTGTTACAGTTCTCTCTCTCTCTCTCTCTGTCTCCCAGTCCCAGTCCAGGAGCTTCTCAGCACAGGGATTCCGGGTCTAGAAGACACACTACACTCCTAGCTCCTCTTTCTTGGTGGTGGTATATCCTACACTCCCGCCTCTGGGGTGGCTCATTTTAAGCCTAGGGAGATGGCAAAACTGACCAATCCCTTCATTAGGGCTCCACAGACCTAATTTGCATGGCCCCACGCCCACACCGTGTCTGTCAGTTTGTTGTAATATGAGGGCTTGCATGTTGCTGTGATGCTGGAAGCTATGACACTGGTATTCAAATGCCAGCAGGGTCACCCATGGCAGACAGGTTTCTTTCAGCTGAGCTTCCAGACTAAGACAAACTAGGAAGAAAGACCTAGCAGTCTACTTCTGAAAAGAATTAGCCACTGAAAACCTTATGAATAGCAGCAGAACATTGTCTGATATAGTGCCAGAAGATGAGCCCTTAAGGTTGGAAGGCCCTCAGAAGACTACTAGGGAAGAGTTGCTCTTCTAAGTAGAGTCGACCTTAATGATGTGAATGGAGTGAAGCTTTTGAGACCTTCATTTGCTGATGTGGCATGACACAAAATGGGAAGAAACAGCTGTAAACATTCATTAATAATGAGAATGTGGAACATACAAAGCATGAATCTAGGAAAATTGGAAATCATCAAAAATGAAATGGAACGCATAAGCATTGATATTCTACGTATTAGTGAGTTGAAATGGACTGGTATTAGCCATTTTGAATCAGATGAACATATGGTCTGTCTTAGCCATCTAGTGCTGCTATAACAGAAATGCCACAAGTGGATGGCTTTAACAAACAGAAATTTATTTTCTCACAGTCCAGTAGGCTAGAAGTCGAAATTCAGGGCATCAAATCCAGGGGAAGGCTTTCTCTCTGTTGGCCTTCTCATCAGTCTTCCCCAGGACTAGGAGCTTCTGTGCACAGGGACCCCAGCTCCAAAGGACATGCTCTGCTCCCGGCACTTCTTCCTTGGTGGTATGAGGTCCTGAATTCTCTTCTTGCTTCCCCTTCCTTTTATCTCTTGTAAAATAAAAGGTGGTGCAGGCCATACTGCAGGGACACTTCCTTTACATTGGATCAGGGATGTGACCTTAGTAAAGGTGTTATAATCCCACTCTAATCCTCTTTAACATAAAATTACAATCACAGAATGAAGGACAACCACACAATACTGGGAATCATGGCTGAGCCAAGCTGATACACACATTTTTGGGGGCGACATAATTCAATCCATGACAACCTTCTATATCAGGAATGACAACCTGAAGAGGAATGGCATTGTATTCATCATCAAAAAGAACATTTCAAGATCTATCCCAAAGAACAACGATGTTAGTGGTAGGAAAATATCCATACGCCTACAAGGAAGAGCAGTTAATACAACTATTATTCAAACTTACCCACCAACCACTAAGGCCAAAGATGAAGAAATTGAAGATTTTTACTAACTTCTGCAGTCTGAAATTGATCAAACATGCAGTCAGGATGCATTGATAATTACTGGTAATTAGAATGCGAAAGTTGGAAACGAAGAAGGATTGGTAGTTGGAAAATATGGCCTTGGTGATAGAAACGATGTCTGAGATCACATGATAGAATTTTGCAAGACAATGACTTCTTCACTGCAAATATCTTTTTTCAATAACATAAATGGCAACTATACACGTGGACCTTACCAATGGAATACACAGGAATCAAATCAACTACATCTGTGGAAAGATGATGGAAAAGCTCAATATCATCAGTCAGAACAAGGTCAGGGACTGAGTGCAGAGCAGACCATCAACAGCTCATATGCAAATTCAAGTTGAAGCTGAAGAAAATTAGAACAAGTCCACGAGAGCCAAAGTATGATCTTGAGTATATCCCACCTGAATTCAGAGACCATCTCAACAACAAATTTGACACATTGAACACTAATGACTGAAGACTACATGAGTTGTGGAATGACATCAAGGACATCATACATAAAGAAAGCAAAGCAACATAAAAAGACAGGAAAGAAAGAAAAGACCAAAATGGATGTCAGAAGAGACTCTGGAACTTGTTCATGAACGTCAAGTAGCTAAAGCAAATAGAAATGATGAAGTAAAAGAGCTAAACAGAAAATTTCAAAGGGCGGCTTAAGAAGACAAAGTAAAGTATTATAACGACGTGTAAAAACCTGGAGATAGAAAATCAAACGGGAAGAACACGTTTGGCATTTCTCAAGCTGAAAAGACTTAAGAAAAAATTGAAGCCTTGAGTCGCAAAATTGAAGGATTCTATGGGGAAAATACTGAATGACGCAAGAAACATCAAAAGAAGATGGAAGGAATACACAGAGTCACTATACCAAAAAGAACTGGTTGACATTCAGCCATTTCAGGAGGTAGCATACAATAATGAACCAATGGTACTGAAGGAAGAGGTCCAAGCTGCACTGAAGGCATTGGTGAAAAACAAGGCTCCAGGAATTGAAGGAATACCAACTGAGATGTTTCAACAAATGGATGCAGCGCTGGAAATGCTCACTCGTCTATGCCAAAAAATGTGGAAGACACCTACCTGGCCAACTGACTGGAAGAGATCCATATTTATGCCTATTCCAAAGAAAGGTGATCCAACCGAATGCAGAAATTATCGAACAATATCATTAATATCACATACAAGTAGAATTTTGCTGAAGATCATTCAAAAGCGGCTGTGGCAGTACATCAACAGGGAACTGAAATTCAAGCCAGTTGCAGAAGAGGACATGGAATACATGTATCATTGCTGATGTTAGATGGATCATGGCTGAAAGTAGAGAATACCAGAAAGATGTTCACCTGTGTTTTATTGACTATGCAAAGGCATTCAACTGTGTGGATCATAACAGATTATGGATAACATTGCAAAGAATGGGAATCCCACAACACTTAATTGTGCTCATGAGGAACCTGTCTATAGATTAAGAGGCAGCCATTCAAACAGAACAAAAGGATACTGCATGGTTTAAAGTCAAGAAAGGTATGCATCAGCATTGTATCCTTTTACCATCCTTATTCAATCTGTATGCTAAGCAAATAATCCGAGAAGCTGGACTATATGAAGAAGAACAGGGCATCAGGATTGGAGGAAGGCTCATTAACAACCTGTGATATGCAGATGACACAATCTTGCTTGATGAAAGTCAAGAGGACTTGAAGGACTTACTGATGAAGATCAAAGACCACAGCCTTCAGTACTGGTTACACCTCAACATAAAGAAAACAAAAATCCTCACAGCTGGACCAATAAGCAACATCCTAATAAATGGAAAAAAAGATTGAAGTTGTCAAGGATTTCATTTTACTCAGATCCACAATCAACACCCATGGAAGCAGCAATCAAGAAATCAAAAGATGCACTGCGTTGGGCAAATCTAGGGTGCCTGACCCAAGCCATGGTGTTTTCAATAGCTTCATATGCATGCGAAAGCTGGACAATGAATAAGGAAGACCGAAGAAGAATTGATGCCTTTTTATTATGGTGTTGTCGAAGAATACTGAATATACCATGGACTGCCAAAAGAATGAACAGATCTGTCTTGGAGGAAGTACAACCAGAATGCTCCTTAGAGGCAAGGATGGTGAGACTACGTCTCAGATACTTTGGACATGTTTTCAAGAGGGACCAGTCCCTGGAGAAGGACATCATGCTTGGTAAAACAGAAGGTCAAAGAAAATGAGGAAGACCCTCAAGGAGATGGATTGACTCAGTGGCTGCAACAATGGGCTCAAGCATAACAATTATGAGGATGCCACAGAACTGGACAGTGTTTTGTCATGTTGTACATAGTGTCGCTATGAGTTGGAATAGACTCCACAGCACCTAACAGTACAACAACCCCCACACAGGTGCCATGAATTTCATTTGCATTATTCACAAGCTATCCAATCCCTTTGTTGGGCCACAATTACCTTATTCATATAGTCCCACCCGTCACTTGGGTGAGAGTTGTAAGACCATGGTAAGAAAGGCCATATAAAAGCGATCCGTCGCATCGTACAGGCAAGCCCCAAGTTAAAAATGTCCAACTTATGTATGACCTGTAGTTACCAACCAACCCCAACCCCATAAAGCCTATTATATTAAAATTTTGAGTTACATACAATGGTTCATAATAACAAACGGGAGCTACTTTGTGACTCTCATCAAAACGTTGTTATTATTACCGTTATTATTACTGTTAAAGATATCTTAGTGTATCTGGAAGTGTTTCTTTAATGTTTTTCACGCATAGAAAGTTACACTATATACTATATACTAGGACAAACATTAGGCTAACCGACGTTAGACACGAATGGTACTTAACTGTACCGATTTACTAAAAATTTGATTTAAAGACAGACTTAGTAATGGTACTCATTCATAATTCGAGGATAGCCTATAATAGGAATGGGGAGGAGAAGTTTTGCAAAATAAGTGAAAGCGCTGGCTAGACAGAAAAAACTAGTGTGCACTGGAATTGAGGAGCAGGTGGTGACAGCCAGGAGGAGTGCATGGACTCAGAGGAGGTATGGCCAGAAAGGAGAGGCCAGCCAGCTGTGGACAGCACCTGTTAGGACTCCTCCCTGGAATATGCAGGGGTTTGTTTTTGTTGTTGTTGTCTCCAGACTGTCTCTCTCTGTCTCATTGTTATTGTAAAAATATATATAACTCATTTGTCTATTTAACATTTTCCACGTGTACAACTTAGTGACATCAATTACATTAATCATGTTGTGCAACCATCACCAGTATTTGTTGCCAAATTTTCCATCACCATAAACAGAAACTCAATGCTTCCTAAACAATGAGTCCCCCCTCCTCCCTCCCTCCTACCCATGATAACCAATAATAAACTTTGGTCTCTATACATTTGCCTATTCTAGATCTTTCATATATAAGTGAGTGTTACCGATTGAATTGTGTCCCAAAAATAACATATATGGTAAATCCTAAACCCCTATACCTGTGGATGTAATCCCATTTGAGAATAGGATTTTCTTCATTATGTTTATGAGACTATATCAGTATACGGTGTGTTTTAAGTTAACCACCTTTGAGATATAAAAATGCAGGTTAGGTACAGATTAGGAAGGGAAGGTATACAATCCATGAAGGTTGCCACAGGAAGACCACCAAGGAACCAAGGAACAGAAAGCTGAAAAGAGAAAAAGACCCTCCCCCAGAGCCAACGGAGTGACAAAGCCTTCCCCTAGAGCCAGGGCCCTGAATTCGGACTTCTAGCCTCCTAAACTGAGAGAAAATAAATTTCTGTTCTTTAAAGCCACTCACTTGTGGTATTTTGTTACAGCAGCACTAAGCAACTAAGACAGTGGCATTGTACATTATTTATTCTTTGGTGATTGACTTACTTTACTCAGCATAACGTTTTCAAGGTTCATACATGTTGTAGCACATATCAGAACTTTGTTTTCCTTTTCGGCTGAGTAATACTCCATTGTATTATGTACCACATTTTGACTATCCACTCATCTATTCATGTACACTTGCATTGTTTCCTCCTTTTGGCTGTTGTGAATGGTGCTGTAATGAACACTGGTGGACATAACATGCAGTTTTTATCTAAGGATATTCTGGAGCAGACGTTCAGCAAATGGAGAAGTTACTTGGTGAGCAAGGAACAAGGGAGAGGTCTCCTCAAAAAAGAGTCTGGGTTCTTTCTACTGTTTTTGTTTAATCCTCACTATTCATGCTCTAAGTCAACCCTAAAACGAATCAACAAAGAAACAGCTCTGGGGCATCAAGAAGACACATGCTCAAAAAATAGTCAGCGGCTCCCTACCACCCATGAACTCAAGTTGAAACTTTATAACATGGCCCCACTGTCCTCTCCAGGCTTATCTCTCACTGTAACTTCTCCTTTCACCCACTCGCGCCAGCCCCTCATAGCCCCCACACCAACGCCAAACCAGGTGCCGTCCAGTCTAGGTGGAAGAGGCTGCATAGGCCCAGCTCACTATTATTTACTCCCCATTGCTAATCGCCACATTGTCTCATGATCTTGTCTTTCCCTCCGGTTCCAGTCTCTACAAAAGGTTTATTTATTTATTTATTTTTATTTTTAATTTTTTTTTTGTACTTCAGGTAAAGGTTTACAGAACAAATAGTTTCTACAAAAGGTTTAAGGTTAACCGATGTTCCTCCTTGGAGGGTGGAAAACAAATGATAGTGATCTAGGAATGACAAACTGAACAAAGCACCCATCTTTGGACAAGAAAACCAGGATGTCACCGGATAACCCCCAAGAAAAGATTAACTCATCTGGGATGTGACCACCTCAAGGGGGAACTAACACAAACTTCTAAGACCCATAATCCTGTCCCTATAAAAGCTTTCAGTTGATCTCCAGTGGGGGAGAAGGGTTTTTTGGAGGAATCTATTCCCCTCTGTCTCCTATATATTGATATATAATAAACCTCTTGCTGCTCACCTCAGCTGTCCCAGAATTGGCTATTGTGGCAGGCGGCTCCAATCCACGCTATTGCAGCAGCAAATTTGGTGGCCTGTACAGGGTACTTCAGCCACTTGAGACGCAGCAGCCCTGGGGCAGGGCCTGGCGCTGACCGACAGCTCTACCAACAAGTGGACGCAAGAGGTTTCATTTGCCTCTGGGGAGACTATTGGCCAGACCTGGGTCTGTCACGGCACCGCTGGTTCCCAATCACACCAAAAGAGGTGGGTAAAAGAAAAGCAAGACCTGTACAGGAGGGATCCCAAGGTGAGTCCGCGACTCCTCTCCCTGTTGTGCTCAGGGCCAGGGCAGATACGGCAGGTCTGAGGCTTCCGGAGCGGGACCTGAGCCCTTGGTTTCTGGGGCGAGAGGTGCCCCAGATGACCAACCCCATGAGCAGGCTTGCAAGTAGGGACTCCTGGTGGCTCTAGAGTCCTGGTTCTGGGTGTACGAGTGCTCGTAAGTGTGTCTGGGAGGTTGAGATTCTCTAAGATCACCACTGTTGGCAGACAGGGCCGTCTGAGAGGTTGAAGGAGTCGAGATCACCTCTGTCAGCGTGCAGGATTTATTCATTTACTGTGGTTTTGGGTCTGTCCTGTCCATTTGTTTACTGTGGTTCTGTGTCCATCCTGTCCATTGTCTGTGTGTAACTAGTATACCATCTACTTGGGCATCCTGATTTGGCTGTTAAGAGAAAGCTTCCGAAAGAAGGAAACCAAAAGCTTGAACCTTATCGCTTAACATCTTTGATAAATGAGCCTGGATTCCCCACCCCTGCTATTGATTCACTGGTTTGGGGTTCATATTTAAAAACACTATAAACTGAGTACAATAGAAGTAACTTGGAATTTCAGTGATCACTTTGGGAAAAAGAGCTTTCATTTGTGTTGTCCATTTTTTCCTTTAGGGAACTTTGCTTGATGCTCAGATTTTGTCAAAAGGTCTAATATTTCTCCATCTGAGGCTCCGGCAAGTTAATAAGTTTTATCTAGAACCTGTTTTTTTCCATTGAATTGAGTCGATCTTACCAAAAATTGCTAGGTACACTTTAAGAAACTAGGATCCACATATCCTTTTTGTGTGGTATTGTCTGGTGAGTTCATGTGGTCTTTCTGTCTCCATTTGTCCTGAAAGAGCTTTGGTATTTACTGGGTAGATAGCCTTTCAAAATCCCTCCATCAGCTTAAACATATGTAAATGTCTTCCATGAGTCAAGAGAGTGAGGGCAGGGTATGGTCAGGCCTCCTCAACCCCCAGCCCCCGTCTCCAAGGTTGTGTAGCTCGAGGGAAGCTTTTGAAAGACCCTTTCCAGCTAAGTGGAGACTCTTTTAAGACAAAAGATAAGGAAAATTGCTGCTTTGCTATAGTTATGAGAATTTGAGTGGATCCTGATAATAGAACTGTAAACAAGTTCTCTCTATTATAGGGGAACTCTAAGAAGTCAAACAGTAAAAATCACAATAAGACACACCTAAAATGGCCTGGAAAAATGTTTCCAACAGTAGTCAGAGGCTTAAAGTTATATCCATATCAATGAATTGGTCAATTGAACAGAGACTTTTTGATTTCCAAAGCCAGTTGATAAAATCGCTAAAATTAGGTTGGGAAAAATAAGAGAAATAGTAAAAGTTGAGTAAAAATTTGGAATGTTTAAACAGACTTTCTTTCAACAACAGTTATGTTTTATGGTATGCAGGCTTAAAATAATTCCCAATACATTTTAGGTAACTTACTGATGTTAAATTAATAGATATTTTAAGCTTTTATACTTTGGTTTTTTATGCCACAAGAGAAAGGATAGACAGATATATATATATATTTAAGCCTGCTAATGAATGTTCATTTTTTCCATTTAAAGGGCTGCACTATAAGAGGTATACAACAAAGACAACGTTTAAGAGCTTTATTGGAAAAGAAATTTATTTGATATGCTTGTTTCATCTGACTGAAGTTTAATGGTTTAATTTATGAGATTTTTAGGGGTTTTAATGTTATGTAGCATATAAAACAAAGAATTAGATTTCTTGCTGTTAAAATAACAAAATTTTCTTTTGATTTCTGAGTTAAAGGATTAATTTATTCTTTGTGTAATCTGCCTGGAAGACTAAGGTTTGGTCTCTCATTAGAATAAGATTCCTGAGACTGCATACTAAAACACATGGATTTTAGAAAAGGAAGCTAAGGTTTTTACTTTAAGATCTTTGGTTAAATAACTTCAGTATTGTTTCACAGTGACCTGTAATATTATTATTTCTTTATTGCTAACTTGGTTGCAACTTTATCTTTTTGAATCTAGCATTATCAAAGCCAATGGTTTGATTGGGGAATTCACATCATTTATTATGTATTACATCTGAAGCTCTTTGAATACAGTTAATGGTTAGATTTAGATTTTTTTTTTAAGTTTTTTTTAACTGGTTTCATTTGGCCTTTACATTGTGCTTGTAATTAATTTCTATCAGGTCTTTTACTATTAAAAATATTATGTTTATGAATTAATCATGGCCATATTAAGTCTTGTCATCTGCAAATAAGTTTTTACTTTGCTGATATGCTGAAAATATTTGACCAAAATATCTCAACAAAAAGATGGACTATATTAGACTTATGAAAAGGACTTGACTAGACTCAATCAAGACTTCCAGAACTCTTATGTAGAAGCTGATGAATTCACAGACTGCAGCTGATCCAGAATCACGTAGAACAGAAATTAACTACAAAAGGCTGAGTAAACAAAAGGAAACTATGGGTTTTATGTGAGAACACTGCTGATGTTTTAAGGTCCTGCTTTCTAGATATAAGAAATCATTTTCCTTTCTCCTAAAGTATCTAACTAATGGGTGTAGATATTGTAGCTCTTGAATTAGAAGTTCTTTTGGTAAACTTAGCAAAGTTGTAACTATCATAACCCGAGAAGTGTCTGAAATTCGAGCTATGATTTTACAAAATAGAATAGTATTAGCCTTTCTGCTAGTCTCTCAAGAATCAGTTTGTGCCTAAATAGATAAATGTTGCTATATTTATATTAATACTCAATCTGAGGTTTTGCAAAATGTAGTTGCTGTTGAGGCACATGAAAAGCAGTTACTGATGCTGTTTATGCATAAACAAACACCTATTACGGGGGGAGGCCCATCTATCCCAGCCAAATCTCCTCTAGGCTGTATCCTAACAAACTGGAGGAGGTATAGCTATGAGCCTATGACAAGAAAGAAAATGATATGCTTATATAACAATGTATGGCCCCAATACCAGCTAGGGCACCAGAAACATTGGCTCCAGAATGGGTCTTTGGCTTATGGCACGATTTTTCAGTTTGACTTGTTTTGTAGGAAAAAATGGGACAAAGTTCCCTATCTTCAAGCTTTCATGTCTCTCTGTCAAACTTTAAATCCCTATAACCAGGTTCTTTTCCAGGAAAAACTGAAGGCAAAAGTGCTTCCTGAATCCTCACTGGAGGGTCCCCTCTTAGAAGGAATAGCCCCGATTACTGCTTTGGATCCCCCCCGCCCGCCATATAGGGAAGGTGAGGTAGAAGCCCACAGTTCGGGTCAAGGAATGACGGCAGAGTCCTCCACGGAAAGGGCCGAGCCTGATTCTAGTCCAGCCAGCTTGACAGGAACTGACAAAGGAAAGGAATCGGGAAGGAAGAGTCCGACTTCTTCAGGTACATTCTCCCCCCTACACACACCCGTCAGGGAACTGTTTTTGGTTGAGGGTACTGCCGGGGTTTGGGCAGGGCAATTTCCTCTGAGAAAAATTCCAGCCAAAGGAGGAACAATATTAGTACATACTCCTTTCTCTACCTCCGATTTATATAATTAGAAGAATTACAATCCTCCTAATCGGAGGAACCCAAATAGGATGGCAGAGTTGTTCCTTTCCATTTTCTACAGATCCCGCCTGAAAATGCATGCGCCTTGCAGGTGACACTGTTGCAAGAAGAAATAGTGACACTTAGTGGCATTCCTTTCCATATTCAACAAAAGGTGAATCCGGAGTTTTAGGCATAAGAAAGGCCTGGGTTAGCCAAGTCAGCCACACCAGTTAAAATTACTTTAAAACTCGGAGCACCTATTATAAACCAGAGGCAATATCCCCTCCGCAAGGAAGCTTTGGAAGGGATCGCACCATTGGTGCCTCTATACGTAAAAACTGGACTTTTACAATTTTGCCAGTTTCCATATAATACCCCTATCTTACCAGTGTTGAAAGCGGGGACAAGAAGATATCGGTCTGTTCAAGACCTAAGGAAAATCAACCAAATAGTAGAAGACATTCATCGGATTGTGCCATACCCAGTCAATGTGCTTGGTTTTCAGTACTGGGCTTGAACGGTTCCTTCTTTTGTATTCCTCTACACCCCGAGTCTCAGTCTCTATTTGCCACTGAATGGACTGATACTAATTGCTGTGGGGGTACTAACTCATACCCTGGGACCAGCCAGGTGACCGGTGGCCTACTTTTCAAAACAGCTGGACAACATGGACCAGGGATGGCCCCCTTGTCTTCGAGCCATGGCTACAACATGTGACCTGTTATGGAAAGCTGAGAAAATTCACCCTTGGAACAAAAGGTAACAGTAAACACACCACGTACAGTTTTGCCTCTTTTGGAACAAAAGGGAGATTTTTGACTCAGGGCAGGACGGATAAGAAAATATCAGGCAATCGTGTTAGACAACTCAAATGTGGTTCTGAAGGCTGTCTCCTCCCTTAATCCTACCACATTGCTGCCTACTTCAGAAGATGCCCCCGTACATGACTGCCTAGAGATAATTGAAGAAGTTTATTCTAGCAGACCAGATCTCTCAGATACTCCCTTGACTGACCCAGAGATAGAAATGTATTCAGATGCCAGTAGCTTTCTATATGAAGGATGACACAAGGCAGGATATGCCGTGGTGACAAGAACTGAAGTCTTAGAGGCAGTTCCACTTCCTGCCAGCACTTCAGCTCTAAAGGCTGAACTCATAGTCCTCAGGCAGGCCCTGCAACTAGGAGTAGGAAGACGTGTAACTGTGTATACTGATAATAAATATGCCCATCTGGTCCTTTACTCACATGATGCCGTGTAGAAAGAAAGGGGACTTCTGACACCTGCCAACAAAGAAATAAAACATGTACCAGAAATCCTAGAACTACTGAAGGCAATCAATGATCCCCTTCAGGTGGCAGTGGTGTAATGCCACCTAAATGTCTGCTGGTTTTCGTGGACACCTACTCAGGGTGGGTGGAGGCTTTCCTTTGTCGAACTGAATGAGCCCAAGAAGTGTCCAAGGCATTACTCAAAGAAATCATAGCCCATTTTGATCTTCCAGTCTTAGTACAGAGTGACAACAGGAGAGCTTTTATGGCAACAGTCACCCAAGAAGTCAATAAGGTTTTAGATATAAATTGAAAATCACACTCAGCCTGGAGACCACAATCAACTGGAAAGACCAAAAAGTTGAACCATATTCTGAAAAAGTCCTTGGCGAAACTTTGCCAGGAGACAAGCTCCATTTACACACAAGTTCTCTCCACTCCCCCGCTCAGAATCCAGGTAACCTCTGGAAGTGGGTTCAAATTGAGCCCTTACAAATTAATATATGGGAGACCATTCCTGAAAAAGTTGACTTTCCCCACCTTGGTGATGACCAAGGTAGAGAAAAGAGACTGGGTCTGTTCTCTGAGAGCTGTCATAAACACTGTTTATCAGTATGCTTCTTCTCATTTGGCTTTTCCTTCTGACACTCCCCTCCACAGGTTCCAACCAAGAGATCCGAGATCAGGTCCTGTTGAAAACCTGGAAGAATTAACCCTCAGAAGATCAACTGCCCCCTCAGTGGGAGGGACTTTTTGAAGTTCTCCTGACCACCCACTGGTCTCTGAAATTAACAGAAGTAGCCGTGTGGGTGCATCACTTGAGAGTAAAAGCAACCTGGCCAAAAGAAGAGAAAGAAGCAGTAAACAAAGAGCCACCGTACTCTTGTACTCCAATTCAGGGCCTGAAGTACAAGCTTAAGAAGCTTACGGTACAATGATTTTGACCTTGTTTCCCTCAATCTTTCTATTTTTCCAGGAGACCTGGACAGAAAAGGTGCCAGTGATCCTACAGGCAAAGGGGACACTGACCCTGCAAGCTGAGGACACTCTGACCCTCCCACGTGTAGTCTCAACCCTAACTCCAGTAGGTCCAGTTAAGTGGGCCATAGAAGAGTCTGAAAGAGGAACATTGAGAATAGTGATTATTCTAGTTTGCTTTTGTGTTCCCTGTTTTATGAGAATATTAACAAAAGGAACTACAAATACCCCTAAGGCTAGAAAAATTTTTACCCTGGTAAGTCGGGATGCCCTCTTTTTTTCAAGCTCTGAGGATGAACGTCATCTAATTCACCAAGATGCAGCCAATTTCCACTTTAACTCACCCCCTGCCTATGGCCCCTAGTCGATACCTGGAGATTTCTCACTCCAGCCAATGCCCCTAACCAGCAGGAAGTAGCCAGAAAAGAAGCGACGCCCTGTTTCCCAAGATTGAGAAACTTCCAATAAAAGCAGGGGTTGGACGAGGCTGCATAGGCCCGGCTCACTATTATTTATTCCCCATTGCTAACCACCACATTGTCTCATGATTTTGTCTTTCCCTCCGGTTCGAGTCTCTACAAAAGGTTTAAGATTAATCAGTGTTCCTCCTTGGAGGGTGGAAAACAAGTGATAATGATCTAGGAATGACAAACTGAACAAAGCACCCATCTTTGGACAAGAAAACCCGGATGTCGCCGGATAACCCCCAAGAAAAGATTAACTCATCTGGGATGTGACCACCTCAAGGGGGAACTAACACAAACTTCTAAGACTCATAATCCTGTCCCTATAAAAGCCTTCAGCTGATCTCCAGTGGGGGAGAAGGGTTTTTTGGAGGAATCTATTCCCCTCTGTCTCCTATATATCAATATACAATAAACCTCTTGCTGCTCACCTCATCCCGTCTCAGAATTGGCTATTGCAGCAGGCGGCTCCTATCCGCGTTATTGCAGTAATATTGGTACATGGCAGCACTCAATAAACAAATGTGGAATGAATGGAAATGATGTCAACTACCATCATGATGATCATGATTGTTTATTACAATGAGAATCAAAAAGGCTCAAAGTTTAAAACCATAGCATAGTCTGCAAATCCACCACTGGTTCATTAACACAGGAATAAAAGACCCTCAAGACTTGGAGATGATCTACTGCTAGGGCGGAAAATTCAATTAGCTACAGGGGCTGGGCAGCTGGCAGATATCCTAAATATGTGCACCAGAGGGGCCAACTGGGAGTGGAGAGAACCAAGGAAGTTGGAAACACAATTGTCACCTAAATGCGTTTACATTCAAATTTAAAAGACACTCTCTACCTGCTAAACACACCTTTAGGCTGATTCCCCGATTCCAGTCCGTAATTGTAAATGTATCTGTATCTCCCACTTGGTTTGCCTGATGTTAAAATATCCAAATACTCATACAACTCAGAGCTTCCCATTCTGCCAAGAATGTCTTTCCTCCACAAGGGCACCACGATGGTATCAAGACCCCACGGTTGCAGCATTACTCACAGTAGCCAAAAGGTGGAAGCAACCTAAATGTCCATCAACAGATAAATGGATACACAAAATGTTGTATATCCACACAACGGAATACTACTCAGCTATAAAGAGAAATGAAGTCCTAAGACATGCTACAACATAGATGAACCTTGAAAACACAATGCTGAGTGAAATAAGTCAGTCACAAAAGGACAAATATCATATGATTCCATTTATGTACAATAGGAAAATATTTAGAGACCAAAGTTTGTTAGTGGTTAGCAGGGGTGGGAGAAAGGGGGAAAGAGGCACTCACTGCTTACGGGGCCCTGAGTTTCTGTTAATGGCAGTAAAATAATTTGGAAAAGGGTTGTGGTAATGGTTGCACAATATGATGATTGTCATTGTCTGATAATCAATGTCATTGAATTATACATGTAAAAATTATTGAATTGGCAAATGTTTGTTGTGTGTGTGTGTGTGTGTGTGTGTGTGTGTGTGTGTGTGTGTATATTTTTTATGCACAATTTTTTAAGAAAGACCCCAAGGTGGGCTTAACCAGTTTAACAGTCAATTCCCATCTTGGCTACCCTATTTTGGGCCGATTTGCTGTCCTTTAACTCCCCCAGAGTTCAGCTGGGGGGAACTCACCAGTGTATTTCCAAAGCCTAGCTAAGCTCCTGACAAACAGGAATGAGTGAATGAACAAGTGACTTGATGGTTCTGACAAGGTAACCACAACCATCCACAGCACTTTCCTAGTCTCTAGTCCCGCTGTCATCTCCCTCCAGGAAGGCTTTGTTTCCCCCACACATCAGTTTTCAGCCCACCGCCACCCAGCTCCTCAAAGCAAAGCACTTTGAAAAGTAAATCCACTTTAACAACAGATGCATGTCTATGAAGCGAAAGTGAGTCAAATCTCAATGACTTCAGAGTCATCTACCAGTTGCTAACCAAAAGGTTGGCAGTCTGAATCCACCAGCCGCTCCCTGGAAACCCTATGGGGCCATTCTACTCCGTCTTATAGTGTCACTATGAGTCGGAAGCGACTCGATGGCAACAGGTTTGGTTTGGATCGGTTCTGGCTACTCCCTGTTATTGGCCCATACCCCAACCCCACCTGCCATTTCCCTGTAATCATCACTTTTACAGAAGTTTTAAATGTTCTACCACCACTCCAGTGGTAGAACTTAACATGTAGATTTTGATCTTCTGCTTATCTGCCCCTCCCACAACCTACCAGCGCCCTGAAGGTTTGGATTGGGGCTTCCTCTTGTGCTTTTTTTTTTTTTTTTTTAATTGTGCTTTAAGTGAAAGCTCATAATTCAAGTTAGTCTCTCGTACAAAAATTTATACATACATTGTTATGTGACCCTAGTTGCTCTCCCTGTACTATGACAGCACACTCCTTTTCTCCCCGGATTTCCCGTGTCCATTCAACCAGCTCCTAACCCTCTCTGCCTTCTCATCTTGCCTTTGGACAGGAGCTGCCCATTTAGTCTCATGTATCTAATTAAGCTAAGAAGCACACTGTTCATGAGTATCATTTTATGACCTGTAGTCCAGTCTAATCTTTGTCTGAAGAGTTGGCCTCAGGAATGGTTTTAGTTTTGGGCTAACAGAGAGTCTGGGGGCCATGTCTTCCAGGGTCCCTCCAGTCTCAGTCAAACCATTAAGTCTGGTCTTTTTACTAGAATTTGAGTTCTGCACCCCACTTTTCTCCTGCTCCATCAGGGACTCTGTTGTGTTCCCTGTCAGGGTGGTCATTGGTGGTAGCTGGGCACCATCTAGTTTTTCTGGTCTCAGGCTGATGGAGTCTCTGGTTTATGTGGCCCTTTCTGTCTCCTGGGCTAATACTTTCCTTGTGTCTTTGGTGTTCTTCATTCGTCTTTGCTCCCGTGGGTTGGGACCAATTGATGCTAGCTTTTAAGACCCCAGATGCCACTCACCAAAGTGGGATGCAGAACATTTTCTTAATAAACTTTGTTACGCCAGTTGATCTAGATGTCCCCTGAAACCATGGTCCCCAGACCCCCAGCCCTGCTACTCTGTCCGTCCAAGTGTTTGGTTGTATTCAGCAAACTTCTTAGCTTTGGTTTAGTCCAGTTGTGCTGACTTCTGCTGCAGTCTGTGTTGCCCTTCCCTTCACTAAGATAATTCTTGTCTACTATCTAGTTAGAAAATACTCCTCTCCCTCCCTCCCCACCCTCGTAACCATCAGAGAATGTTTTCTTCTGTGTTTGAACCTTTCTTGAGTTCTTATAGTAGTTATCTTATACAGTATTTGTCCTTTTACAACTGACTAAATTCACTCAGCATAATGCCTTGCAGATTCCTCCATCGTATAGAATTTTTCACAGATTCATCGTTGTTCTTTATTGTTGCGTAGTATTCCATTGTGTGGATATACCATAATTTGCTTATCCATTCGTCCGTTGATGGGGACCTAGGTTGTTTCCATCTTTTTGCTATCATGAACAGTGCTGCAATGAACATGGATGTGCTGTATCTATTCGTGCGACGGCTCTTATTACTCTAGGATATATTCCAAGATGTGGGATTGCTGGGTTGTATCCTTTCACACTTCTTCATTCCCAGCACCTGGCATCTAGCAGAGTTGAATAAGTACAGTTGTTGTTGTTAGGTGCCATCACGTCTATTCCCACTCATAGTGATCCCATGGGACAGAGCAGAACTTCCCCATAGGGTTTTCTAGGCTGTGACCTCTATGGGAGCGGAGAGCCAGGTCTTTCTCTCACTGAGCAGCTGGGTGGGTGCAAGCCACGTAGCAGCTGAGTGCTTAGTTTTGGGCTAACAGAGAGTCTGGGGGCCATGTCTTCCAGGGTCCCTCCAGTCTCAAACCATTAAGTCTGGTCTTTTTACTAGAATTTGAGTTCTGTGCCCCACTTTTCTCCTGCTCCATCAGGGACTCTGTTGTGTTCCCTGTCAGGGTGGTCACTGGTGGTAGTTGGGCACCGTCTAGTTTTTCTGGTCTCAGGCTGATGGAGTATCTGGTTTATGTGGCCCTTTCTGTCTCTTGGACTAATACCACCAGGGCTCCATTAAATAAGTACTGGTTGACTGTAAATCTGAATGAAAGTCACCAGAGAGGCCCTCTCTTGCCTCCCCATCCTCCCCATCCTCCCCATCTGGGACATGAGAGGGTTCCAGACTTTCTTCTCATCCCAGACTTTCTTCTCATTCCAGACTTTCCTGCCCATGGGGTCTTGTGAACTAGCAGAGCCAGATAGTTCTTGCACATCAACACTACAGCCTTTGACCTCTAAGCTTTAAGTGGCTCAGAGGGTAATGAAAAAAATCGAGAAGTCCAGAGTCTGCTTAGAGGGCAGGTTTTGCTGCCAACCTACTGTGTGGCCTTAAGCAAGTAACATCAGCTCTCTGGGCCTCCAGGTTTGCGAAAGCAGAAAACCAACATTTACTGCAGGCTACCGGGTGTTCAGGCGCACATTCCTATTTTTGGCTTGTTTGATCTGTAAGATGAGGGGGTTGGCCTATGTAATTTCTGAGTTTCCTTCTGGGAGAGGTTTTAGTAGTTGCTTTCAAAACTACTCCAGCTCTCAGGCTGGGAAAGAGGCTGTGACATCACAGAGAGAGCACGGAAACAGAGCCAGGCTGACTTGGGTTTGAGTTTATGGTCCCAGCTGTGCTGACTGTGGGCAAGTCACAAAGGCACCCTGAAAGTCAGTTTTCTCATCTACAAAATGGAAACAATAATTTCTTCCTTGTAGGGCTGCCTGGAAGATAAAATGGGGTGGGGTATAGAGGAGCCTAACACCATGCTTATCACACAAGAGGGCTTGACCAGTGTGGGTTCCTGCTCCAGTCCCAAGCTAGTCAAAGGTGACTTGAGGATGAGCCTTCAAGCAAAGTATTTATGCTAACGTCTTGGGTTTAGTTTGTGAGAAGGAAGCATGAAGTTGCATTTGCAGTGCTGATAGCAGGAGTTTCATTTCTGCTGCTACACTCAGAGCCACAGGGTACCCAATGGTCAGCACCACAGACTCCAGCAAAGCCAGCCTTTCTCTTGAAAATCTACTGCCCAAGAACAAATATGTTTCTTTAATTAAAAAAGAAAAAAAAAAAAAAAAAGGTTTCCCTTCACTGTGCTTGGTGCAGCCCAGAATCTGGGTCACTTTCTCTGAAAGGCCCACCAGTACCACCTGTGACGGTTAACTTTTTGTGTCAACTTGGATAGTCTACGGTGCCCAATAGTCTGGTCAAACACTAGTCTAGATGTTGCTGTGATTGTAAACGTGATTAACATTACAATTAGTTGACTTTAAGTAAAGAAGATTGCCCTTAAAAATATGAGTGGGCCTCATCTAGTCAGTTGAAGGCCTTAAAGGCAAAAACTGAGGTTTCCAGAGAAGGAATTCGGCCTCAAGACTAATATAGAAAGCTTCCTGGAATTTCCAGACTGCCATTTATGCTACAGATATTGGATCTGCCAGTCTCCATAATCATGAGTCAATTCCTTAAAATGAATCTCTCTATATACATGTGTATATATCCTATACAGTGGCTGCAACAATGGGCTCAAACATAAGAATTGTGAGGATGGCATAGGACCGTGCAGTGTTCCGTTCTGTTGTACATGGTGTCTCTGAGTTGGAATCGACTCAACGGCACCTAACAACAACAACATATGCTATTGGTCTGTTTCTCTGGAGAATCCTGATTAATACACCACCCTATTTACAATTCCAGCCTCTCTCCCACCTCTGGCGACTCCTCATTCCCCTTTCCGGCTTTACTTTTCTCCATAGCACTTATCACCACAGAAACATACACACACACAGTCTATCTGTCCATCCATCCATCTTTCCATTCAACCCAGTGTGAAGGTAGGGATTGCAGGTGTCATGTTCACTGCAGTATCTCTAATGCTTAGGACAGGACCTGTATTGCTGTTGCTGTTGTTGTGCACTATCGAGTTGATTCCAACTCATAGCAACCCTACAGGACAGAGTAGAACTGCCCTATAGGGTTTCCTAGACTGTTATCTTTACAGAGCTGGACAATGAATAAGGAAGACCAAAGAATTGACACCTTGGATTTATGTTGTTGGTGAAGAATATTGAATATATCATGGACTGCCAGAAGAACGAAAAAATCTGTCTTGGAAGAAGCTAAGCTAGAATGCTCCTTAGAAGCCAGGATGGCAAGACTTCGTCTCATGTACTTTGGGCATGTTATCAGGAGGGACCAGTCCCTAGAAAAGGACATCATGCTTGGTAAAGTACACAGTCAGCATAAAAGAAGACCCTCAACAAGATGGATTGACACAGTGACTGCAAGAAGGGGCCCAAGCATAACAATGATTGTAAGTATGGTGGAGGACCAGGCAGTGTTTTGTTCTGTTGTACATAAGGTTGCTGTAAGTCAGAACTGACTTGACAGCAACTGATAACAACAACAGTCTTTACAGGAGCAGATTACCAGGTCTCTTCTTCCCTGGAGCCGTTGTTGGGTTTGAACTGCTGATCTTTCAGTTAGCAGCTAAGTGATTAACCATTGTGCCACCAGGGCTCGTTTATGGACCTGCATTAGTAGTGCAGTGGTTAGCTCAGCTGCTAACCAAAATGTTGGTGGTTCGAACCCACCAGCTGCTCCTGGGGAGAAAAGAACTAGAGATCTGCTCCCGTAAAGATTACAAACCCAAAGACCAAACTCATTGCTGTTGAGTCAGTTTAATCCATTCTACACACTACTCAGAAATCAAATAAACAAATCTTTCTTTCAAGATACCAAAAATCTTCAGTGGCTCCCTACTACCTACAGAATACAGTTGGAGGATTTTAGCCTATCATTTGAGGCCCTCCTTAATCTTGCCCTAATCCGTTAAACATATCTCCCCACCCTACCCCATACTTTGTTTCACCAGAATTCTTCACTTCAATCCGTTCAACTCATTCATTTATTCAATAAATATTTATTAATCCCTATTGCATGCCTGGCACTCACAGCTCTAGGCATTGCTGTGATAAACAAGTTCATGCCCTCATGAAGCAAACATTCCAGAAGGGGAAAGATGGACAATAAATAAGCAAACAGCTGGACAAGACTATTTCAGATAGTGCTGAGGTCTGGGACAACAATACAGCAGGATAAGGTGATGGATAAGGCAGTGGGGCTCCCTGAGATCTGGTGGTCAGGAGGGCCTCTCTCGTGAAGCTATGTTTGAGAGAAGACTTGAGTGAGAGGAAGGGGCCAGTTATATGGACATGTGGACATGTGGAAGCAGCAACTACAAAACCCCTACAGGTGGTGTCTTAGTCATCTAGTGCTGCTCTAACAAAAATACCACAAGTGTATGATTTTAACAAAGAGAAATTTATTCTTTCACAGGCTACAAGTCCAAATTCAGGGCATCAGATCCAGGAGAAGGCTTTCTCTGTCAGCTCTGGAGGAAGGTCCTTGTGTTGCATCAGTCTTCCCTTGGTATGGGAGCATCTCAGTGCAGGAACCTCAGGTCCAAAGGATGCGCTCTGCTCCTGGCACTGCTTTCTTGGTGGTATGAGTTTCCCATGTGTCTCTGCTCGCTTCTCTCTTTTATATCTCAAAAGAGATTGGATTAAGACACCATCTAATCTTGTAAACCTCATCAGTATAACCTCATCATAGTGATAGAGTTTACAACACATAAGGAAATCACATATAACCTCATCATACTGAAAGAGTTTATAACACATCAGGAAATCACAAATAACTTCATCATAGTGGTAAGCGTTTACAACACATAAAGAAATCACATTAGATTGCACGATCATACAATACTGGGAATCATGACCTAGCCAAGTTGACAGATATTTTGAGGGGACACAATTCAACCCATGACAGGTGGGAACAAGCTCCACATCTGTCCTTGGGGTGGAAAAAAGGCCAGTGTGTCTGACGCAACATGGGCATGCAAGAGGTTGGTAGGAGATAAAGTCAGGGAGGTAGGCAGGGGCAAGCTCAAGGAGAACCTGGTGAGGAGTTTAGATTTTGTTCTAAGTTTAGTGGGACGCCAACAGAAGATGTTCATAGGAGAGTGGCATAATCTGATCTATGGTTCTAAAAGACTACTCTGGCTGTTGTGTGGAGAATGAGCTGTGTAAAGTACAAGAAAAAGAAAGAAGTGTGGAGGCTTCTGGAGAGTCAAAGTGACAGATGACTGACTTGAACAGGGAGATGGCAGTGCAGACAAAGAGAAGCGGAGAGATCATGGATATTTTCTAGAGGTAGAACAAACAAGACTTGCCAATAGATTCATTAGAGGGGGTATAGGGTATTGAGGTCCCCAGGTGGGCGCAAACGATTTGCACTTAACTGCTAACATAAAGGTTGGAGGTTTGAACCCACCCAGCAGTACCATGGAAGAAAAGGCCTGGCAAACTCTTCTGTTAAGATTAAGCCAAGAGAACTCCATGGAGCAGTTGTACTCTGTAACACATGGGGTCGCCATGAGTCAAAGCGACTTGACTAACTACCAACAACTCAGTGCCCTCCCCAACAAGAGTTCATGCGACTCCTCCCTGCCTGTTACCTCTCTACCTCTATTCTCTACTCTCTGCTCTCTCACCACTGTCTCTAAATCTACCCATTTTCATAGGCCGCTCACTCCCCACCATCTTGGTGGTACTTTCATTTTCTGCTTTCTTCAGATCCTGGAGATTTTCCTTCACTGAATCGCGGCTCCTTGTGTGTGTGTATTCATCAATAGGCACTCAGAACACTTTCTTTTTTGATGGCTATGGTCCGCCTCCCCCTACTAGGTGATCAATTCTCTAAGGATAGGTACTCCACAAAATGATGGGACAGAATGACCTGTTAGCTATGGGCAAAGTCAGAATCTCAGTTTTTTAGATTTGTGACATCAGACAAGTTACTGACTTCTCTAAGCCTCAGCTTCAGAACTCAATTAAAGGGACATGGGTGGGGATTGAATAGATGATGCATATAAAGGACTTAGTACTGTGCCTGGCACATAGTAAGCCTTCAGTGCATGATAGCTGTGATTATTATTTGCCCGGCAGTTGTGCGGCTTGTGGCTGTGACTTTGGGCAAGTTGCTTTCCCTCTCTGGGTTTCGGTTTCCTCATCTGTGAAATAGGATGTAGATGGAATTCCACTCTAAGATTCTAAATGCCTCTGTCCTATTTGGTGATACTTTAGAATCCACTTTAAGCTACATTACACAAAGAGCATGTGATGTTATCAGTTATTCTTGGCAATGTTGCACCGCCCTCTGTTGGAGGTACTCTGCCAGCATCTGCTGGATCCTTAAGTCAGCAAACGCTTAAAACAGGAGTCCACATGTCCCTCACCTATATTCTGAAAACAATCTCTTAAATAACATCTCTCCTCATGCAGTTATGGATTATTTTTACAAAAAGGTTTTTTTCTGAACTTTTTAATTTTGTCCGTTTTATTTCTTTGTTGTTGCTGTATGCTGTTGTGTCCATTCTGATTCATAGCAACTCTATAGGACAGAGTAGAACTGCCCCATAGGGTTTCCGAGGCTATAGCCTTTATGGGAACAGATCACCAGGTTTTTTCTCCCAAGGAGTTGCTGGGTGGGTTTGGCCCCCTGACCCTTCAGTCAGCAGCCTAGCCCTTAACCATTGCATCACCAAGTCACCATGAGTTGGAATCAACTCGTAGCCAATTTCTTTTTTAAGACCTTGTAAATGTTTATTTTTCAAATTACTGTACATTTTGACATAATTTCAGACTTAAAAAAATTGCAAGAATAGTACAAGAATTCCAGTATATCCTTTAACCAAATTCTCCAAAAGTGAACGCTTTACTCCATTTGCTTTATCGCTCTCTCTATATATACACATACGTAATACAAACATATATAATTTTTTCTGAATTGAGAATAAATTACAGACATGATGCCCTTTTACCTGCAAATATTTTCTTGTGTATTTTCTAAAAACAAGGCAATTCTTGTGCAGTAAAAATTATCCAAACTACAAAAATTGACAAATGATAGGACATTATTACCTGATCTTCAGACTTTATTCAAATTTCTCAAATTGTTCCAGGTCCGGCACTTAACTTTAGAAAATGGAAAGTCTTGGATGATTTTCTGCTCCTCCGCCTCCCTCCCTGAGACCTTCACTCACGTTTGGGTTGTCATGGAGATGGGGGACATTTCAGGACGCTGACCGCCCACTAGAATCAGTCTTGTAGCAAAGCCTTGTGCAATTATATGGCGAATGCAATTCAGATTTATTCTGACTTCCAAAATGTACAACCAGAATTAGCAGGCAACTGCCACAGTCCAATTTCAGCAAGCAGTTCTTCCATTTTATTTTTGACTGTATGGACCAGAAGTTCTTAACCAGGGTCTATGGATTCCTTAGGGGGTTACGAACCTCTCGAAACCACATTACAGTGTGTGGGGGTGAGAAAAAAATGAATTTTTCTAAGAAGAAGGTTTATCTTTTTCATTAACTTCTCAAAAAGGTCTCCAATGCAAACAAGGTTAAAAATAATTGCTGTAGGCTTTGTCATAGAAGGGTTTGTTTTTAAACTTTCTAACCATGGCCAAGGGAGAGAACCAGATACAAGTAAGGAATGCAACAGTTCATATCAGGAAATAATAATAACGCTAATACTTCGGTAATCACTTTTTTCCTCTCTGCTGATGGAGACAGAGATCTGGCTTTGATGAGACCAAAAGGAAAAGAGAGAGAGAAACTCTAATGGTTTGTGCTGAGACCAAAAGGATACATCTGTTTCCTGAATCAACCAGATCAAATGAGCACTGAATCAAAAGCTGCCTGTGCTGAAGCCTTCCCACTGGTATTTCAAACACGAGCAGGGTCACCCATGGCAGACAGGTTTCATGGAGCTTCCAGACTAAGACAGACTGGGAAAAAGAACAGTCTACTTATGAAAAAACAGACCAGTAAAAACTTAGAATAACAGTGGAACACTGTCTGATACAGTGCTGGAAGATGAACCCCTCAGGATGAAAGGCACTCGGAAGACGACTGGGGAAGAGCTGCCTCCTAGAAGTAGGGTCGACCTTAATAACACAGATGGAGTCAAGCTTTTGGGGTCTTCATTTGTTGATGTAGCACAACTCAAAATGAAAAGAAACAGCTACAAACGTCCATTAACAACTGGAACGTGAAACGTATAAAAGTAGGTAACTAGGAAAACTGGAAATCGTCAAAAATGAAACGCAATGCACAAACATCGATATCCTAGGCATTAGTGAGCTGAAATGGACTGGTATTGGCCATTCTGAATCAGACAATCATGTGGTCTGCTATGCCAGAAAGGACAATTTGAAGAGGAATGGTGTCACGTTCATCATAAGAATAATATTTCAGAATCTACCCTGAAGCACAACGCTGTCAGTAATAGGATAATATCCCTATGCCTACAAGGAAGATTACTTAATATGACTATTATTCAAATTTACACTACAACCACCAAGGCCAAGATGAAGAAATTGAACATTTTTACCAGCTTCTGCAGTCTGAAATTGACCAAACATGCAAACAAAATGCATTGATGATTAATTATTGGAATGCAAAAGTTGGGGGAAAAAAAAGGACTGGTAGTTGGAAAATATGGCCTTGGTGACAGAAACAATGCCGGAGATCACATGATAGAATTTGGCAAGATCAATGACATCTTCATTGCAAATACCGTTTTGAACAACATAAACAGCGACCATACACGTGGACCTGGCCAGATGGAATACACAGGAATCAAATTGACTACATCTGTGGAAAGAGACAATGGAAAAGCTCAGTATCATCAGTCAGGAGAAGGCCAGGGGCGAACTGTGGAACAGACCATCAACTGCTCATAAGCAACTGCAAGGTGAAGTTGAAGAAAATTAGAACAAGTCCATGAGAGCCGAAGTATGACCTTAAGTATATCCCACCTGAATTTAGAAACCATCTTAAGAACAGATTTGATGCACTAAACACTAATGACCGAAGACCAGATGAGTTGTGGATTGACATCACGAACATCATACATGAAGATAGCAAAGGGTCATTTAAAAAAACACAGGAAAGAAAGAAAAGACCAAAATGGATGTCAGGTGAGACTCTGAAACTTGCTCTTGAATGTAGAATAGCTAAAAGTGAAAAGAAGAATTGATGAAGTAAATTGATGAAGATTTCACAGGGCAGCTCAGGAAGACAAAGTATTATAATGCACTGTGCAAAGACCTGGAGATAGAAAACCAAAAGGGAAGAACATGCTCGGTATTTCTCAAGCTGAAAGAACTGAAGAAAAAATTCAAGGCTAAAGTTGCAATATTGAAGGAATCTATGCGGGAAAAAATTAAATGATGTGAGAAGCATCAAAAAAAGATGGAAAAAAACACACAGAGTCATTATACCAAAAAGAACTGGTCGACATTCAACCATTTCAGGATGTAGCATATGATCAGGAATCAATGGTACTGAAGGAAGAAGTCCAAGCTGCACTGAAGGCATTGGCAAAAAACAAGGCTCCAGGAATTGACTGAATACCAACTGAGATGTTTCAACAAATGGATGCAGCACAGCAGGTGCTCACTCGTCTCTGCCAAGATATTTGGAAGACAACTACCTGGCCAACTGACTGGAAGATATCCATAACTGTACCTATTCCAAAGAAAGGTGATCTAACAGAATGCGGAAATTATCAAACAATATCATTCATATCACACACAAGTAAAATTTTGCTGAAGATCATTCAAAAGTGGTTGCAGCAGTAGCTTAACAGGGAACGGCCAGAAATTCAAGTCAGATTCAGAAGAGAATGTGGAACAAGGGCTATCATAGCTGAAGACAGATGGATATTGCCTGAAAGCAGAGAATACCAGAAAGATGTTTACCTGTGCTTTATTGACTCTGTGGATCATAAAAAATTATGGATAACATTGAAAGAATGGGAATTCCAGAACACCTAATTGTGCTCATGAGGAATCTGTACTTAGACCAAAGGCAATTGTTCGAACAGAACAAGGGGATACTGCATGGTTTAAAGCAAAGAAAGGTGTGCATCTGGGTTGTATCCTTTCACCATACTTATTCAATCTGTATGCTGAGCAAATAGTCTAAGAGGCTGGACTGTATGAAGAAGAATGTGGCATCAGGATTGGAGGAAGACTCATTAACAACCTACGATATGCAGAAGACACAACCCTGCTTGCTGAAAGCGAAGAGGACTTGAAGTACTTATTGACAAAGATAAAAAACAATAGCCTTTGTTGTTGGCTGGATTACACATACAACAGTATGGATTACACATCAACATAAAGAAAACAAAACTCCTCATGACTGGACCAATAAGCAACATCCTGACAAATGCAGAAAATACTGAAGTTGTCAAGGATTTTATTTCACTTGGATCCACAATCAACGTCCATGGAAACAGCAGTCAGGAAGTCAAACAATGTATTGCATTGCACAAACCTGTATGCAAAAGACCTCTTTAAAGTATTAAGAAGCAAAGATGTCCCCTTAAGGACTAAGGTGTGCCTGACCCAAGCTATGGTGTTTTCAATCCCCTCATATGCATGTGAAAGCTGGACAAGGAATAAGGAAGACACAAGAATTGATGCCTCTGAATTATGGTGTTGGTGAAGAATAGTGAACATACCATGGACTGCCAGAAGAACGAACAAGTCTGTCTTGGAAGAAGTACAGTTAAAATGCTCCTTAGAAGCAAAGACGGCAAGACTATCTTTCGCACATTTTGGACATGTTATCAAGGAGGAACCAGTCCCTGAAGGACATAATGCTTGGTTAAATAGAGGGTCTGCAAAAAAGAGGAAGACCTTCAAAGAGATGAACTGACACAGTAGCTGGAACAATGCGGTCAAGCATTAACAATAGTTGTGAGGATGGTGCAATACTGGGCACTGTTATGTTCTACTGTGCATGAGGTCGCTATGAGTAGAATCTGACTGGGCACCTAACAAGGAGAACAACATGGTAGTATATTTTTATCCAGCCCCGTTCAGCTGCAGATTCGGATTTAATCGAAGTGGTCAGTTTTACCGGACTATGATGAAGAGAGCTAGAGCTGGCGATGGAGTGATGTCAAGGAATTTAAGCGGAGCAAGAAGGAAACATCAAGGGAGGGACAGTGAAAATACACAGGAAAAATGGATTGTAGGTGGGATAGCGAGATTGCTGGAATTGGTGTCTTAGAGGGAATGAGCTGGAAAGAATACATCAGAATAGAATGAATGAAACGGTGAATGACAGAGAAAGATTTCGGTCCCTGGTAAACACAAGGTTAGAGATGCTTAACGAAGGTTATCATTAAACAAAAAACTTTTTCTCCTTAAAATTAGCACTTCTCTCATTATTGAGCAACTACTCTGCCCTAGATATGGTGTGTAAACCCACGTTTTCTAAACATCCTCTATAGGCCCTTCTGCATTGACAGCCAAGAGCGAGATCAGGGGTGGAACAAGGGGGGAACTCCTTTCCAGCGAGCAAGTAAGCAGCGCTTAGGTAACCGTAACAACATCAACGAACCGCAAATTGCAGCATCAATGTTTAACACGTTATTATGTTTCATTATACAAGCAAACACGAATACAATGTTCTGAAAACATGCAAACAGAAAACAAAAGGCTCTTTTCCTTGTCACTGCCTCTACTCCTTCCACCCCCTGCGTCTCCGAAGGGTAAAGAAAAGAAGATCAGACCGGTATTTACAGACTGACACCCTACGGAGGTAGACCCAATGCCATCCAGTCGATTCCGACTCATACCGACCCTATGAGACAGAGCAGAACTACCCTCCAGGGTTTCTAAGGCTGCAAGAAGCAGACTGCCACATCTTTCTCCGCTGAGCGGCTGCTGGGTTCGAACCACCGACCTTTCGCTCAGCCGAGCACTCAACTACTGCGCCACCAGGGCTCCTGACGGAGGGAGAAGCGACCGCAAATTAGGGATCCAGAGGAGGAGCCCACTCGCACGCCCCCTGCCGACCTTTCCCCTCCCGGGAAGCTCAGTCCTGCAACTCGCGCCGGCGCTTTTAAAATGGAAACACGCGCGGCCCCGCCCCCGGCTCTGAGGCCGCCAGGAAAAGGGCAACGCCCCGCGGAGGCGACCTAGCTCGCCACTCGAAGACGGACGGAGACCGACAAGGCTTCCCCTCCCCTTTTCTCTACTGGCGCGCTCCCTGCCCATCCTCATTCTCTCACCAACTCGGTAGCAGCCCAACAATGGAGGAGGGTCCGACATGCCTGTCTCCTCCCCGGGGTTCTTCACCAGTTCACACCTTCGCTCTCCCCGCCCCCGGAAGTGACGACTTCCGCACAGCCCTGCATGTGTCCCGTCGGGCCTCGCGGCTGCGGCGAGAAGATGGCGACGGCGGGAGCCATGGAACGGAGCTTTTTGGAGATAAGCGGGGCTGAGCGCGAAAGGCCGAGGCATTTTCGGGAATTCACAGTCTACGGCGTTGGTACGGAAGCGACCAGGGAGGCCGCAATCTTATCTTTTCTCTCTGGCTCCTCTCATGGGTCCCCGGGTATCTGCCCCCGCACCCCTTCATTCTGCTAAGTCCATATTCCTCCGGGCCCTGGATCAGAGCTTCTCCGGTGTCTAGCTTCTTGCTCTTTTCATCCCCTTCTCTCTTTACGGGTTGTCATTCCCTCACCCTCTGCCTCCTCAGCCCTGTCATCCCCAGAGAACCACGTGTGCAGACTGACCGCGCTCCTTTTGCAGGGACTGTGAATGCCGTGGTCGGAGCAGTGAAATACAGTGAGAGCGCGGGAGGCTTCTACTATTTGGAAAGTGGTAAATTATTCTCCGTCACCAGAAACAGGTTCATTCATTGGTAAGTGCCTTGTTCGCGAAACCCGCCTCGAAGGTAGGGTTGTTCGGTGTCTGAATTTTCGTGGCTGTTTCCAAAAAGTCATTTTCTGGAATGATAATCGACAGTTAGGAAAGGATAAAGACTGTTTTCAATTTATGTCTGAAGCATGGGAAAATTAAGGAGACAGAGAGTTCTAGGAGAGATACAATCCAGTCAGAACTAAAAGCAAGAGGGAATGTAGTTTGGGGAATAAAGCCCCGAAGACCCGGTTTTAAACATGAACCCATTATATTTTATAGTGCTTTCCACCTTCCTTCATTCTGCAAATATTTGTTGAACTTCTGCATGTCAGGCATGGTGGTAGATACAGGGATAAAATGGTGAGCAAAAAACAAAACAAACCTGCTTTTATACTGTAATATGCATGATCTCATTTAATTCTTGCAACAACTGTAAGTTAGATATTGCCATGTTCAGATTATAAAGAGACTAAGTGTATATAACTGTTATTCATTTATTTATTTTCTGATCAAGTCATTCATTTAATACTTATTTGTTGGCCTTTTACTCAGTGCTGCCACTGTGCTAGGTGCTAGAGTTGTAGTAGGGAAAGAACATATATGGACCCAGCTTTCATGAGACAGTTTTGTGGAAGAAAAAAGACATTAAACTAATGAACATTATTATAGGCATATAAATACAAATTTTTGAACATGACTCCAAGGAAAAGTATAGGGGCTGTGAGAGGTCAATGGGAGGACCAAATTTAGACTGTTGGGCCGAGAATGCCTTTGAGAAAGTCACAGTTAAGCTGAGATCTGAAGGATGGAAGGTTATCTAGGTATTGGAGAAGGGAAGCAGTCCTTCAAGAAGGATCAACATATGCAGAGGCCATGAGATGGAAAGAAGTTGGGAGGTTTGAGGAACTGACAAAAGTCTGTGTGGCTTGACTGCAGTGGGTAAAGGAGGAAGTGGTGGGAGAGATGCTGAGACTAGAAAGGTAGGCAGAACTCAGACCACGAAGGATCCTTCTCAGGCCATTTTAAGGATTTTGGATTTTTATCCACAATACATTGTGCAGTCATTGACAGGTTTTTAAAGAGGTACTAACGTGACCAAAACTGCATTTTTAAAAGATTAGTTTACTGTGTGAAAAATGGACTTGGGTTGGGTAGGGGTAATAGAAAAGAACAGTTTGCTTTTGTGATGGACCAAGTAGGAGATGCTGGTGGTTTGCATCGTGGGAATGGCTATGAAAAGAGAAGTAGATGTATTTAAGATATATGTGGAAGGTAGATTTGCTCAGACTTGGTGATAGATTGAATATTGGGGGTTGGGGGAGGAGCAAGGACAAGTCCCAGGTTTCTAATGTGACTAACCAGATATTGGGGGGGGGGGGGACGTTCTTGCCATTTACTGAGATACACAAGGTGAGTTTTGGAGAGATGTGAATAATTCTTTTGTATGTACCGCATTTGAACTGCCTGTGCAGCATCTCCATGGAATTGTCAAGTAGGCATTGGGATTTACAAGGCTGAGGCTCAGAAGAGAGATAGGCATTTTAGATATGTTAGAGATAAAAATTTCATTTCCTTAAGTATTTTTGAGTGTCTGCTATGTTCCAGCCAATGTTTAGGGATTTCGAATATAGCAAAGTCCCCACTCTCATTGAGAGAAAGGCAATAAATAACAAAAATAAACAAGTAGAACAGAGGGAAGCAAGGTTAGAGAAAAGGGAAATACCTACAGGAGTTACTATTTTATATAGGGTGGTTGGGCAAGACCCAGTGATAAGCTGGCATTTGAGCAGAGGAAATGAGGATATCTGGGAGGAGAGCATTTCAGGTAGAGCCTTCCAAGAAAGAACAAAAAGTGCAAAGAACCCTGAGACAGGAGTTTGTTATGTTCAAAGAATGACAAGGGGCCAGGAGTCTCAGCTGAGTGAACAAAGAATAAAATACTAAGAGAGAGGTAGCCAAGGGCCAGATCAGGGCTTTGTCAGTTATCTCAAGGCTTTGGCTTTTCTTCTGAGTGAGATGGGAAGAAGCCATTGGAGAGTTTTAAGTAGAGAAATGACATGATCTCAGCTGTGTTTTGAAGGGTTCAGTGTGACTGCTGCATTGAGTGTAAAGTATAGTATGGGGAGGGTGGAAGCAGAGACCAGTTAGGAGGCTGCTGCCACATTCCAGACGAAATGATTGTGGCTTCCACCAGGTGTTAGTAGAAGAGGTAGTGAGAAATGGTCAGATTTTGGATATGTTTTGAAGGCAAATTTGTTAGAATTTACTAATGGATCAACTGTAGGCAGGGACAGATTACCCAATAAGCAAGGTATATGTACAGGCTTAATTGTGCTTACTTTCTAGTCTGTAGCGCACAATTTCACCTGGGTTTCAAATCAGAGACATGGTGAATCCCAGGTGAAATTGTGCACTACCAAGTAGTAAGTAAGCACAGTTAAGCTTGAGCGTTCCTTGCTTACTGTAAGCTGCTGCATACCATGCTTACTGGTTAATCCGCCCCTGAATGTAGGGTATACAGAAAGAGAAGCTTCAAGGGTAACCCCAAGATTTTTCACTTGAGCAACTAGAAGCTATGGAGATACTGTTATTAGAGATGGGAAAGCATGCAGTGAAGCCGTGGGTTTTTATTTCTTTGTTGGATTTGGTAGGTCTAGGAATTCTGTTTTGGACAGGTTTAGTTTGAGATGTCTGTTAGATATCTGAGTGAAGGTGCTGTGGTAGTAGTCCAGAATTCAGTGGAGAGCTTGGGCTGAAGATGGATTTTGGGAATCATTGGCATTAGATGACATTTAAAGCTGGTACACTGAATGAGTGTTGATCAGTGCTTCTCAACCTCAGAACTATTGGCATTTGGGGCTGGATATGACTCAAAGGCAACTAACAACAACAATTCTTTGTTGTGGGGTCTGTCCTGTGCATTGTAGGATGTCGAACAGCATCCCTGGCCTCTACCCACTGCATATAGTAGCACCCTCCCCATCCCAGTTGTGACAACTAAAAATGTCTCCAGGTATTGCCAAATGTCCTTGGGATTGGGGAGGGAAAAATCACCCCCGATTGAGAACCACTTGTGTAGATGAAGGAAGAGAGAAGGACTGAGCCCTGGGATCATTCCACCATTTAGGAAGATGAGGAACCAGCCAAGGAGATGAGAAGGAATAGCTAGGGAGGTGGGAGCTGAACTAAAGAAAGTGATGTTCCAGAAGCTAAGGGGAATAGTCCAAGGAGGAGGAGAGTGAAAACCGTCAAATGTTGCATATAAGTCAGGTAAGATGAGAACTGAAAATTGACTTTTGCATCATGGAGATCATTGGTGACCTTGTCAACAACTGCCCCAGCAGACTGCGTGGGCAACAGCCTGTGTGGAGTGAGCTCCAGACAGAAGGGGTGGAGAGGAATTGTGAATATAGAGCAGCTCTTTCAAGGAGCATTGTCCTAAGGGAAGCAGAGAAATCAAGTGGTAGCTGGAGGGTGATGGGGTGTATAGAGGAACAGTATATTTATATGCAGTTGGGAGTGATCTAGAAGGTGCAGTTGAGGGCAGCCACTGTGGGGGAAAAGAGTTCAAGAAACCAAGAAGATGGATATTAAAAAAAAAGCATCTACCTGGATATTAAAATCATTAAGAATTATGGCAGAATGGTATGGGAGAGAGTGACAGTGAGCCAGGAGCTAAGGTCTTCAAGCAGTGAAAGGGTTGTGTTCGTAACTGCAGTAAGCAAGGGTAGGAGGTGGCATCTGATGGCATGAGCCCCAGAGCTGAGTGGTTTGGACAGGGAAGGCTGCACAGTGGTCTAGAAGTGGAAATGGGGAGCAAGCAAGACGTCTGAACCCTACCTTGAGTGAGGCCCCACTACAAGGAGAGTGGTAAAGAAAGCTGCCACCATTAGAGAGGGCTGCAGGGGACAGTGTCCTCAGGAAAGATCCAGAACCCAACTTTACCTAGAAGGCAGGAAGGTGAAGGGAGTGTTGAGAAGGGGTTGAGGATACAGAAAATTGTGCTGATAACGTAGCATGAGTTTGCTGCAAGGAGGAGCCTGTTTCAGTATTTTGGAGAAAATGTGACCACAGCAGAGGCAGAGAAGCCTCCTTTGACAGCCATTAACTGTCATCTGGTGCCGCTGAGAAGGCAGTAAGGAAAAGGCTACAGTAGTCCAAGAAGGGATGGCCACATAATTGCAGAGGTGGAAGGGAAGGAACAGTGTCAGGAAGAGGAAAGCATCGGATTTGAAGGCCCCAGTGCTCAGTGAAGGACATAGACGAGTAAATATGGGCCAGCGGTTTTTATAAGATACTGATAAGTGAAATATAAGAAACCTCTTTCTTAGAGTGAGGTAACATTCATCTTCTTTGATGGGTAAAAACTACGCACAGGGATGGGAGGTTTTAAGAGTTTTAATCTGAATTCAGACAGCGGACTTGGTGGGCTTAGGCAGAGTGCTTTGTTTCCTACAGGAAATGAGTTTGAATAAAGTTTTTTGGTTTAGTTTTGTTTTTGTTTTTCAGACTTTTTATGCATTTTCTCAAAAAGCGTTTATTGAATGCTAGCTATGTCCCCGGCACTTTGCTGGGTCTGAGGATATGACAGTGCATAAGACAGAGCTTACAGTCATTTATTAATAAACATCCTCCTTCTGAGGAATAAAGTGGAAGGCAGAATAGCTTATCACTATAGAAACTAAGCATATATTCAACATGCAAACTTATTTGTGTATTTCAGAAATATTTCTTTAGTAAGACATACTCCCCGCCAAAACATACGTATACAAGGGCAAAAACCAGAAAGTTGCTCTTCTTTTATGCTGTTCCTGGTTAAGAAGGTTAGAGGAGGGAAATACCCACATTTATTGAGGTCAGTTTTGTTTGCCGCTAGTAGTATATGTGGAAGCCATATTCCACTCCAGCTAATGAGAGTGTGTGGTGTGGATTTTCATTATAGCAGAGTTTATTGCCTTGGATGTTGATCTCAATAAATGGGCAGTCAGGTTTGGAAATGCCTCTGTTTAACAGCGACTCATATAATAAAATTTGAATGTTATGTTATGCTGTGTTTTGTAAATCTACGTCATGTGATTTGGAACGTGAAACTTTGGTCTGAATTCATTCATCCCAATTTTTCAGTTTGGGAGAGTTCACTGGAAACTGTTCTGTCATATTTTAATGTAACTGTCAATGAGGGAAAAAAATGCATAAATTTTTTTAAACACACGTCTCTTTTTTAACAGGAAAGCCTCGGGAGATACATTGGAGCTGGTGGAGGAGTCACTGGATGTAAACCTATTGAATAATGCAGTTCACCTCAAATTCCAGAATTGCAGCATCTTACCTGGAGGGGTGCATGTCTCTGAGACTCAGAATCATGTGATAATCTTGATAGTAACCAATCAGACAGTGCACAGGCTACTTTCACCTCACCCTTCCCGGATGTATAGGAGTGTAAGTTGGTTATTTCCCAAATTACTCTGTCTTCACAGACTCAGTTCTAGAGCAGTACCCTTTGGAATCGAAGGATATTTGGACTCCTTGTGTGTCCTTACGAAACATACTCAGGTGGTTAATCAGGAACACATTTTAAACTGAAGAAAAAAATGTTCATTTTAAAGAACAGCTTTCTTTTCAAGCTTTATGTTTTTTACTTTCAAAGCTTTTGTAGCAATTGAGAGGAACCTAGCAGAACTTGGGTTATTTTGATTTAACAGGTGTTTGTTTTTACTTACTCCACAGGAGTTGGTAACTGAAAGTCAGATGCAGTCAATATTCACCGACATTGGAAGGGTTGATTTCAGAGATCCTTGCAACTATCAGTTAATTCCAACTGTACCTGGACTGTCCCCTAATTCTTCCACCTCAGCAGCCTGGCTTAGCAGTGATGGGGAGGCTCTGTTTGCTCTACCGTCTGCTTCTGGGGGAATCTTTGTTCTTAAACTACCTCCTCATGACTTACCTGGTAAGAACTGGAACTGAGCGTGGATTTAACTTTAGTCAAAGAATGTTGGTGTGGAAACAGACCTTAGAAGTCCAGCCCTATCATCCAATGCAGGAATTGCTTCTGCACTACCCCTGAAATAGTCAAGCATCATGGCTGGCCTAGTGAGTCCCTAATGCTTTTTTTTTTTTTAAAGGATGAGAGTTTATACAGTGATGAGGCCAGTAAAGTATATTGGAGTGTGGGAGAACAGATAGATAAATATAAGGCATCCTATTCTAAGTCTCGCAGTAGAGATGAGTTAGTTGACTAGCTGTCTACCCTCAGATTGTGGTACTGTAATTAAAATAATCAAAACAAGGGAGTTCAACTGCTGATACCCTGCTCCAAATTACCACTATCTCTTGCCTGCATTATTCCATTGTTGTTGTTGTTAGGTGTTGTTGAGTCACTTCCAACTCGTAGCGACCCTGTGTATAACAGAATGAAACACGGCCTGGTCCTGGGCCATCCTCACGATCGTAGTTATACTTACGCCCCTTGTTGCAGCCACTGTATCAATCCATCTCATTGAGGGTCTTTTTTTACACTGACCTTCTACTTTACCAGACGTGATGTCCTTCTCCAGGAACTGATCCTTCCTGGTAACATATCCAAAGTATGTGAGACGTAGTCCCACCATCCTTGCTTATAAGGAGACTTCTGGCTGTACTTCTTCCAAGACAGATTTATTCGTTCTTTTGGCAGTCTGTGGTGTATTCAGTATTCTTTCCAACACCATAATTCAAGATGTCAATTCTTTGGCATTCCTTATTCGTCTAGATTTTGCATGATATGAGACGATTGATTGATTAAATTATCTCCTGGGCCTGCCCTTACCTTTCTTTAGAAACTTAGCCACAGTGATGCATTTAAAACATAAGTTGGATCATGTCACTCTACTACTGAAAACTCTCTGGCTACTTCTCATCTCGCTCAGTAAAACCACAGTCCTTACATTGACATCCAGTGCCCTGCTGCTGCCTCTCTAACCTCATCAGATTCTCTCCTTGTCTGCACCAGCCACTTGGCCTTCTTGTAATTCTTTGAACTTGCCAGGCACACTCCTACTTCAGGGCCGTCTCCTGGGGTAGTCTTTCCCCCAGCTACCTGCTTGGCTCACTCTCTCAATTCCCTTAGGTCTTTACTCAGTGTCACCTGCTCACTGAGGCCTGACTACCTTTCTCAGAGTTGCAACCCTTTTCTCCCCATCACCACCTGCATTCTCTATTCCCTTCCCTGTTTTATTTTTCTCCACTTATTATCATTTTACTTAAGTTACTGGAGCCATGGTGGCACAGTGGTTAAGAGCTTGGCTGCTAACCAAAAGGTCAGTGGTTCAGATCTACCAGCCACTCCTTGGAAACCCTATGGGGCAGTTCTAATCTGTCCTAGAGGCTCACTGTGAGTTGGAATCGACTCGATGGCAACGGGTTTGACTTTTTTGGTTTTCTGCTTCCCCTTTGCCCCCACTGGAATACAAGTTCCATGAGGACAGGAGCTTTTTTCTTTATTTTGTTCACTGCTGTGTCTACAGTGAAAGATAGCCAGTGATTCTTTTGGAAATAATGAAGTAATTCTATTGAGTGGTAATGTGGGTTGCTGTCTTTTAATGGCAGAAATTTCGTCTAGGAGCATAAAAGTACATTAATATTGATCCAGTAATGATTCAAAATATTTTAGACGTGCTATATATAGGAAAGGTACATCCTAAAACTTTGTTAGTATAGAAATGTAGAAGCCTGTCACTTATAAAGACCTTGTTTATGGTTGCATCATTGTTGCCTTTGGGTTTCTCTAAGTATGATCAAGAGGTTCCTTGGGTATCATTGACCTGTTTTCAATCTTGTAGGGATGGTGTCAGTTGTGGAACTGAAACAGAGTTCAGTAATGCAACGATTACTTATAGGCTGGATGCCAACAGCTATCAGGTGAGTGGTGTCTAGCAGGTAAATCCAAGAGCCCAAGAATTTAACCTTTTTGCACTGGTCAGCTCCTATTGTTGGCTCCAGTCTCACTCCAAGGCAGATAAAACAATATCCTGGAAAGGAGAGGAATCTACATAACACATTTCACCTGAGGAAAGCCATCTCCAGGGTCCATCTGTGATTGGAGACCTTAACAGTAGAAACTCTGGCCTATTCTTTATATTCTCACACTATCCAGTTCAGTCCTCTGCCAAGACTCACCAAATCCAATTTTGTGTGAAATTATTAGAAGTAGGATGTTTTTGATGGTTAGAATAAAATGATTCAAAGAGGAGCAGTATTCCATTATTACATAGAACTTTTTAAAATTTATTACACCAGTTCATAAATCAAATAAAAATGTAATTCTCTTAGACCAACATATAAACTCTTGATCCTTTTGTTGATTGTACATTCGTAATTATATCTCTTGAATGCAAATTCTGATGATCAGATTATCTGCAACAGTTAAATTCTAAAACTTTCGACTTTATGTTTTTAGGGGTGACCAGGGGCCTTCAGATCGACCCCTCAGTCTTGCTGTTCATTGTGTTGAGCATGATGCCTTCATCTTTGCTCTGTGTCAGGATCATAAACTACGAATGTGGTCTTTTAAGGTAAATGCTACATTTAGAGTCACTGTAAGTTAAAATAGGATTGTGAATTGTAAGAAAATTTAAACGAATCTTGCTGCTTCTCTGATTATCAGATCAATAGGTTTGGAAATTACAGGTCTTTTCCAGTTCAGACATTTTCATTTAGCTTTATTTTTCATACATTTCCTCCCCAGCTTTTTGTCCTTTTATTTTGAAAATTACAAAACCTACAGGAAAGTTGAAAGAGTAGTACAGTGAGTATGCCTTTTGATCAAAAAGTACAAACGTGTTTTCTTTTTGTCGGTTTTTTTTTTTTAGTTGTAATTTAAAGGAAGGTTTACAGAGCAAAGTAGTTTCCCATTAAACAATTAATACATATTCTTTTCTGACGTTGGTTGCCAACCCCACAACATGTCAACCCTCCCCCTTTCTCAACCTCGGGTTCCCCATTGCCAGCTTTCCTGTCCCCTCCTGCCTTCTTGTCCTTGCCCCTGGGCTGGTGTGTCTACTTAGTCTTGTTTTGTTTTATGGGTCTGTCTAATCTTTGGCTGATGGGTAAACCACAGGAACAAACATGTTTTTTAAAATGCAAGTTGATAAATTTGTTTTCAAGATTCTTGATAAACAAAACAGCTGGTGATTTTATCTTTCAGACTGAAGAGATATTTTTCATTTACCCTTGAAAAAACAACTCCTGTAGGACCTTCATAGATAAACTCTAAGCGTGCTGGGATAGAATGGATGTGCATCCTTAATAAGGGGAGGGAGTCTGTTTTTCTAACCTGTATTTCCTTTGATGCCACTTATTAACTCTTATCTTGGGCAGGACCAAATGTGCCTGATGGTGGCCGACATGCTGGAGTATGTCCCTGTGAATAAAGACCTGCGGCTCGCTGCTGGGACTGGACACAAATTGCGGCTTGCTTACTCCCCCTCCTTGGGACTCTACCTGGGGGTATACATGCATGCTCCGAAACACGGACAGGTAGGAAACAAATAAGACATGTATCAAGTTTCTCTGAACGTGCTTTGTGGGGAAGTAGCTGTAGACTCATTGAGTCTGTTTAAGCTCTTTGCACCACCCTGGATGTTTCACGTTTTAAGTTCCTTCCCAGGTGATGATGGTGGGTTTTGTGCTAATATGTGAATTAGAGGATCTTGAAGGAGGGCCAGGACGAAAGGGAGGAGAGAGTTTAAAGGAACATGAAAGGAAAATTAACCAAAACTAAACAGTAAAGAGCCAGGTTGGACGTCTGGGTAAGAAATAGTTACTGAAAGGAATGTAGGTGTTATAGGTGTTGGGGGAAGTTAATTTTTAGAAATAATTTTGCTCATCATCCAAACACCTGCTGTTGTATGTTTATGAGGTGTCAGAATGTAATATAATGGTATAATCCTATAATAAAGAGCCACTCGTTGGGTATTGTGTGTTTGGCACTGTGCCAGGCACTTTATATCCATTATTAATAGCAAACACTTGGCATGTGCTTACTCTGAGCTTACACACTTTACTTGTATCACCCAGTTGATCCTAAAATAATTCCAGTAAGGTAGGGTTTGTCCCCTTCACTTTGCTCAAGCTCTCATTCCCCACCTGGGCTGCTACCCCATATGGATGCCCTCCTCACCCTGTTGTGTTTCCACCCTAAGCTAGTGCTTCCCTGCAGGTGGAAGCCCTCTCACCCTGCTCATGCTCTGATGCCCCAAGCCAGGCCACCCCCAAATGTGGATACTCTTCTCACCTCCCTGGGCTCTTGATTTCTCATACCAGGTCATCCCACCCTGTGCATGGCTGTCGTGATCACTTGCTTGTCTGACTCCTCATGCTGGGACACCCTGCACATACGTTCCACTTAGTCAGCTCAGAGTGACTCTCCATGCTAGGTCATTCAATACTGCTTCCTTGTGGACAGTTTCTTATTTTATAAGGATAGGGTCATTGTCACTATTAGTCTGTAGTGAATTTTCTTTACCAAAAAAGTTAATTATAATATTACACATCAAATGTTTTAGAGTGTGAAACTTTTTGTTCTCACAGCAGAGTTAATACTAAACATGAATTACAGGGTTTTATTCTTAAAGATTTGCTGACTAGTGTTGATTTGTGTCACGGCCTCAAACCAGTTGGTTCTGGTTTGACCACCTGCTGAGAATTTGCCTTTCTACCCCAGACAAAGAAACACCTGAGGATCTTGTTAAAATGTAGATTCTGATTCAGTATCTCTGGGGCAGAAATGCAAATTTATCTAACCATCTGAAGCCCTGGTTTATATTGTTGTGTATGTTTTATCTCTGGAACGGTGTTAGGATATATAAACTTAAAAATATAAAAATTGGTTTCTGAATGTTAATAACCTTTGCTTAGAAAAGTAGCATGTTGATTATTTCAAGTAATAAATTAAAATCTCGTGTTTTAAACAGTTCTGCATTTTCCAGTTGGTGAGCACTGAAAATAACCGCTATAGTCTAGATCACATTTCCTCACTGTTCACTTCTCAGGTAGGTTTATCATCGTTTACGTGTCAAACAAGTGTAAGAATGAAGTACTGGCTAGCCCCACAACGTTGTAATGGGATAGAAGTCTAAAGCTGCAGTATTTCATGAAGTAGGCAAACAAAATTTCATTTGGATTGTACCAGTTTAATGTGCTGCCGTGTTTTGTTTTTATGTATTTTACTTGTCCCCTAATACAAATTTAAGTCACCAGAAAATAGTCGATCCTCCATATCCACAGGTTCCACATCTGCGGATTCAACCGAGGATCAAAAAAAATATTAGGAAAGAAAAAAAGAAAGTTCCAAAGAGGAAACCTTGAATTTGCTGCACACCAAGCACTACACTGAATCCACACAAATGAAATGATGTGTAGGCATACCCTGCTGTAGTCTCCCACCATTTCACCTGTCCTCAGTCTCTCTCCAGCACTCCCTTGTTTGAGTATTGTTCATCTGGTGTCTCGTTAGTTTGCTACTTGTGTTTGTGTACCCTTTGTTTCTGTGAAAAAATGCCTCCTAAAGAGCACTTACGTGGTCAAAGCAATCCCTGAAAGGCTAAGAGGGAGTTTAAGTGCTATCTCTGGTCAAGAAAATAAAAACCTTAGATTTCTTGAAAAGTGGCACATGGCTTGCTGAAGTGGGCCATAAGATCGGTAGGAACAAATGGAGCATTCACATAATAAAGCAGAAGCTGAAATTTGTGGAAGTGTTAGTGCTGCCCCTACAATGGCAGAAATGGTCTCTGGTTCATGATAAAGTACTTGCAAAGACTGAGAAAGCATTAAGTGTTAAGTGTAAGCATTAACAACTATTTACGTAGCGTTTACATTATTAAATATCATAAGTAATCTAGAGATGATTTGAAGTGTACAGGAGGATGTGCATACGTTATATGCAAATAGTATGCCAGTTTCTATAAGGCAGCACTTGAGCATCCATGGATGAGGATTTTGGTATCTGCTAAGGTCCTGGATACTGAAGGATGACTTTTTTTTTTTTCCACATTTCCTCCTAGGAGACACTGGTTGACTTTGCCTTAACCTCCACGGATATCTGGGCCCTGTGGCATGATGCTGAGAACCAGACAGTTGTGAAATACATCAACTTTGAACAGTATGACTCACTTAACTTTGTCATTCCCGCTCACCCTAAACAATTTCATGACAAGAAGACAAGAGAGCTTGTTATGTAAAACCAAAGTCAAAGGTTGTCTATTTGAAGAATTGAACCCTGAGTTTGCCTGTTGTTACTATTTTCTGAAGCACCTTCTCTTGCCTTTTGCATTATTTTTTATCTTTTGGTTCCAGGACAAAATGAGGATTCTTAGAGTTGGAATGAGATAAAGAATATACCATGTTTTGTTGTGTTGTTGTTAGATGCTATCAAGTTGGTTTCGACTCATAGCAACCCTATATACAGTAGAACGAAACACTGCCTGGTCCTGTGCCATCCTCACAGATGTTGCTGGGTTTGAGCCCATTGTTGCAGCCACTGTGTCAATCCATCCCATTGAGGGTCCTCCTCTTTTTCACTGACCCTCTACTTTACCAAGCACGATGTCCTTCTCCAGGAACTGGTCCCTCCTGATAACATGTCCAAAGTGTATGAGACAAAGCCTCACCATTCTCACTTCTGTGGAGCATCCTGGCTGTACTTCTTCTAAGACAGATTTGTTTGTTCTTCTGGCAGTCCATGGTATATTCAGTATTCTTCTCCAACATCATAATTCAAATATAGCAATTTTTCTTCAGTCTTCTGTATTGATTGTCCAGTTTTCACATGCATATGAGGCAATTGAGAATACCATGGCTTGGGTCAGGCACACCTTAGTCCTCAAAGTAACATCTTTGCTTTTCAGCACTTTTAAGAGGTCTTTTGCAGCAGGTTTGCCCAATGCAGTATGTCGTTTGATTTCTTGGCTGCTGCTTCCATATTTGGGGAGAGAGATATTAAAATATTTCTAATCTGGGAGTTTTCTTTGCTTTTAAGTGAAGTCCATTCCTGACACCATAACTTGTGGAAAAACGGCAGCCTCTTTGGGTTCTCAGTTTTCTCATCCATAAGATGAAAAATAGAATGGACAAGTATAGTGCTTCTCAAACTTTTTTTTAAAAACAGGAAACCCTTTTTTAAAGAAAGATATGACGTTCATGGAATTACATACATTGTAATTCTATAATTCTAACGTAAAATTAGTATTTTATGAGCATGAAATTGTAACCATTTAAAGTGTTGATAATCTATAATTTTAGATATACGTGATATACAGTATTTTTAATTACATGCTGTTAAAATTTTTTAATGGTTAAAAATACCTTTTAAAGACTATTTTGAATCAAACACTTGTGTAACCTCTGAGATAACCTGGCGAGGATTCACTGGAACACCGTTTGAGGACCACTAAACTAATTGAACCTTAGGGAATCCCTCAAAACCCTAAATTCTAGGATGCATTTCTAGGAGTGGTTGCCCCCAGACTGACCCTAAGCCACACCTTCTAGGTGGCATTTGAGCACAGTGGTAAAATGCACAGGCTTACAGTTTGAATCCTGGTTCTGCAATTTACCGTGAGCTACCCTAAGCCTCAGTTTCCACATCTTGCAAAATGGGGGTAATGTTATGTCCCTCAGAAGGTTATCATAAGGCAGATATGGATAATGTTTAAAAGTTCCTTTAGCATGATGTCTAGCAAATAGTAAATGCAGAATAAAAGTTAGCTACTTGTAGATTTGTGTTTAGAGTTTTAATTTCAGGAAGATGCTGGTGAGAGCACTTCCATAAAACCAGACTGCTAAGAGTAAGCTTCATTTCTATTGACCATTTTTATGTGGACTGATGGGCTTTTTTCTCTATAGTAATGTTGCAGGTCAGTGGAACCCAGTTTTTATGCAGCCTCTACCAGAGGAAGAGGTCATCATCAGGGATGATCAAGACCCCAGAGTAAGCAATGCAAAGTGGAGTCAGGTCTTTTTGTAATCTACCCTGGTCATTAGTTTGAGAAGAACCACTTGTACTAGTCAGAACTCTTCCAACTGCAAATGACAGAAACCCACTTTAAACTGACTTAAGCTAAAAAGAATGTATTGGCCTATGCAGCTGAGAAATTCAGTGTTACCTGGCTTCAGGTACGGCTGGCACAGGCTTTCAGGGCTTGGTCTCTCCTTCCTGTCTCTTCTTTTTTCCTTGTTGGGTTTATTCTCAGGCAGGCTCCCTATCTGAGTAAGCTTGCATTCTGTGAACCCTGCAACCCCCCCAGGAAAGAGAATGCACCTCTGTCCCCAGTCCAGGAATTGGCACTTACTGGCCTGGCTTGAGTCCTGTGCCAATTCCTGACACAGTCACTGTGAATGTAAAGAATAGAGTGTCTGGCCTGCATGGAACACATGTCCAGTCAGGGCCTTGCTGTTGCAGAAAATGATGAAGTCCATTGAGTGTGGGTGGTGGAGGGATGATTCCCAAAGAAAAATATGGGGTTTGTTAGTAAAAGAAGGGGAAGTAGATTTTGGGCAGACACAAACAATAGGTGCCCACCCTACCAGCCATGTTGGTAGATGCTCATAAACCAGAAATTAGATAATTTCTGTTAGAGATATGTGCTACGAAGAAAATAATTTTAGAAAGTAATGCATTGAGAGCAAAACAGGCCAATCTTCCCATTTTTGTGATACACTCAGGTAAATGGAAGAAAAAGCTGTCAGTGGTTGCCTTAGTGTTAAATGGGACTAAAGATTGTAGGCTCTGGGTCTGAAACAATGACTCTGCAGGATTGGAAACCCCACTTTAATTATCTGAAATTGAATATTGCTAAATTTTTAATTCCAAGAGTTTATTGGTGGTGGTTATTGATTGTTACAATTAACAGCTATTGGCAGCTGGCATTTATCTGAAAGCCAAAATCGTGTGCTGATTATTAAAACCCTTACTTTTCTTATATCATTTACCATCGTCTCAGTTTAGAAGGAAGGAAACTTGAATGAAGGTCCGTGATGTTTGCTATTTACTAGCAAATCTGGTTCATGAGACTAAGTCAAAATGATTAGGTAATGTGAGATTTTCCGTTTAATTTTCTCCATGTCACCACTTGTGAGAGATTATTGCAATTTTTTTTTTTACATATGATACCTCTTATTGGTTCCTTTTCTTTTATTGTGTTAGCCATAAATGAGTACTTTTGTGGGCAACGTAGAAACCAGCTTAGTTTAATTGTTCTCTTACTGATGTGTATTACCTCATAACAAGTAAGCTAGATTCTCCTTCATTTAAGATTGACATTTGACAAGCCTCATTTTCTAATGGAAGCTAGTGAAGATTTCCATGAGAAGCACACCTTTTTCAGTATAGTTCACTTGGCTCACTCAAAGACATTGCAATCTTTTCTTTCAGTCTGAAAATATAACTGCACAACTGCTTGTTATTGCTCAAGTGAGGAAGGGTAAAATTTCCATGCTCATATGGTAGAAATTCAGACTTCGGTGTTAATATGTTGAATTCTTCCTTCCAGTGTTTCCAAATTTTATCTTTTTGAGAATGATATTAATTTTTGTTTTAATGTTCTAACAGGAGATGTATTTGCAAAGTCTTTTTACGCCAGGACGATTCATAAATGCAGCTTTATGTAAAGCTTTACAGGTCAGCAAGAAAATATTCAAGGTTTATTTAAGACTATTTGATATTTTATTAATGTAAAATTAACATTAACTACTAATTTTTTGTTATACATATATTAAGTACTGAATGTGTTTTTGCAATATGAATATATGTGCCATACTGAAGGTGCCAATCTTAGGATGTGTATATTTGACATAATCTTATATCTTCTCACTGAGCAATAGCAGTTTTGCTTACTTTTGCTTTTTTTTAATGATCTAAACATACCCTGTTATATTTCTTTCAGACTTACAGATTTCTGTAGCTTACTCCAATCTATAGAAACTATTTCAAAATTGCTATTTCACTTATGGAGGTTATTTGCACAGTGTTAAGAGTAAATGTGTATTCTGGGCATGTCCAGTCTCTGTAGTAGAGTTTCACAGTGCCTCAGTGCTTTCTGAACTGGAGTATTTCCATTTTGGTTATTGTATAATATTCTGAAATGTCTCTTTTAATATTAGATTTTCTGCCGAGGAACTGAGAGAAATTTGGATCTTTCCTGGAGTGAACTAAAGAAAGAAGTTACTTTAGCTGTTGAAAGTGAGGTGAGATTTGAGTGCAGAAATGGTGATAATTTTTTCATCTTGATATAGGGCAGAGTAGTGCTGAGAGATTGTCTGGATTGTTCACTTGACTGTGTTAGTAGGAAGTATAGATGTTTAAACCTTTTAATTAAAAAGTAGCTCTGCATTTATATAGTCTATGAAATGTAATGCATAAGGAATATTCAGTTATGGCTTAGTAAAATACAGTGAAACTTGTGAGGGGTGGAACTCACCGAACTGCCTTGTTTTTCCGGGCCTTGAAAGTTTTCTGCATTTGACAGCGTGCAGTCTTACTACTTTTCTGTTGCTCGTTTTAGTGGAAAATATTTGTTTTCCTTTGATAGGCTGCCACCTTACACAGCTTCCAGCTTTCACAGATTTCACTGTAATATTGGACAGTTTTGTTCTTTGGAGAGAAAGATCATGAATGGTATCAAGAGTTTAGTTTCTTTTTCTTTTCTTTCCTTTTTTTGCTAGCTCCAAGGAAATGTGACAGAGTATGAATTCTCTCAGGAGGAGTTTCGAAATTTGCAGCAGGAATTCTGGTGCAAGTTCTATGCCTGTTGTCTTCAGTATCAAGAAGCCCTCTCTCGTCCTCTTGCCTTACTTTTGAATCCGCACACAAACATGGTGTGCCTGCTGAAAAAGGTGAGGGAGCTCCTGAAGCACACAGAACTCCTTTAGACAGTTCAGTGGATCCTTCAGAATGTTGGTCTATTATATGTTATAGTTAGCCTGTAGGACTTTGTATTATATTTTTTTCTAAAATTATAGTTCATTTGTAGTTAATGTTCAGCATTATTATTTATTTATTTTGCCTTTTACTTTGTTTACTTCTTAACTGAAATAACATCAGATTTAAGGTAAGACGTAAAAATAGCCCGAAGAACTTCTGCATACCCTGCACCCAGATTCACCGTTGGCTAACATTTTACATTTGCTTTTCCTTCATCTGTACATGTATTTTTCTTCCTAATCATCTGAGAGTTGTAGACATAATGCCCCATTACCCTTAAATATCTCAACATGCATCTAAGAACAAGGGTATGCTCTTATATAACCACAGAACAATTTAAAACTCAGGGAATTTATATTGATAAAATATACTGTGTCTATTCAGCTTTTGCCAATTGTGCCCAAAAGTTTTCTTCCTGCTCCAGGATCCAGTCCAAGATCGTGTATGTATTTCATTGTCATGTTTCTTTACCTTAATCTCAAACCATTGTCAGCCTTTCTTGTCTTTCATGACATTGACATTTTTTGAAGACTACAGACCTGTTCAGTAGGGTGTCCCTCGATTTGGGTTTGTCTGATATTTCCTCATGATAAGATTCCCATCTCTAATTATTTTATGCCTTTAAAAATTAACTGGAAGAAAATGTGACTGGCAGATTTGTATTTCTAGGGGTATTTGTCTTTCCTTGTGCCCTCTTCCTTGGTGGATCATTTGTATCTCCTGCCTGATGAGAACCTTTTGACAGAGGATGAGACAGCCATATCTGATGGTAATAGTAATTGTTATACCCACATTTAATTCCCTTCCTACATAAACCCTTTGCTTTGTTTCAAGTGGATGCAAAAAACTGATTGCCAGTCAACAATTACTCTAAAGCAAAGATGAAAGGGTAAGGGGACAGGGAAACCAGATGACTAGAAATGAAGCATCCAGAATGGATGAATGAGAATGTCGATACATTGTGAAAAATGCCACCAATGTCACTGAACAATTTGTGTACTAATTGTTAAATGTCACCCTAATTTGCCATGTAAGCCCTAACCAAAAACACAATAAAGTATTATTTAAAAAAAAACATTGATTGCCACTCTGACCTTTTCTGGTCAGTTTACCACACTGTAGATATTTCAAGGAAAGCTGAAGAGACCCAAGCATCTCTGAGAGCACAGATAGATCCCTTGGCATTTAATTATTAATAATTTATTCTAGTGACGTATTTATCAGTAGATCTTCATTGGCTTGCAACCTGAATGTTCACTTTCTCTTACTCAGATGTGGATGTTGCTCGGGATGTCATATGTCTTATAAAATGCCTTCGGCTGATTGGAGAGTCAATAACTATGGATATGTCAGTTATGATGGAAATGAGTTGTTATAACCTACAGTCTCCAGAAAAGGCAGCAGAACAGATTCTGGAAGATATGATCACTATTGATGTGTAAGGAGAATTTAGGGTAAAGTGCATTTCCTAATGGAAATTCAGCAATTTTTAGTGCCAGCATCAGGTTGTTAATGTATATTCAATTATGTGCCAAAGAAGAGCTTAAAGTGAGCTGCCAGGATTCTAAATAGATGTTTCAGCTTTTAAACAGAAGATCTAGTACATGACTTCAGGTCTGGAAACAGACTCGGAAAACACGGTCCAGCTACTAACTATTAACTGGGCTATAAATCCTAAAAGTAAAATTGTTTTTCTCACATTCATTTTGTCTGTCATTTCCGAAAAATTGAGGGGAAATTTGTTACGTGCAGTAAAAGTATCTTGTACGCCCCCAGAGTGTTTATCTCAGCTTTTTAAAATATAGCTCCTTTATTATGTGGCTGGTTTTCCTGTTTCATAGAGCATCTAGCTTTCAGGACACGTAGAGCGTGTCTTATGTATTCTCAGTTGTAATAGGAGTTTTCTAACTGTACTTATAGAGAAAACGTGATGGAGGATATTTGTAGTAAACTGCAAGAGATTAGGAACCCAATCCATGCCATTGGACTTCTTATACGGGAAATGGATTATGAGACAGAAGTAGAAATGGAAAAAGGATTCAATCCAGGTAAATGACAAAACAACAAATGGGCCTATTTGATTTAGAGTCAGCAGTGATACATTTAACTCTTTTTTTTTGTTGTTGTTTTGTTTATTTGTTTTTTTCTTATTACAGCTCAACCTTTGAACATTCGCATGAACCTTTCCCAGCTCTACGGTAGCGGCACAGCAGGGCACATTGTGTGCAGGGGTGTGTGTAAAATTGCCAGTACTCGCTTCCTGATTTGCAGAGACCTTTTGATCTTACAGCAGCTGTTATTGAGGCTAAGAGATACAGTAAGTACTACTTGAGGAAAACTTACAAAGTCTAAATCTAGTTTGGATCTAAAGGCACATTGCAGAATATCAGCTCTGTGAGCACAGAGACTTTTGTCTTTGCTTACTGCTCTGTCCCCCATGCTTGGCCCTTAGTACTGCTCTGTAAATACTGGTTAAATTAAGAATGAGTGAACTTTGTAACCTAAAATTACAGATTAAGAACATATATGAAGCAGATTGTTTTACTGTTTACCTTTGCATGTAGAGTGGTGGGAAGATTTCCCAGATTGGTTCCCTAAAGCTATAGTACTACTTCGGGTGTGATAGCAAGGTTACCACTTAGTGTGGAGGAGAGAGAAAGAGGAGGAAAAGAACTTCTCTTCCATTTTTTCCGCACAGAGCTTACCCTGGGTACAATTTTGAGATTGCAAAGTTTGAGGTTCTCCAACTCTATTTCTGTGCTTCTTTTTCCATTCCATTCTTCTTATGCTGCCAGTCTCTTGTTGTCGTCACGCAGTCCTAGTCCCCTACTCTACTGAATGCTCGGTGTTCAGAAATTACTTTTTAGCCCACAGTCAGAAGCCCAATTTGTCTCACAGTTGGTAATTTCATCCAGGCCTGGCAAGGAAGCAATCTGATTAAACCGATTCATGCTAATGTGTAAATAACTAAAAAACTTTTGGGGCTCCCAGGGGTATTTTGACTTTTTAAATACATTGCCAATGGTAGAATTTCAGGTAAAAAGAAGGAAAAACATTTAGGAAGATTGTTTAGGACCACCAAGGAGACAAAGGAACCTTACCCTTAGTAAGGGCACCTAGCCCTTACTAAGCTCTTTTTAATCTTTCTTCAAAAAAAATTTTTAAACTAACAATGTTAGTATTTTTTTCTAGATACAGAAGTATTAGATGTTCATTGTAGAACCTTTATAAAATATATGTAAGCAAAAAGAAAATTAAAAATTCATTTATAATCTGCCACCCAGTGATAACCACTATTTGTGTTTTGATATATACCCTTTTTTTTCTATACAAATAGTTTTTTTCAAAATCAGAATATGCCACAGAGAATTGTTTTGTAATGTGGGTTTTTTTAATACTTCCACTTTACAGATATTGTCAGCATTTTCCCTTGTCATTAAGTATTCTGCTACAACATTATTTTTAATAGTTACCTAGTACAATTATAATTTATCCAACAAATCCCCTTTGGGGCCATCCAGGTTACTGCCAGTTTTTCCCTCATAGCAATAGGTTTATGCACATCTTTGATTGTATCTTTGGGATAAATTCTAAGAATTAGAATTGATTGATCACAAAATATGCACATTTTTAAGAGTTTTGGTAGTAGTGTCAAATTTACCTGTAAAGGTTATACCTAATCTTTACCCAGCAGCGTAAAAGAGGACTTAGATTTCCCTATTCCTCATCTTCAATTCTAAATGCACAGATTTAATGAAAATTAAGGTCTTTGCTGTTGTTCTTGGTTGTGTTTTTTTTTTGTTTGTTTTTTTGGTTTTTTTTTTACCATTAGCTCCCATTACTTGGTGAGCTGTTTGTGATTATCTTTGGACTGTTAAATATTTGGGAAGATATTATGACACTTGCTATCTGAAAATATAATATTTGTGTTACTTTTGTAATAATCTGTCCTTTGCAACTGCCTTTGTTATTTTACCCCCATCTGAACCTTAATAGTTACTATTACTAATTGCTTTTGTTTATCATCTTCCCCATCCCACCCTACATGTGTAGGTGATTTTGGGAGCTGGTCAGCTCTTTCAAGCTCAGCAAGACCTACTACATCGAACAGCTCCCCTGCTCTTATCTTATCATCTCATTAAGTGGGGAAGTCAGTGCTTAGCTACTGATGTTCCAGTTGACACACTGTGAGTTTCATTATTTAAACTGTTTTAAAAATAAATTGTGAGTTTAATTATTTTTTTATTATCTTAAAATAATTTTTTTTAAAACAAAAAGTGTTATGCTATAATATTATTTCCCTTTAAGATACTCCATTTTCTAGAGGTTGAAGGCAACTTATAAGAATGAATAGAGACCATAAGACTGATGCTGTACTTAAAAACCATTTGTATGAGACCTAAAGATCAACATTTACTGTAAAGCAAAGATGAGAAGATAAGGGGGCAGGGAAACTAGAGTAGTGGAAATGGAACAACTAGAACACAAAGAGAATGTTGACACATTGTGAAAAAATGTAACTAATATCAGGGAGCAGTTTCTGTGGAAATTGTCAAATGGGAACCTAACTTGCTGTGTAAACTTTCACCAAAAACACAATAAAATATTTAAAAAATAATAAAATCAATTGTATTACCAAAAAAAAAAAAAGAATGAATATATATATGGAGAAATTGAGGTTGATTTTACTTTTGAAGGCAAAATAACAAGGTAAGGCCACAGGGAAAGACTATACACAAAGATGCTGCGCTGGGTTATTAAAGGTGTTAAAGATAGACTGAGATTTGTTGTCACCAAAGGAAGAAAGAAAATCCAGTAGTTACAAAACTTACATTTTCAGTAAGATAAACCATCCTCTTTACTCTTGCAAGGTCAAGTTTTTCCGGGGAAGTCTAAGAGAAATTTCTGCCTTGGCTCCTTATTGAAAGATCACTGAGTGATGCAGTGGGCAAAAATCTAAATCATGACATGCTTCATGTTTTCCAATTCTCTTTGTGCTTCCAATGGAGCTCTTCTGTGCACTTTATTAATTAAATCGAGCATATTCACAATAGAATAATAACTTGTTGAAGTAATGTTTGCATGTGAGAATTTGTTAAGCTGCCTTTTTCCCTTCCCCACAGGGAATCTAATCTCCAGCACTTATCAGTACTAGAACTAACTGACTCTAGTGCTTTAATGGCAAATAAATTTGGTAAGTACTGGGATGTGTGTGCATTTGATTTAAATTTGGAATCTGTTGCATATTAATTAGAATGGTCCTTTGCCACCTTTGCTGTAGAAAGATTGTCTGGTGTGTTTGTTTTCACTTGGTGAGTGTAAGTAGCCTGTGGCCTGAGACCTTTGGTTATGGCAAGGGGTCCATGAAGCTGCAGGCCCAGGTCAGGCATAAATTAAGGGTGTTGCGCATATATATGGAGCCCTGGTGGCGCAGTGGTTAACTGTTTGCCTCCTAACTGAAAGGTCAGCAGTTCAAACCCACCAGCTGCTCCACATGAGAAACATATGGCAGTCTGTTTCCATAAAGATTACTGCCTTTGAAACCCTATGGAGCAGTTCTACTCTGTCCTATAGGGTTGCTGTAAGTCAACATCGACTCAGTGACAGTAGGTTTAGTTTTGGTTTGGTGCACATATATATGCACATTAGTACAGCTGCTTTTCTAATATATATTGATGTGCTAGTGATTAATTATACAAAATCATTTTAAAAATTTACTTGGTTCATAGTAGCTTTTGTGATCTTGCCTTTTCTTAGTCAACCAATATTCAAAAGGAGCCCTCATGCTTGAAAACATTGTGAGCCATTATTCTAAAGGACTTCTTTTGTATTGTCTTGTTATGAAACCTGAAATCTTAGTACTTATATCTATATGATTTGTTGTAAAGACGTTCTAGCAAAGGCACTCAGGTGTAGTGAGATCAGTGGGAAGAAATGACTACAGTGTTGACATGAGTGACTTTTTAACTGTATTTGTATAGTACTTCACAGTTTACAAATGCTTTTGTTTATGTTGCCATTGATTACGCTCATGGTGCATTTTATGTTCTGAAATAATGAATGCTCTTTGTTGTAGACACAGTGAATTGGTATGGCCTTAACTGAAAATGGATGTTATTATTATAAGCTTGCAATTGTCATAACTTCTTCTTTTTAAGTATCTAACCCTCAGACAATTGTGGAGTTATTCTTCCAAGAAGTTGCAAGAAAACACATTATAGCTCATCTCTTCTCTCAACCGAAGGCACCTCTGAGCCACACTGGGATGAACTGGCCTGAGATGGTTACTGCAATTACCAATTATTTCTTGCAACTTTTGTATCCTTTTACTTAAAAGTCAGTTGAAAGTTTTCTTCTACATAAATAGCCTAAAGCTCTTATTCTGTCTATGTAATGAAGGCTTTTAATGAGGTGGGGTCCTACCCCCTCTAACAAGAGATAATAATATTCTTTATTTTCAGTTATGTTCCCAATTTTTATTTTATTTTGCTCAGGAGGTGAGCCAGATTTTATTGGTGCACACATACGTATTCAATACCTAGATCCTTTTAAGGCATTATTCATTCATTCAGCAAATATTTATTGAATATTTAAATGGCTCTGTATGCCAGGCACTATGTTAGGAGCTGGGTGTCTATCCATTGGCACCAATAGTATGTGTCTGCAGTATACCAGCTAGAAATGGAGATGACCACCAGGGATGAAACACATGCGTTAGCCCATAGTTGACTGAGTTCCAAGCTAGGTGACTAGGCTCCTAGTATATACTTTCTCCACCGTATTTGTCTCTTGAATTCATATTCCGTAGTGATGTGGAAAGAACACGTGCTCTGCTACCTTCTCTTTACCTTCCTTTTTTTTTTAAGCTATTTTGTGGATTTTTCTGAGTTTGATGTCCAAATGTTTGTAAGTTTACCAAAAATCTCCTTATCTATTGACTAGATGGCCTAGCAATCCCAGTTGTCTCTTTCTAGAATGTTTGATGGGAAATTGTCAGTATGTACAATTGCAGGTGAGTTTTGTTGAATATCTCGGGTGCTTGTGAAATATGGGATTTCTGAATTTTTTGTTTTGTAATGTTGACTGCATTGTAGTCAGGCTGGTGATGGTCTATTATAGGTGAGGAGCCACAATAATCTAAATTGACTGTCCCAAGACCCCAGAGAGATTTTCTTTACTTATTTCTTCACAGTATCATTCAAAACATAATTTTTTTCTGAGTATCTTTTTTTTCCACTACTTCTGTTACTTTCTTTTTTTTGGGTAATACGAACATAACCACCATTGCCTTCATAGAAACTCTTACTGGAATTTAGTCATTAAACCAGTAAGTATCAAAAGTTGGAAAATTGCTGAGATGAAGATTAACTGGGGTGGGGAGGGGGGGCTGGGGCAGAGTCCTGGGTTCCTGTTTGCTTTCTTAAGATGTCTAACCTGTTATAAGAATAGATGTACAGGATTGCGGTTTAATCTCTAGATGATGTCAAGAAATCAAACTTTGTGTTAATTGAACACTATTTTTCTCCCTCTGTAAAGAATGACTTAAAAATGAATATCTCCTTTCTAATCAGAACACTCCTTTTATGCCTTTAAGGATTATATTCAACTGCTACATCCCTGGTGTCAAGTCAATGTTGGTTCCTGTCGATTTATGCTGGGACGATGTTACCTGGTAACAGGAGAGGGACAGAAGGTAAACTGTACTTGAATGATTATAAACTTCAGTGCAAAGGAGGACACTTAGTTCCATCTAACTGGGTTGGAGGGTGTAAGAGTCAAAGAATCCTCTAATAAGAATAATAAAGACTGTACTAGTGCCAACAAAGGGCATGATATAAACAAGAGGACTGCTTTGTTTCATGTGCTTTGTGGCTTAGGACACAGGACAATATGAAGAAGAAACGTTAAAACCCTCCTATCCCCATGAAAGTGTTTTCAGGGATACATTTTTGTAAATTACATTTATTAGTTAATTACATTGTTTTCATTGTTTATCTGGATTTTTTTGTTTGTTTATGCTGCCTTTTTTCCCATTATGGTAGCTTAAATTTTTTATTTTTTCCCTGACATTGTGTTATGTAAATTTTCAGAACAAAAAATTTTATAATGAACAACTATACCAACCACTCAAGTTCTATGATTGTTAACATATAACTACAGTTGCTTAATTACATATCTATCCATCATCAGTCCATCTTATTAAAGTTTACTTTTTAATTAATAGAATTTAAGTTTTAAAAGAGATAAATTACAGAAAAATGTTAAATAACAGAGTGTAGATATGGCAGAAATTACGAATGTAGTAGACTGTCTTAAATAATTTTGTTTAGTTTTTGCTTCCTTAGTGCACGAATCCCTGATTTATAGCACCTAGAATTGAAGAAATCCATTATAAGTCACTTAGTGTTCTTCTATTACTCCAGGCTCTGGAATGTTTCTGCCAGGCAGCATCTGAAGTGGGTAAAGAGGAATTCTTGGATCGCTTGATCCGCTCAGAGGATGGGGAGATTGTGTCCACCCCCAGGATGCAGTATTATGATAAGGTACCATCGCTTGGCCCTTCTTACACAGCAGTGAAACGAACGATTACTACATGTAGTAACATAGATCAATCTTATAAACATGATGATAAGCAAAAAAAGGCAGACATAAAAGCATACATGCTGAATTTTTCTGATTGCATGATGTTAAAACAAGCAGAACTTATCTATGTTCCTGGAAGTCAAGAGTTGTTTGTTTGGTCAGTAGTGACTAGAAGGAGTCACAAGGGGGATTTGGGCTGCTGATAATATTGTAATTCTTAATGTGGTGGTTACATGCATATGTTTACTTTTAAACATTCAGTCAGTTGTGTACTCATGATTTGTGTCCATTTCTAAATGTGTGTTATTCTTCAGTAAAAAGTATGAAATTCAAAACACAAAAGCTTAGCATCTAGAACAAAAAGGTTTTTTGTACTGTTAATAAAGAAAATAACTATTTTTACCTCATCCTTTACAAGGTTATATTTTTGAGTACATTGCTATACACAGAAGTACATGCCTGTAATATAAATACATGTACATATGTTTAGAGGATTGTGCACAAATGTTAATAGAGTGGATAGTCAAAATTTGAAGATTACTGTTTTATGTTAGAAATTGATTGTGCCAGACGTTTAGGGTATTCTCTTTAAGGTTTTTATAAGGCTACGGTGTTATTTACTGTCTTTAAGTTCATCTGTGATCTAGAAAATTAGTAGATTGGTGTTGTGACATGAAATTGTATTTGTTTCTTCATTCAACAAATATTTTTTGAGAGCCTACTGTGTACTAGGCACTGATGCAGGCACTGAGGATACAGCTGTGAACAAAAAGACCAATTCCTTGTCCTCATGGTGCTTGCATTCAGGTAGGAAAGAGACTAGACAAATAAATATATAATGTTCAGGTAATGACAAATGCCGTGAATAAAACTAAAGCAGAGCAAGGTATAGACTAGGGAATGTTCACCTTGTTACAAGATTATCTTGAAAACCATGTCATTCAGGGGAAAGAGTATAGGCTCTGGAGTTAGGACAAGGATTTGAATCCCAGCTCTCCCAAGTATGTGACCTTGAGAAAGTTACTGTACTTCTCTGTACCTCAGAGTCTTCATCTATAAAATCCTCATTTGATTGTTGTGAGGGTAAATATAGCTAATACCTATATAGAGTCATGCCTGGTACATAGTAGGCCTTCAGTACATCAAAGAGCATTTTTTGGACTCCTACTTTCTTTCTGAATGCATGTATATATAAGGACATAGACACATTCATATGTTTGGTGGCTATTTCATTGCTTTCTAACACCTGACAAAGGGAAAAGGGTTAACTAAAAGCCTGATATTTAATCCCTGTGTAATTATTCATTAACTGATTATTGGTTCTTGTAAAAGTTTTGTAGAAGAGATGTTAGGATTATCTCTTAACTTTACCTGTCTGTGTTCCAACCTAGCAATCTAAATGTACCTATATCTTAGCTATATTATTCCAGTGGTAATATTTGGGAAAACAAATAGAAAGGTTTTGCAATAAACCTGTCTATAACAGTAGAATCTAAAGGAAAAACGTAAATATTAACTAAATAATCCTATTTGTTATCAGCACCTTTGATTTAATCTTTATTTACCTAATTATCTTTCTAATTAATTTAAACTTAAATCAGTTAATTTGATGTGCACTGCCATATTAACTTTTAGTGGAAATTTTCTCTATTTTTCCTTAGGTTTTGCGTCTTTTAGATGTCGTTGGTTTGCCTGAGCTGGTTATTCAGTTGGCTACATCAGCAATAACAGAAGCAGGGGATGACTGGAAAAGTCAGGTAAGAACTAACTAATTTAGTTGTTGTTTTCCTGGAGGTTTGTCACAACAGGGGCGAATTAACCACTAAGCATGGTACGCCCTGGCTTACAGTAAGCAAGGTACACATGGGCTTAATTGTGTTTACTTACTAATCTGTAGTGCACAGTTTCACATAGGTTTCACTACATCGTTGATAGGGTGAAAAACAGGTGAAATTGTGTACTACAGATTAGTAAGTAAGCACAATTAAGCCTATGCGTACCTTGCTTACTGGGTAATCCGTCCCTGCACAGAAGTGGTGTTTTGATTTGTGTTGCTCTTTTTTCCCCAAATTGATACTTAGGCTACTTTAAGGACATGCATTTTCAAACATCATTTGGATATGGGTCACAACAGCCAAGCATATGAGGCCTTAACCCAAATTCCTGATTCCAGCAGGTAACCTCACATAGTCTTTTTTAAAGAAGGCAATTTACTAGCCCTGTGTCACCCAGTAAGATGATTTACCAACCCATTCCTTTCTCTCTTTCTAGGCAGTTAGATTGTTTACGGCAGCTTGTGGTAGTTCTTTGTGAACGTTCACAGCTGCAGGATCTTGTAGAGTTTCCCTATGTGAATTTGCATAATGAGGTAATTTTCTTTATCCACTGTAACTGGAAAAAACTGTGGTGGTTACCAAATTGCTACTAACTTTGAAATCTGATTGCTTCCCCTTAGGTTGTGGGAATAATTGAATCACGAGCTAGAGCTGTGGATCTTATGACTCACAATTACTATGAGCTTCTATATGCCTTTCACATTTATCGCCACAACTACCGAAAGGGTGAGCTATTGAAGCAATTTTTGTTGGAGGCCCCCTATTAATTTAATCAAAGTTTATGAAAGTACTGTGTGTTTGACTCATGTAAACTTTATTATATTCTTACCACTGGGTGAATATTCTTTACCAGCATTAGGGGAAGTTATGTTTAAGTACCAGATTAGCTTCACCCTTTTGAAGATTACCTGTTGGCCTTGAAGATAGGCAGACTTACTCCCATTCTAGAGGCGTTTCCACAGGAGCCCTGGTGGCACAAATAGTTAAGCACTCTGCTGCTAGCCAAAAGGTTGGCAGTTCATACTCACCCAGCAGCTCCATGGGAGAGAGATCTGGCAATCTGCTTCCATAAAGATTACAGCCAAGAAAACCCTATGAGGCAGTTCTGCTCTGTCACATGGGGTCGCTATGAGTCAAAAACAGAACAACAACAAAAGAGGCGTTTCCCATGAGATGGCTTTCTATGTGCATCTTCTGTCCAACTGTCAAAGGAACTTTAGCTTTTTCACTAGAAAAAAACCAACCAAATTCACTACTTTTGAGTCAATTCCAACTCATAGAGATCCTATAGGACAGAGTAGAATTGCCCCAAAGGGTTTCCAGGGAGTGACTGGTGGATTCAAACTGCCGACCCTTTGGTTAGCAGCCAAACTCTTTAACCACTGAGCCACCAGGGCTCCTTTTTCACTAGAGGCACGTTGAATTCCTGTGGTTATTTGTGGATCATTTTACCGTTGGCCTCTTCCGTTCCTTATTTCAGTTCTTTGAGCAAAATTCTGAGTGCTTAAATATGCTTGTGCTGCCTCAGTATAATAGATGTTATTCTTTACTAGCTATGGGTGATATGTCCCATACCTTCACTTTCATGCAGAATCCTTAAGGAAAGGAATAAGTTTTACATTTAGAATTTTTCAAATGATAACCTGGTGGCAAATGAAGTTTTTTTCAACTTTTTATTGTTAAAAATTTCAAGTCTACAGAAGGGTTGAAAGAATATGGCAAAGAACACTTCTGTACCCTTCACCCAAATTCACCAATTAATATTTTGCTACATCATTTTCTTATCTTTTTCTTCCTCTCTCCATTCCTTTCTCCTCTCTCTCTACTTACTTGCTTCTTACTCATTTATCCTGATCCTCTTGAAAGTAATTTGCAAACATCCTGACTCTTAATACCTCAGCACGCATCTCCTAAGGACATTCTCCTAGGTAGTATGGAATTAAGGAAATTAACTAAGGGATTAAATTGAAATGTTACAGTGTTACGGTGTATTATCTAATGTGCTATTCATATTCAAATTTTGCCAGTTGTCACAATGGTTTTTTACACTGTTTTATTAGTACATTCCCCCTGTACTGCCTCATCCCCCATCCAGAATCACACATTGCATTCAGTTGGCATGTCTCCTTGGTCTCCTTTCATCTGGGACACTTCTTTTAGCCATACCTTGTCTTTAGTGACATTGATATTTTTGAAAAGTACAAGTCAGTCATTTTTGTAGAATGTACTTTGATTTGGAATTTGTATGGTGACTAATGATGTCTTTATCAGAACAGCTAAAAACAAAAGGATATGAATTACCCCAAGTCTGTTTTAAAGTAATGTTTCACACTATACCATCGTAGTTCCTCCCTGAAACTTAGAGATTTTTGTACCATTTCACTTGGATAATTTTTCATTAGGTTTCTTGCTGATTTTCCTTACAAAGAATTGATGGGGATAATTTGTAGGCATGTTCTTGATATCCCTAATTTTAAAACATGTTAACATATCATTCTCTTAAATCGTACCAAAAACAAAAACACCAAACCCGTTGCCGTCAAGTCGATTCTGACTCATAGTAACCCTAGAGGACAAAGTAGAACTGCACCATAGAGTTTCCAAGGCGTGCCTGGTGGATTCGAACTGCCGACCTTTTGATTAGCGGGCATAGCACTTAACCACTATGCCACCAGGGTTTCCCTTCAATTATACAGAAAGGAAAATATAAACTATTAAAAAGCTCTCATTTGTTTGTATTCACACTAATAATATGCATTACATCAACCTGATTGGGACCAGTTTTAGCTAATGTTCAGGTCTTTCAGGAGCAAGGCTGTTCTAACACAATGTCTTACAGATTGCCAGCGCTTAGAAAATATTTGTTAGAATGAAAAATAAGTTGTTTTATTTGAAAACAGAAAAAATTTTTAAATGCTAGTTTCATGAATCCCATGCAGCCCCAAAACATTGTATTTTTCAGTGATCTCGTTCATCTTACACAGCTTGCATGGATAAAAATAAGAAGCTATGTTTTACTGTTTTTGTTACTGTTGAGAATATACGCATCAAAACATATACCAGGTCAACTGTTTCTACATGTATATTTCGGTGACACTGATTACATTCTTCAAGTTATGCAACCATTCTCAACCTCCTTTTGTGAATTGTTCCTCCCCCATTAACATAAACTCATTGCCACCTAAGGTACCTACCTAATCTTTCAAATTGCTCTTGTCACTTTGATCCCATATAGATAGTTCTTAAAAGAGCATAATGCTCAAGGCAGACATTCTTTGCTAGTTAAGCTAAACTACTGTTTGGTTTTCAGGAGACTTCAGGGCGTACTTTTGGTTAAAGTTTGAAGATTATCTCAGGGTAATGGTTTTAGGGGTTCATCCAGCTTCCATGGATCCAGAAAGTCTGGAGTCCTTTAGAATTTGGAATTCTGTTCTGTATTTTCCTCTTTTTGATCAGGATTCTTCTATAGAGTCTTTGATCAAAATGTTCAGTAATGGTAGCTGGGCACCATCCAGTTCTTCTGGTCTCATGGGGGGAGGCAGTTGTTCATGGAGGCAATTAGCCACACATTCCATATCTTCCCCCTATTCCTGACTCTTCTTCTTCCTTTGTTGCTCTGGGAGAGTAGAGACCAATTGTCGTGCCTTGGATGGTTGCTTACAAGTTTATAAGACCCCAGGCATTATGCAACAAACTAGGATGTAGAACAGAAGCACTAAACACGTTATTAGGCCAATTAACTTGGATGTCCCATGAAATCATGACCTTAAACCTCCAAACCAAGGAACCAAATCCCCTGAGGTGTTTGGCTGTACGTAAGCAACCTCAACAGCTACGCTTTATTTTGTTGTTGTTGCTATTGTTGTAAATAAATCACACAGCTTTTGCCAACTCAACTTTTTACAGGTGTACAACTTATTGACAGCAATTACAATAATTGACTGTGCAACCCTACCCTTACTTATGTGATTTTTCCATCACTGTTAAGCCCCCCTCCCCCACTTCCTCTCACCCCTGGTAGCCACTGATAAACTTTGGTCTCTATTCATTTGCCTTTTTTTGTCTTTTTATAGAAGTGAGGTCATACAGTATTTGTCCTTTGTAACTGACTTACTTCACTCAGCATAATGTCTTCAAGCTCCATCCATATTGTAGCACGTATCAAGACTTCGTTTCTCCTGGACAGAGTAGCAGGGGCTGGGGTCTGGGGACTGGTTTCAGGGGACATATAGGTCAATTGGCATAACAAAGTTTATTAAGAAAACGTTCTGCATCCCACTTTGGAGAGTGGTGTCTAGGGTCTTAAAAGCTAGTGAGCAGCCATCTAAGATGCATCAATTGGTCCCAACCTACCGGGAGTAAAGAAGAATGAAGAACACCAAAGACACAAGGAAAGTATTAGCCCAAGAGACAGAAAGGGCCACATAAACCAGACACTTCATCAGCCTGAGACCAGGAGAACTAGTTGGTGCCTGGCTACCACCGATGACCACCCTGACAAGGAACACAGCAGAGTCCCTGATGGAGCAGGAGGAAAGTTGGGTACAGAACTCAAATTCTGGTAAAAAAGACCAGACTTAATGGTTTGAGACTGGAGGGACCCCAGAAGACATGGCCCGCAGACTCTGTTAGCCCAACATTAAAACCATTCCCAAGGCCGACTCTTCAAAGATTAGACTGGACTATAAGACGTAAAATGCTACTCATGAAGAGTGTGCTTCTCAGCTCAAGTAGATACATGAGACTAAAGGGGCAGCTCCTGTCTGGAGGTGAGATGACAAGGCAGAGAGGGTCAGGAGCTGGTTGAATGGACATGGGAAATCCGAGGTGGAAAGGAGGAATGTGCTGTCACAGTATAGGGAGAGCAACTAGGGTCACATAACAATGTGTGTATAAATTTTTGTATGAGAAACTATCCTGAATTGTAAACTTTCACTTAAAGCACAATAAAAAAAAAAGACTTCAATTCTCCTACTGGCTGAGTAGTATCAGAGGCTATGTTCTTGAGTAAAGTCCTTGGGTGGCACAAGCGGTTTGCACTCAGCTACTAACATAAAGGTTGGTGGTTCGAACTGACCCAGCAGCACTGCGGAAGAAAAGCCTAGTGATCTGCTTTTGTAGAGATTACAGCCAAAAAAAACCCTATGGAGCAGTTCTACTCTGTAACACATGGGGTCTGCATGAGTCGGAATCAATGGCAAGAAGTTTGGGGTTTTTTTGTTGTTTTTGTTCTTCTTCTTGAGTACTGCATCCACACCTTCAGAATCCTGGGTGGGGATGGGTGACAATGGCTGAGACTAGCTTTCTAAATTGTAGGTGAGTTTTTGCCCTGGGTACGGGAAGGTAGTATTTAATGTCAAAAGAAATGCTTCATGTGATTTTGCGTGTGTGTGTGTGTGTGTGTGTGTGTGTGTGTGTGTGTGTGTGTGTGTGTGTGTGTGTGTGGTTTTAAGTTAGTTAAACTCAATTTTATTTTAAATTTTAATCTTGAATAAGTGTAACACATTTTCTCTGTATCTTTAAAGAAACACATTTTTAAAATTCTAATATCTGATTTATTATTGCCTCATAGCTGGCACAGTGATGTTTGAGTATGGAATGCGTCTTGGCAGAGAGGTCCGAACTCTCCGTGGACTTCAGAAGCAAGGCAATTGTTATCTGGCTGCTATTAATTGTTTACGACTCATTCGTCCAGAATACGCGTGGATTGTGCAGCCAGCAGCTGGTGCAGTGGTATGAAAACTTTCCATCCTGTAATTTGGGGATCATTTAATATATTTGAATTGTTTTTTTCGAAACTATTACCTCATTTTCCTTCACTTTTAAAATGTCTTCCTGGGATATTTGTGAACTTAACCTATGTTGTGACAGTTATTACATATCATTACCCCACTGGTTTCCAAATTCAGAATTATTATAGGAAGAAATGTTGCAGAGTGGTTTTGGAGCTCGACCTGATTGCCTTTGGACAAGTTACTTAATCTTTCATAGTCCAACTATCCTCTTACATAAAACAGGGATGATATTAATAATATCTACCTCATGGGATTGTTTTGAGGATTAAATGAGATAATTATGTAAATTAGTTGGGAAATATCAGTGCCTGGCACAGAAAAACCAAAAATAAATAAGCCAGTTGGTCATCGAGTCAATTCCAATTCATGGCAACCTCATAGGTATCAGAGTAGATGTGTGCTCCATAGGGTTTTCAATGGCTGATTTTTCAGAAGAAGATCAACAGGCCTTTCTTCCGAGGCGCCCCTGGGTGGACTTGAACCTGCAGCCTTTCAGTTAGCAGCCAGACACTTAAGCATTTTCAACACCCAGGGACCGGCACACAGAAAGTGCTCAAGAAATGATAGCTACTTTTATATTAATCAAGTTTGTTAATTTAATCTGTAATTATTGTTTTAAAGGACACGTACTTTGTGATTTTTTCCTGTAATTCTGATGGGGTCATTATGCCCACCTGCATTAGGTTTATAGTTCTTGCATTTACTAAACCATTGCCCAGGGTCATGGGTGAAGAATATAACTCTGGAACTAAGAAAAGTTAAGTAGTACATGGAGATCAAATCCCCACCCTTAGATTCCATAACTTTTTATAGCTAAGAGCCAATCTGTCAAATGCTCCCATTTCTTTGTCTGAAAGTTATAGTACCTTTGTAAGAAGAGCTGTACTCCTTGAAATAAAAATAATCTATATTGAGGGAATTTAAGCATGAAAACAGTTAAGGATATCAGTGCAAAATTCAAATTTTCACAATTAAATTACTTGTTTTGTCTTGTCAGTATGATCGCCCTGGCGCATCCCCAAAGAGGAATCATGATGGAGAATGCACAACTGCCCCAAGTGAGTTGGGGCATTATACTGAGTCATTGTAGCCTGTAGTATATTGTTTTTAAGAGAGAGTAAAGTTCCTTGTTTTTACTTCAGTGTCAACATTTTAAACTGTTAACAGTGGTCTGGTAGAGCCCTTTGAAAATTTTGTGGGGCAGTATGAAAAATGAAAAGGCTCTAAAAAGAGTGTGTTTTTGTTGGTTGTCGTATTTAAATCAGTTTAGTACCAAACTTCTTACCTGGTTCCTTTGATATTATCAGGGAGGCATGATATCCTTCCATAAAGAGTCTGTGCTCTAGAGCTGGACATACCTCAGTTCTAATTCTGCCTCTTTCAACTTGGGCAAGTTCCTTTCTCACTGATAGAGATAACAGTATTTCACAGTTGTAAGAGTTAAATAAAATTTCATGTAAAGCACCTTGTAAGCATCTCCTCAGCTATAGCTGTTGTTATTAAAATACTTTGCATGTGACTCAACTGTCTGCAGTCTAGGAACTGTAGGTGTGAAGTAGTGATGTTGCTTCACTTTTTACATTAGCTTTTAGGGAGCCCCTTGTTTTCTCTTCTTCATGCCTAGTGGAAGTGGGAAAGTTGAGTTAGTCTAATAGTCACATCCTTTGTACTTTGGGAATTGAAAATATTTTTCTTTGGTTCTAGCAAATCGACAGATTGAAATCCTAGAACTGGAAGATCTGGAGAAGGAATGTTCCTTGGCTCGCATTCGCCTCACTTTGGCTCAGCAGGACTCATCAGCTGTTGCGGTAGCAGGTGAGAATTCAGCTGTTAGAACTTCTTACCTGTCAGTACCAGAAACACACTCTAGGGCCAGGCTGTGGACATACTATGCAGGATGGGAACAACGTATGTCATTGTTACTCTGAGAGATTCATCAACAGAGCTAAGTCTTTGGATATACAGTCGGCCCTCCATATCTGTGGGTTCCACATGCATGGAGTCAACCAACCACGCAGATCAAAAATATTCAGAAAAAAGAAAAAGTTCTAAAAAGAAAACTTAAATTTGCCTTGCCCCGAGCACTGCGCTGAATCCACGTGAATGAAATTATATGTAGGCATACCCTACTATAGCCTATATGTAGGCATACCTTACTGTAGCCTCCCACCATTTCACAGATCCTCAGTCTCTCTCCAGCACTCATTGTTTGAGCATTGTTCCCTAAACAATACAGTATAGCAACTATTTACATAGCATTTACATTGTATTAGGTGTTATAAGTAATCTAGAGATGACTTAAAGTATACAATTTGTGCAATTTGTGTGTAGGTTATATGGACATACTACCCAATTTTATATAAGGGACTTGAGCATCCTTGGATTTTGGTATCTGTGGTGGGTAGGGGGACGGGGGAAGGGCAGCAGGGGAGGGGGAGTGTCCTGGAACCAATCCCCTGTGGATACCGAGGGATGACTATATTTGCATATTTTCCGTTGGTGGCACTAAGTCTTTTTCTGTCTGCACAGGAAGTTCATCAGCAGAGGAGATGGTCACCCTCTTGGTTCAGGCTGGCCTCTTTGACACTGCCATATCACTCTGTCAGACTTTCAAGCTTCCCTTAACACCAGTCTTTGAGGGACTTGCTTTCAGGTATGTATAAAATTACCTTTTTATTGTCTTAATTTTCTAACACGAAGATAAAATACTGTTGCTTAGTGTGAAGCAGTAGTCACAAGCCAGTAACCTATAAGCTATTTGAGGTTTAAAGAAGTGTTTTGTTTAGTTCATACAGTGACTTTAAATTCTTTTTCAGTTAAGTGATGATGATTAAAATGAAGGTGATTTCACATTTTTTAAGAATCTAGATTTATAGCTTCTCTTGAGAAATCAAACGATCTAGTGCCCATAGGTCCACATTCCCACATGACAGATAACCTGGGTTAGATAGTGGTGTCCATTTTAGACAAGGCATATCCTCTCTTCAGTCCTTTAGGAAATCTCTCAGCCCTGTAAGCATTATTAAAAAGTGTTTCTTATTTAAGTTACTTAGCTTTTAGTCAAGTATTTCAATCTGTGAATTGGAAATATTTTAAAGCTTTCAGAATTTTTCATCAATAATTTTCTCTCAGAAATAAATTATCTCCTAACACTTATTGATAACTCATTGGCTCATCCAGTTATGTGGCTGTGAGGAGATGGACGAGCCAATACCCCGGTAGTGAATTCAGCGGACTAGAGTTGAAGTTGTCGTCTAATCTCTCTATTTTAGTAACAGAATAATATGGTGCTTTTCAACCATTAGTGTGCTGTGTGTGGAACCATTTTCTTTGCAGATGCATCAAATTGCAGTTTGGAGGAGAGGCAGCACAAGCGGAAGCCTGGGCCTGGCTCGCAGCCAATCAGCTCTCATCAGTCATCACGACTAAGGAATCTAGGTACAGCCTTGGTGTGCATCCAGCCCCAGTTGGGCTTTCCCATCTCAAAGCTTTAGCCGTTTTTCGTTGATTAAATTGTCATACACAGATCATTTCACTTTTTTCTTTTCTTCTTTGCTAATCTTTAATTGGAGCTGGGAGGTTTTATAATTAGTGAGACACCATGTAATTTATGGTCCAAACCAAGACAACTTTTGACTATGAAATGTCTCCCAATCTCCTTTTCCATCTCCCCCTCCTCAAAGACTTACTGTATTTTATCATCAAGAAACGGTATTTTTACAGGCAAAAGTCTGTATTTTACTCGATTTCAGGGCATGCTGTTCCTATCCCCCCTGTTACTTCCATTGAGCTGACACTGCATGGTTGTTACCTCAGTGTCCTCTGATAGCTGGTCTCTGGCTACTGCCTGGCAGTCTCTCACCCACCAACCTCCATTCTCTATCGTATCTTCTTCAGGCTTCCTCTCTCCAGATACTTCCTAATGCACTCAATCTGTGTCTACCTATATGTACTTCAGTATCTTCAGAATCCTTCTCTAACAACTCTTACTGTCAGTAAACTACCCTTTCTTGAATTGTATTTGCCTTTTGTGTAATATAGCTGAGTGCCTTAGAGTTGTAGGATTTTAGACTTTGGAAATCTTGTAACACTAGTTTTCAACCACCAATTTAGCACATCAGAATCACTTATTAAAACACAGATTATGGGAATCATTCTAGTCTTCTAAATCAACATACTACATGATTCTAATGTTCAACCAGAGTTGGGAACCAGTGATCTGAACCAGTTCCCTTGTTTTAGAAATCCAGAAACAAAAAAGTCAAGTGAGTTGTATAGTCAAATAAATATGTGGTTGGTGATAGAGAAATATGAGAAATTCAAGTCATCTAGTTTCTAGCAGTACAGGTAGTCCCCGACTTAGGACTGGGTTCCATTCCAGTGGTTCTGTTTAGTTTTCATTATTACTGCCTTTTATTATCAGTATCTTTATAAATCTGATCTTTATTTGTCTTTGGGGGTTGGAAATATTACATATAAACTTAAGATACAATGACACCAGCAAATTACACACTGCAACACTGTATATAGTACATATTGCTAATGATAAGATTTACCAGAAAAACCTGGATGATCATAAGTGCAGTTTGTCATAACTCGGATACATTGTAAGTCGGAGACTACTTGTGTTTCCCTAAGTCACAGTGATCCTGATAATGTTAGTTATGATTTAGTTATATTATTAATCCAATTGTGAGCTTCTAAAATTTTTTCTTTGTAAATTCATGCTTTGAATGGTACTATTATCTGTTAAGAATCTAAAACTCATTAGTGCTTTTTGTTTTTATCCAGTGCCACGGATGAAGCATGGAGACTGTTATCAACTTACTTAGAAAGATACAAAGTCCAGAATAACTTGTATCACCACTGTGTAATCAAGAAACTCTTGTCTCATGGAGTGCCTCTGCCTAATTGGCTTATAAACAGTTACAAGGTATGTGGTACCTTGACTTAAAGAATATAAAGCTAGTCTTTATCATTCTGAATAATTTCATGATATGATTAAAAAGAAAAAACAGGGTAATAATTTATGGGAACATATTGATTTATATACTTTGGGCAGCTTCTCAATCTTAACTAAAAACATAAGGAACAATTTAACTTTAATGCCATACCTAGTATTGAATGTTTGGATTTAAAGTTCGACAGGTTAGTAATTAAGTTAATACCTGCTTGTGTGCTCACTGGACAAATTTATATTTAAAACGATGAGTATACCTATGATACATGTATGTATGAATGAATGAATAGTACTCAAAAATTCACAAGAGCAGGTGGAGTAGTTCAAATCCTACAACAGTGTTTAAGTCAGTTTTTGTGAAAATAGGGTTCTCGGACCACCTGCATCAAAATTATTGGAGTGGTGTGATTGTTCAAAATATTGATTCCTGGGCCCCACCCTAGACTTACAGGATCAAATTACCTGGGAGCTATAGACCAGGAATCTACATTTTAATAAGCTCCCTAACTTAATTTTGACACACACTTAAGTTTCAGGGCTGCTGTATCTGAACCACATTAGAGAGCTTTATGAAAATACAGATGTCTAAGCCCTACCTACCTATGACCTACTGAACTCAAATTTGGGGGAGAGGTGTGTTAAAAAGCTTCGCAGGTGATTCTGTTGCACACGATTATTAAGAACTCTTAGAAGGACATCATGTTTGATAACATAGAGGGTGAGTGAAAAACACCCTCAAAGAGATGGATTGACACAGTGGCTGCAACAGTGGGCTCAAACATCCCTACTATTGGGAGGATGGCATGGGACGGAGCAGTGTTTCATTCTGTTATACATAGGGTCACTATAAGTCAGAACCAACTCGATGGCACCTAACAAAGAGAGATTTTAGGAAGAAAAGCATATGGTGCTACAGTGGTAGGCAAGGGTAGAATAAGGAGAGAGCATCTGGAGCTCAAAGTCAGGAAAGTTGATTTTTTTTTTTTAAGTTAGAAAGTAGAGATGATGATAAAGGTAAGATTGTGATCAAATCAGAATATGGAAAGCATAATTAGCATAACAACATACTTACTAGAGCCCTTCTGTACTGAGACTTTATTCACTTTTCTCTCACCTTGAGTTAAATACAAAGTTAGACATTTAAAGTTGACGATTCTTCAAACTTCTTTTGCATTTGTCATTCATATATTTCTGAGAATTAATGTGAATACATTGTCTTTAGTACTCAGCATTGCTGGGGAGGTTTGTTGGCTTTTACATATGGAAACTGAAGTAGAGAGAAGTTAAAAATTTGTCTTACAAAACGGGAAGAAGGCCAGTAATAGACAGGGCCTCAGAAGGTGCCCAGGGCTCTTGGAATCCAACCCTTATCCCAAGGAATAGATGAGCAAACTAAGGCGCTCACTTGTTTATTGTGAGAAATGTAGATGCCAAGGGCTCAGACAGTCAGTATCCTTTGATCAGTGCTCAGGTAAGATGTAAATAGGTAATGTTCTCAATCACGTAATAAAAGGCAAAAGCCATTTATCGCCCTTAGCATGCTGCCCTGACTTTTTTACAGAAGGTTGATGCCGCTGAGTTGCTCCGTCTATACTTGAACTATGACCTTTTAGAAGAAGCTGTGGATTTGGTTTCAGAGTATGTGGATGCTGTATTGGGAAAAGGACATCAGTACTTTGGAATTGAGGTAGGCAATATAGACATTTCTTTTGAATTCTGTATTCTCACATTAAGTAAGGTGAGGATCTGAAAGTAAATTGGAACTATAAATTAGTGGATTTAACCTGTACTCTTTGTAATTACACAACTAGTTGTCCCCAAGTATAGGATGGGAGTGCATTTCCCTTTTCTCCACCAAATGAAGTTGCCTTTAGTTAGTATTTGGACGACAATGGTAAACAAGAACAAAATGCTATGTATTGAACATTTTCTGTATGCCAGGGGCTGTGCTAAGTCTCTGCAAGGGTTTTCTCATTTAACCTTTATAGCAGCCTATGAGATAATGGTTTTTTAATCCCCTTCTTTTTTTTTTTTTTAATTATACTTTAGGTGAAGGTTTACAGAACAAATATTTTCTCATTAAACAGTCAGTACACGTATCATTTTATGACATTGGTTAACAACCCCACGACATGTCATTAATCCTTTTTTTAACTCATGAGACCCAGAGGTTAAGTTACCTGAGCTCACACAGATAAGTAGAAGAGCCAGGATTAAAATCTAGATCTAGCTAACCACAAACCTTACCTCTTAACTTCTTAGATAAGTATTCAGAACTTATAGAGTTAAGCTTTTCTTTTCCAAATAATTTGAACCTAAATTTCAGACTAAGAGTAGTATCATTCTTCAACAATGTAGAGGACAGTGATGTTAAATCTGTTTATCATTAATAGACCTCAGTGCTCCTTTAAGATAAGGAGATGACTTAATTTAGAAATAGATTTGATTTTAACTGAGAAAAGGACAAACATTTAAAAGAGAACGAAAGGAGGGAGGGAGTCCAACTGTGCATGTGCACATATGTGCAATTTCTTATTATGAAAAAAGAATAAGAAAGTAAAGCATTTTATGTTATAGAGACCTAGAAAACAACTAAATTTTTTAGATTTTTTTTCAAATAATAGACATTTTTTCTTTTAGTTTCCACTGTCCGCAACAGCCCCAATGGTTTGGCTTCCATACTCTTCTATCGATCAGCTTCTCCAAGCTCTGGGAGAGAACAGTGCCAATAGTCACAACATCGCAGTAAGTAAACCCTTCATGGGGAGTCTTCTAGAAGTCCTTGCACTAGCAGTTACACTTTACAGCTTGTTCTTCAATTCTCAAGAACCAAGGGGAAGGCAAAAGCCATTTATTGCTCTTAGCATGCCGCCCCAGTCCCTTTATAAATAAAGCAAAGAATCTAAGCAACTTAGTCAATTTATTCAACAAAGCTAAAGAGGAACTATGTGGGCATTAATTACACAGAGACAATGACATGCAGTCTGCCGTCCAATCTTTAGTCTACAGTTTAGTAGGACAGACACTACAGGGTAAACAGGTACTTGAAATACAGTATGATAAATTATTCTTCTTCCAAATGTACTCAGCCAGTCACATTTTCTAGGACTCATATATTAGCTGCTTCTTGAAAAGGAAAAAAGGATAGTGTTTTCCTTTGTTCAGACAGACTTATTGTAGTGCTGGCTCATTTGTTTTATCAGTTAGGCCTAGGTGGAGTGTCTCCTAATAGAGAATATGCTTCTAAACTAGTCAATGATCCACAGTAGTTTTGCATGTTTGTCTTCCGAACTGTTAGGCAAGAGGAACAAAGGAAAACAGCCATGAATTAGTTCCTACTGATTGGGTCTATCAAGCAAGGTTAAGTAAAATGTTAACACATAATTAAAACTATCACCCCTATATTCTACTTGGCAGCTAATGCCTAGTTAAATCAGAAGCAGCTTCCCTGGTTCTGGGAAAAGAGCTGGTAAGGCTTTTATTAAGAATACTGATGCTATCTGCATGTTTAGGAAATTCATTATTCATTAGGAAAGCAGGATTGGAGTACTGTTTATATCAGAAGTCCAGTTTTATATCTGTAGATCACAGAGCGGGCTCTACTTACCTATTGCCCTCGAGTTGATTCTGACTCATAGCGACCCTGTAGGACAGAGTAGAACTGCCTACCCCATAGGATTTCCAAGGCTGTAAATCTTTATGGAAGCAGACTGCCACATCTTTATCTTGTGGAGCAGCTGGTGGGTTGGAACCGTGGACTTCTTAAGTTAATGGCCGAGCGCTTAACCACTGCACCACCAGGTTTCCTTCAGACTCTACTTAGTGGTGATTAAATGAAACAAAGTGTCTAACATCTTCATTAGGTGGAGTCGAGTTGGTGACCTCAAAGTGGTTAATAACATCAATCTTTTTTAGTCCTTGAGCTATTCTGTGATTTCCTTCCTTTCTCTTACAGTTGTCTCAGAAAATACTTGACAAATTGGAAGACTACCAGCAAAAAGTTGATAAGGCAACACGAGATTTATTATATCGTCGGAACTTGTGGTCCTGATTGTTACCTAGCCTTTGTAACCGCTTGGTGCCTCTTAGGGCTTAAGACTTTACCCTACAGGAACCCTGTACTCAAGGCCAGGTTTTCTAACTGTAAATGACATGTGCAACATTCAAGTCTGCATTCTGCCCAAGGTAGGAGGGCAGCCATGAGTCATAGGGCCCTGTGCTTGCTGGTGGTGCTAACACACAATTTCTGGTTTTCAACATTGGTATCAAACAGCTGCTTTTGTACATGATTCACAAGCTTTTTTACAGTTTATATTTTTTTTAAACTACTGAAGACATTCTTTATCTGCAAATTAAAACCCACCTTCACTTTCCAGAATAGCTGATGGTTGTTGGTTTGTTGTAGCTTACCACCAAAAGCAGTCACTGCAGATCTTTTCATTCTTCCCTATCACTTTTTGTATTTTCAGTGGAATTATTTTGGTCCAGAACTGACATGTATTTTCTGTATTGCAGACAGAGGCTAATGATTTTGCGTACTCTTTTCATTATTTATTGTGGAGTTTTTGTATGACCTTCAATAAAGTATTAAATAATTTGGCTAGATTAAGCCTAAAATGATGACCAGCTGTTTAAAAGAAGATATCTTGTTTTGAATCTGATTCTGAGGCTGAAGTTCAGTAAACTCAGCTAAGAAAAAAATTGGAAATCTATCATCTGTAAAAGCAACAGATTTTCAGTGTAAATCTTGTTAATTTCTATGATTTATGATATCAAGCTGGACTTGATCAGTTAGTTTGACAATGTATTGGACCAAAATAAAAACTTTCCTGGTCAGATTCAGAAGCATTCATGCCCACAAATTTTGGGCAAAGTGGAAAATAATAAAATCTTCTTGGATTTTATTCTGTATATAAATTATCTTTTAAGAAAATGATTTGTGTACTAATTGATTGTACGTCCTTTGATCTTTCTTGAGTTTTTCATAAGCCTTTAATTGTGATGATGCCATTAATACCATATTTATATTATATATTTAAAATAATAATTGCGTTTCCCCTGGTACTCATGTTGGTAGATACTGAGGTGTATAGTTCTTTTTCATTTTAGTTCTACCACAATTAATAAAAGGAGTTTTGTGCAGTTAGGGACTGGGAGAGCCCTTGCTCTCCCAGCTCTCTAGAACCGTAGCTTTCACCTACAGTACAAAATGCATTTTACATCATGACCTACATACACGTATATAACCAAAAGAAAAGTTTCACAAAATACGTATCCTTATTGTATATCTTAATGTTTTTGTAAGTGACCAATGGTCATAACCCACAGTCTGAAAAGCATCAAACCCTGTTGTAGCCATCTCTAGAGGGCAAGAACTAACAAGAGACTGGCCCTGTTCCAGAAACTTACCCATTTGCATTGCTGATCAAAGCAGTGGTTTCCATGGTAGCAGCTCACAAGACACCAGCTTTTTCTGTCCTTGCTATCTTGGTTCAGGGCCAGGCACACATGCTGGAGCCAGCCCAGCTCTCTTGTCCAATTTCTTCTACTTCCCTCACTTTGATTCCCAGTCAGAGCAAAAGGTACTCACCTTCTTGCACTCATCTTAACTGACTGCTTTGGGTCTGCATTTTGTTTGCTGAACTATGTGATATTTTAATAATCCATAATAGTATCGTTATTCTTTGTTTTTTCCAATTCTGGAAATCTTCAGATCACAAAATGCTATTTTAAAAAGGGCTCTCTCCTTTTTAGATAGATAAATACCTGCCATTGAGTCAGTTCTAACTCTTGGCAACCTCACGTACAACAGAAGAAAACGCTGCCCAGTCCTGCATCATCCTCTTAATCACCGGCATGTTCAAGTCCATCATTGCGCTACTATGCCAATCCATCTTATCAAGGGTCTCCCTTGCCCTCGGTGGGCCCTCTACTTCACCAAACACGATCTCCTCCTCCAGCTATTGATCCTTCCTGATGGGTCTAAAGCAAGCAAGTCAGACAGTGTTCTGTTGTGATCCATGAGGTTTTCATTGACTGATTTTCAGAAGTATATCACCAGGTCTATCTCCCAAGTCTGTCTTAGTTTGGAAGCTCTGCTGAAACCTGCCCACCCTGGGTAACCCTACTGGTCTTTGAAATACCTTTGGCATAGCTTCCAGCATCACAGCAAGCCACCACAGTACAACAAAGTGACAGATGGGTGGTGGTTTTAGTATTACTATAAAATAAAAGTGTGGCTCTTAGAGGAAAACTTAATTTCATAGTTCTTAAATAATATAATAAAATGTAACTGATAAGTTAAGCCTGTGATAATAAAAGTAGGTATCATTTCCTTTAATATTAGAGTTTATGACGCTAAGTGTCATACTGACCGTTCTTACCAAGTTTATCACTGATTTTTGTGATCTTCCAAGAAAACTAATTTGTTCTAGAGTCATCTTGGTGTGGTGTTTTTGTCACCTCTGCCATCCCTACTCAGTGAACCACACTGCTGCAGAGCCCTAGGGGTCAACTCTCACCAGCTCACTACTGGCCCTCCTCTCCCCATTCTAATTCCCTCCAGATGTCAGCATAAGCCATTCTGTTACTTCCTAAAGTCCAGGCTGTGTTGTTTCCTAAAACTTCACTGAATGCTGAGGGGTAAAGAAAAACTTCAAAAGTGGCTACAAATATCGAAGCTTGTAGAGCCCATGTACTGTGTTCGTACCCAGGAATTCTGCTATTGGCCACCTCCCTTCTTAGTTCCCAGCCTGTTGTCATGTTGCAGATACCAACATTTTTCTTGCTAAAGGGAATGTAAATATAAATGGGATTTATAAGTAATAGTCAACAAGTGGAAAAGTCTACCAGTGAACACACGAAGAGCCTTGGTGGTGTAATGGTTAAGCACTTGGCTGCTAACTGACAGGTTGGTGGTTCGAATTCACCCAGTGGCTCCATGGGAGAAAGACTTGGCAATTTGCTCCCATGAAGATTCCAGCCTAGAAAACCCTATGGGGAGTCACTATGGTTAAAATCAACTCCATGGCACATAACAACCAGTGAACACATTCTAGATAATAGAATTAAGCTAATTTTCCTCAACCTGATACTGTTTTTCCTCCTAAAATATCATGTATCATAGAAAGTTCCAAAATTTCTTAATAAAAAAATCTTCAGTTTTTCCAGTTACATCTGTGACTAAAAACAGATAAACCTGTATATCTGTGTTATCATCTCAGATTGGGAGAGACCTAATATAAGTAACTCATTATTTATCATTAACCCTCCACCACAAGAACATACCTCTCTGCATTTGCAAAGAACTCTGTCAGTCAAAAGGCCAATTACTGTTCAAGGTGACCTATGCCAGTCTCTATGGACTAAAAGTAGATTATTTCTTTTTCCAATAAATGAGACCTTATGTTTTAAATGAATTTCCGTAAAACACACAAGGTCAAATAAGTAATAAAATTTAGATAAATCACCACCAAAAAAAACTTCATCCCACCCCAGCTCGGTTGAGCAATATGCTAGTGAAGCAGGGACTTCTGTGGACAGTTCCCTCTGCAGATGACTTGTTGAAGTTTCAAAAGCCAGAGCTTTAAAATTTGTATCAAGAAGGTCAGCTTTTTGAATTCACATCAAAGACCAAGTAAAGACACTGCCCACCACATATGACTGTGACTAAATAATTTGAAAATACATGCTTATTCAAAGGATCATTCTTGCCAGGTTTCACTTGTCAAATGTCAACCCTGATAATTTGGTCTTAATGAAACAACATCATTAACCTCTATTAAAAAACTCTTCGTTAATTGCAGAGGTGCTTAGGCCCCAAAAACCAAAGATCAGGCCAGATTTTTCTCCCCATCTTCATAAAGGGAGTGACTTTGATCAGGTTTCCCCACACTGAGTTTAGACATGTTGGTATTGTTAGGTGCCGTCGCGTAAATTTTTGACTCATAGGGACCTCATGTGACAGAGTAGAATTGCACCATAGAGTTTTCTAGGTTGTAATCTTTACGGGAACAGATCACCAGGTCTTTTCTCCCGAGGGGCCACTGGGTGGGTTAGCAGCCAAGTGCTTAGCTGAGTTTAGAACACAGGTCAACTTTCTTCTGTGAAGAGCCAGATAGTAAATATTTTAGGCTTTGCAGGGCTACATATGGTCTCTGTCACATATTCTTTGTTTTACTACCCTTTAAAAGAAGCCCTGATGGTGCAGTGGTTAAGAGCCACAGCAAGCTACGGCTGTGTCTTAGGCTGGCTTCTCTAGAGAAGCAAAACCAGTAAAGTGTATAAATATATATAGAGAGAGATTTATATCAAGGAAATAGCTTACACAATTGTAGAGGCGAAAATGTCCCAAGTCCACAGATCAGGGTAGAGGCCTCTCCCAGTTCACGTAGCCGCAGAAGCTGGTGAACCCAAGATCAGCAGGTTGGAAAGGGGCTCCTGCTCACAGGCTCTGAAGGTCAGTGAATTCCAAGATCAGCAGACAAGACAATCAGGTTTCTCCTGATTCATGTAGCTACAGGGGCTGGCGAACCCAGGGTCAGCAGGTTGGGGAACCGGACTCTTGCTTGCAGGCTGAGAAGTTCGACAAATTCTGAGATTAACAGGTAAGCTGCTAGCTCAAGTCCCAGGAACCGGAGGTGAGACAAGAGGCAGCTGCTGAGTCTGGAACAAGCCAAAAACCTTGGCAAGGTGAGCAGGCAGAAGGTAACCGGCGGAAGTCAGAGAGATGAAACTGAGAGGGCGGTGAGCTGCCACAGGCCCCGCCTCTGCCAGTACCACTCAGCAGATTCCATCATGGGGGTGATCACAACTTTATACAACTACTAAAACACGGAGAATAATGGTCTAGCCAAGTTGACATACAATCTTAACCATCGCAGTCTGCTAACCAAAAGGTCGGCAGTTCGAATCTATCAGCCACTCCTTGGAAACCCTCTGGGCCGGTTCTACTCTGTCCTGTAAGGCTGCTGTAATTGGAATTGGCTTGACGGCAACAGGCTTAGACCCTTTTAAAATGTAAATACCATTCTTATTTTGGCCATAGTTTTCCCAACTGTGGTCCAAATCCCTAATACCTTTTCTGAGCCAACAGCAGCCAAATATGTCTCCCCTAAAGCCAGAGGTTCTCGACTCTTGCTAAATATTAGAACAGCCTAAAGAGCTTTATAAAAAATAGTGATATGAGCTCCATATTCCCTACCGCCAGTAATTTCCACATTCTGTTGGATAGTCTTTCTTTGGAATGGTGATGAATATGGAACTCTTCTAGTCAGTTGGCCAGGTAGCTGTCTTCCAAATTTCTTGGCATAGATGAGTGAGCGCTTCCAGCATTGCATCTATTTGTTGAAGCATCTCAATTGGTATTCCATCAATTACTGGAGGCTTGTTTTTCTCCAGTGGCTTCAGTGCAGCTTGGACTTCTTCCATCATTACCATCAGTTCTTGATCATATGCTACCTCCTGAAATGGTTGAACATCGACCAATTTTTTTTTTTTTTTTTGGTACAGTGTGTATTCCTTCCAACTTCTTTTGATGCTTCCTCTGTTATTCATTTTTTTGCACATGTTGTTGTTAGGTGCCGACTCATAGCAACCCTGTGTACAACAGAATGAAACACTGCCTGGTCCTTTGCCATCTTCACAACTGTTGCCGTGCTTGAGTCCATTGTTGCACGCACTGTGTCAGTCCATCTCGGTGAGGGTCTTCCTCTTTTTCACTGACCTTCTCCTTTACCAAGCATGACGTCCTTCTGCAGGGACCAATCACTCCTGATAACATCTCCAAGGTATGTGAGACACAGTCTCGCCATCCTTGCTTCTAACAAACAGTCTGGTGTATGTACTTCTTCTAAGACAGATATGTTCGTTCTTTTGGCAGTCCATGGTATATTCAATATTCTTCTCCAAATTCAAAGGCATCAGTTCTTTGGTCTTCTTTATTCATCATCCAGCTTTTGCATGCATATGAGGCAACTGAAAACACCATGGCTTGGGTCAGGTGCACCTTTGCCCATAGTAAGACAACTTGAAGCACTTACTGATAGAAGATCAAAGACTACAGCCTTCAGTATGGATTGCACATCAACATAAAGAAAACAAAAATCTTCACAACTGGACCAATAAGCAACATCATGATAAATGGTGAAGAAATTGAAGTCATCAAGCATTTCCTTCTTGGATCCACAGCCAATGCCCATGGAAGCAGCAGTCAAGAAATCAGATGATGTATTGCATTGAGCAAATCTGCTACAAAAGATGTCTTTAAAGTGCTAAAAAAGCAAAGATGTCACTTTTATGACTAAGGTGCTCCTGACCCAAGCTATGGAATTCTCAGTCACCTCATATGCATACAAAAGCTGGACAATGAATAATGAAGGCCAAAGAAGAATTGACGCCTTTGAATTATGGCGTTGGCAAAGAATATTGAATATACCGTGGACTACCAGAAGAATGAGCAAATCTGTCTTGGGAGAAGTACAGCCAAAATGCTCCTTAGAAGTGAGGATAGTAAGACTTTGTCTTGCTTACTTTGGACGTGTTATCAAGAGGGACCAGTCCCTGGAGAAGAACATCGTGCTTGGTAAAGTAGAGGGTCAGCAAAAAAAAAAAAGGAAGACCCTCAACGAGATGAGTTGACCCAGTGGCTGCAACAATGGTCTCAAACATAGCAACAATTATGAGGATGGCACAGAACCAGGCAGTTTCGTTCTGTTATACATGGGGTCAGTATGCATTGGAGCCCTCAGCATCAAACAACAGCACCCCTACCCCACAATCCAATTGATTCAGATTCTTACATTGCTTTCATTGATCTCCAGATGCTTATGTGAACAACCAGGGATGAGACCCATTGTTATAAGCTAAACAGTCACCTAAAATGTAAGTTTCTCCCAAGAAAAACAGCCTTTCCCATTTCTATGCGTTGCTGTTTAGCTCATAGGCTCAACTTGGTCCAGCCAGTTTCACAAAAGGATTTGGAATTTTATTTAAACAAAAGAAACATTTTGTTTAAACAAAACGAAATATTATTAATAATTATTACTACATGTTGTTGTTAGGTGCTGTCAAGTCAGTTCGGACTCATAGCAACCCTAGGTACAACAGAATGAAACACTGCCCGGTCCTGCGCCATCCTCACAGTCATTGTTATGCTTGAGGCCACTGTTGCAGCCACTGTGTCAATCCATCTTGTTGAGGGTCTTCCTCTTTTTCGCTGACCCTCTACTAAGGATAATGTCCTTCTCCAGGGACTGATCCCTCCTGATACTATGTCTAAAGTAAGTGACACGAATTCTTGCAATCTTTGCTTCTGAGGAACATTCTGTCTGTATTTCTTCCGAGACAGATTTGTTTGTTCTTTTGACAGTCCATGGTATATTCAATATTCTTCTCCAACACCATAGTTCAAAGGTGTCAGTTCATCTTTGATCTTCCTTATTTATTGTCCAGCTTTCGCATTCATATGAGGTGACTGAAAACACCATGGCTTGGGTCAGGGGCCCCTTAGTCCTTAAAGTGACATCGTTGCTTTGTAACACTTTAAAGAAGTCTTTTGCAGCAGATTTGCCCAATGCAATGCATGGTTTGATTTCTTGATTGCTGCTTCCATGGGAATGCAATGCGTCTTTTGATTTCTTGACTGCTATTTCCATGGGTGTTGATTTGTGGATCCGAGTAAAACAAAATCCTTAACACCTTCAGTCTTTTCTATGTTTATTATGATGTTGCTTATTGTTGTGAGGATTTTTATTTTCTTTATGTTGAGGTGTAATCCATACTGAAGGCTGTGGTCTTTGGTCTTCATCAGTAAATGCTTCAAGTCCTCTTCACTTTCAGCAAGCAAAGTTGTGTGATCTGCATGTCTCAGGTTGTTAATGAGCCTTCCTCCAATCTTGATGCCCTGTTCTTCTTCATAGAGTCCAGCTGCTCACATTATTTGCTCAGCATACAGATTGAGTAAGTATGGTGAAAGGATACAACCCCAACGCACACCTTTCCTGACTTTAAACCATGCAGTATCCCCTTGTTCTGTTCGAACGACTGCCTCTTGGTCTACGTACAGGTTCCTCGTGAGCGCAGTTAAATGTTCTGGAATTCCCATACTTTGCCATGTTATCCATAATTTGTTATGATCCACACAGTTGAATGCCTTTGTATAGTCAATAAAACACAGGTAAACATCTTTCTGGTATTCTGTGCTTTCAGCCAGGATCTGTCTGACGTCAACAATGATAGCCCTCATTCCATGGCTTGAATTTCTGGCAGTTCCCTGTCAATGTACTACTGCAACCACTTTTGAATGATCTTCATAAAAACTTTACTTGTGTGTGATATTAATGAGATTGTTCAATAATTTCCACATTCAGTTGGATCGCCTTCATTGGAATAGGCATAAATATGGATCTCTTCCAGTCAGTTGGCCAGGTAGCTGTCTTCAAAATTTCTTAGCATAGACGAGCACTTCAGCACTGCAGTCATTACTACATAATGAGTGTTTTTTTGTTCCAGGCTCAACAGAAAGAGCTTAAAGCTGTGATCTAATTTAAATTTCACAACAACCCTATGGATACTAAGACATTTCACAGTAAATAAGTTTTCTACCCACCCAATGTTGTCAATTCTGACTCATAAAACAGGGTCGAACTGCCCCATAGGGTTTCCAAGGCTGTCTGGAAGTAGACTGCCACATCTTTCTCCTGCGGAGTGGCTGGTAGTTGAAACTGCAACCCAGCACTTTAGCCACTGTGCCACCAAAGCTCAGAAACAAGTTTAGGGATTTATAAAAAAAAGGAAACTTGCCTTAGCCATTACAAATCTGAAGGGTGCTGGAGTGCGGTTTTGAATCCAGATCTGTTTGGCTTTAGAACTTATGCACAACCATCATAGTCTAATGCCTCTTCCAAAAAAATAAATCAGAAAACTGCTAACGCTTCAAAACAGCAAACCTCCCCCTGCTTCTAGTATCCACTGAGGACACCCTAATCCGGATACGTTTTCCATAGATAGTCTTGATACTTATTTCAAGTTTGTAAAATATTAACACATACTGTATTCATTCAAAAACATTTACTGAGTGTTTCCTATGTTCCAGAAAGTGTTGTAGGCATTGCATATACAGGGAACAAAACAAGTCACTTGTCTCATAAGGTCTTTGTATTTAACAACCAATTTGAGTGTGCCTTTGTAAAATGGGATAATGGTATCTACCTTACTAATAAAATGCATTTCTACATATAAAGCCCTTAGACAGGGCCTGACATTCAGCAAGTGCTCAAAAAATGTTGGATGTTATTAATGTGCACTCAGGACTAAGGTAGCTATTGGGGATGTAAAGATAAATACCACTGGATTTCTTAAACTCAATTTAAAGGCGGAGACAGGTACCAACAGTAGAACGTGAAGTGCTGGGGAGGGGCCAGGCAATGAGAAAAGGTTCAGAAAGGTACACGTCTACACTGGGACTTAAGGAAATCAAAGAATTTCACCATGTGGTGCAATAGTTACTGTAGCTAGTGCGAAGGACTCAAGATGAGAAACGTGATGCTCTAAATAGCTAGAGCAGAGGTACCTGGAAAAGGAAAACTAAGATCAATCTAGAAAAACAGGTCGAGGACTCCAGAGGGACCAGATTCTGAAAGCTCTTCCATCACATCCCAATTCATCATATTTGTGTTCAAAGAATTTACAAAAGTGTAAAACACCCAACATCCTATTTAATAGTCAACGATATACCCAAAGTAAGCCAGAATAATCAGGGCGAAATGCGGGGAAGAGCTGGGAAAGTAGCACAGCTTTCTAGTACACAAATTACAGAAAACCAAACAACCGAGAACATCCACAAAATGGAGGACAAGGGGTAAAGAAAAGACTCCGCAAAAACGCATGGGTAGAACCTGACGTAAGTAGGGAAGTCATGTTAAACTCAGTCTTTTCTTCACTATTGGCTCGACTCTCATCCTTTTTCCTTTTTCACTGGCTATTGGCGCCTTCTCTGGGTCGAAACAGCCAGTCACCTAGCGCTGTGAGTAAAGCCCGCCCTTCCTCCTATGGGAGGAGGAGTCAGAAGAGCGTAAAGGGCCCAAGGCGCTTGCGCGGGCGCGCCCTCCGCCGGTTAAAAGCGGATCTTCGTGGGAGGCGGTGTTGCGGTAAATGAATATTGATTACGCATCGTATCGCTGAGCGCCCGCCCACCTCGGCGGCCAGAGTCTGGTTGTTCGCGCTGCAGCTCGCGATGGGGAAAAAGTCCCGGGCGGTACCCGGCCGCAGGCCCATCCTGCAGCTCTCCCCGCCTGGTCCCCGGGGCAGCACCCCCGGTCGGGACCCGGAACCAGAGCCCGACACCGAGACGGACTCGACGGCGGCGGCCGCCAGTCAGCCAGTCCCGATGGCGGTGGTGCCGGCCACGACGACTGCGTTGACGGCTGTCGCGGCCTCAGAAGACTCGCCTTCAGAAGGTAAGCGTGCGCGCGAGGGCCTGGCCTGGGGTCGGACCGTCCGAAACTCGAGCCCGGGGCTTGAGGCCTAGGCCTCACGAGGCACCTGGCCGGACACTGGGAGAAAGAGAAACCCGGGCGGGCGGAGTCCGCATCCAGGCCTGCGTGGGGCTGCGGGCAGGGCGGGGGAAGGGGCCGGCGGGCCGTGAAGGCTCCGTCCGGACCGACCCTGAGGGCCATCTCTGGTGCAGGGGTTACCCGGGAACGTTTGAATCCGACGATGACCCCGGCGCCCCGAGTCTTAATCGTCCAGTGTCAGTTTGGAATAACTTACAGGGTCGGTGAGTGTATGAGTTGCCGCGTCCGAGACGTGGTGACTGCAGACCCTGTGGCCCTTTCTATACGTCATCTGCTTTTCCCTCCGTTTTCGTTGAAACTGAAAGAGACTTTTTAGAAGTGAGCAAACCCCGTTTATTATGCCCGCCAAAGTGTAACTGCCCCAAGTTGGCAGGCATGCCACAGATTGCCGAAGAAGTGGAACTTGGGGGTACCCGTGTACTTGTGTGCCTCGCCTTGAACTGGTACTTAGATTGTGATCGGACAACGTTACCACAGGGGCTGGACGCGGAACTAGTCGCTGTAATTGGAGGTGTTAAAAAATAACGAAGGAATTTTTTTCAGGAGGGTAAATACTTTTGCAGTGCTTGTTGTAAAGGTCATGTGGTAGCCTGGAGAAGAGAAATTATTGTCTGTGTGTGTGTGTGAGGGTTTTTTTTTTTAATTTTTTTAAATTTTGAAGTATTTCAGAAGTAAAAACATAATAATAAATACATATCCACAACAGATTGCACAGATGTTAGTGTTTTGCCATTTTGACTTCATTTTTTTTTTTTTTTTAAGAATTAAAGCTTTACCAAGAGAGCCTCCCACTACCCCAAATTCCATTTCCTTCCCTTCCTCCCTCCCTCCCTCTCAGGAATATCCCGAAGTTGGTGAGTGTGCTTGCTTTGTGTGTTTTTATATTTTTACACTATATAGGCTGTTAGTTTGTTGTTGTCTTTACATAAATAGTATCAAACCATGCACATTCTTTTGTGATATTTTGTGATTTATGTGTTAATACAAGTTCTGTGTTGAATTTAACTGTAGTATAGTGTCCCATGATATGATGGTACCACTGTTTTTGCTTTCCACTATTGATGGATATTTAGGTTTCAGACTTCTTTCCTGTTTAGGGCAGTGATGCAGTTAACTCTGTCTGCCTGTACATTTGTTTGAGGGTTTCTGTAGGGCGTATATCCTGAAGTGGAATTATAGAGCTATGTTGATTTTCAAATGAAATCACCTTAAAATATTTTGAAGAGCTGTTAAAAATTTAATCTTTAAGTACAATATTTCGATTCTTCTCGTAATGTTAAAGTTACAAGGCAAAGGGAAGATTCTAGCTGTGGTTATTTATCATCCCCCAATTATTCAGGTTATTGATGGATTATCCGCACTGTTTTTAAATTGATGAAATCTAGGCTTTGAAAGGTCAAATCAGAGATCATTGTGCCACTTCTAGAGTTTTCTCTTGTCCGTAATCTGACTGCAGTTCAGTTTTCTTTGCTCATTTTTAGATCCAGATGAACAGGAAGTGGTGGTGGAGGTTACCAGAGTTGTTCAGCATCCTCCAAAACCAGTCATGACTACCAGACCCACAGCTGTTAAAGCAACAGGTATAGTTTTCTGGTTTGTGGTTTTTTTGTGTTTTGTTTTTTTTCCCCTACATCTTTTCTAGAATATCTTTTGTTAGAATCAAATTGATTTTATATATAGTTTTGTTGAAAGCTTTGGTATTGCTAACATATTTCTCCCATAAAATGAAAATTCAAAGTCTTTATGAGGATTTGGTATATACACTTAAACCAGTGCAAAATTTGTTGTTGCTTTTTCTCTGTACCCAAAGTACTTTGTACTACTTTTCTTCTGATGCTGTTTTGTAATTCGTTTTCTGGCCGTCCCACTAGCTTGGTATTCCTTGAGGTCACTGATCATGCGTGTTACCTGTCCTTATATTCCTTTTTTAACATACTGCTTTGATTGGTACCTAGCAAATGTTTGGGAACCTGAAAATTGTTTTTATAAAATACTTTTAAAGCATCAAGAGGTATTTGCAACAGTGGTTTTTTAGGCAGACCTGGATTCAGATCATTGCCCTAGCATTCACTCTTAGGACCTGCAGGCAGTTAGTAATCACACTGAACCTCATTCACCTGTAATAGCCCTGAGTTATTTTGAGGATTAAATTGACAATGTGTATAAAGTTTTCTGGAGCCCTGGTGGCATAGTGGTTAAGGGCTATGGCAGCTAACCAAAAGGCCGGCCGTTCGAATCTACCAGCTGCTCCTCGGAAACCCTATAGGGCAGTTCTACGCTGTCCTGTACGGTCCACTGTGAGTCGGAATTGACTTCAGTGACAAGTTTGGTTTTTTGGTTTATAATGTTTTCTGACATGTAGTGCCAAAAAAAAGTTAGTTGTCTTTACTCTTTATAAATCATGAAAGCTTAAAATATGCTTTTGATATTAAATATTCTGTAATTGTAATTTTATTATTTTCTGTTTGAAATGCTTTTTATACTCTTTGATACCTAAAATAATAAATTCTTCCCTCCCATCCCCCAACATTTCAGAAAAGCTACCACTTTGTATTTACCAACTGTATATATTATTTCATTTGAGGCTTCTAAGAATTGTGTGACGTAGATCAAGACTTTGTTTTCCTAGGAAAAATTTCCTTGGTTGCCATGTCAGTCAGCTCTTTAGGCCTTTATGTACATTGTGTACAGAAATGTTTTCATCCAGTTCAACTTCATTCTGCACCATGACAATGTAAACGCTTTATTATTGCCTGTGAAGATCCACTTTGAACCTGGGGAAGTACCCCTGCTGGGGAAATTGTAGAGGGGCAGAAAGAAATGAGAAGTTATTTCAGCAGACAGGCGATAGGTATTTCTGGGACGATTCATTCATTCAGACATGTTTCTTGAGTACCTTCTGTGTGCTAGGAGTATAGCAGTGAACTAAAGAGATAAGCGTTTCTGACCTTGTGGGACTTACATTCTGATGAAAATTCCAATGCAACTCACCTGGTTGGAAAGAATATAGAATTACCAAAGAATATAGAATTAAGGCTAGCAACTTTGATTTGTATCTATGATTGTCTCAAAACTAGAAGTGCTTTTAATATAAAAACGTAGATTTCCCATCCGCACCTCACAATACACACTAAACAAACTATCAGTGCTGAATACTAAAGTGTAGTTTTTTTTTCCCCATGGAGAAATTTCTCCTTTTATAGTACTATTCATATTACCTCTCGTTAAGAAAATTAGGAAAATTGACCGGTATGCCCAAAAAACAAAGAAATAAAAATACCTGGAAAATGGAAACACTGTCAAAGATATTTCCACTTAAAAATCATTCTTATCGATTGAAGATAATATTTTGGAAATTGAATACTTAGTTTAAGAACTTATCTATATACTAAAAAATAATGAAAGCAAGATGTGACTAAACCATTAAATGTAAACTCTTGTATAATGGATGGAACAGCTCAGGCTTACTTTTAGATGAACCCGTTAGTTCACTTATGGTATGTAAGATAGAAAACTAGATTTTATTTCCTGATAAATCATTTATCAAATATTTATTGAGACTATACAACTTACCAGGCACTGTAAATTTCAGTCTTATTAGTAGCTAAAAACTATAGCTAGAATTTAACATTTCATATGCTGATTATAGTAAAAGTGTATGTAGAGAGTAGCATTAGAGTAGCCACAGATGATCCAGAAGGAAATGGCATAGCAGCATTAAGGAAGAGTTTGAGGAAGACATTGATAATTGGTTCTACCTATTTTTTTTTTTTGAGTTCCATTTTAATTCCTGTTACTTCCTGTTTGAGGAATAATCTCTTTGTTTCAAGTGCTACACTTAGCTGTTTGAGATGGACACATTAATCACCAAATTCTAAAATGTTAACTGTATTGGTAGCTGCTGTTGAGCCCCCGACTCGTGGGAACCCCACGTGTTACAGAGTAGATCTACTCCATAGGGTTTTCTTGGCTTCAGTCCTTACGGAAGCAGTTCACCAGGCCTTCCGCAAAGCTGCTCAGTGTGTTCGAACTGCCAACCTTTGAGTTAGCAGTGGATCGCAAACCACTTGCACCACCCAGGCTCTTAAAATGCAGAATAGATTATGTGCTATTTTGAAAGAGAAAATGAGATTAAATAATCAAATATTAGTTCTAAGAGCATGCTGTTGAAACTTAATATATCTCTGTGGTAGTACAGTGATTTCTAATTTTGAGGCTATGTTTTAGTGTGTAAACACATTAATTGTAAACACCGGCTAAAGAACTTTTCTTTTTATACTTCCTAGAGCATACTAACATTGTTGTTGCTAATTGATCACCTTTTTGTTTTTAGGAGGTCTTTGCTTACTTGGCGCGTATGCTGACAGTGATGATGATGAGAGTGATGCTTTGGAAAAACCAGCACAATCTAAAGAGGCGAATGGAAACCAGTCAGCTGATATTGACAGTACATTGGCCAACTTCCTAGCGGTTAGCAGTGCTTTTGTTTGGATTTTTAGTTATTGAAACCACTTTGGGATCTGGATCTCAAGTGGTTAGCAGCATACTTGTTAGTCTCACATTTTCTTTCCCTTTCTTTCTGTCTGTCCTCCTCCTACTCTTCCCATCTCTCTCCCTATCCTCTTTTTTAAGTGATCATCATTTCTCAGTTTTCTGGTTTTGGTGTAATTAATGCATGTGTTACTATTTTCATTCTAAATTTAGGAGATTGATGCCATAACAGCTCCTCAGCCTGCAGCTCCTGTAGCAGCTTCTGCTCCGCCTCCAACTCCACCTCGTCCAGAGCCCAAGGAATCCTCAACATCTGCCCTTTCTTCCACTGCTTCAAATGGAACAGACTCAACCCAAATGTCAGGGTGGCAGTATGACACTCAGTGTTCACTGGCAGGGGGTAAGCTTGGTTCCTTCGTTTTTAAGGTCATCTGAAATGCAATCCTTAAAGATGTTCTAGGCATTGAGATTTCTAAAGATGAAAGCCCAGATGCTTTATCTTTGGAAGGTAATTGCATGCCCTTTTAACCAGTAGCAGATTGTGCTTGGTGAATAATAAAATAAGGTAAAAATATGTTGGGGTTCGCAGACTTAATGGTTTGATTGAGACTGCAGGGACCCTGGAAGACATGGCCCCCAGACTGTGTGTTAGCCCATAATTAAAACCATTCCTGAGGCCAACTCTTTAGGCAAAGATTAGACTGGACTGTGGGACATAAAATGATACTCGTGAAGATTGTGCTTCTTAGCTCAAGTAGATACATGAGACTAAACGGGCAGCTCCTGTTGAGAGGCAAGATGAGAAGGTATAGAGGGTCAGGAGCTGGGTGAATGGACACAGGAAATCCAGGGTGGGAGGAATGTGCTGTCAGAGTATAGGGAGAGTATGTATAAATTTTTGTATGAGAGACTAACTTGAATTGTAAACTTTCCCTTAAAGTACAACAATAAAAAACATTTTGGGGTTCAAGTACATTGTTGAACTAGCAAACTGCTTTTTTATACCATATGTAAAAAGTGACTCAAATTTTGAGAAATTTATTTATTCGATATTGAGAAAATAATTCTTGCTGTTAGATCATTTCTCTCAGCTGGGTGTGAGTGGCTCCTGAGAGGCTATTTGGCAATGTCTGGGGACGTTTTTGGTTGTCACACCTGAGAGGGTGCTCCTGGCATCTAGTGGGTAGAGGCCAGGGATGCTGCTGCTAAACATACTATAATGCCCACGAGAGTCCTCCACAACGAAGAATTATCTGGCCCAAAATGTTAATAGTGCCAAGGTTGAGAAAACCCCATGTTAGGTTTTTATGGCGTAAGGCTGTCTTGGGATATAAAGTCAAAACTGAGGAGGAACGAGCTTCTAAAATTTTGAGTTTACTTTTCTTCTAGTCGGAATTGAGATGGGAGATTGGCAAGAAGTCTGGGATGAGAACACAGGATGCTATTACTATTGGAACACACAAACAAACGAAGTGACATGGGAGTTACCCCAGTATCTTGCTACCCAGGTACAGGGATTACAACATTATCAGCCCAGGTAAGGATGGACTTGAAATGACTTAGAAGGAAGGAGTCTTGTGTTTTGCTGAAAATGTTTGCCCTCTGTTTTTCTTGCTAAGTATATTTGTTTTTAGTTCTGTAACAGGTGCTGAAGCAAATTTCGTGGTAAATACAGACGTACTTAATAAGGAGAAAACTGTTTCTGCTTCCAGTAGTAGAAGTGGACCAGTCATAGCCAAGCGAGAGGTTAAAAAGGTCAGTGTTGCAACTTACCTCTTGCTTATTTTCAGCTTTAAAGAACCTAAATGTGACTCAGAGCACTGGTATAGATACCTTGTGTACTTTTTACAATACAGGTGTAAATAGGATAAATTCTGATTCTAAAGATTTAATCTGTTTTGGATTGTTATGCAGTATTTAGCAGTTATCCAGTCTGTGGTTTTTATGGTACTTTAGGATTTTACAGAGGTCCCTTGAGTCATTGTGAGGGATGCGGGATTAGCCCAGCAGGCAGGCAGGGCTTCAGATCCCCAGCACCACTTTGGATAGAATAGTTGTATTATTTTGGGATTCTGTGTAAGATTTTTTTTTTTTTTTTTTTTTTAAATAAAAAAATCTGCTATCTTAAAAATTAAAAACCCCTGTTAGTGCAACTTGAGCATTTAACATATCATCAGAAAGTACTTTTAGAATAGTTCAATCTTCATGACTTCTGAAGGTAGGTAAGACAAGTATTATTCTGTTCGGGGAAACAAGCATATAATCACACATTTCATTTTAGAAATATTTCACTTGCCTCTAAATCACCTTCACAGTAACCCTGTGAGGTTATCTCAGCATACAAAAACGGGGAAGGTGAAGATTTATACAGTCATGTGTTCATCTGACAAAGCTGTGATCTTATTTAAGTCTACTTGTGTTTCTTAGTAGTCTGCTTTTTGATGTCCTGAGAATAGGAGGAGATTATGTATGAACTCGGTTCTAGTTCAGTCAGTATCTTCCAAAACTACCAGTATTTTAAGGAAAGTAGTACAAGCATACATACTAATCCGTTGGGAGTAGATGGTGTGAGAGTATTCAGTGAGTGAACAATACAGCTGATACTAACATAAGCAATTGACTGTAAATGCTGATGAGAAATAAAATTATTTCTTCTTTATAGGAAGTAAATGAAGGAATTCAAGCTCTCTCAAATAGTGAGGAGGAGAAGAAAGGGGTGGCAGCATCCCTGCTTGCACCTTTATTGCCTGAAGGAATAAAAGAGGAAGAAGAAAAATGGAGAAGAAAAGTAATTTGCAAAGAAGTAGATCCAGTTTCAGAAGTGAAAGAAGCAAGCACAGCGGTAGAAGAAGCAGCAACAATAGTAAAGCCACAGGAAAGCATGATAGACAATATAGAAGACCCTTCTCAAGAGGATGTTTGCAGTGTTATTCAGTCTGGAGAAAGTGATGAGGAAGAAGAACAAGATACCCTTGAGCTAGAACTGGTTTTAGAAAGGAAAAAAGTAAGTTTTTAAAGATTTACTAGAATTCAAAGTACACTTTCCCATTTTTCATACTGGAATCATTGTCCGCAGCTTATATTGGGATTTCATTTTTTCTTAAACGTTCACGTAGATATAGCTAAGACTGCAATAAAAACTTTAACTGCAGAGGCATAGGAGACCTGGTGGTACAGTGGTTAAGTGCTCAGCTGCTAACCCAAAGGTCGGCAGTTTGAAACCACCATCTGTGCCGCAAGAGAAAGATGTGGCAGTTTGGTTCCATAAAGATTACAGCCTTGGAAACCCTATGAGGCAGTTCTAGTTTGTCCTGCAATGTCGCTATGGGTCGAAGCCAACTTGACAACAACAGGCTTGGTTTGGTTTACAGAGATTTAGTTCTTTTGGTCCCTGATGATGCGTTTGGTAGTTGAAAGTAGTGAAGTCTTGCATTATTATCTGATTTAAGGGTACATTATGAGTAATGAAGCTTTAGTTTAGCCTCTTAACAAATGAGCATTGTTAAGTTTTTGTAATAACTCAGTTTTTAACCCAAACTGCAAGTTGACTGCCGGTGATCGGCTATTGTTTGGAAAATTAAATGGGTTTTCAATTAGAAAATTTAAGAAGAACCCGTAATTGCTTTCATGTGTTTTCCTTTTAAAAAGATGTCCACAGGAAACTTTCCTGACTGAGGATTTGGTTTTTCCCAATTTTCAGCACCTCTTCCCCCAGAGCATTTCATCTGCTGTTGCCTTTAAAAAAACAGGCAAAACCTGCTGCCTTCAAGTCAATTCTGACTCATAGCGACCCTATACGACAGAGTAGAATTGCCCCATAGGGTTTTCAGTGAGCACCCAGTGGATTCAAACTGCTGACGTTTTGGTTAGGGGCCATAGCTTTTAACCATTACGCCACCAGGGTTTTCATTGCCTTAAAAGACCCTTAAGTATAAGGCAAAGTCTTAATGGGTATTAGAACAGTAACATTTCCTTGAAGCTTTACCTCACATGAAAAATTTGAAAGTAAAGCTATAGAAAGGAGCTCTGGTGGTGCAGCGGTTAAGCACTTGGCTGCTAACCAGAGGTCCGTGGTTCAAACCCACTGGCTGTTCCACAGGAGAAAGACGTGGCAGTCTGCTTCTGTAAAGATTTACAGCCTTAGAAACCCTATGGGGCAGTTCTCCTCTGTCCTGTAGAGTCACTATAAGTCAGAATCAGCTTGATGACAGTGGGTTTGGATTTTGAATTTTTGTTTGTTTAAAGCTATAGAGAAAAACACGAAGCCAAACCCCTTGCTGTCGGGTTAATTTCGATTCGTGGCAGCCCCATGTGGCAGAGTAGAACTGCTCCATAGGGCTTTCTTGGCTGTAATCTTTATGGAAGCAGATCAACAGGCCTTTCTCCCTCTTCCCAGCACTGCTGGGCAGATTTGAACTGCCAGCTTTTAGGTTAGTTAGTAGTCAAGTGCAAACTGTTTGGGCCACCCAGGGACCAGCCATAGAGAAGGAGTAACTAAAGCTTTTTCTGTTAGGTATACATATTGGATAATTTCTCTGTTTGTGTATTTCTATAATTACTTTTAAATGGATGTTTGTTACTGTGATCATGAGTAAGCATCTATTGAGTAGCAGTAGAATATGGAGTTTAATAGTCTGCTGTAATGAAAAAAGTGTATTAAGAAATGCTCCCTGCCCTTTAAACTATTTTTTGTAGGCAGAGTTGCGAGCCTTGGAAGAAGGAGATGGTAGTGTGTCAGGGTCTAGTCCACGTTCTGATATCAGCCAGCCAGCATCTCAAGATGGAATGCGTAGACTTATGTCTAAAAGAGGAAAATGGAAGATGTTTGTTCGAGCTACCAGTCCAGAATCCACCAGTCGGAGTTCTAGCAAAACTGGACAGGATACTCCAGAAAATGGAGAAACTGGTAATTCATGCTTTCCTGAACTTTACAGTTAAAAGGTGTAGGGGGAAACCCATCTTTCCCTTTTTTGTTCCGTCTTCAGCAGAAAGGCAGAGAGCAGTTTTATCCTTTTGGGGAAGTGCTAGAAAGGGAGGTCCCTCCACTTCTCTCCCATTTTTTCCTTGTTTCACCTCTGAAAGAGTACAGAAGTAAGAGTCTGAGAGACTGGCATCCATTGGGTCATGCATATTCACCATTGAGCAGGAATGGCTTCTTCAAAAGCAGAAAACAAGACTGACACTCCCCCCGCCCTTTTTTTTTTTGCCGGAATAATTGCTTTATCTGTATAAGGCCAGTGGACTGTCCTTTGTTCTCCTTCTCTTCTTGATAGTCAAGACAGGCAGCGCCTTCCTCTGGCAAGCCCAGTCTCATACTCTCTTTGTGTAAGTTTGTCAGCCTCTGGTTTGATGGGTAAGCAGTTTAGTCCTATCATGAGGACCCAAGTTATACTTTATTCAGGTTAAGGTAGAAGAGGCCCTGCTTCATTTTTCAAGTCTGTTATTGGAGAGCTCAGAATAAAACTAATATTTTAATCTCCATTTGACCTAATTCTGTAGTGGGAAAGTTAGTATGATTTGGACACCAAACGTTACTTGAGTACACCTAGCAAAAAATACTTACATGGGTCATGGTTTTAAAAAACAAACCCCACAGGTGCAAATATTCTTGGAATTTTTTCTTTTAATGAAGAACATGAAGTAAAATTCTAAGTCCCCTTCACCTTTTCCCTATTCTCATTTTTTATCTTTGTTTTCTTTCTCCTGTCTTAAAACGAGTATGTTCTTCCTTTATATACACGTCGTTGTGTGCGTATGTGTATAGATGCATATGTAAATTTTTGCTATAGATGAGATTATATACATTATCGAGCAACATACTTTTTTCACTTAATGGTATGTCTTGGAAATTGTTTCATCATCTTGTTTTTTGTCAATCTATTTAACTCTTCTCCTATTTAGGGATATTTGTGGCCATTTTTTAACTCTTGCTGCAAAACCATGCAGGCAAGAAGGCAATGGGATGACATATATAAAACCTTGAAAGAAAAAAATGACAACCAAGAATAATATATCGTGCAAAACTCTTGCTCAGATATGGTGGCGAAATTAGGACATTTCCAGATAAACAGAAATTGAGGGAATATGTAAAAACCAAAACAAATTTACAAGAATTATTAAAGGGAGTCATTCAGTTAGAGCGCTGAAAACATCAGACAACATCCCAAATCTAGGACACAAGATAGTATCAGCCAGATACCAGCCTATGTAATGACCTCTCAAGGATAAAACAAACTAAAAGATTTACAACAGGGAACCAGAGAGAGAAATCTGTAAACGACGACATCATCAGAACAATAAAATAGGGGATAAATGGTGTATGTATAGAGGAGAGGAAGGCAAGGCAATGTTAAGTAATAAAAGACTGGTTTAAGCTTAGGAAGATGGGGTAAGTTTCAAGGTAACCACAAAGAAAGTTAACAAACTTGCTCATCAAATTAAGAAAAAGTCTCAGTAAACACAAAATCTACAAAAACAACAACAAAAAAAATCCATAAACAAAAGGAATTCAGTGCAAAAAGAGTAAGAGGAACAAAGAAAACGTCAGCACCCAAAAAAAAAGCACTACAAAAAGAGCAATAAACTCACACCTATCAACACCTACACTGCTATAAATAGCTTAAACGTACCCATAAAGAGACGGAGAGTGACGAGTGGATAAAAAAACAGGAACCATCAATATGCTGTCTGTAAGAGACATACTTTAGAAACAAAGACTTATTAAAAATCAAAGGATGGAAAAAAATGTATCAAGCAAACAGCAACCAAAAAAGAGCAGGAGTGGCAGCACTAATCTCAGATAAAATAGACTTTAAAACAAAATCCATTATAAGAGATAAGGAAGGATACTATATAATGATTAAAGGCATAATCCACTGTGAGGATATAACCATAATAAATATTTACACACCCAATGACAGGGCTCCAAAATGCATAAAACAAACTAACAGCAGTGAAGAGAGAATTTGACAGTTCCACAGTAATAGTAGGAGACTTCAACCCACCATTCTCGGTAACAGACAGAATATCAAGAAAGAAAGTCAACAAAGATACAGAAGAGCTAACAGCCACAATCAACCAACTTGACCTCATGAACGTATGTAGAATACTCTACTCAACAGCAGCAAAGTGCACATTGTTTTCCAACGCACATGGAACGTTCTCCAGAATAGACCATGTCTTAGGTTACAAAGCAACTCTCATCAAAATCCAAAACATTGAGATAATACAGAGTATCTTCTCTGATCACAATGCCATAAAAGTAGAAGTCACAGTAAGAGCAAGGAAAAAAATAAAATACATGAAAACTGAATATCACCTTCCTTTAGAACAACTGGGTGATAGAAGAGATCAAAGATGGAATCAAATTCCTAGACTCAAACGAGAATGAAAATACATCGTACCAAAACCCCAGGGACACAGCAAAGGCAGTGCTCAGAGGTCAACTTATAGCAATACATGCACACATCAAAAAAAGAAGGAGACAAAAAACATTCACTACACGACTCAGACAAATTGATAACAGCAAAAGAAGCCCACAGCCACCAGAAGAAAAAAAATAATAAAGATCAGATCAGAAATAGAAAAACAATAGAATCAATAAAACCAAAAGTTGGTTCTTTGAAAGGATCAACAAAATCGACAAACCATTACCCAGACTGAAAAAAGAAAAACAGGAGAGGATGCAAATAACCCAAACAAGAAATGAAATGGATGTTACAGTAGACCCAACTGAAATAAAAGGGATCATAACAGAGTACTATGAGAAACTATACTGCAACAAATTTGAAAACCTAGAAGAAATAAACACATTTCTAGAAATATACTACCTACCTAAACTAACACAAACTGAGGTCGAATATCTGAACAGACCCATAAAAAGGGAAGAGATTGAAAAGGTCATTTTAAAAAAAAAAAACCCTTGCCAAGATGGCGTCACTGGAGAATTCTACCAAACCTTAAGAGCTTGTACCAGTACTGCTCAAACTATTTCAGAACATAAAAAAGGAAGAGATACTTCTAGATTCATTCTATGAAGCCAGCATGACCCTGATACCAAAACCAGGCAAAGACACCACACACACACACACAAAAAAAAATTACCAATATTTCTCATGAATATAGATAAAAAATTCTCAACAGAATTCTAGCCAATAGAATTTAGCATCATATAAATACATACATATATACTATGACCAAGTGGGATTCATACCAGGTATGCAAGGATGGTTCAACATTAGAAAATCAATCAATGTAATCCACCACATAAGTAAAACAAAAGAATTGCATGATTATCTCGGTCATCGCAAAAAAGACATTCGATAAAGTCCAACACCCATTCCTGATAAAAATTCTCAATAAAATAGCTATAGAAGAGAGATTCCTCAACATAATAAAGGGCATCTATACAAAACTAACAGCCAGCATCATTCTCAACAGAGAGAAGCTGAAAACACTGAGAACAGGAACAAGACAAGGATGCCCTTTATCACCACTCATATTTAACGTTATGCTGGAAGTCATAGCTAGAGCAATAAGACAAGAAAAAGGGCATCCAAATTAGTAAGTAAGTAGTAAAACTATCCCTGTTTGTGGATAATATGATACTATGCGTACAGAACCCAAAGGACTCCACAGGAAAACTGTCGGAACTAACAGATTCGGCAGAATAGCAGGATACAAGATAAACATACAAAAATCCATTGGATTTCTCTGCACCAGTAAAGAGAACTGCGAAAAGGAAATCAGGAAAGCAATACCATTTATAATAGTCCCTAAAAAAATAAAATACTTAAGAATAAATCTAACCAGGGATATAAAAGACCTATACAAAGAAAACTACGAAACACTACTGCAATAAACCAAGAGACCTACATAAATGGAAGAACATACCATGCTTATGGATAGGTAGACTCAACATTGTGAAAATGTCAATTCTACCCAAAGCAATCTACAAATAAATGCAATCCCGGACCAGATACCGACAGCATTCTTTAATTTAGATGTAAAACCTAATCATTTATATGAAAGAGGTCCCAGCTAAGTAAAGCACTATTGAAGAAAAAGAACAAAAGTAGGAGGACTCACACTACCTGACCTCAGAACCTACCATACAGCTATGGTAGTCAGAACAGCCTGGTACTGGTACAGTGACAGACACCTTGACCAGTAGAACAGAATCTAAAACCCAGATGTAAATCCGTCCACCTATGATCACCTGATCTTCACCAAAGGCTTGAAGTCCATTTAATGGGGAAAAGAGTCTTTTTAACAAATGATGCTGGCAAAACTGGATGTCCATCTGTCCAAACTCCCCGAGGGACTGAGTTGGACGGAGGGCTCTGGGGACCATGGTCTCGGGGAACATCTAGCTCAATTGGCATGACACTACTTATAAAGATTCTACATTCTACCTTGGTGAGTAGTGTCGGGGGTCTTAAAAGCCTGTGAGCGGCCATCTAAGATATTATACTGGTCTCATCCCTTCGGGAGCAAGGGAGAATGAAGAGAACAGGATACAACGAAAAGATTAGTCCAAAGGACTAATTGTCCACAGCTACCAAGACCTCCACCGGACTGAGTCCAGTACAGCTTGATGGTGCCCGGCTACCACCGCTGACTGCTCTGACCAGGATCACAACAGAGGGTTCTGACAGAGCTGGAGAAGGATGTACAGCATAATTCTAACTCACAAAAGAAAAAAAAAAAGACCAGATTTACTGGCCTAAAGGAGACTGGAGAAACCTCAAGAGTATGGCCCCCAGACACCCTTTCAGCTCAGAGGTGAAGTTACCTTCGAGGTTCACTGTTCAGCCTGGGAGTGGACATCCCAGTAAAACTAAACGAGGTACAGGAGTCCAGTGACAAGGGTCAGAAGGCAGGTGGGGTAGGAAGCTGATGATAGGGAACACAAAGTTGAGTAAGGATACTGTTGATGTGTTGTGAGATTGTTAACCATTGTTATAGGGCAACATTTGTAGTAACTGTTAAATGGGAGGCTATTTTGTCCTGTAAGCCTTCATCTTGGGTGAGAATGGCAGCACAATTGGAAGAGCATAGTCAATGTCACTTAAATGTGTACGTAAAAAGTTTTGAAATGGTGTATCTTTGGCTATGTGTATTTTCACCAAAAAAAAAAAAAAAACCTGAGAATTCAGAGGGTTAAAATGTTGTGGGGTTGTTAACCAAAGTCATAAAACAGCATGTGTACTACTGTTACATGAGAAACTGTTTGTTCTGTAAGCCTTCACCTGAAGTACAATAAAATATTTAAAAAAAAAAACAAAAAAACTGGATGTCCATCTGTAAAAAAATGAAACAGGACCTATACTTCACACCATACATAAAAAGTAATTCAAAATAGATCAAAGATCTGAATATAAAACCAAAAACCATAAAGATCGTAGAAGAAAAAGATAGGGTCAACGCTAGAGGCCCTAATACATGACATAAATAGGATACAAACCATAACTAACGGTACACAAACACCAGAAGATAAACTGAATAATTAGGGTCTTCTCGACTTCACCAAAAGAGTAAAAAGAGAATCTGTAGAATGGGAAAAAAATTTTTCTTACGACAAATCCAACAGAAGTCTAATCTCTAGGAAAATCCAACACCTCTACAACAAAAAAGACAAATAATCCAATTAAAAAATGGGCAGATGATATGAACAGACACTTCAACAAAGAAGACAGATGGCTAACAGACACACGAGGAAGTGCTTGCGATCACTAGCCGTTAGAGAAATGCAAAGCAAAACTGCAGTGAGATACCATCTCTCTCCACCAACATTACTGGTGCGAATCAAAAAAACAAATGTTGGAGAGGCTGCAGGGAGCTTGGAACTCTTACGCACTGCTGGTGGGAATGTAAAATGGTACGACCATTTTGGAAAGCGATATGGCGCTTCCTTTAAAAGCTAGAAATACTATGTGATCCAGCAATCCCACTGCTAGGAATATATCCTAGAGAAATAAGAGCCATCATACAAATAGATGTGCACATCCATGTTCAGTGCAGCATTATTCACAGTAGCAAAAAGGAGGAAATAACCTAAGTGCCCGTCAACAGTTAAATGGATAAACTGTGGTACATACACCCAATGGAATACTATGCAACAGTGAAGGACAACGATGAATCTGCAAAATATCTCACAACATGGATGAATCTGGGGGCATTACGCTGAGTGAAATAAGTCAGTCACAAAAAGACTAACACTGAATGAGACCACTATTAAAAAAATCAAAAAAAGGTTTATACCTAGAAAGAAACAATCTGATGGTTACTAGGGAGGGGAGGGGTGGCAAGGGAAAAACACTAAATAAACAATAACTGGTAACTTTGGTGAAGGGTAAGACAGTACTAGGGAAGTCAGCACAACTTGACCAAGGCAAGGTTGTGGAAGCTTCATAGACACATCCAAACTCCCTGAACGACCAAGTTACAGGGCTGGGGGCTACAGTCTCAGGACATCTAGCTCAATTGGTATAGCATAGTTTATTTTTTAAAAAAGTGTTCTACATCCTACTATGGTGAGTAGCATTTGGGGTCTTAAAAGTTTGTGAGCGGCCATCTAAGATACTCCACTGGTCCTACCCTGCCTGGAACAAGGGAAAATGAGGAAAACCAAAGACACAAGGGAAAGATTAGTCCAAAAGACTAATGGACCACAACTACCACAGCCTCTACCAGACAGAGTCCAGCACAACTGGATGGTGCCCAGCTACCACCACCAACTGCTCTGACAGGGATCACAATAGAGGGTCCCAGACAGAGCTGGAGAAAAATGTAGAACAGTTCTGACTAACAAGACCAGACTTACTGGTCTGACAGAGACTGGAGAAACCTCGAGAGTATGGCCCCTGGACACCCTTTTAACTCAATACTGAAGTCACACTGGAGGTTCACCCTTCAGCGAAAGGTTAGAGACATGCCCATAAAACAGTAATACATGTAGCTAAACCATGTATATGAGTCTAAATGGGCACACAAGCCCTGGGGCAAGGACAAGAAGGCAGACAGGGACAGGAAAGCTGGTAATGGGGAACCCAAAGTTGATAAAGGGGAGTGTTGACACATTGTAGTGTTGGCAGCAGCGTCACAAAACAATATGTGTATTAATTTTTTAATGAGACACTAATTTGCTCTGTAAGCTTTCATCTGAGCACAATAAAAAATAGTGCATTTATAATATCAAAAAACTATAAGCCACTTAAATGTCCATCAGTGATAGAATAGATGAGTAAATTGTGGTGTTTTCTTACAGTGGAATCTTAAACAGCAATGAAAAATGATTGAACCATAGTTAATGTGCATCAACATAGATTAATTTCAATGTTGAACAAAATCAGAAGAATATATGTTAAATATATAGAAAAATAAACAAAAATACTGTGCTTAAAGATCTATCTGCATATGGTAAAATTAAAACAGTGATAACACAATCAAGGTAGAGATTATGTCTCGTGGGTGAGTGATGATGGCAGAGAGGTGCAGGAGGCTTCCCAGGTGCTGATAATATTCTTCTATTAGATTTTAGTTACTTCCGAGTGTTAATTTTATTGTTTATATTACACGCATTTGTTACGATATTTCACAGTAAAAACAATGCTGTGAACATCCTGGTACATAACATTTTTATGTACCTTTTTTAGTATCACTACACTGTTGATCACTAGTTATCTATTGCTAGGTCAAGAGAAATATGCATTTTAATTTGATATATCCTGCCTCATTGCCCTCTAAAACATTCAAGTCAGAGCTTTAATGGTGCTTTATATTGTTAAATTATTTTATCTGTTGCCAAATGTAAGACGTACATATATTGTTGAATTATAAATTAGTAAGTGGGGTGGTAGATTTTGTTTTGGACAGTTTGAAAATGGAGAAAGGAGTATTAATGACCAAATTAAATGAGAGCAAGGCCATTGCATCATAAACCAAAAAATTCAAACCCACTGCAGTCAAATTCATTCTGACTCACAGCAACCCTATAGGACAGAGTAGAACTGCCCTGTAGGGTTTCCAAGGCTGTAATCTTTACAGAAGCAGACTGGCACGTATTTCTCCCATGGAGCGCTTGGTGGGTTCAAACCACTGACCTTTTTGCTTTGCAACCGAGTGCTTTCACCACTGTGCCACCAGGGCTTCTCTGTTACAAGGTTACTCCATTTAAGTCAGTGTTAAACCTCTTCTCTTTTGGAGATTCAGTAAAGATTATCTACACATCTTAATCAGTTCAGTCAAAGAAGTTTTCAGATTGTTTTTAAATGAGTGCTGCTCTGATTTTAAGAGCTTATTTTCCCTCAATTTGTAAAGAACCCTTGTATATTTCAGGTTTGATGTCTAGCTTTTGTAAGTAGTTGAAGCAGTGGTATTCTGGAAGAGATGAGAAAAATTAAAGAAGAAAGGGAAAGCAGAAACTATACAGGTTAATGTGGTAGAATAAGGTAAATTTTACTTAAAAATTGACATTCTAAGAAAAGTGATTAAAGGATAAAATTTTTTTTATATGGGTTGAGGAATTAGGGCTTCTGTAACAGTTAAGGAAAATCAGGCACAGGAGAGAATTGTTAGCCTTTTTCAGATAACTCTGCTACAGAATATGGGGCACTATCAGTATTGTCATTTAATTTCACGTTTTCTTTTGCAGCAATTGGTGCTGAAAATTCAGAAAAAATAGATGAGAATTCAGACAAAGAGGTGGAAGTAGAAGACTCTCCAGAGAAGATAAAAGTACAAACAGCATCTAAAGTAGAAGAAGAACAGGATTTAAAAGTATATATATTAATGCAATTTGACAAATAAGTATTAAAAAAATTAGCCAACCATTAAACTGCTTTTTCTTCCTATTAGCAAGTAGGAAAAGTAACCTTTACTATACTCCAAACGTAAATCATTTGCTTGGTTAGATGAAAGAGTCATTCTTAAGGTCAAATTAAGGTATTAAAAGACTGGCTTAATGGAGAGAAATTATATAAAATTAAATTCTAACTGCTGAATTAATTACTTTCATATTAAACCTTATTGGAAAGCAAGAGCTTATCAAATAGGCTGCTTTTATAGTTTGAAAATACTAAAGAAACTAAAAGTCACATTCCTGCATGAACTACTTATGCATTTCTAGTCTAATCTTATGGGAGAGTTGAACCAAGTAAATATTTGGCCGCTTAAGGGCAGTCTTGGAAAAACCACTTAGCGTATTCTTTTGATATGAAAGAGTTTATCCCAGTCACTAGCTAGTGTACAATCATGTGATAGGGACTGGGAAAATTAATTTTGTTTCAGCATATGGCTAGTATAAGCAATTAGTAAATGGATTAAGGACAGTTTGAGCAATATTGTGAGTTTTATTTTTCAGGATCTGTTTTCAAATGTTCCGTGTTGTGTTAGAATGCATTATGGTAGTGCGAGAAGAAGCACATTTGATTCCTGGAGAGCTTCTGTCATTATCACTTTGTTGTGAATTTCTTTACTGTAAATTAAAATTTTGTCTTCTTTGCTAACTGCTTTAGGTGCAGCTGTTTGAGGAAAGCTGTTTATAGCCAGGCTTATATTTCTAGTATCTATAAAAATAAATGAAAGATTTTACACAATACAGAAAACATTGCTGATTTTATTTTTGTTTTTCCTTTTTTTCTTTCCTGCCTTACAGTTTCAGATTGGAGAACTGGCAAATACCCTGACCAGTAAATTTGAATTCCTGGGCATTAATAGACAGTCCATCTCCAACTTTCACGTGCTGCTCTTACAGACTGAGGTAATTTAGCCATTTTTGGTATGAACAGTCAATGTTTGAATGAAATGTGTGTTTAAGGTATCTTGTTTGTGTTTTAATTCTAAATTTAAATTTTTAACCTTGGCACGTATATGAACCACCAGCTGAACACGTAAGAATATATTAGCCAAAGCAAAACACAATTATGAAGATAAATATTAAGTGTTCATGATACAATGATTATGCCTACTATAATAAAACCTTTGATAGCCGGAACCTGTGTAAAGTGGAAGCCTGTCAAAGAAGGAAAACTGAGGTATTTTCGACCAAAACGAGCAGTAGAAAAGTGGTAAGACTGTACCCTGTCAAAGGGGGGAAACTTGCAAGACCGGGAAAAACAAGGCAGTCTTGTCAAGTTCCAGCTCTCAGAGGTTGTAGTGTATATATATATAAAAGGCATATATTTTAATACAGATTTTCTAATAAATTCAAATTCTATTCATAATGATCAAATGAGGCCGTAAAATTTTAAATTGTTTTATAAGTGTTTAAAGCATTATGAATCTATTTAAAAAGAAAATTTTTGAGTCCTATTTATAATCCGCATACTTTACAAAATACTAAGGAAACCAATCTTAATATAGTCCAAAGGGGTGAAGAAATTACTGCTACTCATTTTCACACATACTGAAGAGTTAGCAGTGTAAAAATGTACTGGGGCCCAGTCTCATTTTTCACAACTCTCCAGAGCAAACAAAATTGTTTTTTGTAATTGCAATTGGATTTCTTTTCCTCTTTGGTCTACCCTCTCTTCTGTTAGAGTATAGCAATACAAGTCTTGTACCAGAAGACTTGTGTCTCTTTAACCTCTGTCACCTGACATAGTAATAGCTCTTAAAGTTATTTCTCTATGTTGTTGACTCTAGACTCGGATTGCAGATTGGCGGGAAGGGGCTCTTAATGGAAACTACCTTAAACGAAAACTTCAGGATGCAGCAGAACAACTAAAACAGTATGAAATAAACGCCACTCCTAAAGGCTGGTCCTGCCACTGGGACAGGTACGCACTCTTCTCCCCTTTTCACCTTTCACCTTTGACATCTCAGACATGATTTGTGATCACCGCCTGACGACGTGACAGCCTGTCTGGAGACTGAGAACAGCTACAGTTAGCAGTGCTGGGCAGGCAGAGCACTGCAAGCACTTACAGAGTTTGAGCCAGCCACACAGTGGAGAAACAAAAAGCAGTGTTTAAAGTGTTCCATGTAACGGATTTTTTCCCAAGATTGGACAAAGCTGGTGTTGACTCTCCAGAGTGTTGCACGGAGTAGGGCGGGCTTGGGGGTTAAGCGCATGCGAGAGCTCTGTGCGCTTTACAGGACCTCTGGAAGCAACTACTCCTGATTAACCTCGGCGAAGTTAAGGAAAGCTTCATGGCTGAAGATGTGAATGAAGAACAAGATTACTATCTTCGGCCAGCAGGTCAGATCAAAACATTTCTTTTTATATTTGGCTTTTCTTGATTTTTTTTTTTTTCATTATTTGAAATCTTTGCTCTTTTATTTTTCAGCTCCCAGATCCTCTCCCTCTCTTTAGCTTTCACTGTTTGATACCAAGAGTATGAAATGTGAATTCCACGGTCCAAGAGGGGAAGAGTCACCTTTCACAAACTCCGTTGTTCTCTTCTTTGGAAGGGAAATTAGTGTTCTAGGCGATTGAGTCCCTTCAGTCATGAAACTTGAAACCCTGTAAAGCATTGGCAAAAAAAAGAAAAAAAAAAGAGATGTTTTCTAAGTCATCTGTTGTAGCAGGCTCAGGGCTGTATTCACAGAGCTGCTGGCAGTGCAAATAGCTTTGAATTATCCTTGGCTCTCCATCCTCAGTTGTCAAAGCTCTTTGTTGCCTTTGTGAATAGCAGTCCATTAAGAAGAGGTTCGTCCCTGTGAGAGCAGACTGCTGTCCTGGGACAGGACCAAATGGAGTGTCTTTGTAGGAGAATGGGTTTTAAAACATGTGTTTTCTTTCTTGTAATTTAGGGATCATAGACGATATTTCTATGTAAACGAACAGTCGGGCGAGTCTCAGTGGGAGTTCCCAGATGGTGAGGAGGAGGAGGAAGAAAGCCAAGCACAAGAAAGTAGAGACGAGACTCTTCCTAAACAGAATTTGAAAGACAAAACTGGCACTGACTCAAATTCTGCAGAATCCTCCGAGAATTCCACAGGTGGGACAATTCACCCTGTATTAATTGGAGAGAAGAGTTCTTAGGGAAGAAGTCTTATTAATTTGTTTTAATTTATAAGAGGAGCTTTTAATAATATAAGCTTCTAATTGAGAAATAGTTGCTTGACCTGAAAAATGCATGAATTATACTGAAAGAAAGTAAGGCAGTGACTGATTGGAAGTCAGCATACTATTGATATATATTGTTTATCAGACTCTGCTCAAAGATGACATGATGAGCCAATATATTTTGACTTTAAAAGATTGTCCTATAGCTACCGTAATGCTATTGATTTCCAAAAACAGGAATGCTAATTAAATGCCAAGGAACTAGAACTGGTTGAATTGACAATGTCTATGTTGAGTGATAATACGAGATTTGTTCTGAATTTCTATAGAACACTTGGTCTATTGCTATTGCAACCTCATTTCAACACCACAATCAAAATGATTTGTAGAAACACTACGAAACTAGGGTCATACTTGTTTCAGAGAAGCAAAATAATTGATTATAAAAAATCACCGCCAATATTTCTGGTTATAAAACCATCAGAAATTGGAGGCTCTTCCCATTTAAGGTAGTCTTAGAAGTATTTCGTTTAGTTATACACAAAAAGTACTCTTTCATAGCTCCTCAGTTTCTGATAGCTCTTCAGAAGAGCCACAGCTTGGTTGCCACATTGTGGATGTTTAATAGATATTTCTAAAATATTCAGCTTTTAGAAAGAAGCTACAGGTATTTGTGAATAAACAAGAGAAGACCTAGTTTTTTCCCTCTAAGTCCGTCTTTGTTTGGATGAGAAAAATAAGTGGATAATGTAACACAGTCAAGGCTGATAACGTTTTACTCGTAAAATGCAGTAGCTATTTGTTAAAACAATGATGTTTGAAGGCAAAAATCTGTAGTGATTTCTGAAGTAATGGGGCTTTGAAGAGTAAAAGATGGTGAAATTTGTTGGTAATAAGGGAGTAAAGAGCTGAATTCTTTGGTCCTGTCCTTATCAAAAATGTTACTTTGTATTCTACTGGCTCCCTGGTCCCAGTAGAAAAATTCTGGTAGTGTACCAAGTGAAACTGATAATGTACCATATGATCGATTCTGTTAACTTCTTAAATGATCCATGAATCTTTATCAAATCACCCTAAATGAATGGTCATATATGACTGCTGTGATAGTTTTAGTACTAGCAAAGGCAAGTGTGGTTTTCTGCTACTTCACATTTCAGAAGCGTATTTTCTCAAATTGTTGGGTATTTCACTTTTTTTATGAAGGAATTTTCTTTTGAATACTTTCCCCCCCCTCCTTTGGTAGTAATGATAGACATGTCTAATAATGAGTTGACTTTTTTGTTGGTTTGCTTTTTAGTAGTTAGTGAACTAAAAAGGCTTGATGATAGTTCTGGGTAGGAGATTCCACTCCCGACCACTGTCTAAGCCTTTTTTTTTTAAAAAAAAACCTTTCTCATATGTTCCACAGCTGAATATTCTAGAATTACCAACTTTTAATTTTTTTATGGTTCTCTCATCACTTCAGGGTTGTTAAGCTATTTTCTTCTTTTGTTGATGACACACACAGTTGGTACCGTCAGTGAAAGGAAGCTCTTGAGCCGTTCCCATCTAATTAAAACAAAACTAGTGCTATAGGAAAAAGTCACTGCTAAACTAGCTTAGATATTCTGAAACCTCTGCTGAGACCCCCTAGAACCACATGATAAACTTGATCCAGATAAAGTCCAAATCTTAATACCAAGACCTTTGGGATTTAAGAGTAGTACTGTTTACAATCATTTTAAGCCCTAAAGAGAATTTATATTAATATATGGTCTTATTGAGGCCTGAAGTGGCTAAAATCGTTTATTAAAGGAGAAAATTTACTGCACTTTGAAGATGCAAGGAAGTTTCAAAGTTCTGCTCATTTTTCTAAATCATTTGTAATCCTTGTTTATTGTCAGTGTTTGAATTTAACATCATTTCTTTTTTTTTTTTTTTAAATGTTGCCATCAAGTCATCTTCAACTTATGGCAACCCCGTGTGTATGAGAGTAGAAGTGTATTCCGTCGGTTTTCAGTTGACTAATTTTTTTGAGACGTTTCTTTTGAGGCATATCTGGGTAGACTCAAACCTCCAACCTTCAGTCAGCAGCCAAGCATGTTAATAATTTACACCACCACCCAGGAACTCCCATGTCTCTAAAGATGGGTGATATTTCAAAATATCTAACTTGTCTGGCTGGGCTTTTGTCAGCTAAAGTACCTTTTTTTTTTTCTTAAGTCAAAATACCAAACAATAGTTTTCTCTTTGGGGAGATGTAGGAAAACAATAAAGGAAGGCTGCGTATAAATAAAAATAAGGATGCATAGAAAAAAAAAAATTCTGGAAGAACTCACTATTTGAATCCCCACACTATTCTATCATTAGGCTTGTAGTTTTTAATCTGTTAGTACATAATAAAAGCTGTTTATGTATACCATTTTAATTTCTACTGAGACTTCAGGGTTAAATACTCTCTTAAATGGCAAAAATACAAACTAGGTTAAATTTAGAAACAAGGAGGGACATCTTTGGATGTGCATGGATATCAAACTAAGATTTTTTGAAGTTCTTTGTGTGTCAGAAGAAATGTAAAGACACACCTTTTATGTTTTGAGTAAATGTCCTTAGTTTGGGATTCAGTTATCAAGTTTAAAAGTTCTCCTTGTTTGCTGCTAAATTTATCAAGTCTGGTTTAATTTTGTATCTACACTAAGTTTAATTGATTCTGATTAGCTTTGCTAGGGGTTGTAAACCACATTATTCACTTTGACCATACTGTTTCCTATGAATTCCACAGCATGGCAGTATGTCACCATCATAAATGTATTAATATTACATTATGCTTCTAGATGAGAAACCTACCAGTGTATAAAATCTGACATATATCTACTTATCATATGTTGTGGTTGGTGTAGTGGAAGGAAGTTTGATGTGTTGTTAATCCTCCATGTTTATTACCTTAGTTTTGAAGTAATCTTCATGCACTGTTATATCAGCTAGGCTGCCTGGCCATACCTAGACTTTATTTGTCTAAAAGTATATAAATTTAAATTATATATGGCCAGGCACAAAAGCTTAATGAGCCATTTTTGAAGTCTTTTAGCTGGAAAACTGCATTCCTTTTTTCTGGTGAGATTTTTTTCAGTTCCTTAACAGTAACCAACATCTCAAAATAATTATGATGTAGCCAATTACACAATGCATCATTTGCCTGTTCTGTAAAAAGTAAGAGTACTCTAAAGTCAAATGGCTTTTGGTCACTTTGGCTTAGGGGTTTGAACTGGTTCAGCCCAGTTTAGTCATGGCTGAGGAAGCAACACCAGAATGGACCTGAATTTTTTACTAAACGTGGGTGAACTGGTACACTAACCAGAACAGGAGAAATTACAGGTTGAAGCCCTGCTGGTAATTTAATCTCCCTCTTAGGAAGCAAGGGCAGTGTACACATTGCATAGCAACCAAATCTCTTGAGTAGCTGAGTCAAAAACAGTGGTGCTGGCTCAGAGATGATGACAGACTGAGCCACTTTTTGAATGTGTATTGCACTCCACAGTACTGGCAGTAACGCGGCGTCACTCATCACGTTCCTGAAAGGGCTAACTACGCCTCTTCTGAATCTCCCATTCCAGAGCTTTGACGTGTGATGCCTGTTCCAGTCAGCATTCCTGATCACCCAAATTTTTAAAATTCAGGTCTGTTCTGGTTTTGCTTCACTGGCCGTGACAGAACCAGTTCAAAACTGTGCTTTGGCTTTACCTTTTTGAGTGCTGGTATAGTATAGTTTGAACGAAGTAATGTTGTAAAAAGGCCTTCTCCTTGCCCTGGAGCCTTTTATAATCTAACTTTTCTTTAGCCCACTGCTTTGACCATGAAATTTAACAGGTGACTGCATCTGGATCTCTCCTCCATGAGAGATGAGATTTATTTGACTGAAATTTCTAAAAGTCTTGAACTTCTGATCTTTCACCAGGATATCTTGGTAAAACAGAAAGCACTAGACTGTCAGACCTGAGCTCTAGCTCTGGCCTGGCCACAGACAGCTGTATAATCTCGGGCCTGTGAGTTCCCTCCTGGGTTTCATTACCTTTTAATGAGGGGGTTGAACTAGATCATTTCTCATGTCTCTTCTACTCCTAAATTCTATGATTTTAGGGAGAAAATCCCCTTCAGCATTCCTGGGATATATATCTAGTAGTCCCAAATATTGTGAAACTTCCCTATTGACGATAAAGAGGGATGGGGAAGGCTACAAGTAAGTATATCCTCCTATTTTCTCTAATATTTAACGATGTTCGTATCAGGGAAAGGACAACAGTTAACTGGCTTTTGCAAAATTTGAGGAAAGCTTACCCTGCAGATTTTTAGACTAGCCCTGATTTCTTAAACATAGGCAATAGCAATTTCAGTTCCTATGCATATTCAAACACCTCCTATTTTTTATGCCTTAGATGTAATTTACCTAGAAGATTTGTCCCCCTAAATTTCCCTTTTCTCATCACAAAGATAAAAATTACCTTCCCTGATATGTGTTGCTGTAATTTGGCAAATGAATATAATTCACACAAAGGTGTGCAAGAATGATAGAGTTGACAGTAGCACCCTGCAAATAGATTTTTAAAATTTAGTAACCCAAATTAATTAAAATGGGTGGAATTTGTGTTTTTGAATGGCTCCTTCTCTGGGTCATCCCCATTCACCTAACCAGTTCACTAAGAAATAAAACATGAAATCAATGTTGGAAATGCATACCACTCACCCGCTCTGCTTTTGAAATAAAAAAGACTCCAAAGTCTTGCCTTTTCGTTGTGTGTGTTAAAACTGAATATGTGAAATCAAAACCTCCAAACTACAGATTGAGGTGACTTCTTGAATTTCTCATTGAGATGATATGCTTCATTTACTCATCCATAAATCTGTGCCCAAAGAACAAGACTAGTATAGCACAGCTAGGGGAAGTGCTAACTGAGGTTCATAAATTTACCTTTTCATGAAAGTCATTTCTCAATTGAGCTGTTTAAATATTTCAGTGCCACCGATGTAAAGTAGATGCTTATAGGTGAAATTTTGTTAGGGAAGGGGGAACCAGTCTTTGCTGTTTGAAACTACTTTCCACACTGTACTAGGTTCCTATTCTATTGATGTTTGTCTCACCAATCAATTGAACATTTCTATGAATATAAACCATGGAATTTTTGTTTTGCTCTTCCTGACACCTACTGTTTTTTATAGGTTCTCTTTGTAAAGAGTCCTTTACTGGCCAAGTTTCTTCTTCATCACTCTTGCCACTTACTCCATTCTGGACCCTTCTTCAGTCAGATGTGCCTGTGCTTCAACCTCCATTACCCTTGGAAATGCCACCACCCCCACCTCCTCCCCCAGAGTCCCCACCTCCTCCACCCCCACCACCTCCTCCTGTAGAAGATAGTGAGATACAGGAGGTAGAGATGGAAGATGAGGGAGGTGAGGAGCCTCCTGCCCCAGGAACAGAGGAGGATACTCCTTTGAAACCTTCAGCAGCAGCCACGGTTGTAACTACCCAGGTGAGTAAAGCCGGTTGACATTCTGAAGAGTTTTTTAGCGGACTGGGCTAGAATATGATCGACACCATATTTTATCATAGAGGGTTGTGTTTTACCAGGACCTCAGCCACTAACCAGAATCTTTGTGTTTCAGAGTTCAGTTGATTCTAGCGCCTCTAGTTCTCCTTCCACTAAAGGGGTAAAGAGAAAAGCTGTGGAAATTAGTACTGCAGTAGTTCAGAGATCAGCTACCATTGGCAGTTCTCCTGTCCTCTACAGTCAGTCAGCTATAGCCAGAGGTAAGCATCGTGACATCATGATTAAAGTGTGTTTTTTCCATGGATTGTTTGTTTGTTTCCATCATTAGATGCCATAAATCGAAGAAATGTTAAAGGCTTTTGATTGCAACAACTATTTTTTAAGGAAAAGGTGTATTGGACTCATTTTGTAGGTGATATAATCCCCAATTCCCTTTTTCTTCTTGTTTCTGGTCTTGTGACAATGTCCTTTTTTATAGTATCGTTTTATGTTTTTTATGTTAGGTCAGCAGGCAGCAGGGATCAGTAACCAGGCTGCGGGGATTGGACATCTGGCAATAACAGTTAGCCATCCAGCAGCAGGAATGGGTCATCAGGCCAGAGGAATGAGCCTACAGTCAAATTACCTAGGACTTGCAACAGCATCTGCAATTATGAGCTATGCTGAATGTTCTGTCCCAATTGGAGTGACTGCTCCCACGCTGCAGCCAGTCCAGGCGCGAGGTCCTGTGTCTACCACTGCCATCATAGAACCACCACCACCTCCTCCTCCTCCACCACCACCACCACCACCAGCTCCCAAAATTCCACCACCTGAGAAGACCAAAAAAGGAAAGAAAGATAAGGTATAGGAAATCTGTGTTTAAACTTTTTTAATTTAAAATGTTGGGGTGTAATTCACATAATAAAATTAACCATTTTGAACTGTACAGTTCAGTGGCATTCAGTTACAGTCACACTGTTGTACAACCACCACCTCCATCTAGTTCTAAACCATTTTTATTACCCCAAAAGAAAACCTTATACCCATTAAGCAGTCTGTCTCCATTCCCACCTCTCCCATCCCCTGGCAACCACCAATCTGCTTTCTGTCTCTTTAGATTTACCTGTTCTGGATATTTCATGTAAATGGAATCATGCATTATGTCTCCTTTTGTGTCTGGCTTATTTCATTTAGCATAATGTTTTCAAGGTCTGTCTACAGTGTAGCATACATCAGTGATTCATTCTTTTTTTATAGCAGAATAGTTATTCCATTGCATGCAGCATATACAGTCTTTTAGTGTTAACAGACCATTTTTAAAGAACATAAAATACATCCTTAATGGTTTTAAAGTGCAAGAATATTTGAGACCAATATGTATTTTTGGTCTTTTTGCTGAAAAGTTTCATATGCCACTTATTAGAAAAAAGGAGTTTCTAGCCATTTAATCTTTATTTCTTCAATTGCAGTGTTTTCTATTAAAAATGTGCTCAAAAGTCCTGTGCAACTCTGGGGATCCGTGGTTTTGAATGTGATGTTGTTGGGTGCCATCAAGTCAGTTTCAATCATAGCAACCCCATGTGACATAGTAGAACTGTCCCATAGGATTTTCTTGGCTGTAATCTTTACGGGAGCAGATCGCCAGGTCTTTCTCCTGCAGAGCCACTGGGTTGGATTTGAACCTCAAACTTTCTTTTAGCCTAGCACTTAACTGTTGTGCCACCAGGGCTCCTTTTGAATACAGCAGACAATGCATAATTTCTAAATTTATTTTCCCACAAAATGTTACTAAGCCCTATGGAAGTCAAAGTGAAACAGCAGTGTCTAGATCTGTCCTTTTTAACCATGTTTGCAGATGTTAAGTGAGAGGTTATACTCCAGCAAGTAAGCCCTCTATGCTAATGTGACCATATTATTTCAACTTACTTTTACTCCTTTGGTCCCATGCTAACCCAGAGGGGCTTTGTTGGAGGAGTTGTGTGTAGTGTGTCAGGTTGTACCACAGGTAAAATGACAGAGTGGAATGTGAGAGGGTGTGCTGAGTCGAAGGTCTGAGCATGATAAATGGGCATTCGTTTCCCCAGAAGGTTAAGAACTGTCCATGATAGTCAAAACCAGGTATTGAGTAGGGAACCGAATAATGTGAGAGACTGAAAATGTTAAATTTATTTTCTCAGACCTTTGGGGATCTTATTCAAGAACTCTGTCTCAAGTGCAGACAGGGAAAAACAACTTGGGCCCTGAGCCCCAGTCCTCATGCAAGCACAGCACTCAGTCACAACTATCATTTGAGCTCCTCCTTATCCCACTGATAGTTTAATCTAATTGGGTCTGCAAGCCTTGCTGCTCTTCAACACGAGAATAAAAACCGGTCTTATGATTGTCTAATACTGTGGCTCTCTAGTTTTACAGAAATAATCATACTTTAACGAGTACATTTTGAATGCATACTATGTGTCAGGATCTCTCACTAGGAGCTTGGGATTCGGTCATGAAACAGACAAAATCTCTGGTTTTGTAAAACTTTCCTTTTGGCAGGGAGTGGGATGGGGAGATAAGCAAATAGTATATGTTTGGTGATGATTTTTAAGGGCATTGAAGAAAAATAAGCAGTGTAAGGACAGAAAGTGGTTTTCATAGATCTCCTTGCTTCCTTCCTGTTTAATAGCTGCCATTGATTTCATTGCTCTCTCCAGAGATGCTGGGCCCTTGTTTCTCAGCTCTGTTTATTTACCACTTGATGTGAACACCACATCTGTTTAAAATTTGAAAAAGGGAACACTGATTCTCAGGAGATGGCATAAGAGCAACAATTTGGCATTTCATAGAATAGAGAGACTAAAGGAAATTTTTCTGTATTTTAATAAATTATATTTACAGTTTATATTTTTAAGCTTTTTGGTTCATAGTTGGTAAAAATTTCTAGCAAAACCTTAGAGTGATACTCATTTTCTATTTTTCTATTCTTTTGATTTTGAAGTCTGCTTACACCTTAGCACTAGCAAAAGATCCTGATCTCCAGTATGGAAAACTGAATTTTTCTGCCCTCCTTATTTTATGTATTATATTCCCTCTTAATTTTAATGATTGTTACAGGCAAAGAAGAGTAAAACCAAAATGCCATCTCTGGTAAAGAAATGGCAGAGTATCCAGCGTGAGTTAGATGAAGAGGAGAACTCTAGTTCCAGTGAAGAGGACCGGGAATCAACCGCACAGAAGCGAATTGAAGAGTGGAAACAGCAGCAGCTGGTCAGGTAAACAGAGATCATAGATTGGGGTGGGTTGTGGTGGTTGTCATCATTTTAGAACAGTCATGTTCTTAAAATCATAGCCCTTAGTTTTTTGCTACTCTTTATAAACTATTATCTAAAATAATTTTTAATTCTCATAGAAATATTTATTTCTCTATAAATATCATGGTCTAGCCTTTTTTCAGACTCCAAAAGTATCAGAATTGTAATACTTTCTCCCACTGGTTTTTTTTCTTCGGCAAAGCATTGTCCTAATCTACTGTGTACTAGGGAAAATAGTCCCACCAGTTACCATCTAGATCCAGTGGATCCTATGGACCCTGTTTTTTGTTTGTTTTTGTTTTTTAATGTAAATATTTTTAATTTATTTTACAAATAATTTACAGAAGTAAGGATAAAGGGTCAGGAGGAAAACTATATTAGAAATTTTAACAAGAATTTAAACATAGCAAACCTGAATTTTTATTCCTTGTTTGCCTAGTTTTGAATGTCCAAAAAAAGAAACCTCTTTGCCACTGAGTTGATTCCAACTCATAGCAACCCAGTAGGACAGAGTAGAATTGCCCCATAGGGTTTCCAAGGCTATGAATCTTTATGGAAGCAGACTGCCACCACATCTTTCTCCCATGGAGCAGCTGGTGGGTTCAAACCCCCAACCTGTTGGTTCACAGCCAAGCACTTAACTGCTGCACCACCAGGGCTCCACTAGTTTTGAAGGTATATTTACTAAAATGAACACATTCATTGAATGCAGCTAACTGCTCATTAATTGTCCTGCATAAAGTTGGAACATATTCTCAACTAAAAAAATTTTGTTAAAGACTGAAGTTTTCTCTAGACTTTTTTTTTTTTTTAAATATTTTATTGTACTTCAGGTGAAGGCTTACAGAACAAATAGTTTCTCATGAAACAGTAGAACACATGTTGTTTTACGACATTGGTTAACAACCCCACAACATATCAACCCTCTAACTTCTCAACCTTTTTTTTTTTTTTGGTGAAAATACACATAGCCAAAGATACACCGTTTCAAAAATTTCTACATACACAGTTCAGTGACATTGACTACACTCTTCCAATTGTGCTGTTATTCTCACTTAAGATGAAGGCTTACAGAACAAAATAGTTTCTCATTTAACAGTTACTACAAATGTTGCCCTATGACAATGGTTAACAATCTCACAACACATCAACAATATCCTTACTCAACCTTGTGTTTCCTGTCACAAGCTTCCTTGTCCTCTTCTGCCTTCTGGTCCTTGTCACTAGACTCCTGTACCTTGTTAGTCCCATTTGGTTTTACGTGGCTGTCCACTCCCAGGCTGAACAGTGAACCTCGGAGGTAACTTCACCACTGAGCTAAAAGGGTGTCTGGGGGCCATACTCTCGAGGTTTCTCCAGTCTCCTTTAGGCCAGTAAATCTGGTCTTTTTTTTTTTTCTTTTGTGAGTTAGAATTATGCTCTACATCCTTCTCCAGCTCTGTCCAGAACCCTCTGTTGTGATCTTGGTTAGAGCAGTCAGTGGTGGTCTCTAGGCTTTTTTACTTCCTTGAAAAGTGATAGCTATTTTGGGCAACACAGAAAGCTGAGGTGTAGTGTATTAGTGATGATTTATTTCACTTTTGCATCATCCTTCAGTTTTGTTATTGTCAAGAACATGTTTCATTCTTTCAGTGTAGCTTTAATGGTTGCAGAAAATACATATACGTAAGTAAAAGCACACTTACATATACATAAAACTATAGAGACTTGTAGAGTGTGTGTGTTGATCCATCAGAATTAAGAAATTTGATTAATATGCTGGTATTTAAGAAACTTAAACATTTTTATAAACATAGATGTGATAGATCAGATTTTCAGTACAAGGTTTCTTGCTAGGGATTGAACAGTTTTTTTCTTGTCAGTGAGTAATCTGTGTGTGTGTGGTTTGTTTGTTTTTTTTTTCCACAGTGGCATGGCTGAGAGAAATGCTAATTTTGAAGCCCTTCCTGAGGATTGGCGAGCAAGATTGAAGAGAAGGAAAATGGCTCCAAACACATGAATTTTTTTAAGAAAATTTTTTATTTTTAGTATTTGTTTTGTTTTATGTTCAGTTCAGAGTCTTAACCAGTTTTACTGTTGTCAAACTATAAACGTTATTGGGGAGAACATATGAATTTCCTGGGCAACAACATACGTGTACCTAGTTTTCACATTTGTGAAATGTACTTTTTGTTTTGTTGAAAGCTGAGGTGATTGTAATTGCTTTGACCTGGCTGCCTTTATTCTCACACTGGGAAGCTCAGCATGTTAGGTATATTAACCTCATCAGTCTTAAACATGTGGCTGTAAAGGACTCGCTGACAAAAAGTGAAGGGTTTTCCTGCCTAATAGAGGCTCGTTTATTTCTTACTGTGGCACTCTCACTGACTTCCACTCCAGAACAAGTGCAATTAAGAAGGCAGCTGTATTCCACCTAGTTAAACTGGGATTATCGGGATCTTTTTCTGACCTTTTTTCCTGTAGTCTGTTCCCCCTAAAGCACTGAGGTCTGTCAACCTTTGCTGACAAATGGCCACACACTTTAGTTTTTCTCACAAATTCTAAAACTGATAGCTCGGTCATTTCACACAATAAATAGGTGGCATATTTAAATTTTAATACAGGCAGCAGCAACAGCAGGTGTTCATGTCCTTGATTTTGACAATTTCCCCCCTCAAGTATGTGGCAGTAAATGTAACAGGAGCCATTCTTATGTGTTAATGTATCTCCATTGTCTTACCCTGTTCCAAATTGTCTTACCCTGTTCCAAAGTTCACTTCCTGTAAGTGTGAGCGTATTCTTCATAAAATTCCAGTGTTTAAAAAGCAGTTTACTGTTCTGTACTTTGTATTGTATCACAATCAGGTAAAAGTCACTTTAAACTGAAGAAAAGGCAAATTGTGTTTTAAAGCTATTTGTATTTCTCCAGTTTTTGGCCTTGTAAATTTGTATATATGCACTAATAAAGCTTTTTTTTATACTTCTGATTGGTTATCTGCTTGTTCTTCTGAGCCTGTTAACTGATTACTGTGTAACTAGAACTTTTCAGTCTAAATTGTTTTTTCTGATCAGATGCGGTACAGGACATGTGCAAACAATGAAGAACAGTTTTCAGGGAAAAGAGCAGTAGGATCTTGAGTTGGGAGGAATGAAAACAGGCTTCTCATACCAGATGGTGCTGTGTGACCTAAATTTTCAGAGCGTGTACCCTATCTATAACATTAGCTTAATATTTCACCTACTTAAATCTTGGAAATGATGGAATGTGGTTAACATTTTGATAAAGCTATATAGCTTTTTTCCTCAGATTATGAAAGTAATACATATTTATTATTATATTCAAATAAGGTATAAAGTTACCCAAAGACAGTTTTACTACCTAGTCAGTGTCATGCATGATGTATTGGATTTTGTCATTATGCTTCTATTGAGGTGACCATTTTGTACATGAATTGTTTTTCCCTTTATTTCCAGAGTAGATTGCTACTAATGAAATTAAAGGCTGTCAGCTAGTCGTAGCTTTTGCCTTAGCTACAGTACAAGTTTTCCACGCTTGTAGGAATTGCTGCAGAGCACCAGAGCCTTTCACAATGAAACTTTTTTTTTTTAAATCTGCCTATTTGTTATTCAAAATGTGTGGTTTCAACTTGCTAACCTTATTTCTTGGATTTTTTCCTGGTAATAGGACAGAGAGAATATAAGGTGAAACGAGAGGGGAAACAGAATGCATTGGTTTCCTAAAGCTACGGAACAGCAAACAAGCTTGAAAGTAGGTTGATGATTTAACGGTCTTGTATTCATCAGTCCAATTTCGATTGCACAGAGTGGAGCGGCAATATTGTATGAAAGAGGAATGAATCTGAACCCTTCATGTCTGCAACGCCGGCAACAGCTCTTGAGCCATTCGGAGTTTAAGTCTTGGGAAAATCGACAGCCAGCGACGCAGACATACAGCTGTTGCCGGAGCCGGATTCACCCCTCCAACCCTTGGAGGCGGGGCCTCAATCCCCCGGAAACGCCCGGCCGTCCGGCCCTCCTTCCCCTCCCCCCACGCGGTTGCTAGGCTACCGGGGTCCGCGCGGAGAACTGTGGCTGGTGAGCGCAGCGAGCGTCTCCTCCGCCCATTGCCCGGCTGGACGTCTGAACGTGCGGTGTTGGGGTTTCCGGCCTCGCCCGGGCTCCTCTATCGCTGCGGGAGTCGCGCCCACACCTGCTGCCCGGGGCGAGCCGGGCTGCGGGGCCCTCGCAACCTTAGCTCTATCCTCCAAGGAAATCTGTGTCCGCCCCCACCCCCGACCCTTCAGGAAACTTCCCTTCACGACTCCTCCCCGCGGCCAGGAAGCTCTGAGCCCTGGAATTCCGCTTTCTAGGCCCACTCTCCAGACCCCTGACCCTTCTTTTCCATCTATCCCGAGACGACTCCTCCCCTCCCCTCATTTCTTTCGTTTCCTGCGGCGTCCCTCCTCAGGGAGAGGGAGCATGGGGCCGGCGAGAGGCTTGGCGCCTCCGGAAGAGAAGGCGGGAAGACTTGCCGCCCTCCCGAACTCAGGTGCGCCTCGGGGCCTTGCAGCGGGAGCCAGCAGCAGTCGGTATTTGAGGAGAGGCTGGCTTTGCAGGGAAGACAGAGCAGGCGACGCGGCAGGCTTTCCTAAAGACACGTAGCCAAAGTGGAGGGTGGGAGTGGGGACGGAAATACCGGCAGTATTTTCAGATGTCCTGTTCTGGTTTTGTAGCTGCTTCTGTGTAATCGACTTCCCTTTTTGGAAATTGGGCCCAGGTTGCTGTTGGATGCCGGTGTCGCTGACGAGTCTTCAGCCTACTATGCAGAAGTAACATGTTCCCAGTGTTGGACACAGAGCTCAAGCAGGAGGTCGGTACACACCCTTTTCCAGGAACACCGCAGAAATCCAGTACTAGATCAGATGGCACCGTTTTCCAGTTGGAAATCTTGATCCCCAAGATAGAATGATTGCATAAATGTCGTTTATTTGGTTTGATTACAGAAACCCTTCGGTATACTGTCCTCTGCAACAATACTCGTGTGGCTTTTGTTGAGAGTTCAGTACTATTCAGAAGGCTTTTCCTAATTGCGGTGGCTTTTCCTAATTGCGGTGGCTTTTCCTTTCACAGACCCTTCCCGATCCCTATGAAGATTTTATGTACCATCACCTCCAGTACTATGGCTACTTTAAAGGTAACATCCTGTTCTCATCTAGCATCACCTTGCCTGGGTTCATGAAGTGAATTGTTTTATTAACTGATTACTTGGCAGAGTTGTTAGTCTCTGTTTTGTGCTTGCATAGAGTAAGCAAGAGATAATTAAATGAGTTACCCCAGGTTCTTGGACAAAATGCAATTGACTTCAAGTTTTCCTGATACCCTACTTAATGTTGTTAATACTAGACCATAGGAAAAAATAAAGAAATTGTGGACATTATGAATTAAAGTGTTCCTCAGACAAGCTTTGAAAAAAAGGTTGCCTTTATATCTGCTCTCAAAGTAATGAGTTTGAATAAATTATATCCATTGCTTTTCAAGTCTCTTCCTCACTCTCGTTTTCTTAGCTGTGAAATGGGGATGATTATGTTTAACTCACCTATATTAGAATGTGAAAGCTGTTTGAAAAGTGGGTCATATTTATTACAAAGTCCTGTAGTGGTGATGGAAATAGTGATGGTTTGGGTAGTAGTGGTTGCAGTATTGACCTAGATGTTGAAGGTGAGCCAGCCTTCCAGCAACCTGAATTAAACTGAGTGGTTTAAGAGCTACGGCTGCTAACAAAAAGGTCAGCAGTTCGAATCTATCAGCCAGCTCCTTGGAAACCCTATGGGGCAGTTCTACTCTGTTCTCTAGGGTCGCTATGAGCTGGAATCAACTCAGCAGCATTGGGTTTGATGTTTTTTGGTTTTTTATTCTTAGCTCAGAGAGGTAATTTACCAAACTCTGCAACACACCAGCATGTCTGGAAGAATAACTCTCGATTCCTGTTGAACGGCTCTTTTGGGGAAAGAGATGATTTGATACCGGACCCCCTGCAAAAGGAGAAGCTTCTATGTGAGTATTATTCAGTATGTGAGACCCCCAGAACCCTCACTGCAAAACAGTAGAGACAACACAGTAGTGTTAATGAGTTTTAGTCAAAGTAAAATTGATAATGCAACATCTTTTTTTTTTTTTTCCTGTTTTGATCACTGAAGTGAGGAAGATATTTTTCTTTAGCTTTGTAGCAAAGTATTGCTTAAGATTTTGCTAGAGAAGTGCAAAGGATTTCAAAAAATGGGTTATCATCTGTTTTAAAAAAAAAAAGAATGTAAAGTTAGAAAATTCAAACGGTAAAAGAAAAGGTACAAAATAAAAACGAAAACCTCTCTTTTGCTCCACCCCTAATATAGCCACTACTCTTATAATCCCTTTCAGAAGAAAAAGAAAAAAATGTATCCTCATATGAATCTATATAGTTTTTCTTTTTAAGGACTCACAGAGGATTCTATGCACAGTCTACTTTTTTTTTTGCTTAATATCTTAGAGAACCTTTTCATGTGAACACAAAAAAATCCACATTATTATTTTTAAAGGCACCTATGTTATTCCATCTCATTAATGTATCATAATTATTTGAAGCCCCCTGCTGATGGATTGGGGCCCTGGCGGCACAGTGGTTAAGTGATACGGCTGCTAAGCAAAAGGTCAGCAGTTCGAATCTACCAGCTGCTCCTTGGAAACTCTATAAGGCAGTTCTACTCTGACCGCTATGAACCGGAATCGACTACAGCACAGGTTCACTGATGGATTGTTTCCACTTTGGTGGTAGTTTCCACTTTTTGCTATTTTGAACATTGCTGTAATGAGCATTTTTGTAGAGGTATCTTGACAAACTTTTGTGAGAAAATCTAAGGTAAATTTTTAGCAGTGGGATTGCAGAATCAAAGGGCATGTGTATTTTAAATTTAAAACCAGAAAGGTTGCAGCAATTTGCCATCTAGCCAGCAGGTTCTGAGAGTGCTTATTTACTTATACCATTGCCAGGATGAGTGTGAAAATAGGTAAATGTTTTTCCTGCCTTTTAGGTGAAAAACTAGTATCTCCTTGTAGTTTTGATTTACATTCTTTAATTATGCATGAGATTGAGCAGCTGTATCATCTTTTCAAATGTTTATTGGCTTATTTTCATTTTCATTAAACTGTGGAGAGAAAATTTAGATAGAGATGAAGGAGCCTAACTTAGGGATAGAAAGGAGTGAGGGGAAGTGGGCAGAAAAAAGAAAGATAAAGATCCCTAAGACAAACAAACCATGTCTCTTTCTCCTCCTTCCTTAGGGCCTATCGGCTTATCCTCAGCTGTGCACAGACAGCTAGAAGCTGTGAACAGAGGTATTTCATGTCCTTCCAGACCAGAAAATACAAGCTCTTTCATGGAATTATGTCTTCCTCCTCCTTAGTTTGTCCCCCTCCTCCAGCGGAGTGTTACCAGACAGCCCTGGGACTCACACCTGATGGGCACTGAGGGGCCTTAAGGCTTTCCTTCCCTCTCTGATTTCCTTTCTTTCTCCCTCTTATTTCCTTCTTTCTCCATTTCATTTTCTTTCTCCCTGAAAGCCTTCCTTTCCTCCCTTTTTTCTTATTCTTTCCCAAGAACAATTCTTCCCGCTCATTTCCACTTCTCTCTTCTCTGTGCCTCCCCTCTCCATCCTCTTTGTTCTGTGTTTCCCTGGCCTTTGAATGGTTACATTATTGACCTGAAGTTTAACTTGTAGATTGTTTAAGTGTAGTTAACAACATTTTATGTATCTTTTTCCAAGATGTTAATGGGTTAATTGAAAGTTCCCATTCTTGCATCTCAAAATGAAAACAATAAAACATATTTAGTAACTTTGTGTTCATTTGTGACACACTTTTGAAATATCTTGGACCTATTAACTTGAAAAAGAAAAATCTTCCTCTATCTTATTCTGAAGCTTTATATTTAATATTTAATAAAGTGTGCAGAAATTTAAACATTTTATAATTTTGAATCTGTCATCCTGGACTAAATCTCCCTCTTGAAGGAGAAACGTGTTATAGGGTTGCACGCCTGTGCTAATATTTGAATACAGTGCTTGAAGTTGCTTAGTTTCTATAGTTGAGCAGTAAAACTCTCAAGAAGGAAAAGGAAGTGTTTTTACTCATTTCCTTTCCCTTTGGCAGATTCGCTTATGCGGAATTCACCACTTCTTAGGAGCAGACAGCTTCTTTATGATGATTTGGGTGACATAAACCCACGTCTTCGAGAACCTCGAGATCTCTTCGCACTCTTGGCTAGCAGTGGGCCACTGCTGGCTCCAAAATGGCCAATAGAATGTGAGGTCATCAAAGAAAACGTTCGTCATATTGGTAATGTGAATTACATGTGGTGTTCTTGCTTTTCTGACTCTGTTACAAGATCTTAGAGTTACAAGTGCTGCATGCTAAAGCATAAAGCAGGACAGAATCAACATGCATTAGCTCACCCTGAAATGATTAAGCTCTTGGAAAATTATACACGCTCACCAAAATCAAAAGAGACCAGTGTGTAAACTAGAATACTTCTGAGTTTATTGGAATGTGAGGATACTTTCCTAGAGGCCAAAACATGTAAATACATTTATTTTCTAGATTATTACCATCTCGGTATTAATATGCTTGAATGAATTTTATAAGAGTTGTACTTTTATCAGCCTTGGTATAACTGGTAAAGACCATATATGTTAGACTTAGGTTTATAACATATTTTTTACTGTTTTTAATTATAATTCAAGTTTATTGGCGTTTTTTTTACAGGAATAGTGGATACTTAAGACATTGCTGGTCATGCTGATGAGCTCCTGGTATAAGCACAATCTTTAGCATTCATTTTATGAAGCATTTACAAAAGTGAATTGCACTGAAAAGTGGGGACTTTACTAATTACTGAAACACTATGTCCACCAAACATCATGTCTGTGCTTTAGGCTATGATGAATAAACAACTGGATGTTTCTTATTTTCTAACTCCACTTTTACAATAGTCATTCAGTAAATATTTTTTAAGCATTTACCGTATGCTAAGAATAGTATTTGGTGCTAGAGATGTAATGATGAACAAGACGGAGTCAGCCAGAGGTCACAGACTTCTAAGGAAAGTAAATATATAACCAGGCAATTGCATAGAGTTTGGTCTCTCTGGGAACACCTACCCAACCTGGAAGATCAGAGAGGGTTTCCAAGAGGAGTTGGCATGTAATCTGAGATGTAAAGGTTGAGTTATAAATGATCCAAATGAGAAAAGTATTCTAGTTAGAGAAGGAGCAGGGTGTGTTGGGGAAACCATAGAGCATAGAGCATAAAAGGAAAGAGATGAGGCTGAAAATACAGGGAGGGGCTCAATGGGAACAGAACTGTTATTGGGGTGTTTGGAAATATATGGGGCATGTTGAGTTGGCACAGAGACGGGGCAGTCCTAAGATCATCTGTCCCTACCCTGTACAGTTTTTAGATAAAAGTCCAAGATGATCTAGCTAGACAATAGGATTTTGCTGTTCCCTGTATGAGATAAGTGATAGGAGCCCTGGTGGTGCGGTGGTTAAGTACTTGGCTGCTAACCAGAAGGTTAGTGGCTCAATCCCACAAGCCACTTTACGGGAGAAAGATGCAGCAGTCTGCTTCTGTCAAGATTTACAACCTTGGAAACCCTCTGGGGCAATTCTACTCTGTCCTGTTGTGTCATTATGAGTTGGAATTGATTCTTTGGCAATGAGCTTAGTTATTTTTTTAGATATAAGATAGTGGAAATGAGTGGGTATTAGACCAAGACAGAGAATTCCTGTGAGGATTTAGAACGGTTACTATTTGGAAACCCTATGGGGCAGTTCTACTCTGTCCTATAGGGTTGCTATGAGTCGGAATTGACTCCAGAGCAACAATTGTTTTTTGTTTTTGTTTTTTTTTACCAAGGATATAGGCATGGAAGGAGGAATAAAGTGGGAAACTGGAATTTAATATTTAAGTTATTGCAGTGGTAATCCACTAAACCACTAGATATTAGAAAAGCATTTTTTTTTTGGTGAAAAAATACACAGTAAAACATACACCAGTTCAACAGTTTCTACATGTACATCTCAGTGACATTGATTACATTCTTCAAGCTGTGCAGCCATTCTTGCTTTCCTTTTTCATATTATTCCACCACCAATAAGATAAACTTACCATCCCCTAAGCTTATCATCTGATCTTTTGAGTTGCTGTTGTCAATTTGATCCCATATAGGTAATTTTTTAAAAAGAGCACAATGCTCAAGGCAGACATTTTTCACTAATTGAGCTAAACTATTGTTTGGTTAAAGATGACTTCAGGGGATAATTTCGGTTTAAGGTTTAAAGACTATCTCAGGGCAGTAGTTTCCAGCCTCAAAGCCTCATCACCCCATTCCAAGAAATTAGCATTATCTTTTACTGAATTATATCTTTATATGCCCTTTACTTTCATCAATGGCTATTGTACTTACAGTGATATTGAGAAGTTGCCCAAACCCATATGAGAAATTTCTTCTGGAATTCATTGCTAGTGGGAAAGCCTTGTTTCTTCTGAAACAATTCATACAGTTGCTCCTCTGTAGTTAAAAAATATGTAGGTGATCATGTTTCCCTGACTTTAAGGAAGCTCAGGGCTAAATTTTAAAGAACTATTGTACCAACTGTATTGACTTTTCTGTTGGCGTATATTTAGTCATCTTTTTCCTGCTTTTATACTTCAGTCTTCTATTTAAAGTTGATTATTTCATTGTATGTGCTTTTTGTAAAAATTTCCTCATAGTCTTTAGGGAAAGAAGCAAGACATAGTTATAATTTAAAAACAAACTAGAAACTCAGAGTGAGAATCTGGTTTGACTCAACCAAAGTAGCTATTTGAATAATTATGTTAATTTTATATCAGGTCTAATAAAGTACCTTTTCTGTTATTTTTTATTTTGTGCATTTTTTATGTCTTCTTTCAGAGTGGGTTCCACCTCAACCGGAATATTTCTATCAACCTACAGGGAATGAAAAGGTACCAGAAATTGTAGGAGAGGAAAAAGGCACAGTTGTCTATCAATTAGATTCAGGTATTGTTACACTGAATAGAGAGTGAATAATCATGACAAAGTTATAATAAATGTATTTTCTATAATAAAAGTGATGCAAAAATTTGTAGTTTAGTAATAAACTGTCTTTTCCAGACCAAACTAAGTGGGAGCCCTGATATTCATGACCAGTCAACTTTAAAATTTTAATAGCTTTTAAAAATGACAGTACGTTTTTCTTAATAGTCCTAAGTCTGTCTTACAGCTTTTCCTTTATTCCCCTTCCTGAAAATGAGATGTTGGATAGGGGAGCTTGTTTTTCTTTTCTTCCCCTCCTGCATGTATATTAGTGAGTACTTTGTTGTATGTGTATATAATTGTCATTTACTTGGTGTTTTCCTGCATTAAGTTGCAGGCTCTCTAAGGATAAAATCTTGTCTTTTTAAAAAGTATCCAGAACACTGAACCCAATAACTAAAAGATACACCTTCTTTTCAAGGGTATATGGAAGATTCCCCAGGCTAGACTGTATGCTAGGCCATAAATCAAGTATTGATAAATTTAAAAGGATTTAAATCATATGAAATACGTTCTCTGATCATGAAAAAATAGAAATCAACAACAATGAAATCTGGAAAATCCACAGATACTTGGAAATTATACAACACATTTCTAAATCATGCATGGGTTGAAGAAATCACAAGGTGTGTTAGAAAATATTTTGAACTGAATGAAAATAAAATTGCAACATATCAAAATTTATGAGATACAACCAAAGCACTACAGGGGAGTTTTATGGCTTTAAATGCCCGTGTTTGTGTAATCTAGTGGCATTTGAAGTCCTCTAACTTCAGGGGGAAAGATGAGAATCAGCATCAGCCCAGAGCATTCCTATGAGATGGAGGTCAGGCATACCTCCACTCTTCAGCCTTTTTACCAATTCTGACACCAGCTGTCCTCCCCATAGCACTCTTTCTACTTCACTGCTGTCTTAGATAACTCATTACAGTTGACACATAGAACACATAGACCATAGTCTCAATTACTTGGTTTATCAGGCAAGTAACAGTTTACAAATTGGAATCAGGATCAACTTGGAAGTAACAAGAACAGCTCAGGATAAAGTTTGCAGTCAGGACAGCTTCCAATCAAGACAGCCCTCAGCTCCTTCTCAGCCATACCCACAAGTAGGCTGTACATCTCAGCTGTGCCCACAGGCTGGCCCCCCTCAGGCCTAGCCTCTGCTGCCAGGCCCCACTCCGGCAAGTGCCACAGCTGTTTTGGTGCTGCTATTAAGTGCCTAGAGGCACTCCACTCCACCAGCATGCCTCCTGCCAAAGGCGCTCAGCTCTCTTGCTCCATGGGTCCTCTAGTCCACTGCAGTCATCTGCCATCTCATGCCATCTTCAATGTTAACAGCTCTCCTGGGTCTAGGAGGTTCCCAGCTCAGGGACCCTACATCCAAAAATGCACTCTGCTCCCACCCCTTCTTCTTGACAGTAGTGAGGTCCTCCCTCAACCTCTGTGGAACTGGTCCTTTTAAGCCTAGCAGGATGGCAGAACTGACCAATCCCCTAGGTAGGCCACAGTCACCTAGTTTGCATAGTAATCAACCAATTCCCACAAGGGTTTACACAGTAAAGTGTCCAGTCCCTTTGCAAGATTGTGGCCTAGCAAATCATCTTGGCAGAACTACAAAGCCAGGGTCAGAAAGGCCACTTATAAAGAGAAACCCATTGCACTGCAATTTTTAAAGAAAGATCTCAAATCAATTACTTAAGCTTCTACCCTAATAAACTAGAAAAATAAGAGCAAACTAAACCCAAAACAAGCAGAAAGAAATAATAAAGATAAATATGGAAGTCAGTGAAATAGAAATCAGGAAAATAATAGAGAAAATCAAACAAAGTTGTTTCTTTGGAAATATCTACAAAATTGACAAAACTTTAGCTAGACCAACCAAGAAAAAGGAGGAGACACAATCAAAATCAGGAATGAAAGAAGGGATATAACCACCAACCCTACAGAAATCAAAAGAATTGTGAGATATTGCCATGAACAACTTTATGCCAACAATAGACAGACGAAATGGACAAATACCTAAAAAGACACAAATTACCAAAACCAACTCAAGAAGAAATAGAAAATCTGAATAGAATCTAACAAAAAAATTGAGTTAATAATATAAAGTGTTCCTGCAAAGAAAACCCCGGCCCAGAGGGCTTGACTGGTGAATTCTACCAAACATTTAAAGGTGGAATAATACCAGTTCTTCGCAAACTTTGAAAACAAAGGAGGAGGAAATATTTCCCCATTTTTTTTATGAGGCCAGTATTGTTTTGATACCAAAGTGACACAAAGACATCATAAGAAAAGAAAACTACAGACCAATATTACTATTGATACAGATGCAAAAATCCTCAACAAAGTATTGTCAGACCTAATGCGGTAACATATAAAAAGGATTATACACCATAATAAGATCAGACTTATCGTTGGAAAACAAGGTTGGTTTAACATCTGAAAATCAAGAAAAATGTAGAAATAAGTATAAATCTATGTTAATAGACATAATGTATAAAGATGTAGTTTGTGACAATAACATAAGGGGGAAGATGGAACTGCAGAGTTATTGTGTGATATTGAAGCTAATTTGGTAATCTATTTAAACTAGATTGTTATAAACTTAAGATGTTAATTGTAATCCCCATCATAGTGACTAAAATAATACCTTAAAAATACACTGAAAATGAAATGAGGGAATCAATCTAACACACATACACAAAGCAGTATTGGAGGAAGTGAGAAACAAAAAAGATATGACATACAAAAAAGAAATGGCAAAAGTAAATCCTTATCAGTAATTGCTTTAAATGTAAATAGTCTAAACTCTCCAATTAAAAGCAGAGACTACATGAATGGATTAAAAAACATGATCCAACTATATATTGTCTACAAAAGATTTACATTGGATCCAAAGACACAAATAAGTTGAAAGTGAAAAGATGGAAAAGAATATTTTATGGAAGTAACCACAAGAGAGCTGAGTTAGCTGTATACTAATATCAGACAAAATGGACTTTAAGTCAAAAATTGTTACAAGAGACAAAGTCACTATATATTGATAAAAGCATCAGTTTGTCAAGAAGATACAACAGCTATAAACATGTATGCACCAAAAAACAAAACCCCAAAATACATGAAACCAATTGACAGAATTGAATGGAGAGATAAATCTACAGTAGTAATTGGAAACTTAAGTATACTACAGTCAGTAATAGGACATATGGACAATATCAGCAAGGAAATGAGGACAAGACAGAGGGCTTGAGCAAAACGATAAACCAACTAGATCTAGCAGACATATATAGAACACATCACCCAACAACAGCAGAATACACATTCTTCCCAAGTGCAGATGAATTATTCTCTAAAATAGGCTGCATGTTAGGCCACAAAACAAGTCTCAATAAAAAAGTTTGAAATCATACATAGTATCTTCTCCAATTACAGTGGAATGAAGCTAAAAATCAGTAACAGAAGGAAACTGGAAAATTCACAAATATGTGGAAATTAAACAACATGCTCTTTAAAAACCATTGGGTCAAAGAAGTAGTCACAAGGAAAATTAGAAAATACTTTGAGATGAATGAAGACAAAAACAAAATACCAAACACAGCGAAAGCAGTTCTCAGAGGGAAATTTATAACTGTAAATGCCTACATTAATAAAGAAGAAAGGTCTTAAATCTGTAACCTAACTTTACACTTCAAGGAACTAGAAAAGGAAAAGCAAACTAAACCCAAAGCCAGCAGAAAAATGGAAATAGTGTTATAGTGGCGATAAACAAAATAGAGAATAGAAAAAAATTATAGAATCAGCAAGACCAAAAATTGATTCTTTGGAAAGATAACAAAATTGACAAACCTTTAGCTAGACAAAACAAAAAAAAAAGATGTAAATAACTAAAATCAGTAATGAAAGGGGAGACATTACTACTGACCTTACAGAAATAAAAAGGATTATAAACAAATTCAGCAAAATTGCAGGGTACAAAGTCAACACATAAAAATCAGTTATTTCTGTACACCAGCAATGGACAGTCTGAAAATGAAATTGAAACATTTCTATTCACGATAGTACCAAAAAGAATAAAACATTTGGGAATAAATTTAACAACAAAAGAATACCAAGACTTGTACTCTGAGAACTATACAATACTGCTGAGAGAAATTTTAAAAGATCTAGATAAATGGAGAGAGATTCTATGATCATGAATTGGAAGACTCAATATTGTTAAGATGGCATTCCTTCCCAAATTTATCTATAGACTCAATCCCTATCAAAACCACATCAGGCCTGTTTTGCAGAAACTGACAAGCTGATTCTAAAGTTTTTATGGAAATCAGAGGACCCAGAATAGTCAACAATATTTTGCAAAGGATAAAAAAAGTTGGAGGGCTCACACTTCCCAATTTTAAAACTTACTATGAAGCTTTTTATAAAGGTCACAAGACAATGTGGTGATGGCATAGGATGTACATATAGATCAATGGAACAGAATTGAGAATCCAGAAATAAACCTTTACTTTTATAGTCAATTGACTTCCAGCAAAGGTGCCAAGGCAATTTAATGAGGAAAGGATAGTCTTTTCCACAAATGTTGGTAGAAAACTTGATATCCGTAGACAAAAGGATTAATTTAGACACTTACCTCACGCCACACACAAAAATTAATTCAAAGCAGATCATAAGCCTAAATGTAAGAGCAGAAATTATGAAATGGGAGAAAACATTGAAGAAAATTGTCTTCACTTTGGGTTAGAGGAAGAGTTTTTAGATATGACACCAAAAGCCTGATCCATAAAATAAAAAATTGATATCTTGGACTTCATCTAAATTTAAAACTTGCTCTTCAAAAGAGACCATTAAAAAAATGAAAAAGACAGCCCAGAGACTGAAAGAAAATACTTGCAAATCATGTGTGGTAAAGGACTTGTACCCAGAATCCATAATAAGAAGATGAACAACTCAACTAAAAATGGACAAAAGATTTGAATAGACATTTTACCAAAGGAGATATACAAATGGCTAATAAGCACATGAAAAGATGTGTAACACCATTGGTCATTAGAGAAATGCAGACTAAAACCACATCACACCTACAAGGATAGCTATTAAAAATGATAATAAGTGATAGGGAGGATGTGGAGCATGTGAAACTGATGAATGTGAAGAATTGTTTGAATCATTGCAAAGTCATTGACAAATGGAGATCTGGGAATTTTTCATCATTTAACAAAGAAAGCAAGATACGACAACTTGGATCTTCTGGATACCTATGAATATCTCTGGACATCATATGAATATCATAGGACAAAGAAAAGTCATTGGGAAAACTATGAAGCACTAAAATAATTCTGTAAAAGTTACTGCAAAAATCAAAGATGTCATATAGCCCCCTCACTAAATTGTGTCTGAAAAATTGCAAATCCTCCCCCCCAAAAGTTAGCAACACTTTATTATTCCAAGAATTAAAAACAGGTTGTAATGATAATCTAAATTTTGTTAAGTAAGATAAAATGAACTTCATAATGTTAGTTTTAGCTTCATTTTCAAGATAAAATTTCAATCAAAAGCTTTTCGTTAGTAACTATGATATTTTTGTTCCCCTCTTAAGCAAATTCACCTGTACCAATTATTCTCAAATGTCTAGTTTCATTATGTTTAAATCTGAAAGGAGATAGTAAAAAATTGTATAAAGTGTACTTTTATCTTCTATTTTTGGTTTTCCATTTTATCATTTTTAAATTAGTGAATAGATACTATTTGTATCTTTTTTATTTTTTAGAACAAGATTGCAGATGTTTTCAGATCCTCCAAAAAAGTAGTTGAAATAACATTGTATCGTATTCTACCCAATTGCAAACATTTAGAATATCATTTTTTTGGCAACATCCTTTTAAATCAGGTTTAAATGAGTTCACACATTATCTGAGTTGCCAAGGGTATCAATACAGCAAAAGGAAATGTTCTAACCCACTAATAGCCTTAAAAGAACTACATTGTTGAAAATTAAAAATCTCAGCAAGGAGAATTGAAGAATTTGAATATTCATTTTTTTTAACCTAGAATACTGCCCAATACATAGAAGAGTTCAATAAATATTTGCTGAATGAATGGATTCTGAGTGGGACCTAGTCTAAATATGTCTCTCTTGTGTGCAGTACCCACTGAAGGTTCCTATTTCACCAGTTCCAGAGTGGGAGGCAAACGAGGAATTATCAAGGAACTCGCTGTCACCTTGCAAGGACCAGACGATAACACTCTGCTGTTTGAATCAAGATTTGAGAGTGGGAATCTGCAAAAAGCTGTCAGAATGTAAGTAACGAAGAATTTCCCAAAGGGATGAAAATTGGAGGAGTGTCTGAGAGATGTCTTCAGGAATAATGTTAATAGGAATGTTTGCAAAAAAGAGAGAGGTGATGTCAAATGGTTATGAGGATGAAGTAGAAGAGTGGAATAATTGCAACTCATATTTTTCCCAGAGTAAAATATTATCTAAATTGTTTCTTCTGCTTATAAAATAAATGAGTGCTCATATAAAATATATAACATTAAAAGCTCAAGTCTGGTAATTATATCTCCCTGAGACAGCTACTGGAGCCCTGGTGGTGCAGTGGTTAAGAGCTTGGGCTGCTAATCGAAAGGTCAGCAGTTTGAATCCACCAGCCATCTCCTTGGAAACCCTATAGGGCGATTCTGCTCTGTCTAGGGTCGCAATGAGTTGGAATCAACTCAGTGGCAACGATTTTTTGGTTTTGGAGATAGCTACTGTTAACAGATTGGCATATACACCTTATTCTTTTTTTTTTTAAGTTTTTTTTTTTTATTCTACTTTAGATAAAGGTTTACAGAACATACTAGCTTCTCATTAAACAGTACACATATTGTTTTATGACGTTGGTTAACAACCTCATGACATGTCAACACTCTCCCTTCTCAACCTTGGGTTCCCCATTACCAGCTTTCCTGTCTCCTCCTGCCTTCTAGTCCTTTGCGCCTGGGCTGGTGTGTCCCTTTAGTCTCGATTTGTATTATAAACCCATAAAAACCCATTGCTGTCAAGTTGATTCCAACTCCTAGCGACCCTATAGGTTTTGTTTTATGGCCCTGTTTAATCTTCAGATGAAGAGTGAACCTCACAAGTGACTTCATTGTACTGAGCTAAACGGGTATCTGGGGGCCTTACTCTTGGGGTTTCTCCAGTCTCTGTCAGGCCGGTAAGTCTGGTCTATTTTTGTGTTAGAATTTTGTTCTACATTTTTCTCCAGCTCTGTCCAGGACCCTCTATTGTGATCCCTGTCAGAGCAGTCAGTGGTGGTAACTGGGCACCATCTAGTTGTACTAGACTCAGTCTGGTTGAGGCTGTGGTAGTTGTGGTCCATTAGTCCTTTGGACTAATCTTTCCCTGTGTCTTTAGTTTTCTTCATTCTCCCTTGCTCCCAAAGGGGTGAGACCAGTGGAGTATGTTAGATGGCCACTCATAGGCTTTTAAGACCCCAGATGCTACTCACCAAAGTAGAATGTAGAACATATTCTCTATAAACTGTGTTATGCCAGTTGAGCTAGATGTTTCCGAGACCATGGACACCTTATTCTATATGTGTGTGTATACGTGCAATATATACAAATTATATATCTTTAAAAATAAAAATAGAATAATGTTACACATACTGTTTTACAAATCACTTTTTTCACTTAATAAATTTTAGGTCTTTTTTTGTTAGGACCACAGTTCTGCGTCTTAATTTTTCATAATGCATGTTATTCTGTTGTATAGATATTCCATACCTTATTTACCCTGTCCTAAAATGATGGGAAATTGAGATGTTTATAATTTTTTGCTTCAATGAATTAATAGAATTGATGCCCTTATGTATTTATATTTTTAAGTATTTGTGACTTTATGGGCTAAATTCTTAGAAATGAAATTGTTGAGCCAAAGGGTTTGAACCTTTTAAGTATTACTAGTTATTGCCAAATTGTCCTCCAATGAGATTTCCATTCCCATCAACAGAATATGAGTACCTTTTTCCCAGTGCTGGAATACCAGTCAGAGGGGGAAATGGTGCCTTATTTTAATTTGCATTTCTTCATGCATATGGGTGAATACTTTTTCATATGTGTACTGGCCATTTGTATTTCCTCCTCTTCAAGTTAGTCCTGCTTCTTTTAAACAAGGCGAATCCATTCCAGAGACAGCCCCTCATCTTCAAACAATTTATTAGTGGAGCTAAAAATAGCACTGGAGACTTAAGGATTTCTTTCTCAGTGGTGGTCTCCAGGATGGAGTTAGCAGCCTGCAAGACTCAGGCCCCACTACTGTTAACCATGTTTCATAGAATGTAGTTAGGTGGTTAGAAACTGCTGCTGGACACTCTAGAGAGATAACCAAGAAGCTCACAGAGCTCCCAAACATCCTGTACAGCAGCATACATTTTGGGGACTCTTCCTGCCCCACCCCAAATAAACTTTCCTCCCCCAAGTTCCTGTTAGACTAATATGTGGGTTGAAGAACTAGGTAAATTAGAAAATATATATTTGCTATCACAGGTTTTTCTGTAGTAATAAGATCTATTTTTACCAGGGAAAAACAGTATTTTCCCAGCTTTTTTTTTTTTTGGTTTTTTTTTTTTTTTTTTGAGGGATGTGTTGGGTTACAGAAGGAGCCCTGGTGGTGCAGCGGTTCAGCACACAGCTGCTAACTGAAAGGTCGGCAATTTGAACCCACCAGCCATTCCATGGGAGAAAGATGGGGCAGTCTGCTTCTTTAAAGATTTATAGCCTTGGAAACCCTGTGGGGCAGTTCTGCTCTGTCCTATAGGGTCACTATGAGTCGGAATTGACTTGACGGCAGTGAGTTTTTTTAGGTTTTTGGTTGGGTTACTGACATGTTCTTCAATTTTCTCTATTACAGAGACACCTATGAGTATGAGCTTACCTTGCGAACTGACCTCTACACAAACAAACACACTCAGTGGTTTTATTTTCGAGTTCAAAACACCAGAAGGGATGTCACCTATCGATTCACCATCGTCAACTTGCTAAAGCCCAAGAGCCTTTATACTACAGGGATGAAGCCACTCATGTACTCCCAATTGGATGCCAACACCCACAACATTGGCTGGAGGAGGGAGGGAAATGAAATCAAGTATTATAAGAACAACACAGATGACAAGCAGCAGCCCTTCTATTGTCTTACATGGACCATTCAGTTTCCACACGACCAGGACACGTGCTTCTTTGCACACTTCTACCCATATACATACACTGATTTGCAATGCTACCTCCTGTCAGTGGCAAACAATCCTGTCCAATCCCAGTTCTGCAAGCTCCGTACTTTATGCAGGAGCCTAGCAGGAAATACTGTCTACCTGCTCACCATCACCAACCCATCCCAAAGCCCTCAAGAGGCAGCTGCAAAGAAAGCTGTGGTCTTCAGCGCAAGAGTCCACCCTGGGGAAAGTAACAGCTCCTGGATTATGAAAGGCTTTTTGGACTTCATCCTTAGCAACTCCCCAGATGCCCAGCTCCTCAGAGACCTCTTTGTCTTCAAGGTGGTACCCATGTTAAACCCAGATGGAGTAATTGTGGGGAATTATCGATGTTCATTGGCTGGAAGGGACTTGAACAGGCATTATAAGACCATTCTAAAGGATTCTTTCCCTTGCATCTGGTACACCAAGAACATGATAAAGAGGTGAGAGCCTTTATCTATTGATCTCTATGTGAATGCTGTGAGCACTAGCACCAGATACCCCCCACCTGATGGGGTGTGAACTTTCTTCCAGTGTTATAGGAGTTGGATATGGCTTTGGAGATAGTCTTTACCATTCTGTTCGCAGTCAGATGGGTTTATTAGTTTTTAAACTTCTAACCCCAAGCTTATCTTTGGTTAGAAATGGGGCGTGCAACCTTTCAGCAAGTAAAGTCGTTTCACGGATAAGTGAAGTGCTTAAATAGAAAAATTCAGAAGTCAGGAGAGTTCATAGTCTTCATTTAATCTTCACATTCACCCTGTGAGGTGAGTACAATCAGTATTCCCATTTGGTATATGATGAGGAAATGGTAGTACAGAAAGATTAAGTCACTTGCCCAAGCACATACAGCTAGTGATTGAGTAGATATTTGAACACAGGCTGTCACTTTTCAGAGTCTGAGTTTCGTTATCACCATCTTATATTGCCTCTCATGAGGAAAGGGAAATAAATCAGTAATTTTCCAGCCCTGTGTGAAAGCAGTTGAGCGCTATGATGTAACAGAGCACCCACCTTAAAGGAGCTTGCGTTTCGTTGGAAATAAAAATACAGCATATAGGACTATGGGAATGCGTGCCTTCTAACCGTATCTGTGGCAAAGGGTGGGAGCCATGGTAGGCAAAATGGCCAAGAGCATGTGCAAGAGCATGTGTTTGGGAGAGGGACAGACTTGGGTTTGAGACCTGCTTTTACAACTGGCTGGCTCTGTGATCTTGGCCAAGTGATTTAACCTCTCTGAGCTTCATCTTCCTGATTTGTAGAATGAGTATAATAATACCTGCCTTGTGTGGTGACCATGAGGATTAAATGAGATAATCTATGTAATCTGTTTAACATAATACCCAGCACATTGTAAATGTGTGGCAGTGGTGGCCATTTTTGTTATCATCCTCTTCATCCTATCATCATCATCATGGAGAAAGTGAACATGCTTGGAAGGTTGGAAAACCTGGATGTCCTAGGCAAGCTGTTCTATAGATTTCAAGAAATAAAAGGCCCCTTAGGCTAGCTCTAATTGAGCAGGTTTCATCTGAGACTACAGTAAGCCACCAGGAAACAGAAGATCTGGGTCTTATAGGAATTGGCCCTTGGAAAGTAAGGAACTTAGGCTTTCTTTGGTTCTGCCTTTTTCATCCCTGCAATTACAGCCTTTCTGCCTCTCCCCACAGGTCTGCACCAGGGTGAGCTTTCTTTCAGTATGTTTCCTCCCCTTCCTTACCAATTTATACATGGCCTACCCTACACCTCTTTCCACATCAGGGCTTTTCCATGTCAAGTCTCTCTAACTGGTGGGGGCGAGGGTGCTGATGACTTATTTACAACAGTGGTTGAGAATGGGAGGAGGACTGCTGAGAAGGGAGATTGGACAGGCCAGAGACCCCAGACAAGAAGGCATTTCAGCAGGGAAAGGCATGTGACTAAGGCCTCAGAGGTGGGAAGGTTCTGCCCTGTGGCAGACCAGTTTGTGTAGACAGTTGAAGCCAGAGGGTAGGAGGAGAAAATATTGTCTAAAAAGGGTGTTTAGTCTAATGCAAAAAACATTGAAGGCCATCAGGAGTTGAAATTTTCTTAGGAGGAAAGGTATCAACAACCATACTGAAGAAAGAGATTCCAAAAGATCCTTGGAATATTCTTGATTATTCACATGCATTTGGATGTCCACTGAGTCCTTTGTTTACTCCCCACCCCCACCATAGACTTCTTGAAGAAAGGGAAGTTCTCTTGTATTGTGATTTCCACGGCCACAGCCGTAAGAATAACATCTTCTTGTATGGCTGTACTAACAACGATCGCAAGTACTGGCTTCACGAGCGAGTCTTTCCTTTAATGTTAAGCAAAAATGCACCAGATAAGGTAAGCACACATAAGGTAATTTTCTGTCCATTGACTAAGGGGGACAGAAACTCACTGCTTCCTATACTTAGTATTTGATCTGCCACTTTGTATCTCTTTGTATTATCTTGGTTGAATACAGTGAAACCTGTGAGAGCCAGAACTCACCGAGACTGCCTTATTTTTCAAGGTCTCGCAAGTTTTTTGTGTTTGACAGTCTTATCACTTTTCTATTGCTTGTTTTAGTGGAAAATATTTGAGTTTTCCTTCTCTGACATGTTTCTGCCTCACACAGCTTCCGGCTTTCACAGGTTTTACTGTACCTGAACTTCAAGAATTTAGGAAAACGTGGCTGTAAAAATTGCTCTGCGTCCATAACTGATGAATGGATAAATGAAATGTGGTACATCCACACTATAGAATGTTATTCAGCAGTAATAAGGAATCAAATGCTGATACATGCTCCAGCATGGGTGAATCTTGAAAACATCATGTTAAGTGAAAGGAAGCAGTCACAAATGACCACATATTGTATGATTCCATTTATATGAAATATCTGAATAGGCAAATCTAGAGAGACTTCTTGGAAGTAGATTAGTGGCTGCCTAGGGCTAGTGTAAGGAGTGTGGATTGGGGAGTGACTATTGATGGGTACAGGTATTTTTTGGGGGGAGTGATGAAAATGTTCTAAATTTAGATGGAGGTGACAGTTGCACAACTCTGTGAATATACTTAAAACATTTGACTTGTGGATTTTAAATGGGTGAATTTTATGGTGTGTGAATTATCTCTCAATAAAGATGGTTTTTGAAAAAATTGCTCTGGTTGCTTGTTTACAGAGCAAATTAGTTTCTCATTAAACAGTTAATACACAAATTATTTTGTGACATTGGTTGCCAACCCCATAATATGTCAACACTGTCCCCTTCTCTGGCCCGGATTCCCTGTTTCCATTCGTCCAATTTTCCTGTCCCTTCCTGCCTTCTCATCTTTGCTTTTGGGCTGGAGTGCCCATTAGTCTCATATACATGATTGAACTATGAAGCACCCCCCTCACATGTGTTGTCATTGGCCCTGTTAAAAAAAACAAAACAAAAAAAAAACCTGTTGCCATTGAGTCAGTTCTGACTCATAGCAACCCCATAGGACAGAGTAGAACTGCCCCACAAAGTTTCCAAGGAGCGGCTGGTAAGTTCGAACTGCCAACCTTTTCGTTAGCAGCCGAACGCTAACCACCATTCCACCAGGGCTAATCTTCGGACAAACTTAAACTCTTGGTAGGTAGAATTGTCTATCATCTTTAATCCTGTGGCTGCAGTGCAAGAAGGGATTGGAGGACAAAGAAAATACTAACATTATATAAGCCCCCACAGAAAAGTTTACATAATATGAGATAACAAATAACTGTAAGATATTAAAAGGCTAATGAGAACAACTTAAAATTTTTAATGACTGAGTAACAGCTCTTTGACAGTTGGGCATATATAGTCCCTGCATTTAGAAATTGGTTTTTAGAATCTTAAATAGATCCATAAAATGTAACTGTCATTAGAAAGAAGAAATTAGGTTGGGATTAGGAAAGTATTTAAATAATAGTTCAGATCTTCTCACGTAAAGGTATATGAGACAAAATGTTAAGTGAGGAACTGCCACTCATATGTAACAAGAAGGAGTTATATGGACTCTTCAGCCTTTCTTTACTTCCTTCCTCTTTTCCTCCGCTCCTCTCTTCCTCAGTATTTTTATGAAATGTACTTTCGGGAATAATATATGGACACCACGGGAACCATTCTTGTATCATATCAATGAATCTTAGATGTCTTACATTTGCCTGTTTATGATTAACAGAGAGTTTGGATTTCTCTTTAGTTCTCTTTTCATAGTTGTAATTTTAAGGTCCAAAAGTGCAAAGAAGGAACAGGACGGGTAGTTATGTGGCGGATGGGAATCCTAAACAGCTACACCATGGAGTCTACCTTTGGCGGGTCCACCCTAGGTAAGCTCATCATAGGCTAGCATGGCAAGGGGAAGCCAAGCACAGCACCTAGGGAGATGAAATCCTTTTGAATGTTGGGGAAGTAATTGACCTAGAGGATTTCTTATCTGTGACTTACGCTAAATTTGAGTACTCAAAATATGTATGTGAAATATAATACTTGATGGGGCAGTATAGCATAGTGGTTGATAGGGCTCTGGAATCAGGCAGATCTGGGTTTGAATTTCAGCTCCATTTAAAAGTTGTGTGATCCTGGGTAAGTTACTTAACTTCTTGCAACCTTGTTTACCTTTAAGTGGCAATAATAGTACCTGCATTATATGTACTATTTAATGGGATTGTTCTTGTTGTTGTTAGGTGCTGTCGAGTCAATTTCAACTTGTAGCAACGCTATATGACAGAGTAGAACTGCCCCATAGGGTTTTCTAGGCTATAATCTTTATGAAAACAAATCGCAAGTCTTTTCTCCCACAGAGCCGCTGGGAAGATTCAATTCAAACTGCCAGCCTTTTTGCTAGCAGCTGAGTGCTTAACCATTGCACCACCAGAGTGCCTCGTTTAATGGGATAGTGCATGTAAAACATTTGGCATAGTGAATAAAACCTCATAATTATAGCCATTAGGATTGCATACTATTTATATTGTCGAAGATTCATCTGAACCAAACTACAGCTAGAAGGGGAGCTACCCCGTCCAGAAACATAGTATTCTAGAATCCGAGATGGTATTTTTAAAGAGATAATTGTGGATTGGATTTGCATTCAGTCATTAAGATTTAATAAAAATAATGTTGATGGATTTTTCCAGGCATTAAAAGAGACACCCACTTTACTATTGAGGATCTGAAATCCCTAGGCTATCATGTCTGTGACACCCTTCTGGATTTCTGTGACCCTGACCAAACCAAGGTACAAATGGGTTTCAAGAAATGTAGTGATGCTACCACGATAGGCTGCAGGTGGGTCCAAAGTCAGTCCATTGGGATTATAGGTGATACTTTATTTTCCCCTTAACATTTTTCGAAAGTTTTCATAAACAAAGAAATAATAAATCCCCCAGCCTACACACTCTCAGCAAATGGTCTAACGTCATAACTCACTGAGAAGATAGACACCATCCTGCAAGTTTTCCTTCAGCACACCTTTCCCTCACTTCTAGCTTACCTATGGCAGCACCAATTCTTACTTCCTTTTCTCCTGTTTCAGAAAAGCAGGTGTCCTTTCCCTTCTCCAAAACCAACACTGCCCTTTGTGCATTTGGTGACCTCTCCTACAGCGTCCCTAAGGTCTTCCCTGATTAACCACCTCTTCTCTTTTCTGTATCCTCAGTTTTTTCTTCTTCTTCTCCTCAACTGTAGTGTTCTCAAGCTGCCCTATACTAAAACACAAACACAGGTTTCCTTTGGCCTTGTTTCTCTATTTCCCTTCATCACTTAGCTTCTTAAAAGGGAGTCTGTACTCACAGGCTCTAACTTACCTCTCATACCCCTCCAGAAATGTTAGCCCTGGGAGCATTATCGATATCCACCACCCTGAATGCAATTGTTTAATAAAAAATATTTAAAGGAGAATTTGACTACCCTGCAGCCTAGAATCATCTTTGCCACTGGCAAAAGTCTGAACAACCCTCTTCTAGCATTTCCTTCCTTGCTACTCAAAATCATAAAATAAAGCAGACCATTACATTGTTTAAAAAGTTTATCACTGGCCTGAGAACAGTAGCTAAAGCAATACTCATTGAAGTCCTGCCCTGAAAAAAAGTCTACACGTTCCTACAGCTCATACAATTTGCCTGTTAACGTGTCCTTAGTAGCCGGGGTTGCAGCTGATTCATCTTTGTTTCACCAGCAATAGGTAAAGTGCCTTTCAGAGTATAATTAGTAAATACTTGATAAATAAATAAATGATCAAAAATAATTCTTATTTCACTTCACAGTTCACACAGTGTCTAGCCGAGCTCAAAGAGCTCTTACAACAGGAAATCCATAAGAAATTCAGTGAACTTGGACAAGATATGGATTTAGAAGGAAGTTGGAGTGACATCTCTTTGTCTGACATTGAATCCAGGTGACAAACCTCGTATCAAAGGAAATCCAGAGAAGTTCTACCTTTTTAAAAAGTTTTGTTATTTTGTTTGCTCTGTTTTTGTTGTTGTTGTTGTTTTTGGGTTGGTTTAGTTTTATTTTGGACCTCAGGTACAAAAAGTTGACTAAATCATTCTCCTCAGTCATGGCACACTTCAGTGCACTTAATTCCTTCAACAGCTGTGTACCGAGTACCTGTTCTTTGCTAGGCTTCGTTCTAAACACTAGAAAGGGGTAGGGAGTTTGTGTAGGGCCTTGTAGGCCATTGTAAATAAAGCCTTTGGCTTTTACTCCAAGGGAGATGGAAAGCTTTTGGAAGGTTTTAAGCAGAGAAATGTCATGATCTGACTTAGTTTCTAATTTCAACAGGAATACTCTGGCTGCTGTGTGGAAAATAGATTGTAAGGGGGGAAGTCTAAGCAGGGAAACTAATTATGAAGCCAGTAAAATAATACAGGTGAAAGATGATGGTGACTTAGACCAGAATGTGGTGGTGGTGGAGTGGTGTGAATGGGTCAGATTCTAGATATATTTTGAAGTTACACCCATTGGGATCTGTTTATGGATTGGATATGAAACATGAGAGAATGAGGACATGAAAGGGGGAGGAGACAGTTTGTGGGTGAGGACTTTAGATTAGCCTAGATGTGCATCTAAAACTTTCGAAAGGAGAATCGGAGTGATAAAAGTAATACTCTTGGTGTCTGACTTGTAGATTCCTCATTATTAAATCTACTTATTTATACAGTCAGCAGATTTTTACAGACTACCTAGTAAGTTCCTGGCTCTCAAAATTGGTACTGGCCAGACTGCTCCCAAACAAATCACAGTCCCCCACTCTTCACTAGGGCTATGCACTGAGAATCCTATAGCCTTTCCCAACTGCTGCCAAGGGCAACTTTCCCCATCTGGCCAGTGTTCACTTTGACACATGGATGGTGAACTCGTTGGCACCAGGGGCTCTGCCTCATTCATCTTATCCCTCTGACTGGCATGGAGTAGGTGTTCAGGATAAATGAGTGAGTGAATGAATGAACGTGCTTGTCAAGAATTTCTGAGTCATTGAAATATAGACAATGTGGGCAAACAGCAGACTATCCTAGTCCTATGCAGCTAACTGGAAAATGTTATACTTCCTGGACATGTTAATAACAGTTATTTCCCTTTCTTCTTTTCTTTTGGAAACAGTACCAGTGGGTCTGACAGCTCCCTCTCAGACAGTCTTCCCATTCACCTACTGAACATAGCAGATGAGGTGAGGTTATTTGGACTCTTACACCCAGGAATGTAACAGCGTTAAAAATAACATGACATTACCAGATGATTTAGTGGAATTTTGCAGAATGCAAACAAGATTGTAATTTCCTTCTACAATCAGAAAACGTAGCAATAGTATCCTCACTGGTCACCCTGCCCTGGAGGTTTTCATTTTATCCTTTATAACTCACTTTAAAAAATCTAGGGAATAAAAAATATGGGAACTCCATATTTATTCCATAGTTTTAACTAACAGTAAAAATCATGTTGAGGGATAGAGGTTATTAAAAATGACCCATACTTTTAAAAAAAGTTACTCATATAATCTTAATTTTTTTATACTTCTGTATATTAAGTAATTGTTTTGCTCCATCTGCTCACAGACTTTTTTTGCATGGATGCCATAGAGCTTAAGGAAAAACAACATATTTGTTTTGGTTTATTATACACATGATTAACCAGTAGAGAAAGAGTTCTCTCCAGTGTAGGATGAGGTTAAGGCTGTGTCAGGAGGAGCCAGCCATGTGAAACTGTGCCCTACAGTTTCTTCTGCTGGATTTGCAGCAACATCGGTATAAGCTTCATCACACAGTGGGTTCCTGGACAATCAGTCTCAGCTGCATTTGCCACGAAAGCCACCTTGTAGTCACAACTAAACTGAGTCTTTTAACTACAAACATCTAATTAAAAAAAAAAAAACCCTGTTGCTGTTGAATCGATTCCGACTCATAGCCAACCCTATAGGACAGAGTAGAACTGCCCCATAGAGTTTCCTAGGAGCAGCTGGTGGATTCGAACCACTGACCTTTTGGTGAACAGCTGAGCTCTTAACCACTGAGCAACCAGAGCTCCAGCACATCTAATAATCAGTATTATCTGGACCTGACATTAATGCTATAAGTAAGCTGATTTCATATGTTAAATGACAGATATTCAGTTATTGGTATAAATGCCCCTTTGGTGGTGTATCTACAATAGTGAGGTTTTGGGTTGTTAAATAGGGAGCAACCTCTGGCAAGGCCACTGAACTATTTGTTCATTCTCCAAACAACGATGGCAGCATTGTGAGAGCCCACATACTGGATTAGCTGTTGTGTCTTGAATGTTGTGTGAAAAGAATGCCATGTGTACACAGGCAGTCGGCTCTGGAATCCTAAGTGACTGGTTTCTCTGTACTTTCTGCAATAGTTGAAACAGAAGAAGAAGATGTATAAGAAGAAGAAAAAGAAGCAACTCCAGACTAGAAAACAGCGAAATGAGCAATATCAGAGAAATAATTTGATGCGAGAGTTAAAGTTAACTGAAGATGCCTCAGTAAGAAAGCCTGCCGCCTCCTTCTGTCTGGTCACAGGGTATTCCATCTAGGGAACAGGAAAAGGGGTTAAGATTTACTCTAAAGCAGAAAGAGGTTGGGGATTGGGAGGAGACGCTTTCTATTTTGAGTTCAGAGACCTTTCATAGCATAGCAAGTTTAGGTTTTGATCAAGTCTGGATTTCCAGAAGAGAGAGGTGGTACTGGAAAAGTGGTGGCTGGAGCAAGTCCAGAGTGGCTGGGTGGCTGAGGCATCAGGCCTGGTCTAGGCTGAGGACACCTGGATAGCTCCTTCCCAGTCTTTCTCCTGGCTGTCACACCCATACCACAACCTCTGCTTCTTAAAGATGAGAAAGCTTTCAGAGGTGGGAGTTTTGCTATTGGGTAAATTGGGTCAATTGTGTATGGATCTGTTAAAAAATAATTCTTTTGTTCTCAATCCTTTTAGGAAAGGACAGGATTTGCTTCTGCTCTGCAAAAGCAGCCTACCTTTTTCAAAAATTCAGAGAATCCTAGTTCTACAACAATGAAAAATGACAAACCAAGATTTAATGAGGTAGCTTTTTGCTGTGCTTTTTGTCACGTAACTTGTCTGATTTCTCCAGTACAGCGCATCTCTCCAGAAGGCCGAAGGATGCCATAGCCATCTATGTTATCCTTATCTGCAAGTGCCACTGGGAGGAGGGGAACACTAGAATGGTGGGGACACTGGCGCTGCATTGGATTAGACACCCCTGAAGGCTAACATTAAATATTAGTGATTTGTGGTTTTTTGCCAAAAACATCAGAACAGGCTGCTTTACAGTGTTTCCACCTACCCATCCATGCATCCATCTAATAAATTTTATTGCTAACATACTAAGTGCCTCTATTGGAATACATTGAACAAAACACTGTCCTTGCCTCAGGGACCTTAAAGACTGGTAGGAATTTTAATAAGTCCACAGGAAATTACATCACAGTAAGGGTGTGGTGGGAACACAGAGGACAGGCACTCAACCAGCTTTTGGGTTGTTTTCGTACTTTGGAGTCTTGTGGCTATAAAATCCTTGATTTTTTTTTATGTATAAGAATATGTTTTGATACAATAATAGCTGATTCTTAGTGGATAGGGTGCAAGAATGCTACCCTGTGGTTAACAATGTTATAATGAGGTCCCCCTGCATTATACTGGGGAAGCCCCAACAGAACACAACTGTCCCTATTCAGTATTGATGGTCTCTGGTGTCTAATGTAGTAGTGGCAAGAGCACAAGTTTGAATTCTGTCTAAAATTCAAATTCTAGCCTCACTATTTAATATTCCGTCAGTTACTGAACCACCTGTCTTAGTTATCTAGTGCCACTATAACAGAAATACCACAAGTGGATGGCTTTATAACAAAGAAAAGTTTATTCTCTCACAGTCTAGTGGGCTAGAAGTCCAAATTCAAGGCACCAGCTCCAGGGGAAGGCTTTCTGTCTCTGTTGGCTCTGGGGGAAGGTCCTTGTTATCAATCTTCCCCTGGTCTAGGAGCTTCTCAGGTGCAGGGACCCCGGTCCAAAGGACGTGCTCTACTTCTAGCGCTGCTTTCTTGGTGGTATGAGGTCCTCCTGTCTCTCTGCTTGCTTTTCTCTTTTATATCTCAGAAGAGATTGACTTAAGACACAACCTAATCTTATAGACTGAGTCCTGCCTCCTTAACGTAACTACCTCATTGACATCAGAAGTAAGATTTACAACACATAGGAAAATCACATCAGATCACAAAATGGTGGACAGTCATGCAATACTGGTAATTGCCCTAGCCAATTAGACACGTTTTGCGGAGACATAATTCAATCCATGACACTACCTTAGGATTCAGTTTCTGCCTTTGAAAAATTGTTGGTGTTACTTGCCATCATGTCGGCTCTGACTCATGGCAGCCTTACGTATAACAGAATGAAACATTGCTCACCTTCATGATCATTGGTATGTTTGAGTCTATTGTTGTTGTCAGTCCATCTTATTGAGGGTTTCCTTCACCTTTGCTGTGCCTCCACATTACCAAACATGGTGTTCTTTTCCAGTGATTGGTCCTTCCTAATGATGTATCCAAAGTGAGTCAAAGTCTCAGACAACATTCTGTATTCCATATGGCTTTCACTGGCTAATTTTCAGAAAAATGTTCTTGTTAGGTGCTGTCAAGTTGGTTACAATTCATAGCAACCCTACCTACAATGGAACAAAACACTGCCCAGTCCTGTGCCATCCTCATGATCATTGTTACACTTGAGCACATTGTTGAAGCCACTGTGTCAGTCCATCTCATCAAGGGTCTTCCTCTTTTTCACTGACCCTCTACACTTTAATAAGCACTATGTCCTTTTCCAGGGACTGGTCCCTCCTGATAACATGTCTGAAGTACGTGATACAAACTTTTGCCATCCTTGCATCCAAGGAGCACCCCAGCTGTACTTCTTCCAAGACAGGTTTGTTTGTTCTTCTGGCAGTCCATGGTATACCTATAGTCTTCACCAACACCATAATTCAAAGGCATCAATTCTGTTTTCCTTATTCACTGTCCAGCTTTTGCATGCATATGAGGCAGTTGAAAATACCATGGCTTAGGTCAGGTGCACCTTAGTCCTCAAAGTGACAACTTTGCTTTTGAACACTTTAAAGAGATGTTTTGCAACAGATTTGCCCAATGCAATACATCATTTGATTTCCTGAATACTGCTTCCTTGGGTGTTGATAGTGAATCCAAGTAAAATGAAATCTGTTACAACTTCAGTCTTTTTTCCACTTGTGATATTGTTTATTGGTCCAGTTGTGATGAATTTTGTTTTCTTTATGTTGAGATGTAATCCATAGTAAAGGTTGTAGTCTTTGATCTTCATCAGTAACTGCTTCAAATCCTCTTTACTTTCAGCAAGCAAGATTTTGTCATCTGCATATCACAGGCTGTTTATGAGTCTTCCCTCCGATCCCAGTGCCTCATTCTTCTTCATATAGTCCAGCTTCTCGGATTATTTGCTCAGCATACAGATTGAATAAGTATGGTGAAAGGATACAACCCTGATGCATATACCCTTCCTGACTTTAAACCATGTGGTATCCCCTTGTTCTGTTCCAAAGACTTCTTCTTGGTCTATGTACATGTTCCGCATGAGCACAGTTAAGTGTTCTGGAATTCCCATTCTTCACAGTGTTATCCATGATTTGTTATGACCCATACAGTCTAATGCCTTTCTAACCTCAGTAAAATACAGAAAACATCCTTCTTGTATTCTCTGCTTTCAGCCAAGATCCATCTGACATCAGCGATGATATCCCTTGTTTCACTTCCTCTTCTGAATCTGGCTTGACTTTCTAGCAGTTCCTGTCCGTGTACTGCTGCAACTGCTTTTGAATGATTTTCAGCATAATTTTATTTGCATGTGATATTAATGATATTGTTAGATAATTTCTGCATTTGGTTGGGTTGCCTTTCTTTGGAATGGGCACAGATAAGGATATTTCTTAGTCAGTTGGCTAGGCTGCTGTCCTCCAGATATCTTGACATAGATGAGTGAGCACCTCTGTCTGTTCGTTGAAACATCTCAACTGGTATTGCATCAATTCCTGGAGCCTTGTTTTTTGCCAGTGCCTTCAAGTGCAGCTTGGACTTTTCCTTCAGGAACATCAGTTCTTGATCATAAGCTACCTCCTGAAATGGTTAAATGACAATCAGTTCTTTTTGGCAGAGTGACTCGTATATTCCTTCTGTCTTCTTTTGATGCTTTCTGCTTCATTCAGTATTTTCCACATGTTGTTTTTGTTGTTAGGTGCCGTCAAGTCAGTTCCGACTTGTAGCAACCCTATGTACAATGGAATGAAACGCTGCCTGGTCCTGCACCATCCTCACAATCGTTGTTATGCATGAGCCCATTGTTGCAGCCAGTATGTCAGTCCATCTCATTGAGTGTCTTCCTCTTTTTCGATGACCCTCTTCTTTACCAAACATGATGTCCTTCTCCAGGGACTGATCCCTCCTGATAACATGTCCGAAGTATGTGAGATGTAGTCTCGCCATCCTTGCTTCTAAGGAGCATTCTGGCTGTACTTCCAAGACAGATTTGTGTGGTCCCTGGTATATTCAGTATTTTTCTCCAACACCATAATTCAAAGGCATCAGTTTTTCTTCGGTCTTCCTTATTCATTATCCACCTTTCCCATGCATATGAGGCAATTGAAAATACCATGGCTTGGGTCGGGCAGACCGACTGCCTCTTGATCTGTGAGCAGATTAAGTGTTGTGGAATTCCCGTTCTTTGCAGTGTTATCCATAATTTGTTATGATCCACACAGTTGAATGCCTTTGCACAGCCAGTAAAATGCAGGTAAACAGCTTTCTAGTACTCTCTGCTTTCAGCCAAGATCCATCTGACATCAGCAGTAATATCCCTTATTCCACATCCTCTTCTGAATCTGGCTTGAATTTCTGGCAGTTTCCTGTAGACGTCCTCCTGCAACCGCTTTTGAGTGATCTTCAGCAAAATTTTATTTGTGTGTGATGTTAATGATATTGTTTAATAATTTCCACATTCAGTTGAATCACCTTTCTTTGGATTAGACGTAAATATGGATCTGTGCCCTGCAGAATCTTTCAATATTGTGATTCGAGCCTTAAATTTTTTTTTTTTTTTTTTCCAGTTCTTTCAGCTTGAGAAATGCTGAGTGCGTTCTCCTCTTTTGGTTTTCTAACTCCAGGTGTTTGCACATTTTGTTATAATACTTTATTTTGTCTTCTTGGGCTGCCCTTTGAAATCTTCTGTTCAGCTTTTCTACTTCATTTCTTCCATTCGCTTTAGCTACTCTACGTTCAAGAGTAAGTTTCAGAGTCTCTTTTGACATCCATTTTGGTCTTTTTTCTTTCTTTCTTGTCTTTTTTTTTTTTTTTAATGCCCTCTTGCTTTCTTCATGTATAATGGCCTTGATGTCATTCCACAACTTGTCTGGTCTTCAATCATTAGTGTTCAATGTGTCAAATCTATTCCTGAGATGGTCACTAAATTCAGATAGGATATACTCAAGGTTGTATTTTGGCTCTTGGTGGGCTTGCTCTAATTTTCTTCAGCTTCAACTTGAACTTGCATATGAGCAATTGATGATCTTTTCCACAGTCCACGCCTAGCCTTGTTCTGACTGATGATATTGAGCCTCTCCATCGTCTCTTTACACAGGTGCAGTCGATTTGATTCCTGTGTATTCCATCTAGCAAGGTCCATGTGTATGGTCGCTGTTTATGTTGTTAAAAAAAGATATCTGCAATGAAGAAGTCATTGGTCTTGGGAAATTCTATCATGCAATCTCCAGCATAGTTTCTGTCACCAAGGCCATATTTTCCAACTATTGATCCTTCTTCTTTGTTTCCAACCTTTGCATTCCAATCATCAGTAATTATCAATGCATCCTGATTGCATGTTTGATCAGTTTCATACTACAGAAGTTGGTAGAAATCTTCAAATTCTTCATCTTTGGCCTTAGTGGTTGGTGTGTAAATTTGGATAATAGTCATATTAACTGGTCTGTCTTGTAGGCATGTAAATATTATCCTGTCACTGACAGCTACCACAGTACAACAAACTGATACACACGTGGTGGTGTGGTTTAGAAAAATAGGAGTAATTAGATCTAAGTCAGAAGGTTATTGTGAGGATTAGATGAGAAAATGTGTGTAGAGTGCCTGGCATATAGTTAACCAGTTGACATCCAGTCAGTTCCAATTCACGATGACCCCATGTGTGTCAGAGTAGAACTGTGCTCCATAGGGTTTTCAGTGGTTGATTTTTTGGAAGTAGATCACCAGGACTTTCTTCTGAGGTGCCTATGGGTAGACTCAAACCACCAAGCCTTTGGTTAGCAGCCAAGTGCATTTACTATTTGCACCACTCCGGGACTCCATGGCATATGGTAAATACTCAATAAATGTTAGTTTTCTTTCTTTCTTTTGATTGGATTATTAGTTTGTGTCCTGCCTCTCGTTTCATGCCAGAGTATCATAATGAATCGACACACATGAATAAAAATCACACAAATAATGTATGTTCAATATAATCACAACTTGTTCAAGTGGAAAATTTAGTGAGAATTTGCTCATTTACTTTTAGACACGGTTAAGTGCAAGAGAGAAAGGTACCTCCCTGGATCCATCAAAAATGACCACCATAATTCTGACTAAGAATAAGGAGAGACTGCAGGTATTTCACTTAAAATATATGCATATATGCCAGCAATTTTATTTACTTTTCCAGTGCATTCAGTGATTTGGAGGTGTGATGATCCACACAGTCTGCCTTCTCAGATTTGTTCTGCTCAGGTGAATATTCAAGGTAGTTTGCACTTTCAGGCCATAAATCACCTGACCACTCTGGGACCCAGCCCACAAGGAACCAGAGGAAGCTCACTCAGAATTTTCCATCAAGACTTTCATTTCCACAAACATTTGTTAGGCAGCCATCATTTTGTACCTACCTAGCAACATTTCAGGTAAATCGGTAATTAACACCAAGGTTCTCAAGTGTGGGAGATGTTAACAAGACACGGGGTGTCATCACCAGTTGTGAGAGCTGCCTCACGTCCAGTGTCACCAGTGATCATTCAGTACCAAGCTTTGTGAATGATTTTCTTTTTAAAAAGAATAAGTGAGAATGAATTCATACTTATCCCTATGATAAGATCTTATTCATTTGCACTTGCATGTTTTTTCCTGAGTGGGAGGAAAAAGAGGTAGAGAATCAGCTAGTAAGCTGTCATTTCAAATAGGCCTGGTTCCTCTATGAGAATGTGCTGCTCACATGTGTCTGGGTAGAACAAAGGTTGAGAACCAAGGTTGAGAACCACTGGATTAATGCAGGTGTACTAGAAAGAGAATGGACAGTTCTCCCAAGGTGAAGTCCCTGCTGTCTTCCCAAGTCCCTGGCTTGGGACTTCTCAGAGTGATGCGGTCATTTACCCATTGATATCTTATTGGCAGGAGTCCCTGGGTGGTGCACCAGTTAAGTGCTCAGCTACTAACCAAAAGGTTGGTGTTTCAAACCCACTCAGAGACACCTCGGAAAAAAGGCCTTGTAATCTACTTCTGAAAAGATCACAGCCATTGAAAACCTCATGGAGCACAGTTCTACTGTGACACACATTGGGTTGCCATGAGTGGGAAAGATGTTTACCTGTGTTTTGTTGACTACTCAAAGGCATTCGACTGTATGGATCATAACAAATTACGGATAACATTGCGAAGAATGGGAATTCCAGAACACTTAGTTGTGCTCATGTGGAACCTGTACATAGATCAAGAGGCAGTCATTTGAATAGAACAGGGGGTTACTGCATGGTTTAAAATCAGGAAAGGTGTGCGTCAAAGTTGTATCCTTTCACCATAGTTATTCAGTCTGTACGCTGAGCAAATAATTGGAGAAGCTGGACTGTATGAAGAACGGAGCATCAAAATTAGAGGAAGGCTCGTTAACAACCTGTGATATGCAGATGACACAACCTTGCTTGCTTAAAGTGAAGAGGACTTGAAGCACTTACTGATGAAGATCAAAGACTACAGCCTTCAGTATGGATTACACATCAACATAAAGAAAACAAAAATCCTCACAACTGGACCAATAAGCAACATCATGATATGGAGAAAAGAATGAGACTGTAAAGGATTTCATTTTACTTGGATCCGCAAATCAACGCCCATGGAAGCAGCAGTCAAGCAATCAAATGACGTATTGCATTGGGCAAATCTGCTGCAAAAGACCTCTTTCGAGAATTCAAAAACAAGATGTCACCTTGAGGACTAAAATGTGCCTGACCCAAGGTGCGGTATTTTCAATTGCCTCATATGTACTGGAAAGCTGGACAATGAATAAGGAAGACCGAAGAAGAATGAATACCTTTGAATTATGATGTTGGTGAAGACTGTTGAATAAAACATGGATTACCAGAAGAACGAACAAATCTGTCCTGGAAGAAGTACAAACAGAATGTTCCTTAGAAGCAAGGATGGCGAGACTTTGTCTCACTTGCTTTGGACATGTTATCAGGAGGAGGAAGGACATCATGCTTGGTTAAGTGTAGCGGGTCAGTGAAAAAGAGGAAGACCCTCAACGAGATGAATTGATACAGCGGCTGCAACAATGGGCTCAAATGTAACAACCATAATGAGGATAGCACAGGACCAGGCAGTGTTTCATTCTGTTGTACATAGGGTCACCATGCATTGGAGCTGACTCAATGGCAACTAAAAACAACAACATCTTATGGAGAACCTACTATGTGTTGGGCCTTTTGAGGATGTAAAGACATGGTCCCTGCTCTTAAGGCAAGGATCCTCTAGGAGGAGTGGCAAGATAAATAGATCACCATGGTGTAACTGAAACTGAAGAGCAATGAAAAGAGAGGTTTAAATAAAGTCAATTCAAAGGGTTTCTGTCCTCACAAACTGATAAATGAGGAACTTGTCCTTTGTCCACTCAGCATCCATTGCAAGAAGTCTATGGGTGTCTAAAACCATACCCCACAAACTGAAACATACTAGTTAAGCAGTAACATGTAACCATGAATTAACTTAAATACAGTTTAGTGGATGAATGCTATCCAAACCTTTACCTTTATTTTCTTAAAATTTCTAGTGTGACGTCTCGCTAACAGAGAAGTGGGCATTTAACTTCCATGGCATGTCAGATAAGCAGAGTTGGAAAAATGGGCCATCTCCCACCTTGATCGGTCAAGTTCTCTTTGTTTGTGTAATGTTTCTAGACAGCTTATAAAATGCAGGCCTTCAACTTTTCAGGGCAATTAAAATGCTGTCCATGAACCTTTCTTTGGCTATCTGAGGGACCAGGACAAATGCTTGATTCATCTCTGCACTGTTATTGATTATGTGGGCTACTTTGGTATTTGGGGGAAAATGCACTAACTCATGGCAAAACTAGTCTCAACCCTAACTATAACTTTAGAAATCACAGCATAAAGTAATTTTGACTTTTATATCTTGTTTGCACAGAGCAAGAAGCTGACCTTTACAGTATCCTGCTCTCCAAAGAGAAACACAAACACCAGCCAAGAGCCAGCTCCAGGTATGAAGCCAGACTGGTCCAGGAGCAGATACCCTGTGGCAAAGAGAAGTCATGCCGCAATGCCAACATACCCGTCCTTGCACGTATACACCTACCCGTAGGTGGGCCTGGGCTGCGCCATGCACACAGGCACTTCCTGGGGAGTGTTTTGGGTTAGACACATTTTGTAACGGGAGCCGTAGGACTGGGAACTGCATCCGTTTGGGGTATACCGTGTCACACGTTCATCATGCAGTCCCCTTACCCTTTGTGCTTATGCTGTGCTCATGCCCTCAAGATGCATACCTCATGAATTAAATTAGTTTCTCATAAGATGAAATTTTATTATGATGTATAGAAAAGCTTCCTTTATCAGAAATTCAAGCGTGTACTTATTGAACTACAGCACAGATATACCTCGTTTTAACCGATCGATATTCTCCCTAAAATTATGTACAAATGAATTTCAAAAGATCAAACTATTTTAAACATATTCTGGGAGTGTACTATATAAAAAAGTCTTGTGTCAAAGCCTTCTAGCGATAAATGACCAGCCAGACAGTCGTATATAAGGTTCACTCAAAGTGCGGTATTCCCACATAGAGAAAACTCTCATAGTACCCAGAATTTAATGTTGTATATATTATGTTCAAACGGTTATGTGAATTTTTTAACCCACGGATTAAAACTTTTTCTGTCTAACCAGTTGTTTCCTTAGATTGGTTAACTGCATAGTCTTATGCGAACAGATATTTTATATCAGCCTTTCCTTTTCAGTAATCTCTCATGAGCACTTGGCACAGTCTGCTGGCTGCCGCATGTCATGTCAGCATGCCAAAGTCGTGTTAAAGGTCACCCCAGCCTATGCCAGGCCTCTGTTTTGACTTTACCTTTTTCCTGTCACGTTGGATTGAAAGTTTGCTAGCATGCTTTCATTAGCACTTTTAAATTCTTTCAGCCACCACCACTTACCTGAGTGACTAGTGTTAGAACCACATTAAAAAAAAAAAAAAAAAAAAAAACCTATTGCCATCGAGTCGATTCTGACTCACAGCGACCCTGTAGGACAGAGTCGAACTGCCCCATAGAGTTTCCAGGGAGCGCCTGGTGAATTCGAACTGCCAACCTTTTGGTTAGCAGACGTAGCTCTTAACCACTACGCCACCAATGTTATTCCAGTCCCACTGTGTGAGTCTTTTTTTTTTTTTTTTAACAAATAGACTTTATTTTTAGAATAGTTTTAGATTTACAGAGAAATTGAGCAGATAGTACAGAGAGTTCCCACATACCCCCTGCCCTATACTGTATGAGTCTTTTTAAAGGGAATAATATCTACCCAAGCTCTTACATAGGGAGTTTGCAAGTGACCTTCCCCTGTTCCACACCTTTCTCACATCCTGAAACTATTAGCATTTTAATTGTCTAGAAAGCACTCAGCCAAAACCCCACTTTTTGTCCCTAACAGGATATCCTTAACAAATCCCCAAATCATTACAAACTGCTGAAGGCAAATCTTGTTTGAAAGTTGTTCAGAAATACATTTTTCTCCAAGTAATTTTGGAGAAAGTTTATAAAAGTTAATGTACACCAGTAAGATAATATTTTTTAATCAAAAATGAGAATACATGATCAGATTCTTTTTTTTTTTAATGTGCTTCTTGAGAGCAAACGGCTTTCTGAAAGATGTGATTTGGATGCTAAGGTGTTGAAGGGGCAAAAAGGAGAGACTCTCATGAAATCCAGGTGAGCCTCCACATCCAATAGCTGCTAAAAAGCCATGACAGTTAAATTTCAGGGCCTGCCCAGCTCACAGAAGTCCTGGAAATCCCTTCTAGGAAAAGAGTCATATTTGTTTTCTTTAGAAAAGAGAGGCAAGTTTTCTTCCTCAGATTAGGAAGACGTGTCCCATAGGGAGTTCATGCTGCGGCATCTAGCAGCCAGTGTGCCTGTCATTTCTCGTTCTGCTTTTGGCAAGAGGCTGAGAGGAGTGACTCTGGCTAGAAATTTTTAAACAACAAGCTAAGGTAATTAACTACTGAACAGGACAAATAAATTTCATGCTGCTAGAGAAACAACTTGAAGCTTCTCGATTCACTAAGTGTGAACTGTGAGAACAGATTCAGGGAAAAGTAGAAAAATAACATGTTAATCAGGTCAGACAATAAAATCAGCTTTACATTCAACAGTTGCCAACAAAGATTAGTGATAAAAGGAAAAATTAATGTACTTTATACTTTGTTTTCTTTGTCAGCTAAATGCATTGTCATTAATAGAAGTAATTTTTTAAGATTCGATATGGATTTCAGGTAAACAAATTTTTTTAAGAAGCCTTACTTTTTGGACTATGTGGTCATAACTGAGGTACTGTTACTACCTGGTGGAAGCATAACCTTTCCTGTTTCGGGAGAGGAGACAACATCTCTTGAAAGTGGTACAGACAATCTAAACAGGTAAACTGACAACAGTAAGCATTGCTCTAAATTGTTTTTGATGGAACATTAAACATGGGGGCTCTGTATAGACATACAGGTTCTTTGAAAATAAAAATGCTAGGTGTTTTTTTCTTATTTGTCATTAAAAGTTGCAAGAATTTTGGAATCTACCGGATACCTGTCCGCACTGAAATTACCATTGATTGTTGGCTTTAGTGATACTGTCATCAGATTCGATCACAGCTATTAACCAAAATGCCACTCAGAAGGCTCTGCTTTGCAGAAATAGAACTGCTAAATTCTGGGTTTCCAGGTTTCTCTCAGACTAGTTCTGGTTTAGTTATCTAGAATAGCAGAAATATTTCCAGAGCACAGAGGCCTGGCACCTTCTGCATAGGATGCCCTTGAAACTACAAAGCTTACTGTGTCCTTTAAACTACAAACCGTCTGGCTTGGCTAGGTTTAGTTGAAATGAATTCCACCAGTGACATTTCTGTCCATTTCTTAGTGGAATATATCTGGGGAGCATAAACTCTTAACGCCTGCCAAGGTGCAACATCTTTATCCCCTTTTGTTCACCCTGAGGCTGCCTGATCAACTAAAAAGAAGCTGAACATTTACTTTCCCTTTGAGTGGGTTCCACCTTGGATACTTGTAGGTGAGCCATGTGGTCTGTGAGAAACAAGCTTCGTTGTGAAGTTGGGTTCAGAAGGTCATTGTTTTAATGAGTGTCTTTACAGACTTAAGTTCTAGTGACAGAGTGCACACTACGTGTCCAGATTAATACTGACTCAATAGGGACAAAAGAAACAGTGATCCCCTAAGAATATAGAAAGAAGGAATGCTACATGAAAACTCTTTAACTCCCTGCTAACACTCCTACCCTATAATATGGGCTGTTTCCAAAAATCCATCTATCAAAAAGAATGCGTTGAAGCCAGATGTCCTCAAGAGGGTCACCGCGGTGTCCTGCTTCCGTAGTGCTTGGAGGGAACCCTGCACTCGGACCCCCTTCACCCCAGCTGCTGAGAACCATCTCTCCGCCACCTCCTCACAGCACCCTTGGACTGCCCCAGGCCCTCCTCACCCACCCACCCTCCTCCATCGCTACCTCTCCTCCTCCTCCTTGCAGGTATGCCAGAACTACAATCAGGACTCAGAGGCTGCCATCAACCAGAGCTCTAAGCCTCCTACATCTACCCGTTGTCCATGTCTTTCTTACTTTGACCACGAAGATGGGCTTTGAAGAATTTTGCCAGGTATTTTCTTCACCAGTTTCATAAGGAGAAGGAACATGCTGAGAAACTGACAAAGCTGCAGAACCAAGGAGTGGCCAAATCTTCCTTCAGAATGTCAAGAAATCAGACATGATGACTGGGAGAGCAGGCTGAATGCAGTGGATTGTTGGCTACTAGTTGCTGTGGAGTCGATTTGACTCATGGCAACCCATGTGTTTCAGAGTAGAACTGTGCTCCATAGGGCTTTCGATGGCTGTGATCTTTCGGAAGTAGATCACCTACGCTTGGAAAAAGTGCAAATCAGTCTTTACTGGAACTACACAAACTGGCCGCTGACTAAACGCCACCCACTTGTGTAACTTCATTGAGCCGCATTGCCTGAATGAGCAGGTGAAATCCATCAAAGAATTGGGTGATACGTCACCAGCTTGCACCAGATCTGGCCTGGCAGAATACCTCATTGACAAGCACACCTGGGAGACAGTAATGAGGAGAGCTAAGCTTTAGCCTGGCTTCCCGATAACAACCACTAGGGTGACTTCTGTAGTTACCAAGACAGTGCATGCACGTTGGATTTACCTTTACCTTTTCTATAGGTTATGCCAGAACATCCAGTTAAGTTCTTTCCTTTGTACTGCTCCTTCAAATAAAGTGATTTGATACCTCCCCAACCCCTCCAAAAAAAGAAAAGAAAGCAAAAGCAATGCATTGAGCAGTGACTGACTTAGAAACTGTGGATAACTCAGTGACGTCTAAGACTCCATTCTTGCCCCTGTGCTTAACCAGATGGAGAACAGAGACTAGTGTACATGGAATAATTAGAAAACAAACCAGTCAGTGAGACATTCTGCTGGCTTCAGAGCATTGTAGGGTAGAACGAGCCACTAACTTGTAATTTAAAACACCTCCATTTGAGTCCCATCCTGGCTGGGGGGCAGTTGCTTAGCTGCTCTGGGCCTTCATTTCCTCACCTTAAAAATAACTGTCAAGGTGAAATGATCTCTAAGGTCCCTTCCTTTTTGTGGAATTGCACTCATGTGAACACTACTTCCTCAGCTGTTGACAGTACATTGCAGTAATGTGCCTTAAACAGCTTTCCTCTTTGGCCTGGGCCAGATGGGTCTTCTCTCACTCAGTCTCTGGTCCTTGGGGAGAAAAGTTGTCTTTGATTTTTGCAAGTACAGCGCTTCCCATCCTGCTCCCAACCACGTTTAGTATACACTATCTCTCTTCACAGCCCCCTTTAGTGGCTATTCCTAGATCCTTGGGTTCAGTGACCAGAGATCACTTCAGTAAAACTCTTGTCAGCACTGGGCAAGCTCCAGTCACTCTCTTTCCTTCCTCTTGGCCTCACTTCCTTCCCCATTCAGCCCAGACTCCAGGATTCATGACGTCGACTACTCTCTTGCCAGCACCCCAGTGTCCTCACCCTCTGTCCTCTGCCACATCCACCTGCTAGTTTCTCAACTTTGGATCAGCCCAGATATCCCAACCATCTGTCTTCTCTCCTCTCACACCCAGACTGCCAAGATGGCTGCAGGAAATCATGCCACTGAGTGAAGTGTGGCCACCGCACATTTATCTTCTTAAGCCTCAGAAATGTTTTTTCCACTTCTGAAGCTGAAGCTCCCTCAAGTCCCCTGCTCCCTCTCTGCTTCTACCTTCTTGCTAGCAAGCAACCTTGGGAGTTGGTGGCTAAGAATCTAGGCTGTAGTGGAACAGGAGCAGGGGAAAACGGCAAATGAATTCTGAACTCTTCAGTAAGATTGTTTATATGGTGGTATTGGCACATCGGTTCTGAAACTATTTTAGGTGCATTATAAGATTGAGTAAATGAATGAATGTGTTGATGTTGCTGGGAACCAGGGTTCTCACTGTCGAAGAAGAGACATATAAATATTTAATGGAGGGAGATGAGAAAAAAAACCCGTGGGGGTGGATTGGGATTGGAGGTATCAGTGTGAATGCATGATATCTAAAATATGTATATGTGTGTATATACACATGTCATTGGAGGCTTGTGTGTTGCTACGATGCTGAACAGGTTTCAGCAGAGCTTCCAGACTAAGACAGACTAGGAAGAAAGGCCTGGCAACCTACTTCTGAAAATCAGCTAATGAAAACATATGGACCACCATGGTTGGATCCACAACCGATCATGAGGATGGTGCACAACTGGGTTGCATTTCATTTCCTTGTATGTGGGGTCGCCATGAATCTGGGGCTGACTTGATGGCAACTAACCAAAGCCACACCTCAAAGGCAATATGTCCAAAATGGAATTATTGTATTATCTTTTTCCTAAACTGTAGCCTTCCCCTGTATTATTTCTCTTAGTAAGCAGTATTACCATTTTCATTATTACTATACTTGTAGCCTCAGAGTCTCTGTACAGTCTCCCTCCCCTGTACCACCGCATTCAATCAGTCACCACATCCTATTGGCACTGCCTCCTAAGTCAGTCCATACACTTCTTTCCATCCCTTTAGTTCAAGTTAGCATCAATTTTCTCCTGAACTATTAAATCTGCTCTTCCACCCTCCAGTCTTGCTAATCCTAACCTTTCTTCCATAGGGGAGCCAATAAAAGGCAAATTCACAGTGTGACCCAGCAGTTCACTCCTAGGTATATGCTCAAAAGAATTGAAAGCAAGGATACAAACACATACTTGTACACCAAAGTTCATTGCAGCATTATTCACGATAGCCAAAAGGTGGAAACAACCCAAGTATCCATCAGATGAATGGACAAACAAAATGTGATATATCCATGTAACGAAATATTATTCAGCCATAAAAAGAAACGAAGTTCTGATACATGGTACAATATGGATGAACACTGTCCAGTCCTGCACCATCTTCAAAACTGTATGCTCAAGTCCATTGTTTTGGCCACTGTGTATTCTGAGTGCCTTCCAACCGGTTATTGTTGTTTGGTGCATTCCAACTTAAAGAGCTCATTTTCCAGCACTATATTGGACAGTATTCTGTTGTGATCCATAGTGTTTTCACTAGCTAATTTTGGAAGTAGATTGGCAGGCCTTTCTTCCTAATCAGTCCTAGTCTGGAAGCTCCGCTAAAAGTTGTCCACCATGGGTGACCCTGATGGTGTTTGAAATGGCAGTGGCATAGCATCCAGCATCATAGCAACATGCAAGCGACCACAGTACAATGAACTGACAGACGAGTAGTGGAGTTCAGACGCTAGGTACAAAAAAACTAGCAAGTCACAAGGAGGTTTCTGTTATTAAAATTACATTATTTCTGTCTGAGACAGAACAAACTATGGATGATTTAAAAAGTAATCTGTTGAGAAATGGATTTTTATTGTAAATGACCAGTCAGTCAATAAATATTGATTGGGAGACTTCTGGTTTTAAAATGTCAGAGGAAATTTGGTAATCTTCTCCATTTGGAATTTACCCAAAAATAAGAACATAAAACAATTTCAAACTCTATTTTTTACAAAAGTGGAGACATCTAACATCCAAAAACATCAAATACAAGAAAGCACTGTCAAACAACGTGAAAGTGGAACCAATGTGGGAAGATGTAGAAGGAGGATGCCATTGGCTGCAGATCTCTGACAAAGCAAACAGAAGCGTATCTCTCCATACACTGAGGGCAAAATCAATGTTCCCTAATTGGAACGGTGAGATCAGCTTTTGGTATCATATGTAAGCAATCTTTGTGCCTTAGTTGTCTAGTGCTGCTTAACAGAAGCACCACAAGTGGATGGCTTTAACAAACAGATATTTATTTTCTCACAGTCTAGGAGGCTAGAAGTCCCAATTCAGGGCACCAGTTCCTGAGGAATGCTTTCTCTCTCTGTTGGATCTGAGGGAGGGTCCTTGTCATCAGTCTTCTGGTCTAGGAGCTTCTCAGTGCAAGAACCCCAAGTCCAAGGATGCGCGCCACTCCTGACACTTCTTTATTGGTGGCATGAGTTCCCATCTCTCTGCTTGCTTCTCTGTCTTTTTATCTCTTATAAGATATGATGCAGGCTACACCCCAGGGAAACTCCCCTTACATCTGATCAGGGCTGTGACCTGAGTAAGGGTGTTGCATCCTACCCTGATCCTCTTTAACATAACTAATCTTGCCTCATTAACCACAGACAGAGTTAAGGATTTACAACACATAGGATAATCACATCAGATCACAAAATGGTAGACAACCACACAATACTGGTAATCATGACCTAGCCAAGTTGATACATATTCTTGGGGCACACAATTCAATCCATTCTTTGTCTAGCCCAAAGTCACATAGACTTTCTCCCTTTTTTTAATAAAGATTTTACATTTTTACCCCCAGACACCCTTTTAACTCAGTACTGAAATCACTCCTGAGGTTCACCCTTCAGCCAAAGATTAGACAGGCCCATAAAACAAACCGTAATACACGTAGCTCAACCATGTATACGAGACTAAATGGGCACACCAGCCCAGGGGCAAGAACGAGAAGGCAGGAGGGGACAGGAAAGCTGGATGAATGAAAATGGGGAACCCAAGGTCAAGAAGGGGAGAGAGTTGACACGTTACGGGGTTAGCAACCAGTGTCACAAAACAATATGTGTATTGTTTAATGAGAAACTAATTTGCTCTGTAAACCTTCATCTTAAGCACACACACACAAACATTATAGCCAAGAAAAAAATTTTATACTTTTAACTCTTATTTAGATCTGTGATCCATTTTGAATTAATTTTTGTATGTGTTGTGAGGTAAGGGTCTAAGTTCATTTTTTACATACAGATATCCAGTTGTTCCAGCACCACTTGTTGAAAAGATTATCTTTTCCTCATGGAATTACTTTGGTGCCTATGCTGAAAAACAATTGACCATAAATGTAAAGGGTTATTTCTGGACTCTCAATTCTGTTCCATGACACTAGTATTGTATCTGTCCTGACATGAGTACTACACTGTCTTGACTGTTTGATTACACTTTCTCTTCATTTATTTAGATCTTTGTAAAGTTCTTGCAGCAATGTATTGTAATTTTCAGCGTACCAGTCTTTTGTGAAATTTATTTGCACATATTTATTATGTTTATAAATTGAGTTGTGAATTGAATTTTTTCTTAATTTTATTTGCACATTTTCACTGCTAGTATATAGAAATGCAGTTGATTTTTGTACATTGATCCTGTATCATGTGACCTTGCTAAAGTCACTAATTAGTTCTAGTAGATTTTTTTAATAGATTTCTTAGGATTTTCTATATACAAGACAGTTTTATTTCTTCCTTTCCAATATGTGCATTTAATATCTTTTTCTTGCCTTATTGCATTGACTAGAACCTCCAGTACAATGTTAAATAGAAGGGTTGAGGGCGGACATGCTTGTCTTGTTCCCAATCTTAGGGAAATTAGAAATTTTTCCATTTTATCTAAATTGTCTAATTTATTGGCATAAAGTTGTTCATAATATTCCTTTATAACTCTTTTTCATTTTTGAAGGGTCTATAGTGAGATCCCCTCTTTTCATTCCTGACTTTAGTAATTTGTCTCTTCTTTCTGCTGATTTTCTCCATTCTTTCTGTTTTCTGTTTCATCAGTTTCCACTCTGATTTCATAATGTCCTTTCTTCTACTTATTTTCTCTTTTTTCCTAAATTCTTGAAGTGGAAGCTTATATTATTGATTATAAATCTTTCTTCCTCTCTAATAGAAATGTTTATAGCTATAAATTTTCCTTTAAGCATTTCTTTAACTGCAACCATAAATTTTTTTATGTTGTGTTTTTGTTTTCATTCAGTTCAGGATATTTTCTAATTTCCCTTGTGATTTCTTCTTTGACCCCTATTGAGAAGTATATTGTTTAATTTCCAAATATTTTATGTTTCTTAAATTTCTCTTTAGTTGTTGTTTTCTAATTCAATTCCATTGTGGATAGCATACTTTGTATGATTTTAATCCTTTTAAATTTATTGAGAATTGTCTTATGACCTGGCATATTCTACAGAATGTATTTTTAAATAAAAAAAAAAAATAACATGAAAAACAGTGCATATAATAATATGCTACATTTTGTGTAAGAAAGAATGGTATATAAATATATATTGGCATTTGCTTGTGTTTATACAAAGAAACACTCAGAAGATAGATAATAAACTAATAAAATGCTTTTTTTTTTTAACCTTTTATTATTGTGAAAGCAATGAAGGTTTTTTGTAAAAAATTAGACAATCAGTTAAGCGAAAATAAACACACAATATCCCCATCACCCAGAGCTGATCACAGGTAGCACTTCAGTTTTTAATCTTTCCAAATCTTTTTCTATAAATACAAATGTATTATTGCTAAAATGAGATCACATTATCTGTACTGTTTTATAACCTATAATTAAGTCTTCACCTTTTCGTGTTTGTTTTATTTTTGAATTATGTAAATATAATACCTATTCAAAAAATAAAAGTTTTAAAAGATACAATTTAATCAATCTTCCCAGAATAAAAATAAACAAAACTCTTGAATTGCCATATTGAAAAATCACACCTTGTCCCAGAAAAATTGACCAAAAAAAATCTACACTGACATACCTTAGAAATTCAAAGATGAAATTCAAGCATTGATGCAAAAATTTGAAAAATTTTAACATGTATGTATTGAAGGAATATATTTTCCATGCTCCTTTATTGAAAAATCTACTAGAGAATGAATTTCAGTCAACCAAGAGATGAACGGAGGGAGTCCTGGCAGTGTAGTGGTTGAAAGCTACGGCTGCTAACCAAAAGGTTGGCAGTTTTAATACACCAGCCACTCCTTGGGAATCCTATGGGGCAGTGCTACTCTGTCTTATAGGGTCGCTATGAGTTGGAATTGACTCGACAGCAATGGGTTTTAAGAGATGAGTGGAGACAACTACATCAAAAGGACTCATAGATAATACTAAGTTCATTTTATTCTGGGCCAGGAATTTTTTTAATGTGAAAATTATTGTTACAGAATAAAATATTATGAACCTAGGAGTTTATAAAGTATGTTAATAATTGCAATTTCATCAAAAGAAATTATTTTAAGTTGATAAATCAAGAAACAGAAGTATAAATATATTTAAAGGTATAAAAATAAACACTACAGAAAAAATCAATTTTGTGGATCATGGAAAGGGGGAAAAGAGGATAGAAGTGGAAGAGGTGAATATAAATTGATTCCAACATTTCTCAGAGTAGAGAATCCATAGATACTGTCTAAAAAAGAGAATATATGATATAGTATCTAAAGTTGTGGTCACAAAAATAACCACTGTATCTAAAATAGAAACCTTTCAAATATGTACACACACATTCACAAAGCAAACAGTTCACAGTGAAAGTTTATTTCTGAGCTATAAACAAAAAGCTATTTAAAAAGTGATAAGCACTTTTTTTTAAAGTTGTGAAAAATGTTGTAAAATGTAATAACAGAACTGTGTCTAAACGTGTCACATCAAGAAACATAAGCTGGCTAAACTCACCTGTTAAAAGGAAAAGATGATCAGATTGAGTCACAAAACATAAACCACCAATTATATGGCATATCCAAGAGACACACCTAAAACAAAGTGACTAAGAAAGATTGAAAATGAAAGAATGGGCAGAGGAACTCTAGGCAAATGCAAACAAAAGGAAATAAGGGGCCATTGTCTTAGTATCAGATAAGATAGAAGTCGAGGCCAAACACAAGACAAACTATGGGAAAGGGTGAAATATACAATGAACCTCCAATAGTTACAAATTGTCTATACCAAATAACATAGTATCGACTATGTTATCAAGTCAAAAAGATAAAATAACAGGAAATACAAGGAGAATTAGACAAAACATTAGTATTGGAGATTTTATTTCACCTTTTCTTTGATCAAGTGGACAAAAACCGTAAAACAAAACAAATATATATAAGACGCTAAAATCCAAAAAAAGAAAATGCATGTCCTTTGCAAATGCTCATGGGACTCCCACAAAATTGCTCCTATATTAAGACACGAAGCAAAAGACAAAGATATAAATTCCAAAATGTAGAATTAGAAAAAAACATTCTCTGATCACAAAGCAATAAAACGTCATTAACAATATTATCTGGGAGGTAAAAACCTACACCTGCTGCTGAAAAATCAAAAAGCTCTCTTAAATCCTTGGTCAAAGAAGAAATCAAAATTCTAAACTAATGAAGAACGTATTAGAATTTAAAAGTTAAAACGGTGCTCAAATGTCAATTCATAGCCTTAAATACTTAATAGTAATGAACAGGAAAGAGTAACAATAAATTAAGCATCTGTAGTAGGCAGAGTTCTAAGGTATTCCCCTGAGATTTCTGTCTTCCGGTTGTTCAAACACTAATCTAGGTATTGCTATAAAAGGACTTTGTAAATGGAAATAAGGTTACTAATAAGCTAATTTTAAAATAAGGAGATTATTCTAGATTATCTGTGCAGATCCAATGGACCACATGAGACCTTTAAATCAGAAGAGGAAGGCAGACAAGTTAATCAGAGAGATAGGGCAAAGAAGAAGCAGGAGAGAGGAGGCAGAAGGGAAGGTTAGAGAAATTGGAGTCATGAGAAAGACTCAACCCACCTCTGAAGATGGAGGAAGGGGGCCCTGAGACAGGAAATGCTAGTGGCCTCTAGAAGCTGAGAACAACCCCCAGCCAACAAGCAGCAAGGAAAGGGGGACCTCAGTATTACAACCACATGGACTTGAATTCTGCCAACAACTTGAATGAGCTTGGAAGTGGATTCTTCCCCAGAGTTCAAACTGGCCAGTAACATAAGAGACCAGCTGGCTGACACACTAATTCTGGCCTTGAGCTGAAAAACCAGCCAAGCCTACTGGACTTCAGACCTGCAAAAATATGAGATAACAAATTTGTGTTGTTTCAAGCTGCTACATTTGTGGTAATTTGGTATAGCACCAATAGAAAACCAATACAGCATCCAGCTCAAGAAGTTGGAAAAAGAACAACCAAATAAAGTCAAGGAGAGCAAGGGGAAGAAATAAGTTTAGAAAACATAAGATAATTAACTCAGAGAAAAATATAAAGCCATCAGCCCATCTGACAGCTGGTTGAACTATGATGGAACTCTACATAATCTAGCAGGGAGTCCAGAATGTTTCCTCAATTTCATGGGTCTCTCTGAGCCAATAGCCAAGGATGGGCAAGGCAGTCAAGGACAAAATACATATTCTCAGTAGCATCACTAGGGTTGGTGTCACCCAGTGCGGTAACTCAGGGTGTCACCCGCCTGGGACGGACAGGGCCAGCCAGTGAGGCCCCTTCCTTCTCTCCCTCCCCCACCCCACCGCCATCCGGCAGAGCAGAGCGGCCCACCTTGTCCCCACACAGGGCCAGAAGCCATGCTGTGTGGCTCCGCCCCTCCCAGCCCAGTCACCACCCCCAGGCTCCCCGCAGTTCCTCCCCTCTCCCATTGGCTGAGGCCAATGGCAACGCCCAGCCCAGCCGCCTGCACCCTGCCTGGCCGGTGGAGGAGGGGGAGAGGTGATGAGTTACGACACTGGGTGGCAGGTGACACCAACCCTAGTGACACCACTGCCTCGGCGGCCCCTCCTCTGGCAGGACCAGCCCACTCGCCCCTGCCGCTGTCACTGCTGCTGTGGACCCTGGGGTCATTTTGATGTCACCCCCTCGGACAGTGTTATGGTGTGCGGCCTGCATTCCCCCCAGCCCCCTAGAGACACCAATGATACATATAAACAAGAAAACCCTTTATTTAACAGCCAAGCTTGGCTCTAAAACGAGTCACCTTTGTAACCTCTAAAGTATAACAAGAATAAGAATAATAAGAATATTGAATATACCATGGACTGCCAAAAGAATGAACAAATCTGTCTTGGAAGAAGTACAAGAACGCTCCTTAGAAGCAAGGCTGGCAAGACTACGTCTCACATACTTTGAACATGTTGTTAGGAGGGAACAGTCCCTGGAGAAGGACATCATGCTTGGTAAAGTAGAGGGTCACCGAAAAAGAGGAAGACCCTCAAGGAGACAGATTGACACAATGGCTGCAACAATGGGCTTAAGCATAACAATAATCGTGAGGATGACGCAGGACCAGGCAGTGTTTTGTTCTTTTGTGCACAGGGTCGTTATGAGTCCGAACCAACTCAATGGCACCTAACAACAACAACAACAAAGTACAATAAACCCAGGTACTGGAAGGGTTGCAGAAGCACTTGTTCTCTCCTTGCAGTGGGAAAAGCTGTGAGCCCCACTCACTCACTGCACTACATCTGTGAGCACAGGCTCTCCTCCCATCAGGCTGATCTGCTCAACTCTGTTCTTTCTAGCGTTTCCACCTTCTGTTTTAAACTTTTGCTTGGATCTGCCAGCATCAAGTGCTTTCATTTGCTTTCACTAAAGCCATAAAACTGTACACTGATCATTTGAAAAAAGAGCAAAGAGTTAAAGTATTGGCTAACCTAATCAAGAAAAAAAGCGGGAAAATGAAAATGCACAAAACAAGCAATGATAAATGGGACGTGTTCCACTGCTATTCATAAGGTTTTCACTGGCCAATTTTTTTTTTTTTTTTCTTCTCCTGGACCCTCAGTGTTGCCAGGAATTCATCTATTATACCTAGCATTTATAATTTATGATGCTTAACAGTATCAATGTCTGTCATACTTCTTTCTTTTTTAGTTTAGCAAATTTTATTTCCACAAACATTTAAAGATTGTTTTCAAATGCAATCAGTTACACTCTTTATAAATCTATTAGTTTTTTAAAATTTTTTTTATTGTACTTTAGATGAAGGTTTACAGAACAAATAGTTTCTCATTAAACAGTCAGTTCACATATTGTCTTATGACATTGGTTAACAACCCCATGGCTTGTCAACACTCTCCCTTCTCGACCTTGGAGGACCTTTTTTTTGGTGAAAATATACATAGCCAAAGTTAACACTATTTCAAAAGTTTCTACATGTACAGTTCAGTGACATCGATTACATTCTTCCAGTTGTGCTGCTATTCTCACTGTCCTTTTCCAAATTATTCCATCACCATTATTTTCAACTCACTGCCCCCTAGGCTTCCCATCAAACCTTTTGAGTTGCTCTTGTCAGTTTGATTTCACATAGATAATTCTTTTTTTTTTTTTCTTTTTTTTTTTTTTTTTTTGTACCTTAGATGAAGGTTTGCAGAACAAATAGTTTCTCATTAAACAGTTAGTGTACATATTACCCTATGACAATGGTTAACAACCCCACAACATGTCAACACTCTCCCTTATCAGCCTTGGGTTCCCTATCACCAGCTTTCCTGTCCCTTCCTGCCTTCTAGTCCTTGCCCCTGGACTGCTGTGTCTGATTAGTCCCATTTTGTTTTATGAGGCTGTCCAATCCCCGGCTGAACAGTGAACTTCGGAAGTGACTTCACCACTGAGCTAAAAGGGTGTCTGGGGGCCATACTCTCGGGGTTTCTCCAGTCTGTCAGGCTAGTAAATCTTGTCTTTTTTTTTTTTTTTTCTGGGTTAGAATTTTGTTCTACATCCTTTTCCAGCTCTGTCCAAGACCCTCTATTGTGATCCAGGTCAGAGCAGGCCGGTGATAGCCAGGCACCACTGAGCTGTACTGGACTCAGTCTGGTGGAGGCCGTGGTAGCTGTGGTCTATTAGTCCTTTGGACTAATCTTTTCCTTGTATCCTGTTCTCTTCATTCTCCCTTGATCCTGAAGGGGTGAGACCAGTGGAGTATCTTAGATGGCTGCTCACAGGCTTTTAAGACCCCAGAATCTACTCAGCAAGGTAGAATGTAGAACATTGGCTTTATAAACTGTGTTATGCCAATTAAGCTAGATGTTCCCCCAAGACCATGGTCCCCACAGCCTCTGCCCAGCAGTTCAGTCCCTCAGGGAGTTTGGAAGTGTCTATGGAGCTTCCATGACCTTTCCTTGTACAAGTTGTGCTGGCTTCCCCAGTATTGTGTACTGTCTTACCCTTCACCAAACTTACCACTTATCTATTGTCTATTTGGAATCCCCCCCCCCAACCCCTTCCATCCCTCGTAACCAACAAAGATTGTTTCTTTTTGTGCATAAACTTTTACATGAGTTTTTACATTAGAGGTCTCATACAATATTTGTCCTTTTGTGACTGAATTATTTCACTCAGCATAATGTCCTCCAATTCATCCATGTTATTAGATGCTTCACAGATTCATCATTGTTCTTTATCTTTGCATAATACTCCATTGTGTGTATGTACCATAGTTTGTTTATCCATTCATCTGTTGATGGGCATCTAGGTTGTTTCCATCTTTTTGCTATTGTGAACAGTGCTGCAATGAATATGGGTGTGCATATGTCTATTCGTGTGATTGCTCTTATTTCTCTAGGATATACTCCTAGGAGTTGGATTGCATTTTGTAGTGCTTTTTTTTTTTTTTTTTTTTTTGTGGTGCTGATGTTTTCTTTGTTCCGCTTACTCTCCTGTGCTGAGTTCCTTTTGTTTGTGGATATTTTTTTCATTCCTTTGTTTTTGTAGGTTTTGATTTTACTGAGACTTTGTTTTTCTTCTTTATTTTGATAAGTAGGTTTGTTAACTTTTTTTGTGTTTACCTTGAAATTTACCCTTATCTTCCTAGATTTGTACCAGTCTATTATTACCTGGTATCACCTTGCCTTCCTCTCCATTAGAAGGTTCTATACCTACACTGTTTATTCCCTCTTTTATTGTTCTGATGCTGTTGTCATTTACAGATTAACCTCTCTGGTTCCCTGTTGTAATTCTTTTGGTTTTGCATAGTCCTTAAGAGTTCATTTCCTAGGTTGGTATCTGGCTAGTACAATCCTGTGTCCTATATTCAGCCTGTGGTCTGATGTTGTTTGTTCTCAGATTGAAGGACTCCCTTTAATAAGTCTTGTAAGTTTGGTTTGGTTTTTACATAGTCCCTTACTTTCTGTATATCTGGAAATGACCTAATCTCACCATCATATTTGAACGGGGGTTTCGCAGGATATATTATTCTTGGTTGGCAATTTTTTTCTTTCAAGGTTTTGTATATGTCATCCCATTGCCTTCTTGCCTGCAGGGTTTCTGCCGAATAATCCAAGCTTAGTCTTATTATTTCTCCTCTGTATGTGACTTTTTGTTTTTCTTCAGCTGCTCTCAGGATTCTTTGTCTTTGGTTTTAGAGAGTGTGATTATGATGTATCTTGGTGATTTTCTTTTGGGGTCTATCCTATATGGGGTTTGTTGAGCTTCTTGGATGGTCAGCTTTTCATCTTTCATGATATTGAGGAAGTTTTCTGTCAGCAATTCTTCAGTGATCCTCTCTGTGTTTTCTGTTTTCTCCCCCTGTTCTGGAACTCCAATCACGCATGGATTTTTGCTTTTGATTGTATCCCACATAATTTTCAGGGTTTCTTCATTTTTCTTTGTTCTTTTTTCTGATTTTTCCTCAGAGTTGTATCCAAGTGTTTGTCTTTATTTTCACTGATCCTATCTTCTATTGTTTCAAACCTGCTCCTCAGCCCTTCTATGACACTGTCTGTTTATGAAATCTTGTGGTTCATCTTTTAGATTTCTAATTGTTTTGTATGATTTCTAGTTGTGAATTTATTTTAGCATTTTGTTCCTGTATTATTTTCTTGAATTCTTCTTTTTTTTGTCTGTATTTTCCATGACTTTATCCGCCTTTTCCATGAATTTGCCTATTTTTTCCCCATTTCCGTCTGCTTTTTGCTTCAACTCTTGGTTAGCTCTGAGTATTAGAGATTTGAATTCCCTATCAGGTCTAGTGCCTTTTCTTCTACTGGAAGGTCATCTGGTGTTTTATTCTGGACGCCTACCGGAACCATCCTGTCCTGTTTTTGTAAATGTTTTAATATTGTCTGCTGTCTTCAGGGCATTCAGTGGTTATTTTCCTTGTTTATTGATTGTAGGTTTGTTTCATCCTGCTTTTTTGTTTTACTTGGTTATGTCTGAGCAGGAGGGCTGTGCATTCTTTGTCATTTGCTCATCTGTGGGCACTATACTTTTCACCTCCTTCTCCAATGGGCAGGGTCAGTCACTCAGGTATGGTACAGCAGGCAGGTCCAGCTGAAGGGGACTTTCTGGGATGGGTTGTTTGTGGCATGTACCAGGGCTGACAGTGTGGACTGGGAATCAGTGCAGGGCAGATTCCAATAGGCCGTGCCTGTGCTGCTTGGGAGTGTGATGTTCAGTGCACGATGGTGGTAGACAGGAAGGAGGGGGTAGATTGTGATGTGTGGAGCTAAGATGGGTATGGGAAAGATGAGAGAGAGGAGAGAGGAACAGGAGCCAAAAGCATACACACAAATGAAAAAGAGTGCTAAGGGAGCTTGCTATTGGAGTGGAGAGATGAGAGACTGAGAAATGGGGAAAAACAAAAATGAAAAAAAGAAAAGAAAAAGGGTAAAAGAAAAAAATTAATAAATCAAGAGACTTGAAATGAAGAAAGACAAAAAGGGAATAAGAGAAAGAAGAAAACAAAACAAAGAAACAAAAACAAAACCAAAAAACAAGAAAAAAGAAATGCCCCCAGGGATGTCCCTGTGCATCTGCACAGAGTAAGGGAGTAGCTTCCAAACCACATGGTACTGTCCGGCTAGAAGGGGTTCCCAAGCTGAGAAAAGAAAACAAACGAACAAATCAAAACAGAACAAATCAGAGCAAACAAACAAAAAACCCTAGGGGTCCCACCAGAGTGCCAGCGCAGTTTCACAGTAGAGCAGTGTTTTGCAGCCTTTCAGGAAGAAGCAAAGATGGCACAAGAGCCAGATATTTGAGAGAAAGGAGGGGGAGGTGGTGAGAGGTAACAAAGAAATCTAAAGAAGCAGAAAAAAGCAACACCAGCAGCCAACAAAAGGCACTCGGGGAGCTGGCAAGTGCAGGCGAGTAGAATCCTAGTGACACCGGGGTAAAGCTTGTGCTTCCTGGCCAAGAGACTGTGGCTGCAGGAAGCAGAGGAGGCTAAGTGGGGGTAAAGAAGGGTGGGGGGTGGGAAAGCCTATATCGCTGGTTATCAGTTGTTCTGTCTTCTGCTGGAAGCTCCGTGAAGCTGCTTTCTCGTACCCCCTGTTCCCTGATCTCCGATAGGAGTCCAAGATGGCAGATCTGTGCTGCAGTAGCTGATATGGAACCTCTGCATGTATCTCTCCTCGCTCTCTGTTCTCAGTCAGTTTCTTATTCCACTTGGTGCTTGGCTGAGTTCTTTATCTCTTCATTTGATGCTTAGGGTTTCAGGATTGCCGTGTGACTCTGTTTGACTTAGTTTTTCTGATCTTTGCTGCGGAGGGACGGCGTGGTGCTTCTGACTATAGTGCCATGTTGCCCAGAAGTCTGGCCAATTTTTTTTACAAGTAGATTGCCAGGTCCTTCTTCCTAGACTGTCTTAGTCTGGAAGCTCTGCTGAAACCTGTCCACTGTGGTGACCCTGCTGGTTTTTTAAATACCGGGTGGCATAGCTTCCAGCATCACAGCAACACACAAGCTACCACAGTATGAAAAACTGACAAACGAGAAAATTCAAAAACGATTGCAGTAGTACATCGACAGGGAACTGCCAGAAATTCAAGCTGGATTCAGAAAAGGACACGGAACAAGGGATATCATTGCTGATGTCAGATGGATCCTGGCTGAAAGGAGAGAATACCAGAAAGATGTTTACCTGTGTTTTATTGACTACTCAAAGGCATTCGACTGTGTGGATCATAGCAAATTATGGATAACATTGCCAAGAATGGGAATTCCAGAATACTTATTTGGGCTCATGAGGAACCTGTTCATAGACCAAGAGGCAGTTCAAACAGAATAAGGGGATACTGCATGGCTTAAAATCAGGAAAGTTGTGCATCAGCGTTGTGTTACTGAACTCAATGGGTTTGCCGCCTGTACTCTCGTTAAGAATAACTAAGAGTCAAGTGAATTTAAAGCAAGGCATAGTTTATTACTTACATCGAGTAAGGAGATGGGGGGATCCTCCCAGAAAACACTCTGTCTCCGAACAAAGGGCTGGGGGTACAGTTTTATACCAGGCAGGAAAGGGGAAGTCATACATATCCATTAACTTCATATATATTCCAAAAGGGGTCGGGGTAGGATTTGGGCACAGAAGTGGCTGATGGACTTCTCGCTTTTGAAACGGGCTAGGTTACTGCTCAGTGACGTATGTCCGGTGATTTTGGTTCCTAGGCAATATTTATGGGATGAGTCCATCTGATAGCCAACCTGGTCTCTTACCACGCATGCCCAGGATTCTAATTCTTATTGGCTGATCTGAAAGACAGCTACACGCGGACAGATTAGAAGGAAGCAAACAACATTTGCACCATTCTTCCTCTAGAAAAAAATTTTAACTGACATAACTTGTCAGTTTCTGTCCCTAGCTGGTCTCAGCTGTATCCTTCCACCATGCTTATTCAATGTGTATGCTGAGCAAATAATCTGAGAAGCTGGACCACACGGAGAAGACTGTGGCATCAGGATTGGAGGAAGACTCATTAACAACTTGTGTTATGCAGATGACACAACCTTGCCTGCTGAAAGCGAAGAGGACTTGAAGCACTTACTGATGAAGATCAAAGACCACAGCCTTCAGCATGGATTACACATCAACATAAAGAAAACAAGAATCCTCACAACTGGACCAATAAACAACATCATTGTAAATGGAAAAAATATTGAAATCAAGGATTTCATTTTACTTGGATCCACAATCAACAACCATGGAAGCAGCAGTCATTTGGCATTTGGCAAATCTGCTGCAGAAGACCTCTTTAAAGTGTTAAAAAGCGAAGATGTCACTTTGAGGACTAAGGTGCATCTGACCCAAGCCATGGTAGTTTCAATCTCCTCATATGCGTGTGAAAGCTGGACGATAAATAAGGAAGACCGAAGAAGAATTGATGCCTTTGAGTTAAGGTTGGTGAAGAATATTGAATATACCATGGACTGCCAGAAAAAAAGAACAAATCTGTCTTGGAAGAAGTATAGCCAGAATATTCCTTAGAAGCAAGGATGGTGAGAAATCGTGTCACTTACTTTGGCCATATTATCAGGAGGGAGCAGTCCCTGGAGAAAGACATCATGCTTGTAACGTAGAGGGTCAGCAAAAAAGAAGACCGTCAATGAGATGGATTGACACAGTGGCTGCAACAATGGGCTCAAACATAGCAATGATTGTGAGGATGGCGCAGGACCAGGCAGTGTTTCGTTCTGTTGTAGGTAGGGTTGCTATGCGTCAGAACAGACTTAACAGCACTTAACAACAAATGGGAAATAAACTCAGATTCAGCAAATACAAAGAAGAATCATAAGAAACTACTTTGCTTAGCTCTATACGATTAAATTTGAAGATATGGATGAAATGAGTAATTTTCTAGGCGTTGTAAATTTTTAAGAGAAATGAAAAATCTAAACAAATTGCCTTAAAATAATAGGGAATAGTGTCAAAGAGTAAACCCCTAAAAGATCACCAAGCCCAGATAATTTCACAGGGGATCCTAGTAAAACCTAAGGAACAGATCATTGCAATGCCACTTAAACTGTTCTAGAGGATTTAAAAAAAAAAATAACTTCCATTAAAAAAAAAAATCGACATGGCATAACATCAATACCAAAATGACAAGACTAGGATACAAAAAGAAAAGTATGGACCAATCTCACTTGTGACTTTCAATTCAGAAATCCCAAATAAAATATTATCAAATCAAATATAACAGAATCTAAAAGAATAACACATCTTGACCAAATAATATGTATTCCAAGAATGCAAGGAGAGTTAGTTATTAGGAAATCTACTAATACATTACCATATCATATTACTAGGTCAAAAGAGAACAATTGTATGATTGTCTCCAAAAATGCTAAAAAGGCTTTTGATGTTATTCATCATCCATTTTTATATTTGTAAAAATGGTCACTAAAATAGGGACAAATGCATACTTTCATAACATGATAAAATATATCTATCTCAGTTCAAAAACTAGCATCATGCTTAATGGGAAACACAAGAAGAATTCCCCTTAAAGTCAGGAACAAAACAAGGATGTCCACTATTATCATCATTATTATTTAATATTGTGCTAGAGGTAGTAATCAGCTGAATTAAGGAAACAAACGAAATAAGGAAAGAAATGAGAAGTGTTTCTTATTTCTAGAAAAGGATGTGGTAGCAAAATTATTTGAAGATGATATAATTATATACCTGAAAGCCCATGAAAATAAATGGGAAACTATTACATACTAAAAGATAATCCAACCCTTTAAGCTTTTGACAAAAATTTATATACAGAACTAAAATCTTTTCTATATATAGCCAATTAGAAGATATAATGGAGTAAAATGTTCCATTTACGATAGCCATCTAAAAAGAGTGAAACTTAAGCCGAGTGTGAAGTCAGAAATGTGAAATACTCAAAAGAAGAAAAACTTAAAATGCCAGGAACATGGAAGAGTTGAACAAATGAAAATCTGCTTGTACAAGAAGACTGAACTTCATGAATATGCCAGTTCTCCTCAATTTAATGTACTAATTTCATATTAATTAAATTTCAAGTGAAACTACTAACAAAAAATATTTGACTTAGACAAGCTTATTGTAAAGTTCAAGTGAAAATACTAAAAAGCAAGAAAATCCTGGAAAATTCTGGAAAGAAAGAGCAATACAGAGAGATTGGCCCTAACAGACGTTAAACCATACACTATAATATTTTAAAACAGTTTTGTACTAGCTTATTAACGGACAGATAAATCAATGAAACAAAGAGAAAGTCCAGCAATAGAACAAAATGCATTTTAAAAATATAGTATGTGATTAAGGGCCATTTCAAATCAGTGAGGAATAATTCTTTAATAAAGTGTTTTAGGACGTATAGATAGGCATTTGGGGGGGGCAGTCAATGTACATTAGAGTAAACTGCAGATGGATCAAAAATGTAAATGTAAAAAGTAAACTCATAAAAGTACCAGGATGTTTGCTGAACATTTTGGCTTGTGAGCAGCTCCTTTGTCTGTCTTAGAACCGTGACAAAGTAAGGTGGGAGCCGCAGGAGGCCTCCCTACAGAGTCGTCTGCCTGAGAATAAAACCAATAAGGAAGAAAGCAGAACTGAGAGATAAAGAGAGGCCCAGGTCAGATGACATCCTGTAAGACCCTGGATCCAGCCATGCCTGGAGCCAGTACACTTACATGAGTTAATGCCTGGAACTTGGTAGATTAAGCCAGTTTGGATGGTGTATTATGTCACTTGAAGAAAGTCCTAATTAAGACAACAGATGATAAAATTTATAGACTGTTCAGGGGCAGTGGGGGTAGTGGGGGAGAGTATTTTGGCTGAGACTAAGGCAGCTTAAAGAGAACATAGATGAGGGAATACCTTGAGGTATTTAATCTCATCAATAGTTAATTGAAGTCATGAGGGAACTCAAAGGGAAAGTGAACACCTGGATCTGGAAGGGAAACTGATACTCATTCCCTAGTAAATTCCAAAGGCTTCCACTGCAATAAGTGTTCCAACTGATACTTATTGAGCACCTACTGTGTGCCTGACACTGTTCTAGGCACTGAGAATACAGCAGTAAACAATTTAAAAAAAAAAAAAAGACAATATCCCTGCCCTCATGGAGCTCACATTGTAGTGGAAGAGGGGCAGAAAAACAACTAAAAAGTGAATTACATAGTATATTAAAAGTTCATAAAAGCTAAGGAGAAAATAAAGCAAGGAGCAGGAAATAGGGAATGCCAGATTGCTTTTGAAATTTATCACAACGAGCCAGTGAAGGAGGGTTATTCACCCCCAACTCTAGCACAAGGAGGTGAAATGACTCACTCAAGGTCATTAACTAGCAAGTGGTAAAATCAGGATTGGAAAACTGGAAAACGCTTGCAGGGTCTTTGCTCTCTCCCCCATGTCAGACTGCCTCCCAGCCGAGGAGTCTTTTAACTGGCAAATTCACTCTCTGCCTTGGCTTCATTATTATTGACCTTGCTGAAGACTTTGACATTACTGACCATCCTTCCCCTTTGAAAGCTTTTCTCTTAACTTAAATGACATTACACTGTTCTAGTTCTGCTTCCTTTTCCAATTAGTTCTGCCCCTTTTGGCTTTTCTTTTTTTTCTCACCACATGAATGCAGGATACCAAATACAATTTATCTTAGGGTCACCATATTGAACTATATCAGAGGACACCATTCAGATCAGAGTCTTTGTGAACGGTACCCTGTACAGTAATGCAGTGCATAGCCTGTGCAGATGTACATACCAGCACTGTACCTTCTGCACCTCTCTTATGTATGCTACTGACTTCAGTTACCTTCCCTCTGCAGATTTCCTCCCAAAACGTCATTGGCAGCTTCTGCCCTGCACCGTTGGAGAATTTGGTGGTACAGCCCACAGCCCCCTCAACAACCCACCCTTGCCCTCAGTGCCCACAGGCATCAGTGAGGCAGAGGCAATGGATATATTGTTGGCAGCACCAATACACAAATCCATGAATAAAGAGTTATCTTGTTAAAGAGTCTCTCTGCTCCCACTTGCATTGATGTCTAAAAAGTTTCTGGACTTAGTTGTAAGCAACTTGAAAGTTACTTATAACTCTAAAAGCTACAATTTGATACTATATTTTTGTGTGCCAAACTGGGTAGGTGCATTATTTCATTCAACTCTCGCAAAGCCATAGGAAGTAGACATTACTATACTCTGAGGTCTGAGTTTCAAAGAGGTCCTATAATCTGCCTGAGGTCACGCAGTTAATAATTGATGGAGTTGGAATTTGGACCAGGTGCAATGGCCTTCAAAGCCACACTCCTACTCTATAAACAGCCTCCCAATATCACCCAGCATCATGCTGAGTACAGGATAATACTAAATAAAACTAACATTTATGTTTTAATGTACGAATTTAAAAAAATCCTTTCCTATACATGACTTAATGCTCATAATAACCCTGAGAGGTAAACAGTAGTGATTATTGTTGTTGGTGGTGGCGCCATGAAGTCGGTTCCGACTCATAGCAACCCTACCTACAACAGAACAAAACGCTTGCCTGTTACTGTGCCATCCTCACAACCATTACTATGTATGAGCCTGTTGTTGCAGCCACAGTGTCAATTCATCTTCTTGAGGGTCTTCCTCTTTTTCACTGACCCTGTACTTCACCAAGCATGATGCCCTTCTCTAGGGACTGTGTCCAAAGTAAGTGAGACGAAGTCCCACCATCGTTGCCTCTAAGGAGCATTCTGGCTGTACTTCTTCCAAGACAGACTTGTTTGTTCTTCTGGCAGTCCATGGTATATTCAATATTCTTCGCAAACACCATAATTCAAAGGCATCAATTCTTCTTTGGTCTTCCTTATTCATTGTCCAGCTTTCGCATGCATGTATCTGTATACCTGTTGCCATCGAATTGATTTCAACTCATAGCGACCCTATAGGACAGAGTAGAACTGCCCGATAGGGTTTCCAAGGAGCAGCTGGTGGATTCGAACTACTGACCTTTGGTTCGCAGCTGTAGCTATCAACCATTGCACCACCACCAGGGCTCTCATGCATATGAGGCAATTGAAAATACCATGGATTGGTTTAGGCACACCTTAGTCCTCAAAGTGACATCTTTGCTTTTGAACACTTGAAAGAGGTCTTTTGCAGCACATTTGCCAAATACAATTATGTTGTTTGATTTCTTGACTGTTGCTTCCATGGATCCAGGTAAAATGAAATCCTTTACAACTTCAATCTTTTCTCTGTTTATTATGATGTTGCTTATTGGTCCAGTTGTGAGAATTTTTGTTTTCTTCAAGTCCTCTTTGCTTTCAGCAAGCAAGGTTGTCTCATCTGCATATTGCAGATTGTTAGTCGTCCTCCAATCCTGATGCCCCATTCTTCTTCATAGAGTTCAGCTTCTTGGATTATTTGCTCAGCATACAGATTGAATAAGTATGGTGAAAGGATACAACCCTGACTTTCCACCATGCAGTATCCCCTTGTTCTGTTCAAACGGCTGCTTTTTGGTCTAAGTACTGGTTCCTCATGAGCACAATTAAGTGTTCTGTAATTCCCATTCTTTGCGATGTTATCCATAATTTGTTATGATCCACATGGTTGAATGCCTTTACATAGTCAATAAGACACAAGTAAACATCTTTCTGGTATTCTCTGCTTCAGATATAAAACCTGAAAATCAAAGAGGATAAAATGACTTCTCATTTGGATAATGAGAATCATTGGGATAAAAAGAGCCAGCCAGGATCCAAATGCAAGTCTTCTCTCAGGATTTCATTCTCTGTGCCACACTCTACTTCACTAAACGTTGTCTGATATAGAAGATGTGAGCCGGGGGAGGGAAGGGCAAAGACAATACCTTTTTCATTTTTGCCTGTACTAGCCTCAAGGAGCCCTAGTGCAGCAAATGGTTGAGCGCTCGGCTAACCAAAAGGTTGGTGGTTTGAACCTACCCAGCGGCTCCAGGGGAGAAAGACCTGGCGAGCTGCTCCCATAGAGATGACAGTCTAGAAAACCCCATGGGGCAGCTCTACTGTCACATGTGGTCAGTATGAGTTGGAATCCACTCAAAGGCAACTAACAACAGCCTCTAGCATGCTGGGCACTCAAGAATTGTTCATTTATGCAATAATTTTTTTTGAGCACTTAGTATGTGCCAACAAACAAACCTGTTGTGGTCCAGCCAATTCCGACTCACAGAGACACTATAGGACTGAGTAGACTGCCCCATAGGGTTTCCAAGGAGCAGCTTGGTGGATTTGAACTGCCAACCTTTTGGGTGGCAGCCAGTCTCTTAACCACTGCACCACCAGGGCTCCTACTATGTGCCAGTCACTGAAAATACAAGTGAACAAAGACTGTCACGGTTCCTGAACTCACATACTTACATTCTACTGGGGGGGTGGGGGGAGGGCGGAGAACAAGTAATTTCAGACAGTGAAAAGCGCTACAGTGCTGGCGTAGTAAGTAAGGGGTACGTAAATTTAGAAAAAGTGGTCAGGGAAGGCGTCTGAGACGGTGATATTAACTGGATGGATGAATGGCAACCCGCAGATGGATTCATTGTTCGTTATGAGGTAACTAGATTTTATTGGCTGTTAGACTGTTAAGGCTTTGACGCTGAATATCCTTTGGACCTAATGTTGATTACGCCCAAAGGGCAAGGGCAGAGGCGAAGCATAAAGACGAATCCCTTAAAATTCTTTTTATTCCTCTGACCTTGCCTTTGCGGTCAGGGTCACTCAAACCCCACTGACACGCCCATTCTCCTTCCGGACGCTTCCGGTCTAAGCATGCGCAAGAGAAATTGTCTTCCTAGCGGAAGGCGCAGATCCCACTATACTGCGCATGTGCCACTCGCCCGTGAGCCCCGCCCCGACTACCGCTCCCGCTCACGAGTGCCTGCCGTTTCTCTGGGCGGGGCGGTGGGCGGAGACTGGGCGGTCTAGCGCGCGCCGGTGCGTGTGTGTGCGCGCGCCGGGGGCGGGCCAAGTGAAGCCGGGGGCCGTGGCACGTGATCCTGGACGGGCTAGGTCGCTTGGTGGCTCTGTCCGTCTGTCCATCCGTCCGCGGGTGCCATCATGGCGGACGCGGCCAGTCATATGCTCCTGGGCTCCGGTATCACCATCCTGTCACAGCCGTTCATGTACGTGAAGGTGCTCATCCAGGTATGAGTCGTCGCCATTCCCTTTCCCGCCCGGCGCCCTGTTGGGTCGCCGCTGCCTACGGCGTCTGAGGATCGGGTCCAGCCTTCCGGGGCCTTCAGTCTCCCGAAGTGCCGCACCTTCTCTGCTGCCCCGACCTTCCCCGGAGGGACAGTGTCCACCGTCCCGCAAGTCCTCTTGGGTGCCTTCACGAGCTCTCCTCCCGCCAAGCCGTGAGGCCCGCTCCTTCTCCCGTAGCTAACTGCCACCCTCCTCTGCCCGGTGGCTTCTCTGAACTTTGATTTTTCTTCCCTGATGTTGATGCTGGCCGGTCGCCACCGGGGGCTTCGCTGTTCTCCACTCTCGCCCACTCTGAAATTAGCATTCACCTCTTCTCCCCCTGCTCCCCCCGGAAAAAAAAAAGAATTCCCAAACGCAGGACACAGAATATTCAGCTGAAGACATTTTAAATTCAAGGGGAAGTTCAAGCCCATAGAGCCAACATTTTATCACCCCTTCCTTGTTTTGGGTTTTTTTTTTTTTTTTTTTGCTGCTTTTACTACTGCTATTTTGTTCCGAGATTTTAGCACCAAAAACCCAGAGCAACACAAGGAGCTCATTAAGAAGTGATAATGAAGTGGTTGCTGAGACACATTTCGGAAGAATCCATTGAACGCTCTCAAGCAACCACCCATGTGGCTCATGACAGTGAAAATCATATTTGTCTGAGCTGGAAATCAGTTCAGCTGAAAGATTCTTGACAAGCTTAAGCATAGGTGTTAGTTTCTAATATACTGTAAAATAGTTCTTAGATGATGTTTCATATTCACAGGCAAGTAGGTCAGGTTTTCGCTGATGATAGACTGCCAGATAGTATTTTCAGTTGCTTTTCTAAATTTTTCCATGATGGGCAGGTCATTCACTCTTTAAAACTTTATTGAGACTTGGCATAAATATGTCAGGCGTTGTGCCAGGGAAGGGGGCAGTTTTCTTGGAACACTTGTCCTCAAGGACTTCACAGTCCACCTTTCTGTCAAAAATTGACAAGATTTTAGGGAGGGTCACATATTCTTGAGTTGATTTTAATCCAAATTATTTTGTTGCTGAGTTCTCCTTTGTGGATTCAGATTCCATATGTAAAAGGCTGTTGTAAAATAAATTGAGTACAGCACTCAGACTTTGATTGAAATGTAGTATGTATGATGTCTAAAACAGAGAATTGGCACATTTGGGGCTAGGTAGCATCTGACAACAGCATTTTGCAGGACATCTGGTATGATGCCAGTGCTTCTCCTGGAGCCACGATTTTATAGTGACAGAGTTCTCAAAATTTGAATATCCCTAATCCTGATTTCACAACATCTACACGTTGCCAAATTTCTCAGAGGTTTTGGTGAAATTCCCCAGTACTCATTTTCAAAAATAGTTGCACAGCACTTTCAGGCAGCTTAGACAAGTTAATTGAACAAGTTAAAAATCACAGCAATAGAGTCAGAACCGTGTCCGACAGCATCGTTCTCTCAACTACCCCTTTGGCATTAAAAATCCTGAATATATTGTAGAAATAAAATGATAACCATGAACTCTAAAATGACCTTCATTAATTGCTAGCGATAGTCTGTCCATTTAACGTGAACTCACGTTGTTGCATTGTTAGGTGCCATCAAGTGGATTCTGACTCATAGAGACGCTATGTACAACAGAACAAAACACAACCCAGTGAGTCCTGTGCCATCCTCACAATCGTTGCTGTGTTTGAGCCCATTGCTGCAGCCACTGTCAGTCCATTTTGTTGAGGGTCTTCCTCTTTTCTCACTGATTCTCTACTTTACCAAGCGTGATGTCCTTCTCCAGAGATATTGGCCCTCCTGATAACATGTCCAAAGTACATGAGACAAAGTCTCGCCTTCCTTGCTTCTAAGGAGCATTCTGGCTGACTTCTTCTGAGACAGATTTATTCATTCTTCTGGCAGTCTATGATGTATTCAGTATCCTTTGCCAACTTCATGACATGAACTTAGCTTGTAATTATTTCACAAGTGAATTATTCAGCTGTATCTGCTTTTGGCTCTGAGTGTTTTGTCTTGCTAGTCAAATATGCAGTTGATATTTGAGGATAGCTTAGAGGATGTCTTCTCATTTTGTCTAAAATTTTAAAATGCCCTAGATTTTCTTTAAAAAATATTTTTGAGCCTCCTCAGTGAACTGTAGCTTTCCTAACACAAAAGTTCCTTTATTCTGTTCACAGTTTGATATTAGTCTATCTCAGCTGCATGTTTCACTTCATCGAATTTGAACCAAAAGAAAGATTGGAGTTTATTGAATCCAGTCTTACCATTTGATAAACTAAAAAACTGACAAGGATGACTCTCATCATCGCCTTGGAAAACATCCACTGTTAAAATGATAACCCTGATTTTGTTCTTTATTCAAGCCCTTGCAACCAACGCATTCCTGAGAGTATTGCTTAAAAGCCCTTAGCTGTCGAGTCAATTCCAACTCATAGTGACCCTATAGGACAGAGTAGAACTGCCCCATAGGGTTTCCAAGGAGCACCTGGTGGATTCAAACTGCCAACCTTTTAGTTAGCAGCCAAGCTCTTAACCACTGCACCACCAGGGCTCCGGGAGTATTGCTTACTATTGATATATTTCCTCGTTTTTAAAGGTGGGATATGAGCCTCTTCCTCCAACAATAGGACGAAATATTTTTGGGCGGCAAGTATGTCAGCTTCCTGGTCTCTTTTGTTATGGTAAGTGTCTTTGATTTATTTGGAATTTGATGACATTGAGGACTGTGACAGACAAAAAAAATACTTGATGCCATCGAGTTGATTCCGACTCATCGCGACCCCATAGGATAGAGTAGAACTGCCGCATAGGGTTTACAAGGAGCAGTTCGTGGATTCCAACTGCCTACCCTTTGGTTAGCAGCTGTTAGCAGCTGAGCTCTTAAGCACTGCACAACCAGGGCTCCGTGATAGACAAGATACCCCCCCCCCAAAAAAAAAAAACTAGAATTCTTAAGATGACAAAGAAAGCATGTTTCCTTGAAATGTCTGTAGAATCATTTCTTCCAACTAGAATTTAAATCTCTGACTTGTGTTCTTAGCGCAGCACATTGCGAGCATCGATGGGAAGCGAGGGTTGTTCACAGGCTTAACTCCACGACTGTGTTCAGGAATCCTTGGAACTGTGGTCCATGGTAAAGTTTTGCAGGTGAGTGGAAAATCAGTCTTCCTAGAGATTTGAATGACCTTTTATGTACAGTTTGTTCAACTAATCAAGAGCAATTCAATGATATATTTATAACTTTGGCGATTCTTCCCCTTGAAAAACTTTCTCTTGAAATACCTGTTCTTAGTTCTTTCCTGGAAGTAGGAGCATTCTTGCAAATTGAAGTAGTTGATTTTGAACTGTATAACCTTCCATTGAACCAGGTATTCTGAGCAGAAATTAAATACATTGGCTTATTTGGTCTCCTGTATGCTCAGTTTATTTCTTTGAGGGAGGAAAGGAAGCTCACTAAAATGTACTTTTTTTTCCCCCTGCAGTTATTTTCTTGTTATTTCTAGTGTTACCCTAGTGAAATGTTTTCTGTTAAAAACTTACCAAAGTGAACATAAAAGTCAGGATAGTGGTTATTTACAAGGGAGAGAGAGGGACCCTGGATGTGGGACTGGGGTAATATCAATGAATTTTCTTAACCTAGGACAAGGCTGTTATGAATATTTGCCTTTTAATTATTTATTATACTGTGCATTCGTATTTTGTACACTATTCTGTATGTGTGTTACATTCTGTAAATTTTAAAGTTAAAAAAAAAACCATTACCAAAGTATGTATCAACTGCAGGGTAGGAGTGACTTTTAGGGAAGGGGAGGGCCTGAGGTGAGACTTCAGCTATTCAGCTGTATCTGTGCGTTTTATTTTAAGAAGGCAAGAGATCTTAAGCAAAAAGGGCAAAATATTAACATCTGTTTAGTGTTGGTGGATACATAGGTAAATTATTTTCTGAATTTTTCTGTATGTTTGAGATGTTTCATAGAATGTTTTAGTTACATTTGTTTCTTTCTTAGTGATCCTTTTGTTTCTCTGGCTTCTTTTTATTTCAGATGCTAAAGCTTGAATTATAATTTTGATTGTACTGGTTTCTCAGTTGCACCTGTTACAGTGTAGGTCTACTGAATTAACCCTTAGGGCAGTCTTAGTATTTGGGAAGTGGTTCTGCACAGAGGATTGCCCTTTGCTATATTATAAAGGTGTTACGGATAAGAATTCTGTACCATTTAGAACAGTCCAGGGAAGGTTGTTTAGCATGAATGTGGTTGAGAATATGACTAATGAGTTTTCTAGTTCATTATTCTGTCCCCTAGTGGCACCAAAGGCTGTTATCCTCTGTGTTATAACTCAAAAAATGTAGCAGTGTATGCTAACAAATTATACTTTTAACATTTACCATCTATCAGATGTGAAAAATACAAACTGCTCGTTTAAATAGTACGCTGTACAATGTTCATTGTACTTTTTTAGGCTTTAATATTTTCCTCAATAATAATATTTTATCATCTAATGAGGAAATCACGATTTTGTTAAACAGTTTCATCATCTGATTGGCTTGTTGTTAGGTGCTGTCAAGTAGGTTCTGACTCGTAGCGACTCTATGTACAATAGAACTAAACGCTGCCCAGTCCTGTGCCATCCGCACAATCATTGTTATGCTCGAGCCCATTGTTGGAGCCACTGTGTCAATCCATCTTATCGAAGGTCTTCCTCTTTTTCGCTGACCCTCTACTTTACCAAGCATGATGTCCTCCAGGGACTGATCCCTACTGATAACATGTCCAAAATATGGACACCATCCTTGCTTCTAAGGAGCATTCCGACTGTACTTCTTTCAAGACAGATATGTTCATTCTTTTGACAGTCTGTAGTATATTCAATATTTTTCACCAACACCATACTTCAAAGGCGTCAATGCTTCTTCTGTCTTCCTTATTCATTGTCCAGCTTTCCCATGCATATGAGGCGATTGAAAACATGGCTTGAGTCAGGCGCACCTTAATCTTCAAGATGACATCTTTGCTTTTTAACACTTTAAAGAGGTCTTTTGTAGCAGATTCGCTCAATACAACGCATTGTTTGATTTCTTTTAAATGCTCTTCAGCTTTCATTGGTTTGTGTAGGTTAGTTTTAGTCAGTTCCTCACGTGGAGCCTGTTTCATCCTTCAGTCCTTGTGTTATTCTTTATACCTATTCCCTGGTGGCCCAGTGGTTAACAGTTCAGCTGCTAACTGAAAGGTCAGCACTTCGAATCCACCAGCCACTCTTTGGAAACGCTGTTGGGCAGTTCTACTCTGTCCTATAGGGTTGCTGTGAGGTGGAATCGACTCGACGGCAATGGGTTTGAGTTTTTATTCTTTTTATCATGCCTGTGGACTGAATCTAGATGCACCCTTCCAGGTGGCCATGAGTCAGAGTGATGGCGTCTTAATGGGCCATTGTTTTTGGTGGGTTGATAACTGCTTTTTCTTTTTCAGCCCCACCCTTGTATGGGCTCAATGAAAGTACATTACCATTACCTAAGTGAGGTTTACATGTGGAAAGGCAGTTGTCATCTACTCAGAGAGCTTTGTGTATAGATTTAGAGGACAAATGAAATTACTGCTTGAGACCAAGTTCCCTTATGTAAAGGAAAAATAAGGCAAACTTGAGGTAAACAGGTGCTCTGAACTTGTGTTTCAGATGTAGCCAAATGAAATATAACAGAGGGTTGGTACTACAGTTAGTATCAGCAGCCGCTTCTACAACCAAGATGAAAGACCTATTCAGGCTTGAGGAAACTGTTAACCTTTACAAGAGTTCTGTATATCTGAACACGAGTTCAATTAAATCTGTTCAGAATAACATAGAAGACAGAGGTAGATAATTTCTGTTGATGGGGTAAAAAGCACAGACTGAAAATGACCGGGAATTTTTAAAGAGGTCTAGAAACTATAAAATTAATTCTAGCAAAGGACCTGGAGTTTGACCAAAAGACATCACTTTGCTTAATCTTTACATTTGTTCTCTTGGCTGTGATTTTTTTTAAAAAACATAATTCTTTTTACAAAAGTGTTGTCTGATTTTTTAATGTGCAATGACTAGAAGGTAATAAAACCGATTGTTATAAGGAACTTGATTGTCTGATTTCTTTTCATTTCACCTAGCCCACTAATTCTAAAATATTCCACAAATATTTCCTCTTCCAGTATGGTCTGGGCTCTGGCTGTGTTCATGTTCTCTAAAAGTCCCCCCCCCCCCCCCCGCCCCTTGCTTGTTTTAGAAACAGTCAAATAATATGAAAAGAAAAGTGAGGCAATTTCAGCTATTCAGACTTAGCACCAGTTCTCTGCTCTTCTGTACAATGAAGACAAGAATCTTGCCCTAATTTGGTATTGGTCTGTTGTTTTCAATGAGAAAAGTAGGAACCCTGGGCTGTGTTTTTGCCAGCTCATTTTCTTTTAAACCCGTATGTTTAGTAAATAATACTGTGATTTTTTTCTGTGCTTTAGGTGAAAGTTTACAGCTCAAGTTAGTTTCTAATACAAACATTTATACACACATTGTTATGTGACCCTAGTTGCTATCCCCACAATGTGACCACATATTCCTCCTTTCTACCCCGGATTTCCTGTGTCCATTCCACTAGCTCCTATCCCTTTCTGCCTTCTCGTCTCACCTCTGGACAGGAGCTGCCCATTTAGTCTTTGTATCTACTTGAACTAAGAAACACATGGTGTTTTTTTTTTGCTGTTTTGTTTTCCTTTTTCTGTTTTTAAGTAAGAGTTTTCATGTGTATTTGCTTATTCCTCTAGCTGACCAATATTTTAAACTTAGCAACAAGGCCATCTTTAGAGTTGATTAATGAGAAGTAGAAGTTAATTGGAGATTTATGGAAAAAAAAAAAAATTTTTTTTTTCCAGCTATTTTACTTCCCACCAATAGAGTTTTCATTTTATGTCCTCTTTCACATGGCACTGTAATAACCCTAGTCATCCTTTCTTCTCTTTCCCCTTTTATTGTAGCATTACCAGGACTCTGAGAAGCCTGAGGTATGTTGGAGCTGATTCTATGTATGGTCCCCTTTCCACTTGCAAGTTACTGCTATTTGGTCCTCTTTAGGAGTGGGGCCATGCAGTCAGTTTCCATTTAATCTCAGTGAATATTGGCACATGGGGTGGCCACCACTTTAATAGTTCTCATTAAAACCATCAGGATCTCTGTTTTCTTTGATTTGGATTTTCAGGAGTTAGGACCTGGAAATGTACAGAAAGATGTCTCATCTTCCTTTGACCGAGTTATCAAGGAGGTAAGAGATGGATTCCATCCAACACTTTTTCCCCTAAATCAGATAGTATGCAGCGTGGCGATTGTAGAATCAGGAGTATCAGACCTGTGTGCTCAGTGTCGGTTCCCAAATGAAATTAAACTTTCGCCTTAGTGTGGGCTTTACTGCACATGTGACATGAAAAGAGGGAGAAGCCATGCTCGCTCTTTGAGAGAGATGGCCTTTCAGAAAGGGTAACCGAAAAGGAAACTCATTTTGCCCAGCCATTTCTTCTTTAAAATTGAAAAGGTTTCTACTGAAGTCTTCTAACAGGGTTGAAAACCTCTGGCTCAAAAGTATTAAGAGCTTGGCCAGGCCCATTGTATGTTAGATATTATGTATCCAGAAATGTTTTTATCTGTATGAATGAACCTCCCTTTGGAGTGTTCCTCTTCACCTATTTCCCACCCTGTCTTCTGCCATTGGAGTTTCTTCATGCCTGACTTTGAGAACTGCTCTTTTTCTCTGTCTTTATGTTGTCTGTTTGCCTCTAATGAGGTCACAATTGCTGCCTTTTAAAAAACAGATAGTTCAAACATTACCAAAGATCTGATACATAAGATGAATCAGTTTTGTTTTCTGAAATTTTCATGAAGTGAGTTTGTTTAAAAGTAGGGATGCATGTAGTAATACGCATTTTACATTTTCTTAACTTCAGTTAGCCCCACAGGGTGTTTTCAGAACTACCATTTGATTGTGGGGGGGGGGGGGGTCTCTTAACTGACAAACATATTTAAATGCAAAAATAAATGACACCTAGAACCCCAGGATCCAGCTGCAAGTATTGTCATTTAATTTTCTCTACTACCTCCTTACAGAGTGCTGGACTAGATAGATAAACTAGGATAAATACAGCAGCTCAAAGATAAGGCACACTTGTACAATTATGGTCGCAAACAAATCAAAGTTGCTCTCTTTTCCCTAAGATGTTGGTACAGAGTAAATAGAGCCTGATACTTGTCTAGCAACTTAATACTCTAAACACAGGCCTCATGGTTCTATTCCAGCTCTCTGATGATTTGCTGGTGACCCTCCCTGTTCCTTTGCTTTTTGTTTTTCTTATCTGTGAAATTGAGAAAATAACAGAACCTGCCTTGCAGAGATATTTTGAGAAGTAACTATAACAGAACAGTGAAATCCACCAGTGAAAGGTATGATTGTGTATTATATTGTATCCCCTTGAAACTGCTCTTCCTGACTCCAGGGCAGGAGTGCCGTGTAACTCACTTTCTTATTATATGCCACAATAGCAACCCACATTCCTTCTCACAGGAATTGCAGTGTCAGTTCTTTAGATTTCAGAAGTGTGTGTTGATTGTTTCTAGACAACACGAGAGATGATGGCTCGTTCTGCTGCCACCCTCGTCACGCATCCCTTCCAAGGTATGTCTGCAGTTGATGACTGCAGTCTGATTCCTGTCTCTCTCTTACAACTTGATCTCTCTTGACCTCTTAGGTTGGCATGGGAATTCACTGAAGTGCCTTTCCTGTGTGTTTTTGTTTGCTTGCTTGGCTTTGCTTTTATTCAGTTTATCCAGATAACAAAATGTCTTTAGGTGCAAACAGCTTTTTTTTTCAGAGCTGTCAAAATGTATGTCAGCGTAGTGTTAAAAATCTTTCTCTGTGTTTTGCAGTGATCGCTTTGAGATCGATGGTACAATTCATTGGCAGAGAAACCAAATATTGGTAAGTGTTTTTGTTTTCTAGTATTCAAGATCTGTTGAAGCCAAACTAATAGAATACTACTTTGCATTTGTACAATGCCTTAGAGTTTACAGAACAAATTCATATATCTTAAATCATTTGAATCCTTATAAAAAATACAGTAAAATGGGAGAAAATGGGCTTGGGTGGGTTTAGGAGCCTACCCAGCATCTCAAAGTAAGCTGCAGAGACACTGAAGCCAAGAGTCACCCTGACTCCAGGCAACTGTACCCTTACGTCCTAATAACTTAATTTCTATCTCAGATTCAACTCTCTTTGCAGAGTGAAGGGGTGCTAGAAAAGTAAGGGCGGTGGATATACATTTGACGTCAAAAGTCATCACTGAAATTATTTTTTTCATATCTCCAAAATAATTTTCATGAGTTTTACCTTTCCTCCTTCTGTACGTAGTGGACTTTGTGATTCCATAGTAACCATCTATCGAGAAGAGGGCATCCTAGGATTTTTTGCGTGAGTAAACATGGACTTGTGTGTATGTGATTTTTGTGCGAGTAGAAAATTTTAATAAGAATAAGGGCAGTGAATCTTTGTTTAGTTCTTGGGGGAAAATATACTATTGTATTAACAACCATTTTGATTTAAATTCTCTTGTTCTAAAGATCCCAAACCTTTGCTTCTGGACATTTAAAGCATATGAAATGAGTGGTTTATATGTTTCTTTAGCAAATAAATTCACTCCCTTCCCAATTGCATACAGTTAAGAAAATGAGGAAAATTAATTTTTAAAAAATGGAAAAATCATTTAACATGTATTTTCTTTATCCTGAGAGAAAAGTTCTTGCGCGGTTATATTAACTTCCCTTGAATTTACTTTGAAAGAACTTAGGCTAGTATCCTTATTCTTCGATTAACAGCAGAAACTTTGTATTATTAACTAAATGGGGCCTTTAAAATGTTCAGAGTGTTCCCGCATACTTGATTTTATTTGAGTATCATAAATAGTCTGTGAGATCGGTGAGACAGCTATTATTAGTCTCCTCTTACAAATTAAGAAAATACTGACACTCATGAAGTTCACTTGCAGCTGGTCACACAGCTGATAAATGACAGTGTTGGCACATGAGCCCTGGTCTTCAGTCTGGGATAGTGTCCTTTGATGTCTCTCAGCTATTTCTGTGTTTGGACTATTCTCATTTTGTAATTGTTCTCATCTTTTGCCCTGCCAGATTTGAATATCAAGTAGTTTAGCAAAAACCATATTTAAGTCTCATCTCCAAAGTACCTGGCAAATTTTTGGCCTGCTTACTTATAGTTACTAATAGTAAGGTGAACCATTGGCCTTAGTTCAGAGGGAGAGAGCTGACCTGCATTTTAAAAATGGGAACAAAAGTCAGAGATGAGCCTCAGGTGTAGCTATCGTAACTAGAACGAACTAGATAAGAGGGCCAGGTTCTAGCACCCAGTGTCCTTTCAGTTCTCTACAACGTTTCGTGATCTAATTCTTTGAGAAGTGTTTATACTGAGTGAATTATCTTTTTACTGATCACATTTCTTGGTTCTTATTTTTATTGTTTCTTCGTGTAGGGGTCTTATTCCTCGCCTCCTAGGGGACATCATTTCCTTGTGGCTCTGTAATTCACTGGCCTACCTCGTCAATACCTATGCACTGGACAGTGGGGTAGGTGTGACCTGATCAGCTGTACTGGCACTGACTTTATTGTATTCAGCTGGCTGCTAGGTTAGCTTCAAAGTAAAATGACAGTCTGCTACGCTCCAGATGCACATTATATGGCTAAAAATCATCAGTTGAGTTTTCAAAGGCTAATGGAATGATCCATATTGTTTACTGTAGAGATGCGCACCTAAAAAGGCCCTACCTGGGGTGTGCAGGGTAAGCCTGAGAGATCTAGCCCTGCCACCGTGCTGCAAGGAGATTACTTCTTTATTGGTTTCTAATTTTGGAGGATAGTATCTAGCAGAGAAACAGTTTTATGGTGTATCTAGGGGTTTTCATCTAACCTGAGGTGTGATGGGGGACTCCTGTATTGGGTTTTCTAGAAACCTCAGCCTGGGAGGTTTTGAGAATCAGCCTTTCCTAAAAGTGATGTTTCCCCTGCCTCCGCAGTTACAGGGCCTCTTTGTGCACAGGCAGCCCCATAGCGTGGTGGAAAATAGAACACACCAAGTAATGTGTCTAAATCCATGTGCACTTCTTGAGTATAAAGACTGATCTCCACGGTATCTGGATCCAAGCTAGATATATAGGTAGTGAATTGCCCTGTATACTGTAAATATACTATAAATAGTTTTCCAGGGACTGTATTTCTAGGACATGGGAAAAGGTTACAATTTTACTTTTTTTTTGTTTTTGAAATCCTGAGATTACTACATTTGGTCTTAAACTATCTTAGCCTAATATGAATTTGTTAATGTTGAATCAAGGTGATGATTTTGACCGCTGCCTTTTTCTGCTCATCATTCATATTTTATGTTTTTATCATCAAAATTCATTTTAAAGCTGTCAGACTGATACTTTAGGTATAGAATATATTGATACGGTTGGGGACAACTAACTGTTAACATCAGTTTGTTTTCACTTATTCTCATAAAGGCCTTCTGCCTATTATAGGTTTCTACAATGAGCGAAATGAAGAGTTATTCCCAAGCTGTCACAGGAGTGAGTTTTCTTAATCCTCTTAACCTTCGAGGAATAGTTGTGGGTTGTTTTTTTTTTTTTTTGCTATTATTAATTTGGCCTGTGTCATCAGTGCTTTAAAGTAACCAGATGTCTTGATGGAAAGTCTCCCTAAAATTTGTTTATGTTTGTCAGAGGTAACAATGGCCCCGAGTTCCTCATTTCACTGCTGAGTCACAGTAATAACAGCTCACGTGGTTTGGTGCTTTTTGCTTTCAAAGGGGGTACTGTGTCCTACACAAGAAAACTTCACCCTAAATAACGAGTCTTCACCATAAAGATGGAGTCTTTGAATAGTTGAGTTTCAAAGTAGTTTCCATCATCTTTTGAAAGAGGCTCGAATTTTTTTATTTTATTCAGGGGTGTTTTGAAATGCTTCATTGTATTTAGTTGTGTTTACTTTTTCTCCAAAATAATATAGTTCAGTTTTATTTGAATGAAGACTCAGTCATAGGATAAGAGACTTCTTCTGGCCTTTTGCTGAAATGTTGACTGTGCTGGTATGTTAAGAGGAAGAAGCATCTCCAAGCTCAAAAATGTGTAATTTAGCCTTTCCTGGTACACTGAGAGAGCAAACCAGTGTTGGAGTGTCTGACCACAGTGGTATGCAGCTCTAGGCCTTAAGAGAGGGGAAAGAATGGAGTAAATAAAACTATAAGTATCTAATAACTTAGCTGTCTTTTTTTTTTTTTTTTAATCACTTTACAGTTTTTTGCCAGTATGTTGACTTATCCTTTTGTGCTTGTGTCTAATCTTATGGCCGTCAACAACTGTGGGTAAGTGCCTTGTGTTTTTTCTCCTGGTGGTTGGCTGCCTAAATGCCTGACAGACAGAGCCGTCCTGGTAGAAGTTTGGGGGGAGAAAAATACAGTAGATGCCACTACTAGATTTCCTAGTTTTTTTTCTCTGTACGCTGCATGCAGCAGTAACGTCAGTTTGTATTTAGAAGCAGCCACCTCAGATCCTTTTTTGGATTAGAGAAGGGCATAAATAAATAATATTTCTCAAGTACTCATAGATAATATGCACTTGCCAATAGCATAGGTCCTATCCTCAAAAAGGCAAAATAATTAGCGAAATACTTTCACATCTTTCCTTTTTTAAAAAAATCTTTACCTCTTTTTTATGAAAGCTACAATAACTATGTTAGGGATTCAGTGACAACCTGTACCTGTTATTCCTAGAGGGTTTCATGGAGAAAGTGAGTTTTAAAGAAAGAGAAGTAAGAAATTTGGTTTATGGGAAGTTTGTTAGCCTTTCACTGTATTCGCTGGGAAGGGTGAGTGGTGGTGGGCTTCACTAATTTCCATCTGCTCGATGCTAAGTGACCCTACCAAGTGGAATAGAAGTTTTGCCTCTTGATACAATTCAAAACTCTGTTCTAGTGCAGTCCCTGCCACATTATGCCATTAGACATGTCATCGTTTTCAAGCAGGATATCAAATAGATAGCTGGGGAGCAGAGTTGCACTATCACATTACATTCTATTTGTGATTTATAGAGCAGCTGCCATGTATTAGCCTAGCACCTACTTGAAGGATGTGTTAGATTTATTATTACTTCTCACAGTTTTTAGAGAGGAAGTGATTTATGGCTTGTACCTGAGTAAGAGTCACTACTGTTTAGATCCATTGTCGTCTTTAGGTTTTTTGTGAATACGAGTTAGTTTTTAAACCCCCTTTCTCTGTTCTTTAATCCTATAATTACTTTGTCCTAGAGTTTCATTTGTCCACTTTAGAAAATACATAAAAGATTGAAGTTTCTGTTTGTTGATTTGAAACCTGACTATGTGGGGGGGAATCCTTTTGTGATGCTCAATCTTTCCCCTGCTCTAGTATAATTTGTTTCATTAGAGCTAAAATTGCTTCTCAGGGAGCCTTCTAGGTAGCAGAATATTTTGACAACTTTTTCTCAAACTCTTGAGTGAATGTGTTGAGTCACTAATTTTTTCTCCTATTTCAGCCTTGCTGGTGGATCCCCTCCTTACTCCCCAGTATATACTTCTTGGCTAGATTGTTGGTGCATACTACAGAAAGAGGTATTTTTCTCTCTTGTTTTGTCTGGGTTTGTTTTTCTTTGTTTTCTTAAATACTGTCACTGAAATCCTAGGTTAATTTTTGTGGCTCAGCCTTCAGCTGCCAATACCTGTACCCTTTACAGTGTCTCATATATATTTCTCTGGCATAATAATAAAACGTGATGTTTAGAAATCAGCAGCAGGGGTAATAAAGTAAGAACCCCTAGATGTGATCTAGAAGCCGTTTGAGCCATCACATTCAATTTGCAAATAGGGTCCAGGCAGACTTGTCCTGGGTGTTAAAATGATGGTCTTGATTTCAGACTGTCTTTTTTTCCAACCTCTGCTTTTTTTTTTTTTAATTCCTCAGAATTTCCTTATATGTATTCAAGTGTTTACATGCAATATAGATGAGGAAAGTGAGAAATAAGAAGTTGTTTGTTTATGACAAATTATTTGTCACAGTGGTATTGGTAGAGCTGGTCTCTTACTTGTAAGCTATTGTTAGTGGATGATTTTGTCCAGACTCCAATTTATTGCAGTAAAACCTGCGAAAGCCGGAACCTGGGTAAGGTGGAAACCTGTCAAAGAAGGAAAGCGTGAATATTTTCCACTAATAGAGAGCAATAGAAAAATGGTAAGACTGCACCCTGCCAAAGGTGGAAAACTTGCGAGACCCGGAAAACCAAGGCAGTCCTGTTGAATTCTGGCTCTCACAGGTTTTGTTGTATTTGTTATTGCTATGAGGTATGTCATCTGCAACCAGAAGCTCTTGATCAGTCTAGGTAAAGCTTTATTAGAGCTAGAATAATGGATGGGCTGTGAGCTAAATTTAGCATGACATCACTTAAAATAGCCATCAGTTTTAAAGCTGTTTTTGAGTGGGAAGCACTTTTTAAAGGATTGCAGAGGAAAGTATAAAAAAGCTCTTTGTTACATTATTTTACAGCACTAGTAATGCATATGAGAAAGGCCTTTGTTCACAGAGCCCAGGCTTCACCAGCCTGAACTGTGAATGAAGAGGCCTAAGTGCTGCTGCGGCTGCTTCTGCTCAGCGTGTATGCCCAGCAGGCCTGCTGCGAATCCAAGCTAGAACACTTGGATGATTTCAGTACAGTTCTGACATGAGCGGTGTGGGTTTCATTCTGAGTTTTATACCCTGTATTAGGTGAGCTCCTGTTGTGATCCTCATTTAAAAGGAAAAATGGCCTTTCTTTCCCTACTTTCTATTAGGGTATTAGTACACCACTCCTAGGGGACAGTTGGTCCTATAAGTGCTTGAGACAGCAGCACATCTTGATTGGCCATTTAGTACATGTCAGGTATCGTGCTAAGAGCTGTCTATGTATCAGCTCATGTAATCCTCAAACAACCAAATGAGGATAGGTACCATTATTTATCATCCCCATTCCCTGTATGCAGAAACTGTAACTTAGAGCAGTTAAAATAATTCCAAGTATGTAACCCAAGGTCACACAGTCTATTTGGGAGAGCTGTCTGACTTCAGAGTCAACTCAGTTAAGCTCACGTTACCATTTTATTTGTAAGATTTTTATAAGTACCTCTTCAAGACCTGACCATTTCATTAAAAAATAAATAAAAGCTAGCTCTTATCTTACCAAGCGTTAGGCCCTGTCCTGAGCACTGTACATATATTGACTCACTTGGTAACTCAGGTAGCAAGTGGCAGAGCCACAGTCCAGACTGAACATTCTGTCTTAAGTAAGAAATTCTTGCCTTATCTATGAGGCAGAATTGTAGTTTGTTAGTGGCAGAAGAGCTCAGCCTGAGTCAGAGAATACAAACTCCTTCTCTGTGATGCTGGCCTCAGTTTTGTCCTGATCATTTTAGTTGTGTCTCCCAGAAACATGTCCAGTTGAATCTCACTCTGCTAATTTGGATTGGCTGACCTCTTCTTCACGCTATACTTTGTGTTTATTTTTTTTCCAGGGAACTATGAGCCGAGGAAATAGCTTGTTTTTCCGGAAGGTCCCCTTTGGGAAGACTTATTGTTGTGACCTGAGAATGTTAATTTGAAGATGTGGGGCAGGGACAGTGACATTTCTATAGTCCCAGATGCACAGAATTATGGGAGAGAATGTTGATTTCTATACAGTGTGGCGTGCTTTTTTTAATAATCATTTAATCTTGGGAAAATGGAGGTGTTTGGTGTCTGCCTTTTTTGTTCTTTTTCCCATGCACAGAATTTGCCACTGAGATTCCCCCCTGTAGTTATTCTGAAGTGTGACCTTTTTGCTTCAGACTCTTATTTCACTTGAACAGAAAAAAAAAGTTTCATTTCTCTAAGCAGTACAGGCCAGGTTGGCATGTGATTTTAGTCTTGATTTAAGATTTTGTAAAATGAAGAGTAGAATCCCAAGAAGAAATAGAAAGAATTCTTAAAACCTAGGAAAATCAGTAAGGCCAGCTACATAAGAGGTTATGAATTACCTTCTCGTGGGCAGACCCTAGAAACAGTCGACAGCTTCCACAGAGTCTGCGTCCCATTAGATGTTCCCATTTGATTACCCGTCTCTCATACTTTAAGAAAGGACAATGACAGGGAATGTGCAAGAGTTAGAAAAGTGTAATGATTTTTTTTCAAAAGAAATTCTTGTTTTCATGTAAAATAAGAAAAGTGCTGCAGTACTACCCCTCTTTTCTAAGAGCTATGTCTTTGCCAGTCCCTGAATTAACATCATTACACAGTTATAATTGTGTATAATTTTTTTCTTTAGCTTTTTATTTTTGTTTTCTTTTTGTTGTTGTTGCAGAAGGCGAGTAGTTTGTTTTTCATCCTAATGACACCCTTGGAAAGTTTTTGTTAAGCTCTTATCTGGTAACGCAGACTGATGTCCACAGGGTCATTAGGCTATGGACCACCTCGCATGTCATACCCTGAACATGTTAACAGACCTTTACGGGAGGAAGAAATCACTGTAGGAGGAAATAAAATTCACCTCATGCATAAAGCTGTTATTTACTCAGGCCTTTTTAAAAGGAGGTTCAAATCCTGTAAAATGAGAAAACGTGGTTTTACTTATTTAAATAATCCCCTGGGACATTGCCAAACGAGTAAGTGCTTAATTTGCTGCTTGTCAGACTTCTCAGAGCAGCAGCACCCATAATATTGGGGGAGAGTGAGCATGCAGGGGTCTCTTCCCTCCCCCTGGGTTCAGGAATGCAGCCTGAAGCTCCAGTAGCTCAGCTTGAAATGTCTTTGATGTCTCTTACTTTGTCTCACAAAGTAAATTTTATATACTATTCAATATTATCTGCATTTGTTTTAATATAAAAATGTTTTGCATTACCTACTTTTTTTCCCAAAAAAATCTTCAAGTAAAGATGATCTAGGAAAATGTGCCATGTTTATGCTGTGGCTTCTGTACACACACGCTCATGCGCGCGCACACACGCGCACGCGCGCACACACGCCTGCCTATCCCTAGTTGAGAAGCATGTCCGACTGTAATAACTAGTGTACCACCAGGGGGCACCCAGGTATTGGTTTTTCTCCATGTTATTTGAGCTGCTGAGAAATTCACCAAGGCCTGGAATTGCTCAAAGTACTAGTCCAGTCATTTTTTCTAAGTTGTTACACTATATTTCATGGAAGTAACATTCAGTAGCATGTGTTGTTTTAATCTTACTGCATCCAAGCTTTAGATCCAGTAGGGGCCCAATACCTATGGTCCTCCATAAAATCTAATTATAGGCTGTTAACATAATCAAAAGTCTGAAGTTTATTCAAAAACAAACACACAAAAAAAACAAGTGGAGCCCTGGTGGCACGGTAGTTCAGAGCTATGGCTGCTAACTAAAAGGTCAGCAGTTCAAATCTACCAGCCGCTCCTTAGAAATCCTACCGGGCAGTTTTACTCTGTCCTGTAGGGTCTTTTTGAGTCAGAATCTACTTGACGGCAATGGGTTTGTTTTTTCAGGAGTTAGTAAATATAGGTAGATGCTCTTAAGATACGTATGTAAGAAATAATGAACTGGCTCAGTAAATAACATAAGGGTTTTCTAGTGAGCTACACCTGTGAAGCTGGGCAAACGGTCTGCATTGGTGGTACCAAGCTAAATTGCCAGGAAATAGCCCCCTAGGGAGTGTGATGGTCATTGTAGACCTGATCGAAGAAAAGAATGGGGGTGTCCTGGAACTTTGGGGGTGGCTGTAAAATACCAGGGTAAAAAGTCAACCTTAAGATAAAAGAAACTTTAAATATAAGTCCTATACCCCAGCTTCTCACTGTTGCCTGAACACACCTTGGCTTTTCTGCAATTACCTCTTCGAGAAATGTCCTTTTTCCCTTTCCCTACTGAAGTGTTCCCTATACTGTGTGACTCAGTAAAGTCTCTCATAGTCCTCCCAACCAGATAAGGGCTTTGCCTCCAAACTCTCTCTCCCCCGAGCAAGTAATTATAAACCAGTTGCCATCTAGCCAAACTGACAAAATGGAAACTATCCAAGTTGAAAATTTACATAGTAGTGGCAGTACTTCTCCCTGAGTTAGAAATCTGTGTGAAAACTTGTATTCAGCCCTTTAAAACAGGCCCACTCCCCCAGGCACTCTGCTAATTCAGGACTGAAGCCACTCCCAATGTCCACCTTTCAGCCGAAAATTAGACAGGCCTATAATACAAACAGATCCCTAGTGGCACAATGGTTAAGTGCTCAGATGCTAACCAAAAGGTCAGCAGTTCGAACCATCAGCTGCTCCTTGAAAACCCTATGGGGCGGTTTCACTCCATTCTGTAGGGTTGCTGTGAGTTGGAATTGACTCGACAGCAATGAGTTTTATAAAACAACACGTGAAGAATGTGCTTCTTGGTTCAGTCAAGTATATGAGATCACATGGGCAACACTTGCCCAAAAACAAAGACGAGAAGGCAGGAAGGGACAGGAAAACTGGATGAATGGACACGGGGAATCTGGAACGGAAAGGGAAAGTGCTGACACATTGCAGGGATTTCAACCAACGTCATAAGACAATCTGTGTGGAAATCTTTGAATGAGAAAGTAATTCGTGCTGTAAACTTTCACCTAAAACACAGTAAAATTAAAAGTAATTTAAAAAAACAGGCCTTTCTAAAAACATCAGCTTCCCTGGGCTTTATGGAAAAACTGCCTGCTCAAGTCACAATCAATAAAGATGTACAGGAAAGGCCAGTTTAAGGTGCTGCAGCAGGTAAGGGAGCAAGAAGAGAACAAACATCAGTGGGGGCATTGACTGCCAAGCCCGTCTGGTGAGTTTTAATTCTCATATCTCTGGTAGGATAGGTATCCCCACTATAGAAATAAAATGAGACTCAGATTAATAACTCACCAAAATCATACTAGTAAGCTAGTAAGTAGTTTCAGAGCTGGAGTTGAACTTAGATTTATCGGCTTCAAGCACATTGTTTACTGCAACATGGAGATTATGAAATACTGAGAAACAAGCAGCCAGTACATCAAAATGATAAGTAATTTGTCTGATGAGAAAGGCCTCCAACTGTAGTCAAAGCAGTGAGCCAAAGACCAGACCTCCCACAGAGGAGAGTTGGTCTTAAATGAGAGATTGTTCTTGCCGCTGCAGAATGATAAACATGTAAAGCAACTGAAAATAGAAATGATCGACATTACTTTTCTAAACTGTTATGATGATTAATGCAGATGAAAGGCTAAGTTACTGTACAGTCAGGATTTATTTCTAGAAGTACTGCTAGTCCAATGTATTTAGAGGATACCATTTCTTGCCAGTCATCTACACGTCAGCTCCTCTCATGGGTGCTTCTAGAACATCCTTGCAGATTGGATGGGTTTGTTCAGGCTGCCTCCCTAACTGCCATAGTAACTTACATCTTCGGGAATTTTGTTTTTTTGGTTTGGTTTTTTTAAAACAGTTATGTTTTATCTCCTTTTCAGAGATGTTTCGGTATACCTAAAGATGTGACGTGACATTTTTTTCCCCCACTGTATTGATCCCTCATGTTATTTTCTCTTTGACCTGAGAGTCAGAACTTTCCACTTTGATTTTTGTACTGGAGGGCAAGTTCCAAATGAAACGTTCTTTTGCCACCAACCAAAAAATAGCTTTTCTTGAGGAGAATGTTTCAGATGGGAATGAGGAACATGGTATGCACCCAAATTAATGGGAGGATTAATTTTTTAAAGCAACTGTGAGGGTGTTTTCTTTCCAACTACCTTGTATGAACCAGCTTCCTCATCCATTTGCTGCCAGATGTGTCTTGGGACAGCCTCTTAGCAGTGGACTAGTAGCCTCCCACATACATACACACTTCTAGTCTGCCACCATCTTGAGGACTGTAGTCCTGAGAAAATCGCCAGGAGTCCATTTTGCCTTGGTCTCTAAGTGGGTTTCCCTGCAATCTGGGCCCTAAATCTCTTGTCTGGGATGAATTAGGCTGATTTTGCATTAAAACTGCAATTGTTCTGGAACCAATTTATTACAATCCTGAAGGAAAATGTTTTGAAACAGGTTCAGATTGGTACTACACACCAAAATATGGTAGAGGACAGCACTTTAGAGACAAGCAAGGAAAAGGGGAGGGAGAGAAACAGAAGTATGACCTGGAGGTGTTCTTCAAGACTCAGTGGCTTCCTGAGAGAGCAGATGATTAAACAAACTTTGCCCTGCAGTTCTCTGAAGGTCTCTAAGACAGGCACAATAGGTGAGTGAAACTTTCCTAGCACCAACCTCTGCCTCATTAAGGCAGCCAAAAGAATGGACTATCCGCTGTTAATTCCACATTTCCATGGAAAATCTACTAGACATTACCATTTATTTCCAAACAAACAGAGTAGCATGAGGAGCCAGAGGTTAAACAAGGACAAGAACCAGAATTACACCTTCTCTCCTTTTCTCCAGTCTGGGGCCCTGCCCTCCTGGCTTTAAAAAGACTGGTCAGAATGTCCTTCGGAAACAGAAAAGGGTGAAAACAGAAACTGGCACGAAGCCTCCCTCAGACTGTTCACCTCCTACTGGAATTGAATTCAGTATCTCATGCTTTTACTCTCCCTGAGGGGACTATGCTTAGAAATTATCAGCACAACCCTCAGCTAGGAAATGTGTGCCCTGTGCAAAGTCTTGTTCTAGGAGCAGGGGAGGGTGCAAAGACACGTATCTCTCCCTGTCCTTCTTGGAGCTTAGTGTTCACTGAGGAGAGGATGCAGTATGACAGGAACATAAAAAACTAGGAATGTTGGGAGGGTTAAATGAAACCATATGTAACACTGCCACGCCTGGTGCACTGGAAGAGGGTAATACTGTGGTTACTGTTGTTCAAGGCAGAATATGCCATGAGAAGTTGAAACTAAGCACCCTGTGATTTACAAGCCGGAAAGCTCACATCCGATCGGGGGACATCAGAGAAGACTGCATGAAGGAGTGACATTTGAGCTGATTTTTAGGGATAGTGAGGCTACTGGAAGGCAAGATGGAGGAATGGGAACAGAACAAGCTGTCGAGTTCAGTTTCCAGCTCTGTCACCACCTGCCTCAGGCTTCTCATCTGTAAAATGAGAATAATACTTCTCTTATTGGAGTATTAAATTTAGTACAGTGCCTGGCAAATAGTAAGCATTCAGTATATGGTAGCTAATATTGGAATTTTAAGAGCTGGAAGGGGAGGGCTTACTTTAGAAGGATAGACAATAATATGAGTAAAATTATGCAGTTAGGAAAGGCTAAAGCAATCGAAGACAAATGCATCTTTAACTCTCCTAAACCTTTCTTCAAAGCTGCATTTCTGCCATATCCTGAGTTCCCTGAACAGTGACTAGCACGGAGTAGATAACAAATGCTTGTTCAGTGAATGAATGTCCACTTGCCTCCCTCACGTATCCATCGGAATGTCCTCCAGAATCCTTAAGTTGAATTGCATCTAAACCCCAAGCCTGCTGCGCTACTTGGATTTTGAGTTTTGAGTAAACATATCACGATCACCCTATCTCCCAAGCTAAAAACGCTGGAGATGACTGAGTCCTCTCTACTCCTCCCTGTACTTCCAAGAAGTCACTGGTACTCAGAAATGACTCTTGAATTTGTCCTCTCCCTTCTGCCCCTACTGCCATGGTTCATCATCTCTGCTCAGCTGTTGCAACAGCTTTCTATCTTGTCTTCCTGCCCCAAGTGCAGGGCAGGGGGCAGTAGATAAAGCTGGAGCTCTACAGCATGACCAAGGCATAGAGCGTGGCTGTGACTTCTCTCTGCCTGCACAAGCTTCTGGCAAAGGACAAAATACTTCTTTCTGACCCAAGCTCCTTAAGACATGTGGCCCTAGGATCTTCAAATTATTCCACCCTGAGATCAAGCCATGCAGTCCCAGTTCTCCCCCCCGCAGACTGCTGCTCTGTACCTCGTACTCCACCAGCAGCCGCTGCTGCATCTGTTATCTTCCACTGTAGCCTTGTGCAGAAGGAGCCAGGCTGAGAGACGGGGATATTTATAAACAGAAAGTGGGTGTAAAGTTCTGCAGTCAAACGTTTTAAACAAGGCTAATTCCGTCTCTCCTCTCAAGCTTTAAAATTCCCGTTCACCCCCTCATCTTCCATCCTTTTCTCCCTCAACCCCCTCATATTCCATCCTTTTCCCAAAGCCTGTAAATTCCTGCCCTCTCCTTGGTCAGAGCCATGATCAACCTGGAGTTCATGGTAGCTAAGAGCTGTAACATAGGAGTATGAGAAATATGAACGAATTCAGCACCTATAGGCCACTGTACAGAGTAAAAGATTATTGGGATAAATGTACCCCCCACCTAACAATAGGCTGTTCATTGAGGGCCTGCTATGTGTCTTGTCCGTATATCCATTATCTCCAGTCCATAGAACAAGCATATGTGCTAAATATTACCCCATTTTACAATAGAAAAGTGAGGCCCAGGAAGGTTAACTGATTGCCCAAGATAAGTAAATGACAAAGCCAGGATTCCAGTCTGGATCTGCAAGTCAGTGGAATTCCTAGTATGCTACGCACATGTATTGAGCCCTGCTATCTTTCTGCACAAAAGTAGGGGAACAGATTTTAACAAGGAATTAAATATGAAACTAAAGAGTGAGCCCGTGATTTGATTATAGCAATGAAAGGGTCAGCACTGTATATTGTGGTTGCATACTCAGAAGCCCAACTCAAACTGGCTTAATTAAGAAAAGGAATGTATCGGCTCAAGTAACAGTGGTTCAGACAGGGCATTGGGGCTCGTGTTCTCCCTGCCCTTCAGTGCTGCCCACCTCAGCTTGGTGTCCCACTCTGACAGGCTGTCTCCACAAGGTGCCAGCTGGCAGCTCCACCCACATGGCTTTTTATAATTCCAGAGAAAGAGCAAATGTCTCTTCAGGGAGCTCCAGCAAAAATCCCCTTGAGAAATCTGGCTTGTAACAGTAACAGACGTCCATCTGTAAACAATTCAATGTGTCTGGGGGAGTGGAGTCCTCTACTGGCCAGGCCTGAGTCACGGGCCCAGCTGGAAGGGGTTAGGGTCCATGGTCAGCCCCACTGGAACCATATACATTGAACTGGACTATTTTCAAACGTGCAGGAGTGTGGCTTGTCAAAGGAAGGTTCGCTGGGCAAAAACAATTACCCTATACCTTGTTCAAAGGAAACAGCTTGAATAGAAGGGGAAAGAAAGCAACACAGTCCACCAAGAAAATATAATATGAAAACCCATGAACTCCTGAGGTGGGCACAGGAGTTAATGTTTATTGAAACCTACTATGCACAGGGGAAGCCCTGGTGGTGCAGTGGTTAAGAGCTATGGCTGCTAACCAAAAGTTCGGCAGTTCGAATCCACCAGGCACTCCTTGGAAACTGTAAGGGGCAGTTCTACTCTGTCCTATAGGGTCGTCATGAGTCGGAATTGACTCAGTGGCAACGGGTTTGGGTTTTTTGGTACTACGCACAGGTACGTACACCTATCATCTCAGTTAATCATCCCACGAGCCAGATAACGTCCCCATTTTTCAAGTGAGAAAACCTGAAGCTCAGAGATTTAAGCAAGCTAGTAAACGGCAGAGCTAGGATTCAAACCTGGGTACGTTTGACTCCAAACCCTGCATGCTTTACAGCCCAGCACACTACCAATCCACAGAAGAAGGGCTTGATAATCTGTTTCTGTAAAGATTATAGTCAAGAAAACCCTCCGTAGCAATTCTACTCTATAACACAAGGGGGTCACCACTAATTGGAATCGACTCAATGGCAACTAAACAACAGTAAGACTGCCGGTCTAGGAGGAGACAGACAGACAGACAGTAAAAGCCTTCAGGTGAGACTGGTGGATGAGCACTTTGAAGCCACGTCTCTTTGGGTTGCACTTCTGACTGCTCAGGCAGGCTCTGAGGGCAGGATGGCACTGGCTGGGAAACCTCTCTGCCCTGACAACCATGGTCTGGCACAGCTGCCCGCTGAGCAGCAAATATACATTCTTGACGTGCATCAATGCCAATTTCCTCTCTCAGTGGGAAGAAGAACCTGCTAGGGAGCTACTCCCCCAACCTACCTCTGACGATGGGAGAGACTTGCCTGGCGCTGTCAGTGTGGCCAGGAACCACAGGAGAATGCTGAATTGAGAAGGAAGGGCAAGTTGAACATGGAGTGAGTAGATGAATAGTTCTAGAAAAGTGATTTGAAAATATTAGAGAAAAATTACGATCTCAAGTTTAGAGACTTGAAATGGGAATATAGTGCAGGAGAGATAGGAAGCTCTGAAACAGAAAATTAGGACAGCCATTTGCAGAAAATGCCTATACAGAAAAAAGGAGGAGAGCTGAAGAAACCAAACCAAAAAAACCCACTGCCTTTGTGTCAATTCCAACTCATAGCGACCCTATAGGACAGAGTAGAACTCCCACATAGAGTTTCCAAGGAGTGCCTGGTGGATTCAAACTGCTAGCCTTTGGGGTAGCAGCCATAGCTCTTAACCATTGTACCACCAGGGCTTCCTGAAGAAACCAGCGTGGCTTTATAGAGAGCTCTCTGATGAGCTCAGAAATTAAAAGGTAGAGTATAAAAGATAGTAGGAAGGGTGAGGTCTGTGGTAAGCTGAGACTTGAAAAGGGTGCAGGCAATAAGAGATATCATTAGTTACGTTCAGAGCAAGAAGAATAAGGAGAGGACAGGGCTGCCACTTGGGGATGAAGGTGTCAGGTTAGCATTTGTCAGAGAGAAAACAATACTCAACCACAATTTTCTTCTTTCTCCACTGAGGAAAGCATATCTAAACTGGGAAGAATAAAACAAAACATCATTTAGAAGAAGTTGGAGCCCCAGATAGAAGATAGTAAGAAAACCTAAGCACCTAGGCACTTAAAATAAGTTGCAAGGTGCTGAAATGCCTTAGCAGATAAGATCGTAGGGCCCTTGCCAGAGTAGCTGAGAAGCCATAGAGAAAAGAAAGGGGCCACATGCTGGATAGCTGCCAATGTCCTGATATTCAGAAAAAGGGCAAAGGTAGATTCTGGAAACTGTAGGGGGGCACATTTGAGGTGAATTCTCCCCAAAATTTATTCAAGAATGTAATGTTAAACCTAGAATACCTAGAAAAAGAAACGGCACATTCACCAAAGATAGTAAATAATAATAATGACAATAAAAAAGCAAAACCCATTGCTGTCCAGTCGATTCTGACTCATGGTGACCCACGTGTTCCATAGGGTGTTCTTGGCTGTAATCTTTACAGAAGCAGATTGCCAGGCCTTTCTTCTGTCATGCCACTGGGTAGGTTTGAACAATAACAATAATATTATTTACTCATTTCTTTGGTAGACACCTGAGAAAATTCCTTGTTTTCAGTTAGAGACTGAATGCCTCATGATTGAGGAGACAAATAGTAAAACAGAGATCTCGGAGATTGCCCAGCTAGGTGGATTTATAGCCCAATTGACTACAGTACCGCCTCCTCCATCCCTGTTGGCTATTGAGTTGCTGCAGATCCGAGCAGAAGTCTGCATTCCCTGTACCAGGCACTGCGTCTGTCTGCCACGCTTGCTATATTTGCAGACAGCACCACTGTTGAGAGAAAAAGCTAGTATTTGGATATCAGAATCAAGACTCTAAAATATCTCGAAACAGTGGACTGAACCCAGCAGGATGCAATTTAACAGAAATCAGGGGAAAGGTCTACATTTCGATTTTTTTTTTTTTTTAAATCAGCTGCACAATCACAGGATGAAGTTTGGTTGGACATTGGTGCCTGTGAAAAAGGCTTTTAGCCATTCTCAGGCTGAACAGAAAGCAGTAGGAATGGAGCAGCTGCTTAAAAAGATAGCATCCCCTCCCTTTTTGATTTTAGGTACAAAAGGATAAAACAGTGAAAAATATGTCTCTCTCCCATAACCATTTCCCTTCCCAGGAGGCAAGCACTGTCACCAGTTTCTGGTGTAACCTCTCAGAGGTATTTGGTGCATATACAAGCAAATGCATACTTACTTTTTCTTTTTTTACATAAATAGTAACATATTGTACACCTTGCTTTTCTTACTTAACAGTGTATCTTAGAGATTACTTCATATCAGTATACGAAATGCTTCCTCATTCTTTTAGAGAGTGCACAGTATTCTATTGCATACATGTATAATAATTTATTTAATTGGTCCTCTATTTCTGGACGTGTAGATGGTTTCCGACATGCCATTGCAAACAATGCTGCAATTAGTAACTTCGTACATATGTCATTTCAAACATGGGCATTATCTGAAGAACATCTTTTCAAGAAGGGGAATTACTGAGTTAAAGGGCGTGGACATTTTAAAATTTGGTAGATATCACCAAATTGTACCAATTTACCCTCACTCCTACAGTGTATGAATAGCTGACTCTTCACATCCTCGCCAATACAAAGTGTTATAAATCTTATTGATCTTTGACAGTCTGAGAGGAAAAAAATATTGGCATATTATTGTAATTTTCTTATCCTAATGGTGGCGCAGTAGTTAAAACAATCAACTGCAAACTGAAAGGTCAGTGGTTTGAAACCACTGGTGGCTCCAGGGGAGAAAGCTGTGGCAGTCTGCTTCCCTAGAGATTTACAGCCTTGGAAACCCTATGGGGTTGCTATGAGTCGGCAATGAGTTTTGTTTGTTTGTTTGTTTTTATAGTTATTTAAGGAGGCCTGGTGGCGTAGTGGTTAAGCACACAACTGCTAACCAAAAGGTCTGCGGTTTGAAACCACCAGCCTCTCCTCTGGAGAAAGATGTGGTAGTCAGCTTCCATACAGATTGTTGTTCGGTGCCATGGAGTCTGTTCTGACTCATAGCAATGCCGGGCACAATGGAATGAAACACCGCCCAGTTCTGCGCCATCCTCTCAATCGTTGCTGTCTTTGAACCCATTGTTGCAGCCACTGTGTCTGTCCATGTTCTTGAGGGTCTTCCTCTTTTTCCCTGACCCTCTACTTTACGAAGCATGATGTCCTTCTCCAAGGACCCATCCCACCTGATAACTTCTTTAAAGTAAGTGAGACCAAGTCCCACTATCTTCCCTTCTAAGGAGCATTCTGGCTGTACCTCTTCTAAGACAGATTAGTTTGTTCTTCTGGCAACCAAAAACACCAAACCCGTTGCCACTGAGTTGATTGCAACTCACAGCAACCCTATTGGACAGAGTAGAACTGCTCCATAGGGTTCCCACGGAGTGGCTGGTGGATTTGAACTGCAAACCTTTCGGTTAGCAGCCAATTTCTTAACCACTGTGCCACCAGCGCTCTGTTCTTGTGGCAGTCCATGGTATATTCAATATTCTTCGCCAACACCATAATTCAAAGGCATCAGTTCTTCAGCCTACTTATTCATTATACAACTTTCACATGCATATGAGGTGATGGAAAATACCATGGCTTGGGTCAGACGCACCTTAGTCCTCGAAGTGACATCTTGGCTTTTTAACACTTTAAGGAGATCTTTTTCAGTTGCTTTTCCCAATGCACTACATCATTTGATTTCTTGACTGCTGCTTCCATGGACATTGATTGTGGATCCAAGTAAAATGAAACACTTGACAACATCAGTCTTTTCTCCATTTATCATGATGTTGCTTATTGGTCCAGTTGTGAGGATTTTTGTTTTCTTTCCGGTGAGGTGTAATCCACACTGAAGATTGTAGTCTTTGGTCTTCATCAGTAAGTGCTTCAAGTCTCTTCACCTTCAGCAAGCAAGGTTGTGTTATCTGCATAATGCAGGTTGCTAATGAGTCTTCCTCCAATCCTGATACCCAGTTCTTCTTCATATAGTCTAGCTTCTCAAGTTATTTGCTTAGTATACAGATTGAATAAGTGTAGTGAAATAATACAACCCTGACACACACCATTCCTGATTTAAAACCTCGCAGTATTCCCTGGTTCTGTTCGAATGACTGCCTCTTGGCCTGTGTACAGGTTCCACCTGAGCATAATTTAGTGTTCTGGAATTCTCATTCTTTGCAATTTTAACCATAATTTGTTATGATCCACACAGTCCAATGCCTTCGCATAGTCAATAAAACACAGGTAAACATCTTTCTGGTATTCTCTGCTTTCGGCCAAGATCCATCTGACATCAGCAATAATATCCCTCCTTCCACATCCTCTTCTGAATCCGGCTTGAATTTCTGGCAGTTCCCTGTTGATGTACTGCTGCAATTGTTTTTGAATTATCTTTGGCAAAATTTTACTTGCATGTGATATTAATGATATTGTTTGATAATTTCCACAATCCATTAGATCACTTTTCTTTGGAGTGGGCACAATTATGGACCTCTTCAAGTTGGTTGGCCAGGTAACAGTCTTCCAAATTTCTTGTCACAGACATGTGAGCACTTCCAGCGTAGCATGTGTTTGTTGAAACATCTGAACTAGTATTCCATCAGTTCCTGGAGCCTTGTTTTTCGCCAGTGTCTTCAGTGTAGCTTGAATTTCTTCCTTCAGTATCATCGGTTCCTGATCATATGCTACCTCCTGAAATGGTTGAATGTCGACCAGTTCTTTTTGGTACAGTGATGCTGTGTATTCCTTCCATCTTCTTTTGATGCTTCTTGCGTTGTTCAATTTTTTGCCAATAAAATTTTTCAGTATTGCAACTCAAGGCTTGAATTTTTTCTTCATTTCTTTCAGCTTGAGAAATACTGAGCATGTTCTTCCCTTTTGCTTTTCTAACTCCACGTCTTTGAACATTTCATTATAATACTTTACTTTGTCTTCTCAAGCCACGTTTTCAAATCTTCTGTTCATCTCTTTTATTTCATCATTTCTTCCTTTCGCTTTAGCTACTTATCTTAGTTATCTAGTGCTGCTGTAACAGAAATACCATAAGGTGATGGCTTTAAAAACCAGAAGACCAAACCCGTTGCCATCGAGTCAATTCTGACTCATAGTGACCCATAGGACAGAGTAGAACTGCCCCATAGAGTTTCTAAGGAGAGCCTGGTGGATTCAAACTGCCAACCTTTTGGTTAGCAGTCAGCACTTAACCACTATGCCACCAGGGTTTCCTACAAACAGAAATTTATTTTCTCAGTCTAGGAGTCTAAAAGTCTGAATTGAGGGCACCAGCTCCAGGGGAAGGCTTTCTCTCTCTGTCGGTTCTAGGGTAAGTCCTTGTCATCAATCTTCCTCTGGTCTAGGAGTTTCTCAGTGCAGTTCAAAGGATGCACTGGGTCCAAAGGATGCACTCTGCTCCCAGATCTTCCTTCTTGTTGGTATGAGGTCCCTCTCTCTGCTTCGTTCTCTCTCCTTTATCTCTCGTAAGATAAAAAGTGATGCAGGCCACACCCCAGGAAACTCTCCTTACATCTGATCAGGGCTGTGACCTGAGTAAGGGTGTTGCATCCCACCCTAATCCTCTTTAACATAACTAATCTTGCCTTGTTAACCACAGGCAGAGATTAGGATTTACAACACGTAAGATAATCACATCAGATCACAAAATGGTGGACAACTACACAATATTGGGAATCATGGCCTAGCCAAGTTGATACACATTTCTGGGGGACACAATTCAATCCATAACACCACTGTACGTTCAAGAGCATGTTTCAAACCTCTTCTGACATCCATTTTGGTCTTTTGTTTCTTTTCTGTGTTTTTAATAACCTTTTACTTTCTTCATGGATGAATTCTGTCTCAGTTATCTAGCGCTGCTATAAGAGAAATACCACAAGTGGATGGCTTTAACAAACAGAAATTTAGTCTCTCACAATTTAAGAGGCTCGAAGTCCAAATTCAGGGCACCAGCTCTAGGGGAAGGCTTTCTCTCTCTGTCAGCTCTGGGGGAAGGTCCTTGTCTCCTTTCAACATCTGCAGGCCTGGCATCCCTTGAAGATCTCCATGTGTCTTGGCATCAATCTTCCCCTGGGCCTAGGAGGTTCTCAGTGCAGGGACCCTGGGTCCAAAGGACACACTTTGCTCCCGGCTCTTCTTTCTTGGTGGTACTGAGGTTTGTCTCTCTTTGCTTGCTTCTCTCTCCTTTTATCTCTTGAAAGATAAGGTGTGCAGGCCATACCTCAGAGAAACTCCCCTTATATCTGATCAGGGCAGTGACGTAAGTAAGGGTGTTGCATCCCACCCTAATCCCCTTGTAACTGATTGGCTGATCACATCAGATCACATCATGGAGTATGATTGCATCATTAAATAACTGCCAAATTACATCATTATGTAACTGCCAAACCACTGAGAATCATGGCCTAGCCAAGTTGACACATATTTTTGGGTGACACAATTCAATACATGACAATGTCCTTTATGTCATCCCACAACTCGTCAGGTCTTTGGTCATTAGTGTTCGATGAGTCAAATCTCTTCTTGAGATGGTCTCTAAATTCAGGTGGGATGTACTGAAGGTTGTACTTTGGTTCTCATGGACTTGTTTTAATTTTCTTCAGCTTTAACTTGAACTTGCTTATGAACAATTGATGGTCTGTTCTGCAGTAGGTCCCAGCCTTGTTTTGACTGATGATATTGAACTTCTCTATCATCTCTTTCCACAGGTGTATTTGATTTGATTTCTGTATATTCCATCTGGGAAGGTCCACGTGTATAGTCACTGTTTATGTTGTTGAAAAAAGGTATTTGCAATGAAGAAGTCGTTGGTCTTGAGAAATTATATCATGCGATCTCCAGCATTGTTTCTATCACCAAGCCCATATTTTCCAACTACCAATCCTTCTTCTTTGTTTCCAGCTTTTGCATTCTAATCACCAGTAATTATCAGTGCATCTTGATTGCATGTTTGATCAATTGCTGAGTGCAGAAGTTGGTAATAATCTTCAATGTCTTCATCTTTGGCGTTAGTGGTTGTTGTGTAAATTTGAAGAATAGTTGTATTAACTGGTCTTCTTTGTAGGTGTATGGATATTATCCTATCACTGACAGCATTGTACTCAGGATAGATCTTGAAATGTTCTTTCTGATGATGACTGTGATGCCATTCCAAGATTACAGCCTTGGAAACCCTATGGGGAAGTTCTACTCTGTTCTGTAGGGTTACTGTTAGTTGGAATCCACTCGATGGCAATGCGTGTAATAGTTATTTGTATTTTCTTTTTTCATTAGCTGTTTATATCCTTCACCCATTTTTTTACTGTCTTTTTCTTAGAGCTCTTTATATATTAAAGAAATTTGCTCTTTGTGATGTGAGTTATAGATGTTTTCCAATTTGTAGTTTGTTTTTTGATTTTATTTCTGGCAATTTTGCGATGTAAATATGTCTTAGTTTTAAGTATAGGAAAATTTATCCATCAAATTTTTTTATGACTTCTGGATTTTGCATCATACCTCAAAGTCCTTTCTTCACTTTTAAATTAAAATATGTACATATATATGTATCCTGATTTCTTTTAGTACTTTTTTGTTTCATTTTTACATTTAAATATTTGATCCATTTGTAATTTGTTTTGGTATAAGGTATGACATATGGATCCAACTTGTTTTTTTCCAGTTGGCTGTCCAGATGTTCCCACACAATTTATTAAATAATTTATTTTTTCCCCTTCTTATCTGAAATGCCACCTTTATAAGATTCTAATTCCAGTATGTATTTGCATCTGCTCAGAGCCCTGGTGGCACAGTGGTTAAGCGCTTGGCTGCTAACCGAAGGTCAGCAGTTCGAACCCACCAGCCGCTTCATCAGGGGAAGATGTGGCAGTGTGCTTCCATAAAGATTATGTTACGGGGTAGAAATCCCAGGTTCGTGCTTGGCATGGCTCATATTGGCCAATAAACAAGAGACTGAGGTAGGAGAACAGGAAAGGCACCTTTATTTTGTTGTACAAGGAAAAGGAGTCAGTCAGAGCTGCTGCTGCCAAGACTGCTTACCAGTCTTTTAAAGGGGTTTACAAGTAGGGAGTGCATACAGATTACGTCAGCAACATTCTTAATCATACTAATAATTCTTAATCATACTACGCAGGTGCAGTGGGGTTTACATAAAAGCAGAATTCAAATGCAAAGCTGAGGGGGAGGAAGCTAAGCAAAGAAAATAGGATTTTTAATACAGTATTATCTTAGTCATCTATTGCTGCTATAACAGAAATACCACAAGTGGATGGCTTTAACAAAGAGAAATTTATTCTCTCACAGTCCAGTAGGCTACAAATCCAAACTCAGGGTGTCAGCTCCAGGGGAAGGCTTTCTCTCTCCATCGGCTCTGGAGGAAGGTCCTTGTCATCATTCTTCCCTTGGTCTGGGAGCATCTCAGCACAGGAACCTCAGGTCCAAAAGACGTGCTCTGCTCCTGGTGCTGCTTTCTTGGTGGTATGAGGTCCCCAATTCTCTGCTTGCTTCCCTTTCCTTTTATCTCTTGCAAGATAAAAGGTGGTGCAGGCCACACCCTAGGGAAACTCCCTTTACATTGGATCAGGGATGTGACCTTAGTAAGGGTGTTATACAATCCCGCTAATTCTCTTTAACATAGAATAACAATCACAAAATGGAGGACAACCACACAGTACTAGGAATCATGGCCCAGCCAAATTGATACACACATTTTTTGAGGGGGCATAATTCAATCCATGACAAGTACTGTGGGGGCCATCTCAATTACAGCCTTGGAAACCCTATGGGGCAGTTCTACCCTGTCCTATCGGGGTGCTGTAAGTCAGAATTGACTCCACGGCATTGGGTTTTATTTGCATCTGTTACTGGATTTTATATTCTGTTCCACTGATCTATTTCTTCTTTTGATACATTTTTAAGAAATTAAAGTTTTTAATGCTCTTCAAATGAAATTTGAATTAAAAATTAAATTTAAATTATTTTTCAAATGAAATATAAGTTTGGAAAATAGAAAAATTTATACAGAGAAAATAAATGTCATCCCTGAACATACCATAAAGAACACACTGTAAGTATTTTGGTGTTTAGCCATCCAGTCTTTTTCTATATAATTATATTTTTTACCCAATTAAGATGATAATATACAAGTCCAATTTCCTATGCTCAAAATCTAAAAAAAAAAACTCCTGTTGCCTTGAAGTCAATTCTAACTCATGGTGATCCCATGTGTTACAGAATAGAACTGCTCCATGGGGTTTTTTTAGGCTGTAATATTTATGGAAGCAGATCACCAGGACTTTCTTCTGCAGCATTTCTTGGTGTGTTCGATTTAGGTTAGTAGACAAGCACAAATCTTTTTCACTACCCAAAGACCTTAAAATCTAGTGTGATCTAAATGTCCAAAGTGGAAGTAGTTATCATTTTACCTAGACTGAATCCACTCCTCCCTTGCTATCCTCCCAGATTCTCAGTGCAAGAGGCAGAGTCAGCGTTTGACTCCTCCAACTCCAGCACAGGGGTTGTCTCCCTTACCCACCTTGGCAGGACACAGCCTTCCTTTGTCATGTCCTCTCTTCCAGGGATTGTCACCCCCTGCGTCTCCTGCAGGCCGTGGAGACCGAAGCACTGTCTCCTGCCAGGGCCACTGCCCCCACTGTTCCAGCACACAGAAAAGTGGGTCTTCTCCCACTGACTTTTTAAATTATTATTATTATGGTAAAACATAGATAACATAAAGTTTATCATTTTAACCATTTTTGAACATACAATTCAGTGGCATTGAGTACATCACAATGTTGTGTAACCATCACTACTATCCATTTTCAGATCTTTTTTTATCATCGCAACAAGAAACTCTACATCCATTAAACAATAACTCCCCATTGCTCCCTTTCCCCAACCCCTAGTAACCTGTATTCTACTTTCTGTCTCTATGAATTTGCTTATTCTAGATAGTTCATGTAAGTAGCCCTGGTGGTACAGTGCTTAAGTACTCAGCTGCTAACAGAAAGGTTGATGGTTTGAACCCACCAGCCACTCTGCGGGAGAAAGATATAGCAGTCTGCTTTTGTAAAGATTATTGTTGTTCTGTGCCATCAAATCAATTCTGACTCATAGCAACCGTAAAGGACAGGGTAGAGCTGCCCCATAGAGTTTCCAAGGCTATAATCTTTATGGGAGGAGAGCGCCAGGTCTTTTCTCCCACGGAGCCACTGGTGAGTTCAAACTGCAGACCTTTTGGTTAGCAGCCAGGTGCTGAACCGCTTCACCACCAGGGCTCCCCTCACGGCTCCCTCTGTAAAGATTACAACCTTGGAAACCCTATGGGGCAGTTCTGCTCTGTCCTATAGGGTTACTAAGAGTCGGAATCGACTTTGATGGCAACTAATTTGTTTTTTTGGTTTAGATACAGTACCTCATATAATTGGAAATATACAGTATTTGTCTTTTTGTGTGTGTTTTATTTCACTTAGCACAATGTCATCAAGGTTCATCCATGTTGTGGCATGCATCAGAACTTCATTCCTTTTTATGACTGCATAATATTCCATTGTATTTGTATACCAGATTTGGTTTATTCATCCATTGATGGACATTTGGGTTGTTTCTACCCTTTCTATTGTGAATAGTGCTGTAACAAACATTCATGTACATGTATCTGCTTTAATCCCGGCTTTGAATTCTTTTGAGTATATGCCTAGGCCTATTGACTTTTTTTAAATTATATTTTATTGTGTTTTCAGTGAAAATTCGGACAGCAAATTGGGTTTCCATTTGACAATTTCTATACAAATTGTTCAGTGACATTAGTTAACATTTTTCACAATGTGTCAACATTATCTTTAACTGTGTTTTGGTTGTTCCATTTCCAGTCCTCTAGTTTCCCTGCCCCCTTATTTTGTCATCTTTGCTTTGGAGTAATTGTTGACCTTAGGCCCATTGACTTTTGTCCCCAAGGATGTACAGATCATGGAGTTGACATACAGATACAGCATTCCATGGCCAGGGTCTGCTGACAGTCTGGAGCTATTTGTGCCTCCAATCTCTGCTGCTAATATAGATCAAGGAGAACTTGCAGCAATCACTCAGGAATGAGCCTGGGTGTGGGGAGAAACTTGGTCACTGTCCTGCATCTTTTTCCCAGTTTTGACCAGTCCGGTTCTCCCAATGTTCATACTATCTATTGTTGCATAAAAACCACCCCAACACTTACTGGTTTAAAACAACAACCACCATTTTTATCCCTTGTGGATCTGGAGACGTACTGGACTCAACTAGAAGGGGTTGGTATTGTCTCGAAGGCTTCCTCACTCACATGGCTGGCAGCTGATGCTGGACGTCCAATGGGACCTCAGCAGGAACAAGCTTCATGCAATTTGTGCCATCACAAATGTCCCCACTTAGATGGGCCCTGAACTTGGCTTAGTGCTCCGTTGTCACCATCTTGAAATTCTTGATAAATTTTTCACTGGGCCCCACAAATTACAGAGCCAATCTTGACTGGGCCCGTTGGCCACTGCATCTACACAGGGCCTTTCCAGGTGGCCTGGGCTTTCTCACAGTATGGCATCTGAGTTCCAAGTGTGAGAGTTTCAAGAGAGAGCCAGGCAGAAGCTATAGCACCGTTTACGACCTAGCCTAAGTCCTCCTCATAATGGGGAGTGTCAAGGTCACCTCGTAAGAAGAACATGTGGGATGGGAGATACTGTTACAGACATCGTTGGAAAATGCAGCGTCCCACATGGGGTCATGAGAAGGTCACCTCCCTGCTCCTGGTCTCAGCCTCCCTATCTGCAAAAGGGGCTCAGGGAATCCCATTCTGCCTTCTAGGAAGAATAGTGTTGGGACTTTCAAGCCCTTCTGGGAAACAGACCAACAGGAAGTTGGGAACCTAATCTTCACAGCTACTCTCAGCTTCTCCCCTCCCAGGTCATTTACCAAGCACTCACAGGAATTAGAACCAGGGACAGTAAGCAGGGCCAGCAGCCTCACCCAGGAGCCCTAATCGTCTACTCCCCTGGAGGACCAACATCTCCACAGAAAGCAGACTCCTCACCCTGACATCTGTTTTTCCTGCCAGCATCTCTGCTTGGCTAATGATTCCTCCTCTTTCATTTCTCCCTGGGGCATGTTGTCTTTCTCATTAACTTCCCCTGAACTCCCAGCGAGGTCCCTAGACTCTGAGCTCTAATTCCCCTGTAATCCACTGGCAAACCAGGAAGCTAATTAAATTGTGAGTCTGCATGCTCGCTCTCCCTGTCAGTCTCCAAATCTCGTCTCAGTCTCTCTCCCAGCTATCTCTTTCCCTTCTTGCTGCTCTTGCCCAGTCCGGATTCATCTGGACATGTTCAGGAATTTCCTGCAGATCCCTCGGCCTCTCCTCTTCTCTTCAGTCTCGTCTGTCTTTCACTCCACAGACAGAGTAATCTTCTTAAAATACAGCTGTGCGCCTGCCTCTCCCCTCTGCTTCAGGATCAACTACGCTCCTTAGCTCAGCATCTAAGCCTCACCCACCTTACCAGCCATTACTTTCCTCCACAAAGCCTTCCCTCCAGAACGGAGCCATGGACAGTTCCTGCCTCAGATCCTCTCTATGCCACCTCCATACTGTTTTCATATTCTTACTTTTAAAAAATATATATAGTTAGTTTTCTGTTGTTGTTAATATACACAGCAAAACATACACCAATTCAACAGTTTCTACATGTACAATTCAGTGACATTGATTACATTCTTCGAGTTGTGTAACCATCCTCACCTTTTCTGAGTTGTTCCTCCCCCATTAACATAGACTCACTGACCGCCAAGGTTCCTATCCAATCTTTCAAGTTGCTCTTGTCAGTTTGATCCCATGTAGGTAAATCTTAAGAGAATAATGCTTAGACCTTTTTTACTAGTTAAACTAAACTGTTGTTTGGTTTTAAGAAGACTTTAGGGGGTTTTTTGATTAAAGGTTTAGAGATTATCTCAGGGCAGTAGTTACGGGGGTTCATTCAGCCTCCATGGCTCCAGAAACACTGGATTCCATGAGAACTTGAAATTCTGTTCTGTATTTTTCCCCTTTTGATCAAGATTCTTCTATAGAATCTTTGGTCAAAATGTTTAGTAATTCACCGGTTCCACCTCGGCTGGAGCAAGGGAAAATGAAGAAAACCAAGACACAAGGGAAAGATTAGTCCAAAAGACTCATTGACCACAACAACCACAGCCTCCACCAGACTGAGTCCAGCACAGCTAGATGGTGCCCAGCTACCACCACCTCCTGCTCTGACAGGAATCACAATAGAGGGTCCCAGACAGAGCTGGAGAAAAATGTAGAACAAAATTCTAACTCACAAAAAAAGATCAGACTTACTGGTCTAACAGAGAATGGAGAAACCCCAAGAGTATGGCCTCTGGACACCCGTTTAACTCAGTACTAAAGTCACTCCTTAGGTTCACCCTTTAGCCAAAGATTAGACAGGCCCATAAAACAAACAACAATACACGTAGCTCAACTATGTATATGAGACTAAATGGGCACACCAGCCCAGGGGCAAGGATGAGAAGGTGGGATGGCACAGAAAAGTTGGACAAATGGAAATTGGAAACCCAAGGTTGAGAAGGGGAGAGTATTGACATGTCGTAGGGTTGGCAACCAATGTCACAAAACAGTATGTGTATTAATTATTTAATGAGAAATTAATTTTCTCTGTAAACCTTCATCTAAAGCACAACTTAAAAAAATGTTCAGTAATAGTAGCCAGGCACTATCCAGTTCTGGTCTCATGGCAAAGGAGACAGTTGTTCATGAAAGCAGTTAGCCTCATATTCATACTCTTATCTTTGACTGCATTCCACCCCTTCACTCCAACACTTCCGTCTCACTATGTCAAAATTCACCATTATTTAGAAATAGCCTCTTCTGTGACTCCTTCCTTGATCTCCCCAGCTGGAATTTCTCCCTCTCTGAACTCCCATAGCCTTTAGCAACTCTCTGAGGTGCTGATCTCTTTCCCCCTATTGTGGTTCTCTATGTTCACAGTCTGCTGCCCCCACTAGATGATTAGCTCCTTAATGGCAGGGTCTAGGTCTTGTTCATCTTGGCTTCCACCTGAGTGCCTACATAGCACTGTGCCTTAGAGCATGCCAATGTTGTCTCTTAGCCCAGGGTGGCAACTGGAGCACCAGCCTTCATATCTACATTCCAAGAAGAGGGGTAAGAGGAGGCAGAGCAAAAAGAATGGGCCTCCTAGCTGAGTCAGTCTCTTTAAAGAGCTTTCTCATTCATCTCCTTGGCCATGCCTAGCTGCAGGAGAAACAGAGTTCAGGGCCTCTCTTCAAGGTCAAGAGCTCATCCTTTGTTTTACAGATGAGAAAATGAGGTCCAGAGGGGATCAGGGAATTAGGGAGGCTGCAGAGCATAGTGGTTAAAGACTGGGCTTTGTAGCCAGGCTGACATGTATTTGGATCCTGCCCTGCACTAACCTCTTTATTCCTCATTTGTAAAGTTGGGTGAATGATATCTAACTCAGGAGACACTGAGAAAATTAAATAAGGTAATAGATGTGAAAAAGACTTAACATGCTGTCAGACACAGACTTGTGGTACAGTGTCTTAGTTTGAGTTCACTCAAGAGCAGACTCTGAGACAAGGATTTGGGTACAGGTAGTTTATTTAGGAGGTGGTCCTAAGAAGCACAGTGAAGGAGTGGAGAAGTGAGACCAGGAAGGGAGGAAAGCAAATAAAGCGTACAGATGTGAGAAAATTTCCACCACGGACAATTTAGGTTCAGTTCTGTTGGGGTCTCTCTGAGATGTTGGAGCTGAGAATTGTCCCAAAGAGGGACCAGAAAGCTGAGGTATTTATCCACTAACTCTGGACCCTCATTGGTGGAGGGTTGCTCTGGCATGTTAACCTCCTGCCTGGCCAACACTCACTTCCACAGCCAGAGCACAGAGACACAGGAAGCAGGGGTGTATTCTGGAACTGTCTGCAGTGACCTCCAGGTAGGCCTGGGGTATGGGTGGGGCACTAACAGCTTCTGTCACACTCAGTCAATGGAACCTGCTATTAAAATTACAGTTGTACCCAGAAGAACTAGATAGTGCCCAGCTACCACCACCAACCGCTCTGACAGGGATCACAATAGAGTCCCAGACAGAACAGAGCAGGAGAAAAACGTAAAATAAATTCAAATTCACAGTAAAAGATCAGACTTACCGGTCTGACAGAGACTGGAGGAAACCCAGAGAGTATGGTTCCTGGACACCCTGCTAAGTCAGAACTGACGCCACTCCCAAAGCCCACTTTTTATACAAAGATTAGACAGGCCTATGAAACAAACAATAACACATGTGAGGAACATGCTTCTTGTTGTTGTTAGGTGCCATGGAGTCGATTCTGACTCATATCGACCCTATGTACAACAGAACAAAACACGCCCAGTCCTGTGCCATCCTCACGATCGTTGTTATGCTTGAGCCCATTGTTGTAGTCACTGTGTCAATCCATCTCCTTGAGGGTCTTCCTCTTTTTCACTGACCCTCTACTTTACCAAGCATGATGTCCTTCTCCAGGGACTGATCCCCCCTGATAACATGTCCAAAGTAAGCTAGACGAAGTCTCCCCATCCTCATTTCTAAGGAGTATTTTGGCTATACTTCTTACAAAACAGATTTGTTTGTTCTTTTGGCAGTCCATAGTATATTTGATGTTCTTCGTCAACACCATAATTCAAAGGCGTCAGTTCTTCTTAGGTCTTCTTTATTCATTGTTCAGCTTTCGCATGCGTATGAAGCGATTGAAAACATCATGGCTTGGGTCAGGCACACTTTAGTCCTTAAAGTGACATATTTGCTTTTTAACACTTTAAAGAGGTCTTTTGCAGCAGATATGCCCAATGCAATGCATCATTATTTCTTGACTGCTGCTTCTGTGGGTGTTAATTGTAGATCCAAGTAAAATGAAATCCTTTACAACTTCAATCTTTTCTCCATTTATCATGATGTTGCTTATCAGTCCAGTTGTGAGAATTTTTGTTTTCCTTATGTTGAGGTGTAATCCATACTGAAAGCTGTAGTCTTTGATCTTCATCAGTATTCTTCATCTTCAGTATCGAGGTTGTGTCATCTGTATAACACAGGTTGTTAATGAGTCTTCCTCTAGTCCAGATGGCCTGTTCTTCTTCATATAGTCCAGCTTCTCGGATTATTTGCTCAGCGTACAGATTGAATGAGTATGATGAAAGGATATAACCCTGATGCGCACCTTTCCTGACTTTAAACCACGCAGTATCCCTTTATTCTGTTCGAAAAACAGCCTCTTGATCTACATACAGGTTCCTCAAGAGCACAATTGAGTATTCTGGAATTCCCATTCTTCACAACGTTATCCATAATTTTTTATGATCCACACAGTCGAATGCCTTTGCATAGTCAATAAAACACAGGTAAACATCGTTCTGGTATTCTCCGCTTTCAGTCAGGAGCCATCTGACATCAGCAGTGATATCCCTTGTTCCATGTCTTCTGAATCCAGTTTGAATTTCTGGCAGTTCCCTGTCGATGTACTGCTACAGCCAGTTTTGAATGATCTTCAGCAAAATTTTACTTGTGTGTGATATTAATGATATTGTTCGATAATTTCTGCATGTGGCTGCATCACCTGTCTTTGCAATAGGCATACATATGGATCTCTTGCAGTCAGTTGGCCATGTAGCTGTCTTCTAAATTTTTTCCATAGACAGGTGAGCACTTCCAGCACTGCATCTGTTTGTTGAAACATCTCAGTTGGCATTCTGTCAGTTCCTGGAGCCTTGTTTTTTGCCAATGCTGTTAGTGCAGCTTGGACTTCTTCCTTCAGTACTGTTGGTTCTTAATCATATGCTACCTCCTGAAATGGTTGAACATTGACCAGTTCTTTTTGGTACAGTGACTCTGTGTATTCCTTCCATCTTCTTTTGATGCTTCCTGTGTCGTTTAATATTTTCCCGGTAGAATCCTTCACTATTGCAACTCGAGTCTTAAAATTTTTCTTCGGTTCTTTCAGCTTGAGAAATGCTGAATGTGTTCTTCCCTTTTGGTTTTTTGTCTCCAGGTCTTTTCACATTTCATTATAATACTTTATTTTGTCTTCTGGAGCTGCCCTTTGAAATCTTCTGTTCAGTTCTTTTACTTCATCATTTCTTTCATTTGCTTTAGCGACTCTAAGTTCAAGAGCAAGTTTCAGAGTCTCTTCTGACATCCATTTTGGTCTTTCCTTTCTTTCTTGTCTTTTTAATGACCTCTTGCTTTCTTCGTGTATGATGTCCTTGATGTCATTCCACAACTCTTTTGGTCTTTGGTCATTAGTGTTCAGTGCATCAAATCTTAGTTCAATCAAATATATGAGACCAAATGGGCTGCTCTTGCCCAAAAGCAAGACAAAAAGGCAAGAAAGGACAGGAAAACTGGACGAATGGTCATGGGGAACCCGGGGTGGAAAGGAGGAGAGTGCTGTTACACTGCAGGAATTGCAACCAATGTCACAAAACAATTTGTGTATAAATTTTTGAATGAGAAACTAACTTGCACTGTAAACGTTAACCGAAAGCACAATAAAATTATTTGTTTTTAATTACGATTTTAGTGGTGGTAGTTACAGAACAAGGTAGGAGCAGGCAGGAACTACAACCTATCCTAGGGGTCTTTTCTCTCAACTCTGCTGCCACCTCTTCCTAACGTCCATTCTGATGCTCCCTTACCTCCCATCCTAATCTACCCTATATACCCATCAGCTCAAAGCATCTTCTTTCTCCATATCCTTTCTCCACCCCCAGCTCTCCTCCCCATCTCAATCCCCTGAAGCAAACCCACCATCATCTGCCCCAGTCATCTCTCTGTACCCTCACCCTGGCTTCTCTGGTGAAAACTCTTTTTGTGGATCTAGGGGAAAAAAGGGTCAGATGGCTCCTGGCCTGAGCCAGGCCCCCACTGGGATTGAATCATCCTGCCTGGAGAGTCTTCCTTCTCCCCCTGCCACCATTCGAATCACATCTTCAGGAGGCACCTTCAAGAGGGCACCACCCTCCTGGCCCAGATGGGACACAATGCCGTAATAGAAGAGTTGTGGCTGCCACAGGTCAACTTCCTGCCTTCCCCACCTTTCTGCTATCCCCGTATGGCTCATCCCACCCTCACGCTGCTTCATGGCCTTCCAGTAGGCCTGTGGTCCAAGCTCTTCAAGCTGGTGAAGGAGATAGTTGTGATCTGACAAGGGCTAGACAGTGGCTTCACCCCATGCTCTGAAATACCCCCATCACCCAACTTGAAATGCCTCTGTTCATCCCTTTCTATTAAAACATGTATTCATTCCTTCATCTCATTGTTCACCTAACAGTAACTTACTTAATGAGCGAGTCATTGTCAACACCTTCAAGCCACTAACCCATACTAGAATAATGCTTGAACATCAGGGTCTCCTAGGAGGGGAACTGTCATCAGATAAGTTTTAAGAGAGTTTGAGAAAGAAAGCTTTGGAGGGCAAGGTGTTTATTTATTTATTTATTTATTTGGGGGGTGGGGCAGGCCTCTCAGAGACCCCACAGCAACAGAGCCAGGACTACAGCCCAGGCCTCCCAAGGCAACCAGAGGCAGGTGGAGGGTGGAAGGCGGAGTGAGAATGGGGCTCTTCAAAGGCCTTCCACTCAGTCAACATCTACTGAGCTACTGAGCTCCAGGCAGTTTTGCCAAGTCCACAGCTGTCAAGGGAGAGAACAGAAGGCCTAATGCAGGGAGTCTGAGCTTCCCATGGTAGGTAAAGCCCAGATAGGAGGAGGTCATGGGAAGGGCCTCTGGTGAGTGCTGAGGTGGGGAGACAGCTGTTCCCAGTCTGGATGCCTACTGGACTGCACCAGCTGGGCAGGCTGGCCAGTGCCCCTCCCCACCCAGGGCGCTTCCAGCAGTTCCGTTGTCCTTCTCAACACTCTCCCTTCTTGCAGGTGCCACAGAAACAGCCTTTTGAGCCCAAAACTCGATTCAGCCCCAAGGACTCCGTCTCTCTCACCTCCTCCCCAGGGGGACCCAGGCCAACCCTCTGGTGGCTGGGGGCTTTGTCTTCCTCTTTACTTTCTAATCCACTATGAGCATTTGCAGATTTGGACGTGAGGAAGAAAAATTAGGTCGCTTTAAGCCTTTCCTTTGCTGGTGTCATTGACCCATGTATCCTTCTCTTCACTTAGACCCCTCCCCTGAGGCCACTCAGCCTAGACATCTGTCCCAACCACAATCTCACCTTCCACTGTCCTTGCAGCCTCTGTGCCCTGTTTCAGTCTCCTCTCCCCAAACCGGAGAGGGGACTGGTCTGTAGAGTGCCCTGGGTCACTCCCAGTTTGGCCTCTGCCTCTGATTGATGGGGCCTCAGTTTCCCCATCTGCTTCCTTGGATTGATGATGCCTGCCCTCTAGACCCAGAGGCTGAAGCTCTGAGGCGGTCACGGATGGTGAAGGGTCCAGCTGTGTGGCTGCAGCCGGCGCCCAGGCCTGCGGGTTGGCGCCCCTAGGCCCCGCTGCTCAGCTCCCCTCCCCGGCGCGCCCCTCCTTTTCCCTCCCCCTCCTCTCCTTTTCCCTCCTTCTCCCCTGCCCGCCTCTCCCCTGCCTCCTCGCTCGCCTCTCGGCTTGGTTCCCTCGTTAGTTGTCCTTCCTCGTCCCCCACGCCTCCGCGCCACGCCGCGCTGCCCCTAGCCCAGCCAGGGGTCCCCGCGCTTGGCTGCCGAGCATCGGAGCCGGAGGAGCGGCCGAGGCAGCCGCCCGCCGGGCCAGGCACCGCCGCAGCGCGGGTTCACAGTGCGCAGCCGGCGTCCCCGGAGCCGGAGCCGGAGCCGGAGCCGGAGCGCGGGCTCGGACCAACCCGCCTGCCCGCCGCCCCCGCAAGGTGAGGGCATCTCCTGGAGATGGGGAACCAGGGTGTCTCCTTCACTGGAGGCGAGGGAGGGGGTGCGGGGGTGGGGTCCATTTCCTTCCAAGGAGGACCTGGGTGCATTTTCATGAAAGAGGCTCAAGGTCTTTTACTCCGAAGGGATGCGTGAAGTCTGGGGACAGAGAGGGCCTGGGGTCCCCTTTCTGGGGAGTGTTTTTTTTTTTTTCATGAGAAACGATTCGTGGGCTTTTTCCGTGAAAGGGGGGCTTCTCCCCTTGGGAGCATGAGGGGCTTTCAGGGTAGGTGGGAAGGGGTTCTGGGGGGACTTGTGGAGGGGCTGATTGCGGGGTAGGGGCTGGCGGAAACGGAGCTCGGTACATCTTTTGGTTCTGCCGCGGCGGTTCCGGGGCTCTGGGTCGGCACCCTCACGAGTGCCCGGCTCGGTGTCCCAGTTTTTTCTCTTTGAAGATGGCTATTTTGAGCCCCACCTGGACAAAGCTAGGAACAGCCAGTTCCTTCCTGTGCTATGCCGCCCACCTGGACCCCTCCCACCTGGGACCTGCTCAGGGAAGGGGACCCAGGGATCCGGGAAATGGGCAGCAGTGGGTGACACATGCTGGGCACTGGGCACACGGGAGGACCCTCTGGCAATGGTGGAGTGCACCAGACTTGGAAAGGAGATTGGCAGGGGTGGGGTGGGCAGGTGCTCCCCCGGGGCAGGCCCTCTAGGGAAAGCAGCAGGGTCCGGAAGAAACGAGCTGTTCCAATGCTCTCAGAAGACAAAACACTAGGGTTTTATTTATTCTTGTTTTCTGTTTCACCCTGGATCCTAAGACTCATTCTACTTATTTCCGCTCCTGTTTTTGCAAAAGTGCAAACTGAGGCGGGGACAGGCTGGCTGGGGTACCTGTGTCTAGGAGGCAAATGTAGTGGGAGAGGGGAAGGCACACAAGATTTGGAGTCAAAGACCTCGGTTCAAGGCTTACCTCAGTGTTGAATGGGGGAGGGGGGCCATTGGCCAAGTTCTTTCCCCTTTTTGGGCCTCTTTCCCCTTTTTGAGCTTTCTCATCTATAAAATGGGAAAGGACCTGCCTATCTTGCAGGTTTGCTGGGAGATGTGTCCAAAAGAGTTTAGTAAAATGGAATGCACTGGACACTCTTCAGGTGCAATCTTCACCCCTGCCGATGGTCCCCTTCCCCCCTCCCCGCCTTCACAAGGTATGGGCTAGTCTATAGGGATCTCCTCTGAAGGGAGTGCTCAGCTTGGCTGTCGATTTGAGGTCTCTATTATGAGAATTTACAAAAGGCATACTTTCCCCCAGGTGGCTGCAGGTCCACACAGCTGAGCAAGTGAAACGTGAGCTAGATTACAGCTCCCACCTACCCTCAGGTGGGTGCCCTTATACAGGGCACGTCTGCACAGCTGCACCTGGCAACCCTTCCCACAGGCCCCAGCATCCCTGAGAGACACATATCCACACACACACACTCCCAGGGTCTTTCCTACAAAGCCTACATCCTACACTGTCTCCAGTTCACTTTCTTTCCTGCTTCGTCTTTACTTCAGGGCCTTTGGGTATTCAAGCCCCAAAGCCTATGCTGTACTAGGAAGCATGAAGCAATGAATGCTACCGTTGGAGAGTGACTCCTTGGAGTTAGAAGTGCCCTCACCAAGCTCCCAAGGACAGGAGTTACTGAGCCACTAACCGCATATGTCAAGAACTTTATCAGATCACTTGTGTGAGGGCCAAGAATGGAATTATCTGCACACGCGGGCAGCACTGCTGCTCACAAACTATGTTCACACCTGCTATCGCAGAGCATGCTCACAGCAAGCCTGTGAGGCAGGTCTGCTCCCATTTACACAGAGGAAGCCATGGCTCTGAGAAGTTAGGGTGCTTGCCCAAGGTTTCACAGCATTTAAGCGGTGGAGTCAGGACCAGAGCTCAGGCTGTTCTCTGTACTCCACCACCACTGAGGAACAAAATTGCTGATCCACAGTTCTGCCAAAACCCTCCTGGAATTGTTGCTCTCCACCTCTATCCTTAGCAGCTCCCGACTCTCTCCTCCCTCTCTGTAACCAGCCTCCAAGCAGAAAGGAAGGCGCTGCTTTCTTTTTTCCTCTGATTTCACTGGAGAAGGAAGCTACCTCAAAGACCCAACTGTTCTGGCCTACTCAGTGAGGGAGGGTCTCTAGCGAATCCAGAGGTCCAGTGTGGGAGCTGACCCCTGAGTGAGTCAGTGGCCGGGAAAGGGGTCAGGGAGCTATTCCCTTTCCTGCCCAGATGGCAGCTTAGACAATAGCCATCATGGAGGACATTAAGTCAGAAAGTCAGTGTCTGAGGGGCAGGCCAAGACCCTGGAATACCCACAGGAAAATGACACAAAATGGAGGCTGAGGGAAACTCAGAGACACCTCCCCGGCAACACTCCCTGTGTTCCTAGGGTGCCGCGGTGCCAAGGGGGAGGAAGTAAAGGAGTGAGCCCAGCAGACAGGGCTGTAGGTCCCTTCAACCATAACATTTCTGCTTGTATCCGCAGTAGATGTGTGCAAGCTTCTACTTGAGAGGCTGGTGCTTACAAAGATAAATAAATTAATAAGATTGAAGAATCACTGGCCTAATCCAATGGTTCTCAAAGTGTGGACCCTGGACCAGCAGCATCAGCATCACCCAGGTACTTGTTAGAAATGTACATTCTCAGGCCCCACCCCATGCCTACTGAATGGAAAGTCTGGAGGCAGGCGGCAACAAAGTGGGTTTTAACAAGCCCTCCAGGTCACTCAGGGGCAGGCTGAAGTTTGAGAACCAGTTACCTAGTCCAAGTGTGTTGAAAAACGCAGGAGTGAGTCAAGGGCAGGACTGGGAAGAGAACTCATGCCTCCCAGTCCGGGAGGGCCGGGCGTCTGGAGGTACGCTCTCCCCTAAACCCTTCTCTCCCGGCCCCTCTGCCTCCCCTCCTAGGTGCCATGCTGCCGCTCTTGCTGAGCCTGCTGGGCCCGGCCGCCTGCTGGGCTCTGGGCCCGGCCCGGGCCTCATCGGAGCTGCGCTCGGCCTTCTCGGCGGCGCGCACTAGTCCCTTGGAGGGCACGTCGGAGATGGCAGTGACCTTCGACAAGGTGTACGTGAACATCGGCGGTGACTTCGACGCGGCCACGGGCCAGTTCCGCTGCCGCGTCCCGGGCGCCTACTTCTTCTCCTTCACCGCGGGCAAGGCTCCGCACAAGAGTCTGTCGGTGATGCTGGTGCGCAACCGTGACGAGGTGCAGGCGCTGGCCTTCGACGAGCAGCGGCGGCCCGGCGCGCGACGTTCCGCCAGCCAGAGCGCCATGCTGCAGCTCGACTACGGTGACACGGTGTGGCTGCGGATGCACGGCGCGCCACAGTACGCGCTCGGCGCCCCGGGTGCCATTTTCAGCGGCTACCTGGTGTACGCCGACGCCGACGCGCCTGAGCGCAGCCTGCCCGCGCCCCCGGAGCCGCGCTCGGCCTTCTCAGCGGCGCGCACGCGCAGCCTGGTGGGCTCCGACGCAGGCTCCGGGCCGCGGCACCAGCCGTTGGCTTTCGACATGGAGCTCGTCAACATTGGCGGCGACTTCGACGCGGCAGCCGGCGTGTTCCGCTGTCGCCTGCCCGGCGCCTACTTCTTCTCATTCACGCTGGGCAAGCTGCCGCGCAAGACGCTGTCGGTGAAACTGATGAAGAACCGCGACGAGGTGCAGGCCATGATTTACGACGATGGCGCGTCGCGGCGCCGTGAGATGCAGAGCCAGAGCGTAATGCTGGCGCTGCAGCGCGGCGACGCAGTCTGGCTGCTCAGCCACGACCACGACGGCTACGGCGCCTACAGCAACCATGGCAAGTACATCACCTTCTCTGGCTTCCTGGTCTACCCCGACCCTGCCGCCAACCCGCCGGACCTCGGGCCCCCGGAGCTCTGAGCCCTGGGTGGAGAGGAGCCCGGAACGGCCCGGGGGCTTGCATGCCGAGCCCGGGCCCGAACGCCCCGCCGACGCGAGCATGACGGCCTGCCCAGCGCCGCTGGACTCTACCAATAAAGTGGGCCTGCGCCGGCGCCTGTCTCCCGAGGGTCCCGCGCTCTGTCTTGATTGCGCCGCTTCCGGCCAGGGGCGGCACTGACTAGTAGGTCCCCGGGGCGTCGGAGGGCAGAGGGCAGGGTTTGGTTAGGCCCCGGGAGGGTGAGGACGTGGGAATTTGCTTGAGTCCTACTCGCCTAACCCATTTCCAGCCAGTTTTGTCTGACCTTCTGCTTGCTTACCCTCCTGTGGATCTGACTCCTCGTTTGACCTACGACCTTATTCTTAGAGCTGTGCTAATTCCTTTCTGTGGTGAGTGCCAACACCCCGCGACCCCACTGCACTGGGGGTGTGGGATTGAAGGAAACAGCACATTCCTTCTTCCATAAGGGAGTGGGGATGTGGAGGAGGAGTTGATCCCTAGTGGCGCTGACTCCTGCCCTCCCAGGATGGAAGGGTGATTTGCTCAGGGCAGGAGATAGACAGCTTACTCTGACAAAGGACAGAGCTCCAGGAGGCCAGAACAGAGCATTTTATGGACAAGGTACACATGATCAGGGCTGCACCTACCCCAACCCCCAGCGCGCCTCAGCTTGTCTTCCTATCTCCTCTGCTCCTCCTTCCTTCTCCCGGGTGGTCATCTGAGCCTTGTTGAGATGGACCAAAAGATATTTCTCACCCTCCCAAAAAGATAATGTTCTTCTACCTGCCTCTCTCCTCCAAAAGACAGAACTCCAAAAGTGCAGTCAATTGTAGCCCAGATGGGGAATTAGGAGGTTCAGGGACCCTGGAGTCTTGGTTGGGTGTAAAAGGGACATCCAAATGCGGACTGGGTGCTGAGCACTTACAAGATTCCTGTAGGTTCCACAGGACCTCTCACCATCCACCAGGTAGGAGGTGGAGGGGTTTACCTGATCTTTGCTTGGGGACAGCTTTCCTTTCAGCATCTCTGAAACACATTTTCAGCCCTGACCCCTGACCCCAACACACACACACGCCCCTACACACACACTCCTCAGCTCTGAACCTGTTGCTTGGGACCCAGAGGCCCTGGCTGTCAGCCAAGCAGGGCCCAGAGAACAAGATGTTGGGTGGGGTGGGAGTAGGTGGAGGTCCATGGTGCAAGCCAAGCCCAGAGACTTGAGCATAGCGAGAAGCAGCAAGTGCCAGATGGAAGTCCCTGCCCCAGATAGATCTGGGTCAGAGGGAGTGCTGGGGGGCAAGGGACAATGGCAGGTGGAAGGGGATGGTCAGGGGAAGGGGTCAAGGATCAAGGCCCAGGGCCCCAGTGAGGGTGGCTGATCTTGGGGGCAGAAACCCTTGCATAGGTCCCAGAGTGTTTCCTGTGCCAGGAGGGCAAAGACTAGGGCCCAGCGACCCCGCTCCTCAGCCTCGCCAGTCGCATGGAGCCGGTAGATGCAGGACAGGCCGGTGAGGAGCAGCTGTTCAAACTCCCAAGGGCTGAGAGGAGGCCTCTTGTGCAGACGCTGGAGCTGCTGCAGCCGCTGCTCAGCACCCTCCAAATCATTGGGCACCCGGTGCTGCAGGAGGAACCTGAGTCGGCGGCCTGGGCGGGTAGACGCCAGCTCCTCATCCTGAATGTGCAGCTGCCCCATGACATCCAGCTCCAGCCCGGCCCAGAGTAGCTGCAAGGGGAGCCATGTCAGGGGTGGGCTGGGGCCTGGAGTGCAGGGCAGGAGGCAAGAGCGGGGGTGGGGCATGAGCAAGCAGTAGGACCCATGCTGGTTGCCCCCCTCCCACAGCAGGCTCACCCTGAGACATGCCCTTCCCAACCCTGAGCTTAGAGACCTCTGGACACTCCCACCCCCAGTCCCAGGCTGGAAGCAAAGACCTCAAACATGACTTCCGGGGCTGCTGGCTCCTGCAGGCCACCTCCCATGCTGTCGCTGTCCGTAGGCCACCCTGGGGCAGCAGAGGGTAGTCAGGCCCCTGCCATGCTCCACCCTGAATACCGCAGCCTCCCAGGGGTGCCCCTCAGCTGCCTGGTAGGGGTTCCTGTATGTTTTTCTATCTATAAAAAGACAGGAATAACATCCTGCATGTCCTTATACCAATACACGCATGCGTTCACACGCATGCACATCGGCATTCACCCTCCTGCACTTAGGTCTTGTGATCCCAAAAGCATCATCCCAAGCCCAGATACTACTGCTGAAAATGCCTAGAACCCCTCCTTCAGCTCCCACAATGCTCGTGGTCAAGACTTCCAGGCCAACAGGTCACAAGACCCTTTACCTCCCACCCCTCTCCTTATGATCTGGGGACAGCATAACCCAAAACAGTGTCAGTGACCCTCCCCAAAGGATGAAGACCCCTTTAGGAATCGAATGCTCTTTCCCTACTCCTTCTCAGGGAAGATCGGGCAGCCCAGGATGCCCATTGCAGCTTCCTCCATCCCACGCCCTGGGGTGTCTCGTAGCCCTGGAATGAACCATCCCAAGCCCAGTTAAGTCAAGAGGCCCACCTTTGGCCAACACCCAGAATAAGCCCAGGGCCCAACCCTGTCCAGAAGCAGCATTTGAGGGCGCCTAGGGCTACTTTCCTTAGCTTTACCTGGACCTTCCTGGTACTGGGGGTGGGCCCACTTCTCCCACTGCCAGCACAGGTCGGCCTGTGACCCACCATACCTGCAGTTCCTACACCCTGCTAGGCTGAGAGAGAACTAGTTGTAACTGCTATCAGCTGGCAGCCTTCCTTGGCTCCCATGCACCCCACCCTGAGGCCCCCATACCTGCCTGAGACTGGGTTCCAGCCACCCCAGGGAGGAGGCAAATGGCCACCCCTAACCACGCCAGGAGCTGCAGCATCCCCGCCATGCGCCGCCGCGTCCACCGAGTCTCTCTCTCCCCAGCAGCTCTCTGCTTTCCAGTTCGCCTGCTACACACCATGGCTCCAATTTTCCACTGTAGGCGGCTCAGCTGGTCTTTGCGTGTCAGTCTTCAGTGCTGAACACGGAAGGGCTGGCCATGGCCTCAGTGGCCTCTTTCCATCCCTTGGAAATGGGGAATTTTGGGTTGTTGGCAGCAGGAGCCTGGCTGTCTTGTCAGGCCCTCAGCCTGCTCCTGCCCAGATGGGCGATGCTTAGTTAATAGAAAAAAGGTGCTTGGTAGCAAACAGCTCTAGTCTGGCCCTCCCAAGAGGTCAGGAAGAGCCCAGGCAATAACACTACCTTACGATCTGTCCTCACCCCCAAAACATCCTGCAACTGAGGCCCACCCCCAACACCCAGCCCAGCCTCCAGGGAGCCCTTCAGCAGCCAAGAGCATTATTTGCAGAGCCCGGTCCTCCAACTGCATGGTAGGCTGGCCAGATCCTAGGCCAGTGGGGTGGGGAGTACTGTCCCCTGGCAGACAGACAAATCTGCAGCTCCTAAGTGTTTTTTGCCCCAGCCTGTGACCGCATCTGCTTGTTAACAACATTATCAGCTCAGGCCAGAGTCCAGGAAGATTCCCAGACCAGGGCTGATGGGCTGTCAGGCTGCAGGGAGCAGGACGAAGGGTCAAGGCTGAAAATGAGCTGAGGTTCTTCTGGCTCTGGCTGCTGGCTCACAGAGTCCTGTGGATGTCTGGATGGGAAAAGGGTGGGTGGGGGTTTTGCTGGTTCCACTCAGGCCGCTGGATCCATCAGCTGCCACCAAACAGTCTGCTGTGACAAGGGGCTTTCTGCAGCAGTTGTTGAGATCCCTCCAGTGCTCAGAAGAGGCTGTGCCACACCAGCCTGAACCCTGTGCACTGCAAGAACTTTCAGTTATAGCTCCAGGCTTCCTCTCAGAAACACCTCCAGGTCTACAGGCTGCCATGTCTATTTAGTCCTAGTCAGACAGACTCCCCACTTTATGCTAGAGTCTCTACAAGAGCAGGGAAGAACCTCTGCCAGCATCTCCCCTCTGCTGAGCCAAAGCATCACTTCTACCCATTACACATTTAAGACATGGTTAGTCTAGGAAGGATTTTATTTACATGGACACTGAATTATAGATAAGGCGCTTTCTAGGATATAATTCCACATGCCTTCCCTGGAGCTACTTGGCTTCAGGTTTTTTGTCTCCGGCCTCAAGCTTGAGATTCTCAGGGGGCTGGCGGTAGGCAGGGAAAGCCTCCCAGGGGCTGTTTAGGTCGAACTTGCGGAACTCTTGGGCCAATTCCACCGGCTCGGCCACCACCCTCTTCACCTCATCGTCATAGCGTAGCTGCAGGAAGAGAAGACAGGCTTTAGCACTGGTAAGGCCTGGTTACAGCCACTAAGGAGCCACTTTCACGAGGCTACAAGTGACTCCCCCAGACCTTTCCTTCTCTGTCCTTGACTCCTGTCCCAGTCTCTTCCCAGGCTTTGTCAATAAGTCTCCACCCACATCTGTGCTGCCCAGCAAGTCACATCCCAGCCAGCTAGTGCCGTGGGATTCCAAAAAGGCACGTCCTGCCATCATCTGCCAGGCTCCCTGCCCACCATCACCACGTCATGAGCTTCGACTCACTGTCCAGCAGAACTGACACCTGCTGATCCATCCACACACTCCTGTAAGGTAATGGGAAGCATTTGCCCAGGATTATAGAAAGAGTCAGTGGCTGAAAAGAATAAACCTAAACTGGCAAGCAAACAAGTTCAGGACTTGCGGCCTTGGCATTATCACTATCAAGTTCTAAGGCACTGAGTAAATTTGGCATGGCTTTTCTTGTTATTGACACGCCCTGATGGTACAGTAGTTAAAGCATTCTGCTGCTAACCAAAAGGCCAGTGGTTCAAATCCACCAGCTGCTCCGCAGGAGAAAGATATGGCAGTTTGCTTCTGTAAAGATTACAGCCTTGAAACCCTATGTGGCAACTATACTCTGTCCTATGGGTTGCTATAAGTTGGAATGGACTCAGTGGCAGTGGGCTTAGTTTTTTTTTCTTGTTATTGGAGAATCAGTTGGATAAGGTAGGGACAATCAGGTGCTGAGGTAAAGAGGCAAACCCGATAAGGGAAACAGCAGGGGTGAGTGAAGGGAGGAAGAGAGGGAAGTAGCTCTGAGCAGAGTAGCTTGAGAGAGAAATGGGAGTAGGCAAAACACTAAGACGAGCATTTAGGTGCTGAAGGGGCAGGGCTGGACTGCCACACGTCTTGACATTTCTAAAAAGTTACTTTGCTAGAAATTTCATGTATGTATACAACAGACCATCTTCCTGCTAACAGAAAACCTGTAGCACAAGTGGCAAAGTAAACCACTGAAAATTCTTTATAAGGGCCCTGTAGTCACATGCTACTGGTCCTGCCTCAGTGGCCATTCTCGAGGGCTGAACATTTAGTATCTTGCCCGTCAGGTGCCATCCCAGGGAGCCAAGGCAGGGTAACATGATCCTCCACTTTCAGGCCTTTAGGGAGACACTTAAGAAGTGTGTCCTCAAGGCTTCCTTGATCACTACAGTGATCGTTACAATAATGGTTAACATTGATCAAGCATTTACAATACACCAGCTTTACGAATACATCATTTAATAGCCACTAGAAATCTGTTGGATAAGTAGTATTGTTATTCCCATTTTACAGATAAGGAAACTTAATCACAGAGAAATGAAGTAACTTGGCCCAGATTATAACAGTGAAGCTAGGATTCCAATCCAGAGTCCATGCTCTTAAACCACCACAATCCACAGACCACATCTCCTGTCATGCCCAGGGTCCCCCAGGTTCCCTGCTAGTTTCTCCCTGGGGCTACTGCCCCAGTTCCAATGCTCCTACCTCAACATAGCCGGACAAGGGGAAGTCCTTCCGGAAAGGATGTCCCTCAAAGCCATAGTCTGTTAAGATCCTTCTTAGGTCAGGGTGGTTAGCAAAGAAGATTCCAAACATGTCCCAGACCTAGAAAAGCGAGGCACTCAGGTATCCAGTGGTTTCAACCAATTGCACGACTCTGGCCCAGAGGCAGGTCCACCATGCCCAGTAACTCACCTCCCTCTCATACCAGTTGGCTGCCTTGTACACAGAGACAGTAGATTCAATGGGTGTCAGCTCATCTGTATAGGTCTTCACACGGATCCGTGAGTTGAAATGCAGAGAAAGCAGGTTGTAGACAATCTAAGGAGAAGAGACGGAGCTGGAGGGCCAAGATAGCCACAGGCTCAGGGGTCTGGGGTGGGGTCCCTGAGTAGGAGTATCAACAGGGAGGATACAGGGTGGGTTAGGGTTCTACCCTGTGAACCTACCTTCTGCTCTGAAGCTTAAAACCTCAAGATGCTCTTCTATTTACAATTAGTTCCAAAGCCTGAAGCCACAGCAATAGCTCTTAACTTGCCTATGCTTGTTAATGCTAATTGTTTTGTCTGGGATGTCCCCCTCCACCCCACTCTCACTGGCCTAATTCCTGGACTCCTGGTCATCCATGAAGATTCAACACAAACATTCTCCCTCCTTTCTCTTCCAAGAAGTCTCACAGACAGGGTTAAGTGTCCCTTCTGTGTTCTTATAGCATCCCTCTAACATCCCATGTATTATACATTATAATAATCTATTTGTGCATCTTTTTCCCTCACTAGAATAGGGAGACTCCTGGAGGACAGATATTAGTTGTTGTTACTTCTCTCTCAATCCCCAGGGTCTGGAAAACAGGAAATGAGCAGTCAACATCAATAGCTAAATGTATTGAGAACTTACTGAAACTAAGGAGGCTGACTCTCACAGGCACTTATCACCCTGAAACTTTTCTGTCCCTCTTTTCTCCCCTTACTCCTCAAACCTCTGCTAATTTTCCCACTGACCTCAAAACGGTTTTGCCGGGTTGGGATGTCCACTGCTGTTAGGTCAGCCAAGGATCTGAATTGTGCATTGGTGTGATCCCTGAGGAAAGTCAGCACTGGGATGATACCATCAGGATGGATACAGATCTCTAATTCATTGAAGCAGGACACCTGCAAGCATAGGATGGAGAGAGGAGAGGAAACAAAGAGCTCCCAGGAAAGAAGCTAACTTCAGTTGGCATCACCTAGTTTAAGCCTAGGTTTGGGATGGCAAAGTCTGTGGCTTCTTTGAAACCACGTGCCCTGAGAAGGTGGTTCTTTCTTGTCCCAAAAACCAAAACCAAACCTGTTGCCATTGAGTCGATTCAGACTCATGGCGACCAAACATGTTACAGAGTAAAACTGTTCCATACAGTTTTCTTGGTGATAATCTTTATGGAAGCAGATCATCAGGCCTTTCTTCCACAGCACTGCTGGGTGGGTATGAACCACCAACCTGTAGGTTAGTAGTCAAGTGCAAATCATTTGTGCCACCCTGGGAGCTTTTCTTGATCCAGACCAAACAACAGCAGCAAATATTACCTGAACTTGTTGGACATACTTGGGCAGGATTTCAGCCACATACTCTCCAAAAGCTGAAAGCTGCTTGTGGGCCACGTCATTCCGTGGTCTGACGGTGGCTGGAAGAAAAAGGCATATTTAGCAAAAGAATGGAGGTGGCATTAGCGAGCCCTGCATCCAGTCTCTACGGCTCCCTGCAGAACCTTGACAGAGGCATGAGGTGAGGGTAGGGGCAGTCTTAAGCCTCAGGGAACAGGAACTGATGAAAATTTGGGAAAAATGTCAGCTAAACTACACAGTCTACAAAGACTCACCTTATTACTACACCTGGGGTATTTGTCCCTTCTCTGAACTACTATGGTGGTTCTTCCTTCACACTCCCTGCATTTGTGCTAAAGCAGCAGATGTTCTAGTTCTACCAGACTACGTGCTCCTGAAGGGTGGAAACCAGAACTTTTAATTCTGTCTCCTTAGCACTTGGCTCATAGTTGGTTCTCAAGCAAAGAACGCCATGGCTGAAGAGTCCTCATAGATTATCTAGTTGAAATAATTTTCTGTATCAATGAGGAAACTAAAGCCCAGAAAGGGGGAGATGCCAGATCTCCTGACTTCCAGTCAGCTTATGTTGACTGTAACATAGTATCTCTATACATTCACTCCAACAACCCTAAATCACTGAACACCCACACATCACAGGCCGCAGAGCAATGGTGAAGCATTCTCTGCTTTTGGACACAGGCAGGCCTGGGTTCCAACAACAGCTCTATCACTAATTCTGTGACTGGACAAATTACTTCTCTGGACTGTATCCTGATCTATATAAAATGGGGATCAAAATGCCATCTACCTCATAAGGTTATTGTGAGGATTAAATAAGATCATGCATTAAAACGCTTGGCAAAGTGCCTGGCACACAGTGGGCACTCAAGGTGAACTATTATTACGGAGCGCTGGGACCAAAAGGTGATGCTTCCTACTCTCAGAAGGCTGAAAGTTTATTCAGTGAAAAGGGGAATCATGGAAACGGTCGACGAGCTATCAGGGCCATGACAGAGAGACCTAAGGGCACAGGGAGGTCCCGATTCTGCATGCAGAGTGAGGACCATTGCAGTCGGAACGCCAAAGACAAGCAGGGATTTGCCGAGAGGACGAGCAGAAGGATCCTGGACCAAGGGTAATGGCAAACAGCTGACGAAGGGAATGATGGGGTCCCTGCCAGTTGTCTCGAGAAGAGTGCGGCCGCACATACTCACGGCGCGTGTCGGCTGTGGCGCTCTCTCTCCTCACAGGCAGCAATAGTGCCGAAGGTCGCACGACTCCTGCACCGGGAGACAAAGGCACAGACGCGCGGGGTGAGGCCTGAGGGGCTCCCTACGCTGGGCGAACCGCAGCTTCTGTCCCCAGTTTCAGCCAGCTGTCCCCTGCTCACCCCGGGCCAGTGCCGCGGCCCCCACGAGCCCCCGCCACCAGCCCCTTGCCGCCGCCATGTTCCCCGGATGCAGACCCAGCAGCTGAGAAAAAGCCGGCAGGCCACGGAGCCCCAAGGACACGGACCGGAAGCGGAAGTGTCTAGCTGATCTTCTTCCGGGCGGACGCAGAGGGCCGGAAGCAGAGGTTCCGGGTTCCGGCCTCCGGGATGAAAGGAGGGAACGCAGGTGAGAAAGCGAGACGGGCAGGTGGGGAAATGGTGTGGTGAACGCAGTGCTAGCTCGATGTGGCGGAGGGTGGAGATAAAGTGAGGACCCTAAAGAATCGGGCGGGTGAGAGGAGGGGAAGGAGCAGGGATTCTGAATTCTACGTTCCGCTCCCCTCCCCCCTCGCTATTCCAGCGAAGCTTCGGGCGAGGGGGCGGGTATGACGGGAAAGAACGGTTTCCTTGGCAACCGTTTCCCAGGCGACTCCAGGTGGAGCGGGAACACTCTACAGGGCGATGGGCGTCCTCGTACCCAGGGCTGGGGACGGCTGGGCTCTGTCTCGAGTTCTGGGACGGAGCCTTGGGAAGTCATCAGAGCGAGCGGGGAAGCCGGGGGATAGAAGCTCAGAAAAGAGAAAATGTGGGGCTGCCAGATGTCTCAAGCCAAGCCTCTTAGTGAAGGATCTGGACTCCGTGAGGAGGGGAAGAGAGGCCCTGGCCACAAGAACGTGGGGTCTTTTTTGCCTGATTCTGCTGCCCTCGAACCTCAGTAGTTTTCTGCCGATAATTATTTGGTTAGTAAGACTTTAAGAATGTAGGCCTCCTCCAGCGTCTTGCTTTTATGTGTTCACCTAAATCCCAAGTCTTTTGTTACATCATGGAAAGGAATGCTTCGCGTTTTCCCAGAGTAGGAACTTTTATTGATTTCATTGGGGGTGGGGTGCCACCGCAGGACAATGAACACAGTTTTGGTTGAAGGAAAAGGTCAGGGACCTAATTGGCAGGGCCAGTACTAAGGTCAGTCTAGTCCCGCTTTGCTCTCACTATTCCCTGCTCCCTCCTCCCTCCCTGAGTTGGACAGTTGAATTCACAGACTATGGTTGTGGATTCCCTAATTACTCAAGGGTGTTGCTTTGCAGACAGCTGGCAGAGAGAGATGTCAGCCATCATGGAATCACCAGAGGAGCCTGGAGCATCCATGGATGAGAACTACTTTGTAAACTACACTTTCAGAGATCGGTCACACTCAGGCCGGGTGGCTCAAGGCATCATGAAACTGTGTCTGGAGGAAGAGCTCTTTGCTGATGTCACCATTTCAGTGGAGGGCCGAGAGTTTCAGCTCCATCGGCTGGTCCTCTCAGCTCAGAGCTGCTTCTTCCGGTCCATGTTCACTTCCAACCTGAAGGAGGCCCACAACCGGGTGATTGTGCTGCAGGATGTCAGCGAGTCTGTTTTCCAGCTCCTGGTTGATTATATCTACCACGGGACTGTGAAACTTCGAGCCGATGAACTGCAGGAAATTTATGAGGTGTCAGACATGTATCAGCTGACATCTCTCTTTGAGGAATGTTCTCGGTTTTTGGCCCGCACAGTGCAAGTGGGAAACTGCCTTCAGGTGATGTGGCTGGCAGATAGGCACAGTGATCCTGAGCTCTACACTGCTGCCAAGCACTGTGCCAAGACCCACCTGGCCCAGCTGCAAGGCACAGAGGAATTTCTCCACTTGTCCCACCATCTGCTCACTGATATCATCTCGGGTAAGTTTTGGGAGCAAGCACATCATACTGCCTACTCGGGTATGATCAGAGGATGTTCTAGTTCAAGAGAATGGAGCTCTCAGGCTTCCTGGTGTTAGTTCCTGGTAGGACTTTAGATCCCTACTGAGAGGTTGAGTTCAGATTCAGTCTAGCTGCTGTCAGAGACAAGAGAACTTTCCAGAGGAAAAGTCAGGAAAATAAAAGCAGTAGCACCTACCCACAAAAGATAGCGAGGAGCTTTTGTATTTATACTCTAATCTTTCGTGTGCATAAATGTTTTCATCTGTCCTGCGCTTTGCAGGTACCTGTGGGACTAGTTATCCAAGCAAACTGATGATGAGTCAAGGTATTTGAATAAAAAACTTACGTAGTGATGGGCCAATTTTAGGTGAGAATCTTGACACTACAGGGGAGGCATAACCATACTGCAGTTGTGAGCTCTGAAGCCTAGTAAGTTGCTTCCATGGAAAATGGGAACATATCAAGCCGTCCATTTTGATGAAAAGAAGCAAGAAACAAGGCAATTTAGGTTCATGTTTTCATTTTATATATGAATATATTTTATATAATATATAAATAAGATAAATATTAAATATGATGTATGTTACATAAAATACAAATAATACATCAAAGTATACATATCTAAGTAAATTACAAATATAAACATTTAAGTGTGTGGGTGTGTATGTGTGTGTGTGTGTACATTCCATTTTGGATTGTCACTGGCCATTCCTTTCCTTTGGTTCTCACAGATGGAGTGCCATCTTCCCAGAACCCAACAGAGGCCATAGAAGCCTGGATCAATTTTAACAAAGAGGAAAGAGAGGCTTTTGCAGAGTCACTCAGGACTAGCTTGAAGGTAAGGCAGGTTTCTCAAGATTTAGGACCCTGTAATCTGCATGCATCCCAGCCATCAATTGGTCTGGACTCCTCTTTTATAGCTGGTAGAATAAGTGGTCTGTGACTTGAAGAATACTGAGCTGGGGAGGAGGTTTATGAGCCCAGAAGCCACCAACCTCTGAGCTTTAGAGCCCCTTTGAGAGAACTACTTTCATCGTTGCATTCAGAGTCCTGAGTACCCTTTGTCTGAACCACCATCTCACGATAATTTAAAAAAGCTGCAGGGATGAGTGCAGTATTCTCAGCCGCAGCATAAATGCCTGCAAATGTGACTGGAGGAGAGTTGGATTGACACACAGTAACTAGAGAGTAGGTTAGAGCAAGATACAAGTATGTGGTCCAGGACCTTTAGGATACGCATCCCAACTGAGCCTTAGCTTAGAATTGATAGATGTCAACTTTATAATTTTAATTTTGCCAACAGGAAATTGGGGAGAATGTGCATATTTACCTAATTGGGAAAGAGTCATCTCGTACTCACTCGTTGGCTGTGTCCTTGCATTGTGCAGAAGATGACTCAATTACTGTAAGTGGCCAAAACAGCTTGTGCCACCAAATCACTGCAGCCTGCAAGCATGGCGGAGACCTGTATGTGGTGGGAGGCTCCATTCCACGGCGCATGTGGAAGTGCAACAATGCCACTGTTGACTGGGAATGGTGTGCACCTTTGCCCCGAGACCGGCTTCAGCACACCCTGGTGTCTGTGCCCGGGAAAGATGCCATATACTCGCTGGGTGGCAAGACACTGCAGGATACTCTCTCCAATGCAGTTATCTACTACCGGGTAGGTGATAACGTCTGGACGGAGACAACCCAGCTAGAGGTGGCTGTGTCAGGGGCAGCTGGTGCGAACCTCAATGGGATCATCTACTTACTAGGGGGGGAGGAGAATGACCTGGACTTCTTCACCAAACCATCCCGACTTATCCAGTGCTTTGACACAGAGACAGACAAGTGCCACGTGAAGCCCTATGTGCTGCCCTTTGCAGGCCGCATGCACGCAGCTGTGCATAAGGATCTGGTGTTCATCGTGGCCGAAGGGGACTCCTTGGTGTGCTACAATCCCCTGCTAGACAGCTTCACCCGGCTCTGCCTTCCTGAGGCCTGGAGCTCTGCCCCATCCCTCTGGAAGATCGCCAGCTGTAATGGGAGCATCTATGTCTTCCGGGACCGGTATAAAAAGGGGGATGCCAACACCTATAAGCTTGACCCTGCAACTTCAGCTGTCACTGTCACCAGAGGCATTAAGGTGTTGCTTACCAATTTGCAGTTTGTGTTGGCCTAAGTCTGTTGGGGAGAGGAGGGAGAGCAACCAACTCCTGTGCCCTCCCCTTTTTCAGCACCTACCCATCCAAACTCAAAGTCCCTGGGCCCCGAATCAGAATATTGTGTTATTTTCTGGCACGTATTGGAAAGGCAGTGCCTCAGCCCTTCCCCAAATCCATCATGGTGGTGTTTGGGGCTTTTTAGACTGCTGCTGCTCAGCTGGCTGCTTGAACTGAGAGTAGGCCATCCTGTTGGCTGCCATTCCCTGGTAACCCTGTGCCTCATTATAGACTGCTTAGAGAAAGCCTCTTCTCAGACCTAAGGCACAGCCCTCCCTCCTTACCTGATGAATGTTAAATGGAAGCACCCCTGATCCCAAGACACAGAGAAAGATGCTCAATCCTACTTTTTTCTATAGTGGCCAGTTGATCGTTTTTTTCACAAAGAAGTAGGTGTTAGAGTTTTACTTCAGGCCTTGGTTGGGAGAATGGACTAAGCTGAAGGTGTACTTCACCAGCAAGAGTCAACTCTAGAATTCAGGATGTTCCTTCTATTGTTTTCTCACCTATCTATCAGGAAATGTATACTTTGGTTTTGTTTTTGGCTTAGACTCCATTCCTCTGTGAGGGGTATAAGCCAGAAAATAGAAAGGATTATTTCTGATTAATAGCTGAAACTGTTTTTTCAAACTCGAATATATAAAGTTTCTGCTCTTTTAAAAGCTCTAAGCTAAGTCAAGAGCCAGCAACTGTTGATATAAATAAAAGTTTTTGAGGGGATATGTGTGTCTGTGTTGAATTCTGAAGGGGTGAATTCCTAAGGGAAACTAATCACACACCCACACATTTCTAAGTCAGCAATACTGATTTCACCCAGTACTTCCTTTTCTACATACAAGATCACTGCTCCAAAAGTATAAGAGGAGCCCTGCAGGGTCAGTGAAATCAGGATCCTGACAGTGGCAAAAGGCCGGGGCTGAGTATTTCTCCTCTTTTCCTAGGTTAAATATCTTTAAGTTTTGGTGATAAATATCATTAGGCACAACATTTAGGTGCACAGTTTTTTTGTTGAAATTAATATTTCTTCAACCCCATTCACAAAAATAAGACACCCCCATCACTGGCCCATGTTCCTTACCCCATGAATAGAGGCCATGCTAAATCGCTCCTCTCTAGCCATTAAACAGTGTTATTTCAGGAAAATGAAACAAGACAAAGGACGCAAAATTATCCATTACTTAGCACAGTTTTCGTATGTCAAATCTTGGGTTAAGCCCCTCTGGTCCTGTTAAACTTTTTTATTCTGTAGCAAGCAGGATTGTCTTGAGTTCTAATCCATGTCCTTCATGCCTTTCATGTGTGACTAGCCTCATTCTTTGCTGCCCCTGGAGTAATCTCCTTATAGAACTCTTTGAGAACTTCTAACTGGCCAGGTCTGACATGGATGTGTGGCCGGATTTTGGTGATGAATCTTACAGCCTCTTCTGGACTCCAGTTGTGTACCTGAAGGAGAGGGTTTGGAAATCAGAGAAAGGAGCAGGTGTTAAGGTGCCCTTGACCTATGAGCTGAACTATGTGCAGGTACTAAAGGGCTCCCAGAATTTCATTTTTTAAAAACTCTGTTTTCTTGGGAATCAAAAACCATGCCCCATGTATTATAAATGGAAGCGCAGTTTAACCACCTCAGTCAACCAGTTCCACGATACTGTGCAATGGGCTGGGTAGACAAGCCAGACCTTCTGCCCAATTCTTGCTCTGCCAAACCCTGGGAAAAGAAGCTTGAACACACCAAGCTGAGATCCTAAGTTCCAGCCCACCTAGGCCTACTCAGTTTCCTCTCTGAGCTAGGCTGTTGGTTATAAGAATTACCAGGAAAGAGTGTACAGCAGGTGTTTTTCTGCGACTTGTCACCATGGCTAAAAAAATAGTACTTTGTTATTTAATCAGGAGGGTCATCTGTGTCCTAAGGATACTCGTTGGTTTAGAACTCAATAGAACCAAAAAGTCACAGATTCCTAGCCCGCTGGTTCAATTCTCATTTGGTCCAAAATACCATCCTGGGACCCTGTTTCCAGCACAGAGTCCTTACGACCAGTGCCTTGGTGGTGTTCATACCATATATTTATCTGTCTACAGAACACAAACGAGGTCAAGCTGTTTATCTTTACATTTCCCTTTTTATTAAACTACCCAAATGAAATAGTAAATGTTCTGCAGGGACCAGACAGGAAGTGAAAATGAGTCAAGCTGGGAGGGGGTAAAACAAGTGGTGAAGGACTGAGGGCACATGCCTCTCCCAAAAACTCGGAAAAGCATGCCACCTGCCAATAGTAATGTGATAGGCCAAATTCAGTTTGGATACTCTGTTTTAGAAACTAATGTCCAGAACTTTACTCTGAAATACTTGAGAAACTCGAGTACTATAGAGCTGTAAGGGATCAGGCTTATTATCTACAGTACTAGATTTCCGGACAGCTATTTATAACAGTACTTCTATCCTTTTGCCGATAATGAACAGCCTTCACAACTCCATTTTCTGAGTGACTGCTGGAGGCCAGTGCTTGACATACTTTCTCATTCAAGCTGAAGAACACATTTAGTTTCAGGAAACAGCATCCGAGAGATGAAGCCACTTTTGCCTAAGGTCATACCACTGGCAGGTGGCAAAGCCAGAGGTCAGACTGTCTTCAAAGCTCAAGTACTTTCCATGATACCACACCACCTCCCAAGAGCCTGTAACTGGGGGCACAGCTCCTTCCAGCAAGACCCACTACTGGTAGACCATGCTACTAAAGTTCTAGAAATCTGCTGTGAATGGGGCCAGCCCAGAAAAGACTTTTCCTACCTGAATCAAATACGCTGCCACCATGGTGGCACTTCTGGAACGCCCGGCCTTGCAATGCACGTAGACACACTGGCCCAGTGACTGGTACTTGAGAACAAACTCGACTCCTTTCTGCAGGTTAGCTAAGGTTGGGACGCCAGTCATATCTACCGTGCTGAGCCGCAGCTGCTCAACTCCTACTTTCTTCCACTCCTGGAACCAGATCCACCAGCATAAAAAAAAGAAGGCAAAAAGTCTGATGTGGGTACAAAGACGGGTTCCCAAGAGGCAGCAAAGCAGGGAAGCTTCAGGGTTTACCACAATTTGAATATATGATATTTCCTGTTTTATAAAGAAGAAACTTCCTACAGAAATGCCTTTAAAATGGCTGACCTACATGGTTGGTCTTTCATCAAACAACTGTGCACCGAGTTAGAAACATGTCTAAGATTTTAAGTGTTCTTCTGAAAGTCCTTTTGGGTATTTGCGCCTTTAGCTGAAAAATATCAGCTGTATATAATTCAGCTGCAAAAGTTGTGTAACTGTGTGTTTTTGAGTAATCTTGGCACCTGTGCAAGGATCCAGCTGCAGGGTTGGGATACTGTATTTTCAAGGGCATTCTATTTCTCTGTCTTTAAATCTCATTTTTTCCACTATTCTTGAGGGGATGGGTGGTTTAAAAAAAAAAAAAAAAATAGGGCTACCATTTTACGATTAATGTAGACCTAACTTTGTTAGTATAATATCAGTTAAAAAGAAGAATATAGGAGAAATAAGGTTTTTAGCAGACTGGACAACTTTATTTTTGCTTTAAGGCTTCGGATATGCTCCAGCCACTCTTGTTATTACATAATCTCCTTAGCTAGAACCAGACATTATGACTTTATGATTCTGAATGAAGGCTAATATTTAAAACTGCTCATGAAATTAACAAAAAAAATAGGAGTTTTACAGCAGGTGGCCCATGCATCAGTTGTCAGAAACAACTGGGGAGCTTGCTAAACATTCAGATTCCTAGGCCCCATCCCAGAGTTTTCTGAATCAGAATCTCTGGTGCTTATGCCTACAAATTTACATTTTAACAAGACTACCAGATAATTCTTAGGCACACTAAAATGTGAGAACCACAGCCTTAGAGATTTCTTTTCTCTAGGCTAATTGAATGATAACAGCTGCAGCTTACAAATGTGAATGCCCCACACCTAGAAACCAAGCATTTTCTTTGAATGCCCAGTAGCTTTTGACTTCCCTTGCTCCACAAGACTCCCCACACTAATGAACAGTTACCACTTTGGCTAACTTCCTGAGGCCTTGTGGCAAAGTACTTTGAGAAATCCAAGGAACTGTAATCCATTCTTTAAAAATGTATGCCATGCCAAGGACCCAATAGATGGATCCTAATCAAAAGGAGGAAAAATGAGGAACAGAACTTCAAATTTTCATAGAAACCAGATTTACTGGAGCCATTGAGACTGGGCGATTCCCCTAACTGATTGCCTGGAAACAATTTTTAAACGTTGGACAGAAACTGTCCCACAAAGTCATTTTTAAACTAAACAATAGTTTAGCTCAATTAATAATGTTTCCCTTGAGCATTGAGCTCTTTTTTAAAGAGTTATCTATATGAGATCAAATTGACAACAGTAATCCTAAAGATAGTGAGAATGGTAACACAATGTAACCTTTGTCATTGGGCTGCACATGTAAGAACTGTTAAAACAGTATATGTTTTATTGTGTATATTTTCACCAAAAATTTAAAAAAAATTTTTTAAATATATGCCATGCCTAATTAGTATATTTTAAATGTGAATCACAAGTATTTTTAAGGTTGCAAATGGATTGAAAGAACAGCATCTTGGGCAGGCTGTATCAGTACAGTAAACAAGAAAGATAATTGTTACTTCCGGGCAACATGGCGCTATAGTCAGAAGCACCACGCCGTCCCTCTGCAGCAAAGATCAGAAAAACTAAGTCAAACAGAGTCACACGGCAATCCTGAAACCCTAAGCATCAAATAAAGACATGAAGAACTCAGCCAAGCACTGAATGGAATAAGAAGCTGACCGAGAACAGAGAGTGAGGAAATATACATGCAGAGGTCCCCTATCAGCTACTACAGCATGGATCTGCCATCTTGGACTCCTATCGGAGATCAGTGAATAGGGGGTACAAGAAAGCAGCTTCACGGAGCTTCCAGCGGGAGATGGAACAACGAGTAACCAACAATATAGGCTTTCCCACCGCCTACCCTTTTTCACCCACACTTAGCCTCCTCTGCCTCCTGCAGCCACTGTCTCTTGGCTGGGAAGCACCAGCTTCACCCCTGTGTTGCTTGGATTCTACCCGCCTGTACTGGTCAGCTCCCTGAGTGCTGTTTGTTGGCTGCTGGTGTTGCTTTTTTCTGCTTCTTTAGATTTCTTCCTTACCTCTTACCACCTCCCACTCCTTTCTCTCAAATACCTGGCTCCATGCACCATTTTTGCTTCTTCCTGAAAGACTGCGAAACACCGCTCGACTGTGAAACACCGCTCAACTGTGAAACTGCTTCCTGGCCTGTGCCGCCACACTGGTGGGACCTCCAAGGCTTTTTTGTTTGTTTGTTTGCTCTGATTTGTTACGTTTTGATTTGTTTTCTTTTTCTTTTATCGGCTTGGGAGCACCTTCTAGCTGGGCAGTACTATGCAGCTTGGGAGCTACTCCCTTACTCTGTGCACACACCCAAGGACATCCCTGGGGGCATTTCTTTCTTCTTCTTTTTTTTTTTTTTTTTTGTTGTTTCTTTGCTTTGTCTTCTTCTCTCTCTTATTCTCTTTTTGTCTTTCTTCATTTCCAGTTTCTCAGTTTATTCATTTTTTTCTTTTACCCTTTCTTTTTTTTCATTTTTGTTTTTCCCCATTTCTCAGTCTCTCATCTCTCCACTCCAATAGCAAGCTCCCTTAGCACTCTTTTTTCTTTTTTTATTGTACTTTAGGTGAAGGCTTACAGAACAAATAGTTTCTAGTGAAACAGAAGTACACATATTATTTTATGACATTGGTTAACAACCCCACAACATATCAAGCCTCTAACTTCTCAACCTCTTTTTTTTTTTTTTTTGGTGAAAATACACATAGCCAAAGATACACCATTTCAAAAATTTCTACATGCACAGTTCAGTGACATTGACTACGCTCTTCGAATTGTGCTGTTATTCTCACTTAAGATGAAGGCTTACAGAACAAAATAGTTTCTCATTTAACAGTTACTACAAATGTTGCCCTACGACAATGGTTAACAATCTCACAACACATCAACAATATCCTTACTCAGCCTTGGGTTCCCTATCACCAGCTTTCTTGTCCCCTTCTGCTTTCTGGCCCTTATCACTGGACTCCTGTACCTCGTTAGTCTCATTTGGTTTTACGGGGCTGTCCACTCCCAGGCTGAACAGTGAACCTCGGAGGTAACTTCATCACTGAGCTAAAAGGGTGTCTGGGGGCCATACTCTTGGGGTTTCTCCAGTCTCCTTTAGGCCAGTAAATCTGGTCTTTTTTTTTTTTTTTTTTTTTTTTTTTTGAGTTAGAATTATGCTCTACATCCTTCTACAGCTCTGTCCAGAACCCTCTGTTGTGATCCTGGTCAGAGCAGTCAGTGGTGGTAGCCGGGCACCATCTAGCTATACTGGACTCAGTCTGGTGGAGGCCTTGGTAGCTGTGGACAATTAGTCCTTCAGACTAATCTTTTCCTTGTATCCTGTTCTCTTCATTCTCCCTTGCTCCTGAAGGGATGAGACCAGTGGAGTATCTTAGATGGCCACTCACAGGCTTTTAAGACCCTGGACACTACTCACCAAGGTAGAATGTAGAGCATTGTCTTTATAAGCTGTGTCATGCCAATTGAGCTAGATGTTCCCCGAGACCATGGTCCCCAGAGCCCTCCGCCGAGCAATTCAGTCCCTCAGGGAGTTTGGATGTGTCTATGGGACTTCCATGACTTTCCCTTGTACAAGTTGTGCTAGTTTCTCCTGTACTGTGTACTGTCTCACCCTTCACCCAAGATACCACTTATCTATTATCTATTTAGTATTCCCGACCCCCACCCCTCCCCTCCCTGGTAACCAACAAAGATTGTTACATTGTGTGTGTGAACTTTTTCATGGGTTTTTACATAGCAGTCTCATACAATATTTGTCCTTTTGTGATTGACTTATTTCACTCAGCATAATGTCCTCCAGTTTCATCCATGTTATGAGAGGGTTCACAGATTCATTATTGTTCTTTCTCATTGCATAGTACTCCATTATGTGTATGTACCATAGTTTGTTTATCCATTCATCTGTTGATGGGCATCTAGGTTGTCTCCATCGTTTTGCTATTGTGAACAATGCTGCCATGATTAGCACTCTTTTTTGTTTGTATGTTTTTGGCTCCTGTTTCTCTCTCCTCTCTCTCATCTTTCCCATACCCATATTAGCTCCATACATCACACACTTTCCTGCCTACCTGCACCGTGTGCTGAACATCACGCTCCCAAGAAGCACAGGCATGGCCTACTGTAACTTGCCCTGCACTGATTCCCGGTCCGCACTGTCAGCCCTGGTACATGCCACAAACAACCCATCCCAGCACTCCCCTTCAGCTAGACCTTCCCTGCTGTACCATACCTGAGTTGACTGACCCTGCCCATTGGAGAAGGAGGTGAAAAGTATCGTGCCCACAGACGAACAAACAACAAAACGCAGAGCCCGCCTGCTCAGACATAACCAAATAAAACAAAAAAGCAGGATGAAACAAACAAACCTACAATCAGTAAACAAGGAAAATAACCACTGAATGCCCTGAAGACAACAGACAATATCAAAACATTTACAAAAAAAGGGCAGGGTGGTTCCAGTGGGCATCCAAAGTAAAACATCAGATGACCTTCCAGTAGAAGAAAAGACACTAGACCTAAGTGACAGGGAATTCAAATCTCTAATAATCAGAATTATCCAAGAATTCAAGCAAAAAGCAAACAAAAATGAGGAAAAAAAGAGACAAATTCATAGAAAATACAGACAAAAAAATGGAAGAATTCAAGAAAATAATACAGGAACAAAATGCTAAAATAAATTCACAACTAGAAATCATACAAAAACAACAATTAGAAATCCAAAAGATAAACAACAAGATTTCATAAACAGACAGTGTCATAGAAGGGCTGAGGAGCAGGTTTGAAACAATAGAAGATAGGATCAGTGAAATTAAAGACAAACACTTGGATACAACTCTGAGGAAAAGTCAAAGAAAAATGAAGAAGCCCTGAGAATTATGTGGGATACAATCAAAAGCAAAAATCCATGCGTGATTGGAGTTCCAGAACAGGGGGAGAAAACAGAAAACACAGAGAGGATCACCGAAGAACTGCTGACAGAAAACTTCCCCAATATCATTAAAGATGAAAAGCTGACCATCCAAGAAGCTCAACGAACCCCATATAGGATAGACCCCAAAAGAAAATCACCAAGGTATATCATAATCACACTCACTAAAACAAAAGACAAACAAAGAATCCTGAGAGCAGCTCAAGAAAAACAAAAAGTCACATACAGAGGAGAAATAATAAGACTAAGCTCAGATTATTCAGCAGAAACCCTGCAGGCAAGAAGGCAATGGTATGACATATATAAAACCTTGAAAGAAAAAATTGCCAGCCAAGAATAATATATCTTGCAAAACTCCCATTCAAATATGATGGTGAGATTAGGTCATTTCCAGATAAACAGAAATGAAGGGACTATGTAAAAACCAAACCAAACTTACAAGACTTATTAAAGGGAGTTCTTCGATCTGAGAACAAACATCAGACCACAGGCTGAATATAGGACACAGGATTGTACTAGCCAGATGCCAACCTAGGAAATGAACTCTTAAGGACTATGCAAAACCAAAAGAATTACAACAAGGAACCAGAGAGGTTAATCTGTAAATGACAAAAGTATCAGAACAATAAAAGAGGGAATAAACAGTGTAGGTATAGAACCTTCTAATGGAGAGAAAGGCAAAGCGATACCAGGTAATAATAGACTGGTTCAGATCTAGGAAGATAAGGGTAAATTTCAAGGTAAACACAAAGAAAGTTAACAAACCTACTCATCAAAATAAAGAAGAAAAACAAAGTCTCAGTAAAAACAAAACCTACAAAAACAAAAGAAATGAAAAAAAAAATCCACAAACAAAAGGAACTCAGCACAGGAGAGTAAGAGGAACAAAGAAAACGTCAACATCACAAAAAAAAGCACTACAAAATGCAATCCCACTCCTAGGAATACATCCTAGAGAAATAAGAGCCGTCACACAAATAGACTTATGCACATCCATATTCATTGCAGCACTGTTCACAATAGCAAAAGATGGAAACAACCTAGATGCCCATCAACAGATTAATGGATGAACAAACTATGGTACATACACACAATGGAGTATTATGCAAAGATAAAGAACAATGATGAATCTGTGAAGCATCTAATAACATGGATGAAACTGGAGGACATTATGTGAATGGAATAAGTCAATCACAAAAGGACAAATATTGTATGAGACCTCTACTGTAAAAACTCATGTAAAAGTTTACACACAAAAAGAAACAATCTTTGTTGGTTATGAGGGATGGGAGGGGTTGGGGGGGAACTAAACAGACAATAGATAAGTGGTAACTTTGGTGATGGGTAAGACAGTACACAATACTGGGGAAGCCAGCACAACTTGTACAAGGAAAGGTCATGGAAGCTCCATAGACACTTCCAAACTCCCTGAGGGACTGAACTGCTGGGCGGAGGCTGTGGGGACCATGATCTTGGGGGAACATCTAGCTTAATTGGCATAGCAAAGTTTATAAAGGCAATGTTCTACATTCTACCTTGATGAGTAGCATCTGGGGTCTTAAAATCCTGTGAGCAGCCATCGAAGATACTCCACTGGTCTCATCCCTTCAGGAGTAAGGGAGAATGAAAAGAACAAGATACAAGGAAAAGATTAGTCCAGAGGACTAATGGACCACAGCTACCAAGGCCTCCACCTGACTGAGTCCAGTACGGCTAGATGGTGCCCAGCTACCACCACTGACTGCTCTGACCAGGATCACAATAGAGGGTCCTGGACAGAGCTGGAAAAGGATGTAGAACAAAATTCTAACTCACAAAAAAAAAGACCAGATTTGGCCTAACAAACTGGAGAAACCCCGAGACTATGGCCCCCAGACACCTTTTTAGCTCAGTGGTGAAGTCACTCCCAAAGTTCAACGTTCAGCCAGGGATTGGACAGCCTATAAAACAAAACAGGACTAATGAGGCACAGCAGTCCAGGGACAAGGACTAGAAGGCAAGAGGGGACAGGAAAGCTGGTGATAGGGAACCTAAGGTTGAGAAGGGACAGTGTTGACATGTTGTGGGGGTGTTAACCATTGTCACAGGGCAATATGTATACTAACTGTTTAATGAGAAACTATTTGTTCTGCAAACCTTCATTTAAGGTTCAAAAAAAAAAAAGCAATTATCTTTGTGAGATCAAATTGACAACGGCAACTCAAAAGGTTTGATGAGAAGCCTGGGGGCAGTGCGTTGAAGATAATGTTGATGGAATAAGTTGGAAAAGGATAGTGAGAATAGCAGCACAACTGGAAGAATGTAATCGATGTCACTGAGAGTGTTGACATGTCATGGGGTTGTTAACCAATGTCATAAAACAATATGTGAACTGACTGTTTAATGAGAAACTATTCTGTAAACTTTCATCTAAAGTATAATTTAAAAAAAGTTTTTTTAATTAAAAGATAATTGTTAAATGCTAATAGATGTCAAACACTACAAAGAAAGGTAGGGCAACATCTTATAATAACCATTGTGGAAGGCTCCACAAACAAGCACTAACATTTAATGAAAATTTGTATTTTAGGCCTGAACTTTGTTATGATGGAGCCCTGGTGGCGCAGTGGTTAAGAGCTATGACTGCTAATCAAAAGGTCAGCAGTTCGAATTCACCAGCTGCTCCTTGGAAACCCTACTCTGTCCCATAGGGTCACTATGAGTTGGAATCGACTAGATAGCAAGGGGTTTTTGTTATGACAGTACTTTGAAGTTCCACTATGATCTCTAACACATGAATGAAAATTCCCTCAACTCAGAGCCAAATGAACCCTATGCAGTTTTTCAATGGGTAGTTAGTTTTATGATTAATGTATGCTGCATATGTATGTGTTGGATGGGGCGGAGGGTTTACTTTTCATCTTAGACTTGGCAAGGCCTTCATCTTGAATGCCTAACACAGTGCCTGATCCATACTTAGAGCTCAGAAACTGTTAAATGAATGAAATCAGTAACCCATGGAAGAGCTGCCTTCTTTTTTTTTCTTTGGTTACTGATTTATGTTACAGAAATTAAGATGACATTTGTGCACAAATGAGCAATTAGATTTTGTCAACTTTAAAATGCTATTGTGAATTGAATTATGTCCCCACAAAATATATGTTGAGGTCCTAGTCCCCGTACCTGTTACTGTGACCCTGTTTGGAAACTGGGGTTTTATGTTAATGAGGTCATGCCAGTGTAGGCTGCGTCCTAAACCCAATTACTTCTGAATGGTGTAAACGGAGAAACACACACATGGGAAGACAGACACCATGTGAAGATAATCCACAAGCAGCCTACCTAACAAAGGTAGAACCCTTCCATGCTTTAATTGGGACTTTCAGCCTCCAAAACTGCAACACTAAATTCCTGTTCTTTAAAGCCACCCACCTGTGGTATTTTTCTGTTACAATAGCACTAGGAAACTAAGAAAATTCCTTTTGTAATTAGTTTCTATCCCACCTCCAGCCCAAGCCATTGAAGCTTAGAGGACTCGACCCTCCTCCAGAGGAGGCAGAGACGCCTGGGGCACGTGTCTCTGGGGCAAGGTGACCTGCAGCCCCACCCCCACCCCCGCCAGTCGCCTCCAGCTCTCCTAGGTCCAGGGTGGTGGGCAAGGCCCGGGGCACTTGCCCCAGCTCCTCCCCGCGGGCCTGGATCCCACCCCCGCGACCCCGATCGCCCTCCACCCCGCGGGCTCTGGTCTCCCGAGACCCCGGCCCCTCACCTTTGAGGAGTTGCACAGGAACCTCGTCTCATACTCTTCGTTCATAGTGATCACCCCGCGCACGTTCTCGTCCTGAACCAGCTGCCGAGGAAAGAGGGGGCTCAGAAACGGCTGGCAGCGCGGCGGGGAGGGGCGGGCCGGCGTGGGGGCCGTGGGCCGCTCTCGCCCCGCTCCCAGGTCCGGCGCTGCCGGCTTCCGCCCGGCTCACCCGCCTTGTCATGCTCCGCAGCGGCAGCGCGCCCAGCAGCACGGTGGGGTCGATGCGGTGGTACCAGTCGCGGTGGCCCCGGCCGGGCATATTCCCGCGGAACAGAGTGTACAGCAGTGTCGGGTAGTAGAGAACCCGGGCTAGGCCGGCCTCCAGCAGCGCGGCGGCCGCCATCCCGCGCTTCGGGGCCTGGCACAGCGGCGACCTCTCCGACCCCGAGGTCGCCGTCGATAGTCGCGAGGAGAGCTGGAAGGATGATGAGGACGAGGGCTGTAAGCAGTCCGAAGCCTTAGACGAGGTCCCCTCGCACGTCGGGACTCTCGGGCAGGAGCCTAAAGAGTCCGGGGGAGGGCCTGGAGCCCCTGGAGCAGGGACCATGGCTCTGAGGGAGGGGCCGCGGACCTCGGAGGAGGGACCTGGGACTCTGGGCGGGGAACTGGGACCCAGGCCGAAGGAGGGCAGGTCTGGGGCTGGAGGCCTGTGACCTCCGCGTGTGAAACTTTGAGCCCTACCTGTGGCCGGTGACTCCCCCCTCCGCCGAGGGAGGGGGCTGTGACCCCAGGTGAAGGGGGTATGACCCCTGCGTGTGGAACTGTGACCCCAATCGAAGAAGGAGGGGCCTGGGCCAGTGACCGGGGACCTGTGACACTCCCCACATCCACCACCACCCCCAGAGGGAGAGGGCTGCCACCCCACCAAAGGGGAAGCAAGACAAGGAAGAGATTCTTTTGTGGGGAGGCCCTGATGGGAGAGTGGAAGGGGCTTTGAGCCTGTAAACGAGGGGGCTACGTCAGCTGAGAGGGCCTGATGGGGTGAACAGCGATAAACTGGAGGGGGCTGGGTTGGTGTCCCTCCTCCTGACAAGATATAGACAGTGTCTATATATTATGAAAATATATGAGCTATGGAAACCCTGGTGGCGTAGTGGATAAGAGCTTAGCTGCTAACCAAAAGGTCGGCAGTTCAAATCCACCAGCCACTCCTTGGAAACGGGCAGTTCTACTCTGTCCTATAGGGTCACTATAGGTAGGTATCGACTCTGCAGCAATGGTTTTTTTTTTTTTTTAATATAAGCTATGTCATGAAATAGCTATAATAAATTAATATAATATTAAGGAAAATATTATGAATATAATATAAAACCCACAAGCTACAAAAAGTTAAGAGGTATGGTTGTAATACTGGTTATTTCCACTTAAATAGTTCTCTGAAATGGAGATCTGGTTTTTTTGTTTGTTTGTTTTTTAGTTTTAGTTTATTTTCTCCTTCTAAAAGTAATGCATGTTACAGAGTAGAACTGCTCCATAGGATTTTCAGGCCTTTCTTCCATGGTACAGCTTTAATCATTTTACATTCTCACCAGAAGTGTGTGAGGGTTCGTTTCTTCACATCGTGTTATTATCTGTCTTTTTTATTATACCCATTCTAATGGATGTGAAATAATACCTCACTGTGAAGTAAACTTTTATATTTGGAATAGTTTGGATGCACAGAAAAGTTGCAAAGAGAGTACAAAGAGTTTCTTATACCCTTCCCCCTAATAATACCATCTTTATTTTTTTAGTAACAGCTTTATTGAGATATAATTCAGATACCAAAAATTCACCCTTTTAAATGTACAATTCAGTGGTTATTAGTATATTTACAAAATTGTGCAGCTATCACGACTACCTAACTTTAGAACATATTCATCATCCCAAAAAGAGACCCACTGGCAATCATCTCCCACTTCCTCCTCCCCCCACTCCTGGCAATCACTAATCTACTTTCTGTCTCTATGAATTTGCCTGTTCTGGACATTTCATAAACATGGAATCATACAATATGTGATCTATGTCTACTATTTTTATAAGTCATTATAATATTGATAAAAATTTATATCACAGTTTTTTACACTGAACATTGTGCTACACTTCATATTATTATGCAGTCTTTATCACTATCATTTATAATGAACTACTACACCATAATATGATTACTCTCTTATTACTAGACATTTATTTCCAAATTTTTGTTACTACAAAATATTTCTAGTATGAACATAAAGCCCTTTTTTCTACATTTAGAATTCCTATATTAGGATAGATTTCTTAAAAATGGAAATAAGAATTATTAAAGCATAGTTCACAATTTTTGCTCATCCATATGTGGGTGTGTATATATATATAAAGAATACAACCGGAAATATATATATATATATATTTATATATATATATATATAAAAAGTATACATCCCTACCCCCAAACCCACTCCTCAGAGGTATAGATTTCTATACACATATATTTTTCCAACATTTTCATAATAAACAGAAAAATTGAACGAATTTAACAGTGAAAACCATACACCCACCACCTAGATTTTGTAAGTAACATTTTATTATGTTTGTTTTATCACATGTTGATTCATCCATCATGTTCTTGATGCATTTAAAATGTACATATTTTATAAAAATTGACTCATCCTATATTTACTGTTCTATAACCTGCTTTGTTCACTCAGTAATATTTATGAATGTAATACCATGTCAATAGAAACAGGTGTAGATCTACTTTGTGCTTTTTAAAAAACTGCATAGTACCCTTAATGTATGGATTTCAATTCAATTCAAGAACATTTATTGAGTATCCTGTATGTTCCACACACTATTTTAGCATTTAGGATACATCTGTGAGCAAAATGGACAAAGACTCCTGCCCTCTCTTACCTTACCTGTATGAACTGTATTTCAAGTAACCAAATATCCCATTGATGAGGGAAAGTTCTTTACAGAAGACTTCCTGCTAATAAATGTGGAAAGAATGATAGAATCAGAGACTTAGCATTTTGCAATTGTAAGTCCCTGAGTGACAAAAATGGTTTGAGCTTGACTACTAACCTAAAGGTTGGTGGTTGGAACCCACCCAGCGGCACAGTGAAAGGAAGGCCCAGTGATCTGTTTCCATAAAGATTACAGCCAAGAAAACCCTATGGAGCAGTTCTACTCTGTAACACACGGGGCCACCGTGAGTCGCAATTGACTTGACAGCAACAGGTTTGGTTTGGGTTTTTTAGTGAAATAATTGATGGCTAAAAGCATTAGAAGATTCAAACCTTGAACCGAAACTAACCCCTGAGGTCACCTTGTCACTAAATAAGAAATTGCCTCCCAAAATAATGAATATCACCTGTAAGTACTGTGTTCCCTCAAAAAATGACCTGTATGAGACCAAGTGGTCAATGATTACTTTAAAACAAAGACGAGAATGTAAGGGATCAGGGAAACTAGATTAATGGAAATGGAACAATCAGAATGGAAATAATGAGAATATTCACCGCATTGTGAAGAATGTAACCACTGTCACTGAACAACTTGTGTAGAAATTGTTGAATGGGAACCTAAACCTCTGTGTGAACCTTCACCGAAAATACAATAAACTATTATTTTTAAAAAAGCATTAAAAGAAACACTGGTAGGAAACTTTACCATGATGTGATTGATCAGGCTCAAGCCACCTAAACCACTATCAAGCTCTGCTTCACTAAAATAGGGACAACCTGACATCATAGACCTCCAGATGAGATGCAGTATGACACTCAAAAAGCACCACCCTCAAAAAAGTTGAGTATGAATCAAACTAGGCCTCAAGAGCTAACTTTCATTTACAGGAAATACAGGGGATAGAAGGGTAAGTTAAATGTCATCATGGGGGAGCAACAGACAAATTGTGGGCCATTTAACAGGAACAACTGACCCAGTTTCTGCAACAAGTTAAAAACATGGAAAAATAAGGGGAGGGGAGGGATTGCCTCAGAGCCCTGGTGGTGCAGTGGTTAAGCGCTTGGCTGCTAACTAAAAGGTCTGCGGTTAGAAACCACCTACTGCTCTGCGGGAGAAAGATGTGGCAGTCTGCTTTCGTAAAGATTCCAGCCTAGGATTTACCCATCAGCTAAAGATTATGCAGGCCCGTAACAGAAAACGAGATTAAGTGGGCACACCAGCCCAGGGGCAAGGACGAGAAGGCAGAAGGGGACAGGAAAGCTGGTAATGGGGAACCCAAGGTCGAGAAGGGGAAGAGTGTTGTTGACATTTCGTGAGGGTGGCAACCAATGTCACAAAACAATACGTGTACTAATTGTTTAATGAGAAACTAATTTGCTCTGTAAACCTTCATCTAAAATACAATAAAAAAATAAAGATTATAGCAGTTTAACTTGATCTCAAACAAGCCCAGAAAGTTACCATAATTTACTCCTTGTATTCAAAAGGATGAAATGAGATGCAATTCCCTATTATCACCAAAAAGGGAATATTTATTCATAATTAATATTTCTTTGCATGCCATTAACATTTGCTAATTCGGAGTAATGGATACATGGCTCTATGTTTGTTGAATCATTTTTAAACTTTTCTGGATATATGTAGAGAAAATAAATCTAAATCTGATTAAAAAAAAAAAAAAGATTACAGCCTAGGAAACCCTACGGGGCAGTTCTACTATGTCCTATAGCGTCACTATGAGTCAGAATCAACTCTTCAGCAACAACAAGAGACATGACGTGACAGATGTAAGGTGATAACGCTTTTTAGATCCTGATTGAAATAAACCAGCTATTATTAAAAGTCGTTTTGTGAAACAGAGACATTTGATTATGAACTGAGAGTAGATAATACCAAACAATTATTGCTAATTTTGTTAGTGTGGTTATGGTATTGCTGTTATGTAAGTAAATGCTTATATTTTTACTTACGATTATGTAAGTATGTAGACATAAAACAACATACGTGGGCTTTGCACCAAAATACTTTACCAAAAAAAGATGGATTAGACAAATATGGCAAAATATCAATAATTGATCCATCTGGGTCATGTTCTGTGGGGATTCTTCTGCCCTGCTTTTGGTTATTGTTAAATATTATCAGAATAAAAATTTAAAACAAAAAGATCCCTGCCCTAATGGTGCTTACATTTTAGTGTGTATGTGGGAGGAGACACAATATGCATTAATATTATAAATATGTAAATTATATATAGTTTATATGTAGTATGTTTAGAAGTGATAGGAGTGGGATAAAAGAAATCATACAGCGGGATAAAGAGGATTAGATGTATGGGTTGCAATTTTACAAAGTGTGGTGTTATGGACTGATTTGTGTCCCCAAAAATATGTGTTGGAAATCCTAACCCCTATACCTGTTGTTATAATCCCATATGGAAATGGGTATTCTTTGTTATGTTAAGAGGCCATGTCAGTGTGTTCGAGAGAATCACCTTTGAGATATAAAAAGAGCAAGCAGAGATGGAGGGAAATAGATGCCATGCCACATGAAGATCACCAAAGAGCCAAGGAATAGAAGCCGAAGAGACAAGGAACTTCCTTCCCCTAGAGCCAACAGAGACAGAAAGCCTTCTCCTAGAGCCAGCGCCCTAAAGTCAGACTTCTAGCCTCCTAACTGTGAGACCATTCTGGTTGTACTCTTACAAAACAGATTTGTTCATTCTTTTGGCAGTCCATGGTATAGTCAATATTCTTTGCCAACACCACAATTCAAAGACGCCAATTCTTCTTTGATCTTTCTTATATATCATCCAGCTTTCTCATGAATATCAGGCGACTGAAAATATGATGGCTTGGGTCAGGCACACCTTAGTCTTCAAGGTGACATCTTTGCTTTTTAACACTTTAAAGAGGTCTTTTGCAGCAGATTTGCCCAATGCAATGTGTCTTTTGATTTCTTGACTGCTATTTCCACGGGTGTTGATTGTGGATCCAAGTAAAATGGAATCCTTGACAACTTCAGTCTTTTCTCTGTTTATCTTGATGTTGCTTATTGGTCCAGTTGTGAGGATTTTTGTTTTCTTTACATTGAGGTGTAATCCATACTGAAGGCCGTGGTCTTTGATCTCCATCAGTTAGTGCTTCAAGTCCTCTTTACTCTCAGCATGCAAGGTTGTGTCATCTGCATAATGCAGGTTGTTAATGAGCCTTCCTCCAGTCCTGGTGAGACTATGTCTCGCATACTTTGGTCATGTTGTTAGGAGGGACCAGTCCCTGAAGAAGGACATCATGCTTGGTAGAGGGTCAGCGAAAAAGAGGAAGACCCACAACCAGGTGTATTGACACAGCACCTGCAACAATGGGCTCAAGCAAAACAACTATTGTGAGGATGGCGCACGACTGGGCACTGTTTCATTCTGTTGTACATAGGGTTGCTATGAATCGGAACCGACTCGACAACACATAACAACAACAACCGTGAGATAAAAAATTTCTTTTTGTCAAAGCCACCCACTTGTGGTATTTCTGTTATAGCAGCACTAGATAACTAAGACATGTGGACAGGGTAGGTCTCGTTGAGAAAGTGACATTTAGGCAAAGACTTGAAGAAAGTGAGGCAGTAAGTCAAGAAGTATTTCGGGCAGCAGGTTGGGTGAGAGAGTTCCAGGCAGAGGGAACGGCCAATGCAAAGGCAGAAGTATATTCCAGGGCCCCTGGAGCAGAGAAAGAGAGTTGCTGCAATGATTGTTTGGCTGCTAACCCAAAGGTGAGCTGTTTGAACCCACCAGTGGCTCCATGGGAGAAAAGACCTGGTGATCTACTCTGGTAAAGATTGTTGTTGGTAGGTGCCGTAAAGATGGTTCTGACTCATAGCAACCGTATGTACAACAGAACAAAACACTGCCCAGCCCTGTGCCATCCTCACAATCGTTATGCTTGAGTCCATCATTGCCACCACTGTGTCAATCCATCTCATTGAGAATTTTCTTCTTTTTCACTGACCCTCTAATTTACCAAGCATGGTGTACTTCTGCAGGGACTGGTCCCTCTTGTAACATGCCCAAAGTAAGATGAAGTCTTGCCATATTCACTTCCAAGGAGCATTCTGGCTGTACTTTTTCCAAGACAGATTTTAAGTTCTTCTGGCAGTCCATAGTATATTCAATATTCTTGGGAACACCACAATTCAAAGGCGTCAGTTCTTGTCCTGTCTTTCTTATTCATCGTCCAGCTTTTGCATGAATATCAGACGATTTAAAACAACATGGCTTGGGTCAGGCACACTTTAGCTCTCAAAGCATTATCTTTGCTTTTTAACACTTTAAAGAGGTCTTTCGTGGCAGATTTGCCCAATGCAATACGTCTTTTGATTTCTTGACTGTTGCCTCCATGGGCGTTGATTGTGGATCCAAAGTAGAACGAAGTCCTTGACAACTTCGATCTTTTCTCTGCTTATCATGATGTTGCCTATTGGTCCAGTTGCGAGGATTTTTGTTTTCTTTATGTTGAGGTGCAATCCATAATGAAGGCTGTAAGTGCTTCAAGTTCTCTTCACTTTCAGCAAGCAAGGTTGTATCATCTGCATAATGCAGGTTGTTAATGAGTCTTCCTCCAATCCTGATGCCCTGTTCTTCTTCATACAGTCCAGTTTCCTGGATTATTTGCTTAGCATAGAGATTGAATAAGTATGGTAAAAGGATACAACCCCGACGCACACCTTTCCTGACTTTAAATCATGCAGTATCCACTTGTTCTGTCTGAACGACTGCCTCTTGGTCTATGTACGGGTTCTTCATGAGCACAGTTAAGTGCCCTGGGATTCCCATTCTTTGCAATATTATCCATAATTTGTTATGATCCACACAGTCAAATGCCCTTGCATAGTAAAACACAGATAAACATCTTTCTGGTATTCTCTGCTTTCAGCCATGATCCATCTGACATCAGCAATGATATCTCTTGTTTCACATCCTCTTCTGAATCTGGCTTGAACTTCTGGCAGTTCCCTGTCGATGTACTGCTGCAACTGCTTTGGAATGACTTTCAGCAAAATTTTACTTGTGAGTGATATTAATGACATTGTTTGATAATTTCCCCATTCTGTTGGAACATCTTTCTTTGAAATGGGCACAGATATGAATCTCTTCCAGTTGGTAGGCCAGGCAGCAGTCCTCCAAATTTCTTGGCACAGATGAGTGAGCACCTCCAGTACTGTATCCGTTTATTGAAATATCTCAATTGGTATTCTGTCAATTCCTGGAGCCTTGTTTTTCGCTAATGCCTTCAGTGCAGCTTGGACTTCTTCCTTCAGTACCATTGGTTCTTCATCAGATGCTATCTCCTGGAATGGTTGAAAGTTGACCAATTCTATTTCGTACAGTGCCTCTGTGTATTACTGCCATCTTCTTTTGATGCTTTCTGCGTCATTCAATATTTTTCCCATAGAATCCTTCAAAATTGCAGCTCGAGGCTTGAATTTTTTTCTTCAGTTCTTTCAGCTTGAAAAATGCCATGCATTTTCTAACCTTTTGGTTTTCTAACTCCAGGTCTTTTGACAAGTCAGTATAATACTTTACTTTGCCTTCTTGAACAGCCCTTTGAAATCTTCTGTTCAGCTCTTTTACTTCATCATTTCTTTCATTTTCTTTAGCTATTCTACATTGAAGAGCAAGTTTCAGAGTCTCTTTCAACATCCATTTTGGTCTTTTCTTTCTTTCCTGTCTTTTGAATGACGTCTTGCTTTCTTCATGTATGATGACCTTGATGTCATTCCACAACTCTTTTAGTCTTTGGTCATTAATGCTAAATGTGTCAAATACATTCTTGAGATGGTCTCTGAATTCAGGTGGGATATACTCAAGGTCATAGCTTGACTTTTGTGGACTTGCTCTAATTTTCTTCGGCTTCAACTTGAATTTGCATAGGAACAATTGGCCTTGTTCTGACTGATGACATTGAGCTGCTCCATTGTCTCTTTCCACATATGTAGTTCATTTAATTCCTGTGTATTCCATCTGGGGAGGTCCACGTGTTCTGCTGCTATTCATAAAATTTTCACTGGCCAGTTTTTTTCAGAAGTAGACCGCCGGGTCCTTCCTAGTCTCAGGAAGGTTTTAGTCTGGAAGCTCTGCTGAAACCTGTCCACCAAGGGTGACCTTGCTGGTATTTGAATAATCGGTGGTAAAGCTTCTGGTATCACAGCAACATGCAAACCACCATAGTGTGACAAACTGACAGACATGTGGTGGCCATGAACTTTATAGCCTAGGAAACTCTATTGGGTAGTTCTACTATAGGGTTGTTGAGTTGGAATCAACTGGAAGGCACACAACAACAACCAGTGGAGAGATTGTTAAGGGTAGGCCTGGAGAGGGAGGATGGGTCATGTCACAATGTGCCTTTATGTCACTTAAAAACCAGTTGCTGTTGAGTCGTTTCTGACTCATGGAGACCCCACGTGTGTCAGAGTAGAACTGTGCTCTATAGTTTTTTTTTTTTTTTAATTGTGGTGAAAATATACACACCCAAACATTTCCCACCACCATGACTTCCACATTTACAATCCAATGACATTGATTACATTTTCATGTTGTGCTACCATTATTACTATCCTTTTCCAAAATATTCCACCAGCGTTAACATAAACTTAATGCCCCCGAACAAAAACTCCACCTTTCCCCTTCCCTCCCATTGTTGGTAACGATTAACAATCTTTGGTTTCCAAACATTTGCTTATTTCATTAAAGCGAGATCATACAGTATTTGTCCTTTTGCAATTGACTTATTTTGCTCAGCATAATGTTTTCAAGGTTCTCATACCTATTGTGGCATACATCAGAACTTCACTTCTCCTTTATGGCTACATAATATTCCATTGTATATATGTACCACATTTTATTTATCCATTCATCTGTTGATGTACATTTCGGTTGTTTTCACCTTTTGACTATCGTGGAAAGTGCTGCAATGAACATTGGTGTACAAGTTTTCTGTTTTCGTTTCTGTTTTCCCTTCCTCTGGGAATATACCTAGGATTGGGATTGCTGGGTCATATAGTAGTTCTGTGCTCAATTTGTTGAGGAACCACCAAACTGTTTTCCACAGTGGAGGTACCATTTTTTACATTCCCACCGGCAATGAATGCAAAAACCCCAAAACCAAACCTGTTGCTGTCAGGTCGATTACCAACTCATAGTGACCCTGTAGGACAGAGTAGAACTGCCTCAAAGAGTTTCCAAAGAGTGGCTGGTGGATTTGAATTGTCAACCTTTTGGTCAGCAGCCAAGCTCTTAACCAATGCACCACCAGGGCTGTAGCAATGGATGAGAGTTTCACTTTCTCCATAACCTCGCTAACACCTGTTGTTTCTCTCTCTCTTTTTTTTTTTTTGATCATTGCCATTCTAACAGGGGTGACGTTGTATCTCATTGTACTTTTGATTTGCATCTCTCTAGTGGCCATAAGTCAGAATCTACTCCATGGCAACTGACAACAAATGGCTAATGAGGTTGAGCATCTTTTCATGTGCTTATTGGCCATTTGAATATCCTCTTTGGTGAACTGTCCAAGTCCTTTGCCCATTTTTTGACTGAGTTGTTTGTCTTTTTGTTATTAAGTTGTAGAAGTTTTTTAAAATGTATTTTGTTTAGCAGACCCTTATTGGATATATGGTTTCTGAAAATTTTCTCCCAAACTGTAAGTTTTCTTTTCACTTCTTAAATAAAGTCCTTTGATGAAAAAAGGTATTTAATTTCTGTGAGGTCCCGTTTATCTATTTTGTCTTTTGCTGCTTATGCTTTTGTTGTCATACCTGATAATCCATCATTAAAAACTAGGCCCAGCAGGTAGATGTTGCTGATTCTTGCAAATGTTGTCAATATGTGACAAAAGGCACTTCATTGTAAATTTGTATTCTTGACTACTAATGAATTTGAGTTCCCGTATATTTTTTACCCTTTATGTTTCTTTTTCTGTGACTTGTCTGATTATATCCTTTTCCCATTTATCTTTAAAATCTTAGTGCTTCTATATTTACTTTTTAAAGTTATTAAATATTTGACACTTAAAAAGAATATGCATACTACATGTGTAAGTTTTGAAGTATAATTATAAAAATTAAAACAAATACCTATGAACCCACCAACTTAAGAACTAAAAACCTGTATGCTTCTCCCTGGTTCCATCTCCCTATCTCTACACACCTCATATGAAATTAATCTCTCCTAAGTTTTAAATTTATCATTCTCTTGCCTTTGTTAAAAATTATATATGTATGTGTATGTATATACCTATATTTATAAAATGGTTAATGTGCTCATGAGCTGCTAACCAAATGTTGGAGGTTTGAGCCCCCTGAGAGGTGCCTCAGAAGAAAGGCCTCATGACCTATTTCCAAAAAAATCATCGATTGAAAGCCCTACATAGCACTGTTCTACTCTGACACATATGAGGTGGCTATGAGTCAGAATCAACTCAACAGCAACTCATTTTAGCTTTAGTAGATACTGTTAAACAGTCTTCCAACGTGGTTGAACCAATTTTCATTGCCACCAATAATGTATGAGTTTAAAAGAAAGAAAGAAGGCTTCATTGCAAATCTTAGTAGGGAAAAGATGATCTTTTCAAATGGTGCTGGATCAACTAGAAAGCCACAATTAAAAAAAGAAGAGAGAGAGAGCAAGAAACTTGACCCCTATCTTATGCCATTCACAAAAATTGAAGATGGATCATAGATCTAAACGTGAAAGATTAAAACAATAAAGGAGAAAGTTTTCATAACTTGGATAAACAAAGATTTCCTAAACAGAACTCAAAAAGCACTAAACAGAAAATGTTGTTGTTGTTTATTGCTGTGGAGTCAGCTCCAACTCATGTCAACCTTATGTATAACAGAGGAAGCATTGCCTGGTCCTGTGCCATCTTCATGATCTTTGGAGTGTTTAAGTCCATTGTTTCTGCTAATGTGTCAATCCATCTCATTGAGGATTTCCCTCATTTTCGCTGACCCTCTACTTTGCCAAACATGATGTTCTTTTCCAGCGAGTGATCTGTCCTGATGGCACGTCCAAAGAAGCAAGCCAAAGTCTCTCTGTTCTCGCTTCTAAGCAGCATTCCGGTTGTATTTCTTCTAAGACTGATTTGTATGTTCTTCTGGCAGTCGGTAGGATATTTGATGGTCTTCACCAACACCACAATTCAAACGCATCAATTATTCTTTTGTCTTCCTTTTTCATTGTACAGCTTTCACATGCTTATGAAGTAATTGAAATGATCATGGTTTGGGTCAGGCATACCTTAGTCATCAAACTGACATTTTGCTTTTTAAAACTTTAAAGGTCTTTTACAGTAGATTTGCCCAATGCAATACGTTGTTTCATTTCTTTCTTTTTTTTATCCTCTTCAAATTTTTTATTAGAATTATGTATTTGTGGTCATCAGAACTTAATTATTTTAGATCAGTAACTCATTCTTTTTGTTTGTTTGTTTTACCTCACTTGATTTGTTGCCTGCTACTTCCATGGACATTAATTGTTGATCTGAGTAGGATAAAATCATTTACAACTTCAATTTCTTCTTCATTTGTCATGGTATTGTTTACTGGTCCACTTGTGAGGATTTCTGTTTTCTTCATGTCAGGTGTAGTCCATACTGAAGGCTGTGGTCTTTGGCCTTCTTCAGTAAGTGCCTGAAGTCGTCTTCATTTTCATTTTCATCAAGCAAGATTGTGTCATTTGAATATCGCAGGTTGTTAATAAGCCTTCCTCCAATCCTGTGGCTGCATTCCTCATATAGTCCAGTTTCTTGGATTATTTGTTCAGCTCATAGGTTGAATAAATAAGGTGAAAGGATACAACCCTGCCACACACAAAAATGAAATTTTGAACCAAACATAAAATAAGAATTGATAAATGAGATCTTACTAAAATTAAGAACTTTTTTTTAGATATTCAGACTTTTTTGTTGTTGCTGTACTTAAAGTGAAAGTTTACAATTCGAGTTAGTCTCTTATACAGAAATTTATACATACATTGTTATGTGACCCTAGTTGGTCTCCCTATACTGTGACAGCACACTCCTCCTTTCCACCCCTGATTTCTCGCATCCATTCAACCAGCTCCTGACCCTCTCTGCCTTCTCGTCTCACCTCCAGACAGGAGCTGCCCGTTTAGTCTCATGTGTCTTCTTGCGCTAAGAAGCACACTCTTCACGAGTATCATTTTATGTCCCGTAGCCCAGTGTAATCTTTGTCTGAAGAGTTGGCCTTGGGAATGGTTTTAGTTCTGGGTTGACAGAGAGTCTGGGAGTCATGCTTTCTGGGGATCCTCCAGTCTCAGTCAGACCATTACATCTGGTCTTTTTACTAGAATTTGAGTCTGCACCCCACTTTTCTCATGCTCCATCAGGGTAAAATTCAGATCTTTTGTTCATCAAAAGATACCATTAAGAGAATGGTAAGCCACAGACTGGGAGAAGATATTTGTAGTACATATATCCAACAAGGCATCTGTATTCACAATATATAAAGAACTCCTAGAAACCAATGAAAAATAAGATAACAGTTTAAAAAATAGGAAAAAGGCTTGAACAAGCCCTTCACAAGGGAATATTCAAATGGTCAATAAGCATACGTATAGGTGCTCCACATCATTAGTCACCAGGGAAGTAAAAATTTAAAGCATAATAAAATATTGTGACACCCCTAGCAGAATGACTAAAATCAAAACGGACTGACAACACCAATAGGTAGTGAGGATGTAGAGCACTGATAGCATTTTAATAGATTTTATCCTTTTCTTTTCTTCCCTTTCTTTCCACACATTTTTTCTTTTTTTTTTTTAAACAAAGTTCAGATCATATTGCACCTAGTTGTTACCTGCTTTTTTCACCAAGCATATATTACAAACATTTTCCCACAATTAAATATTTTTATCTATCATTATTTGAAATTATATATAATAGTCTAGGCTATGACTATAACATAATTTATTTTATCAATCTCCTTTTGTAGTCAATTTTGTGCTATTTAAACAATGTTACGTATGTTAATAAATTTGTGCACTTATCCATGATTATTTCCTTAGGATAAAATTTAAAAGTACGCAAAATTTCAAATTCCTGCAGAAGGATTATCTGAATTTTGTCCCACCACCACTTGGAGAAATAGCTTCCTGATTTGTGCTCAACTAAACCTGCCTAACATAAAGAAAACAAAAATCCTCACAACTGGACCAATAAGCAACATCATGATAAACAGAAAATATTGAAGTTGTCAAGGATTTCATTTTACTTGGACCCATAATCAACACTCACAGAAGCAGCAGTCAAGAAATCAAAAGACACATTGCATTGGGCAAATCTGCTGCAAAAGACCTCTTTAAAGTGTTAAAAAGCAAAGATGTCACCTTGAAGGCTAGGGTGCACCTAACGCAAGCCATGGTGTTTTCAATTGCCCCATATGCATGGGAAAGCTGGACAATGAATAAGGAAAACCCAAGAAGAATTGATGCCTTTAAATTATGGTGTTGGCGAAGAAGAATACTGAATATACCATAGACTGCCAGAAGAACAAACAAATCTGTTTTGAAAGAAGCACAACCAGAATACTCCTTAGAAGCAAGGATGGCAAGTCTTCATCTCACATACTTTGGACATATTATCAGGAGGGATCAGTACCTGGAGAAGGACCTCATGCTTGGTAAAGCAGAGGGTCAGGGAAAAAGAGGAAGACCCTTGACAAGGTGGATTGGCACAGCGGCTGCAACAATGGGCTCAAGCGTAATAATGATTGTGAGGATGGCACAGGACTGGGCAGTGTTTCATTGTGTTGTGCATAGTGTTGCTATGAGTCGGAACAGACTCTATAGCACCTAACAACAACAAACCCACTGAGCTGTACCACGGATAAAAGGCCTGGTGATCTGCTTCTGTAAAAATTGTTGTTGTAGTTAGATGCGACCTAGTCAATTCCGACTCATAGTGATCTCATGGGACAGAGTATTAACTGAGTTTTCTTGGCTATAACCTGTATGGGAGCAGATTGCTAGGTCTTTCTCCCACGGAGCCCCTGAGTAGGTTCGAATGGCTGACTTTTGGTTAGCAGCTGAGCGCTTAACTGTTGCATCACCAGGGCTCCTTCTGCAATGATTACAGCCAAGAAAACCCCATGCAGCAATTCTATTCTACAACATATGCAGTCACTGTGAGTCGGAATTGACTTGATGGTAACTTTTTTTTTGACCACTTGGAAAGGAATTGTTTTCCTGCATGTTTACTGACACTGGCTATTTTACAAAGCAAATCTTAATAAATTTGGAAGGCAAAAAATGAAACAGGGTGCTTTTCACATTCTTTTTGATCTCACTTCAGGCTTTTTTGTATTTGGACTGCTTAGAATGTTGTCTCTCAGTGAAACCCTTTGAAGTTATAAGAGCCCATTTGCGTTCTTTGTGTAGTTGTACTTCCCTTCAACTTTGGGCTAATGGACTGTGGCTTTCCTTGGTAACTAGAAGCAAGAGTAATGCTATTACGTATATGCCCTGTAAGGAGGGGCCTTTTTTTCTTGGCCAGTGGGAGCCCTAAGGCAAGGGGCAGATAAAATAGGGAAAAGTTTCTGTGTTGCCCTTTGAGAAGTATCTGTTGAGCCAGACACTGTGATTAAGCACCAAAGATACAAGAAAATAGCAAGACAGGGTGGTCCCTGCTCTCATTGAGTTCATGGGCCGTTTGTTTGTTTTGATTAATAACCTTTTTTTTTAATAGCAGTTTTTGGCAGGGCTTTGAACAAGTTCGGTCCAGTTCTAAGCTCTGCTGAGAATTTGCATTTTTAACAAGTTCCCAGGCAATGCTAATGCTGCTGATTAGGGACCAGTTCTGAGAACCACTAGTAGAGCCTCCCACTGCCCGCTGCTGTCAAGTGGATTGGGACTCATAGCAACCCCATAGGGGTTCCAAGGCTATAAATCTCTACAGAAGCAGACTGCCACATCTTTCTCCTGCAGAGCTGCTAGTGGTTTTGAACCACTGACCTTTTGGTTAGCAGTCGATCCCTGTAACCACTGCACCACCAGGCCTCCTTACTGGTAGGGCAGTGGTTCTCAAACTTTATTATACATAAAAATCACCTGGAGAATCTTGTTAAAAGTAGATTCAGATACAGCATATCTGGTGTGGAAATGCAGATTATCAGCATAGTTTGAACCAGAACAAACCAGTTTGAAGCCCTAGTTTTAAGTTACAAGGAGCCCTGGTGGTGAAGCAATTATAATGTGCCCAGCTGCTAACTAAAAGGTCGGCGGTTTGAACCCACCAGCCACTTCAGAGAAAGAGGTGGCAGTCTGCTTCCATAAAGATTTACAGTCTTGGAAACCCTATGGGGCAGTTCTACTTTGTCCTATAGGGTTGCTATGAGTTGGAATTGACTCGAGGGCAATGGGGTTTTGGAGTTTAGGTTTACAGAAAATTTGAGCAGAGAGTATAGAGTTCTCATATACCCCTTCTCTCTCCCCCCTAAAAACAAAACAGAAACAAACCAGTTGCCTTCCAGTTGATTCCAATTCATGATGACTTCAAGTGTTTTAGAGTAGAACTTTACTCCATAGGGTTTTTAATGGTCTTGATCTTTAGGAAGTAGATCACCAAGCCTTTCTTCCCAGGTATCTCTGGGTGGATTTGAACCACCAACCTTAGCGCTTAACCATTTGGGCCACCCAGGGACTCCTCTCCCTCCCCTGTGCACTACAGTTATTGTTAACATCTTGCATTGTTTGCTGTTAGCTGTTAGCTGTCGCCCTGGTTCATGGCAAGATGTAGTGCATTGTCCAGAATCGAATGCAGGTGTTCTGCACCAACGGCCAGAATTCTACTACTGAACCACTAAGGCCTCTCATCTTGCATTAGTGTGATACATTTGTTACAACTGATGAATGAATGTTGATACATTGTTATTAACAGAAGTCTATAGTTTATATTAGGGTTCACTCTGCCTTGTGCAGTCTGATAATTTTTGACAAATGCATAATGTCATATATCCACCATTACAGTATCATATAGAATATTTTCACTGCCCTAAAAATCCCCTGTGTTCCACCTGTTTATCCCTTTCTCCCTCACCAAACCCCTGGCAACCACTTTTTCCCAGGAAGCATCTGAAGGCTAAACAACAAATTCTGTTTTTCCTATTCATTAATTTAACAGAGACATTATTCTAGCCTCTGAGGATATAGCAGTGAAACAAAACAAAATCCCTACTCCCATTGAGTTTACCTTCTAATGAGGGCAGTCTACAAATAAAGTGCACAAAACATGTGAGTGCAACATATACTATACTAAACCCACTCATTGCCATCAAGTCGACTCCAACACATAGAGACCCTATAGGACAGAGAAGAACTGCCCCCATAGGTTTTCCAAGACTGTAAGTCTTTATGGAAGCAGACTGCCACATCTTTTTCCCGAGGAGTGGCTGGTGGGTTCGAATTGCTGATCTTTTTCCGTTAGCAGCCAAGCGCTTAACACTGCACCATCAGGGCTCCACATACTGTGTCAGCAGCGGGCGGCGGATGCGGAGGCGTCGGCCATTTTTTAAGGTATGTTGTTGTTAGGTGCCATCCAGTTCTACTCATAATGGTCTATAAATATAGGATGTTTTCAGTAAATTACACATAAAAGTATTAACAAGATAATATACGAACATTATAGACGGATATGAAATGATAAACCCAAACCAAACCAAACCTATTGCCGTTCCGTTGATTCTGATTCACAGCGACCCTATGGGACAGAGTAGAGCTGCCCCATAGGGTTTCCAGGGAGTGGTTGGTGGATTTGACCTGCTGACCTTTTGGTTAGCAGCCGAGCTCTTAACCACTGTGCCACCAGCGCTCCATAAAATGATAAAGGGAATATGATAATGAACAATTTAGGGGCTAATTGTTCTGTCTGCCTTATACGGTACCCTGAAAACTGTGGTTAAGTGTTTTTTTTCCCTCAAAGTGGAAAAAGGTGCTTGCAACACAACGGAAAACCCTTGAGGCTTCTGTTTGGGAGCCCACTTGTTGCTTTTTGTGGTCTGGTAGGGTATAATCAGTATTTGTGGGTTTGAAAATTGCTTGCTCTGGGAAGCCAAATGATGTTACAGAGAAATTATTTGCAAACCCACGAGTTATTTGCATGTTGATAGTGCCAAAAGGTCCCAAAACTAAGTTTTCTTTTCTGTAGTTCACTGGCTCACAAGGTCTAGAACCTGCAGAATAAACAATGTTGGCTTTATGTTTATTTTTACAAATTGTTGTACTGTTTGCATTCTGCCTAGACTCTGAGATTTCTGAATCACTCGAAAGAGGTATTTAGGCACCCAACCTGGGTTATTTAAAAAAGAAAAAAATCTGGGAAAAACCGGTTAGGATTGAGTAATCTGTCTCCTGGAACTGCAGGAATTTTTGCGAGGTTGTGCGTTCACATTGCTCATCATCTTGAGAGAAGGCACTCTTCTAACTCTGAAAGCTTGCAACGTACATTCCACATCAAGCAACGAAAGATCCTGTTGATTGTTTGCTGGGGCATAAAGGAGGGTGTGTTATGGGCCCAACACTGGCCCAGCACCATTCACTCATTCATCAAATATTTTATTATGCGCATATTCAGTGCCAGACGGGGGTCCTTGCGCACTAGGGACATCCAGAATTCCAGTGGGTGCGGTGGACACAGCCAAGAACTTCAGATTCCCAGGCCGGGGTCTTGTCACCCTTTTCTCCAGGACAGCTCGGAGACAAAGAGATGCACCCCTGCAGCTCCCTAGGTTGAGGGCTCCGCCCGCGGCTTCGGGGGCGGCGGTACAGCTGCTTTTCCACTCCCCCGCCCGAGGGGGCGCTGCAGCGCCCTGCGCTCAGCCCGCCCCTGCGCCGCTTTCCGCTCCGCTCGGCGCTGAGGGAGGTACCGTGGTGGTACGTTCCCCTCGTCGCCTCCCCCTCCTCTGCGGCCCTCCCCACCGGTGGTAGGTGCCGGAAGTGCCGCCATTTTGGGGTGTTCTGCTCTGGCGGCAGCGGCGGCGGCGGGACGCGGAGGCTCCCCCGGGACTCGGCCTCAGCAGCGAGGCGGCGGCAGCGGCTGCGGAGGCGCAGGCAGTAGCTGAGGCAGCGGCGGGCTCAGGTGCAGCCGCTGGTGAGTGCGGCGGCCGCGGGTGGGAGGGAAGGAGAGGAGAGAAAGCAGGCAAGAGGGAGGCGCCGCGGGGCGGGTCCGGTCCGGGCGGCCGCGGGTCACAGGGCCCTCCGGGCGCGGTCGCTACTCGTTTCCCGCGCCCCAGGGCCCAGTCCGCGATCTTGTCCCATGTGTCGGAGTCCTCGGCTTCCCAGGTCCTGCCGGGTTTGCCCAGCGCGTGCCCCCGCGCCTAGGGAGACCCGCCCTCCTCGTGGCTTTGCGTCTTCTCTCCGCGCCCTTTGCTTTCACCCTGCAGGCCCAGAGGGCTTCATTCCCTGCCCGGGGCAGCCCTGGCGTCCCTTTCTTATTGCAGCCGGTCTGGACCCAGGCTACCTGCCTGGGACACCCCTTCCTCACTTCTGTCGTCCCACGTGTTCTTGGGGCCCACCCCTCGGGGTGCCCAGGACCCTCGTCCCCAGAGGGCTGCACTTTGCCTCAGGACCGTCGATCCTCCGTTCCTCGCCCCAGATTCGCTAGGGCCTTGGCTCGCCCTCCCCCCACATCAGGTAGCTCAGCCAGTCATGGCCTAGTAGCAAGGCTGGAGTCTCGTACCCGGGAGCGCGGGGAACACACTAAAGAGCTTTCTTCGCCAGGAGCCTGGCTTTGGATTTAAAGCTGATGGTGTCTTGGTCCTGGGCCTCGGGGCAGGATGTTGTTTTAATTCTCTGAGACTATTGCACAGGCTATGAGGAGCTTCGCATTGGTTTAGGCTCATCCCCATAGTTGAGGGGAAGATGGTGAGATTTTTGGTCGGAGCCTGTTTCAGCAAAATGGAATCTCTTTTCTCGCCAGCAGAGTTAATGCCGCATGCTTATTACCTTCGAGTAAAAAGGCTGCATAACAGTTTTTAAAAAGTATAGAGTGGTTTATAATGTCTGCAGTGTTAAGAGGTTACAAATACCCAATGAATCCTTTACAGGAACTTCACCTTTTAAAAAGGTCTTTTTGCTGTCTTTGATTCCCTGTGGGATTGGAGAGGCTTTCATTTACGTTTTCGACAAGTGTTTGGGTAGGCTGTTTTTCCACAAGTGTAGGATCTTTTAAAGTGCTACCTAAGTTCCAGTTTCTTTTTAAATCCTTGGCGAGGATGAAGGCTTCTTCATGTAGAATTATCCAGGGTGCTTTCAGTTTTTGCATTAATGAGTCCACTTGGAAAATCACTGAGTTAAATAATAGCACGAGTAAACTATTGATACAGTGAATTTCCCCCCCGTGCCAATTTTTATATTCTAGCTTTACTTACTGAGTGTTTGGCTTTTGATCATGAGTTAACCAAGATTTAAAGCAGTGCTGTTAGTAAAGCAAAGCTGAAGCTTTCAGCTGTTGCTTTAACTGGGAAGGTTATGGTTCCTCCAGTGGTTCTTTCCTCATGACTGTCTCACCACCTGTTTCCATTGAGAATGGCTCTCGGCCCAGAGCATAGAACTCAACTGCTCGCCAACCGTTCATTCTTGCTGTAGGTTTTCTTCTCCAAAGATAGTAAGTATGGAGACTTAAAATTCATCAAGAGAGGCTGTTAGAGATTGAATATCTTTTTCAACCCCTTTCACTTTCCAGATGAGGAAACTGAGGTTGACTTGCTCAGGTTACATATAGCAAGTACTCTTAGAATAGTCTCATTACAGAATTTTTCTTTCAGTATCATGAGCAATAATGCAGACTGCCTTGTGAGATGCCATGGAATGGAAAGGGCCCTTGGCTTGAAGTTCGAAGGCCTGGATTGTAGTCTTGCTTTGTCAGTTACTAGCAATATGTTCTTGGCCAAGTCTCTCAATTCTTCTGAGCCTCAGTTTATTCTTAGCTGCAAAATTGAGGCAATAGTGTCTTGTCTTATGTGGTGGTAATTCAGCTTCAGTGCAGTAAGATGTGAAATTACCTGTAGTATAATAGGCAGGCAGTGAAATCTTGAGCCAGAATGGTTTATTTTTCTGAAGACTTCCATTTATTTTTCTTACTATAGAAGCTACAGATTGTTTATGAAAAATACAGATCAGTGAAAAAGAAAAAACTCAATCATAGTCCCACCACTCTGAGATGATTGTTAATCATATTCTTGCCCATCCTTTTTATATGCTTTAGAAATATTTCTTATTTGACCAAAATAGGCTTATCTTAGTCACAGTTTTGTGGTGTGCTTTTAAGATTTAATAATAGGTGATAGGCATAATTTAACAATCACATTTTAAATGGTGCTCTTTAGTATGTGTGAGGTAGGTCAGTGCATATCCCAGCACAGGAGCAAAGAGGCCCCCTTTTTAAACATGCACTGGCCTGGAAGAGGAGGAGGAAAGGAAAGGGGCAGAGACCTAACATTTATTTTATGTCTACTGTGTATATATGTTTTTTTTTTTTTTAAAATAAAGATTTGGGCTCTGCTACTAAAATGAGAGTGTGAGTCTTGAATTCTGTGCCTGTTCTTGTGAATGCCACTGCAGCTTCTTTAACTCCATTTTCCTGTGAGGCTAGACTAATAGGGAAGTGGGAGGTAGAAGGTGGTGGTAGTGGGGTACCTTGGAAAGAGAAGAGCTGTCACCTGGAGACCAAGGTGAAGTTGGAGAAGGTAGAACCACGGGCTCCTCTCTACTCAAGGCTTTGTGTGCTCAAAACAGATTGCTTTGTTCTCTTTAAACCAGTGAATCATAGGATTTGGTTAAGCTCTGTTTCCTCCGCTAGCCTCTGCTTCTTGAGGTCAGGGATATCGCCTTCATTTTGATATCTAGCCCTCCCTTGGGGCTCTATAAAAGCTTGAATTGATTGGAATCTATGTTCTTCTTATGGATTGCCAGTCACAGAGGGGTGTCCACTGACACCCTCAAACCTCTTGAAATTGACAACATGTCAGCATATATAATAGTCTATAACAATAATTCATATTACAGTTAGAGTCATTTCTAATTTTTAATCTAATCATAATTTCTAGTCTTTGAATGAATATATAGCATTTTCATAATATGTGTTGTGTACTGAAAAAGTATCACATAAGAGAACAAGAATAGGCAAGTTTCTGCCTTTGCTTTATAGCTGTAATAAATGGTTTTTGTTAGAGGGGTGGACTGATCTCCAGGTATATATTTCACATTGTGTACAGATTAATGTATAAACATGGTATTTAATGGCCTAGTTTAAATAAATAGCAGATATTTTCATGATAAGAACATTTTGAAGGTACTCTAGGCCTCCCACTGTGTTCCAGTATGAACAAAGCTATTCACTGAGTATTCTCTTGCTTGAAAGGTTTCTTTTTCCTTTTTTTTTTGGCTTTCTTCTTAAGATACCCAAGAACCAAACCCGTTGTTTAGTTGATTCCGACTCATAGCAACCCTATAGGGCAGAGTAGAACTGCTCCATAGTGTTTCCAGGGAGTGGCTGGTGGATTCGAACTGTTGACCTTTTGGTTAGCAGCCAGAGCTCTTAATCACTGCGCCACCAGAGCTCCTTAAGATAAGCTTCTACTTATCTTTCTGGAGATTCACAACTGATTTTGGTCTGCTTGATTGCCTACTTTTCCTCTCTTGGCTTCTTAAGCCTAGCCTGCCATTCTGTTTCCTCTTTTCCAGTAATGAAGGGAGTTCAGTATTAATCCTCGGGACACAAAATGAACAGAAAGTTTAATCCAGTCAACCCAAAGAGGCAAGTAGAGCCCAAAAAATACTTTTAAAAACTACAGAACTTGACACATAGGCTTTATTTAGTGTCAGGGAGGACATATGTACCTTTTTTTTTTTTTTTTTTTAAACAACGTAAACCATTCTTTTGTTCAAAACTATTCCTTGATTCTTCGTTGTCTTTGATAATAGTTGGAAATAGAATGTATCATTAAAGTTCAAGTATTTCAGAAATATAATTTGAACCAGGAATTGTCTTTATAGGCTTTCTGAGTGGAACTTCTAAACAAATTCCAAAGTTGCTGGCTAGAAGTCTGATGGCACACTGAAATGGCCAAAAGGAAAAAAAAGAAATGCAAAAATTTGGATAGAAACATGGAGAATTCGTCTTCCCATAATCGAGAGTTGATTCGTTGATTTTAGAGTTCCTCTAGGGTTGCTGTGAGTCGGAATCAACTCTAAGCAATGGGTTCGGGCTAAAATGGAAACTTGTGGTTTCAAAGAATGATGTGACTTGAATGGGATTTATAAGCAAAGCCTGGGAGGGACTCATGTGACAGCTCAGTTGTATGATCTTAACATTTCTGGGCCTATTTCCTCATCTTTAAAATGGAGATACCGACCTGGAAGGGTAGTGTGAGAATTATTTGAGGTAACTTACGCTAGGCACTAAACAGTGCCTGGAACAGTGTTGATAACGTCATTTCTTTTCTCCATCTGTAAAAATGGGAATACTGTTTACCTCATGGGGTTCAATGGTATAATTCTCCCCTTCCATGCAGGAGATCCAGGTTCTGTTCCTGGCCAATGCACCCCCTGTGCATCCACCACCTGCCTGTTAGTGGAGGCTTGTGTTTTGCTATTGATGCTGAACAGGTTTCAGCAGAGCTTCCAGACAAGATGAACTAGGAAGAAAAGCCTGGCAATCTGCTTCTGAAAATCAGCCAATGGAAACTCTGTGGATCACTTACAGTCAGATTTGAAACCGATCATGGAGATGGTGCAGTTCCAGTGTGCTTGGGGTTGCCGTAATTTGGGGCTGACTCTGGCAGCTTACAACAAAAATTTATGGGGTAATAATGCAGTTCAACTGAATAACACAGGTAAAATGCCTAGATATGCCATGTATAGACGGTAGTTACTTTGTTCTTTTCATTTCCCCTTTTGGGTATATTTTGTTTTGCATTTTCCTATGTTCATTGTGGCTTAAGGGATAAGATTAAAGTCTGGTTTGTGCATCTGAAGTGTTTTGCTATGAAGGGCATCCTTCCCCCATAGAACTTTTTAGCTTATTGTTCCCTGTGGTCTCTCAGATTCATTTTTACTGTGAATTTCACTCCCCTCATTTCATACTTCACGTGAGAGTCTGTTGTTGATAGGAGTCTTCTATGTTCATAAAAAACTGAAAAATACAGATATATTACTGAATTTGTAATAGGGACACCTAGGTCTCTCCCTCATGTAATTTGGTGACTAGTTTTAGGCAGGACTGGGCAGCGTTTTGTTCTCTTGTACCTAGTGTCGCTGTGAGTTGGAACTGACTTGATGGCACCTAACAACAACAACAGAGGGCTCTAATATTTAGTTGTAATTTAGATGAAAGATTTAATCAGTTTTGTCTGTTTGCTTTGTAAACAGTATTGTATCAAGAATCCTCTTCTGAGCTTTTTTATTTGCTGTAAAAATAGTTTTCTTGTGATGAGATTTTCTTAATTGCAACCTTATCCTTGCAATGAAATTGGGGATTAGAATCTCCTTAAAGTAGGGGTTTCCTTGCAGAATTAATCAGCAGAACTGTTCTATATTTTTTTTTAACCTCTACTGTACTATCCCTGTTGGAGGTCATGAACGTTTATTTGCTTATTATAAATTTCATTCAGTTCCAGACCTGTAAAACTTTTTCAGGAATGTTTTATGCCCATCATAAACTCCATATTGACTTCCCATATTCTTTCTGCTAAGGAACTCTTTAATTCTCTTAAAAACTATTATCTTACAGACTAGAAGGGTAAATACCAAAATATATTTCTGGGCAGTGGAACTGTGGGTGGTGTTTTTTCTTCATATCATTGTTTTCTAATTTTCATACCAACAACATGAATCTCATAAAGGAAAAGTTATTTTAAAATTAGATTTTTTTTTCTCAAGGGATGAGAAAGTTTAGTTGGGGAAGAGTGTGCATGAGTATAAGATATTTCAGTTTCTTAACAGATTTAAAGTATTTTTAACTCTTGGGCTTTGTGAAGTTCTGATGTGGTACTGAATCAGCCAGACCTTTTTCCCACATAAGAAATTTTCAGAACAGCTTTTGGGTTGTAACACTGAGTTTTCTTTTCCTCCACTTAGAAAATTTGGTAGCAAATATAAAGAGGGTGGTGAATTCTGGTTCAGAGGCTGCAGTAAGATCTGACTAATCTCATCTAATTGATTTTAATGTGCCACTTTCGGTATGTGTTCATAGGTAGAATGTGTGTCTTTAGGAAGAACCGTTCACTAACTTTCTGACCTCCACGGACTGCCCGCTCTTTTTACAGCAGTGTTCAACCTTTGACAAAATGGAATTCAGTAATTTCACTTTTCTGTCAAATTGAAACTCCACTGAAAATGTACTTTTGAGTTGGGAAATGTTTTAGTTTGGAGATTATAAAAATGAAGTTTTTTTTGTTCCATGTCTGTTTAATTTGCTAGTGTTACACTTTTAATTTTGAAAGGTCATTTCTTCCATTTACATAACATTGCTACTCTTTCAGCAGAAGAATCGCTAAATTAGAAACTCACCACTTTCTCATTGTTCTTTTACCTTTTTGTTTCCTGTGAGATTGAAGCAAGCTCTTGCAGTGACTGTGGGAAATGTGTGATATTTGGTGATAATGTGGGGTAACTAATAGTCTACTGTGAGTAGACTGTCTTTCTTAACCTAATATTATTTGGACATCTGTTAAGTTTTTGCTAGTTTCTGTTTTATACAGATAATTTACTGTAGGCTTTTCTTAGTCTCATTGTGCTTGTAGCTTTTGTGTGGGAAACATTGTTTTCTGCTCCATGGATCCACTCCCCCAACATTGTAGTCTCAGTTTAGCTACTGTTTCTTTCTCTCCTGGATGATTTTTGTGCCCGATCTGATCCTGCTGCTACTTTACCATGCTGGGTTGGGTGGGATATTACCAGTGAGAAATACCTGTCCTGTCCCTATTGGCTGCCTGCCTGACTGTGAATGCAGTCCCAGCAAGAGTTTATGGGGGCTGGGGTGAGAGGAAGTCAGGATGGTGGTGACAGGCAACTTGAAAATGTGTAACTATTTGACATTCATCAGCTGGCTGGTTATTATTGCACATTGAAGCAGTGCTGCTTTGTAGTTAGACAGTCAGATTAAGCCTTATAACAGGCTTTCAACAAGGATATTTTATTGGAAGCTGTTTATGTGGTAAAAGATTATATATTCCTTAGGTCCGTATTTTTCAGATGGCTAAAACAAGAGGAGCAGGTATCACGTGTTGCATTTTAGAATGTTCTTCAGCCCCTCCCTGCTCATGGTTCAATTCCTACTTGTCGTTTAGTACACACCTAACCCTTTAAATGAAGCTTACCCTGTCCATTTCAGTGCTGTGTTATAGGATATGATTTAATATTTTATTAATATCTTTTTTCATTCCAGCAAGATTTTAAGCTTTTTGAGGGTTGAGACTGCATTATTGATTAGCACAATTCGTATCTTTTGTGGTGGTGGTAGTGGGGGAGTGGGCACACAGTTCTTACCCTAATTATACTCTGTGACCTAGCCACTCTTGTAACAGCTTCTTGGACCAGGGATGGACATCTGACCCAAGCTGGGTAAATCAGTTTTTCCTAGGAATTTGAGATTGGAACTGAGATTCAAATTTTTTTAAAAACATAGATATGTAATATTTTATTTGTTTTTGGTGTTAAAAGCTTACACAGCAAATTAGGTTCACATTTAACAATTTCTGTATGTGTTGTTCAGTGACATTTGTTACATTTTTCACAATGTGTCAACATTCTTTTTATTTCCATTCTGGTTGTTTCATTTCTGTTAATCTAGCTTCCCTGCCCCTTTTACCTTCTCATCTTTGCTTTAGCGTAAATGTTGACCATTTGGTCTCATATAGATAGTTTTTCTTTTTTTTTAAATTTTTTTATTGTACTTTAGATGAAGGTTTACAGAACAAATAGTTTCTCATTAAACAGTCAGTACACATATTGTTTTATGACATTGGTTAAGAACCCCATGACATGTCAACATTCTCCCTTCTCAACCTTGAGGACCTTTTTTTTGGTGAAAATATACATAGCCAAAGTTACACTATTTCAAAAGTTTCTATGTGTACAATTCAGTGACATTGATTACATTCTTCCAGTTGTGCTGCTATTCTCACTATCCTTTTCCAAATTATTCCATCACCATTATCTTTAACTCACTGTCCCCAGGCTTCCCATCAAACCTTTTGAGTTGCTGTTGTCAATTTGATTTCACATAGATAATTCTTTTTTTTTTTGTACCTTAGATGAAGGTTTGCAGAACAAATAGTTTCTCATTAAACAGTTAGTACACATATTGATTGCACTGTGACAATGGTTAACAACCCCACGACATGTCAACACTGTCCCTTCTCAACCTTGGGTTCCCTGTCACCAGCTTTCCTATCCCCTCCTACCTTCTAGTCCCTTGTCCCTGGACTGCTGTGCCTCATTAGTCCTGTTTTGTTTTATGAGGCTGTCCAGTCCCCAGCTGAATGGTGAACTTTGGGAGTGACTTCACCACTGAGCTAAAAGGGTGTTCGGGGGCCATACTCTCAGGGGTTTCTCCAGTCTGTCGGGCCAGTAAATCTGGTCTTTTTTTTGTGAGTTAGAATTTTGTTCTACATCCTTTTCCAGCTCTGTCCAGGACCCTCTATTGTGATCCTGGTCAGAGCAGTCAGTGGTGATAGCTGGGCATCGTCTAGCCATGCTGGACTCAGTCTGGTGGAGGCCGTGGTAGCTGTGGTCCATTAGTCCTTTGGACTCATCTTTTCCTTGTATCTTGTTCTTTTTGTTCTCCCTTGCTCCTACAGGGGTGAGACCAGTGGAGTATCTTAGATGGCTGCTCACAGGCTTTTAAGACCCCAGATGCTACTCATCAAGGTGGAATGAAGAACATTGTCTTTATAAACTGTGTTACGTCAGTTGACCTAGATGTTCGCAAGACCGTGGGCCCCACAGCCCTCTGTCCAGCAATTCAGTCCCTCAGGGAGTTTGGAAGTGTCTGTGGAGCTTCCATGACGTTTCCTTGTACAAGTTGTGCTGGCTTCCCCAGTATTGTGTAGTGTCTTACCCTTCACCAAAGTTACCACTTATCTGTTTAGTTCCCTGAGATTCAAATTTTTAGGGAGCAAACAGGTCACCTAAATTTCGGGAACTCAGATCATGTAAACTCAGATGCTGGGGTACAACCAATTTCAGGCTCAAATGTGGAA